>CM050650.1:10353566-11572733 GCA_027574665.1 Rhynochetos jubatus | reverse complement strand
TCTTTTTTTTTAACTGATTGAAATTCTTTTGATATCTGTAAATGATGGTTGGAGATGCTCTCTGCCTTTCAAGTTCAGCTGAAAGAAACACAGTAACAGTGCCTTACATGTTACTTCCATATAGGTGTTAGTGTAAATGAGTTGAAGTTCATATACACATGGAATTGAAAATGACTCCTGATTCTTTCCAAACTAATGGCAAATACAAAACAAATATAATGGTCATCTTGGTTGACCTGAAGATTCATTTTTCAATACATGAAAGTGTTGTTTGGAAAAAATCTGTCTATTGTGAGTTCGGGAGTCCTTGAATACCAAAGGATCACTGCTGACTGGCTGTAATTTTTTGACAGTTGTGGTATGTTATCACTAATGGTTACTGACAGAAAAGTCAGTTACTAACATCTTGTAATAATTCATGGCTATATGGGACACTATGCTTCTCTTGGGTATATTCAGTCTGAGCAGCTAGCTCACATCAGCATGTAGGTCTCAGACTCTGAAGTGTGTGATACAGAGATTATTCAGGAGTGATAGTGTGTTTATTACAAACCACTTCTGGGATTCTTAGATTAGACAGATGAACCTTTCAGGCAGATGGGAAAAGGTCCCTTTTGGATCTTAGACTTAGATTGCAGTTAAAATTCAAGTCCTTTAAATCATGGAATAGCTGTAGCTGTTAAATGTTTCCTATTGGCTTTATGTTAAATGTTGCCAAAGTATTCTCATTGTCCTCCTCGTTGTAGGCTTTGTCTTGTACTGAGTCAACTTTCAAAAGTATTCAGCTCCTGTGAGTGATGTTTGTTTTCAAGGCCTATAAAGTTGTCAGAGGATTATAATGAAAGCTTTAGGAGCCTTGATATCAGTGGCATGTCTGCTCTACCTAAACCCCACAGGTGTCTAAATATAACAGGCTCACTCTCGAACATTGATGCTAATGTGCTTGCACTACGTTTGTTTGCTGTTTCTGGTCGTGTCAGAAAAGCAGATGTACTCTACATATTTGTGTGGTAGCTGAGATAATGTTGAATCTGGAACTTACACAACCATCCTTTCTGACAGAAACTTTGTCTATAAAGGTGTTGATTTTGCATTTAGAAAAACTCATGGATTTGCTTTCCTTGACTTCATCTAAACTATTTTCTTTGAGTTAAAATTGCTTGTGCTAAATTATGCAATAAATCCAAATATGTATGGGGTAAAGTATTACAAAGTACAATTTCAAAGGAGAGTTTTTAATAGAGATTCTTTTCTATACAGCTGCTCAGGAGCGAGAGCAGCCGAGAATGCAGAATAAAAGAATGAACTGTAACTTCATCAAGATAACGAATTCTCAGATTTCAAATAACCTGCTTTACATTTTGGCAGATTTTTCACTATAGAAATTAGACAAAACCAAAACAATTTCTCCCCCTTCCTCCAAACGTTTGTCTTGAACTCCCTTAAATTTCAACCTTAGTGTACTAATTTTCTAGGTCTGTTTCCAAAAAGTGCCTTTTGGATTTCCCCTAATAGAGGGTTCTTTTAGATGTCCTGCTTTTTTCCTTTCTTCTTTTACACAAATTTTGTTTTTAACTGCTTCCAAGAATAAAGTGTAAATAACACTCAAATCCCAACGTATTGTTCCACTTGTTCATTATGCTTTCAAAATTCTGTTGGTTGTTGGAACAACCCCGCTGCTCCTTCAGGTACTTCAAACTGAGTAGCCCTGACCTTTTTTTTCCACACTCAAATAACCTCTAATGTTTGGTACTATATTGAAAATACTAAATGTATTCTATATATGGTTTCAGTGCAACTACAGAAAAATATTGTGAAGAACCATGCCTTCCTGTATTAGTGTGAGGTTGAAAAGTCGGTCTAAAATGATTCTTAATCTTGTGCACAAGGTGTCAACTGGTTTCAGTAGTCATAAGTAACGTGAAACAAAATGACACTGCAGGGGCAAGATGTACAAATATTCCTGAATGTACCCCAAACTGAATTGCTTCATTGTTATTTTTGGTCTTCTGCTTGCCTACTTGATGCTCAGAAAGTGATACCCAACTACATACGCTGTAAAAGGTGTTTTCCAGCTCAGTGCTAAATAAAACTAAATAAACTCCCAGTCCTGCAAATTTTCACTATTTGGCATTAGTTCTAGCATAAAATATTTATAGACTAATGTCAAAAGTCCAATTTTAAATTGCTATGTGTTCTTCTTAAAAACCCTAATATTGTAACTAGCACAATTAATGTTATTTAAAAGAACTGAAAACAAGCAACCCCCCAGACAATAACAATAACAACAGGTATAGACAGAGTTATGTTGGGAATAAAAACGTTAATGATGTACATCACCCATGAATTGTCTAAACCCTTACACTAAGCTACCTGCTTTCATACTATGAACTGGCCTAACATATCACTTGAAATGTGTTCTTAATTGAGATACATAGACAAAGGTTTCCTCTTAAGCGGGTCTTAGTCTATAGTGCACAGAGCTGATGGTCACATACAGGTTAAGCTTTGTATTCCATATGTCCAAATCTGCCTCCAGTTTTTGTTTTCCATGCATAAGAGATATCTGGACAGCATTTTTGTATGCATATCCGAGAATGCATCAGGTACGTTATGTACAAACTGGTCCTGAAGTACATGAGATATGAATCTGACGCAGCTTTGTCAACTGTGTCTCTGTACAGTAAAGCAATGCTCAGCTGCATTGATTTTATTGCATATTCACAGGTTGTACCTGTTGAGTGCGCTCAGTGCTTCCAAGTTCAAGGTAAAAACCATCTATGTTTTTACCAAAAGTACCAAATGTTTTGGTTATAAACCATCAATATCACAATCTCTCAGACTGTGCCACCTATAACAAACCTGTAGATGTATCACTGCAAAGATAATGGTGACAGCAGTGGTGTTGTGACTGTTTTGGGAGCTCCCAAAGGCAATTCTGTTCCTTTCTCTCCTCACCCTGTGCAATATCTCACTTTGAATTCAGAACATAGCAGTAGGACTGAAGTAGGAAATATGGGATTAAACACTAGATGGACATACAGCAGGGAGGAGAGTGATACAGTGAATAGCAGGTGGTTGATGGGCAAGTTTGGATCATGTAGTAGGAAGGGGTGTGTGGAATTCAAGTTTGGGAGGTGGTAATGGGATTGTAAGAGATATACAGTTGTAGCTGAGCTTAAAGAGGAAAGATTTGCCCTAGTGGATGGGCAAAGCAGTTGGATAGATTTATTTTGGATCTCCCCAGGAAAATAATTCTGCCATCATTTCCTCTGGAGTAATACCACCAGAAAGTGATTCTTGAGCACTTTGTATTTGAGTATCTGAAATCTGTATTTCAGTAGAACTCCGTTCTCTTTCTTGTTGTCTGTAACTAGTATGCAAGGCTTTTCTTTATACGTGGTTGTTAATACATTTTTAAATAAAATCCTGTTAATTTATTTGAACATCTTAAAAATAACAGTAGTTTTTAATCAGTACCGTAAAGAATTTTCTTTAATCCTGCAATGTCTAATATTGTTGTCACTTTCATATGCAAAATAGACAATGTTTTTTTTAATTCCCCAGACTTTTTGCCTGAGTTTACTTCAATCTGTCACCACTTGGATAATTTATGAATGATTAAGACCTATCTTGCTCTGGTTTTCTCTATAAAGGAAAACACTAGGTTGTTTGATAGCATGAGTGTCTTATGGAGTCTTTTCAATATATCTCATTCTTAGATATGGTATGACCAAGGCGACAGTTTTCTGCTAACATTTTCTCTGAAATAAGATCATCCTGGCTGTCCTGGATCTGTTCTGTGTGGGTTATTAGTTTGTTTGGGAAGCTTTTAGATCTAGGAATCTATTTAATAGAACAGACTTGCTGAAAAGCAGTATTCCAAAACATTGCAGGACTCAGATTATGCATTTCTTAGGGTGAGGACTGTAGCATTTTTAAAGAACGTTTCTGCATGTTTTCACTGTTCTTGTCAAGAGCATGCTGCTTATATTTAATCATGTTGTAACCAATCTACTAAATTCTGTTTTAATGAAGTCTGCATATATGCAATTTAAGCATTTACTTCCTTAAATTAGCTGCACTGGGGACAGTTGTACAGAAGCCTATTGCAAAACAGAATAGCTGTTTCTATAAGGAATTTAGCATTGATTTCAGGGAAGTCTACGATATCCGTTGTGAGAATGAGAGGTTTAAGATAGTGATAAGAAAATTTACATCTTTGAGGTCTATCCCAAGTCCCATAAAACTGCATGTGCCTTTTCAGGTAAAGAGCTTGAATGATCTTGTTCTAAACACTATTTCCCCAAACCTTTTGAGATGTAATTTTGAGCAAGGAAAATGGGAGCTCCTTTGTGAAAGTGGTCAACCTATCCTTTTGCTGTTTAGACAACCCACCCTTTTGTAAGAGGAAGAGCACCATATTGTGTAGCGAAGGTTTTGGATGTCCAAATTGTCTTCATTTTAATATCTTCATTAGAGTAGAACAAAATACAGTTTGAGTTTAAGGAATGATGAAATAAAGGAAAACAGCCAGGAGAGAATCAATTCCCCATTGAAAAAAAGTTGGCCTAATTTAATTAGATTACTGTAGCTTGTAATTACATCTCTGTTTCTTACCCTATTATACGTTGTAAATAATACGTGATGCTCCGAGGGTTTGAGATTTTTCTAAAGCTTCCGTAAAACGGTTCTCTTGCTGTGTCTTAAAGGGGTTTGATCAACGGATGTCATAATTAACTGAATTTGGAAAAACCTATTTCAAAAGTATTACCATGATTTACTGTGATGTTAACTAGATAACTAAGTTGCCTAACTAACTAAAAGTAACTGAGGGTTGGGAGAAAAACTTTGCCAAATTTTAGGTGTGTGTAGGATTAGTGTAGCTATGACATGCATTGTCCCATGACTCCTGCTGGTGTCATATGTGAAACCAGTGTTACGTGGCATTATTAAAATGTGTATGTGCAGATTTATTAAATAATTTGAATCTAAGGGAAGTCAATGGTCACTGTTACCTTGTTTATGGAAGTCAAGCACCATATTGGCTGCTTTAAAAGTTAATTACTTTTGTATTAAAAAAAAAAGTGTATCATTTTTATTAGTTCAAAAACCAGATTTTGCATTACTTGTATTTGGTTTTATGGGACCCAGAGAAGCACTGAAAGCTAGAATGCTTGTGCAGACCCAAAGGCCAAACTGGTCTTTTTCAAGGTGCTCGTCCCCACTCAGAATATGAAGATATTACATAAATTCTGTATTTTACCCTCCCAGATCTTAAGAACAGAAAGCCTGAGTCTGAACTACTTATGGTATTGGTAAGATCAAGATACAGGCAAAGTGGTAGAGAAATAAGTGATGTGGCTCCCATCACGTTGTTCATTTCCCAACCCATTTTACCAGCCGTTTAGGAGTGGGTAGGTTGAGGACAGCCTCTATAGCGTGCACTGACTAGGACTAAACTTGTGTATTTGGAACTATGTCAGGACCATATGAATGTTCACATCTCTTCTTGGTTTGTCTAAATTACTGTAACTTGCACGTCAGGACTGTGTTTAGTTATACTGCATATGTATGCACTGAAACAATCTAATCTGGATCCCTCCAGAGTACCTCTTGATGCAAATTAGTGGATTTTTGTTTGATGGAAGAAACAATTTTTGGAAAAAGGAATAGAACTGCCTAAAGTTGGACAGAAATGGAGCTTTTTCAAAAATTGCAGAAAGTTCTAACTCTAACAGGACATTTTAAGAAGCCTTGTTTCTAACTAAAATGCCTAAAATGTTGAAATAATTAAATGTTGAGTAGAATGCCTCAAAACAATATAGAATTCCCCATTCTTATTGGCTAGAACTATTGATTAGTTCTGTAGGTTTGAGGCAACTATTTCTTTGGTGGATTTTTTTATTTTATAATTAAAGAGTAGTGAAGACACATGGTTTTAAATAAAAATCTAAGCATTATTTTCTATAATTTTCTGTCTAATTTTTTTTCCTACTGAATTTAGTGTAGTGGGTTTTTTTAAGTTGGGTACTTTTTTTGATGTATATGGTTACTGACTGCATTCCACTGAAAATAGTGTGTATTTCTTAAGAAAACTCATGCTTGAAATCTAATGCAAATTTGATATCATCAGCTCTCTACAGCTGTTCTAATTCTGACATCCTCCATCTGCCACAATTTCTGCATCTGTACGGCCTTGCCTGGTATAGTATTTCTTTGTGTTTTCCATTAATTATTAATCTTGCTTCTTTCTTCTGTGAAGTCTTTAGTTCGCTGATTTTGTTTCTCGCTTTTTCTGTTATCTTTCTACTCTCGGGTATTTACTCTGCATATGAAAAATATGTAGTCTGTGGAAGATGTGATGCCTAAATCACAGTATTTAGTATCTGTTGCTAGCTGACTCCTGGGAAATGTCTGGCAAACTTTTGCCTGGACATCTGTGGGCTCAGGGTCCTCTCCTGAGTGACTTAGGAGAGCGGAACTGAAGGACAGCAGTTTAATAAATCTTGAGGTGCTAACACAAGCAAAGAAACTGATATGTTAATGTGTAAAGAACCTTTTCCATGTTCAAAAAGAAAAACAAAAAACCAAAAAAACCCACAAGAACAGAGAAGGTGCTAAGTTTTGCCAACACTGTGATGTTGGCAGTGAGATATTTGCTCAACTAGTGACTTCATTACTGAAGGTCAGGGGGATTGGGGTTTTTTTTTACGTACTATCAACATAATTTTGAGAAAGTTGTCGCTGACAGAGTTTAAAGAAAAAAGATACAATTTTTAGTGAGAAGACAGGCACTAAATTGTGTATGTTTTGAAGCAGGAAAATGTGTGTACTTCATCTGGTGATGGTTTAGCAAATGTGGAGGTGGGGAGGATATGTCTCAATTCATCCATCTCTGCTTTTTGAAAAGATGGTGTTTTGGTATTACACCTGTTCTGCAATTTGTATGCATAGAATGATAAAATGCTTCATAATACTATTTTTCTAGGGAGCGTGCTGTATATTGTGAGTTAGTACATGGCAATTTACAACATTTTTTATTAATAATGTTTAAAAACAAATGATAACTGGGGGGGGTGCTTTTAAATTATTCTTCTTGGTTGTATGAGCATTATCTGAAAAAACGGACAACCCTCAGTAACTTGCATATAAAAAAATAAGAAATACTAGTGGGAAAAATATTTCCTTTTACAGTCATCATGACTAGTTCTGTGAGTTGTGAAAGTCCTGTTTCAGTCATTCATTTATCAAAGTAGCTATGTATCTTTGATCTTTGCTTTTCGATAGTCTTTTAGGTACAGATGGTTTGTAAGTCAGCCCTGTATGCAACAGTGAACCTATTGGGCATTGTGTGGAGGCTCAGGAAGATCAGAAGCTGCGGCTCCAGATTTTTATGCTCTTGTGCAGTGCTGTACCATGCTTACAAGAATCGGTTGGTTTCCCACATTTAAAGTCTATGCATTCATATGGAACAATAAATAGGACATGAATCTGCTTCAGTTTATAACAAGAATAAGCTAAAAAACCCTTCCTCCTAAAGATTTAATGTAATTACATTGACTTAAGGTTAAAATTTAAAAGCACCTATTTGAAATACAATGTAGGGAGGTGCTATCTATACTGGTGAGAAAAAGAAATAGCTATTGTGAGCAGACCAAGTCAAAACATTAGACTTTGACAACTTAGGACCTTTATTAACCACAACCATGTAAGGGCTTGCTAAGTTGTGAGATTTAACACTTAAAGGTCGTGTGGTACTTTAAATTTATATTAACCTCAGTGACTTATCTATCCAGATTTTCTTTAATCCTTCTCCACTCTCAGCACTATGAAAATGCCAGCTGACCCTTGAATTCATTGATGTTATTTACAGCTGTGGCCTTAAACACTAACGTGCTCTGTAAATTTTCTGCTTGTAGACACAAAGCTATGTGCAAACATATTTATCTGTGCCCTTAGTTTTATGAATTAAGTTTTACACCTTGGCCTTAAAACTTTTCCTATGATTACAGTTAATTTTGCTTGCTTCCTCCCCAAACCTTCAAAAGTCTTGATTTTCCTACAAGGCTATTTCTGTTTACCAATAATTTCCATTTATTTAATGCTCACTACTAGCACTTTCCAAACCTGGAATTGTACTTTTTTCCTTTGAGACCTTTGCAATCACTATAATGCTGAGTGAAAGAGAATCATAGAATTCATGTTCCAATGATGTTTGGACTGATAAATTCCAGCCTCCCAGTCTTTGCCACTTCTTCCGGGTACTTGGAGTCTGACACAAACAAGTAAATAGCAGGTTTCTGTGTATAATATAGTGAATGCTTATAGAAATCTACTTATTTAATAATAATATGTATTTCAAACACAGAGGAACTGAGAGAGGGAATGAATCAAAACTTTGAATATAAACTACAGAATATTTTGTTGGCAGTGGAGCATGGACTTTTGCGTGTTAAAGTTCTACTGTAATTGATGTTTATCATGTTTTAGTTTTCTTGAATTGTTTCATTTCAGTGAAATACAGAGATGCTAATTTAGAAGAACCATTGGGCTTCTGTTAAAAGCACCAGAGTTCTACTGTTGTAGACTTACCCTTGGCTTTGCTGACTTGTAGTTAAAACCAAGTATCTAAACTATGCAAGAGTTGGAGGGGAGGGGGGAAGTGATTTTTTTAAAATCTTTTTCTTTTTTTCTTCTTTTTTTTGGTAGCAAATTAGTTTGTCAGGTCTCACATTCTCATAGACTTCATCTGTTCACTACTGTTATCAACTTATTCACCAAAACATCTACGTGGTCTGGCCTGGATTTCTAATACTGGGTATAAAGCCAAGGGGATGCTGGATGTGACGTACTCACTACACCTCCTGGGCTCCCTTTGCTGGCAATGGCAAACCAGTCTTTCGACTGCTTTTGTGTACTCATAAGTCAGCAATTGTTATGGTGATATGGTGCTTTGCTTCCACATTTTGGCTTACTTCAGCCTCGGTAGCAACCCCTACCTGTACTTTGTTAGAAAGGAACGTGTGCAATATGTCTCTCCTTGTTCGGCTGGCGGGAAAGTGAATGGCACATGCGATGCACTGCAACTGTGTTCCCGTCCTCCTGATGTCAGATTGCAGCCTTCTCCTGAGGGGTTGTCTGTGCCATGCGCCTGTCAGAGCACAGGCATTCTCATCTTGACAAAAACAGGGTTTTTTTCAATTTTGCAGCTGTGAGTGGTGTTCTGGGAGCAGTTTCCCAGGAGCAGTGTTCTTTAACCAGGCAGGCTGTTTGAGTTCTGGTAGTTCTGCTGCTGTTTTCTCACACAAACATTTTCATCTGTATTTCATTCCTAACAGTCCTGTTATAAATCTATTGAAGACGTGATACCTAAACATTACCTAAATCCTACTGAGGTTCAAACTTGTAATACTGAAATCTGCAAGTCAGCTGGTTTCTGTCCATGGGAGGTGCTTAGAGATGTTAGAAGCTGACTTAAGTTCTGTAAAGCTGGTTTTTTCTGAGTGCTGACACAAGTTTCGATGCTTAGATCTTCATTCTGTCAAGTTTGAAGAGCTTGTTATGTACTTAGTGTTTACATTTGGGAATAAGAACCACAGCATGCCTTCACCCTCCTGCTCTGAAAGGTGTGATTTGATCGGCTTTGCAGTAAAAGCTGTTTTCTCATAGATTAGTGATAGGCGCTTATAAAGCATGGGCAGAAACTGTGATGCTGTGTTCAGAATGTGTGAGACAGGGTTTGATTCTTCAGGAGAATAAAGTTTCTATTCTACCTCCTCGGGTGAGTATAGTCAGCACCAGGTGATTCTCTGTAGAGGGGACGGACTGCCTGCCTGTCCGCCTGCCTGTCCGTCCTGACAAAGCCATGGTGTTGTGACAGTCAGATTTATTCTGCTAATAAAAGCTAGAAAAAGCATGACTAATGGCCAAGACCATGAGGACAGAGAAATTTTCTTTCAGGTCTGGTTCTTTCTTTTGCCTGGTGATTTTAATGTTAAGTATTAAGCTTTAATACTCACCTGCCTGTGTTATTTCTCTCCTGGCTAGCTGTAAGTAGTTGCATACAAAAGGTTCGGATTTGAGGTGACTGCATTGTTAACATCCTGGGAGAGTTTTCCTTCTAAGATGTCTACTATAACACACACCTTTTTTTTGGGGGGGATGGCACATTTTCTCCACCTTTGAAATAAAAAAGGAGTAATACTGTGTATGTGAAATGCTTCTTGATAGCTAAAATTATTAGTGATCTCATGATTTTTCTTGTTTTACAATCAGGAATGACTGTTGGGGAGCAAAAGAATAGGTTTTTTCCCAAGCCAGTCCCCATTTACCAAAATAGTTCCACATGCTGCAATGCAATATTAATATTCAAAATAAAGAATGATCTGAATGGAAATAAAATTATCTCCACATTTATTTGACATAAATATGTAACTGTATTTTGCTCCTGCCCACAATATCTAGCTGTGATTGGAAATCCTCTTGAAATTAGTTAGTATTAGTGAGGGAAAAGTACTAGCAGTCACACATCTGGTTTACATCTTTTTGTTAAACATAATATGGAGATGTCAGATATTTACTTGCGTGTGATATGTTTGTTCATGTCAACACTATAACATCGTTCTGCCTTGCATTCCTTCTGTTGCAAGAGTTTTGGACCATATTTGAACAGCTAATATACTATCTGATGTACTCAGAAGTTGTCAAGTTCTAATTTCAGTCTTGGATGAAGAAAAAAGGATGTTTAGGATTTGCATATAACCTTTATTCAGTAAACTAGAAATCAGTTGCACGAAATGCTGAGCACCTCTGGTCTAAGGAGGCTTGCAAATGGAACTTTGTAAATCCTCTATCACCAGGCTGAATACTCAAATTTAAACACACAGTTGTTCTTTTTCTTGGGGTTTTATTTTTACAATCAGTAAGTAGCTTAAGTTTTAAACACATTTTTTGAAATGAAATAATAATTTACTTTATTCCAAGTAAGGACTTTTGCATATATATTTTTTTAATGGCAATTTCTCCCACCAACACTATGCTAAATTTGCAAATAGTTTCAGCTGGCCTGAGATCACTTTGGATGAATGCATCAACAGTTTCAGTCATGTTACATGAATGCCTTAATTCTTGAATTATTTTTGTTTGTGCTGCTGTGAATTAGAACAATAATATTAATATTGCATACCAAGCAAAACCACTGGATTTCTTCCAAATAAATGGCCCAACAAAGAATTACAAAGCCACTAATAAATTGAGCTTCAAATTAAATTCAAGCAAAGTGGCATGGGCCTAGTAAATCCAAATAGCGGGATGGGGCAAGAAATGTCCATCATCTCACAATTATACAGACAGTACTATGGAGTGTGGTGGTAAGAACAGCAGACAGGAACACTCATAAACCCACTACATTTCAGTGGCAACATTCCCAAAGAACAGGTGAACAGAAAAGGTAATATCTTAAAATCTTTTCTAGCTTTTATATATTGAAACCATATGGTCCATATTTGCTTCCAGTTCCACTTTTGTAATGGTCCCTGCTGATATGGTTTTTCAATTCTCCTGTGTTCACTGTAGGTAATGTACGTTCATTTAAAGCTGCAGTTTGTGTTTAGTCCTGTTTAGAAAAAACATCCAGAGTCTGTAATTTATTACCTTCTAAAAAACTCCACAAAGGTAAAATAAACTTCTCAAGCTTATTTATTCTATTCTTTTTTTGCTCATTAATTCTGGAACCAAGGAGAGGATCAGCTATGATATTCATAAATGATAGTTATTTCAACATTTTTAATTCTTGTAGCCTGAAGTTTAGTTCTTTTGTATGGCACACTGAGGTTGTGTCCATTGAAATGGATGGATTTTTTTGTTTTGTTTTGTTATAAGGGTTTCATTTAATGTGAGCAAAACCATCAGTCTTCTGAACTGGTAGAGAAAAGGGTTGTTTTCCTGAATGAGCAATGTGTTTCTAACGTCTTTTTTCCTTGTCTGTTGAAAGATGTTAAAGGGTAAAAAAGTGCTATAGAAGAAGAATAAAATACATCTGTGGATGACAGGTTCCATATGTTGAAGTAACGACACTGATTTCTATGTGAATCTTGAACTGAAGAGGTTTTCAGTTGATCTTTTTTCTCTTATAATGACTTTCTCTTTCTAACCCTTTTGAATAAATATTGAAGAAACTTTTCAGACTCTACAGAAGAATTTTGTTTCTCTTTGAGACTTTTTGCTTGTTTTTTGTGGAACTTTTTTTACACTGTGAAAATTTTCTTTCAGGCTTCTTCTGTTAAATGTTGAATACTCAAATGCAAAAAAAGCAGATCTGACTTCCAAGGATCAAAGCAACCTTTTCTGAAATATTAGATTCTGCTATGTTCCTGCAGATGTCACAGGAACAACTGACTGTCAGAATACAGCCAATTCCTGTGGAGTTCATGTCAAAATTTTAGTCTGAGTCTTAAAAGATATTGCCTATTTATATTAATATTTTTTGAAGGGACAAAACAGCGCAGGTATGTATTCTTCTGAAGATGTCATACTGTTTCCTATTTATTCTCCTGCTATTTATGTAGAAAGTACTCAAAAGCCTTTCCTGGTACTTTACTTTCTGTGATTCCTATACTGTAATATTGTTCTTTTTATTTTTTTATTTAGCATCTTAAGAAGGCCAGCTGTATTATATTCTTTCCTTCAAAACAAGACAAAATCCATCAGTACTTTATTAATACTTTTATAATAGTTATTTGCTTCTGGGGTATATTTGGATGGCAGCAGCTCTTCTTTACCCTCATGATCTTTTGATTTCTGAGGTTACAGATGGAAGTGGTAGCAATGTGCCTAACTACAGCTGTTTTTCTGTGGGGTAATTTGCTGTCATTATGCTGGGATTATGTGACCCAAAAGACCTGAGAATTCAAAAGCTGGTATCCAGAAAAACTGGTTGTCTTACACAGGTGGATAGAGGCACAGACTGTAAGGGACTCTCAGATCAGTTGTCAGGATGTCTGCTGTAAATGTTGGTGGAACCAATTGATCACATCCTCTTGCTTGTCATTTTTGACCTATATCTGTCTCTTCTCCTTCCCCTTTTTTCTGACAGTTAGCCAAAGCTGTGATAGTCTGAAGACTTGGCAAGAAGATTTTCGTGCCTACAAACCTATCTGCTATCTCTGTATTGGTTTCTTACTGCTTTGTGTTTTATTATCTCTTGGTTATTTGTGTTTACCTGTTCACGTTTTTCTGCTCTTAAAACGGTTTCCATTGAAAGATTTCAATCTGAAATATTTTTTAGCAAGACTGACATTGAGATATCACTGAAATTAAGCCAGATGTAATTCATGCAGTGGCTCTTATGGTCACTTCTAGGCTGAACCACTGCACCTGTAATTCATACCAGGTGCCTCAGGTGTCAATACAGCTCAGGCAGGGTGAGGAATGAGATAACTCATGGGTGATACACCTGAAAATGTATTTATAAGAAAAAACTTAGACTGGGACTACCTTAAATGCAGTTTTCTTGAGGCATTTAATGAAGATGCCAGTTACAATATCACCTAACTTGAAACATGAAATATGGTAATTTTGCTTTGCATAGAAAATGAAAGTATTTTTTGTTTACATCAGACAAAACTCAAGTACACATTCTGAGTTGTTTGTTTTTTTTTTTTTTTAATTTTAAATACTAGCAAAAATATGATCTATGTCATTTTACAAGGAAACACCACTATTTGGGAAAGAGCAGTTTGGTGTTGGAATTACAAATTAGCTGATTTTTTTTTTTTTTTTAAGATACCTCTATGAAAATAAAACTTCATCTTTTGTAGAGAGGCCCATTTACAAAGAAAGGTGTTTGAGAGAAAATAGTGATTTTTCAATGCTGTATGTCAGGTGTGGAGCCTTCAGAACAGAGTGGCAGCATGGCTTGTATCCTTTTTCTTTGCCCTTTTTGTTATCAGTATGTTGGATATCACACCAAGGATGAAAGAAAAGGAAGCAAATAAAAATTGAAATTTGAATTTCAAGTGAAATTACAAGGTTTTTCAAAAAACGCATGATAAACAAAGGTGTGTGCTCACTAGAGATTTTTTTAATTATTATTTTACTAAGATTAAGATTGTAGCTCATTCTGCCCTTCTGTAAGAGCAGGATTCTTTAAGTCATTTCAATAATCTTTTTTAGGAGAAAATTACTTTCTTTGTGGTATTCCTGTCTTCCTGTTTTGAGTAACATGAGTGCAATTAATAAAGTAGCTTTTATTTCTTCTCTATTCATTTAACTTCTGATAATTACTTCACAAAGCCTTAAAGACCCTGTTGAGGGGGGGAAAGTCATTTGTTTAAATAAGTAGAAAATGGAATGTAGATCTATTTGAACTGTCTTTCCTTCCCCAGAGTTTCGTAAATTCATATAGTGAAATCATGGTCTTTTCAAATGCTCTTTTAAATCTGTGCAGTACTTTTTTCTAAAAGTAACCTGAAAGATCATAGTAAAGCTACCTATTGAATGCTTTCTTACTCATTGTAAAACACCAGAAAATATGAAACATTTTAGTTTGTATTCTGCAGATGCCTACTAATCCTTTAAAAATCTTCTAGCATAATATTTTATTGGTTTATACAGGAAATCATATATCCTGAGACATAGGGTTTAATATTCCGTTTTGTTTATTGTCAATATAGTGGACAGAGCAAATTGATCAGAAAGGTGGCACAGGACTGAACTGTAAAAATGAATGCACAGAGCTACCTAGGGTTTGTACATTATAGCAGATGGATACATTAATTATGAATTTGCTGATTAAGTAATTTGGCATATAGACCAGATATCACTCGAGGATAATTTTATTTAAAATGTTCAGAGATTATGGTATTTGTACATTTTACATTGTTCCCCAGTTAATAGAATGAAATTTCAGGCTGTTTTAAGCAACTTTTAAGATGGAGTTGTAGTATAAAGAATAACTAGCTTTTTCAGCGATATTTACTTGACAGGGATAACTAGTGCATTGCACTTGAGTATCTCCAAGGGAAACATTTCAGCCTTACTATGGAAAGAAATGAAGGGAAAAAAACCCACATTTGTTAATTGGAAGTGAATCAGTGTATATTCTGCTTCAGTGGATTTGGTGTATCCCATGACAAGAAGTTCAGTAGTATTAAATATATAGTGGCATAGAAGTGAAGATCTAGTCTGAAGCTTTTCAATAATATTTGTATCTGTAGCTAATGAAGAATAAATATAATACTACAATGCAGATAGTAATTCTAATTAAAATTAGATTTGTGCCAGTGAAACACCTGCCTCTCACAAGGTAACTTTTGATTTAAGTTAATATAAGTAGAGAGGCCTCTGTCATACTGTTCTGCTTTTTAACATTCTTCAAATGAAAGTTATTTGTAGCGTAGTTTCCTCAGATGGAGCAGGGAAGAAAAAAGCTTTTTTGACAGACAGTGAAATAATAAATAATATCTAAATTCTTTCTGTCATGATTTAACTCTGGCTAGCAAAAAAGCACAAAGCAGCTCTCACAAATCCCCTTCCCCTCCTCCAGTGGAGGGAAAGAATTGGAGAAAAAAGAAATAAGGAAGCTCATAAAATTGAGATAAGAACTATTTACTAATTGAATCTTAATTAATATATACAAATACTACTAATAATATAATTAAAGTAATAGAAAATAAAACATATGATACAATTATCATGCAGTTGCTCACCACCTGCTGACCAATGCACAACCAGGTGCTGAGAAGTGAGAGTCAGAGCCAGAGAGCCTGAGAGCTGCAGCTCAAGGGCCGGAGCCCGAGAGCAATCACAGCAGATTCCGAGCGAACCCTATCAGCAATTATCATGACCGGGAAAACTAAACAAACCCACCAACTCTCTCACGAACGAGCCATCACAGGAGTTAACAAAGCAGCTAATGCAGGAGTCAGGGAGAGTGTTAGCAAGTGTAGGGGAGCAAGAGAGTAAAAGAGAGAGAGTAATGGCTCCCGGACCCCTTCTTTGGCTATGACCTGAGCTTGTCATACTATGGAGTGAAATACTCCCTCAGTCAGTGTGGGTCAGCTGTCTGAGCTGTCTGTCCCCTGCACTGTCTGTAGCAAGACAGCAGGAGCTGGGAATGCAGCTGCAGGATCAGAAGCAGAGAAAGACCTTGAATTCGGTGCAGGCATTCCCCAGCACCAGCTAAGAACTTATTAGTGCTTCTCTCAGCATCCAGGAACACAGCTTCATAGCAGCCACAGTAAAGAGAGTTAACTCTTTCCTGACTGAACCCAGCACACTTTCCTTTCCAATTTTTTAGGTTCTGGCAATAATTTGTTCTAAAGGTGGCCTAGTTACAATTTCCCTGTATATCTATTTAGATGACAGGGAAAGATGCAGCTTTATCTAATCAATAAAGATACTTGTTTCAGTGAAAGCAGGTAAAGTCTCATAATTAAAGATGTTGCTCTTAATTGATCATAATTTTATGTGAAGAGTACATTCACAAACATGTCCTGAAAGATTAACAGATTGTTAAAGAGTTCAAGTTCTTACAGACAGAATAAAGCATGGCAGTTCTTGTTCATAAGTGACATTTTTGCCAATAACACCTTCATCTGATGACCATATGGCGCTCCTTAGATATGTATGCAATGCATAATGGTAGCTAATTATGTAAGATGGATGTTATATTCACATAGGCAGGGCTCATTCATATTTCATAGACTACAGTTCACTTCCAGATAGAAATATCTGTGCTGTTTTATATATCCATCCAATGCTGCAAATTGGATAGACAAATGAGTAGTAGGGATTATGCCCTTAATTCATGTCTATTTTGACATTTAAAACCTTCCTATGTCACGAATAACTTTCATTATAAAAAATTTTATTGAGAATGGAAAGGTAGGCCTTTGAGGAACTGCTAAATTTACTGCTGCTTTTCTTGTAAATCTAATCTGTGTAGTGGATGGAAGGGTCTTAAATAAATAAATATTTGGCAGTCATAAAAGACTATTTCATATGTCAGATGGCAATAACAAGCTCACTTAAGAAACTGTAAATGTGGAATTTCCTAACTCGGAGATATTTCTTCTGGTAACCTTAAAAAAATATTTTGATGTAACATTTTTGTTTGTTGTCTTAGATGTAATGTACTTAATACATTTTTGCATTTTGTTGGTTTTTTTTTTTTTTTAAATGTGAGGAAAAGTGCAAGTATAGCAACCCATTCCCCTCAAAAACCTACTGTAATTATGGATCATCAGTTGGTCATTCCCTGCTGTTGGTCCAAAGACTTACAGCTGGCATCAGTAGAAGGCTGTTGTCAGTGGTACAGGAAAAGTTGCTGTTGTAGAGTACCAAAAGGATATGTTAGGAAGTATTTCTGGGCTGCACAGACTGTTCATTATTCTTCCATTTTTACTTGAATTGGTTTTACTAGTCTCCAGGTTTTGGGAAGCTCCTGTACCATATAATACCAGCAGGAGGAAGGAGGAGGAGGAATTTCAGGCTTTGTGAGGAAGAATAAGGCATGGTGAAGCAGTTCAGTATTGCTGGTTTTACTTTGTAGTATTAGTTTCTTCTTCCTGAATTCTTCCTACAAAAATAATAACTTACAGGCATTGCTGCTGTGGGCTATTGCTGTTGATCGTGGAGCTGAGGTGTGGAATCAGGTCTGCGGAATGTTCATTCACTTACTAGTTTAGTAGTCTGCCAAATTTGAAATGTTAATGCTTTATAGCTGACTGGATATGGAACAAAGACAAAGGAATTGTCCACTTCCAGGTCTTTCTCTGATGAATTTATAAAGCTTATTGCAAGAGGAAGCTCTGAAAACAGTGTCAGAACTTACTAAAAAAAAAAAAAATAGACAAGGGTAGAAAGTGTTTGTCAGCTTTCACAGAGAGGTTTTTTAGAGCTTAATGTATTTGTACAGCATAAATATAAACATGGCCCTATTTTAATTTTTTAATTCAAAATTCTTTAATATTTACTTTAAAAAAAAAACAATTTTAGGTGTTTAAACTATGTATTACTGTCATAAAAATTGTAAGGAATACATTTGGACTAGTCCAAGTGCACAATAAATGTACATTGAATCTTTTACCCTTTAGATATGAACACTAGACCTCCTGACTTTATTATGACTCTTCATATTTAGATCAAGGAGTTAGTTTTATATGAACACTGGTATTTCTGTACAAATATTAGTTTGTAATATTCAGTGTTTATGATAATTAACAATTTTTGTGTGTAATGGCACAACCAATTTTATTTAAATATAGGATGCTTTCTGCGCAAGTCTTGAATGCACATACTCTATAGAAAATCTTGAAGCTTGTACTGATACTGTGCAGTATGACCTAATGTGGTAGCTCCTTTGATAAGGGAGTGAATCTCTTCAAAAAGAATATTTTACACCCCGGTAAGAATTGAGGCTTCGATGCAGTTTATTTGTCAGTACTAGTTCTGCAAGCAGCTGTATACCAAAGATTAAAGTAGAAAAATATTGGTTCCCGTTATAAACCACCTCATTATACGTGGTTTGGTTTTTAATAATATGCAGTGGATAGAGCTATATCTTTGCAAATGGCTGAAAAAAATCTCTCTCAAGACTAGGTAGATGTTCCCTAAAAATCAATTGTTCACTTTCCACTTCTTGGTTTACTGGGAGCGAAACTACTCCAACTCTACTTGTTTTCACTCCCTAGCTATTTATTGTAATTGATTGTGTGTTGCAAACACAGATGAAAAGCAGTAGCAACAGAACTTTATTTTTACCCTGTATGAAGATTATTTTTTTGTAATTCTACAGATGTAGTTAATATAGTGAAAAAGCGAGTGCACAAATCCAGACTTTGCTGCAAATCTGAAAGTAGCTTGTCCTATTTTTGTTCCTTGCTCAGCGCTTTCTCCCAGAGGAGTGTGATCCTACAGAATGAAAGGTTTAGTGTTCGTACGGTCGCTTACGATTTAAATGTGAAAGAGGTTACTGGATACAGTTGGTCAGCCATTAAAAAAACCAAACAAACAAACAAACAAAACCTAAAAGCCCACATCTTTTCTCAAGGAACCAGTTGGTCCAATCGGTCTTTGGGATTCAGGCCCTTGCAGAACCTGGGGTATATTAACATCAAGTACTTTTCACCGTTGCCCACTTCCATGGTGTCAACTGAGTCACCTACAGGAATCAGGAAGACTTCAGAAATTCTGAACTGAAGGATGTTGGGTTTTCAAAGAGGGCTTCTGATATTACATTTTTTAAAAAGCTGAAAAGGTTGCACAATTATGCTGGTTGCGTTCTACGGCAAATGTGGGAATCTAGTATTAATAAGAACGAATCCTTTGCAAGAAGATATGATTGCTGGCTGGTAGACTTGGAGATTTAGCGGAGGACAGTCAGAGACTGTATGGATACATGCCCGGGAATAATACATTGTTATCGATAAAAGTTGTAACCTGACTTGTATCATCATTCTACCTTCCATTAGAATCAATTATGTTACTTAAATTATTTCTGTAATGCATTACTTTATTTTTATTGGGGTTGACCCTGTCACCACTCAAAAAAATGGAGAAGCTTCCCTTGATCTCTACAGAGCAGCTGCCTTCACAACAACGCGCTCAAAGTGCATCTCAGTAATTAAGTAGAGGGAGTAGTGTTTCTCATGTGGTACGTATATGAGGTGCTCAGGTTGAAAGAAGCATTATGGTCATGAGGAATATAGAACCTACATAGCTGGATGCTGATCCGTATGTAATTATTAAATTGGTTTGCAAGGCCCTCACGGAGCTTCTGTGTACCCTTGCAGAGTGTTGGATGCAGCCTGTTTCCTGACCTCTGAGGCTTTGTAACACTTGATTCTCTAGGTCTCCTTTCCTACTGATACATACAGTGTATCGTATGTGAGGATAATTCCAGGTTGCAAAATGCTATTGTATTCCGAGATGGCTGAAACCAGAGATCTTAGGAAGCAGTAGATAATCTTATTATTGGCAGAAGAATGCAGGGGTTTTGAGTAGGCAACAGTGATTTATTCAGCTAATATTAAGCAAATGTGGTGATATCTGTAGCCATGTTGACCCATTTATATTTGTATTAAACTTAACCCCAAGTTTGACGCTCATAGTCTTTAAGATTGTCCCTATTCTGTAATATTCTATTAATCAAAACTGTCACAGATTCCAAGGAACCCTGATAATCTAATGTGACTTCCTGTATAAAATAGGTCACTGGGTTTTGCCAAAGTAATTTATTTTTTCAAATACAGTAGCCACTGTACTTTTTTTACTGTTCCACTTACTAAAAAAACCCAACCAAACAAAAAACCCCAAACCCACACAGTATAGAATCTACCACATTTCACAGGAAATATTTCTAGTGGATAAATGTTCTCCTTCTTCTAAGTATATACCTTATCGCCTGAATTAGTCTACTTTCAGTTTATTTTTCTTTCTGATTGGTCTCTCTATTACCTACTTTATTTTTTCCCTTCACAGAGATACTTTTGAACAGTGACAGTTGCCCATCTCATTGTTAAATCAAGTGGTCTGAATCCTTTGTATTTTTCTGTGTGGTATATTCTCCAGTCTTTCAGTCACTCTTGCTGATCTTCTCTGTACCTTCTTTAATGTTTTTCATTCTCCCTACTTTTTTGAGCTTTATAATTCTGTTCTGTGCCGATTGAATTACCAAATGTTAATGTTTAGCTGATAATCTACTGGGAGCCATCAAGATTTTTTTCTGAGGTACTTAGGCTAGTCAGATTTCTTTTAAATTACGAGGCTCCAATTTCCATCCAGAATACATCTATGTTTCCTGAAGAGTGACGTGATAAACACTAATATATATATATAAAGTAGAATATTTGGGTGTATGATGCAATATTTTAACTGCTACCTTTTAAGTATGCATATTCAAAATTCAGCTGTTACATGTAAGTTCTTTTTTTCTGCATCTCCTAGATCGATTAATATACAGATCTCCATCTAATTAGTCTTGATTCATAATCTGATGTAATTGCCACTAACTCCTACTGACCTTAATAGGAGCTATATCAAGACATTATTGTGGAAAATCTGACAGACTGCCACTCAAAGAAAAAACAAACAAACCAACCAACCTCAAAGTGAAACAAACAATCCCACCAGCTATGGTCAGACTATGTTGAATGTAGCATTTATTTATATAATTTTATAATACTTATATTTATATAATTTATATAATGTTTTTATAACATTTTGAGATATTTCAGTAAAATTGGAGTAACTAAATTGATATAAATTACTCACTTATTTTCATATTCATAGTATTATGTGCCCTACTTACATCCTGAATTCAAATCCTGTGTGGCTCGTTAAGTGGTGTTTAAAGTAACCAAGAAATACAGTAAATGGAAATGTGACTTAATTCAGATAGCTTGATGTATACATTCACTGTCATGGTAAAAGTGGGAAGATGGAGGTATTCTAAAAATGTTTCAAGAGACATGAAGCGCCTTTGGTGTACGTACAGAAAATGCCCAGACAGAGCGAGTGAGTTTCCTATGAAAGTCTATGTAGACTCCATTAGCGGGTTTCAGATAAACTTAATGAGGTAATTTTTTTAATGGACATCAGTATAGATTAGTGTAACATAGTTTATATAGGACAAACGGAAATGGAACAAGTAAATGGGTTGGCATGATATTTAAAAACACTTAGAGTGCTAGGAAACTACTGAATAATTTGCCAGTGAAGAAATATAAACAAAGCAGACTAACATTAGGCATATTTCTAGTGGCGCTGAAGAAATTCCGTCTATTCTGAAGACACTCCATATCAAAGGATGCTCATGGGAGATTTTTAACTACCTACCTCTGCTGAGTAGCACTTTCAGCAAATTAGCAAGGAAATTCATAAATTACAGAGAAGTCAGATTCACTAAATGGGAAGTGGAAGATCCCGAAAGAGATATCCTGAGTCCATTTCTTGCTGACATGAAAGGAAGTGAGTGAAAATGGGGAAAATTAGAGAACTATAGCATTAGTGACCAAAAAGTGGGTCTGTGCTGGTAAGGAATGCAATTTACAGATCAATTCAAAGCTATAAGTTTTAGGATGAACAGAAAATAACTACAGTGAGTAAAGGACAGTGGGAAATTAGTGTTAATGTCAGTGTACTTTGCTGGAATGATGAAGAGCACAGTGTGGTTTTCTGTAGGTTTTAAAAAGGAGAGTTTGGGTTGGAAATAGAGGAACCTTTGGAATACTTCAGTCGTTCTGAAGGGACATTTTATGAAAGGTCAATATTTAAAACAACTTTAGTGCGAAAGCTCAAACACAAAGTTAGATCACAGGTCAGGAATCGTAAATCTCTTCAACTGACTGTGGGTATAAGTACTCGAAACATGAAATCAAACATGACAGTGATGAGTGGGGGAGACAGACAAATGGGTGGTCTGCACAACAGTATTTACAGGGATCGTTACCAAATGCTTCAGAAGTTTATATACAAAAATATTAATTGGATGATGGGGCTAGGAGTGCACAGAAAGCAAATGAGAAATAAAATCAAGGAAAACCTAGGAACTGACTAACCTAATCACCTTCTGCAACAGAACAGTGGATATTGTTTACCTGGATGTCAGCAAAGCCTTAGACACTGTTTCCTGCAGCTTTCTCCTGAACAAACTGGCAAGACAGATTGGGTGGGTGATTGTGAGATGGGTAGGAAATTGGCTAACAGGCTGCACTCCGCGGCAGTAATCAATGGTTTTTACTCAGCCTGGCAGCCTGTCTTGAAGGAGGTTCCCCAGGGATCGATACTGGGCCTCATGCTGATTAACATTTTCATAAATGATCTAGATGAGGGGATTGAAAGCACCCTTACTAAGTTTGCTGATGACACTGAACTAGGTGATGACCTGGACACGTCAGAAGGGATAGCCATCTTACAGAGCGACCTGGACAGGCTGGAGGGGAGTGGGCTAGCAAGAAGTTTAGCAAAGACAAGTGTAAAGTCCTGTACTGAAGAGCCTGGTACAGGCTAGGCTCTGTGGGGCTGGGGAGCAGCCTTGCTGGAAAGGGACATGGGGGTCCTGATGGACAACAATCCGAACATGAGTCAGTAGTGTGCCGCTGCAGCGGTAAAGACACACTGGATCCTGGGCTGCATCCAAAGTGTATTACTAGCAAAGATAATGATGATCCCACTCTACTCAGCCCTTGTCAGGCCACACCTGGAGTACTGGGCCCAGTTCTGCTCTGCAAAATTCAAGAGATGTGGAAAGACTAGAGAGGGTCCAAACGAGGGCCACGAAGATGATCAAAAGTGCTGCAGGATTTGCCCTGTCATGAAAGACTGAAGGAGTGCAGGGTCTTTTTTCCCTGGAAGAGGCTTGTGGGGCACCTCATCACAGTATTCCAGTACTTAAAGGGTGGCTTCAAAGAGAAAAGAGGCTCTTTCTTCACAAGGAACAACACATAGAAGGAGCAACAGATAGAAATTGTACTGAGAAAGATTTTAATTTGATATAGGGAAGAAATCTTGTACAATGAGAACAATCAATCACTGGAACAACCTCCCCAGGAACATGGTAGAGGCCTTGTTGCTGGAGGTTTGCAAGATGCAATTGGATGGGATGCTAGATAATCTCACCTAGGTTCGCTTCCCATGAAAGGTTGGACCGGATGATCTTCTGAGGTCCCTTCCAACCTGATCTTTTCTATGGTTCTATGCAAAGCAAATTGGAGAAAGATTAGGAGAGGACAAAATGTTGTTTTTCATAAAGGAATTTGAATTTATGTTGTGAAGTAACTGTATCATGATAAACAATTACCTCTGAAGTGTGAAAGGAGCAGGATATGGTTTTCTGAGTTTGGGCCTCTTAGTTAAGAGGAACTAATGAAAAAAAGTAGATAGAAGGAAAGAAAGATTATTTTCCTTTTTAAGGCATGGGTTCTGAAGCATTTGAAATCAAAATGGGAAGATTACCAAAGCATACCTGACTTCCAAGATCTTTTTCATCATACATTGTGTTTTGTTAATACAGTGTGTTTTTTAATAATCCTTTGTGATTAGAACCAGGTATCCAAAATGATTATATGAGTTGCTTTTTTCCCCCCTGTAAAATATCTAGCTGGTAATTGTTTGTTTTCCTTAATTGGAAAACTCAGTTCCATAAAGCCTTTTTAGACAACAGTAGATTAAAAAAACAAGGAGGGGGTGTTGTTCCTAGGAAAGTGTATGAGGGGGAAAGAGTTTTCTGTATGGGCTATTTATTCCAACAACAACAAATATTAATTACTCTGACAGTTATTTGTAATGTGCAAAGAAATACAGCACTCCAAGAGAGATCGACAGCATTCAGGAACAGAAACTGATATGCTGAGGGAAAATGTCTGCTTTTTTCCTTAACAATAACTATAAATATTTGAAGAGTATAAACGCTGAAGCACAGAAGCACAAGGGGAGTAATGCAATGGGATTACTGAAGTGAAAATTCAGATTGGCTGAGTATTAGCAGAACATGATTGACAGTGAGAATATATTATGTAGTGGAGTGCTTTCCCAAAGGTATTGGTAAAAGCCCTGTCTCAGTCTTCACTGTGATACTTCAGAGTAGATTGTATAAAGAAGCAAAAGCTATTCTGCGGGGAAACATGCTGTTCTTGGAGAGCTGTGCTAGAGGACTTAATGCATTTGCTACCAGTCAGTTCTGTGAATCATTTAGAGATGTTACAGGTTTTTGCTCATTGAAAGAAGTTTTCTAACTTTTCCCACATATTCTACTCAGTGGATCACAGTGAGTTTGTGTTCGTCACCAACTTAGTAAATCAGTATCCTATAACAGCATTTTATATACATTATTCATTCCACTTTTGTGAAATAGACTGTTTTAAAGAATAGGAGGAAATAGGGGAGTGTGAAATATGTAGGATGTTTGTGTTCTGGCAAGGGGAGTGTTTGGGGAGGGAATTCTGGAAGTTTACACACCTAGATTTCACTGTGACCAGGATTTCATCCTTTATTCCTGGTCTGTTTCTTCCTACATGCAAAGATTTGTAAGTGTTCTGGGTACTGATATTGACTTGACAAGTACAACTTACAATGATCCAAAGGAAATGAACACAGAAGCTTTTAGGAGTATACTTCCTTAAAGGACCTGACCTTCAGAAAGAGCACTTTGATTCCCAGATGCTAATGGTATTTCTTCCAGGACTTGTGTATGCTTTGCATAGGCACAAGCCTAGGCCTCACCAATCAAAGGAGTGTGGGGAGGGTTTCAAGACTTAATTCCTTTCCAGCACGTAGAATGTTCTAAATACCTGTCCTTCCTGCTGTTATTTCAAAGGGTGCCCACTTCATACTGAATAGCCCTCGGTGTTCATAAACTTCTGATGAAGGTCTCCTGCTGTGGAGGCTGGAAGTGATGTGTATTGAGTTATCGATTATATATTGCTCCTTTCCACTTCAAAGAAATATCTAAGAGGAGGAACGTAAAAGTGCTCATGGAGGGGTTTTGATCACTTGATGTGGAGCAGCATGACTGATCAATCACTGTGTGCATATTTGTTTCCATGTCCTTTTTCCCTCCTTTTTACTGTGCCCGTGCAGAGATGTCAGAGCTTGGAAATGAGAGTTTCCTGAGCCTCTAGATTGGATGTTTAAAATAATTACTATAAGGAACATCATGTTCCTTTTCATTCCGGCAATTCTTATGGATAGTGCTTATTTTGTGTTCAAAAGACTGAAAAAAACAAATTCTAGTCTTCATCTCTTCTCATCCCATGTGCCCAGTGTGCATATGCTTTTCAGATGATATAAAGTGCAGGTCAGCCACTAGAGTTCATAAATATTCATAACTATATAGAAGGGGGAGGGGGGAGAGGTGTCAGGTTAGCATAAATTAAATATTCAGCACAACTCAGAAACATCAGGATTAAAATGGAAATATGCAAGATACAGGAAAAACTATTCTCAGAAAACGTTTAAAAAGAAAATAGTTGTCTACTTTCTCATCAATCACTATATTTGGAAAAAGTGAAATATTTTGCTGTCTATGAGATAAGGAAAATTAAGATGGTAAAATGCAGATTGGATTTTGAGAGCCAGCCAATAAACTGGCAAAAGTAGCCAGAACCTGGCAGGAAGATGTTGATGAGTCTTGTTCCTCCAGAATCATAGGACAGAAATTCTCAAAATCTCATTGTCCTGGACATTATAAGGCTGCAAACCTTGTCTGAGAGCAATGTTCGTGTGTTTAGATGTTTGCTGTCTATATTCTCAATTTCTTTAGTCAAGATTCTTTTTCCCTTACTGGAAGAATTAATCTTTTTAGGATCATTTAATACAAAACTGGAGTGTTTGGACTGTGTCCCTGACAACGCTTCCATATTAATATCATATTAGCGACAGCCATTTGTTGGTGTGTTATACTAACAGATACCAACAGAAAGTTCTGTGCGAGCATATTACTGTAATACATCATCAGGGTCCAAAACAATTTGGTAAAATTGCCCAGTATGAACACCTAGATGTCAACTTCCAGGTCCTTACAACCTTTGCCTACAAGATGTACTTATTTACCACTGGTAGTATAACACTTCAGTTTCTGTAAACACTTCATCAGTTAGCTGATCTGTGCTTTTGCAGTTGAGACTTTGATTTTAGGGGCTCACACAGACTTCACTGAGTTGGTCAGAAAATTTTTCATTACTGTAAAATAGCACTGAGTCCTGCTGGTTGTAAATTTTGAATTTAAGTGCATAACAAAGGTGTCTGTTTGAATGATGCTCTTTCCCGTGTATGAAGCAATCAGATTTGCCCAGACTTTATAGCCTGCTTACAGTTGAAAAATTTATGGCTGTTATGATGAAGTTTGCATTAGTTTTATTTAGGCGATCTTTGAAAACCTGTAAACCAGCATATACTTTGTCCTTTAAGAATTAAGGAACGTATTCAAGTTAATCCTTTATTCTGAAAATATTATTTATTATTAAAAAAGAAAGGAAAAAAAACCCACCAAAACCCCAACCTAAAAAGTGAAAAAAAACCAACACAAAGTAAAAACTATCCAAGGTGGGAGGTGGCTCACAGGAGTAAAATTACTTTTGTGTTTCTATGCATGTCGCTTAGCACAACAACTTCAGTTGTTTTCCTACCTTTTTCTGGATCTAATCTGATCCAAAACAGCTGAATCTGTTACAAGCAGCTGAAATTTGCTGTTTTCATTTGTTCAATAGAAAACAGATTGACTAGGATTGTGATTATTGCTAGAGATAATTTGTTCTAGCACCTGTAACTTGTTTCTCAGGATTCTGATAGTGGAAGTAAATGGACTTCTTTTTTCTATTTAATATTTTGGGAGGAATATAATATCAATTGTTGCTTGCAGGATTGTATTTTAAAGTTGAATCCCCACACACCCCCACATGTAATTGTTACTTTAAAAAACAAAAGACCAAAAATTAAGAATTTAAGGGGTATTTGTCCCCCTACTCCCCAAACAGAACCCCACAAAGACGCTTAAATGGTATGTATTATATTTCTTTTAGAAAGTAGTATGTTTTAATAATAGGCTTTAAGAACATAACATTGAAATGGAATATTTCTTTAGGAAATGACATTCTCCAATTGTCTTAATTTAGACACGTTTTAAGATGAGAATTGTAACATCCAGTTACTTAACTTAGAGTGTTTGTGCTATAAAATTAATACAGTTGTATAAGAAGAAAAAAAAAGCATTCAAACAAACTGTTGTCTTTCCAAGACATAATGCAGGCAATTTCATATGTTTCAGAGCTACAGAGGACTGAGATGTTTCTTTGCCATCTAGATGGTACATCCAAGTTTTGGCTGGACAACTTGAAAGTAATAATGAGACAAGAATTATTTCTTTACTTTACAGATGGTAATGATTAAATATATGCTTTAAAGCATTGTAACAAGGAAGATTCGCAGAAGTACAAAAAAATCTGTATGTCCTGATTGAGCCAATCCTGGTATTGACTAATTGTCAACCTAAAAAGGCAGCTATTCTTTGACTTTTTCATAATGGTTTTAATATATTTAGGTGAACATTAGATTGATATTTTCTCCAGTTTTTAATAAAAAAATAGTATACATTTAACACATTGGGAAACTATAAAAATGGATGTGAAAAAAACCAGCTGCTAAGTCAATGGTATAAGTATGCGTGAATGGGCGTATTCTTTCATTCAAAAGTCCATGGTCAGTTATTTTAGGTGTTTGCATCTCTAATATATCCAGTCTAAATTAAAAAGCTTATGTTGCTATCAACTGAGATCTCTATTGGTTGTAAGAACTGTACCCTTTACAAATTTGTTGGTTTTTTAGTTACGAGTACAGCTTAGGTGTCTCCACAATTGCAAATAATGTGGTTATGACTGTGAAGAGCATGAATAGTGATAAAAGAAACTGAAAATTCAGTGAGGTAAATTGAGTGGGTAAAAGCCGAAGTATTTTGGCTCGCCTGTGATCATGCAAATAAAACAATGAGCACATCTGACACCTTAAAGGTTTGTAGAAATACCTCTGTTGTATCTGTGTTTGGGGGTTCCGTTCTTAGCAAGAATTTCAAGAATTGAAATGCTGACATACTGAAACATTTAGAAAACTTTTGATCATTGTTGTTTCAGCTAAAAAACTATAACAGAGATTAACAGGAGCACGTTTTTGGTCTCTTTTTCCCTGACCAAAAGAAACCCTAAAAACCAACCAACCAAAAAAACACATCTTGGTACTTTGTTTTGTAAGTTGGTCCCAGTTTAGTGGTAGTAACCTATGATGTAATTCATGATGCCAGTGATGCAGTTGAAAAAGATAGTGGTTTGCAGTCTTTTATTCGGGTATGAAGTAAATGGGAAACTGCAGCAAAGTAATGGCTAAGAAGAGATACTCCACGTCTAAATAAATCACATGAATAAGTATGCCATCCTCTCTTTTCTTATAGGCTTCAAGGAAGTTAGGAAGCATAAAAGCCATCAAGTTTGTCATTTCCATGAGACAGATTTAGAAATAGCTTGACTTAAACAAAAATCATACCATGGGACCACTGTATCTGTTGAGTCAATGCTTATTAATATCAAGGGTGGCAAAGAGTTCTTGTTTCCAAACTTGTCTTTTAAAAGCATATTGCCATGCTCAGCTAGGGCACCGTGCTGAGATGTCAGATGGAGGAATGGAAAAAATATCCTTCAGTGGGTAACTGGGTATAACTTTTGCTTTTTCTAAAGACAGATACATATTTTTTTTTTTTTTTTTGGTGTCAAAATGAACTTCAGGAGGAAAAGATGTTTTAAAATTTTCACTTTAGAACCCTCGTCATCTTAATTTGTACTGATTTGTTTTGAAATATTTGTGCACTGTTTGAAATGAATCAGAAATTAAATGATTCACTGTAAAGGAAGGGAACAGCTTTTCAAACTATTTTCTTATAATTCAGTTTGGAAACAGTTTTAATCTGATTAATCCAGAACTTTTTTTTTTTTTGGTGAGAATTAAAAGATGTTTATAGTACTGTTGCATTCATCATTCTGGTTATTAGGTTTTCTTACATAAACCTGGCTGAATTCAAGTCAAAGCCATATATTCAAAGAATATCTGAGTGTTGGGTCACGGTCTTGTACAGATGTTTGCGCATACTGAATATCCACATGTACTCCTTGAATACTATCCCCATTTTTGTGTTTGAGAACTGAACCTGTTAATTGTACATACAGGTACAGCCATGAAAGGTTGTAAAAGCAAAGTGGCACAACAAAACCCCAGAGTTTGTGCTTTGAAAATTCTCCTTTTAAGCTGAAGCTTTCAGGAGATGCCAGGGGTGGGGTGTTCATATTTTGGAAAGCAGTCATTTCCCTCATTTATCAGTGGTGGATGTCCACCTGGTGACACAGAAAGAACTCTTTACAGAAAGGAAGTGAATATAAATGGAAATAGTGTGAGCAGGTCAGGTTTTACAAGGTCAAATTTTAATGTTACTGTTTTTGAAAGCGGTGTGCCTCCTCTTAGTCTCTTGCTATTTTCATCCTCATGAAACACATGTTTAAAAGCCACACAGTTCCAAAGACCAGACTATGCCTTGGGTCTGACACTAGTCCATGCAGCTAGGACTTGCCTTTGTGTTTTCTGCTGACACCACGTGGGTACACACAGTAGGATTTAGTCTCATGCCTTTGTATTATTTATTGGTATGCATTAAGACTAATACCTTATATAGATATTTTTCACATTATTTTTTTCTGCTTACTAAATATTCTCTTCAAATTTGCTTTTTAGTCAGAATGACATTATTCTGAATTCATTTTCTGCAGAAAGGCAGGTATTTTTTCTTCTCTGTGGGCTACAGTAATCATGTGGTCTATACTGCATTGAGTTTTACCTTCTTATCTGTTATCTTCTAATGAATTAATGTTTTTGTTAGGGATCATCAACAGCTTGATACTAAGTTCTGAACCAGTCTTTGTACAGTAGGCTTTCGCACAGTCTTTTACCAGTTAATAGTGGCTCCAGTAGGACTAAGGCCCCACTGCAGACAACAGAATCTTGAAAATAATTTTGGCAAACTTTTCCAAAGCAGATGTGTGACCTTGTATTGTTTTTTTGAATTTAGTTGTACTAAGATGAACACAAGCAATAGTAAGTAGTTTAAACGTGGCTGCCTAAATTCTTTAGGTTTGATGTATATCCTTCATGATTTTTTAATTTGTGCATAATTCAGTGCATGTCATAAATGTATTCACACTAAAGTATTTCAGCAAAAATAGAAAATCATTTTTGCCTGACAGTTTTGCCCAAGGAAAAGCCTATTTTTCCCCCACTTTTCTGAAGTGATATTTGAAACCATTTCAAAATATGCTTGATGTAAAAGGTAGCTTCAAGTTGAAATGTTTATTTTAAATGAAAATAAAAAATCAAAAACTCAAAACATTTTAAAGGTGAAAATGAATGTCAGAACATTGAATTGATGTACACAATGACAAGGGGAAGTGAGAAATGCTCAATTGCACTGTCTGCCCTTTACTAAGAATTAGTACTCCATAACTATTTTTCAAATAAACACTAGGAGGTGTATTTATTGTGACAGACACACATACGCAAAATTATTTTAGGAAACATATACTATTTGCAGAAGGGCATACTTTTAAAAGTTTGCTTATGTATTACACTACAATAACCAGTAATATCTTGTGTAAAGGCACTTGCCAGTTTATTTTGTATGTAAAACTGCTGGTTTTGAATGTTATTAGACAAATTTTGTTGTAGTATTATGTTTTCACTGATTATCTGTCAAAATAATTGATTTTGCGTGAGGCTGAGGACCTCTTCCTCAATACAGAACCAAAAAGTGATTTTATTATCTGACATTCCTTTAGCACCAAACTGATGCCAAAGTCTCAGGCTTGGAGGTCATCCAGCAGAATCAGACCTTTTAAATACCATACCTATATACGCATGCTCTACTTCGTTCTATCACTACAGGATGAAACATACTGAAAAACAAATAATACACATTCCTGTTCCTTGTCATTAGAACGATGATAATTAATTTGGATTAATTCTGCAAGTTTATTTCGGAGGACAGCTTTAACCTCAAAAAAATTTATTACCATCATGATGGCCCATAGGTAGGCTGTAGTTAAAGATGGCTTATATTTAAGAGAAGCCTAAGAAATATCCCATGAATTAAATGAATTATTTCCTTGAAAATTTATAAATTTCTTTTAGCCACACATGTTGTGCAATACACCGATCAGTGTTTGAGGTGGAAGAGCTCTGCTTTTTCTCTTACTTCTCTGCACAAGTAGTGGATTTATCTGTCGTTTCAGGAAACATAAGTTGTTCAGATAAGGAATGTAATCACAGATTGGAGTGCAAAGGAACACACTGCCCAGCAGCCTCGAGGTGTTCCTCTCTGTCACTGAAAAATAGGGAAGGAAAGGCTGCCTCTGAAAAACATGTGACAGCTTGATACCGTGTACCTTGTGTTGGAATTATAGTAATAACTGCATGCAAAACTGCTACAAAAAATTGGTTTCTAATTGTCGTGGTTATCGGAGAAGGTAAAACACTGATGTGAAGAGTTACTGAAGTTGTAGTACTGGAAAGCAAAAAGGAAAGATTAAAAGGACTATGAGGATTTAGAAGGAATTTCATGTGAAGGTAGGGAATGATTTTCCTGGATGTCTTCCAAGAATGTGTCAGTCACTCTGCTAGTGAAAGGAAAGTTAGAAGTGTAGTTAGTGGGTGGGAATTTGATGGTTTTTTTAATTTGTTTATAAACTATTCACCTATCATGATAGGGCAGAATTTAGCCAACAACTGCAGGAACTGTTGCTATGTTAATACCACAAACTGAAATCAGAGAGCTGCTAACCTTGCTAGATACCGTGCTGGCTCCCAGAATGGGAGAAAGAAAGTTTCTATAGCTTGTCAACAAGTAGCCAACTTCACAGAACAGATAGTCAGCTAAGAAAGCTGAAAGGGAAGGATGCCATCTACCTGTAGGCTGCCCAGAAATTCATACCGTAGGCATGGCATTTCAGCCTAGGATTTTAAGGCTATTTTCCCTTCAGTGGAACAGAAGGTTCTTTCAAATCAGAAAACGGAGCAGATGAGTCCAAAGTAGAAAGCAGCCAGAAACACCCACAGCCAAGAGATGGCTATTCACCTAGATGCAAGGGCAACCTACACAAGTGAGAGAGAAAGGGAGAAAAAGCCAGTAGGGTATTTATTATTCTGGAGAAGTAATAAGGTTAAGTTGGCAGCTACTGATGGGAGAGGCTGAAGGAAGGAAAGCTAGTGAGGGATGGAATAAAATCCCCTCATTTCACTAAAATATATACAGGATTGATGTTCTGCATTTAATTGGAGCCTGCAGTTGTTTTCAGATGTGTTTAATATGGAAAAAAAAGGTTTGTTCAAATATTTGAAGACATTCAGGGTTATGTGTATTGGTAATTGTCTGGGTTTGGTGTTTTTTTGTTTGTTTTGTTGTTTTTTTTTTTTTGCAAGTTTTTATTTACTTGGCTTCTATGTTGGGTCCATTTTAGCTTTCCTCTTTAATCTGAGGTTCATTCTTTGTTTCTTTTTGGGACTGCTTCCATTTTTTCCACATACAATTGCTACCCTAATTAAAGGTAGCTCAGGTTTTAAGTACATCAACAGAGCTGCAACATTGCTTTCAGATGCACTTGAGTTGAGATGTTACTTAGAACATTAATTTTCACACTGACGTTATTTTTGCCTTTTCCTGTAATTTGCTTCTGTGTTTTCTGACCTTGAATTTAAAGCTTGAAGTGGCAAAGATTGGAAAAATCTAGCAGATAGTAAATGTTATGCTAAAGAAATAAGGCTTGAACCGTACAATGGTAATTACTGTGTTCTGCTTTACAGTGCCCTTTCTTGCAGTCCCTAAAGAGTTCTTTTGCTTGATCTTGAGCAGGAATGGTTAATGGGGAAAGAGGAAAAATACCATGTTTGACTTTTCTGCAGATTTACTCTTTGGTAACTCTTGCGGCACTGTGAAAGAAAGGGGAGGAAAAAGCTGAAATCCAGCACAATTGAGTCTCCTGTAGCCCTTTCTTTTCCCAAACAGTCATTGGAGGTAGCATATCATTTGTTTTCTTCCTTAGACTTTATATAATGTATTAATGCAAATCTGCTTTTGACTCAAATAATACGTTTTGTTTTCCTTTTGGTGATTCTTGCTTCTCTTGGTTTTGTTTTGTGACTTATGTCTCTGTTAAGGCTTTATTCCTACTTGGGAGCCAATTGAGCTTCTGTGAAACGAACTTGTTTCTTAATTCTGCAATTTAGATGTTGCCAAGAAATTTCTATGAGTCTTTGCCATGGGAAGTTTAAAAAAAAAAGGGGGGGAAAGAAAACGTGAACCCAGTTCTTAAAAACGGAAAGCATGGCAACCACAGTCAGAAACATTTAGCAGTCTGGCAGCTGACAGCAGGACATACAAAGAATAACAAAATAGTCTATTGAAGGGGGGAAAAAAGATCTTCAAAAGACTTGTGTCCACAGGAGGGTGAAAAACATAACAATCCCATTATCAAGGTTGTTAAAAAGAAAATGTTGGGTTTTTTCTAACTGCTGCTAATATAACATGTTAAACGATACGTCAGTAACTTAGAACATAAAAAGGCATTCTCTGGCATCCTCTTTAGATGTCTCTATTCAGGCAGTCAAAGTGGGAGAGAAAAGAAACAAACAGTTCTGAGACGAGCATTCAGAACTCCAGCAGAAGAGACCAGTTTGCCTGGAAGATCAGCTATCACAACTGTACTAATTCTGCAAACAGGAGACTGATGCATGAATCTGAGGTTACTTTCTCAGTACCACACAGTGAATCTAAAGAAAACCAAGTAAAATATTTCTCCAAACAGTGCCATGTAGCATTCACAATATACCCATGACTTTTACTCTGATTCTGTAAGTACTGAGTTAGTTTCTTCAGCTGGGCGTGAACATTACCAACTTTTTTTTATTGCCTTAGAGTCATTAAGGTATCTTCCCTGTACCAAATTGTGAGCTATTTGTTGTTCTGAGGTTTTTGGCATTCTTTTAACATTATTGTTTTGGGGTAAGATAGTGATGTTTTTCAGATAGTCTACAGTAGACTTGAGGTGTGCTATTGAATTTGTAGTGGGATTCAATATAATTATGCTATTTTTAACCCTCATTTGTCTTCCTAGAATTTGCAGGGACATGATAATAAGCATTTTAAATAGAATATATATTTATGCATTAAGTATGTCTGTTTTCTGTGAACAGAAGTTTTAAAAATGTCTGATGTGCAATATATCCTGTAATATTAAGAAAGATGAGTGCAGAAAATGTTCATGTTGCTTAGTTACAGAAACTATAAACATCACAAATTTATTGTCTCTAGTTAGCCATGCAGTGTGGCATTAAAGCACTAGCTGAGTGTATTATCATGGCATAGTGTATTACACTTTTATGTTTACCTTGACAAATGGATTGTTCAAGCCCAACTTTTGAGTGTGGCTTTTGAACAGATAGAGTACATTATATTTTTCTCTTTGAATGGCCAGTGTTCTCTGTACTCTGTAGTTGCATACAAGAAAGTCTGAATATTGTTCTCTTTTTGTCATAGTGACTGCCATCTTCCTTAAAAAGAAAAGGGGGAGGAGGGGATGACAACCTATAGGAAAATTGTGTGTAAATATGACTGACTTTGGACAAAACTCCACTAGACCCTTACTTTGGACAAAACTCCACTAGACCCAATGCTGGTAATGCAAATTTCAGTCTTCATGAAATTTTCTACCTGGTGAGGAAATAGTGTATCCATTTTACAGAGAAGCAAGGAGCAGTTAAATTCTCGGAGAGGCATTCAGATGTGGCTTAAACCAAAGTTCCTGGATTACTGGTCCTGGCTTCTGGCAGAATTATTCTAATGATTCTTTCTACCTTGTAGGACACAGTAGTTTGTAGAGAGCATGTCTTATTTTAAAATATATTTGTTATATCTAAAGCTGTAAATAGCAGAACAAAGTATATGATCATGCTATATGGACAATATGTTAGACTTGAAAAATTCCATTTTGTAGTTTTTGAAAGCCTCTGCCCTGAGAGGGGGGGAATGCCTAATATAGCTATTTTTTTTGTTTCCAATCATTAAATCTTCTTTTTTCTCCTACTGATAACTTAAGCAGTGTTCAGTGCTCCTTTGGACTTGGATAACCAATAGCCTTTCATATGGGTTTCTTTCCTCTTATGTCACCATGGAAGAGCCAAGTCCAATTTTAGTAGAGTGCATGGAGAGTTGAGTGAGCTCTGTTTCCACTCCACAGTTTTGGATGATCATAGTGAACAGGAAGAAGAGTCAGGACAATGTGAACCTCCTTGATATATATTCCATGGAATTTGTGGCACTGTAGTTTACACATGCTTCTTTTTTTCCCCCTAGATCTATTAAGTCAAGCTGTGTTTGAGCTGAAACTGGCACAGCAGTTTCTCAGACCATATTAATTGATCTAAAATAATGCAGCAAAATGCGTGTGCTGATGTTTTCTCCAGGTGTTCATAAATCTGTACCATGGAACCATGTTCTGTAGTCTTGAGGTTTAACTCCAAGTCAGTAGGATTATATAGACACTCAGTTTTTGTTTTGGTGCTCAAGACAACCCCCTTTCTAAATGCCCCACACTACCACCACCACACACATATCCACCACAGGAAATTAAAACCATTTCATGTGAGGATGAATAAATTGCTTCCTTGGGGCTTTCATTATACCTGCTAATCTTTTCCCTGTGTTCAGAAAACAAAGCTGGTTTATAAAGTTGAGTAATACTAGAGCCATGAATAGCTGTTGTCATGCATATTGTGTTCTTTCACATTGTGTTCAGAAATACACCCCGTTGCAAACAAACTGGGGCTTCTTAAGTTTTGCGTAAATACCCTGTAGTTTATTGTGTTCTGTTATATATTCATTTTGGAGCTTAGAAATGGCTTGAGGCGTATTGTCAAAATGACAAGCCTCCTGTGAGAAGCTGACATTCATGGATTAGTTCAAGACTATTCAGCAAATACTGAAAAAAAGTACATAACTCTCAATGGTCAGTTCTGCATTTGGATGTCTGGGGAATGTGATGCTGCATGCACCAGGTAGTTCTCAATGAGCACAGAAATTCTACTGGCTGTTAAAGTAAGCTGATAACATTGCCTCAGGCTTCACTAACTGTAAGTCCCATTGCTACAGTTTCTGCCATCAGTAAGTTATCTCCCGCTGACTTCACCACGCTGAATAAAATCATGGGTTAGCAACACCTAGCTGAGCCATTTTGGATGATACCAGTCTCCATTTTAGAGAAATAACTGCCATTGTTTGCCCTAGGTGATCTAGATTTCATGGAAATATAAAAATACTGCTTTATGGTAACGTAAGGATTTATACGATTCAGTTTTTTTAATAGATTTAGAGACTGGATTCATCCATTGATTCCAATTTCATTTTTGCCTTACCCCTTTACTAAGTAAATAGACAAGCTTTTCAGAGCAAGACAGTAATGTAGGTGACCTGAACTCCTGGTTTCCCTTTGAGTCACAAGGAAACCTAGATGCTGCAAATTAGGTGATGCGATTAGCTGTTTCAGGTTCATATTTTGATTTAATAATACAAAGTAATTGGAAAGAAATGCTTCATAGTGATTTAGCTTTTAATCATAGTGATTGAAAGGCTGTTGCTAGCAGAGTTGGTCAGTATTCTGGAATATTTAAGAGTAATGCCATTTCTTCTCTCAGTATATGATGTCAAAATCCAAAAAGAAAGTAATGTGGAAAGGGCTGCACTTGGAATTTGAAATGTTGTTGAAATCTGGATTCTTTCACATCTTTCATGGGTTTAAATTTCATGGGATAGGGTCAGTAGACAGAACTGGTAGGTTTTATTGATATTAATGTTTTTATTATATTGACTTTTTGACTTTTTAATTTGATATTTGAACCACTGTATATTTAGGATACATCTCTAATATCAACAGTAAATTCCTTATCTTCTTCTTCAACTTTTCTCAAAGTAATTCATACATTTATACATTGATGATTTATTAATATATTTTCACTGGCTGTTCTGCTACATTTTTTGTTGTTGAAGGTACCTACCATGATGATGGGCAAGATTTGTTGTGAATTATTAATATGTTTCTGGAGTTCATTGCATACTAGGGCTCTGGCTTACAATAAATTATATACATGATATATCTTTGGGAAGCATGAATTAATTTTGCCTTAATCCAAGTTGACCACAGACCATGTTAAAGAGAGTGCTGAGCTTAAGTTAATTTTTGTTGTTTCTTAGCTGGACTTATTTGTTAAGACTCAGCACTGTGATTTTGTAAGTTACCTGGCATGTGGTTGGCCTAGATTGCAGCAAAGGGAGTTCATATCATAATCGTAAAATGATACGTAGGTCTGCCCTTTCTCCCCTGGAAAACAAATTTATTCCTTGCTTTAGATCATTCAGTTCTTGGGAGTTGAGGTGACCTTTTGCAGTTTCCAAGACTGAGATAATTAGATATTTTAAAGACTGAGGTCTTGAACCTTACTTAGTGTTAAGAGGAAAGAATACAGTGAATAGAAGACAAATTCAAGGTTCTCTTAATAGCACGATAGAATTCCCTGAGAGCTGGCTGTTTCTTGTGCAGGGAAATTATATTGTTGTTGCTCAGGTATGAGAACGAGTGGGAGAGCAAGCAAGTTATTAACAGGACCAGCCCAGTGGGTGCTAGGAAAGCACATAGCGGTGCAAGGATATGGGCTGGTAAGTTGTGTAGGAGTGAAGGTGAATGTGACTCAAATATTTCTCCATTACAAATTACCTTCACTTGACTAATTGTGAATCCGTGTATCTCTGCAGGGAGAATGTATTTAGTTAACATTACAGAACTCTATGTTGGGTGACTTGGATGGAAATATCTGTGGATAATATAAGCCCTGTTAAAGGCATGTTTGTCCTTGTGTACCTAGAATGTGGGGGAACCACAGGCAGAATCTTTGGAAAATAATAAATGAGTAAATTATTTGTATCCCAGAGGCTATCGGTTCTGAAGTATATACCTCCATGAGTCATAAAGCAGATATAGGCTGAGAATTATTCCTTACTGTTCAGTTCTTTTCCCAAAATTCAATGACTGCATCTTCTTGGGAACATACTGGTTTTATCCTTTCTGCTGTGCTTCAGTGATACCCAAGTACAGCTTTCAGGGACAGGGTGATGGGGAGAGGGATAAGAATCTCAGCGTAACACCAGGAAACAGGCTTCCAAATACCAACTGTGTTCAGTTAATGGTTTAAAGTTCTTCTCAAGTATGGTTTTCAGTTATGGTTCATATATTCCTGTTTTAATAATAACTATCCATGATAATTCAGTTCTAAATTTTGTAGGATTAAAAGAATGTAAACTTCCTAAAACTTAAACACTAAAACATAGATGTAGACTTTATTCTACTTCCATATAATGAATGTAATAAGATGCAATCATCTACATCTCAGTAACAGTGAAATTTTAATTGTGGAATATGGAAGTAAGAAATTGTGATATGCAATATTTAGGGATTCCAAGTATGTTTTAATATTGGTGGCATAAAAATAATAGTATTTCCCACTCTTACTAAAGTGCTCTAGCAATTTTTCCCTCACATGTTGTATATTAAGCTACTTAAAGAGCTGGTGATGAGTTATTGCCAGTATTCCTGTTTGAACTTTGTCCATCAGGTCCTTGAACCGTATTTGTTAAAATTTATTGTTTCTGAGTTGGCAAATGACTTCAAAGCCTATAGAGTTGTTTTAGACAACAAGGAATGCTTAGCTCTCATGTTGTCTTCTCAGGTTTTCTAACATAGCTATTAATTACTAATTTTATGTTTCAGTTAACCGGTGTTCATTAATATCAGACAATTTGAATTTGTCCATAAACAAGAAATTCTCTTTGAACACTTATTTGTATTGTCCTGGTACCTGCCTTTGTCCAGTAGGCAATTAAAGAATATTTTCTCCTCGTGTTCTTTGTTGCCTTAATGTCTTTCAGTGTCAACAGCATGATTTAATTCTAATGAGACCCCATTTATTCCTTTTTTTAATCATATCATCTAGCCTCTGTTTAATGCTTTTCAGCCTGCTCTAGAAAGGTTGCACTCTGTAACTCCTTCAAATGAGGTGGAAGCTATCCAAAATCCCTCTTGTCATAGAAACTGGCCAATGTTTCATGAGACCAGGTATCTGTAAGTAATACTGCCTGCCAGGCTACTGGCTTCTTGCTGCATACTTCTGCCTCTTGGCTTTCTTCACTCTGAAGATGAAAAGTCACCCCAATGGGACGTCACTTGCATGTGCTTGTTCTCCAGTACCCTTCTAAATTCCTTTGTGTAATCTGCAATCTCGGAGGTGTTACAGAAGGATTTGATAAACGCAAATGTGGATCCTTATTCTCTAAGATTACGAGTTAGTCCAATTCTGGTCATTTCTAATGTCTTCACTTAAAGAAGGCAACGCATGTTATTTGCCTCTTTGTGCCAGAGTATCATTTCTGCTGTCAGGAATCCACAGTGAGTTTTATTTGTTGTCTTTGGAGAGACAGCTCCAGTGGGAACAGCAGTATTTGTACTGAACGCTGAAATAAAATGGAGAAATAAGGTTATATATTAGTTTTTAGGACACATTTTTAGTGTAGCAGAATAGTTCTGCCATGGTTTATGATTAAGTTTGCTGGGTGGATAATGATATAATTTGAAAGCACACAATTCTTACAGTAAAAAAAATTGTCAATCTATCAATCATCTCTTAAGTGTTCTGTTATCTTGAAACAACGTTTGTCAGTAGCAGCTCTCACTCGTGGGGTATGCCATCTTAGACTGTGTGTGTATGCTAGCGTTTTGATTTCTAACAGTAGCACAGTTCTGCAGCGCATCCCCTGTCTCTGCCACTTGCTGTGTGTCAGTTCAGTTTGCAGAGTGGGTTTCATTTGTGTTCAAACTAGGCTTCGGAGGAAATTAATCCAGAAGCTTTACCCCAAGTATTCAGTATGCACATTTTAACCTCTAATGGGCATGTAAGGTCTAAACCAGTAACTGGTCCCTGAACAGCTTCAGACCTCATTATATCGTCTGAACACTGATCAGGGGCCACACATGACCCAGGCCTGAATGGTATTTTAGCTCAAGTATATAATTCATTGAATAATTAAAAATATTGACAAAATACTAGGGCACACCTTTGCTGTTGGGGAGTTTCATTTAAGCAGTCCTTGTAGCCAGGAAAGCACAGAAATAGCAGCCATTTCAGGATATACTGATTAAGACTAGAACCCTGGGAAATGGTTATATCATGACAGGCTCCTCTGGGCAGAGTAAATACGTGACTTGAAGCAAGAATATTTGCTGTGGAGGTCAGTTGGATTTAAAACTAATATGGTCTTTCATTTTTATCAGAAAAGGTCTTCAGTGAGGGAAAATACATAAGTGGTTTTATTTTTTGTCCAACTGAACTGGTTCAATGATTGTCCTGGTTTTGTCTGGTTTGGTCTGTATGATACTAGTTTCCCTATTTTATAACTTCATGAATACCATGGATGCTACTATTCCTCAGCCCCAAGGACAAATAGAAAAGATATTAAATTATGAAGTATCTGACCTTGGTACATTTTCTATACATGAACAGAAGAATGAAGACAGTGACAAAGGGTTTAGAGGAAGAAGAAATCTAATACTTCTCTAACCTAGCAGAATGCCTGAGCAAAGAGGGCTTTTAAGCAACCAAGGCCACACAAGCTAATTTGCAGCTGATAGTATAAATTATGTGCGGATTCTTTCAGATTGTTTGAATTAACTCTAGGGGTATTTTTAGAGCAACTTTGTTTGGTTTAATGAAAACTATTATTAAATCATTAGTCAATGAAAATAGTTATTTAATTCTGTATGTATGTAAATTCTCATATTCATATACCATCATTATTATCCTTTAAATACTGTGCTTATTCAGGATTATATCTGTTTGGTTAAGATGGTCATGTTCCACTTAGTAACAGCTCTGCTTTGCTTGCAGGTTGTATATAAAAATAACGATGTCAGGTTGGAGTTATCTCGACTTGCCAAGCAAGGAGATCCTAAAATGAAGATTCATGGGGTTGTAGCATTTAAATGTGAGAATGTTGCAACTTTAGATCCAATCACGTTTGAAACACCGGAGTCTTTCATCTCTTTGCCAAAGTGGAATGCCAAGAAAACGGGCTCAATATCTTTTGACTTTCGTACAACTGAGCCAAATGGCCTGATTCTTTTCAGTCACGGAAAACCAAGGCACCAAAAAGATGCAAAACACCCACAGATGGTGAAGGTTGACTTTTTTGCCATTGAGATGCTTGATGGCCACCTCTACCTGCTGTTAGACATGGGATCAGGTACTATAAAAATAAAAGCCTTGCAGAAGAAGGTGAATGATGGTGAATGGTACCATGTGGATTTTCAACGGGATGGACGGTCAGGTAAGCTTCTTTTTTTTTAATATTCAGTATGTTTTTTCATGTTGCATCTGAGAGAATACTGGGTATATATTATGTTGCCACCAGTAGAGTTGAGCATCATCTGAAAAATAAGGAACTATAAGAAGTCACTGCTGTCAGGTACCAGAATACAATGATTTGCAGAGTAAAATGTGTTAACTTTTATTGGGTAATCAGGTGCTTAATCTTGCAAGTAAGTGTGCTGTGTACTTCAAAAACAAACAGTAATCTCCCTCTGTGCTTGCTTACACCAAATAGCTGAAGTGGCAGGTTTCAAGAATAAAAATAAAGCAAAAAAGGATTACTTAAAGTAATCTCCAACATAGGGAATAGTTGGCCCACAGAAATAACACAGGCCTAATCATGTCAGCAGATCTCAGCGTAATTAAACGATATGCTAATAAATGGCTAACAACACAGATCAGCAGAAATGGAAATAAGTGACTTGCCGTATTCTGTCAGTATGATTTGTATTCTGTGGTAGTTTACTTAAAAAATTATCTGACTGAAAAGGATAAAAATAAAGAATTCATAAATGTTCTTCCTAATGCTACTGAAATTTGTTATAGCATAAAACGCATTTAACTAGAGAAACTGTCCTTGTATTTCAGCTGCCTCTGATCTTGAGTATATATCTTGACTTAAGCAAATAATCTATATCCACCAACTGAAGGACGAATCTATTCTACGGTAACTTTCCTGTAGTTCATGCCAGGATTTGGGGATGGGAGGCGGGATGTACTGAGTCTGTAGTTCAGTCCATCAAATAATTTTCCAATTAATATCAATATCCAATCTGAAGTTTATGTATGCTCTGAAATTCAGTGTTGAAAATTGTAAACTCTCCTTCTTTTCAATTTTGTAGGATTTTCCCCACTTTCTTAATTCTGGTCACTCCTTTTCCATGACTTGCACTTCGAAGTTCTTTCTGAAATTTCACCCCAAAAAAGTTACTGGTTTATGACTTACTTTCTTACTACTTACAAATCAGATTTCAGATCAAACAAATCTCAGATACAGGTTTATATTGAAGATTTCAGTAAAGTCCATGCTGAAAGTCAGACCAAATGCAACTGATCAGTCCACCCTAGGATTATGAAAAATAATTATAAACATATTTATAATTATAAACATTATGTAAGCTGTCTAGCTTCAAATTCTAATTGTAGAGAGCTTGATTTTCTGATTATGTCGGTTGCTTATTTTATATTTCTTGAGGTTAAAAAAGATTCCAAACTAACAACAAACATAAAACCCAAACAACAAAACACGCAACTTCTCAAAATCCTGAATTGTGATTGAATATCCAGCGGTTATATTATTTATACTACAGTCTTCATGCCAGGCTTCCTTCTTAAGTGCTGTTTCAGTGATTCATATGAGGCAGTAAATCCTGTAATAATCATGCCTGTGGGATTCCTCTGAAAGCAAAGTTTATTCTTACATCCAAAGTCAACATGACTTTAAAGAAAAGAAATAAATGCATAGCAATTGTTTACATTTTAAGATTTTTTTTTTTCTGCACTTTCATTGCTTCACACACACTGTTGCTCATAAGTGCTATTGAGAGAGTTCAGGGCATACTTTATTTAACTTTGTAAGACTGTTGATGTATATCAGCAAGAATCTAGACTAATTGTCAGGAAACACACCTGACAATCAGGACTGCATATTATCTTTAAGTAGAATTACAAATAGTCAAATTTATATGTAAAGGAAAAATTAAGCCAGCTGATGATTTGCCTATGATCAAGACGAGTGGACTTTATTTACCTTGTCACTCTTGAAAACTGACCACAGTACCTATTCATCCTAAAACACTGAACTGTTGACAGGAGTAGTTAATAAATATGTAGACATATGGATTGGCAAACTGAATTTTTAGCTGAAATCTGAACCAGACATCAAAGACTTTCTGTGATCTTAATACATATTATAATACTTTACAGTAGGAGAAGTACTAATAACAGTGTCAATACTGCTATTTTTCTTAATGAGAATATTGTTTGAGTATTATCTTAGACTGTCAGATTTAACCAGGTAAAATGACTGCCTAGCAATTAAAATAAACAATGAACTGCATGTTCCTATTTTCTTCTGATTGGAACAGAAAGTACCAAAGTGTTATGTTTAGATTATTTCTTCATGACTTATGCATGTTGTTTTATTATGCTTTTTTCCATGAATAGTAAAATCTGCTTTACTATTCCAGGATGCTTTTTTCATTTATTCTCTCTAGCCAAAACCAAACATACTGGAAATCATATGAACATGATCACTTTTCACTTGCTTACCTTCAGAATTTTTGTATAAGTGAATGAATATACCTTGTATAAAAAATATTTGTCTTTTTTGAGACTTTCTTGTTGCTACTGACAAAATACTTCCCAACCTATTAAGCATGAAGGAAGAGGTTTTCCTGTTAATGAATAAGTAGCTCAAATACTCATGATTTTGTTTTTGTAAGTGAATTTGGTATGTTGCAATGTTTTACTTCTAGCCTTCAAATCCAATGCAGAGTGGTTCCCTCAGATAATAGAAAGCTGTGACGTTTCTCAAGGAGCTTTGCTAATTTCCTTGACTTTCATATTAGCTGGATCAGCAAGTACTTGATTTATTTTTCATTCTTTACTCCCTTCTGGAGTGTCGGTCAGAGTGAGCGTCCACTCTAAACTACTGACTTTGCAATTACCTGCCTGGGACTGTGGTGCGGGAGATGTAAGAAATGGGAACACATTTTTAAATTGTACTTATCCAGGCCGTACTCACTAGTAATTCTGGTGATCCCCTTAGATTTTGGGAGATACAAGGAAAAGAGAAGAAATGGTGCCCTTTAATTTCCTTTTGCTGAAGGAACTCTGGACTATTATTCTTACAGAAGTTTTTCACCCTAAAATCCCATCCTGCTGACTATAAGACTTACTCTAAGCACTTCCTTAACTAAAAAGCAGCTCTTCAGTGAGAAGGAATCCATGAGACCCTATTTCCCAGTGTTAAGGAAAGAAAGGTCTCATACCTTCCCTATTGGCCTATCTTTTTTGGTAGGTGTACAGCAGAGGGAAAGGGCATCCATGTTGTCCATCAGTCTGTCTTTCTTGCTAAGTATACGGCAGAGGGAAAAACCTGGTACCACCTGCTGTGTGCTGTCATGTGAGCTGAGTTCCTTCCAGTATTCATCCTGAATTCCTCCAAAGGACAGTAGCTTCATGGCTGCTTCACACATGCCCTGTCTTGGCCATGGGCTGTATGCTGTGATCACAGTCCTTATCAAAGATATTCTATTATGTGCTAAATCACACAAGATGTAAAGTGTATTTAGAATACCCTGCTTTGACTTTTCACCATTTCTTAATAAGCAAATGTGTTTCACATGCACAAAAAGCAACTAAATAGGCCACATAAGCTAAGCATAGAGACCAGTGTAGTTGTAGTGGCTATAGTTACAGTTTTCATATCTAACCGATCAGAATTGAGGCAAGGTTTAGAAATATATCTTAGTTTCTTATACACTGACTTATGAAAAAAGTAAATTGCTGAGATAATGAATATGATTGGAGAGGCTCATTAACTCGTACCTAAGGGATATGTTTGTCAGTTCTGCTCTTAACAGTACTGCCAACTCTGCAGTAAAAGAATTGGAAGAAAAAAAAGAACCAAACCAAAAAAATTCCAACCATGGAGCAGCTGTTAAGGTCTTTGCTCAGAGTTTCTTGTAACACAGTAGAATTATGTTTAATAGCTGTTTTCTGAGGCTTGAGTATTGTTTAAAGTTTGTTTAACTGTTTACCATATTCAAGGATAACCTTGCAAGTGTTTTTTTGACTAAACCACCATTCATCCTTTGGAAATCATCATTACACTGTGAAATCGGAGAGGAAACAGTCTCCTCATCAACGTCCAATTGTGCATGGCAGTGTAAAACAGAATATATCAGTATGTATTTATAGGTAGGTAGCATTTAAAGGCTGAAAAGTCACTGAAATTTTGAACTGAAGTTAGAGTTTCAGCTTAAATACCAGAAATTATCTCTAGAGCATGTAATTACAGCTTAACCATAATCAGTGTCTCACTGTAAGTAGTGCTTTGTAGTAGATATCCTTTACATGCATTGTTGTTGCAGGTTCTTTTTTAACATGTACGCTTCTGTATACTCCTTCCCCCATCTTTCCAGTCTTTTAAGAACTGCCAGATTTACATGTTCCGATTTCAGCAAATGTTAATAGTTTACATACTTGAGATAATAGGTTTATATTGCATTTTAAAGAAAATTCTTCCAATGATCCCCTTAGTGTTTTTCATTTGTTCATGAGCTCATAGAAAAATTGAGATGGGGTGACCTTGAGAGGTCCTTCATTTTACTCCTCCACTGAAAGTAGTCATAGAGTACTGGTGTCAGTCTTGACAGGTGTCTGTTGAGTTACCTCAAGCAGTGGACACTGTACAACCTCCCCTTGTAATCATTCATAAATTGAACGTTTCTGTATGTAAAACAAGCCATTTTTTTTCCATAATTTCCTTGTTCATAGCAGGCACAAAATACACCACACTTTTTTTCCTGTGTCATAGCTCTATACTTTTTATGATTTGAATGATGTTATGTCAGTCTCCAGTTTTCTTCATAGACTAAGAAACCTCAGCTGCTTCCTATCCTTATATGTCATTTTCTGTAGCTATTGACCATTTTTATTGCCATCTTCCTGAGTCTCCTCAGCTGATTTGCATCTTTCGCAGAGTTCAAGGTAAACCTTACCAATGCTCACTGAAGTGGTATAATAGGCTTCTTTGTACCTCCCATTTTCCATTTTGCTCATATGTATGTTATTGTTGACTTACATTGTTGACTCTTCCTTTGAGAAACTGCCCACTAATCAGTTTTCCTTTAAGTCAATAATTCTTGCTGAAAGTCATAATTTCATTAGTTTTTCATCAAACTGTTCATCCAATAAAGCTGTGAATGTAAATTTCCCTTCACTCTCAGGTGGAATGTTGTAGAATCAGAGCACCTGTAGGTCATTATAGGACCTTTAAATGTATGTCCCGTTTCAGGAGATAAGAAATTCTACCTGTTTTCAGAGTCTGAAACTAGATCATGAATCCCTAGGAGAAAAAAAAAATCACCCCACACCTTCTTGTCTTTCAATCTTCCCCTTTTTCTTCTTTCAGGCTGGACAAAAAAAAATGCCACCATTTTTTTCCCATTTCTTTCTTTTTCTGGTAGAAATATAAACAATATTTCCTACTTTGAGTACTGAAGAACTTTGCAAGGAAGCTGGTGGTTTTGTGGCAGAAATTATTGCCACAGTATTGCTCTTTTCAACATAACAGTAGAACTACTGATCTGGTTATGGGTGCTGTTATGCTAGGTAATATGCAAAGATATAAATGAAAGGATGCTTCTTACTACAGGGTTGTTATGGTTTAAGGTTATGGTTTTCTCTTTCTGTTGAGAGGCCAATGCTTTCTGAATCTGCTGCTTCCTCATCATATTCTCTTGTCTTTAGGTTATTTTGTAAAATTAGATGTGTCCCATTCTTTTTTTTCCCCTCTTAATCATCTTGACAATTCTGGTATAAGGAGGGTTGATGTTACATTATCTTTACAGGGAAAATTCTTAACCTTTTACTGTGCTGGCCATATAAGACATTTGTACGCTTCAGTAGCTTCCCTTCTTCCTTCTTTTCTGGAAAGTGATGTCTCTTCACGTTCATAAGTAGAAACATCCAAATGAACTGGAGGACACTCGTTATTTGACAAAACAATTCCTTTTAATCCACCTATAATTCCCTGAGAAAATAGGCAAAGTAATTCCCCCTTATTTTTCTTGGATTTTTTTCACCTGCATATACAAAGCAATTAGTGAGTAGAGTTTGCACTGCCTGTCAGAGATACGTAAAAGGTAATTTGGGTACCGACAGCAGTGGTGGTTGTATGGCTGCCTGGACATGCTGTTAGAAGTTCAGGTGGAAACTAGGGAAACCTGGTAACTGCTAGGAGGAAACTCTTGATGCCCAGGCATGGGTTTTATGCTGTTAGCTAGACTAAAGCCTATTCATATTATAGCCATAGTTCTTGGTCTAGATAGTGTACTATATGATATTTTAGGCAAGCTCCTACATAACAACTCAGCCAAAGTGAATTACTGAAGCTTTGAATCTTTTGCAGGTGCTATTTGACTGAGTATAGCTCTCAACAGAAAGAATTAAATAAAGCTAACTTACAGTGTTTTGATTAAGGGTAATACACACAGTATTTAGGTCTGTTGAAGTGCCATGGGTATGTCCAGCAGTAAGTTGGAGGGAGGTAGTCCAGCTGGGTAATAGGAGTTCCATGGCCTTCAAAAACATGAAAAAGATGCACAGAAGTGTTGGCACCTGTTATGTTTTTCTACCCAGAGTCATTAGGTGCTATGATTACAATAAGACTTCACAGGGCTTCCACCAAGGAGTATTTTACATGGTGCAATTTCTTGGGGAGAGGAAGGTTCATTTCTTTAAGAAACGGTTGATATCTATTCAAAATAATACTTAATCTCTCTCCAGGGTGATCCTTTATGACATAGAGATGAGAATTTTCCAGCTTTAATTTGTCACCTAACTATAATTCAGAGTCACCAGAGTGTAGTGGTGATCTACAGTTCCCTTTATTATTCACCTTTCTCAGGCTTTTGTGCTTGCAAAACTTCCGTTTGGAACACCCTGTTAATGTTGGAGCTACGCTGGCTGAGATTTACCAGTCATTTCCTGTGCACTGAAAGCCATCAAGTCTTAGTCAATTTTTATTTTTTTAATAGAAATGGAGCTGTAGATGTCTTCTAGCCTCGTGGATAGCTTGAAAACACGTATGTCTTTTTCTGGAAGAAAACAGCACTGTGCAAATGCATGAGCTGGAGGTTGGAGGCTGCAGCTGAGTTAACTTGTGTGGGCACAAGTGTTCCCTGAATGTAGGTTTTAAAGCATTTGGTCCTAAATTAGCCTGTGCAGCAACCGATGAGAGCAAGCAACAATAGCAGTAAGAAATACTGTGAACACAAGTATGACTTATATTTATAATATGTTTAATTTCTTTTTAAAGGAGAAATGGTATCTTGCCTGTAAGCAGTCCTCTTTGATACCTGAGATGCTCTCAGAAAAGACAGCTCTCTTGGTTTAACAGGTTATTCACAGGTGTCCTTGTTTGAGGCAGCTGATTAATAAAATCAAACCTCAAAATGTTTATACTTGTGTGCTGTCGTGGTTTAACTCCGGCTAGCAAAATACCACGAAGCTGCTCTCACAAATCCCCCTCCCCTCCTCCAGTGGAGGGGAAGAATCGGAGGAAAAAGAAATAAGGAAGCTCGTAAAATTGAGATAAGAACTATTTACTAATTAAATCTAAATCAATATATACAGGTACTACTAATACTAAATAATTAAAATTGTAGAAAATGAAACATATAGTACAATATATAATATATGATACAGTATGATACAATTTCCCACCACCCACTGACCAATGCACACCCAGATGCTGAGGGATGAAAATCAGACCCCGAGAGCCCAAGACCCACAGCCCAAGAGCGATCACAGCCCAAGAGCCGCGGCCTGAAGGCCGGAGCCCGGGAGCCTACGCAACAGATTCCGAGCAAACCTTATCACCGATAACACAGCCAGAAAACTCAAAACAACCCACCAGCTCCCACACGAATGAGCCAGCACAGGAGTTAGCAAAGCAGCTAACGCAGGAGGGTTAGCAAGTGCCCAGAGAGACAAGCAAGGGAGTAAGGGAGAGAGAGAATGGCAGAGTAATGGCTACCGGACCCTCTTCCCCACCCAAAGAGACCGGAACATGACGTACTATGGGATGAAATACTTCCTTGGTTAGTGTGGGTCAGCTACAGTATCCGAAGCGGACAAAAGACCTTGAGTTCAGTACAAGCCATCCCCAACACCAGCTGAGGCCTTATCAATGTTTTCACTTACTGTCCAGCAACACAGTTCCCTGGTAACCAGAGTAAAGGGAGTTAGTCTTTTCCTGACTGAACCCAGCACATGTGCTCAAGGTCAAATCTACAGCAAACATTCCATACCAGTGCCAAGTTTTGCTTCAAGTATCTTAGCACCAATATTAATATTTAGAGTTAGCAAAATATAATAGACTTAACAGTTTTAAACAGGTAGAGTTTTGGAAGAAAAAGTGTCTTGGTGCAACATGCTCATTTCTTACAGGAAGTTCACTTTGCATCTATGTGATTATTCAAGTGACACAGAAAGCAGTTTTGGTAATACATGAAAGGGAAAACTGGTCACATCCTCAAACATTCCTTAAACATGCTCATACAGAAGCACAAATGCTATGCAGACCTTTGTTTTAACTTTTTAGATGTCTTCTGATAGCAGGGAGACTGTCATAGTATCCAACCCTTCTAAAATCCATATGTCTCAAGTCTCACAGGGGAGTTGGTCCTCCTGAGACCTCTACCCCAAAGAGCTTTTACTCAAGGTCCAAACTGCTTAGATATTCATTCTGCCCATCTTGTTGAAGTTATCCTATCGAACCAACAAAATGAAGAAACAAAATATGTAGCTCCCACAGGACTCCATTGCTGAAAGAGAAGCCTAAATTTTAGGATGTAACCAAGTAAGAGAACGATCTTTTTCTGACCTGCCTCTGTTTGCTTAAAACTCACATTTTTAGTATGTATGCTATAAAAAGTCTGAATTTCTTATTCTCCTGTACCACTCCCACCACAGTGGAAGTATTTTTGATAATCAGTGTTATCTTCTGGAATGTGTGTCAAGCTGACAGTGGAAATAGTGAATCATGTTAGGGTCATGTATATATGTATGATAAATACATCATGGTAAATGTGATTCTACAGTGTCCTGTCACCATCAATACACTTTTAACAGTATGTTCAGCAGGTAAGTGTTGCATAATGCGGATGGTACGTTATAATAATCTGGTGATTTATATAATTTTTTGATGTTGCTTGCTTTTGCACCCATATAGGATGGTAAGGAGTCCCTTCTGTGAAGACCTGCATGAAGATTCTTTTTTCAAGTTATTTTACCTAGTAAATAGAATTGAATTTGGTTGACACAAGTATGTTTTGTGACTCCATGTACTATGTCTGGTTTTCTTCCTACTCAGCTTGTAAAAACTGGATACCTCATTACTTTAAAAAAATACAGCAAGGGGGATCAATGGAGTTGATTACAGTTTCTTTGTCCAGACACTTTGTAGAAAAATAACTTTATTTTAGGCTTTATTTTTATTTTAGTTTAGTTTACTTTTTAAACTTAAATGCCAACAATAATTGTGATTTGCTGAGGTTCTATAGACCTCTTCTCTCCCTCTCTTTGTAAGATGCACACAGTTGGAGGTAAGTGTCGGAGGCATTGATTTTCCCTCTAGGAGCACATCGCTATCTTCTTAATGACTGCCTGTCTGGCAGCTGATGAGAATATTTTCCTTCTGCACTTAAAGAAAAAAGTCTTATCCAAAGCCCACTGAAAGTGGTGAGTGTCTTTTAAAATGCTGTGTCTTAGTATCCAAACCAAAGACACAAATTTGCCTCACAGATTGCAATCTATCAATACCCCTTCAGCCTTAATGCTTTGGAGCACATATGAGGTAGTAAAGAGATTGTTGTTCTTGTTGTTGCACAAGCAGAATATTTCTGAAAATAACTCTGCAATGCATTCCCCCTACCCTACAAGCTCGGTAAGGTGATTCTGACTTTTTTTTTTTATATTGTGACCATGCAGTATTGTACATAAATGTTTTTACATCGTTCACTTGCTGACAGTAATTGTACTACATGGTGATTAAAAATAATGAAGTGTATCTATTATTGTATAGCTGTACAAATAGAATACCTATGTTTCATTTTTAGATATTTGCCAGGAGCTAATGTGGCACGTAATGAGTAAAGAGCAGTATCTAAATCTTTGAAATGTCTTTAAAATCATGCATTTTGTTGTCCTGTCTTCTCAGGGACCATATCTGTGAACACACTACGTACACCATACACTGCGCCAGGGGAAAGTGAAATACTTGACTTGGATGATGACTTGTATCTTGGAGGCTTACCAGAAAATAAAGCAGGCCTCGTCTTCCCAACAGAGGTGTGGACAGCACTTCTCAATTATGGATACGTCGGCTGCATTAGAGATTTATTTATTGATGGTCAAAGCAAAGATATTCGTCAGATGGCTGAAATTCAAAGTACAGCTGGAGTAAAACCCTCATGCTCAAGAGAAACCGCAAAACCTTGCCTTAGCAACCCCTGTAAAAACAATGGTGTATGCAGGGATGGGTGGAACAGATATGTTTGTGATTGCTCTGGTACAGGGTACCTTGGCAGATCGTGCGAAAGAGGTAGGTTCCATGAGATGGCTGCATTTCTATTGTGTAGAATCCTGAACAATGATTAAAAATGGTAAAATATCATTAACTCTTCTGGGGCAGAAAAAAGGTCTTTGATTTCGCTTGATGTGAGGTGGAGCCCTGCTCTACACTGAAAGAAGTAACTCTAGGGGAAAGATCTTGGGATTTTTCTAAGAAGCATGAAGAAGTATTGGTTGACTATGACAGAGAGTCACTACTGCTGAATGTCTTTTAGAAAATGTCTCCTTTTTTGTCTCATCATATATTGCTGAGTTCTGAAAAGCTTTGTGAACGTAATTGCGTTTATTATTGAATAACTAAACAATCACATTCCAATTCCAAAATGAGGCCTTTTTCTCTGCTTATTTACGTCAGTACCACTGTGTCATTACATTTACTTTTAAATTCCACAGTATCAATTAAAGCCATGGCTGGAACTTCAGCCATGAGTCAAAGCAAAAGAATCAGTCTGGAAATTTATATTTCTTAAATTTTTAAAGATGCTGGTACTCAGGGAAACAGTTTCTACTCATCTTAAATCACTGAATAGCTCTCTGGCATAGAAAAAGTAAATATAAAGTTGACAAACCCCAACATTTAGTTGAAAAGGTGGATAGTGACAAGGAAAACAGATGGTGATGTTAGTTTATAAGAAGAAAACTCTGTAACTGATTTAAAAGTACAGAGTATGCTAATGAAGGATTTTAATGTAAGTAGGAAAACAGTAATATATTAGGTGTTTATTCTCAATGGAATAGGAAATGTTTCTATGCCAGAAGTTGTATTTTTTTCATCTCACAATTGACACATTACACTTTCTCTTCAAGCCAAAATCTAAACCTAAAGTTTATTGGCTCGGGAAGTAAGTTCTTTCCATCTAGTCTGATAGATTTTTCTAGTTAGTAAGAGGAAACAAAAAAGTATTCTTTAAAAATAAAAATCTGGTATATGTTTTAATTTGTATGTAAATAGATGTGCATTTGTGTAGAATTAATACCACCATATTGTTAACATTTGCAAGTAGATTCTCAGTTTCTTCTGTTCTTTTCCATCTTATTTTTTGAATACATATGCCTTTGGCTCATGGCCAGTTATTCTGAGATCTCCAGATTGTTCTGTTACTGGTGGAGTGAAGCTGGCAGAGGGCATAACCGAGCTGTCTGATGCATTACAAAAGCCTTCAGTTAAACATGTCTGGTGTACCACCCTGTGGCAATAATCTGCTATTACATATGGCAGAAGTAAAAATAGGATTTGCATTTTTTTCAACTTGAGAGCTAGGAAACGTGTGTTAGAGACAAAACCCCATGCAGGTCTGCAAACAACTTAAAAGTCGGCTTCGTCATAGCAATTTCTCATAAATAAATTTGACCGGTGGTAATTCTTTATATAGACACTTTTGTCTTTTTTTATTTCCCATACTTTATTTTCAACCATCTTCCAATACAGATCTTGATTTTTCCCAGTGCGTTCCCCTAATGGAAACAGTGGTACTATGCTGGTGGTGGTGTTTTCTCTACAATGGTATTTGGTTCTTGTCCAACAGAAATATGTGTGGCAGTTCAGACAGTATGGGATCATTTCCTTCTCTTAGGTTTCCCTCTCCAGAGGAAACTACACTGAAAGGAAATCTCTTTCCAGTAATATTCATTTCCCAAATAGTCATGCATTAATAAGATTATAGCTTTGGGGATTCTGAAAGCAACGTGTTGGCATCCTACCACACAGTTATTATAACTGCTACCCATGTCCAGTAACTGATAAACTTGTATTTGGTGATATAAGCAACACAGCTACAACTGTTCAAACTAATTTAAATAAAAAAGAACATGTTCATTTCAACAAACAATACAAGCTCACAAGGAAAAGAAATCATGAGAATTAAATATTGGAGATTAAATAACTGGAATTTTTAACGTTAAGTGATTAAGGTATCTTCAATAAACAAAAGCATGTAGCTACTTTTTACTACTGTCATTTATTTTTCATGATATTTCCCCTAAAATAGGAATCCTAACATCCATATGTGGATGAATAGTGTACAATACAGTATTTGAAATAATTTTGGCCACTTTATAAGTGCACAAAAAACATAGACCACAGCTCCATTCTATTTTAATTTCAGTTGACTTAATTTTTTTTATGTTCATGTGCTTTTTATCCTGTTGAAAGTTATTCTTGATATTATTCTTGATTTTCAGTAAGGTTAAACATCAGTATAATCTGTAGATTGGCTTTAGTAGATTATGTAAATTACAGCAGATGGATGGACAGATGTCACAGCAATGTAATTTGGCTTCGTATATTACTTGATTGTGGATCACAAAATGTGATTGCCTCTCAGCAAAGCCTTTTGCAGGTGTATACTTTTGACTGGTTGGCTAGTAACAATGCACAAGAGTAAAATCATCAAACAGTGATATCAAAAAATAGGCATGCAACGAGAGATCTATCAAAGTGACATTTCTGAGGAGAAAATGCATTTAAATTTGAGTGTGGACGTGTCCACGTTGTGCATGCACACACACCATCATACACACATATGCATTAAAAAAAACCAGCTTTAATTCCTGGCATTATCTCAGGATGCTTTAAAATTAAAAAAAAACCCCAACAACGACCAAACAAAAAAGGTGATAGGATAATATTATAGTATTATAAAAATATTATAGTAGTTCCATCTCTGATTTAAATTAACTAATTGGTCCTGTATGTCAAAGTTCTAGCACCTTTACACTGTGGTTTAGAACCTCAGTCCTGAACCGATAGGAGTGTAGAAGTTGGGAGGAATCATTTCAACTTCTACTCCCATATTATCTCATAACTAATTGCATATCAAGAATAGTTGCCATCAGATCGATGGAAAGGTTCCTCGTGATTCATCAAGGCTGCGCTTCAGGCCCCGATGGACTGAAGTGGCTGCTATAGAAGACACAAACAAGTGCTTTGCTGAGTGTGCGCATGTAAATGGAACAAAACCTAAAAGTTTGACTTTTAATCAGTAGCCACTGATGTGCTTGAATACTCACACAATTTATAGGAGTAAAATCATATATATCAGTGAGTATTTTCAGGGCAGGATATTGGTGCTCTACTTATACTGGCAAATAAAACAGGGTCAGAGAGCTAACCTGAATACTTGATTACTGATGATCCAGATTGTTCAGATGCTTCCTGGCATGGCTCTTGACTGTATTGTCTGTCACTCTCTGGGCAAAGTTTGTGTGTGATTTTGGAGACAGCAGGCACAGAGGGTGATTTTGTGCTTTAAAAATGGCTCTGTGGTCTGCAACACAATCTTCATATTATTGCAGACGTTTTGAAACTGAAAAGGCAAGAAAAAAATAATAATTCTCTCTCTGGGACTTTAGAGGAACCACTGAAGGTCCAGAGGAAACAAGATCCTGTTTTATTTATTAAAATCTATGCAGTAAGCATCCGTACTTACCAAGCATCATGTGGTTAAAAACAACACAAACTTGACTGCTAAACTTATGACGATAAACACGGAAATTCAAATTCCTAGTCCATACTTTCACTTTAAATAAGCTGTGAATTGTAGAATAGCATCTGTTTTGAAAATTCTGTTTCTCCCTATAACTATCTGGCTGAGCATTTCTGAGGGCAGAAACAGGAGTAGGAAAGTTTCCAGAACAGGTGCCTCAGCCTCTTCAGAAATTTAGGTAATCCCAGCCCACGTGAAAATTGAGGTCCTGAATCTCCTCTTCTTATCAGTACTAGTCTGGGCATCCCTCGTGGCAGGCACAGAGCTGATTGAGGTAAAATATACAGGAAGGAAGAGTGTTCAGGCTGGAGATTTTAATCAGAAACAAATTGAAGAAAAAGAAATGGAAAGGGGAACTGAACCCTTCAGTGGGTTTTGCTTTTTGTTGCTTTGGGTGTTTGGTTTGCTTGTATTTTAGAACAGAAGCAGCAAAGGTTATTAATTGTCAGGTTTATAAAATTATCAAAGAAAATTATCAAATAATTTTTATCAAGCTCTGAATTATATCTCACTCTTTATTTCTTGTTAATTCTAGTGCATGCACTTATCTGCTGCCACAAAAAAATTGTCCATAAAGTTTTATAAGGGTTTTCTGCTATTTTCTATGGTGTGATGCCAACACTGAAATGCTAGTAAAATTATAATCTGCCATGGAGACTGATTTTTTTTTTTTAATGAATAGCATATTCTGAGCTAAACTTCTGGTCTAGTAGCATTTAATCTACTAATTAAGAGGAGGCTGAACAAGAGGAGAGACATTCTGTCAACACTTTTGTGAGAACAGTTAGCAGTGTAGCTCTCAAAGAAAGATGGGACATACATCCCTTTGGAATCAGGTGATCCAAAGGAAAAAATATGAAAGTTAGGGACAAAAATTAATACATACTTTTAGCAAAAAGTATTCTTTCGAGGTGTAACCCCCCCCACTGCCTCTCCTCATTCAGGTCACCATTTTACCAACCAGGCCTTGCAAAATAACAATCCATTCTGGACAAGTGAAGGAACCGCAAGCTGGAAACAATTCCATAAAACTGAAACAATCCCTAGTTGTAAGAAAGCTAAAACAAAACAAGCCCTTCCTATTGCATTGTGAAAACTATATTTTCCTACTATCTGAAAAACAAAGTTTTCCGTTCATATATGCCTCCAAGCATAACGGTAGGGGAATAAGGCATTGCCACAAAGAGTTACAAGGACACCAGTAAGGGAAGAGGGAACTCCTTGCACTGACAAAGGTCCCAGACATGTACTACAAATGCCTCCTCTCCAGCCAAGCCCAACAGAGTGTGGACATTTGCAGGGCTGGGAGCAATGCTGAGTCAAGTGGAAGAGATGCTGAGCTGACTAGATGATTCACATGGCAGAATCCAGCTTGCCATCCTTAGAGAGGCACACAATATTGACAAAATATTATGTAACCCTTTTAATGTAGTAATCATTTAATAATAGTTTAACAACAAAAGGCTTTCCTAACAACACTGTTACCAGCAGACTCATTTCAACTGAATAAACTGAACCTAGTTGGGGGTTTTTATTATTTTAGCAATATGTAGTGTCTCCAATCTTCAGTTATGGCTCTCAGGGCTGTGCTAAATCCTCTTTGATCAAATCATCCCTGCTTCCTGACAGTTTTGTGGGGCTTTTCTCAGTGATACCTTTGCCTGTGACTTGGAGCTCCCTACGTTGAAAGCAGCTAGTTGACACGAAGGGGTTTTCTCTTTGCCCCAGAGGTTTTAAGTCATTTGAGCTTCTGTTCAGTCTCCTTGGTCTGTTCTTGGAACATCTGTTTCCAAAATAGCTGGCACAGTATGGTTTAGGAGGATTGAGTATCTAATCACATCAGGTCTGTTCACCATGATGTTAAATACTCACAGGTCATCTCTGATTAAATTAAGACAGTTCTTTCTCTCCTTTTTCTGTAATTTTCTAAAAGACTGAATAATTATAGGAAAGCTAGCAAATGGTACCAGTGCTGGTTCGGACAACTTTCTTTCACCTCATCATAAGATAATTTATTAGCAACAGACCTGTAGTGTTGTGGAATGCTGTTCATTCTATAAAACATATATTTTTCTGCCAGACTTCTTTATGTACCTAAATCGTGTTTATCCTGGTAAAGATCTTGGGATCCTTTCACGCACAGACTAGACAGCGAGAAATAAGAATGCATTGTAAGCCCCTGCTTATTGTGTCTGTGTGTCCTCCCCCAGGAAAAAAATAAAATAAAAACCTAAAAAGCAAACAGTCAACCAAAACCAAATCACCTCCCACTGAAAACTCTTTGACATGAAATCTCTTATCAGGTTGTTGAGAATTAAGTATTTAATCTGCTTCACAAAAAAGTTTTAGATTTAGGATATGCAGAAAACATTATTACTTGCATGATTAGAAATCATCAAACTTGTAAATTTATTCTTCGAACCTGTGACATCTAATGACTTTCACACCAATATTAGTAATCCCTTTTTTCCAACATCAAACTGTTTTCTTGAAATTTGTACTGGGGAAATCTGGAATTATTAATGAACATACCATTTATCATTTTTTGCCTTCAGTAAGCTCAAAAAATTAGTGGAACATTTTGTCCTTTCATGGACCATGTAGCATGGAAGTCTTGAAAAGCTTATCTATCTTTAACAGCATACAGGATATGCTATGGAAATTGTTTTGACAAACTGTCATAAGTACTGGTGTTTAAATAATTATTCCAACATTGGTTTAGTTATGATACTAATTAAATACAATATCAGTTGTATCGGTCCTTGAAAATATTACTGCATGTGGGACCCCAATACACCTTTGCTGTACATGAGTGTCTCCATTACATGGCAGCAAATTAAATGGAGAAGCTTCTTGTAGGTGTTCTCTGCCATCTTCTCTTTCTGCTTGTTGCTTCTTTGGCCTGATATTGGGCAAGTCACATTTTTTTCTGTGAGCGGAGGTGCCCTCAGGATTGCATATTTTTCTAAGAAAGATTCTGTAGCATGCTGTTTAGAACTTCCAACACTTCAACTAAACACTAAAGTTTAGAACTTTAGAACATCTAACACTTCAATACTTTATACTGTTGAGAGGTTGTGGGTAGGTTAAAGAATGTTGGAGACATATGGAAGAAGTCAGAAGGTCTCCAGTGAATTATTAGTAGGTAAACAATCAGATGTGCATATAATGGTGTAATTTGCTATTCAGGCAGTAGTTTTAGTGACGTAGTAGGGTTAGTTTTATGTGTTACTGCACAGCCTACTGAAATTCGTGGAGTTGTACCCGCTGACTATTGGCTTGGGGTAAAGGATGTTGCTCCTCCAGTGCCACAATGTGCCACTGTCAATGAGCCTAAGAGCTGTTGGCTAAGACCGTCGTGGTTAACTGGCTGCAATGCTTGATCGTCCTGCAAAAAGGACTTCCTGACACATTTCAGAAACACGTGTCCTTCGCTTTCTAAGAACTGCTGTGCCTCCCTGTGAGCAGTCATGCAGTCTTCCTGCTACCGTTCTTGTTACCAGCCTGGAGGCTGGGAAAAGAAGACTTGTGGCTGGTTGCTCTGGGGTCTAACAGCCTGTGACCATGCTGTGCCAGAGCCACTTGCTGGGAGGGTTTCCTGTAATGTCTGAAAGTGACAGTTATTTGCTTGTCTCAGGGGTTTTAAGATCTTACCCTCAATATGCCAAGTCCAGTCTCGATCCTCTTGTTGAGGCTGTCGTAACGTTTGTACGTGCAGTTTTGATCCTATCATACTGCAGTCACCGTACTCATGAAGCAATCTGTGCTCTGTCCAAACCACGCTGGGGGTATTTACCCATTTCAGGTGGCTTTTTGCTACGTGGATGGTAATTGTAACTGGGTAGTAGCAATGCTGGTAGGTTTACACATGAAGAATCCTAAGGTAGTTATCTAGGTGGATGAGAGTCAGACAAGACCATTTAATAGCCTGTAAGGTTTACCTGAATATCTTTTACTGGCTTTGACCTATTTTCAGTAGTACAGGCCTAGTCTTGTAAGCATTTCTTTGCATGTGATTTTACCCATCTGCTTGCAGATGCATACATGAATGGCTGGTTCATTAAAGAGCAATTTAGTTTCTTTAAAAAGCACCTACGTATGCCACTTAAAAAAAAAATCAAAAGAAAACCAAAGAAAAAACCCCAAACCCAACTTTGCTTATGTTTCCTAGTAATAATAGTGATATGTAATATATAATTTTTCTGTGTCACACTGAGTGAATATACATTTACCATCTTCTATTTGAGCAGTTTCAGTGAATACAATAATAATTCTTTAATAACTGGTTTTCTCCTTCATGTTTTCAGAGGCAACAATTTTAAGCTACGATGGAAGTATGTTTATGAAAATACAGCTCCCTGTTGTGATGCATACAGAGGCCGAAGATGTTTCTTTACGGTTCAGGTCTCAGCGAGCTTATGGCATTTTAATGGCAACTACTTCTAGGGAATCGGCAGATACCCTTCGTTTAGAGTTGGATGCAGGACGAGTTAAACTAACGGTCAACCTAGGTAACAAACTGTTCCTCCAAAAAACTAACATTCTCTTTACATTTTTCTTTTTGCTTGCAAACATTTATGAAACAGCCTGTTTTAACATTAAAAGTAAACTGAAATGATATATAAACACATGTCAATGCAGCATTTGCGTATGTGCATACACACACAAATACATGCCCATTATTATACTTTATTTTGTTTTCTTTTGCATTTTTGTATTCTTTACGTAGTCAACATAATCCATCACAATATTTTGGTACTATTGTGTATTCTAAAAAGAGAAGACTAGTTCATCAGTGGTATTTTTGTGCTAAATTATTATTCTTTGTTGTGGAAGATTGGTCTCCCTCCACAACTTCACAAGCGGAAACAATGTGTATGTAGGTCAGTTCAGTTTTACCTCCTCCAGTTAGTGCACAGCATGTAAATGTATCACAAAATTTCTAGCTTGAACACTGAAAATGTTGCATTTAGGTATTTTCACTGATGGATTTCTTGGTCTCCTCTTTTTAGGTGTCAATCTATAGTAAATCCATCTCCTCTGTTTTAAACAGTTCTGTAGTGGTATTTTTGTAGTATCGAACGATAGCACAACCCTTCAATGCCCAAAGACTGCGGCCCTCAGCAAACAGCCCTGTGAACACAAGAGGCACAAGCCCTTTTACAGAAAAATAAACCCTGAATTCCTAGTTTGAAATACGAGGGACAAAATGTTAGGTTATGGTTCCCTCTGGTTTTAAAAAAAAAAAAAGGTAAATAAATAAAAGTGCTTCTGCTGTGCTTATGAACAAGTCCAAGTCAGGACCTGACAGAGAACAGAAGGACACTCAGGAAAGTGCACGCTCAGTGCAGGCTTTTCCATTCAGTGGAATGCTATTTTTAAAGGGAGTTATTTTATCTTTTTAACCGCAGATAAGATGGTTTCCAGACAGGATGGGCCAGGAAAAAAAGCAAATAATCACCTAACCCTCCACTTCATGGAAGTCTTGCTCACTGAAATACTGTCCTGGTGTTTAGATTCCAGACGGGAGAAGGGGAAGGGAAGGTTTTCCCTGGTTTACTCTTCTCTTCCAGTCCCCTCTAGTGTCGAGCCGGGGCTGCTGCAGGCGCGCAGCCCTCCCGCGCGTTTCTGTAAAAGGGGGTGTGCAGGGCTGGTCCTTGGCTGTTTGCAACCACTTTTCTGATGCGGTTGACGACACATGACAAACTCAGCTATATGGAAACAAAATCTAGGTTTGACGGTATATATGTTCCTCAAAGGTATAAACCCAGGAGCAGCTGGACAAAGCGAGTAGCATGGCATAGATATTTTTACAGTAGTAAATGCAGGTAGCCCAGAAGAGCATCCTCCTGCAGGTCAGGTCATTCCCTTTAAATAGAAAACACCACCCTCTCTCAGGTTTTGCCTACTTCGATAGTTCAAGAAAGTAAATAAATTCATGCCCTAGAAATATTGTTTCTTCCTCCGACACCACTCTGTTTTTATTTTTCCTTTATATAATTTTTTTTAATTTTTTTTTTTAATATTTTTTAAGTCAGGCAAGGAAATAATCTGAAAATAGGATTCTCTAATTATTAGCATTTAATATATTTTATTAATTTCTGTATATTAATGTAGCTTTAAGTGTAGTCACTGTTCATAAGTTTACACGTTAAGAAAAATTAAACCCGTAAAAACTTACTTACAGGCTAATGAGCTTTGTATTTCACTACTTAGCGTTGGAAGATCCACCTTTGAGGTATACTATACACAAGTTGTCCAAGGTGTCTGATTGTGGCCTGGCTTGCTCTATGACCCATTGTGACGGAGCACTTTCTAATTGCAATGAGAGAAATTACCTGTTCTTTCACAGATGGGGAGAAAGTTGCAGCCTGCCTCAGTTAGGCATCTTTGACATTTAAACCTGATTTTTCACTTAGATTTGTCACCATGTAGCTTTGTTTGAAATTGGCCATTTTTACCCTATTTGTCGTTTCTATTTGCAAAGATTTATCGCAGTATATCTGGGTTATAACAGTATGTAAAGACTGATGATATGGAGTGGCCATATTTGCATGTGTCTGTCCCCGGAAGGGTGGACTGTGATTTTATTGGATGTCTGCAGCTGTTACCTTGAAGGATAAATTTTCATTTTTCATCTATTCTTCCCCATCTAGACTGTATCAGGATTAACTGTAATTCCAGTAAGTGCCTATTCAAACTTTTTAAAATGTTATTCCACCATTATAAAATATGCAAACTTGATGAAAAATATTCTAGACAGTTTGCAAGCACTTGATAATTTATTAATGAAATGTGATGATTAATTATCATTGTGTAAAAAGTCATCATACACTCTAGTGTGTATTTTTTTGTCCTTCCCACAAGTTATAACTTTTAACTAGAATATTAATAGAAGGAAGTATTCTACAGGTTGTAAACATACACAGAGGAAATGGTACCTGTAGAACTGTATTATTCTAAATTACTTTTTTTACAGTAACCACGGAATTGTTGAATCAGAATATCTGATAAGCTGTCCCATATTTTCCCTCGTGTCATCCTCCTAATTTTCTTGACATTTTACCTCCAACTTGTCATGAGACTCTTGGAACCTAACCGTCTCTAGCAAAAGAATTTCTATTTTATAATCTTCCTAGACAATTAACTGTATTTATTGGCTGCTTATAACACATTTGGTTTTGCTAAATCTTTGTTTTATGGAAATGTAATACATTACAATAAGGACATTGTTAAGTCTGAGAAAAAAATATATTTCTATGATGATTTTTTACACACTAGTCAAGTGAAACCTTAAATTGAACAATTTTTCTCTATGATATGCATGTTTGTGAAACAGAGGGAAACATTTGCAAGATGAATGGACTAAATTTTAACTTCTCTGATATTATTTGGATTAAGAGGCTATATTCTGAAAGGAGAAAAAGGACTGTGATTTTATTTTGAGTCTATGGAATTCCTGAATGGTGTCAACAAAATAATTGATAGTAAGTATGGTAGGTTTGAATTTTGGGTTGTGTTTTTCTTTCCTTTCCTAACAGGTTTTGCAGGCCAGAGGACTGGCTGGGTGCAAATAGAAATAAAGCTAATCAGCAAGTGGTGCAGGTAGAATTTTTAGTTGTTAATAATTCTTGAGGCAAGATTTTAACATAAACTATACTTAAAACCAGAGTTTTCAATACAGTAAAAGAAATGCTTGTAGGTACCAAGGCATAAAGATAGCTTCTTCATTAAAAAAAAAAAAAAAAAAACAAATATTTCCCTTTGACAAAAATATCCATTGTCTGTTACCAGAATGTATAAGATCATGAAAAATCTTAGAAATATTTTGTTGGTCTCTCACAGGACGCTATTTTTTTCTCCTGACAAAGTCCCAATTAGAATTTCTATGTGTAAGACAAGCAGCTTTTTGAGCAGAATTGCAATGACTTTGCCAGCTGCTGATAAATTCCTTCTTCCCTAGGAAAAGTAATATTGCTTTTTTCTTAACTTCCTTATAAAGCTAGAAAATCCTTCTTAAAAGGGAATTAACTAACACACAAAAAAAAATCAGTAATAAAGCCACAATACAATAGGTGTTTTGGTGTTTCAATCTCTCTTGGACAAAATGAGGAGTCATAAAAAATAAATTAAAATGATTTCTACATTCCATTTTTAAGCAAGTTTTGCATTAAGAGAACCTGCAAATACAGAGTAAGTAATAACCCTCCAACTAAAGGATTGTAAACAGGAGAAATATATGTACTGAACTGAATTAGCAGTTGCAAGTTCTTGGTCTCATACAGAAGCAGCATCAACTCTGTACAAAATATCCTTGGTATCAAATACTCATAAGTTATTTTTCTTTACTGTTTGTTTAGAGCCTTTTTATATTAGAAATGAACTTTCATGATTAGTTCCATCTGCCTTTCGTGCTTGTATACTGAACGGGTTTTTGTGAGCTTTCAGTACGGTAAGTACTACAATGTTTTCTTATCAGCACTTGCTGTGGTTTTTCAACAACTAGATAACATTTCAAAAGCATTTTCTATGTCTGAATTTTTAGATTATGAGGAATTATTGCTTTAAGCAGTCCCTAGAAAATGCTTGCTTATTAGACAACATAATGGGGTTTAGTGGAACACAAACAATGTGTTTCAAAGCAACAGCATCCAGAACTTGAGTCCTAATTCGCTAAATGCTGTAATGGTTCAGTGCCTATCTTTTTGGTCTACTCAGACCTGGATGTATATCAATCCTGATTTTATGTTGTTAGGAGTAAATCTGATTTTCATGTTTGAGAAAGTTTTTTTCAGATTTTCCCACTTCTGTTGCTTAGAAATTAGTCATCTTAATTTAATTTCACTGTTGGGACTCACTTGTTATAGCTAGAATAGTAACAGAGTTTAAGGTTAGGATGAAGCTCTCTGGTTTCAATTTGGAGAGATGGCTTTAAAAAAAAAGTAAACCCAAACATAAACAAAAAATGGTGTTTTGCTTGAAAGTAAAAAAGGAACATGTGAATGTAAGCACCTTATTTCCCATGGTGAATTACAAACATAGCGAATAAAATATTGCATCTCCTCCTCCCTTTCTTTCTTGAATGCAGCCTGAAACCTGTCTTGGTCTCACTGCAGACCAGATGGCCAACTGTTGGCTGGTTGGAGCTGAGATTTTGGTAGCAATTTGCTCTACACTTTGCCATGCCTTCACCTTTAGCTAAACGTCCTGTGTTGCAGAAGAGGTGGCAATTTGTGGTCTTTCTTGTTTGAAATACAGGCTTTTTTAAAATTTCAAAACGTTAATCAGATGTCAGGTTGCTACTGGGCTTGTGTCTCAGTAACAGTATTATGGAGACTGTTCATTTCTTGCCATTGTTATGGAATTGAGTGGCATAGTTAAGTCAAACTTTTTGATTCATGCTAGAAGATTGGTATCTTTATAAAACCTTACACCACTAGAAATTTGGTGTCATGTCAATCAGAAAACGCCATTGCTGAAATGTTGGGTTTGTATGCCCTTAAATCACTTCATTGTGCTCGTCAGACCTGCAAGTCCACAAAAATTGTCTGTCAGGCAGTGAAATAAATGATCCTTTTAAAGTGCAGGTACATTTAGGTCAATGTTGAGGCTGACATCAGGAGAAAGGGGAAAACTTGGGTTATAAACAGAAACAGCTACCATAATTTCAATATTAGTTTTCACAGACTGGGGAATTAATTTAAAAATAAGACTGAGGTGAACAGTGTTGGTTCAAAAAAACAAGAAATGCAGCATTTCTTGGCACTAGTCATTCTGTAAAAAGAACTGTAAGTCAATTGCTATACAGCTCTTATACATTGTATATGATTAACTGATTCTTAAAAATTGCCTAAGAAATGCTAATAAAATAAAATAAAATATATTTTTCTCTTTCAGACAGGGAAGTAATTGTTACCTTTTAATTGCAGACTGTAAAGCATAAATTGTCAACATCAGTGAATCCAATTGAATTGAATGGGATTTTTCCCTAGTATTTCTTAGAGACAGAACTTCATCCCATAAAATTTACATTGCAGATCAATAACTGTTTTTTTAATTACTTGTGAACAAATACAGGTGTGCTATATTTCCATATTTTTCACTGCTGAAATGTTAAGGGCTACTATCTTGAGTTGATTTAAATTCCCTTTCTTTCCAGTTGTAATACCAAAACATTAGTCTCTGAAAAAATCCAGGTACCTGTAGCTGGGGGCTGCTGGGTTTTATGTGCAATATACTTTTTTCACAAATACTTGCAGTGTTACATCCTATTCCATCTTTCTGAGGTGGTTTTTTTTTTTTTTTGCATTGCTGTCATTTCTGAAAGTAAATTGTCCAGATTTTTATGTTAGTCAGCAGACTAGAACCATAGAATTTTATTAATTGACACATTCTACAAATAATAATGTTGACGGTTTAACTGGTAAATAGCTGACGCTCATTTCTGAATCTGATACTTTTCATTATGAAAAGATATGGGATAATACATTTTTTGAATGCTGCTGTGAAAGATTGCTCAACTAGTGGCACACACTGGTGCGGAAGTGATTCACGCCAGTTCTCTAGTTAAGTTTTGCCTCTGTAGACTAATTCAGTTAAATGTAGGGCTGCTATAAGAAACGAACAAGAATTGCAGAATGTTAGGAAGCAAGGAGCAGAGTGTGCTGTGGCAGTATACGTGTATACTATTCCTCAGGGAATATAACAACCGGCTTTGCTAGCTGGGTATCTGTCTTTCCAAATTAGGAACAGTATCTTGGGCTTTGAGACTTTTATATTCGTCCTTCCGGTGAAGTGCCCCTTCAAGTGTATTTACATGCACCCTCCTTCTGTGTCTACCTAGTTCTTCATCCATTCTCTAGATCCTTTATTTTTTTCTCTCATTTTCTCAGTCCATTTAATTTCTCTGTTTTTCCATATAATCCTTATTCTCCTTTCCTTGTTTTGTACAGCCATCCTCTTAAAACTTTGCTATTCTGCAGATGTGCACATTACAGATGATTAAATTGCTCTGTTTGGAATGCGTAACATCTGTTACTGAGGCATTTTTTCTTGTTAAGGTATCCTACAAATCCAGAGAATGACAAGGAGCTATGTCAGATTATTGGTAAATAACAGGAGAATTATATGCATTTAAGAACCAACAAGGGTGTTCAATTACAGTGTATTTTCAGTTTGCACATAGATTTTAAGCAGCAGGAAAACTTAAATGAAGACTATACATCCTTTTGAAAGCTACTGCTTGTAAAAATGTATTTTGTTGCAAATCCAGAGTCTTCAGCTGCTCTCTTAGGGATATTGCAAAATCTACTGTAATGAGCGAATCACTAATACATTTCCATGTGTTAGCTTCTCGCTGTCTGGTGAAAAGAATTATTAGGATTTATTATTTGCTCCTTTTTTGTTGTTGTTGATGATAGAAAATAATTTAAATTATTCAAGATTTTAGGTCCCCCCAAAATGTAAGGTTTTGTACGTGGCCTGTTTTTCTTACACAGTGCTTATGAATTGTGTGAGGTGATCTTTTTCTCGTTCAGTACGGCTGACAGACTGCTAAAAATATGTGAATGTTCTCTACCGTAAAGGACATACAGCAAGTCAGCAGGAAACTTTCACTGCAGTCAGGGACTGCCCTCTGTTTGGGGTGTAAAGTTTGAAATAATTATAACATATTGTTTGAAAGCTTTGGCTGTATTTTGCAGATTTAAAACATGGGGTCATTGGATTCCTTCGCATTTAGCAATATCACTTTAAAGATGTAACTTTTCACATGATTTCCTGAAAACCAGGGTCTGCTGCCGTGTAACAAAGCTGAAAACATACATGGCCCTTTTCAACCAAGTTCTGATTATGATCTACTAGTTGCTAATAGAAACCATCATTTGAATCTAATCAAAGGACATGGGTTGAAAGACAAAAAAGGAAAACTGCTGCTTTACTCACAGCCTCTCACTGCAGTCCTTAGTACTTAGTCCTGAAGCTGCACTAATACCATCCTGTATCATGAAAACAGCTAGGCTAGGAAAAAAATGTCAGTTTTGAAAGCAAAATAGCCTGTATAAACATAAGGAGGACTAAAGTAATTAAGGGAAAGCCCATAATTTATTCTGTACAGTCAGAGAAGCCAGTTAGGAGACATCCTTCTGATTCCTTATTCTCTGTTAAATATAGTTAAAAGAAATTCTGCTGCACAGTTTATGCCATGTAAGCCCACTGTATTAATGGGCTCACTGGAGGTGTGACGGCAAAGCCTATCACCTCTTCCTGCAGTCGTCTTGCCCACTGGCTCTGGAGAAAAGCAGTAACTGTTTCCTCTCAATTCTGCTCCCTGGGAGCACCTCGGGCAAGGTCTATGACTTAGCTTTTTTATGAAAAGTCATAAATATACAGTAGGCATTTCTGAGATGGTGATAGATTTTAACACTCAAAAATATTTCTGAGAAAGTTCTCTGCTCTTTGAATGGTTGTCGTGGTTTAAGCCCAACCAGCAGCTAAGTACCACACATCTGCCTGCTGACCCATGCACCCTCCCACACCCTGGTGGGATGGGGAGGAGAATCAGAAAAAATAAGATAAAACTCATGGCTTAGCATAAAGATAGTTTAATAGGACAGCAAGGGGAGAGAAAATAATAATTTAAGAGTACTCAAAACAAGTGATGCACATTACAATTCCTCACCACCCACTGATGGATGCGCAGCCACTTCCTGAGCCACTGTCACTGCCCCTGGTTAACCAGTTTGTATACTGAGCATGATGTCATGGTGTAGAGTGTCCCATTGGCCAGCTTGGGACAGCTGTCCTGGCTGTGCCCCCTCCCAGCTTCTTGTGTACCTCCTTACTGGCAGAGCATGGGAAGTTGTGAAGTCCTTGACTTAGTGTAAACACCACTTTGCAACAACCAAACCATCAGTGTGTTATCACATTATTCTCATGCTAAATCCAAAACACAGCACTATACCAGCTACTAGGACAAAAATTAACTCTAATCCATCCAAAATCAGGACAACAGTAGGAGTGACTTAGCTGAGAAGACAGAGGGAATCAGCCAGGCCACTGCTGATCATTTTTCAAAGGCTCAGTATACCATTCCTTGCTGCAGAATTTTGTCTCTTAGAAAGTTTTTATGTTACTTTGAAATTGTGTTCTTCTAACCCTCTGCCTGACTGTTGGTCCTGATCTTGCATTGCCTATTGCTTTTCTGCCAGCACAAATATTCAAGCATCCATGTGGTGAATTAGACTAAAGAAGTGACCCAGTAACAAAATTCTTAATTTTAACTTGCTGCAGTTTTCTGAGGAGTTTTATCACACGACACATATGGACACCTGCTCTAGAATAAAACAGGAGAGGGGGAGGCAGGAATGATGCAGAGACAGTAGATGAATAACCTCTAGTAGGGAGAGTGGATTCCTTTTTTCAGCAATGCAGCCTTATGCTGTCGTAAAGTGAATTCATCTGGCCTACATCTAAGCAAGAACATCGTGGAAAAATACATATTACTTACAGAAACATCACTTCTTGAGATGTGGAATGTTTGACCTGTATCAGTTAAGGAAGAGATGTTTCAGGCATCTGAAGGGAAATGTTGGAAGGGTTTCTGGGTAAATATCTGCATCTTCAGTTATATACATCATAACTATTTTCCTTCTCTCCTAAGTTTGGCTCATGAGACAAGCTGTAAGTTGAACCTAGGAAGTATCAGAGGCCCAGTTTACAGAGTTTCAAGCTTGAGGAAAAGCCATTGAGCATCATGAAGAAGATATGTATTAGGAGAAGGCAGTTGAGGGCTGTGGTTTTGACCATTCACATAAAAAAGTTTTGCAATCTGCTTTGTGTTATTGCTTTTTGTGAAATTTTGTATACCTTCTTTTGGCTTGAGAGTGGATTCTGAGAAGGTAACAGTGAAGGTATATTGGACTTCTGAGTGTGAGCTCTCCCTCTTAAAGTATGATTAAAGAAAAAAATCAGTCTTGTGATATACTGATTTCTCAGCTACAATATATGTTTGGAAACACAGAAATCTTGTAGGGAAATACTCAAGTTATCTAAAAGGCAGCCATTTTAAAAAAAGGGAACTTGACCAAATAAAAGACATAGGAAAATTTGGATCAACTAGCTAATTATAAAGAAATCTTGAGAAGAGCCTTGCATATGTATAACTTGTCAGTGCCAGTGGTGAGGTTCCCCTAAGTTCCTCTCTAACTCAGGCTTGAACCTGCTTAGCTGGGGCATGGGAGAAAATTATCATATTAACATAGCAAACAAAAGCTCAAACCTTCATTAAAGTGAAAATAAGTGCTTTAGATTTGCTGGCTGACCATTTAAGGGTCTATCATGTTTATTTCCTCCCTACTGACAAAGCTTTCAAGGTTGGCTGCTGAGGATTGAAGGCTTCACTCCATCAGTGCTTCTAACCTACATGAAGGACAGCAATAAAGTTTATTTCCATGTCTGAATTCTATTTGCTGCTTATAAAACCTCATCTGTGTTTGCTTTTTCTTAGCTAGCAGAGGGGAAAATTGCTATTAGGCTTCTGGCAGACTGTCAATAAAATATCATTTCAAGTTCTCTTACTAGAAAACAGATGTGTTTCCTTTTTTTGTGTGTATACTTCTTTCCTTTCTTTCCCTCTCTTCATCCATCTTACTTTTATCTTTTTAAGTCCCAAATTCTACTTATGGTACTTTAAAGATGAAACTGATTTAACAGGGGCTTCAGTAATCAAATATATCATAGTAGTATATCTGTGGCTTGCTCAAGGCACAGTGGTGTGCTCTGTAATAGCCAAACACAGTAAAAAAGGCAACAGTAAAAGTTTAAACATATGGTTATTTAAGTGAATTTGAAAATTCATATAATCAGGATATTTGCCTTAACTGATGGTGAAAATCTCACTAGGTTAACATTCAGATAAAGATTTACTTTCTTTTGCATTACCACATAAATATTTTCAGGAATGTCTTTGAGCTTGCTGAAATGTAGTAGACTTTCCAGTTGTGATATTTCAGTGCATAATTCAATTTTACAAGGTCAGGTATAGATAGTTTTCAGTTTAGTGTATCTGTGGGGCTATATGAGTCAGGGCCATGGTGTGGTTGTGTATTAGCTGGCTCTGAGCATTGCTATGCTGCCAAGGTATTACCAGCAGAGCCCAAGGGCGTGCATGGTCTGGAGTTGACTGAAGTTGTTCCCTCTGAACCTTCAGCCTGAACTCTTAAAGAAGGAAGCAGGAGATCCTCCAAAATACTAAATATGACAAGAGGACTCCTGGAGGAAAGGAAAGCAAAGAGTGCTGCAAGCATGCATCCTCTCATTTTACCAACAGGGACAAAGCAGCCTCCAGGATGTGCTAGATCTATAAGAATAGATTGTCTTTAATTAATAAATCCTGATTTATATGCAAGGGACTTGTGTGTGTCTTGCTCATACTGGTCCTATCAAATCTTTCATAAAAGGACTTTTCTGAAGTAGACTAGGCCTTTCTGCTATTTTAATGGGAAGAAGCAGTAGAAAGTAAGTTTTTCATGCTTCTTAAGTCCTAAATTTATCTTACTTTACTTTCATATTTTTCTCATGTAGCTTTTGAGAAGATGACTTATATTTCAGGACTGGTGAAATAAATTATCCTCACAATTTTTTCATGACAGGAAGTGGGTCTTACAGTCTAATCTTGTGAGGATATTAAGAAGTGCTGTTATAATCAATAGTAACAAAGCAATCAAGTGCAGTTTTCTTCTGGAGAAGACTATATAAAAGCTAATGTAATATAATTCATATTAGTGAACTGGGCTGCAATGGCAGTCGTTTCACAGTCAAGCTCTGCTACCAACTGGTCCCACAGGAATTTTCACTGACATAATGGTAAATGATTGAGAGAAGAGGAGGAACACTGAGATGATAGTATTTGCAGATGAAATGAGATTATTTAGGAAAATCAAATGAAATGCTGCATGTTTTCTGAAGGGTTTCAAAATGCTGAATGACTGGACAATAAAATGGGAGGTAGAATTAAATATCAGTATGTACAAAGTAGTTCATACTAGAAAAAGTAACCGTAATTATGCAAGCACAGCAATGGAGCCTGTTAGCACTGAGTTGAAGAAATTGTGCAGTCAATGTAAATAGCTCTTGAAAAACAGTTCAGTGCTCAGAAGTGACCAGAAATCCCAAAGCAAGTTAGTAACTGTGAGGAAAGGAAGTAAGACCAAAACAGAAAACAGCATTATGCTATTGTGCAGCTATTGTTTATCTACATCTTGAATGCTGCATGTCTTTTTAGTTCCTGTTCCTCATTATGAACTTAAGTAGGAAAAATACAGTGCATTGCAACCAGGATAATTCCAAGTATGGATTGGCTTTCCTACATGGAGAAGCTAGGCAAACTAGGGATAAAAAAAGATACCTGAGAGGATATGAGTATATTTTTTAAGAGGTATGATTATACAGCCATAAAAGGCATCAAGAAGTTAATAAGTTGTATGAAACTGAAATACATCAAGGACTTCTTGTGATAAGGTAGTTTCATAGAATCATAGAATCATTTAGGTTGGAAAAGACCTTTAAGATTATCAAGTCCAACCATTAACCCAACACTGCCAGGTCCACCACTAAACCATGTCCACAAGCACATTGTTCACATGTGTTTTAAATCCCTCCAGAGATGGTGACTCCACCACCTCCCTGGGCACCCTGTTCCAATGCCTGACAACCCTTTCAGTGAAGACACTTTTTCTCAATATCCAATTTAAACCCCCCTTGGAGTAACATGAGACCTTTTCCTCTTGTCCTATCACTTGGGAGATGAGACCAACTCCCACCTCTGCATCCTCCTTTCAGGTGGCAGTAGAGAGCGATCAGGTCTCCCCTGAGCCTCCTCTTCTCCAGGCTGAACACCCCCAGCTCCTTCAGCTGCTCCTCACAGGACTTGTGCTCCAGACCCTTCCCCAGCTCCATTCCCTTCTCTGGGCGCATTCCAGCCCCTCAGTATCTTTCTTTTCTGGTAGTGATGGGCCCAAAACTGAACAAGGTATTCGAGGTGCTCCACTAGTCTCTAATATGTTAGTCACTGGAAGCTGTGACTGTGTTAGGGTAGGAATTACTACACAGTGGCCCTGCGTTTTTAGCTGCTGTTGAAAGCACAGTGCAGGGCTGGCTGGGCTTATGGTCTCGCCTGACAATGCCACCCTCATGTTCCCAACAGGTATTTTTTATGGAACAAAAGTTTGTCATTGGTATTAAAGTTGATGATCCTAGATGCAGCCTTAGCTCCGAAAGCCTGTAAACTACTAGCTGCTAAAAGCTGTCAGCAAATATTTAGGGGAAAGTTCCTTAATATTTTTCCTTTCCTCCCTAAACATGAGTTGCTGGTTATAGCGAAATGCAGAACCCAGGTGTAACATTCAGCACAGCAGGTTTTTGTCTTATGCATCATTTCCCCTCTATTTTTCAGCTTCTTTTCCTAATCATTTTATCATTACTTTATAGCCTGAATTCAGAGCAGACAGGAAATTACTAGTGAAGGTAATGTATATATCTGTCATTAGCTGGGTTGTGTGCAGTCATTCTAAACTTTGTAATCGGATTCTATGAAAATTAAAGTATTATCACACGGATGGCAGAAAATGACACAGCCTATATTTCAATACATTCTCAAAAAAAAATCATTTTTTGTTAACTGACGAAACTGGTCAAATTAAGGTAAACCATGAATTTATTTGGGTATTTCCTATGTACTCAGCATTGTGAATAATTCTTTTGACTTAGTACCAAGAGTTTTCTGGCAAGAAATTTTGGTCTGTAAATCTTCAAAAAGAAAGTCATTGTTAGCATTCAGTATTAAAAAATAGCAGTAACTCAGCACTGCTCCGTTGATAATACTTCTAAATTTATACTTGGATCGGAAATACTATCAAACTTCATGTATAAATACTTTTTTTTGCTTTTCTTATTATTTCTTATTTGTTTCTTAGGTTTCTGATTCTAAGAAATAATGTCATTGTGATGCTCAATTGTTAAGACTTTTGTGGAAAATATTTAGAAGTGCTTATAAATAAAATCCCATAGAGAAATACTGTGGTCTTTCTATTATAGGATTACAGTTTGAAGAGGGTTTTTTCCAGGTGATAAAAAGGGTTTTTTCCACAATAAATCTGTCTAAAAAGATACTAAAATCATTAATACTTTAGTTCAGAAGTCATTTAAGTATATTAAGATCATACATAGGACTTGTTCTGAATATGATGCCTCACTGAATCAATGCTGCTGTGCTTATTTCCAGAACTTTTCAAGGAAAACCAAACAAATTGCCATCTCTCTGCAGGTAGATACTGGTTTTCTGATCAACATATCACATATAGCCATCATTCTGTCCTAATATATACTTGTAAAGAATTCATATAATGAATGTCTGGGGTTTTTGAATAAAATGGATATGTTCAGGTAAGAGATAAGGGAGAGGAAATATAGAATCAGAGAGAGTAAAATTTGAGTGGGATGTCTGGTTCTCACTAATACAGCCAGTGAGCATTGCAATGCGTCTAACATATGTTGAGGTGAGTTGCAAAGTTTCTGTCTGTCCCTCTCATAGATACTATGAATAGAACACTTCTACGTTATAAAAATGTGCAACCAGCTTCAGTGAGAGTCAGATCAGATCCTATTTCTCCGTTTGGTGTGATTAGGAAAAATTAAGCTTCTTAGGTAAAGCTTGACTACCTCTTCTTCTACCAAAGAAAGAAAAATAGGAGAAATACAAGGGGTACCAAACTAAAATTTTACTTAAATTAAGGTTGTTTTGATGCATTTATATGTTTCTATTGCTGTAAGTCTAGAATAAATCCCTGGTAAGCAATTATCCTACTCCTTAATCATTAAGATCAGTGGGATCTGATTATAGGCAGTAGTGAACAGTACATGGGTGTAGAGTTTTTGTCTTTTCCATATGTACTGCTCTGCCTGTTTGCATAAATCCAAGTTCACAGAACCTGGTGTCTGAGCTATCTGTGGCATTTTGATGGCCCCTCCTTTAGTACATCTGCAGAAAATATCGTGTAAGTATGTATTAGTTTTACCTGAGTGACCGTTTCAAAAAGGTGGGCTATTTTATCGTTGTTTCCCTTCTCTGCAGCAAGTCATCATTTCATAAGTTCAGTCTTGATGAAGTCTAGCAAGCACTTAGTTACAATATTATTCTCCATTAATGTTATAAGAACAGTAATTCATTTTTCAGTGTGCTTTTTTTGAGGAGTTAATAGTGTTAAAAACATCTACCCAGTGCATGTCACTGATGAGCAGTTTCTTATATTAAAAGCACTTACACTATATCTAGCACATTTTGCATTTGTGTCTATTAAAATGCATGAAACATCTATCATAACATTTTAAGCACTCAGTAGCTCCTTATTGGAACCACATAACTGCTTCCTTATTATCTCTTCTTGACAATGACTTAAAGGAATATATTCTGGTAGTTGTTAAAGTTTCCATCCAAGCACAGTTATTTTTTGGATGACATGTCAAGAGGTTAACTTATGCTCCCTTCCAACTGATTTCTAGGCCTCAATCCATCAGACAAGTCACTTCAAAGGAGATATTACTCTGTTGAGTTGAGACCTCAAGATAAAGTTGGCTTTCTGAGATGCAGTCCCCTTTGGGAAGTGTGCAAAGAATTCTTCAGCATTTGTTTGTCTAGGTAGTCTTGAAGCAACAAGACACACGATGAAGACCAAGACATGGAATGAGAAAATACTATTAAAGAGGGAGTTGTGGTTAATGTAGCCTATACTAATTCTTTGGTATTACTTCTCATTAATTTTATATTCTGTGAGATTTTCCCCCAAGGAGTGAAGCACACGTATGTAGAAATAACATTTCATTAGTTAAAAGTTCGTCTCCGTCTCTGCACATTAAGTCTTTTCTCGCTAATAATAAGATCTGTGTGGAAAAGAATGACCAAACAGGTAAGCCGACAATTCCGTCTTTCACTCATATGCCATGAAGTGTTTAGATGTGACTTGTGGAAATTGGATCAGGAATTAAGAATAACAAACATAGGTAGAATGCTCACTGCCATCTAAGGAATTCTAGTTTTACCAAAGTTTAAGTACTATAGTTGTATAATATAGGTGAAAATTACCTTGTGAATTTGTGTTATGGTTACTGCTGTACTTCAAATTGTGCGTGCAGATTTGCTTTGTAACATTTCAGTAGCTTGAAAGCAAGTGTGCTGTTCCCTAAGAGGGAAGAATGTACACCACAGGCTCTCAGGGGAAGAAGTATTCTTGCATCTGCAGCTAATATTTTGTAGGTGATAAAGACACTTAGGAAGTCAGTTGACAAACTAGTCATATATGACTTAGAGCAGCACTAGATAGAAAATACTACAATGTGGATTCTTGATTTCCTAAAATTACATAAACCAAGATACAGGGTACACCTTAAGAAAATGCAAGTAGGAACTTCAGTCAAGAAGCTTACTGTGTTTTTCAATAACATAATTGTCATTCACTAGCACTGACCACAATCCTTAAGAGAAATCAAATGGCAAAAGAGCATTTGAGAGATTGTCTCAATGTTGAAGTCAATTCCATTTACTCAATTTTAAAAGTCATGCTGTTCTAATTTTATATGGGTATGCCAGAAACAGAACAAGCAACGGCCTGGAAATAACAGATAGCAAAAAGTGCTTGACTGTACATACTGTTAGCATGCAAATGTTTGAGCAGCCATAATTGCAAACTGAAATTTTCTACAAGTTCCAAGTGAACAATGAAAAAGTAAAACTAAAACTCACTATTGCAGATGTCACAGTTAATTTCAGTTTCGTTTAGTGACCATAAATGCATGTCTGGGAAAGTAACAGGTTTAGAAGCAGCTGAATTGTAGTGCAGAAAGTTTGACGCAGAATGCAGAAAAAGGTAGTTTGCAGGAGAGAAACACACATTGGTCTTTTGGGCAATAAATACTATGAAACAGCTGGAAGAGGTGATGAAAAAATAGCTTTAATAAAATGCCATATTAAACTGCTGCAAGCTGTCTCAAACATAAGTGGTTTCTAAGACAGTTGCGTACATTTGTTGCCAACAAAGTCTGTATTGGAATAAGGATGTGGTAATTTTTTTAGTCTTATTTTAGGCCCAGGAATCCTGGAAAAAAGTATGTCTGAAAATAATGCTATTTTTATTTGGAAATTTTTATAGGTTCCCTGATAGTTAGTATTGAGATTGGTTTCTTGCAGATAAGGAATATCAGACCTAACTTAAAATGAAAGAAACATTAAAAAAATGTTTACAATATTGTCTACAGTTTCAGTCTGAAAAAATAACTTCCTTTAAAAGACATGTTTATAAGAAAGACTCAAACAACTGTTAATGTGCATTGTTTACAATTTTTAAATGGTACTAGAGCCTTGAAATATTAAGATACATATTCACTTTATATGACCCTGCTACTTTTAATATGCTAAGTGCTCTGCTTTGTTCTGTGGCCCATATCATTGAGAACATCAGGAATCTGAAATTCTGGATGGAACCTGGTGCAGCTGAATTGGTGGCTCTTCAGAAGTGGAAAATATGTAGAAGTAATCATGAGCTATTACACTGTAGTGACAAAACTTTAGAAGGATAAACTTGGAGCAAGAATGACATGACATAGTTATGAAGAAATTCAAATCAGAAAAAGTGTGGTTTTGCAAGTATTTTGTGAAATAGTATAGGAATATATAGGAAAATAAGGCCTTATGTGTCGTCTGTTGTGTAAGTCGCAAAAAATCACAGATCAATGCCATACCCATCAAAGTCAGTGGAGGCTGTTTATAGAACAGGGATCACCCTTTGTATTCATCTATTTGTGACAGCTGAAAACAATCCAAAATGTCTGTTTTAGTGGTCTTTTCTTGACTCCTGTCTCTGTAGAAGCATCCAAGAATAAGCAGTGTCAAGAAATTATGCTTTTTAGTCCATGATGAGTATAAAAATATTTTTAAACATTTAAATAATAATCAACAATCACACATCTTTAAACATTATTCTTTTTATCCTTAACTAGGCAAAATGTTGTGATTCCATGTTTTCATAAAAAGAAAAAGAAAGCATATGAGTGTGAGATTTAGTTGTTGCTATTTCATAACAGCTGTGCCTTGGGATGAAGACACCTGGAAATTAAGATGAGCTTATTCTTAAAATAAAGTCACAGTCCAAATTGTTTTCCTTTCAGTGCCGACTAGAAACCAATCTGCTTATTCTTAAGCACAATGTGCAAGTTATAAGGGTAACATGAAATATTTAGTTGTTTTTTCCTGTTATGTTCATTTTTGCCTATACATAAAGGTAATGTTTTTGGTTTTTTTTTTTTTATATAAGAACAAGGTAAATTATGGAGAAGCATACTTAAATTGTACTTACTTATGTTTTAAAATGTACTTCAGCTTTGACAGCCATGGTTTGATATAAATGGGCACAGTCAATATCAAAGTCAGAAAGGCTAATGTGTGATCAAAACTGTTTTTGCTTCTTTCCAGTTGTCAGTTATAATCTAATCAAAGTGTAAGAAATATTCCATTTTTTCAGGAAAAAAATAAATGATCAAGGGTGTACCAACATTTTCTGCAAAAATCACTGTAACTTAAGTTAGTTTTCCTTCACTGGATTTAAGTGGAAAGAAAGAGGACTGACTTAGCAGTAGAAAACAGTTGTACATGTTCTTCAGACTCATAAATGGTGTTTGCACCATCAGGGTGCAATTGGAGATCTGTTATAGCTCTACACTGTGGCAGCTGTCTCTCAAGGCTTTTTTGTATTTATTAGCTGAATGACAGCAATTTGCAGATAAGCGATTAAATTCCAGATTATCCAAATTATTTGGATAGCCAAATTTGGTGAAATTCTTTTCCCAAGTCAGAATTCCTCCAGATCTCTTGGGTTCAGAGGAGACAGCAAAGTTCCTCTGGAAGCTGAGGCACTGTGTTTGAATAGTAACTTGTGGAGATGATTCCTAAGGAAAAGGTAATTGCCAGGTATTTCACTCTCCATTTATTTGAAAGCTCAGGGGAATGTTCTCATTGTTTCTAGAAGTCCAGGACAGGGAATGTATGTGTTTCTTCCTTTGTGTTTTGTAGGATTTGAGGTTTTTGGTTTGGATAGTCAAGACAAGAATAATGAGTCTGCTGAGGTAAAAAACTAACTCATCTTAGGATCACTTTTTTTCCCCTTAGTTTAAGCCCACATCTCACAAACAAGTACTATTGACAGAACTCTGAATTCATGCAGCATTAATTAGAGGTCTTGGCTACCATTAAAGTCTATCAGAACAATGAACTTTCGCTTCTAAAAAATTGAATTCCTGTATCGCTTAAAGTTGGGGTTTCATGTTAGTCTTGACACTATTTTACACAGGAATGGCCAAGTCAGGTCTTAGATTTTCGATCCTATTCCAGTTATGGGCGTGGAAAAAAAACAACTCCAGATGAATTAGCCATTCAGTTTTACAAAGTTCTGCTTAAATAGAAATTAAAAGGAGTTTTTCCTTGAAGCAAACTTTCAGTATAAGAAAACTCTCTGTAATACAAACATCATAAATGAATTAAAATTTTCCATTTTATTCTTCCTTGTGCAATACACTAGCTTACTGTGGATTATGCTTTAAAAATAAACAATCAGCTTGGCTTGATAACTGAAATTGCTTCTTTTCTTTTCCTGAATTATTTCGTGTCAGTGTGTGTCTAGGTGAGTTCTTGCAGTGAGTCAGTTCAGGTTCTACAAGTCCCTCCTCTCCTTGGTGGTCAGGCTTCTCTTACTGTCATCCTTCTATGATCTTTTCCCAGGCTCTGCTACAGGAGTGTTCTGGGAACTGGGGAGCTGGCTGAGAAAACGGGATAGCAGGCTTGAGAAATAGCTCCTTTTCTAGTGTACTACAGCAGCTTAGGTAGAATGAAGTTGAAGATGTTGGCCTCAAATTGTTTGTGTTTAGTGCAGCTTACTTAAAACACAATGCTTGAATGCATTCAGCTTAACATTCTTGGATTTTTGCATTATAGCAGCCATGTCAAACTAAGGCAAAACCAAATTAGGATTTACTAAGTGTCACACAAGTGGTTTGTGGAAGTGAATCTGCTGAATATCAATTCAGAATCCTAGGATTTGGGTTCACTTTACAAAAATTTAGCATGATTCAAGGCAAGATATGACCTTACAGTGTGTTTGTAACGCTTCATGATCTTTGCAAGTGCATGTTGTTTTACCTGCAGTAAATACGAAGTAAATAATCGCACTATATCTTGGTTTAAATTAACGTAAAAGTGCCATATATTGAAAGTTCACATTTGCCTTACCTGCAGCAAAATCAATTGTTAAGTTCAACATAATTTCTGAAAATGTGGCTGAAAATGTTCATCAGTGGTTCATCAGTGAGCTGACAAAGCAACACCCAAATGTTTCAAGCTCATTGACTTTGCGGTGCTTTAGTTCAGGGCCTTGGGGTAAACTCATAAAACCTTTTGTACCTTTAGCACATTTTCTCATAGTCAAGATCCTTAGAGAACAGTACAAAAGAGGAACTGCAGTTTTATTAAAAATAAAGGAATCTAACTGACTTCTGGTTTAACTTTTATAACATACTTTTCTTTTGTTATTTCCAAGAAGAAGGAAAATTACATGTCCTTAGGGCTGTTTGTGTTTCACTTGCTTAGATATATGACTTGCAAAACTAAATTAAAATGCAGCTGATTCCTAACAATAAATGTTTTAAGTAATGTTTTGAGAAATGTCTCTGAGCTGGGTTAGATATTTCATAATGTAGTAAAAAAATCAGTTTTATCCTCTCATGTACTGAGTTCACGTATAATTGTAATTGCAATTTCCAAACCATTTTTTCAAGAAATATAGTTCAATTTAATATAGACACAATTATTAATCAGCAAAGCACACTTCCCAATTTTGAGAGCATATAGTACATATACTTGGATGAGGCAGTGAAGTCTTGAGGCCAAGACTTGCAATTCAAAAGTTTACTATGTTCTGATGTTTCTTTCTTTCTCTGTCTTGGTGAAATTCAGTAGAGGTCTTAGTTCTGTTCGTAGAGAATAAACTTTTGTGGCATTGGTTTATCATCAGCACTTTTCTTGGCAGACACCAAGAATTCTTAGATATAATTTAGTCCCATAGATCTATCTATGTTCTGCCCTCCCAGCTTGATCCACTGGCTCTATTGAGATATGGATGTGTCACCAACAGTTAACATCTCACAGCTTAAAAGAAATTAATGGATGAATATGTGCACTGTCATATCCCAACTTCAATTACTTGCTTAAGGCAATAGGTAGACAAATCTGGGAGAGTAGAAATAATGAGCAGCTCAGACCATGGTCACGGGAAGCAAATTCACAGTAAAGAGAGAAAAGAAACAGGAAAATTACTCTAGAAAACTTTGTTTTCCCAGACCTGGATACTTGATTCCTGTATTGGTTGGTTTTTATATCCTTCTATGGATTTTTCTTCCCCGGTGCATTCACTATGCATGCTGGTTTTCCTTACTAGTGAACTAGATAAATATTAAATGCAGTCTGTTTGTAGTTTGGTCCTGTGGAGGAAGCAGTAGAATTTTCAAAAGTACCTTGTTTAATTTTCTGCATTTCTATATGAGTGTACATACAGAAACAAGTTTAATATTATATTTCTGTTACTCAAAATAATATGAGCAGATCTATTCTACAGCTGAAATGAAGTCTAATTGATTATATTAGTAACTCTAATGTCCTTCAGTTTAATTTCTAAAATGTCAGGTTTTGTTTTAAAAAGTAATAAAAGTACCCTAAACTGCCAGTGCTTTACCCAAATTGCCAAAAGTAATTTTGCCTATAATAAAGCTATTGTGGGCTGGAACATTTTGATCAAGCAGTGCAGATTGATATGTTTTCCTTGATACGATTCAGTGAATGTGCTGTTCTTGTGGAAGCTTCAGTATGAGTCTGTTAGGAAGAAAATACAGTTGGCAAGATTTCTTTGAGCTGCATTATACTTTCTCAAGTTAATTTATCAATTAGCTTTAAATTACAAACTGATACACATCCTTGATCTTTAAAAGGCAACAAAGTTTTTCTATTAGCAACAAACATGCATAGTCAGGGAATTTCAGGATGATGCAGACGCAGTCATTTTAAACACCATTGATTCACAGTAATAATTGACTTTTTAGATTCAAGTTTGCAAATGAGTGATTTGGAAGACCAGAACTACTTCTGCAGCCAACCACCATAGAAAGGATAATGAAGATTAGGATGCCTTCCCCTATTTGTCTTGTGTTTCTGCATCTAGGTCTGGAGGAATCTTTGCTGAACATTTTGTGCTGCAGATTGGTGTGTAATGTAGATGCCTCACAAGGTTTGCACAGTGGCTTTGAGACTGGCTGCTTGCTGGAACAGAAGCCAAGATTGCAGGCGTGCTAGATTTACCCTGGAAAGCAGGATAAATGAGATGGCACAGAGTTCTCTGGTTCTGCATCAGGTATTTACAACATTCTCAGGTGTCTCTCAAAGCCACTCAGCTGGTTTTACTTCATAACTCAGCTTCCTATGTATATATTATTTTAGCTGTGAGACTCCATCTAAAATCCTGGCATCCCTGACGTCAAAGCAATATTCTTTATTAACTGAAGTGTTCTCAGGGTTTTGTCCTTTTGTCTACTTATTCTCTCAGTTTTCAAATGCCACCTGATACTGATTGCTGTAGTGTGCATAGTGATCTGTTAGGCTGAAACCACTGACTTTTTTTATATAGACCGATAAATAGATACTAGTGATTTGCTGTAACTTGGGTTCTGTAGGTTAGTATTGCACTCACTGCACCCTCCAGTCTCCCTTGCTAATCTCCATTTACTTTGTCTTTCTTTTGATACTTCATTTTGTGTATTTACTTTTGATCACACAATTGAACGTTCCAAGCAAGTTTGTGTGGCATTTTGGTATATGCCTCGGTGGTGATGAATGGCATTGTAAGAGCCAGTAATAATTCCTGTGTTTGATTCAGACAATTAGGTTTGAATGTGTTTTGGTACAATGCCAAAAGGTAGTATCTTGTTTCAAATTGAGCAGTTTGGTTTATATGAAGTTCTGTTCAAATACTTGGTTAAAAGGTCTCCCAATTTAAGTACAAAAGGATGGCTATCTGGAAGAGAAAAATTATGTATGCGTGTTACCATCAGTTAACAGGCCCATTTGAATTCAGCAAGTTTTCAGTGCTTGAATTAGGCTGAAAAGGCTCCTCACAAGGTATTAAAGAGAATGGAAATCTCCAGAGAACATTTACAATATTCAGCACACTGAAAATGATATTTCACTTTTGGAGGTTCATACTTTTTTTCTGTAGTGTTAAAAAGGACAAAAAGCACTTAAGTTCTAGCTGAGGTGCTGAGAACAAAGCAAGCTCAACACTGGGTGCCAAAGTAAAGCTGTAATTTAGGACATTTGGGGCTTTACGTTTATATGTCCTAGTTGATAATGAATTGCATCATCAGGATTTCTCTCTGTATCAACTGGCTGCACAGTCTATATTTTGCCATGTAAAAAGATGGTTGTACAAGCAATTATCTGCTTATAAATGGATGTGCAGATTTTACTGGAGTGATGGACTATGAGCAAATTGGGGGAGCCATAAAGGTGCCTATACTTTTTTATTTGGTACTATCCATTCACTCCAGGGAGGCATAAAATCTAGACATTATTTAAGCCTTTAAAATAGGAAAAGAGCTGAACATAGACATTGATAATAAATTTCATTCTTAAGCTGGAGGAGATGTTTAGTGTTTTTTTGCAGGTTGCAACTTGTCTCTGAAAGGAAAGGCTTATGATTAAGGCATTAGTATCTGAGAGAATCAGTAGCTCAGGAAGGGAGCGAGTGCTGGGTGCATGAAGCAAAGTGACTGTGTGCTGTCTAGAAAGAGACAAATGATGAGTTCCAGGGGACAGACAGCATATGAAATAGGATCAGAGGGACATAAGGTTGGAAAAGTAGTATCAGTCCATAGAAAACAAAACCAAACCAATTTTTTTTTTTTTTAATTAGGGCTCTTACTTTTCTTCACATCGGAGATACTTATTTTTTTAAAAAGCCCAGCCCCACAAAAAAGTGGCAGTAAGCTAATTCTTATTTAAATACAACAACACTTTTTCCTGGTGTGATTTAGATGAAGTGGAATCAGATCACTGTAAAGTCAGAATAAGATTGGAGAGCCAATGCTTTAGTAGATTTAGATTTATAGTAAATCCACTATAAACTAGAGCACTATACACCAGGGGATTAAGAAGAGGCTGAACTGTTACGATCTCAGTAACATGATGTTTAAATTAATTTCAGGTCAGCATATTTGAAAGTCAGTGCAGAAAGTACCAATATAAGATATGTTTGAGATTGGCCAATGCCATTTAACAAGATATGTTAAGAGTTTTCTTCTGCAGTCCTTGGACTCTTGTATGGTATAAAGGAATTCCTACATGCTTTTGTGTTTAAGCATTTAGAAAATTTTCTCCTAAATACACTGCTCACAAGCACATTTACTAGTTTTATATGGAAAAGCATGTTCTTGGCCAGGAAGCAGCCCAAGCACAACATTCTCTTCAGGAATGGTGCACATCCTTCCCTCTTCATCCACCTCTCCAGCTGCCATGGGAAATTTTTGTAGCTCCTTGAACTCTCTATGATATAGCAGATCACCACCTTCTCTGTTAGAGATAGGGTTCATGAAGAAAAGCCCCTTCCATACAAGGTGGCTAGTTTCTATGAGGCCAGGCCTGGTTTCAGTGCATTGCTCCCATACTGTTATACCCAGGTTCGTCCTTTTCATAGCCCTTTCACCATAGTTCCCCTTAAACCAGTTTTGGATTGCGTGCACTGTGAACAAAGGCAGCTTAGAGGTAGTTTTGACCTGATTTTATTAGTCAGAGTACTCTTGCAAAGGAAATGGACTGATACAGAGAAAAACATGTGTCTAATTTTACAGCAGGTAGAGTTTACAAGTCCCTAACCATCAAAAGATAATAGACATATTTGCCTGTATAAATTTGAGCAGTTAAGCTGGATTTGCTATTTATATACACTGAAGCACCTTTACGTGAATGGAACACAACAGTACGTTGTTAATGTGATGGCAAATCAAAATTTCACATGCTTTTAGGTCTTTCAGACATCTGTTGTGAGATAAGGGAGAATAAGTAGTTCAACTATTTTTTTTTTTTTTTTAAGAATTTGTACTAACAAATGAAGAAGGGCAAATATGTTTGAAAAAATAGTAAGTGATACATTTCTTGGCAGGCCTATTGAGTCTCAATAAGATTTTTACTCATGTCATTTAAGCATTTGTTGTAAATCCATCCCTTTTTTCACAAATCTAGTTAGAAATTGCTCCCATTGAAGCACCCAATAGAATATAGAATAATAGAAATTTCTTAAAGAGCATTATTCACTGCATCTATATCACCATATTCAAAGACAATATTATTTACTTAAGCTTTATGCAAAACTTGTTTTTCTCTTGTCAAAGAAAGTAAACACATAAGGAACAGAACAATTCAGGTAGTTTACACCAGTGAGTACATACACATCTTTTTCTCCTGGGTTTGCACACCTTTCCTAGCCTAGTGTCCATACGGAGGTGTAGACAAAGCAACATGATGTTATCAGAATCTCACTGCCTTTGCTGTAGTAGTACTTTTATTCCTGGAGATCCCTTGATATGCTCAAAATAGCAAAGATTGCACATAAAAGCAGGGCAATAAACCAGCAGCAATTTAAGAAAATGCTGATAGAAAATGGAAAATGTCTGAGATGATAACTGTCCAATATGCTGAGCAGCTACATCAAACTATCAGCGTCTTTTTCCCTCTGTGCAGTGCTCAAGTCAGAGAGGATTTGATTTTAGACAATGCCGTATAGTACCCCGTTATTAATAGACCTCATCCATCACAGTTAGCTGGTACAGTTAGCCTGGAAAAGAATCCAAAAAGAAATGTGGGAGTGTTTCATAGGAGTGACATGCCCCTTTTAAAGGAATGCTGACACATCAGATGTAGTCACCTGGAAGGATGTGGTGGAGGTAATGGTCTGATTCAGTGTAACCCTAACATTTTCATGCCAGATGTTACTTTATTATACATTTCTTTTAGTTAACAGCAGCCTTTATTTTGCCACAGAAACTGAAAAAACAGGCCAGGGATGTCTCTATTTTGCAAGAATGTAATTTGTTAATTAAGCTTTACCTTTTGGACAGTCACCACGAAGGTCCAATAATTCAGGTTTAAGCACAGAAGTTTTGATTGATTAGTTCAGCGTTTGGTCAATCACTGCCTCATATCAATGATAATTCATAGTCAGGATTTTTCTTTCTTTCTCTTCTTGGTCAGCGCTGCAAGGGACAATTTCCATAATAATTTTCTTCTAAGAAATTTTTTCCTAAGTATTAAAGATATCCTGTTTCCTAGATTTGTGTATACTTGAGATATTGCAAGTACGTTGTGCTATGCATCAAATTATATCTGCTTAAAAGTGTTTGTTGTACTGCTTACAAAAATAGCAGATTACGAAAAAAGGTATCCATTAAATGAATAAGGAAAGGATGGTTTGAAGGTCTGTAACATCAGGAGGTACTGGATCTGAATATTAACAAGTCATCTGGATGATAAGGTAATAAATGTTCTGAGAAGTGCTAATAAACAAACATAGGCTGAGAAGCAGACGTAGATTAAGAAAAATATAACACGCATGCACACACATTTATCACTTGTACCTTTCCCCCAAACTAATGAAGGAACAGAAATCCAGTCTTGTAAACACATGCTGAAGTTCTGGCTGCAGTAATCCCATTTCTTAAAGACTTGTATATGACTGGAAAGTGCATGACTAAATCCATGTTGACTGTGCCTATTTATGACAACCTGGTTCATTAAATGTGCATATGCAATACATTTCTATAGTTAAATATACGGTAGAAGTATTTTAATGTAGTAGCTCTATATTTTGAGATTTGCTTATGCTCGGTAATTTTCTTGCTTGATGTGACTTTTGGTGAGTTTTATCATTTGCCCAGCCAGTCTCTCTGTTTCTCTCTCTCTTTCTCTGTGAGGTTCACATGTAAACTGATTTAAAGATTGCATAATGACTGTTTGGCATATCCTACAGGCAAAGGTCCAGAAACCCTTTTTGCTGGCTATAACCTCAATGATAATGAGTGGCACACAGTGCGTGTGGTCCGGCGAGGAAAAAGTTTAAAGTTAATGGTGGACGACCAGCAGGCCATGACAGGTATTGTGGCGTTGTGACTCCGTGTTACTGGGGGGAAGCACAAAAAAAACCATAGCAGAAGTAAATTGCCTTCATCTGGTCGCAACAAATGTTTTTTTTTCTTTTCTTGGGTAAGATCCAAAATCCATGTTATGCACCTTGAAATACCGGTACTACAAGTGCCTTATTACACTTGGTATTAATGTTACTCTAACACTGCTATTGGAATTAATGAAAACCTTCATGCTGACCTAAATGAGTATTTTTATACAGTAATTGGAGAGAAGTCATTTGATGCATCACTAATGAAAAGGCAAGTAAAATGCTTTTGGCAACACACTAAATTTATACTAAGGTTAAACTCTAAGCCATTGCTGTAAGAAATAATTCCATAAATGTTTGAAGGATATTCTATTGTGTTTTAAATCTTGTATCAGCTGCCCTCAATAATTAAATGTTAGACAACAGGTTTTTCTCAATTACTAAAATAGGAGTTGGGATGGGAGAAAACATGACATGAATGTTAGCAGATGTTAGAAATATATTGCAATGTATATATTATCAGAAATGATAACACAGAAGACTGAGTTTATTCTGTTAAAGATAAGGGTTACATATGTGTTGTTAATAGCAGCACACCTGGTTTATGGCCCTAATTCCTAGCACAATACTAATTTTTCATTAGTTATTTGGTATTTTCCTTTGTTTTCATGATGAATTAAATAACTTATAATTGGTTCTAAGATTTCTTCAAATAGTAACAGTTTTAATGGTGTCTTAAAAGGAAAACCTCATTCTTTGGTAGTCCCTTTTCACCTCAACAGAAGACTGAAGACCATATTAGTGGTAGAAAAATAATTGCTATGTATTCATATAGTTGCAAGAACATATTTTCTAGAATCAGAAATTACCAATACATCTTCCGGAGGTGAAGCAAAAATTTAGTGTATGTGATGATGCTTTGCAAAGTAGATGGCCTAAACCTTTTTTTTTTTTTTTTTTTTTTTGTAAGTTTGTTTGTTTGGGGCTCTTTGTTTGTTGAGTCGTTTTGTTTTATGTAAATAAATATATAGTGTTGGAAAATCTATGCTGAAAAACATCATCTTGCTGCTTCAACTGCCACTCAAATAATAAGGCTATTTTGGGATGTTTTCTAGTCAGAGGAAGTAGTTTTGAGCTGAATAAAATATAGCATCTAGAATGCACATTTCTGGGGCCCCTCATGACAGATTTCTTATTTACAAATACTGCAGGTTACAAAACCACCAAGAAGTACTGTTTTCACCTCTGGATTCAGTCCCAGCTGCTCAGCACAGCTTCAGAAAGGTTCAAAATACATGTGAAGGATTAAGCTGAAAACAGCAGGTTTCTATCATATATAGTCTAGTCAGGTGAAGTAATAAGTAAAGAATACAGGTCTGTAAGTTCTTTTAATCAATTCCCATTGCAGATAACTGTAGTTAATATCAAATATCATGGTCTCAGCAAACAGCTGAGACAGTGGAACACACTTCCTAGAGAGGTGGTCAATGCCCCATACCTGTTAGTGTTTAAGAGGCATTTGGATATTGCTCTTAATAACATGTTTTAACTTGCGGTTGGTGAATTGCTCTGGCAGTTGGACTATGTGATTGTTATAGGTCCCTTCCAACTGAACTAGTCTATTCCAGCTGTTAAAGCCAGTGAGTCTTTTCAGTTGCCTCCGGATCATGCAAAAGTGTTGCTCGTGTATCCAGCTTTCTGGCACAATTGTCATCTTTCCACATGCCGGTACCTGTATCAGAAACTGGCCTGTTGACTCAAAATCCTTCTCAGTTCTTCAAGATGGAAGTTGCTACATTTGCATAATTTACGATGTTCTTTATCCAAGGGGAGAAAGCTGTCTGAATATTTTTGAGGGAAAAAAAGTCTTCCTAAACTCCCTGCAGGAAGCTGTTTGGCTGTTCTATGGCTCCTCCATCAGTGAGGAGGGAACTGGCATGAGAGAAGAAGATGGAGGGAACTTGAAAGTCTGATAGGATGGGAAATCTGCTGTTAGTCCCAGGAATTTCCATTTTCTCTATGGAAAATATTTATTGCCGTGTAGCACTGTGACTTTTGCACTGTGACTTTTTTTCTTTAACACGGTGCGTTCCTAAAGCTTTTACGATCTGAAGTTTCAAATATACGCAACACAATTTAATGTGTAGTAGCTTTGAACTTCTTAAAGCAGTCATGGAAGAGCTGCCATATCAGATTGGAGCGCTCTTGCTGTAAACTGCTTAGAACTTTTCTTCAGATGTCCCAACAATCAGGAATGTGGTTAAAATATGTCAGTAGTTATTCATTTGAAATTATTTATTCTGTAATCTTACAGAGAGTGTGAGGAAAAAATGGACTTTCTCCCAAAAATTCCACCTTCCCCCTGCAACAAACTGTGTTTTCTTTTTTTGACTGTTTCCTATGTCATATATAAAAAAGAACACCAAACCATCAGATCCAGAAAGCTTAAGCCATTAAATAATTCAGCATGACTTTCCACTTTTACAGGTCATAAAATATCACCTATTCATCCATGGGTTGAAAAATACATAATTTGTGCATGGTTAAATACCATCTTTCAGAATAATAACTAGCTTTCATTGGAATTTGTACAGGTGATTTTTAAAACTTATCATAGAAGAGTTTAAATGCAGCCCTGATGCACCTTGTTTTCTGGAAATGTATAGAAAATAAAAGTGGATTGAAGGAGGCCACTGCCAATGCATACTAGAAAGGGTTCATAGTTTTTGGTTATGAACAGAAATTCACTTGGCCTTTTGTATGATGTCCTATAGCATTGCAACCACTAATGCATTTTGTGCACCAGCCTGACAAGTTAAAAAACAAAACAAACAAAAAAACCCTCCCCAAAACCCAACCTTGTAGGCACAAACTGCAGTCTCTCTCTTTTTCTTCATTGCTGTAGTTGCAAATACTGTGAAGCATTATGTGAAGTCTCCAGTCCTGTTAGCATGTTTGTACAACTGAAATATTAGAGGGAGATTTGGGATGTGAGCCCAGATTCTGGAACTTTTTTATCACTATGCTCAAGAAAAATACATTTTAAGGTAGTGAATGTAGTGAGGATACTGTGCTACAGGCCAAAGCTTCGTGGATTTTTGCCATGACATTTATGCAATGCCATCTGAAGTGATAAAAGGTTGAAATGCATAATGTTCCTCTCTAAAACATGATCTTCAGCTGTCTGGCTGTGACCCAATATCCAGCTCTTGGGCTCACAGAAAGTTACAGGTCTGGCATTTCTCAGGACAGCTCCCTGACTCGTTACTGCAAGGAAGTACCCACCTTGCTTAATACATCAGGAGAAGTAGTATCTACAGAACTGATGTTTAGAAACATCAAGACTGTCCTTGGGGATTAAGGTGCCTCTTGTAGGTGCTCAGCCATGAGTGCAGATCCCAGGAACTGATGGTGTTCAGTGACATCACTAGAGTTAGTTCTCGTACAGATTGCATCCTGAAGCTAAGTAACCTCCTTGTAAATATTTACCATAAATTATTACAGCAATTTGCATGTGTGTGGTCTGAATGGTGTTAAAGCTTGCAGACCTATTTTCACTGTAACTTCACTGATACCTGTATTTGTTATCTTGGTGCTGTGACATAACCTGTTTGTGAATCCGTCTGCCTGGGCAAAGCCCAAATATCTACATTCATCTTGCCCTTATCTTTTCCCTGTTCATACACGTGTACACAGACACTTGCTTATAAAACCTGTGAAGGTAGAGCTGTTCAAGCCTGCTTCAGGGCTTTCTGCACCATTGCTAAACATGTCCAGCCTGAGTCAGAGTTCACCCTCTCCTCTTGGAATAGTACCTTCAGGGAAGGACAGAGGGAACTTGACCTGTCAACAGCTTTGCAATGCAACTGTGGGAACTTGCATTACCGAGCCATTTTATGCCAGTATTGCTTCCAGCTTGGCTAAGTCTTGTGTTCACCCTCTTTGTACTCCATGAGAGATGCATAACAGCTAAGGAACTGGGAAATGTAGGACATAGTTTGAAAAAGGTACATTAAGTGGTAAAATTGATTACTAATAAAAAGCTCTTTTCTCATCATACCCACACAATGTGACCATGAATCAGCCTTGTGATAGTACTGCCCTACTTCTCTAAAATAAGCATGGAAGAAAAAAAAAAAATCTAAGCTCTGTTGGAAAAGGGAACTCTTTAGTGGACACAGCTTTGGTGTGCTGGGTAAGGTATTCAATAATTAGCTTAAAAACCTACCTGACCTGTGCACAGTGTACCCTGGCAGTGTTGATCCTTTCCTTCGGATTAGCTATACAGTCAGCAAATTTCAGGCTTTCTGCTGTGCAGGAGTTCTTGCATGACAAAGAAAGACTCAGGGGTAGCTGTGAAGCTTGATTTTGGCCACCCTTCTGATCTAAGCAAGTCCCTTGCTATTTTCAGGATTACGAGACACTGGCATACACCCTTGCTGCAGGCTTTCTGCTTCATCCATCTCTTAGGCTCTGAAACCTTCTCCCACGGTTTATCCCCATCATATAAAGATAGGTTCTTTTAAGGAAGGGTCTGACCGCTCTTGCAGCACAGGGTTTTGCATCAGGACCAGCATCAATGTACCTAAATCATCTTAAATGGGAATTCTTCCCTTCACTTGCCAAATCATACACTTTTAAGCTAAACACAAGGACTAATATCCCCCAAACTCCTATGCAGAAAACATTGTAGTTTTAGCTCTAAAATTTGCCTCTGGTGTCCTTTGTGATGTGTTAATTATTGCACTTGCTTGTAGTAAAACTGCATGTGTGGTTCAGCGTAATCAAAGTGAGGGATTTTGTTGGCAGTTTGGTATAGTGTGGTATTGTGCTTCGGTTTAGAAATCCTACTGTTGGCCTTACACAAACCTACTGAGCTCGGTGGAAAGGCTCCCAGATGTTTACTGGAAGTTTGGATGAATTTAGAAGAATCCTCTTTGGAGCCAAGAGTTGGCCTTGCACATTCTGAAAAGTGTGAAATTGATGCAGATACTTTTTGAACCTCCCATTTCAGATGCTAACATGTGTTTTCTTACCGTTTGAAGGTCAAATGGCTGGCGATCACACGCGACTGGAATTCCACAACATAGAAACGGGAATAATAACAGAACGGCGTTACCTGTCTTCTGTGCCTTCTAATTTCATTGGGCATCTACAGAGTCTTACATTTAATGGCATGGCGTACATTGACTTATGTAAAAACGGAGACATCGATTATTGTGAGCTAAATGCAAGATTTGGATTCAGGACCATCATAGCAGACCCTGTAACCTTTAAAACAAAAGCAAGTTACGTTGCATTGGCCACACTGCAAGCGTATACATCTATGCACCTTTTTTTCCAGTTCAAAACAACCTCTCTGGATGGATTGATACTTTATAACAGTGGAGACGGAAATGATTTCATTGTGGTTGAATTAGTAAAAGGGTATGTATGGATTAGCATAATGACAAAAAATCTATTCAAAATATATGTACAGGAGAAATATATGGGAAAGTTTAGGATACAAATCATTGACTGGACATAGATGATGGAACGTTTCATGTTAAACTTCACATGCTTTGTTGTGACTTTTTCTTTCAGATGAAGCTAGATGCCTGAAAAATATGAAAGTAAATAATAGGTATAACTTCTATAGTGTTTATCACAAAGAAGCACTAGTTTATAGCCTTCCTCTTGTTCTCTCTCTACGTATGTATGCGTGTGTTGGTACATGGAGTGCTCGTTACTTTCCAGGAACTTGGGACTGCATCTCAGCTCATCTAAATGAATGGTGATCACTCTGAATTAAGGTTGCTTCCCCATTTGGCATTCATTGTTGTCTTCCAGTTTTACCAGCCCTACTGGTAAAGGAGTATAAGGAAATAGGAAATATTAGCCATATTAATTAGTGCCCCCCTTGCTATGTAAAGAAAAAGGAAACTTTTCCAATTTTTTCTTTTTTCCCAGGTATTTACATTATGTGTTTGACTTGGGAAATGGTGCGAATCTCATCAAAGGAAGTTCTAATAAACCTCTAAATGACAACCAGTGGCATAATGTGATGATATCAAGAGATATCAACAATCTCCACACTGTGAAGATTGACACTAAAATCACAACACAGAGCACAGCAGGAGCCAGAAATTTAGATCTCAAAAGTAAGTACAGTAATTCCTGGATAATCTACGGTGAGGGTCATTACAGAATGATAAGCTGAATAATCATGTATGCAAAGTATGGTATAATTTTGTAATATCATATGAAATGTTTTATTAGTAATAATTACTAATTAATTAATATTACTAATTAGTAATAATTAGTGTGATCACAAGAAGTGACATCATCTTTTGGTGACAATTACCAGTTTAGTAGTAGTTCTGCACAGGTAGGTACTACTGTAAATGCGTGAAAATACAACAGGAAACAAAATAGCAGATGGTAAGAACACAGAGTGGTCCATATACACCACAAGATATTTGGGGGAATAAAGGAGTTATAAAATATCTAGGAAAAAAGGCTTGATTTTTACATGAATGTAAGTTATGTAAGTGGCACGCAGAAACCACAGCCCAGTCTTTACAGGCTGACTGTACGTAAAGCCACTTATGTGGCAGTCCTCTTATGAATTATTTATAAATAAAGTTGCCAGATGTATTGAGCCATAAACTATACTGGCCTAAATATGTAACATGTTGTATTTTCAATTGCAGGGTGGGATAAACTTTGTTTTATAGGTCTAAGCCTACATTTTATAGGTCTGGCTAGATGCTTAAGATATGTTTTTATCAAACATACTAATAGATATGTATATTTTAAAATAAATAATGTTATTAGTTATAGATGGGCTTCTGAAAAGCTAATTTGCATCAGATAATATTTTTGAAGGAATGTAGAAGTATACCTTTTAAATACTGCCTACCTAGTCAGACATAAGAAATGTTGTTCTGGTCATGTGGAAAAGTATCATGTATTTTAATATTTTTTCTATACAAGTTTTTATTAGGAAAACCAAAATTTCGTAACAGTCAAAGAAAATTTAATATTTCAAAAGCCAGGATGTTCAAAGTAGATATTAATATTCCATCAAGAGCTTATTCCTTGCTGGATTTTCTTTTAACTACCTTTGAGTCACAGATAATGAGCTGACCTTCATAATTATTCTGGATTTTGTGATATTTTACATGTTCGCTTCACTTGAAAGTGCTATTAAGATTGTAAGAAAGACGTGAAAACTGTATCTTGATATGCCATAATCTTCAATAAGAGCCTCTTTATCAGAAATGCTCAGTTTATAAATTAAAGCTTTTTGGATTACTCACGCTCCATTCTCAAAAATGTGTTTGAGATTTGTGTGGTGTTCTTTCTTGTTTTTACGTTCTTGTAAATATGGTCAATGTTTATTGAGGCAATGTAACATTTCAACGCTATTTTTGATGCTGTAGAGAAAGCAACCACCTTATTCTTTCACTTTTTTTTTTGCAACAATAAGTAATACATATGCACATATGTGAATGTATGTGTATGTATCTAATCTGAGGCTTTTTTTCTAGTATATTAATTAGGCACAAGTAGGAAAAATAATCCTGTTAGAAATGATAACTAAGTTAACACCGTCATATTATTCTACATCTTCAGACTGAATATAGTGGGTTTGTATGTTGCTTTGTTTTAAAAGGAAAAAGGATTTCAGCACTATGCTTAATAAAGGCACTAGAGGGCACTGTTATTTCACTAAATGCACTGCTTAGTGCATTCACAGAGAAAGCTCATCAGCGAGGATAACCTGTAAAATCCAACATTCCTTTGTTTTCTTCACTTTGAAAATTCTACTTTTGCTTTGCCCTTTTGAAGTAGAACTGTATCCATAGCTGGTGAATTTTCTAACCTTGAATTCCAGTGGAAAAGAACTGAAGAGCATGAAAAAACATACTGAGATTTAAAGCAAGGAAGGTGAATAGTATTAAAAGCTGATTTTCTGTAATTCACTGCGCAGGAAATGTGGCTAGTCAAAGAATAACAAGCCTGACATATTCAGTACAGTAATACATAGTAAGACTCTTTCTCAAACTGGTATAGTGTACACAGGTTCTCAAGCTGTCTTATCATGTATTCTAATATATTTTGCTCAGTCAGCTTCCTTAAATATGGCACAGCATAATCATGAAAATTTTTGAGGGCATTCAAGCTGACACATTTTAGCCATCAGGCTACAAAGGAGAAGAAAGTGCCTTTCATTATCATCTTTTCTTCCTTTGCATTCAGTTGAAATGCTTCCCTGTACCTTGTTCTTTTCTGGTTTATGTCAGTGTTTCTTGTGGTGACACATCTCTGTTATGCTATAAATACACCATACAGCTTACAAGCCGCTATGGTTAATTCATTGTCCTATATTATTTTAGCCTTAGGAACAAAGCAAATTCAAAATTATGCTTCCTGCTGGTGATATCAATAATTCTGTTTAACCTGAGTAAGCATTAGGTGAATTATAAATGTGTACAGATAATATGGAATCTGCAGTCTTCCTGAGTATTCGTAGAGTTACCAGATTTCACATGCTGAAATTCAAGCTAATCCTGGAAAGATAAATCAATATATGCATTTTTTTGCAAATACACAGTGAATTCAGTATGAAGATATGACACAGATTGTGTTGTAGAGCCTGCACAGGATGCCAGTTGTCTGGGAAAGCAGACAGCTGCCATAAAAGTACAGGAGAGAATTTCCACTATACGTTTCCTTTTGGGTGTAGGATTTGGCTATATAACATAGAAAGTCCATTATTGCAGGCATTGGTTCCCTACATAACCTCTGGTCCAGTTTCAGTGGATTGGAATGGGTACCTATGAAAACACTTATATTAAATTCTCCAGTTTAATTTTTGTTGTAATTAGATGGGTAAATTATAAATTGGAGACAAATAAATGCGTGAAAATAGTCCTGTGTTTGGATTCCAAGAACTGTGTTATTTTTCCTAGCAGGGAAAATTAGCAAAGTGTACTCGGGCGCAGTTCTAACAGATAACCCGTGAAGATAAATGAGTCTGAACAGCAAAGGCAATGCAGCGCAAGCCTGCCAACACTCACTCACACAGCAAATTTGCTTTCATGTGTTCCATTGAGCAGATTGCCTGTCCTGCTTTCAGGATAGCTCAGATGGTTAGCATGGCTACAATTCAAGGTCTTCACAGACTGAAATACTTGGGCGCAAGGGAATTCTTGCTTGCTGTACTTGATGCTGTGCTCTGCTGGCTTTGAGGGGTCTGAGTAGCTTCGAAGGGACACAAAAATGCAAATGAAAGTGGAATTTGACTTGTGCTCTTGTTCCTCAACGTTGACAAAGAAAAGATGTCTCCTTGAGTCAGACTGTAGGTGTTAAGACATCTGTAATGTCTCTTCCCTCTCCACATTTTATTCCTGCGATGTGGGAAATTGGAATTTTCTTTAGGGTTTTTTTTTTTTTTAAATATTTGAAGACACATGACCTGCTTCCAAGGAAGAGGAACATCCTCAAGCATGACTTTGTATCCACTTACCTATTAGGGTTTCATTGTCCTTTTTCCTTCTGTCCTACACATATAGCCTCTTTTTTAATCCCTGAAGTTTTCACCCACTTTCTTTAAACAGCAACCATACAAAAACCTACAAGAATACACTCAAAATGAGTGTCAGAAAATTAAATTATTTTACCATTCTAATTGTTTATAAATTGAGATGAAAAGTTGAATTAGCGCACTCTCACAAAATGAAAAGCTAAGGAATGCTGCTGTTATTTTTGATTTAGTAATAGATAGTTGCAAACTTTTCTAGGAGTTGGTAGTTTCAGTACTTCAGTATCCCATCCTATTCTGAACTTTCTAGGTGTAATATATTCTACAGCATGAACTGCAGTCATCCTAATTTTGATATTGGGCTAACTGTATTTTCTTTTTCAAAGTAAATCACCATCACAAAAAGGTCCTACCCAACTCAACATTTATGGTTTGATTTTTTTTTTTTTTTTTTTTGGCTGTGCAGCATTTCGTTCATCTTTAAGACCTGATTTTTTTGAACTGACGTCCATACTTTCAACTTGTCTCAGTCTGTTATTCCCTTCCACATGGCCTTCCCAAATGTCAGTTTTAGAGTCCATTGTAAGTCATATGTTGTTCCTGTGCTGTTATATCACTGCACCTTCAAAAAAATGCTGTTCATATCAGTGCATCCACCAGAATCAACCTCTTTTGATTTAAAAGGTCCTGTCTGGATCTCGCCTGTTTCATTTCTGTAGCTCTTCACCAGTCTCTGCCTTCCTCTATTCCTTTGTTAGATATGGGTACTGTTGTGATATGCATTTGCCTTTTCATTTGATGTTTTCTCCAGTAATGTGAAAACAGCCTAGTCTGAAGCATCTGAAAGAAAAATAATCGTTAATTTCTGGTATCACCTCAGCGGTTTTGCAAATGTACTTCTTCCATGTACATAAAAACTCACTTGGCAATTAATTCATCCTTGTAAACTTTTAAGGCAATTAAGTAAATTATCAGTAGATCTACTGGCCTGGCATATTCATTGATGATTTGTAATAGTCACTTAATCTATTGATCTTTCATTTGCCTGTCAAAGTAGGTTATTCGTGCTATGCCAAACTGAGCTAAATTAGTTTTGATCATAAAGAAGATTTCTTGTTCCAGCAATGGAAATTGAAATTATTTTGATTTCATATATCTGTCCCTGTTGTTTCATATTGAGCCCATTATTATTATTGTTGCTGCATTATAAGTTCTTCTCTACATTACAAGATCTCTATAAATGGCAGTGGTCCTTCATCTTTCTATTAATAAGAAACAAAGCTTTAAGAAGCACAGAAAAATATCTTATATACGACCATAAATTTCTACAAATGAACAAGTATTAATGCTTAAATTTCTCAAATAAACGTGCATGAGCTAATTGTAATGGCCTTGCAGTGGACTGTGAACTCTTCATACAGAAATAATGTTCTGTTTCAAATGCAGAGTTCTAAACACTATCAACAGTAAATAGGTCTTCCTAATGCCACCTGTTGGAGTAGGCAATGGCAAATGCAGCTGTTGGCTTCATGATGGTGTTGGGAAAGCAGCCTCTGTACCGACAGAAAAATAAGGATCTCAAAAATGACAGTTCTTCCTTGGGGCATTCTGTGTAGCAAAGATGTACAGGCAGATTAACAAGAGGAGATTGGACAACCTGGTCTAATGCAAATTCCTTTATCCTACTTTTTTTGCAACTTCTCACATAATCCTTTTAAACAGCAATGCTAAGCCTTCAGAAATTGTATCCATATTTCCAAAATTATGAGATGGGGAGTAAAATTAAAATCTACTCCAGTACTCCTGGATTAAATAAAAATTAAAGAAAATAGTGCTTGTGCTGAGCTCTGTGAAGTCAACAATGTTGCAGGTGCCTTTCAGATCAATCCATGGTGAAAGAAAATTTTTGCTTTCTGCTTCTTCTCCCCTGCACTTTTCAGTCTCTTGCACACAAACAAATGTATGGATTTGCCTACATTTCTACAGCTGTTTGGCATGCAGGTTATTACCATTGCTGATTGTGGGATTTCTTTCAAGCCCTTATGGAATACTAAGTAAATGTTATGCTAAGGATAATATAGGAAACATGTATGTTCTTAAAACTTACCCAAAAAGTCTGGATATTTAGTACAAATACATCCCACTTAATCCTTGCACGCACCCCCTCCCTGGCCACAAAGCACCTCCTAAACCTGTTTTCAAAATATGCTGCCACATGTATGAGTGTGCCATCCTTACAGATCTTGATATTCTGACTGAACAGTAGTTTTTTGTGAAAGAGCTGCTTTGTGTAATATCCTTAAGGTCTGGAGGTGATTGTCTTGATCAAGAAGTTGGTAGCATTAAACAGAACGTTTACCTCTGCAAACCTGCATTCAGACTGAGAACTCTTAACCTCTCAGCTTTTTGGTAGCTTTATGTGGAGACTTCTTCACAGGCTGGAAAATGAGCTTGCTAAGAGCACGTGTTGGCTATTGAAGCAGAGAGTGAGAAACTTCCTTCAGAAGAATATCAGTGGAAAGGGAAATCCAAGTATACTAGGCCAGAACGATGTCTGCTTCATTAGGTTTTTGTGTTTTTCAAGTGTACACAATGTACAAAAGTGATCAGAAGAGGAAGCAGATGAAGGACGTTTGACATGCTTGAATGCCTCACCTCTTCACCACAGCCACCCCCTCACACAGAGTAATTGGCATAGCATCAGTTCTGTGGGAGATGGATTACCACGCACATTTATGTGGCAATTAGATTTTATTATTTACCATTTAACATGCATCACCAACTTCCCTCACAGTTCATTGGACAAGCAGACTGAGTTGATTTTAATCTGTTTCATCTTTTTTGATGCCAGTGCTTTCCATCTTTGGGGCGGGGAAGGGAAGAAAAGAGAAGTCACAAAATTATAGAATTGTTTCGGTTGGAAAAGACCTTTAAGATCGAGTCCAACCATTAACCCAGCACTACCAAGTCCACCACTAAACTATGTCCCTAAGCGTCGTGACTACACGTCTTTTAAATACTTTCAGGGATGGCAGCTCTTTTCAATGCTTAATAACCTTATCGGTGAAGAAATATTTCCTAATGTCCAATCTAAACCTCCCCTGGTGCAACTTGGGACCATTTCCTCTCATCCTATCACTTGCTGCCTGGGAAAAGAGACTAACACCAACCTTGCTATAACCTCCTTTCAGGTAGCTGTAGAGAGTGATAAGGTCTCCCCTGAGCCTCCTCTTCTCCAGGCTGAACACACCCAGCTCCCTCAGCTGCTCCTCACAGGAATTGTGCTCTAGACCCTTCCCCAGCTCAGTGGACCTTCTCTGGACATGCTCCAGCACCTCAGTGTCTTTCTTTTTGAGGTGCAACCTCACCAGTGCCCAGTACAGGGGGACAATCCCTGCCCTGGTCCTGCTGGCCACACTGTTCCTGATGCAGGCTGGGATGCTGTTCTTCTTGGCCACCTGGGCACACTGCTGGCTTATGTCCAGCTAGTGTTGACCATCACCCCCAGGTCCTTTTCCGCCAAGCAGCTTTCCAGCCCCTCATCCCCAGGCCTGTAGCGTTGCAGGGGGTTGTTGTGACCTGAGTGCAGGACCCGGCACTTAGCCTTGTCGAACCTCATACAGTGGCATCAGCCCATCAATTCAGCGTGTCCAGACCCCTCTGAAGAGCCTTCCTGCCCTCAGTGTGGATTAGGGTGCAGTGCTACAATGAAACTCTGAAAGAGCAGTATAAGCGAAGGGAGGAAATATTTTCAAACTTAAATTATCTTCGCAAATGACTACAACATGTCCTATATGCCTATAAGGATTACTAAAGCTAACCCATAGTTCTAGCATTTCAGAGCTGGTGACAGCTTTTTTGAATATCTTTAATGGGGTATTAAGAGAAAATATTGAAGGTAGTGTAGAATTGGGCTGAAAAGATCATTGTCTATATTCCTTCCCAAAATGAGCAACTTTCTAACCTATAAATTCCTTTTATTTTTTGACCTGTAATCACTTTGCCTTGCTTGGTTACCAGTACAGGGAATGTGGAAGACAGAGACAGAAGGCACCACCTATCACATCATACAACTGCCTTTTGCTCAAAGTATTTGGAAGGATAGATAACTCAGCAGACCCTGGACAAATAAACTAGCTGCCCTTTCTCTTCTTATGTGAGAGAGAGTCAGAAAGTGTTGGAATTCATCACTCCAACAGGAAAAATATTTGAAAAGCCTACTTCCTCTCCCTCCCTCCCCCCCTGAAAAAACCCAACAATCATATCAAAACCAGAAGACTTCAACCACAAATCAATATTGAAGCTACAGAACGGACTCTCTGAAGTGAGCAAATGGGCATAAAACACTGTCTACACGTTCATGTCTTCACTCAAGTGCCCTTGTGAGTGGTAGACAAAATTCAGTCATGCTTGGCTCTAGCACCAAACAGGCCTGTGAATGCGCAGCAAGTGCATATTCTCTGCTGTAAAGGGAGATTTGAAAAGCCATATGCTGGAACGTATGTGCTGCAGAAGCTGTGTGGATGCATCACGTAAGTCTTTGTCAACTGTCCTTCAATTCATTATTGGGTTATGATCACAGCAGGCTTTTTGTTTTCTTCAAAATATAATAATATTTCATCAACATTTTTAAATGATCAAATAAATTTTTTACATGGAACAAAAACATTTAGTCATGAATAATGAAAGTGGGGAGAGTCTCCAGAATCACCACTCATCTGATGTTCAGGCCCAATTTCTTTTCTAAAGCATGTGTTCAAACTCCACATCTGAAAGAAAAGACAGCACTCTGATGTGCCTATTGCTCAGAGTGAATGGTAGGTAGGTGCTTTTGTATGCTGGAGGAGAGGGTCATTTAGGATAAGTAGGCTCCTATATTTCACTGAATGTCAAAGTTATCTTGTTGCCTACCTGACATTTTCATTTGAGACAATATTCCTTAATCCAGATCAGTATGTTGTCAGTTGTGTTTATGTCAGTGTATATTCAGCTGGTGTGAGGATAATTTATTTTCACATTTCACTTGCCCCAAAAATACCATGAGTTAGGATTGTGTGGGTCTTCTTATGTTGAGTTCCAGCTGCTACTTCATTGTGCAACCATTAAGATACTACAAAGTGATTTCTATTGATCTTGTAACAGCAAATCATCTGGTTTATGAAGAAGTTGAAGAAAGTGAGAACTTTTTTCCATCAAAATTAGACTTTCCCTATGGTATTTCTCAGTCTTTGCAGTCTTCGTTCCTTTTTGCCTGCCTGAGGGAAGAAGCTGTTATATGCTTGATCATTTTGAAACAGCGTATTTGGAGAAAAGTGTGCCTGACACCTCGGCTTCGCCACAGACAGATGTTTCCTCTGTATTTTCATGTGTCACACAAAGGAACTGTGGAAATGCCTTTTGCACTTTCAGAACCCACCGTGTTATGCCAGGAGTCTCTATCTCTTTGTTGGCGGTGTAATACCACTCTATAGTACACTGCAGAAGGAACTGCTAGGAACTCTTGTTCCTAGCTGTAGTAGTGAATTAGTACAATGTGACATTAGAAACAAGGCCGACGAACTTTTAAAATTAAAGAGAAATTAAGAGAATAGCTGAAAGTACAGTTGAAACCAACAGCACAAGAAAACGTGAACAGAGATAATTTATGATTTTGAGGAGAGTCATGGCTTTGAAGGTGCCTTTGTGCAGTCATATAAAAACTTTCTAGGAATATTGTCTTTGTGGGTTATGAAAAAGCCAAGCTACTATTCCTTCTAGTGTTCTATTTCCTCGTTTTGTTTTCATTTATACATGGTACCGTATTTGAATGAATGGTGTTCATTTTTTTGTCAAGAATGGTGTTCAAGAAATTAACACCACATGGGTAAAGCAAAACATACAGAATTCAGGGAGTAAAGACGCCTAACTATATCCTGGTTAAACTACTTGTTCCCTGAGCAGCATTTACATGTTGCTGTTACCATTACAAACACGGGGATAACAATTTCCTCTCTACCAGTGCTTGAAGACAAGGGTAGTCATTAAATTAAATGGATGATTTTTGCCACCTGCACATAACATGTAAGAATTCTTGGGAGTGGACATGAATCAGAAAAGGAGGAAAGTCTACGAGATGACCTGTCAGCAATATTACTAGTGCCAATTAATAAGATACTTCTGCTACTTATTCAGAAAAAATCATAAATAGAACAGCATCCTAAATTTTTATTTTACATTTCTCTGGTTTAACATCTGAAGAAATGTAGAGACTTGGGATAAAAAAAGATGAGTTGTTACAGAAGGATTTGGCAGCATTTGTTTCACCAACAGTTGTGTGTGACTCACTGTTGTGTGGTGTTCTGTGTTTGTTCATAAGTGTGATTCCAATAATGGATACGTTGAGAACTTGGGTTCCTTTATTAGCTAGCAATTTGTTTCTGTGTTAAATTCACTTGTTCCTCACAGCACAAATCAGCTCTAAGTCAAAAAAGAGATACATAGGTGTAAATAAGAAAGCTCCTGTTGGAAGCTTGGAGGTCATCATTATCTGTAAAGGATATAAATTAAACCCACCAAACTGTTTTCTTTGTCAGTGCTTATGATACAACTAACCAGTACTATTATTGCCATGATTTATAGGTCCAGCTCCAAAAGTGCTGCCTTTCAGCTCATTCCTCTGACCTGGAATGAACATGCCAGGGAGAAACACTGCAACATGCTGTGCTTGTTTGGGTTGGGACAGCGTTGTCTTTCCTCACACTGGCTGGCGTAGGGCTGTGCTTTGGATTTGTGCTGAGAAAAATATTGGTAACATGCTAATGTTTTAGTTGTTACTGTTTATATCAAGTGAAAGCTGTTTTTAGTTTCTGATACTGCCCCTGTGTTCCCAGCTTCTGCTCTACAAGAAGCTGGGGAGACACAGCCAGGACAGCTGACCCAAACTGGCCAAAGGGGTATTTCATTCCATAAAATATCATTGCATAAAATATCAGTATGTAAGTTGGGGGGAGTGGGTCAGGGGGTCTGGCTTGCTGGCTCTCTGGGGACTCTCGGACTCTGGACTGAGCTCTCTTTGGCTCTTGCTGCTCAGGGACTGCCTGGGCATTGGTCAGCAGGTGGTGAGCAGTTGTATAATGTATTTTATTTTCCATTATTTTTCATTACTTAGTAGTAGTATTTTCATTACATAGCAGTAGTAATATTAGTATTATTAATATTGTTAGTGTTATTAGTGTCATTATTTCATTTCATTTATTTTCATTATAAAACTTGTTATCTCAACCCACAAGTTCTCTTGTCTTTTCCTCTGATTCTGTTCCCGATCCCACTGGGGAAGGGGGGAGGTGAGCAAGCAGCTGGGTGGTGCTTAGTTGATGGCTGGAGTTAAACTGTGACATACTTTTTTTTTTTTTTGGCCTCAGAAAATTGAAGAGAGGAAGGAATCCTCCCTCTATAAATCAAAGGGGATAACTCTGTGTACTGACTCCTGATATAAGTAAGAAGAGAGTTGTGAGATTAAGGAGTGCCTGCTCTCAATTCTCTTTATTTGAAGCATCTCCAGAGATTAGAAGGAAATCTTGGATTCTGTCTTTGGGGAAACTGTATTTCCAATAGTATGTAATGATCAGTTCTAATTATCAATAGTCTTTAGGAACTGTAAATAATCAGTACTGTAAATAACAGTGCACTTTTAGACTCAACTCAAAGTATGGTACTTCTGTGCATATGACACCTGTTTTAAAATATTGCAGTGTATATTTTCAGGAGCAAATATTCTGAGTTCAGGTTCATACACTGGCACACTGACCTGAAATTCTACTAGCTAATCATCATGACTGACAATTGCTATATGACCATATATAGCAATCTTAAGATGCTTGAGGGATGGATCTTAGGAATTATCAGATCAGTTTGAAAGTTTGTGGTTTTAAAAGTTTACCTAGTCACAGAATAAAAATGGTTGTTTGGACAGTTTACATGTTGGGAAGTTTAAAAAGGGGTTGCATGTGTCATGTCCAATAGTCCAAGTTTAGCCTTTTTAGCATAGGTGTGATTTTCTTAGTATTGTTTTCTGGATTTTCCCTATTTTAAGTCTGTTGGAATCAATTGAGATGAATCATCTCTCTATTCTGAGATGGCGATGACTAAAAGCACAGAGCTTCAGGAAACCTGGAAGGGTTTTACTTTCTAGATGTTGCACCTGAGAAAAAGATGAAGAACCTTTGTTGTGAGGCAAGAGTTTCTACTTTGTTTCTGGTTCAGCTGGTTGAAAAATACAGTTTTTCAGCTGTGGAGGAATTGCATCCTATTTGTGGGAACATAGGTATCACCATATTTAATTTGTTATGTCTAATATCATACTTCTGAGATATATACTGTACCTTAAAACTCTAGAGGAAAGTAATATCTTATTTTTCAAATTATCTATGTGAAATGGAAAAATCTTGAATTTCCTTAAAACACGAAGCTATAATGGTTGCTAAGACTTTCGGTTGGGTCACTTAGAAGATTAATAATATTCACATTCCTAAGCTTTTTATCTGCACTTTACTATTTCAAATATAGTTTAGTTTTAGGGCTGGTATGTAGTGACTAAAAATTTTTCACAGATTGATAGACATCGGTTTGTTTCAGGCCATTTCCTTGCAGGCAAACTGTAAACCATTGCAAACAGCACTAAATTGCACTCCCTTGTGAACAAGCAAGTATGCCAGGAGGACCAGGAAAAGGTGTGACTGCGGCTTATACTGATAAGGAGAAGATTGAAATTAGCCACATGGGGCATCAGTGATAGCTAGTGCAGTCTGAGTTCTGTTGGTGTAAAATATGCCTACAAATCTTGGTAAACACTTAGGAAATGAACAATTTTGCATTTGAGGTGATGCAGAAACACTCTTTGGTACATCCTGTAGCCTAGGCTCCAAAACCATCCAGCCTGGGGTACATCCTGGAAAGCACAATGTAGATCAGAATGTGTATTCAGATAGTCTATTGAAAATTTATACTGCACAAAACATGTCTCTGGTGAGGATTTAATGCATAGGTCGAGTAAGAATTTTGTCACTGGGTGATGCTTGAGAGACAGATAGTCCCATAAGAACCTTCCTTGAGACAGATTCAGTGCTTCTCAGGAGCTCACGTGGTCCTGGTCCCATGTGCCTAAAGGGGCTTGCCTGTAGGCATGCGCACAGCAGGCACCCCAAGCTCACAGATGGCTGCTTTTTCTGAGTTGGGGGATAACAGAGCAGGACGTGTAGGAAACCATGGGTTTATTCCTTTCTGTCTGTGACTGAAAGAATCAAGCAGATCTTGCCTGGCCGAAGGACTGAAGCCTTTTAGCTAGGGCTGCGTTCACACTGGGCATGCTTCCCCTCCTGGCCACGCAAAGCTCACACTCGTTTCTGCAGCAAGTATGGAACGCACCTAGTTAAACCTATAGCCTGACCCTTAGGGCACACTTTAGGGAGGTAGGTTATGTTAGTTTGCAAGATCACTGTTCTGCCTGCCAGAGACACCAAGTATATAAAAGAAAGGCACAGCCTGACTTGTTGTAAAACAAAAAAGCATTCCTTCTCTCAGTGTTTAAGAGGAAAGTTATAGTTATGTCCTTGCAAAGTAAGTCTTAGAGCTATGAATTATTCAAAGGAAGAAAAGCACTGGCTTTGAGTCCTGAGTGTGTTGCTTGAGGTTCATCAAAGAGAGCTGTTTATAATATGTGTCTGTTGTCAGAATTATTTTTGGCAATAAAGTTCTGTTTGCTCAGTGTGCAGATTGCTGTTTTAAAGGCATCTAACTCCCCCTGTTCCCACATGACTGACACAGGGTATGAATTTTGGTGGGGAGAATCTGTCATTTCACTGCTTAACAATGGTATACCTAAGTTTCTCCTTAGATGAGTCCTAAACCCTTTATTTCTTGGCATGCTTTTAAATGGATGATTCTGGATACCTGGACTTTAGGTAGATCTTGGTGCTCCACTTACTGCCTTTTATCTGAGTCTGCTGGATCCATAATTGGGATGATCTGGTTCCCTGAATATGCCAACAGTATGTATCAATGCTAGATGGGTTTCTAGATGGAGATTCTGTAAGAAATAGATGCACGTTTCCTGTATGTATGAGCCAGCACAAAAATAACATGTCCAGGTACTTCCAAGTAACTAGTCATACAAATGAGAAATCTGCATATGCATTTGAAGAATATACAGTCCTGCAATGTCTTTTCACATTGTATATGCTATCAGCGGTTTATTTTACATTTATTTTTAAGAATGTTTTTCTGAGATAGCTGTCATTCAGCACAAAAAGGCAAGAAGATCAAGTAGGTCAAATATTCTACAGGTTTTCTTCTGTATCTAACATTTATTTCTCCTTAACAGGTGACTTGTATATTGGAGGAGTGGCCAAAGAAATGTTTAAATCCTTGCCAAAACTGGTACATGCAAAAGAGGGATTCCAAGGCTGTCTTGCATCAGTTGACTTGAATGGACGGCTCCCTGATCTAATCTCAGATGCTCTCTTCTGCAATGGGCAAATAGAAAGAGGATGTGAAGGTATTAAATATGCTGATTTTTTTTTATATCATATTGAAAGTATTGTACAAATCCTGCAGTTTTGTTAGCATGTGCATTGCATATGTGGCAACACTATATTTTACCTGCTTCTAATTGATCTTGTTTGTCCCTTTCTTACATAAAGACTGCATATTTTTCAGTATTCTGGGGACAAGTGTGTGCCTGCCCTACACAGCCCAGAGATTGATCTAAGAACATGAGTCAACTTCTTAAATGTTTCGTGTAGGTTCCATCCTTCTCCAGTGGCAAGATATTTTGCATGTGTTTTGTTTCTGATGTATTTTAATTACAATAGAAACAATAACAATTAGCTTCAATGAAGTCCTTTGTACCCTCATAACACTTAGGCATTAACTAATGCTGAGGCATTAGCTAATTAATTCCATTTTAAAGCAGACATTTTGAGTTGATTAATTCAAGGCTAATTTATGAAACTGTTGAAGAGCAATCTTCCATCTTCTCCATTTTTGCTCACCCCTGAGATTTTTATTGTCATGAGCCTTCCTATCTGAAATCAGTAACAGTCAAATATGTTTTATCTCACTTTTTTAATGTCTTTATTGACTCATCTGGAATGTCATGGAATTTAAGTGTGGACAGAATTAGAAGAGGTATATTTGTAATTCAGGGGTGTCAATCTCTAGCTATTTTTCCAGCTGTCATTTAATCCCACATTATTTTTACTATGATTTATGGAATAATTTAAATCAAGTCTCTGTCCCTGCACATATATTTCATTCACATAATTCTGACTTTTGTGGCTATCTTAAATTTTATGTATTCTTCTCTCTCTCAAGTATCATTCTTCTCTGGACAGAAAACTGTAAATGACAGTGTAGAATTTCAAGTGGGAATCTTGATGATTTTGATATCAAATTTGTTAAGTTTGCAAATAGACATTGTAAAAAATCCAAGCAAAGCAGGGGGTTTCCCCAAGCTTCATGAGAGAAAGCTTTCTGGTGGATAAGTTATGTCTCCTCTTTTGTGGTACCTACAGTATGTTTGTATAGGTGGAACTATTTTGTTCTTTACCTTGTACTTTTAGTTAACAGTATAAATTCTATTGATAGCACATAGAAATATGTAAAATTTACAACTTATTTTTTTCTGTAGCTTTAGTGTCTATTTCTATCAGGAATGGAAAAATATGTATAATTAGTTTGTCACCGAGTTTAGAAAATTAGATTCTGTTTCCTGAATGACGTTAGCAATTTCCATGCCTGCACCATCCTTTCAGAGAGTCACAGTATGCCTTAATTCCATTATGCATTTCATAGCTTCTTTTGAAATTATGTCATTTTCTAAATGAATTTTATGTACTTCAAAGAAATATTGCCACAGGCCCAGAGTGCGAGCTCACCTTTTAAACCAGTGGTACAACTCAGCCATCTGGGAGTTTAATAAAGCTACCAACAATTTAATAAAGGCCATACAAATATTGTCCTTTTTGGTGGAGAGTCAGCTTTTTCCAACACCAAAATCATCTGACACAAGCAAAATGGTCAAGCCAGATGTGCTGCCTGGCTCCCAAAGAACTGCCTCAACAAGTCCTTGCAACTTAACTCTTCCATCTTGCTTGTCTTCCTGTCTGACCCGTCAGTCTCTTTTCTGCAGACCGTGGGTCAGATGTACAAAACCAATGTTCTGATACCTAAAATATTAATTAATCACTTGCAAATGTAGCTGCCCACAGCTCTGCTGCTGTGTACAGACAGGACTGTCTCCATCCTCACAGGTCTGAACAGTTTTGCATCTGTCTCACACTGCAGTGGGATGCGTAAACTCTCTAAGTCCCCTGAGATGTCAAGTCCAAAGAGCTCAGAACACAGCAACAGGAGTAATTTCAAAACAATAAGTATTAGTCACGGCCACTCTCAGTCCAAAAGCTGCCTGTACTGGTGGGTATATGTCCTTTGTTAAGACATCAGCCTGCTGCAAAATCTTTCCTGAAAAGTGAGGCACTTAGATTTGATGTTCTCCAGACTTTTATAGGATTGAGCTCCCTACTTTTGTCATATAAAAAAACCCACACACCCTGGGGTGAAAACTCTCTTTCTTTCTGCTGTCAAACTGTGAAGCCATGATGGGCTACTAATTAATTTTATCCATTAGGATTTTGTTCTTAAAAGGCTGATACTTCTCATTAACTTTACTGTCATAAATGCATGTTAAAAAATACTTCTTTGGAACTTTTTTTGCAAACCTGCACATAGGATTGGTGTGGCAAGATGTAGGGCTTGCATTTCGACGTTTCAGCCACAGGCAGATAGATATCTCTGTTCTCTATCACTGAGCATTGAATATGCTTTACACTTGGCTGAATCCACCTTGTTGACAAATTTTCAATGGCTAGAACAGATAGAAACTAACAGCTAGAAACATAAATATGCTAACTAGCTGTTCGAATTGTTAACAGCAAACCTCAGAGCCAGGTTGTGTCAGCCCTGTTTTTCTCTACTCAAATCCATTGTAGTTTCTTTACACACTTTAACTAAAGCAGAATTATAGAAATTACAGAATGATAAAAGAATACTTTTAATATATTTTGGAGAAAAATGCACTGTGTGCATACATGTGCATATATAATATGTGTATAAAATGAACTATATGAAAAGTTCCAATGTATTAACATGCATGAATATTCTTGGTGATATGGAATTAGTTTTTGCAATATATAGTTGTGCTGGTTTTAGTTGGGATAGAGTTAATTTTTCCTCACAATAGATAGTATGAGGCTGTGTTTTGGTTGTGCTGAGAAGAATATTGAACATTGTACATGTTGCTTAATAATGGTTTTTGTGTAATATATAGCATGTAAGCCCTCACATAAGACAAATGTAAATGAGAGACCAAATTCAGTCAATTAAAAACTCTGCAGTGGAGACTGAATAAATTATAATATTTAAATAGGATGTGAATCAAAAGATGATTGCTTGAGAAGAGTGTATTATAATATTTATACTAAATAGCTTAACTCTGCAATATAGGAAAATATGAATCTGTAATGGTAGATATTATAATATTTACCATCCTTAAACAGTTCTACGTTGTTCTTTAAAAAAAGCCTATTTTTATTAACATAAATTCTTATATGTAAGCTACTCTTGATGTCAATTTTTTAATAATAACTACTATATAAAGCAAAAAGTTCTAAGAATCAATTCTATAGAAAGAAAAATACCCTGCTTTTTAACAAGACCCTATTGGCATTTTTTCCAGATATGTGTGTTTTAACATGCACTTTAATGTGTTGTTTAATGTGATCTTTTAAGCAGCCTAAACCACTCTCTCCTTTCGCAACACCTACAGGGTCCTGCAGTTTATGTACTTTTAAATCCTTGTGACTTTTGCTCTACTTTTGCAAAGATGAGGAAATTTAACATTGCATAACTAAAGTGTAAATAAATGCATGAATATATAACATTTAAACACCTACAGATATTTTCACTTCATCTTTGTAAAGTTTCCGAGTAGCAGAATCTGGTGAGAAAAAAATGTGTCTTGTCTTGTCAGCTGCAGGATTCTGTCATTATAATCCCCAGACCAAGAAAGGGTGATGTAATGCCCAAATGTTTAAACTTCTGGGCTCAAAACTCCAAGGAAAAGGAAATCACTATCCTATGTCTGCCTGCTGCAGTCAGTTGTGGGTGGTATTATATTGATAATGATAAATAAAAATAAAAGAACAGGAATAAATGGAGCAAGTTTTGCCTAAACCAAGTGTACCTGCTCTCGTTCTTAGTAACACCAGTGACTGTTGATGCCCTGGTTCAGAGGTGTGCTCAAGCAGTGCCTTATTTAAAGCAAGTGGCCTGGGTTAAATCATATTGATATTGATTTTTCCAAAATACTGGCAAATCAAGAAAAAAACCCACACTGTGATTTTCAGAGGAGCTGTAATGTGAAAGAAGGGTTAAGTGGATTTCTCTCTACAGGATGATTTAGTATATTTATATAATCCTTGGACCACTTTTGTCCTGTCATCAATAACTTGAAGTGGGAGTTTCAAATGGTATTGATGTGTCTTCTCCAAAACAACTTAGGAGAATTTTATAGTCCCAGAACAAGATTTTACCTTGTAGTGTCAAGAGTCAGTGTGAAATGTGTATGTGAGCTCACAGCAATCTGTAGTTCATGGTCTGCATTTCAGTCTCCATTCACCAGTCACAGAGAAAAGGCCAGAGAAGAGAAAGACCAGAGAGGATGATGGTGCTAATTATTCTTGAATACAGTGTATCTGAACATGACAAATGGCTAGTCAGGATTCAGCCATGCATTTACTGTGCTAATGCATTCATATCTATCCAACAAAGAAAGAAAAAAACTTTTAATTTTCCTTCATTACATGTCATCAGCTCAATTAACCATTATATTTGTAGTAAAATACTGGCAAATTACTGCTTTCTTATTTTGGCTTGCCTGAAGATTTATGGCTATTAGCATTAATTTGTTTGCATTATATGGCATTTCTTTCTCTCTTTAACAGCAGCATGCACTTTACTCTGAATGTTTTTTTTCTGTGTTTGCTGCCATTTCAATATTGCTTACTAACATTTAATATATTTTGCTTTTTTATTTTGCTGACAAAGTTGCATTGATGAAAGCTGATTTGCAAGGTAGATAGCCCTGTGTGTATTAAACAAGACTGAAACCCCCAATGCATGGTTGTCTTTCTGCAATAAATGCTCTGTGTATTTCAGAACTAAAATGTGTTATTTTATTTCAGATTTTGTGATTCACACCTCTAAAACAATTGGTTACATGAACCATCATTTTCCAGCATAGCTTGCATAAAGGCTTTCAGTCTTGAATATGTTTGTATAGTGATTGCTTTAGTGCTTTGATCATTCCTTTTCAAATTTCTTTATATTTCAGTAGTCTAGTTATGATTCTCTAGAAGTAGAGTAGCTTTGTTTTTCATGCGTATGTCACATTTTGGCATGCCAGTTCATTAGTAGTCTGATTTTCTGCATTTTCCCTTAAAAAAGGAACCTGCATGGGATCCCTGAAGCATGTGAATCAGTATTTGCAAAACTTCCTGCCAAAAAATCCCAAACTCTTCTTATTTTCAGACCTGAATCATTTAAAATAATCTGTGGGATTAAAATCATTGTACAGTGTAGCTTCATTTCATTAGTTTTTAAGATTTTGTTTTGTTTTTAATTTTATTTTCCAATCTTTCATCTCCCAAAGCTTTGCTTTCTGTGGCATCTGGCTTTGCTGTTTGGAATGTATTTACAGGAAAAAACAATACTGAAGTTTTTAGAAAACATTTAGGCAGTTAATGGTCTGACATGAGATCACAAATAACTTGCAACAAAGTTAACATTCGCACTGTACCTGGAATAACTCTGCTTCAGCCTGTGCATTCTTATGTGTTTGTCGTATCAATCTTTAAAGAAAAACACCCTTTTAATAATACATGCTGCTACAAAATCGGCAAGTTTATGTGTGTTTTACTTGGTAACTCTTGGCTCATTTGATTTGAGATGTTGGCAACTAGCTAATGTGATCCAGTGAGAAATACCTTTCTTTGGAAGACGAAGTGCAAGTCCTTTTTTGTGTGTTCTCATCAGGCCCCAGCACAACGTGCCAGGAGGATTCGTGTGCAAACCAGGGAGTGTGCTTACAGCAGTGGGATGGATTCAGTTGTGACTGTAGTATGACCTCCTTCAGTGGACCATTGTGCAATGACCGTAAGTACTCTAAAAGGTGCTGATCTGAATGCTCGAGAGCTTTTAAGGCAATATTCGAAGCAAGTGTCTGAAGCTTTAGAGTATTTTAATATTAAGTATTTAACTGGCAAGCCCTGTGAAAATCTGTAAGGTTGGTGGGAAGAACATAGCTAAAATATGCAGTATAAATTTTGCACAATGTGCAGTATCAAACACTGATAGAATTTGTTTTTATACACTTGATTGCATGTCTAATATACTGTTGGTTATCTGTTTGAAATAATCCCTTTCCTGCATACATGTTACAAATAGGAGGGTTTTTTCGTCTTTGAAAAAACCTTTTGCATTTTATTATCTTAAGCTATATTGTAATTTTGTAGCATTATATCATGAGGGCTATAATTACTGTGAAACAGTTGACAAGGCTCATTATCTCCCTTTGTAGATTTCTGTAGGTGACACACTAAGTATGCCAATAATAAAAGCACGCTGAGTATTTCAGTTCTTTTAAATTTCATCTGAATAAAACTACATAACATACACCAACCATCTGGTCTTTCAGGAAAAGCTTAAATGTGTCAAAAATAAGGGGCCTGATTCACCAATGTCATAATTCAGTTTTATTCCAGTCTAGCCTTATTGATCTCAATAGAATTATGCAGAAGTGAAAATGGAATAGTAATGCAATAGTCATAATGATCCACGGTAACTGATTAAAGCAAGCTACTGAGTTTTCTCTTTAACTCATCACATTTGAAATATCCAAATGTTGCACATTTTTATATCCATATGAAGAGGGAATTTCTTTAAGACTAAGCATTTTTTATTTCTATTGTTTTACCTTTATCTGAATGAAAGACTGATGGCAGAAAGCAATGGTGTAACTGTCTAGACAAGCATTTTGAATTTTTATGTCTTATTACTATTCTCCACTCTACAGCAGGGTGTACCTTCTTGGACAAACCCTAACATAACAGAATAATTATAATCTGAAAAAAAAATTGGTTCAAATTGTATCTAGTACAAGGCTAGAAAATGAACTATATGTAAAAACGACTTTACTCTTATGAAAGTTCCACTTTTCGACTCTTGAACATGTTTGAAAATTATGGAAAGGACTCATCTCAGTCTGTTTCTCCACAGTTGCTGTCATGATAGAAACGAAATGTGGTATCAAAAACCTTTGGATAATTTGAGCAAAGGTTTAGGTTTACTTTGTATATGTGAGTTTGCCCTTCCTATCCATGCAAGTGGTTAGTCATACTGCTAAACACATATTTTTAACAATTTCAGTCCCCTATCTGCTACAGGAGAAAATTATTTGTTTCTATTTTACTTTTAAGTTGTTAATTCTGTTCTACTGTGGTCTTTGTGTTGTTCCAAAGGTAACTAAAAACTATGAGTAAGAAGTTATATATTCCACAGCTAGCAAAGGAAAAACTCTGTTGTCTTAGTAGTAACTAAGTCTAGGCCTGTCTAGATGTCTAGACCTGGAAAATTCTATGAATTATTTCTTCGAGTGACAGCTGTTGCATAAATTTGGTGAACAGATGAATTTACGTAAGAAAGGTATTTACCGATCTGTGAAGGGTCATTTGTATGGTAACATTATAGACTATATTACATACAATCAGATAATTATCAGTTTGCTATTTCTGATGATGATAAAGGAGTACCTTTAGTATATGGCTGCCAAAAATACTTACTTTTTTTCCTAGATACATTTTTTTAATGTTCTTCTATCACAGACATGAAATATAAATTTATCCCAGATATAGATGTTTAGTAATAGAATGCAGATTCTCGTAAATATAATACATTTGATTTCTGCTTTATCTTGGCTCCCCAGGTTAGTTCTGATACCAAAAACTTGTAAAGCAAATCTAACAAGAGAGATTTTTCATAATGTTGTATGTGAGGGAAAGGAGGAACAATGATGTTGTAATCTCAGTGTCATCAAGATGCTCCTAAACTCTGCTCTTCTGTGTTTGGGAAAAGCATAAGGGAAAGAGGAACGATGAAATGTTACTACAGGTTTTTTGGTACCCTGCATAGGCTGCACACCACAGGCTAGACTTCTGCAGCACTGAAGTAAGACAAATTGCCTTCATGGCAGGAAAGATTATCTCAGCAACAGGTCTGGAATAGCACCTGCTTGTTGGTGAGCACGTTCCTGAGCAGTGCGTGCGAACCCTTTTGCATTGCAGATGGAGCATGGAGCTTCATCAGCTTCTCGTTGACAGAAGCTGAAATCTAAACCAGTATTGCTACACAGATAGGCCCTTGGCTTACTTTGCATTTGAGTATACTGTTTTATGTAAAATGGAGTACTCAGGACATCGTAGGTAGAGACGTTTAGCTGTCATACCCAAAAATTGACCGCTTAGAAATGTCACTGGTCATAAGAGAAACAGTTAAAGGTTCCTGTTTTATGGAGACTTGCATCCCTCCTGTATTGGTGTCCATGTGCAGGTGTTGACAGTGGTGTGGACTGCAGGGTGGCCTCAATGAGGAAAGGCAGGGACTGCCAGGCACAGCCAGCTCCAATGCACCCACCACAGGGCACAGCTGAGTCCCTCAGCCAAGCTGGTGGCACCCCTACGAAAACTATGCTGTTCTTACCAAAATGGTGTGCTGATGAAGGAGGAGGGAACAAAATGAGTGAGAAGGAGTGGAGGGAGCTCCAAGGTCAGAGCAGCAGGGTGGGATCTTGGCACTCAGCCAGGATTAACACACGACACCTCCCCCTTATTTTGTTCCACCACTTCTTAGGGAACATATTTGCATAGAAATTTCAGAGTGATAAAATAGCTGAGGTGAGAGAGAACCTGTAGAGATTGTCTAGTCCAACCCCTCTTCTCAGAGCAGGGTCAGCTAGTACAGGTTGACATGGCTGTATCCAGTTGTGTTTTGAGTATCTTCAAGGATGGAGACTCCATAGCTTCTGTAGGCAGCCTGTGCCAGTGTTCAGTCACCCTCACAGTACAAATGTTCCTTATATTTAAAGGATGTTGCATGTATTTCAGTTTGTGCTTATTGCTTCTTGTCCTGAGACTGAACGCCACTGGGAAGAAACTGTCTCTGTCTTCGTTACTCCCACCCATTTTAAAACATTGACATGTTTCCTACCAAGCCTTCTCTTCTCCAGGCTGAACAGTCTCTGCTCCCTCAGCTTCTCTTCATACAAGCAACGCTTCAAGCTTTTAATCACCTTTGTGGCTCTTTGCTGGACTCCACTATGCTCAGGTTGCTCTTGCACTGGGGAGCCCAGCACTAGGAGAGGGTGCTCCAGATGCATCCCAGCATTGCTGCATAGAGGGGAAAGGTCGCATTGCTCAGCCTTTCTGCAGAATTTTTCCTAATGCAGCCAATTTGGCTATTGGCCTTCTTTGCCACAAGCACACATGGCTGACTTGTGTGCAACTTTGTCTCTACCAGGACACCCATGTTCTTTTCTGGAAAGCTGTTTTCCAGCTGCTGAGCCCCCAGCCTGTCCTGGTGAATGGGGTTATTCCTCCCCAGGCTCAGGATTTGGCATTTTCCTTTGTTCTACAATGTTCTTGTCAGCCCCCTTCTCCAGCTTGTCAGCATCCCTCTGAATGGCAGCACACTCATCTGGTCTGTCAACCACTCCTCCCAGTTTTGTATCATCTGCAATTTGCATTAATGTGCACAAATTACCTTGCTGCCTTTGAGTTGATACTTTCAGCGTGATTCCCATAGTAACCTCTGTGCACAAAGATTTGACATGCATTGATTCTAGCCTTTACAGTGTGAATGTTTCATGTATATCATTCTTTAATTTCAAAAAAAAAAAAAAAAAAAGTGTTTGGAGGAAATAATGAAGAAATGGTTTCTTGAAAAGTGTTATAATAGATTCTACTAATACAGTGTGCAAGAAGCTTCTTTAATCTTTTCTATAACAGCAAATTATTACTCCTGTGCTCTTCAGTGTATTATTCCAGGTGCAATGTGCACAGTTTAGAGTTAAGATTATTTAAAAGTAATCTCAAAATAAGCACTATGTGGGGCAGATCGGTTCTTTCCCAGTCCAAAAGTGTCCTTTGTGTATCAGCTAGAGAGATGGAGAAGTTGAAGGAGTGTATTCCAGTGGAAAATGACCTGGGCCAGCCAAGGGTAAGGCTGCAGTTTTAAAACAGTAGTTAGGAACACCCACAGTTTAATCCACAAAAGTTTTGCTTAGTTGTAATTCTCAGTATTCTGCTACGGTGAGTATGGAGTGCTATAAGCCTCTGTGCTGGCACAGGTAGGAACATTCTGTGTCCTGCAGTTTCCTATTTACTGGAAAACAAACAAGGCAGGGGAAGTTTTGTCCCCAAGATACGATACAGATTATCATTTTCTCTTTTGATGTGATATGACACTTGGAGATTCCAGGGCAACAGTGCTCTTTAAATGTGATAGACAGAAGTGTTACACTGAGAAGCATAAAGCAGACCAGTAGCAGTTGTTCCTACAAAATGGGATTACATGGAAGACTGTACTAAAAGGACAGTTAATGGCTGTTCTTACAAATGGATGGCTGTATGCAACTCCTTTGAGAAAACACATCATGAACATCCTAACTATTTTTAACAGTAGGTTATGTAGTGAAAGCTATCTTCCCAGAGAATTCAGCTTTTTTATAAGAGTAGGGTTGAAAATTACTCTGGCAAAACAAAACATATCTATAAGAGATTATTTGCTTTCTATAAGTTTACGGCTGTTTTTACTCGGGCAGTCTTTAAGTATAGCCATATTAGTGAATGTAATGGCATGTTTGTGGAAACAAATACTGCTATTATGGCATAGAAAATAGCAGACATAATAGCATTGTCACATTACATTAGTATAGAAGTGTTCTGTGCCAAATTACAGGGCAGCTTCAACACTGTCTGTTACCATAAGGGAATAATGTATTGGCGTTGTACTTGTGATGGTATAGCTAACACTCTGTCAACACTTTCATTAAAATCCATTTCTGAAAGGTTAGAACTTTACCACACAGTCTCTTCTGACTAGGAATATGACATTCTCAACCACTGTGAGTAACAAAAGTTTTTTTTTAAATTTCTCCTATTTTATTTTGATTCTTTACCAGGAAAAGTCAAAAGCCCTCACTAGGAAATGGCCTCAAGTTGCACCAGGGGAAGTTTAGATTGGATATTAGGAAAAAATTCTTCACTGGAAGGGGTGTCAGGCATTGGAACAGGCTGCCCAGGGAAGTGGTTGAGTCACCATCCCTGGATGAATTTAAGAGATGTGTGGACAAGTTGCTGAAGGCCATGGTTTAGTGGTGGTATTAGCTGTGGTTAACAGTTTGTCTTGATGATCTTACAGGTCTTTTCCAACCTAAAAGATTCTAGGATTCTATTAAATGGAAACTGTCAATATTACAAAATGGGTTCACATAAAACATGTTTGATTTTCCTGATATTTGATGGCACTATAGAGAATACTGCCTTTCAGCTAAGACTGTATCTGTAGTGATGGTTAGATTTTATTTTAAATGTGTTTGAATGTTAATATAATAATAGTAATAATTTTTATTATGATTTAATTGGAGATTGGACAAGGAGTTCAAGGAAGGCCTGTTAGGAAAAGATGGAATCCACCTGCCAAGGTGGGGCAAAAGCAGCTTTGCCACAAGCTGGCCAACCTGGAGAGGAACGAGGGCTAGGAATGGTGGGGAATGGAGATGACAACTCACAAGAAAGTGAGGAAATAATGGACTGAGAGTTATGGGAAGGGGTGGAGGTCTGCCCAGGGACAAGTGATGAGCCAGCTGAGAGCTTATGTGTTGGGCTAGAGGGCAGACCAATGCATAATAGGATGTGATGGCTATCTGCTACAAACTGCCTGCTAAGGAGGAAAAAATAGATGAGGCCTTCTTTCAGACAAGTTGAAGAAGGCTCATGTTCACAGACCTAGTCCTAATTGGAGACCTGAATTACCCAATTATCTTCTGGATGGGCAACAGAGTAGGGCACAAGCAATCTAAGAGGACTGGAGTGCATTCACTTTCTGACCAGGTGATCAAGGAGTCAATGAAGGGAAGCATGCTGCTAGACCTCGTAAGTACAAAAAAGAATGTATCAGGGTTGTGATGGTCAGGAAGTTCAGGTTCTTGAGTGGTAGGAGGAAGACAAAAAGCTGAAACAAAATCCTGGGCTTCAAGAGAACAGACCTTGGTCCCTTGAGGGACTGGCTTGGAAGAATCCCATAGGCCCCCAGATATCTGGTAGATTTTCAAGGATCACTTCCTTATATTTGAGGAACCCTCATACACAACCTCATACAAACTAAAATCAAGCAAAAGTGGGAGCAGGCAGGAGGAGCATGTGACAAAAGTCAAACGTTAGAAGACGGTGAGGGCACCTCATGGCAAGGGACATGGAAGAGACCGAGGTACTCAGCCTTCTTTCCCTTGGTCTTCACTGGTAAGATCAGCCTTTAGCATTTTCAGCTATCCCAGGTCCCTGGGACCAGTGGGAAAGTCTGGAGGAAGACTTATCTTGATGAAGAAAGGTCAAATCAGGGAATACCTAAACAAAGCAGATGTATACAAGTTCCTGAGACCTGATGGAAGGCATCCACGAGTGTCACAGGTCATTGCAATGCTGCTTTTGATTATCTATGAAATGTCATGGCTATTGGGGGTGGTTCCTGAGAAATGGAAAAAAGTAAATGTTTCTCCTGTCTTCAAGAAGGAAGATCCAGGAAACTACAGGCTGGTCAGCCTCACATCGATCCCTGGAAAGGTGATGGGGAAAATCTTCCTGAAAGCCATTTCCAAACATGTTAGGGACATGAAGGTTATTAGGGGTAGCCAGTATGAACTTATGAAGGGAAAATCTTCTATCATTAAATGACAGTGGATTCAGTACTTAGTTATTTGTCAATTTTCGCTATGTTTACAATCTGTGTTCTGATTTGCAGCCATCCTGAGCACTCACAATTGGGACTGAAACATGTATGTTTCCAGAAAATCAAATTCTAATTATTTCAGATTGAACACACTGAACAGTGGATACTTCTGACTGTTACTGAGGATGGTAGAAAGCAGGCACTGTAAAAATACACTAGTTAAAGTTTATGAGAGATTTGGATATTAAAGTATTTGACATTATAAAAATTCCAGGAGGAACTGAATGATTCTTTTCAGTGTAGTGTTTGGAGAGCACATTAAGTAATATTGAGGTTGTACTTTGAACCACAGAACCCCTGAATATTGAGTCAGCATTCAAATTCTGCAGTAAGTGAGCAGTTTTATAAACATCAGCCTTCTTCACTGCAGAACTCTGATCAAAATAGGTACATTCTTGCACTGAATGAGATGAGTCTTATACGTTATGCACATGTAATTATCAATTAGGTAATAATCCATATGCGAGGAGGTGTAATTTGATATTGGACACAGAAGAGTAGACCTGGCTTTCCTTAGGTTTGCAGTGTTTTGTGTTTAATGTCATGTAGGTGTATATATATTACAAAAACACACACTATATTTATAGTGTATAAAAAAATACCATTTATTATTTTCTCTTCATGAAACTGACTTTTTTCACGTTGACAATGGATAGTCATTCTTTTCTCACAATGTCCTCCTTCTTCTGGAATGCAAACCAGAGGGTGATACATAATCTCTGTTTACATCATCAGTCTGGTATTACACAAATGATAGATTTAAATAACTTATTACATATATTTCCTTATTAGTTTATCAATATTAATTTATTTAATTGTTATGGATACTGCATCTTATGGACCTTTTGACACCAGTCAGTTGTAATGCTACTTTTGTGAGAAGTATATATATATACAAAATAAGGTAGCTTAATTAAACAAGTGACCAAAAGCTAAACTCTAACCATAAGAGCTACTCAGTAGTACTTTCCAAAATAATATTACATATTCCTGGCTAAGACTTTGCAGTTGCTAGCTGCCAAAAAAAATATAACCTGCTATTAAGAAAAAGGATAGAGAATTCCTCAGAGTACTTTAAAACATATTTGATTTCCATCTCCAATAGCTAAGAATTAAAAAATCTGTACCTAATAACATACCAGTCTAAATACTTCATATGATTATTTTACCACAGAGGCTCACAGTACACAGGAGAAATAAAGATAGCTACACACAAAATTACAATGCAGGGCAAGCTTCTGGAATGAACTAATTGAAGAAATCTCAATTTGTTCGGTTTATCTTATCCAATATCTCTCTCTACAATGAATATCTGGAATTTCTGGTGACAAATATCAGTGGCCTAAACTTCGAAGGAAGTAGGAATTCACACACACAGCCTTGAAAATGCAGAAATGGTGAGGTGTTTAGAGAATTAGAAGAACTATAAAAAGAGCAAGGAAAGCAAGAAGTGTTGCCTGTGAGCCATGCTATGGACCAAGATTACTTTAACTTTTTTTTATTGAAATCCTAATCAGGATAGACTGCACCGTGAACTGTCAAGCTCCTGTGGTGTTATATGGGAGCACATGTTGCTCCATCTAGAACTATGGAGCATGATGCTCAGATGACAATGTTTGTTCAAGGTTTTAGTGGCCCAGCTTGATTAGGTTTTTTTCTCCTCTGTTTCATGTGGATTTTGTAGTATGTAAATTTGACCTTTCATTAAGACATGTCAGTCTATTTTTTATGTAAGTTAACAGGTATGCTTTTGTTGACAGTCTGAAAACAAGTTTTAGAATATCTTTCTTTATTATATAGAAATTCTGGACTAGTCAACTAGATAAGCTATCCATGCCTAAAACAGTTAAGTAATTTCCATTTTCTTAAATACATTTCATCTATCCCTTTAAAGAATGAAAATATTAGTAGGTTGTTTGACAGTGACTGTAACAGCCCGTACATGTGAGAATATTTCTAACAAGCAGTAATAACTAAAGTTTTAAGTGGGATACTTGGTACAGAAAAAGCCAAAACGCTAGCCAGAATACATTGTTATACTTGTGCTTGTAGCTCAGAAGCAATTATGAAACATTTCTGGCCTACTCGGAGGTATTTTCTATTTTATAATATTAAAAGTGGAACATAGTGCCAGAAAATTGCAAGCTTCTCTCTGCCTCTGGAGGAATCAAGGGAGTGATTAAATTGGATTTTGGTATGTCAATAATATCTTTCTCTTATTAATGGCATAATAATTTTGTAAATCAAATCCTAGAAGTGTTTCCTGTGTCATAAAGGTGAAAATGATTAAGGGTTAATTAAATATATTCTCATGGAACTGAAATGGTTCTGTTGGGTATCGTTAGATTCCTTTCTCTAGAACTTCCAATTATTACAATTTAATAGCATACTATGTACAGTTCAGGGCTGAAATTTGTGTAGCCAAAAGCTATTCACAGTACTAAGCATACTGGACAAGTGTTATCACTGTTCTTTCTCACAGGTTTCTCTGAACATTCCAACAATATGATATATTGAAATCAATTTCAGGTAACTAGTAGTTTTCTGAACAAGATTAATGACTATGAATGGCACAGCTGGAGCAGAAGTTTTAGCTCTGTAATGGTGTCAGTTGTTCCTCTCCAACAACCCCAAAAAAGAGCAATGAGTAACTGCTAGCTTTTTTTAATAGATGACAGCTGCAAGGGTCACAAATGGTAAGAAAGAAGAAGAAAAATTTTTCCCAAGCAGTGTCTTCTATAACCCATAACATGAGAATAGCTCAAAGGGTGTATGGAGACTTTGGCAATATATATCTACTTTATGTGTAAGATGTTTAAGTACAATGGCACAATGGTGCTTCAGAAAGAGAAAATCATTCAGTCTTCCTGAAGTCTGTACAACTGGACTCAGGTTACTAAGGCAACCTGATCTTCCTCAGCATGCATTCTGGCTTGACAGATAGGTAGGTGACGTTCAAAGTAACTACATACATATACGGAACTCTCATAATCACTGCAAAACAAGATTTTGTTGGTAGCTTGTTACCATTTTTGGAGCCTTCTGTGTGTTCATTTTTGCCAGGTGCTGGGGAAAAGTGAGGTAAAGAAAACCTTACTATTAAAAGCAGAGTAAACAAAGTGACCTGAATTATATATGGATAAACCAAGGTGTTCTGGAATCCAAATTAAATATCCATGTATTTCCTCAGAAGCTGAGAATGGAAGCATGCACTGGAGCAGTGGCAAGACACAGAGAAGTATACTTTTTTGCAGCTTTAATTATTTTGTTGCCATACTACAGGATGGAAATTGTACATGGTTTTGACCACTTTTGGCCTGCCAGCTCCACCTAACCAGTGGCTAATCTGAATAAAATTTCCCTGTTTTTCTTAGCACGTACATCCTTACTCTCCCACTGTCACGTGTGATGTTTAAGATCCTTTAATATGCTATTTTGACTTAGGCTTATGAATCTTGTATACTGGTGCTGTGTTTGGAAGTCTTCATAGGTATTTTGTGCTTAGATATTTTAGGAAATTATGAAAGAAGGTAACAGAGTCCATTTTATGAAAAAATACTGATGGAAGCAGTACTCCTAGGGCTGAAGGAATTTTGCAAGGTTTTACTGTCTGGTTGTTTAATGAAGGCAGCTGCAAAATGAAGTCCCAGCCTGGGGAAAACCACTTCATATTAAAAGCAGTCAATACCCAGTTTGGGTACTAGAAAAATTGGAACTGTAGAAAAGAGAGTGAAGAACAGCTAATGCTCGTGAATCTGTTTGGAGCCCACAAACACAGTTTAAAGGCTGTGTGTAAGGATGCTTGTCAATTTGGTGCTAATTCTGGAGAAATGTTCATGCTGCTAAGCTTTATGCTATCACTCTTTGTAATGAAGCCATACTTTGAATTGAAAACAGACATATGAAGCAGCACATCATTTCACTGTAAACATCCACACACTAAAAAACACTTAAAATGTATGATATGCAGTATTCAATGTCAAAGTGCATTAATATTTACAGATACCATTTGCAAATCATCTTGAGCTCTGAGTCTGCTTTACCATATAAAGAAGTACTCACTATAGCATGTTCGTTGTTTTAAATTTTTTTATTTTTAAACAGTGTAAATCTTAAGAAAACTTCTAATCAGATCAATGGGCTGATATTTGGATTATATGAAATATTTTACAGAGAGGCCAGAGTACTTTTAGCTTGGGAACTTAATGCTGCTCAGAGGTATCAGCTGGGGAGGACCACTGCCTCCTATCCAGAAATCCTAAAAATAGGAGCTGAAGGTGCTCAGTCCCTCTAAAATCAGGTTTTTGATCACTTATATGATACGATAATGTTGTTGTGTGCTGGGAAACAGAATGTACATAAGCATCCTGAAATAAGGCCAGGACAGATGCTTGCTACCAGCAAACTGACATTCAGTTACCATTCGAGTCTCAAATCACCATTTGAATGACTAATTTAAATATGTCACCATATATGCTCATAGCATTTTCCCTCTCCCTGAATTTTTAAACCCAGTTCTTGAAATTAAACCCAGAGTTTTTAAAATTGCTTGAAAATCTTTCTACTCTCCTTTTTTTTTTTTTTTTTTTTTAGCCCATCTTCTGGATAACCAAAACATGTTAGCCTGGGCTCAGGTTGATTACCATCATTAATTTTCTTCTGGTCCAGTAGTAATTGTGGGTTGGCTTTCCTGTCTGGTCAAAAATTCATCAGAAAGTTGATTTTACCCACTATTCTGTAAGTGGCAGATGGTCATATCTTTGCTCATGTTAATTTGTTTGCTTTAAATACTCATGTTATTTGGTGCTCACTGAAAATAGCCTTTTCTTGTAGCCTCATGACCTGTAGTCATAGTGACTGTCACATATTTGAACTAGTTTTATAGCCAACTCGTATCTCTGGTTTTGACTTTAGGCCACAGCTCTCTTGAAGAGAATCAGAAGCACCACAACCCTTCAGCACATCAGGAGGGGCCAAAGGGCCTCCTTAGTCTTTCACCATTACCCATATTTTAGAAGTAAACTTATCATTATAGCCCCCCTGCCCCCGTTTCTCATTGAAGCAGCTGTATGCCGTGCAGTGTATACACAGCAGTTACCCAGTATTTTTGGGAAACGTCAGAACCCCTGTCCAAGTACGCCTATATTTTTCATGAGCAATAGGTAGAACACATTCTAAAAATGTCAGATTTATTGTACCCATACCAAACCATCTGTATAACCCTTTCACAAAGGGTTCAACTCTTCAGAATTATTAGGCTTGGTGTACACATAAAGACCTGATATACATATGGGCAGTTTGAATTTCTAAAGATCCAGCAGTTCAGCCAAGGTTCTGGATATCTGTAAACCTTGGATAAATATGAAAAAACACCCTCTAATTTTAACCAGAACCCCAAAATCAAAGAAGAGGATGTGCAAGGGACTACTTGGACATCTATTTGGTAATCATCTCCTCCCTGCTTGCTCTCTTTGGCCAAATTCTGCTTTAGCATTGAGCTCCAATCTTTCCTGTTTTATTCAATCTTTTCTTTTTTCTTTTGTGTCTGCTAAAAGGATGGGGACACATTTTAATAGGCTTCCTTCTGTAATCCCTGAGGGGAAGTCTTTATAGCAGGAAAATATTCAAAATGATAGTATCTCTGTAATTGAAAGCACTACCAGGAATAAATGAAAAATGTTTCCAAATTTGCTGGACCACTAGTGGCATGTCAGATCAAGTTCAGATACTTTCAGAACTGAGTAGATTGAATTTCTATACAACTGAGGCCTGAATTTTTTTTTTAAATCATAATTTTGGGAAGATTTTACCGAGCAAACATAACCCTGTTTCCCCCTGAAATTCTGCCCCAAATCTTGTATCTTTCTTGCCTCTCCTTGCTACCAACGTGCATTACTAGTGATATTTAATTTGAACCACTTAATGCAGCTTTACTGGGATGACAGCCAACTTCAAAGAAAGCTTCTGTAACCCCAACGAATGCACAGGGCTGAGAGATGATATTTTCACTGAAGATTAACCTTTTCCTGTGGATGATACTGTATGCCAGACAACAGGGAAATGCTTGTGGATCCTGGTTCATAAACCGATAGCAGAAATGCGGTGCATTGTAGTCTAGAAAAAGTATGTCTTGTAATTTGGCTGCATTGTGAGGGTTTTTTTATTTGGTTCACCACAAGATAAGTCAGTCATCTAAGGAATTGCTCCAATGTGTTTCTGAGCTCCATTCACTAGGAAGAATGAAGTCATGTTTAAGGTTGTATAATAATTACAATGTAAAAAATACGATTGAATTAAGTGCTTTGGAAAACACCAGTTTTGAAAGTCATTGCTGAAGGGTCTTCTCTACGTTTAGAGCAGGAACAGCATCCTAAGTAGCAACCTAAATTCCCATAACATCCTGCTAATGTAGCCTGTTGTGGTTTAGGCACAGCTGGCAGATAAGCACCGCGAAGGTGCTCATTCACTCCTTCCTCCCATGGGACGGGGAGGAGAAAATGTAAGGAAAGTCTCATGGGTTGAGACAAGGACAGGGAGGGATCACTCACCCGTTATGGTCATGGGTGAAACAGACTCAACTTTGGGAAGAAAAATCAATTTAATTAGTTACCAATCAAATCAGAGTAGGGCAATGAGAGACAAGCCAAAACAAATCTTAAAAATGTTCCCCCCACTCCTCCTTTCTTCCCAGGCTCAGCGTTGCTCCCCATTTCTCTACATCCCCACCACTAGCACAGGGGAATGGGGGTTGTGGTGGTTCATCACATTATCTCTGCTTCTCCTTCCTCCTCAGGGGGAGGACTCCTCACACTCCTCCCCCGCTCCAGTGTGGGGTCCCTCTCACGGGAGACAGTCCTTCATGAACTTCTCCAATGTGAGTCCTTCCCACGGGCTGTAGTTTTTCATTAACTGCTCTGGGGTGTGTCCCTTCCATGCGGTGCACTCCTTCAGGAGCAGCCTGCTCCAGTGTGGGCTTCCCACAGAGTCAGGGGCTTCTTTGGGCATCCCCCTGCTCTGGTGTGGAGCCCTCCCCAGGCTATAGGAGGGTCTCTGCTCCCCCGTGACCTTCCATGGCTGCAGGGGCACAGCCTGCCCTCTCACCCCGTCAATGCAGGGGAACCTCTGCTCTGAGCACCTCCTCCCCACCTTCTTCATTGACCTGGGTGTCTGCCTGGTTGTCTCCTCCACATCCCACTCCTCTCTCCTTCCACTCCTTTCTCTGTTTCTGCTTCCACTGCTGTTTCTCTTTATTTTCCCCTCTTAAATATGTTAATCACCGAGGTGCTAGCTGGCTCGACCTTGGCCAGAGGTGGGTCTGACATGGACCCGTGGGACCTTCCAGCAGCTTCTCACCAGAGCTGCCCCCATGGCCCCTGCCCCGCTACCAAAACCCACCACCACGCAAACCCAACACATAACCCTATGAAGAAACTCTCCAAAAATAGGAATTGTTGCTTTTCAAAAATTTCATTAAACTGCTGATCCCACCTACCTTCTGAAATGGGAGTGTCAGTGAAAGTGGGGATGGCACAGATATTTTCACGTCACATCATGTAATTCAGCATCACTGGTGCAACTGCAGTCGTGGGGAGACCAGCTGGGAGTAAAAATTTCAGGCTCTCAAACTTCTTAGGCCAGCCCTGCATCCTAAGCCAAGATCTTGTGGAACTACATCTTTAGGTTGATATGCCAGAAATAATTACTGTGGTGATGGGATGCTTGGAACAGATAGTAATCTTGCTCAGTTTGTGCATGTTAAGTTATTGATGTGTAAATATTGGTGGAGTTCTATATTAAATATTTTTTTAAACTGAAAAGCATAAGAAAGAAGGAGTAAGCGGTAACGAGGAAGAGTGTAGGAAGTTATAAACTTGCATATAAGTGTTGGCAGTTGCACAGTCTTAGGTCATAAATTCTGGGCAATACTGGATAGTTTAAAACAGAGATCTAAGTGATTTTAAGTACTAACAGGGTTAGGCCTGCAAATTTTTAAGAATAATAGAAAGTATGGGGAAGAAACTCCATAGGATATCTGTATACGACCTTGTTCACTTTTAAGTTTATTTAAACTGAAATATGGGCTATTGAGAAACAGCCATATACCAGCAAATAGTAGTTCCTCCATGTAAATATTCTAAAATTAACTTTAATATGTATGTTTGTGTGAGTAAAAATGTGAACAGGTACAGAATTATAAAAGTGGTTTCATATGAAGACAAAAATTTATAGATTAATATACTCTCAAAGATAATTTAAATTATTCCTTCATATCACTGTTAAGTGATTTTGAATAAATCCTTTTTTCATCACTATTAAAATATAATTTTTTTTTTTCCCAAAAGTGGGGATGGGATATTTAATCATAGACCAATAACAGCACTTTGGAATTTTTTTTTCTGTCATTTATATACTCCAGTAATCCCCTTTTCACATTAAAATGTCTTCTAAAATTCTCAGCTGAGTTTCTGGGTTTTTTTAACAGTGTGAATAGTTTGTCTATTTTTTTCATGCTTCAAGATGAAAAAGCTATAACTCCAAAGATGAGTTTTGCACATTGCAGACATATTTTCTAAGCAGTTGTGTGAAAATGCGGGTGTTTCATTAGATGGACTTGTTTAACTCGGAAGAGCCTTCATCTTTGGGGGCAAGTAACAATGATAAAAAGAGTACAGAAGAAATATGCAGCTCAGAGGTCCCTGAAGACCTTTCCGATTTAACCTTCATTTGCTTTTTAATCTTGGAATTCTTTATTATAATGTGGAAGCATGTGGTTTAGTCCTTCAGGTTGGCAGGTGGTAGCAATCCCGTAATTATGATCTGGGTTGTATGCTGCCAGTGCACAAAGGGGAACCATGGTAATCCACGCCAGTGCATTTTCAGTAGTCACTGCATATCACTCATGCTTTTTAGTATAAAATTCTGTGTAAGTCTCATTCTAGTAATAAAATTACTGAAGTTATTAAAAAAAAAACCAAACTTTTCCAGAAAGTAACAAAATTATTAGCCGTCATATACCACTCTGCCATAGATAGCAAGAACAATGTTTAATAAGCATGAAGAACATACATTCCTGTCCAAGATGCCTTTGCCAAGGCTCAACTATTCCATATATAAATTATTTAGCCTACACTTGCCCTTAAAATATGATCGTTTCATCATTTATATTCAGTTTAAATCAGCTTTTAAAAGGAAAACCTTTGCAATGATATTTGTTTCTATTGCCATCTGTGCTGTAAAACTTCTATTTATTAGTATTTTTATTCCACTTCGATATAATGTGATTTATCTCTTCCTTCAGCTTAGTAAACATTTAGGTAGTAATTCTTCATAGTTATTTATGACTGGACTTGAGGCTGTTTTCAAGCACTTTAAGACCTTTATTTTTTCCCTCTTGGAGTGGCATAAAAGGGCCTTAAGTCAAAATCCAGTATATCTACAGAGAGCCAGAGTAATTACCTTAGGAAGATAGAATGCAATAGTGTTGTCGGAACAGGAAATCTCCCCTCTTCCTGCAGCCCCCAGGACAGCAAGACAAATGAACAAGAGAGTGGACCCAAAAGGAGAACAAAGGTTTTCTGATGGCTCTGACTATATTGATCTCAATAATTGCTGGGATGCTCAGATACACCCCAGTGGCATTGTGTCCCCTGTTCACTGCCCACAATGGCTTTCCTGCCAGCATAGGTAGGATCTGGTTGGGACTCATTCCTGTCGGATATAAGTGGACCACAAATGAATAAACTATTCACCTAAGCTATTGAAGAATTATATACAGAAAGTGATTTCTGCTGTCCAAACTATTGTGTTACCTAGCAGACTGAAAAACGTTGCTTTTCGAGGAAAATCTTTCAAACACGTAGAGAATATGTCAGCATTAACATAACAATGAACAATTTTGTCCACTCCAAACTAGCAGCAGTATTTCATAGCTCTTTCTGAAGAACATCAAGTAAACTATAACATTTGGGATCTGAGTTCATGGGTGATAGATACATTAGAAAAAGGTGATAATAACCAAATAATTATTCGTCTTCAGTGCCTATTTCTATGTGCACTTTTTCCTGGAAGGTTCTACAGCCTCCCAAATGAATATGTTTCTTTAGCATGCTGCCCATTCATATTAATGTTTGAGACAGATATTAATGAATTTATTCATGAGAATATAAGTGTCAATTCTGCAGACAGTGAAATAAGCATGCAATGATGTTGTGGCTATCATGATTAAGTGTCACCTCTGAAAGCTGTTTCCTTTCAGTGCTGGTATTTGCCCTGTGTTTATGCTGTGGATAGTCAATTGTAAAGATCAGACTGGAAGCAATTTCTTTGATGTTTTTCAGAGTAGGAAATAATTTTTTACCTATCTGAATGTCATTTTGCTATGAGTAAATTAAAATGTTATGGAACGGAGACTGGCAATTATTGCCAGTTGTAACTTGAATGGCATGCTTTGGTATTAGTATTCCTGACAGGGCCGATTTTTTTCCTGTCTTTGCAACATATAGCTGTTGTTTCATTGTATCTGTTTAAATTGGGAGAGATGAATATGATGATCAATCGGATGTAGTAGAAAATCCTCCTGATAGTACATTTTCTTCATTTTTATCTTTTTAAAATTATTTCCCAATCTCCTTTCTCTTTTGGCATATTTCAGTCATTTTGTTTATGGGCTAAATTGTATTGTGATTGAATTTATTGATAAAGCTGTCTTAAATTTACTGGGAGGAAGATGGATTTCTAAAGAGGCAGCTATCTTTTTAGACAGCCACGAGTACTAGCTCAGCCTAATGAGACCAAGGTCTTCATTGCTTTGATATGCTTAATTTCCAGGGTTGAATGTGCAGAGCCTGTGCCTGAATGGGGATCTGCTCTATAGCTGTATAAACCATGGTATGGCATAGGGCCATTATGAAATTCACTGCATGCTTCTGTGGTTCCTGGCAGTGCAGTCTTGTCTGCTGAGAAGCCATCGAAATAAGTTCCTCAGGCAAAACACCCATTAAGGTTTTTTCTTTAAAGAAAAAATATCTTCTGCTAATTTGCTGCAATTTATGTTTGCTTTGTGATTCTGCAGCCGAGCCTGTCAATGAAACTGTGCTAATCATTAAAAAGTTAGTGCTGGTATGCGTTCAAACATCCTACAACTACCACTCCATAACCAAAACAATATTCTAAAGGGGTTTGGTTTTGTTTTTCCTGCATGGTTAGACTCTTACAGCACGTGATTTCGCACTCTTCTCTCTCACTTAAAAATCCTTGAGTATTTTGTTTGACGAAATAACTGTTCTTACACTGTACTATTTTCTTTTATATAGTGTAGTTTAATGATAGAAAATGGATGTCTCACAGATAAAATTACACACTACATACTATTGTGTCCTGTCTCAAAGATTTAAGCCCTGTAATCTTTTAAAAATTGATCATTAGTCACTTATCTTCCATAATGTCACCGTTGGCTAAAAATTTGGAAAACAGTTAAATTAAAAGAAAAAAGGAAGAATAGGAGGCAGTAGGTAGCACTTTGTGGGAAGACCATTAGAGACGAATAGGGAGTGGGTAGGAGAATCTTATAAAAGGTTTCAAGACCCCAGAAATCCAAGATGGAAAAAGAAATATTCAAGTGGTTTAAAATATTGGGTCGATTCTTTTCCCCCTTTCGGAGATATACAGAGGTCTGTGGATCCTCTGTGATCCTTGTAATCTCAGACAAAAAGCTGCAGCTCCATTCAGATTTTTTGAATAAACAATTTCTGTTCCATTGTATTCCTTCACACTTGAAATCTGTGGCTCTGTTGCTTATCTGAGCAGCTTAATGCGACAAAGTTAATACAAAACTATTTTAATTGCTATTTTGGGGAAGGTGAGCATCTCAAAAGGGTGGTACTTTCTACTGATATTTTAGTATTAGTTTGAAAATAGATAAATTCCCACATCATACAACCTTGCAAGTGCAGGAATGAGACTGTATTTGTCACATGGAGCAAAGTTTGTTCAGACAGCCAGAATTTTCAGGTGACTTGTTTTGTCAAATTCACATGAATAGCTAGGATTTGGTCTGGTGTTTGTGACTGCAAGAAAGTACACTATCACATATAGAGAACAGTAACAGTTTGTGTAATTATTATCTTGCTCTTTTCCTAATTATTCCTAAATCCTAGAACAATGCTTGAGAGTGACTTGTGCTGAGTTCAGGAAAACTTATTCTTTAAGGAATGCTTTTAGCTAACCATTTCAGATTCTCTCACAACATGCTCTATTTTGCCTTATCCTGCTCTGAAATTTTTCTCATTTTCATCTCAGTGTCATAATTAGACCAGAGGCTTTACCATGTTAGGATAAACCCATAATCCATCTCATCCACTTTTCACTATTGACCAGATAACACATGCTTCTGGTGGAAGCTTAAAAGCTGAGTGGCTGAGCCTACCCACAGAAAATACTGAAATTTAAAAGCTCTTTCTTCATTTATTCTGGGCAAGCTTTTCTTTCTTAAGCAGTGAGGTATCTAGGGATGTAAGGGAAGGGTGTGTAGTCTCAGTTATTCTAATTTCAGATATTGGTGGGGGTCCTGAGGGGAGGAGCACTGCCTGTTTATCAGAATAATGACAGATCTTCACATTGTTTAATCCTCATTTAAAACTTCCAATAATCCTGCTTTTAGGTTTTTTAACATACCAAAGGTTGATGCTTTACTTAGCTACAAAAGTTCTGGATATTTTAATTCAATGCTGTTTCTGTTAAGCATTTTAGCATTTAGCAGTATTGACTCTGCTGAAATTTCATTTTGCTTAGAATTCAGTAGCTATGATTATCAGGATACAATTGCAGCCATAGTGCTCTCGGGTAAGGATGGGAAAATTGCTTAGGCTGAAATGATTTGCAAATTTCTGCACATCAAGGGGTCGCCTGCCAAGATTCTGCTTTTCACAAATGTGGATCTCACGCAGTGGGAACGCTCATGAGCAACTGCTCTCCAAGAGATGCTTTACTCTCAAATTCGCTTTCCCTAGCTTGAGATAGTGGCACGTTAGTTCCAGGTGCCTGTTGTGGACAGCTACATCTGACCACCTGCAGCATCATTTTAGGTAATTCTGCATCCTTGTGAAACTTGTTAAAAAGCCGTTTTAGAGAGATGTAGCATGTTTTCCAGACAGGACAGCTTGCTGAGCTGCTTAGGAAGAACATATTTGTATGTATCTCTCAAAAGATGGATTGGAAACAAGTGAAAGACCAAAACAGCAGGATGCTGGGATAGGAACAAAGAGACGACTCTGTGTCATCTGATTAGGTGTCCCTACCTAGAGACAAGTGACTTTTGGGGAGATCAAAGGGTGCTGCTGTTCTCAGGCAGCTTTCTGTAAACCGAGGGAAGAATATAAATTGAAAAGTGCAGACTTGTGCTCTGATGTGAGGTTACTGAAACCAGCCTTTAACCTTTGTAATTTAAGTCTCGTGACCTGTGGAGCACAGTTTCCCATGGCTGCGTTCACATGAGGGAAAGAATAACTGATTTTCCTTTCTTTTATCTTTCCCTTTTCCCACTTAGTTTAAAAAAGGAGCTACTAGACAACCAACTGAGCAAAACCCCCACACTCTGTTGTCTTTATTATCAATCTCTTTTGGACCTAAGTGTTAAAATTTGGGGCAATACTTTTGAGAAAAACCTAGGGGAAAAAAGAGAAAGCACCTGCTTTTAGGAGAGTTTTCCAGACTGCTTGGTTATTTTTCATAAGAAACAAGCAAGATATTCACCCCAGAAGGTTACTGCCACGAAAAAGGAGTCAACTTCCCTATGTTAAAAGATGCCACAGAGGGCAAATTCTACAAAGGGCAATAAACTGGCTTCCAAAGGGGCCCTGATATGACAAATACTGAACTGTTCTTGTATTGTCTTATAGCACTCCATAGGGCAGCGCTTTCCACTGTGTCTTCTGATTTTATTACTGCTACGTGGGGTTGGATCTCAAGGAAACATGTGAATTTACCCACCTGAATGTGTTCTTTTAGTATAGGTCTTAAGGTAGCATTTTTTCAGACCTCCTACATCTACCCTGCAGAAAACATGAAATAGGCAGTAGCTCCTAAGTGGCAGATGAAGAAGTAATGAATGTATTTTAGGTGTTGGTATAACAAACTAGAGAAGACAAGGTGCATAAGTGCTTCAGGTTTTCACAGTTTCACAAATGGTACTTGTTACACAGTGAAAGTTGAGGCAGCCTGGACAAAGGTTTTTTTATTCCAGGAATGTGTAGCTGACCACACACATCTACACCCATGTTACCTTAGGAGAAGACAGGCAGAAAGAGAGAGAGAAAGGAAAACTCTCTAGTGTCCAGGTGGGAAGAAAAGTGGTGGGTGCCCCCAGGTGAGCATCCTCTCCTGGGTGTCCTGCTCCGCACAGGAGGGCATCACAATAATGTCGACAACCGTGACCATTTTTTTCCTCAGTCTGATGATAGCTTTCATCAATACTTGCTCAACCTCCTTCTTGCTGGTCTTTGTTTGATGACACTCTTGCTGTTTTTGACTCTGATTGGAATTTGTTGAATTAGACTGTAAGTGACTGCTAAGCCTTGTGCACACCTGTTATTTGGTAACATTTATCAGATATTAGGGAGAATGTTATTTACTTACCTTGCTGGTTGCTAATATAGGCTCACTGAACAATCTAGAAGCTCACAGGAGGATGGGGTGTGGTGGGAATCTTAGTGCAGAGGTAGAAAATCAAGCTATAGGGCAACAGGGGGAGGAGACAGGGGAAATAGTATGATTGAGACACTGAAAAGAGTCACCATCTTGGGGACTGCGACAGCAAAATGGTTCAAAATGCACAGCACAAGGCTGCAAGAATGTGAGGATGGGAGACTGGGCGAAGCCACATCCGCAGTGTAGCCTCAGGGTGTGTAGGTGGAAGGTTGGAGTGAAAAGGCAGGCTGAAACTGTGAATGGGAGACCTTCAGCAATACATGGGTTAAAGCGCGGTGCAGCATTCTTAAAATCGTGTTTCTGGATGTGTCCAAAAGCACTTCAGTTTGACAGCACAAAGCAGAGAGCCACCTATTTCAGGCAACAATGTGGCATAAGTACTCCCAAGCACATGCCATGGTGTCATTTCAACAGCTGTGTGGTCTCTTTCCTTCTTTTTGCCCCTATACATCAGAGGAGTGATAGATGCAAGTTTCTCTCTCTAAGGAGTACTTATTAGATACATCCCCAGCTATCTGAGTTAAGATGTTAAAGAAATCAGCCGATGTTCGTGCACTCTGGAGAAAATGAACACATTCTTCCTTTATTTGTGGCTTTCTTAAAAGCATTTATGTAAAGATCTGAAGTGTAACTCCCAAGATCCACAATATTCATAAGGAATATTTTTAATGGAAATGAAAAAGGTGCAAAAATGAAATCCTTAATCTACTTTCTGTTTTCTTTAATAGTGATATAAGAGATAAGATAAATGAGAAAACAGCACTGTATAGGGAATGTGAGAAGACTATTGAGATCACTCAAATTGCTCAGAATCACTCGTCACTCAAAGTAGGAATTTGCCATTTAGAGAGAGCATCAATCTGAATAAGAAATTACTGTAATTAAAGGTGAACAGGGCCGTGAGGTATTTCTCAGTGAAAAAACAATGAAGTTTGTTCTGAAACAACTTTGCCATGGAAAAACAATACCAAAAACTAAATCAACCCTACAAACAGGGTTATATTCAGAAACTCTAGGAGCACTGTGTTTTGCTGCATGGTACAGTTTTTCTGTGTTTCCATCCAGGTTGTTACTTAGCTCCTGATTGGCCCAAAAAATTATCAACTGAGAATTTATTTTTTTTCCCAAACTGGAGTTAAGGAAAGAATTAACCTTTAACTATCAAGCCCAGGACCAGAAAACTTGGAGAAAAATTAGATCTCAGACTGTATCTGATGCATGAACATGCTCATCGTAGATGTACAACCTCTAACAGCAGCAACTCACGTCACACTATAATAGTTCTGTGGTAAGTACCTTACATGGTACAGTTTATTTGTGGGTGAGCAAATCCTGCATAAAAACAAGTAGTGGATTCCGCAGGTTTGATGAGTTTCAGTTCCAATTAACTCTCTCACCTGAAGTTGTGTGTAGCTTACTGAAAGGTGCTGGTGGGTGTAATTAAAGCAGAAACATGCAAGTCCCAACCTCAGTGGTGTAAACGTTTCCTTTTCACCAGTTAGTTTTCAAGCAACCTGAAGTGCTCTTGGGTTACAGTCATCTGCCAAATTGGAACTGCTCCTTGGAAAAGGCATCTATTGCTTTTTGGGTTTTGTCAGGTTTAATTAATTCATTCATCCATTGCAGAGAGGTTCAGCCAACCTGTATCTTAAACAATCTTACATCATTATCTTCCTTTCTTTGTTTATTATTTAATAAAGCAACTTGCATCTTGAATGACCCTGCTAAATTGACAGCTGTAAACACCTATAAAAATGGAAAACTTTCCATTAAAAAATGGGGTCACAATTACATTTTGTTCTGAAATATTTTTCTAAACCTTATTATTTTTTAAATTAAGATTTGACTGTACTTCAGGCTCCATCTAGGTTCAAAATAAATTTCTTTCTCTGGGTTAAACCTAAAACCTACATTTATTTTCAATGCATCGTGTATCTGACTGTAAGCAATTAAAGTTATATTTTTTTGTCAAGTTTCTCCTAGATGATGAAAATTTACTCCTGAGGAGCCCTTATTTTGACCAGTAAGAAACAGGATTAACCCTCTGTGGTTTAGCTTTCTTCCATCTAGAAAGAATTTGGAACTTGACAAGGATCTGAGCCACCAGAGTGCCCACGCCATATAGAAACTTGTAGTTTCATATAGCTCGAAGATGTTTCCATGTGCTTAATTCACTTCTAACCATTTTTACATTTTCTTCTTTATGCCTAGCCTAAAACCAAAAAAAAATATCACTGATGCTTTATTTATTAGTATTTCACTTATTCTGAGTCTGAAGATTTTGCATATGTCATGACTGCATTACCTCTATCTCCTTTCTGATTTCCCCTGCATAAACTGGGCCTGTCGGTACTGATAGTTAACTTAGATGAGACTGGCAAAGTTATATTTAATGCTGACTAGATCCTGATCACAGTCACTTCTAGTGCTACCTTTTGACGTTTCATATACCTTGCATTTCTGCACTGATACTCAACAGCATATTTACTCTTCATTTCATATGCTTTTGACCCAGATTATCCTTGATTAGTCACATTGTATCAGAAAGCTCTTCCTTTCTTTTCTGTATTTTATTACCTATTTAACTGTGAAAGCATAATAACAAAGGCTTGGTTAAACTCCAGTGTTGCCTTTGTAGGGATCCTTTGGTATATTTTGAAGGTCAGAACCTCTCAGTTTCTGTTTCTCCATAATAATCTATACCAAAGGATTGTTAGGAGAATTTCAGTTCTTTAACATCTGTAAAACCTTGAATCACAAGACACCTCAGCATATGTTTAGAACATCTGGCTGAAAATTAGGACTTATAAATCCTACAGAGAAAGTTTCCGTAGAATAGATTAGACAACAAGCTCTGTGGAGAAGGAAAAGCAGGGACGGGCAAGGTGAAAATAAAAGGAGAGAAAGGGAATAGCAAGTAAAGAAGATTAAAGAAAAGGCAGATAATAGAAGGATAGTTGTTGATAAGGAACAGGACGCTAAGCACTATTTTTCAGTAAAAGAAAATTTTGAAACAAGGAACACAAGGCTAAGACAAAAAAAGAGGGAACAGATTAGCTGTTTGTTATAATTAAATATTGCTTTATGTTAGTAAAGGGAATTAAAATAGTTAAAATCATATCTTTCAATAGATTATCCTTCATTTTGATTGACAAATATTTATTGCTTTTAGAGGTGCATTAATTTTGTTTTGAAAAGTTTCAGGAAACAAACATAGCTATGGCTTTACTTGGTTGTAGGTAGGGAAATAACTGTATTTTTGCTTATCCAAATATGGACTTTCCAAGCTCTTGAAGTAAATACCAAAAACATTATCACCAAGGTTTCAAAGAAACAAACAAATGAAAACATGAAATGCATGTGTATAGTTTCACATTATAACAAAGTGTTTCTAGTATTCTGAATGTATTCCCCCAGGAAAACATGTGTGAAATGTTTCATTTTCTGCCCCTCGCCCCCCAAATCACATAGTAAGTGTAAGGACAAAAAATGTGAAAGGCCTCAATTACTTCTATAAAACCCATTATAGAAGATTCAGGCTGAGTAGCCTTTCTGGTTTTCATCCAGCAGTTTTCTTATGATAACTATGCCTTAGAGCATTTATTCTCTTTAAAATTAAAGCAAAGAAAAAAGAGAGCTACATGTATTTCTTTGTCAAGGCAAGACAAATCTATTATTTATTAATTTTCAATTCCTCTGTTACATTTTAAGATACAGTAGATATAAAGCTATGTCAAATGTTCCATGCTGCTATCATTTAGTAGCAAAAAAATGAAGAAAAAAAAGCATTTGATGTGCTCTAATAATTTGAAAATTATCTTTAATACTAATTCCCTTCAATGACTAAATAAATATAAATGAAATAGTCATTAAATATCTATCGGAACATCTGGCATTGTACCTCAGTACCATGTATAGCCTGCTGCACATGAAACGTGTCATGCTGTTAATGCGGTCCTGGATGACTATAGATGTGGCTTTATTCCTAGCAGAGGTCAGGAACCACATTTGGAAATGTCTAGTGAAGAATGAATAATGCTAGACAAAAAGTAACTGCCAGTAGGATGGGGAGAAGAGTGGTTTTGTGCAATTAACTGTTGAAGATCCAGGAGGTGACAACCTGTCTATTGAATGGGAAGAAGAAAGTGACTGTTAGCTGTCTTAGAATTCATTCAGTATGGAAGTTTATCTAAAGCCTTTAGTTAGTACAGAAAAAAAAAAACCCACCTTGGTCCAACAATTAGTTGACTTGTTTGTAGCTTTCTGCTCTCCCCCCCACACACACACCCAGTCTTGTTTTAATATCTGTGTCCTTCTGTTATTTGCAAACACTTTGGGCAGAAAGTACAGACTACATTAATAGAATAAGAATCTATCGTCAGCTGGTACTGAAAAATCACAGCTTTGGATATACTATTATTTTCTTAATATTTGTAGATAGTACTTGGGAGAGCAAAATGGCAAGAGCCCAAAGGTGTGATCATAACTCATTCAGGTGGGCCAGCGGTGCTAAGGGATGACCAGTACGTATCCATTGGCAGAGCATTAGGAAAGAAGTTCCTAGTAATGCTATGAGAACTATGGCTGTCTTTCAGAATGTCGTCTCTGATGACAATGGCTCTTCATTCTTTATAAATTAAAGCTGGTCATCTAATTCGGTAGAAAACAGCTCGAAGGTGTCTGTACTTTGAGATCAGATGATTTGCAGATGTTCAAACACTTCACCCCAGTTTTCTCATAGTAAACATCAACATTTACTTGCAGTGCAAAGTTTGCCTTTTCAGCTGGGAAGATTCACACAGCAGTTGGCACCATCCATATACTTTCTGAATTCCATATTTTAATATTCCAAGGAATCTCCTTCCATTTTACAAATATAAATAAAAACTCCTTATCACTGCAGTACCCGAGTTATATAGCTAAATTTCTCTTTTTGGAATAATAGGATATGTACCCTATGGCAGAGGGGTTGGATGATCTTTAAGGTCCCTTCCAACCCAAATCATTCTGTGATTCTATAATATTTTCTTCTGGAGGATTATGTTTCTAATTTGTCTGTGGGACGTGTAGGCACTCTCATTCAGGACTATAAAAAATTGTTTAAACACTATAATGAATTTTCTGAAAATAAAAGGGTTTTTTTGGAAATGTTAGTACTTTTTTATTCCTGTAGAGGCTTTAGAAAGTATTTGGAGCAGTAAAATTTATCTTTTTTATTTTGTTACGCTGATAAAACTGCTTGTATTTGTTGCTTAGGCTGGAGTCAGTGAAATTCAAATAGACCAAATTTTTTTCTGAAGAATAATATGAAATTAACAAGAATGAAGTTATTAAAAGTCTAGAACTGTGGCTGCTGTATTTATGAAAGCAGACTCCTTGGGATGTTCAAAGACATAGTAAGTTCAGAGATCAAGAGTTTTGATTATAGAGCAGATTCTGCCAGCTGCTGCAGGAAAGCAAATGCCTGTTGCTAGCTAGCATCCCTATCACGGCTACACGTTGGTTTAAGAATCTACCTGTGCAAAGCCACAATGAATGAATTGCAAATGTGCAAGGAAATCTTGTTTCCATACGTGCTTTATGTCAGAACCAGTTCTTGACTACAAGTCCTAAGTTCTTGGACGTTCACTTTTATAATATTTAGGAGTTCACTGCCGAGTTTTTGAAGTGCACTTTGCCGAATACAACACTCTTAGACAACCATTCTTCGGTCAGAAGACCGAGAGTCAAGTAGTGGTGCATATATCACGGGTTTCTCCCTCAATCTAAAAAGCATCAGTGGCAAGTGAACCACCTATGCCATAAGTATATTTTGCTGTATCAGTGGGAGATTCCAACATATGCCATAACTATTGTGTCTAGGGATGCTGTGGGATATGTAGCATTGTGTAGGTTGTTATTGATAAGTTATATTATCTCAATCCCTTGTTCCATGATTGTTTGCTTTAAACCCTGAGCTATCATCTGAGTGGGAAAAAAAGAAAATCTAAATAAAGCACAAGGGCATCCAATCTACCCTAACAAGAAAAAGAATTGTTAAGGAAATCATAGTGCTGAGGTCTAAATATTTCACAATTAGGCATTCATTTGGAAAGAGCAGCTGCTCTATATCCTCTACATACTATTTTGCTTATGTTGTTTACGGATTACAAAACACAGAATATACTTTTATTGACTATGTTTTCCCCTACAGTCTTCCAGGAGTGTAATAATGAATATTCACATTAAGAAACAGCTTCAAGGTTCTAGCACCAGCAGCAGCTGTGCTTCTTACAACGTCTGCAGTCACTTGGGTTGACTAGATGTAAATAATTTACGTGTGCTGTATATAGCAGCCCTTTCAGTTCTCCATATATTTATGCTAATACATAAGTTAGATTTCGCTGGCAACCACTCTGTTGATCAAACTGAAACAAAAAGTAGGTTGTAGCTGTTCAGGGACTAGTCTCCCAGTTGCCCTGAACAACTGCCATGTGCAGTACAGAAGCCATCACAGTTAAGTGTTGAATCTCAAGATCTCTGAGGAATATTTTCAAGCTAATTATCACTATCGAGAAAGTCCTTGAGGTCAGAAGGCACTGAAGTTCTCTACAGAGTTTGTCTAGTTACCTATTACTTCAGAATTTATTAATATCCAAACACATCAAGGAGCAGACAGTAAGCTCTTTTGATATACAGTAGCAAGATTGTTCCCTTACATTCTTTCATTAATGATATAAAGCTGTAGCAAGTACAGGAAAAATTGTGTTTTCCTTCAGTATCTACCATGGAAGTTTTGCATCTCATGACAGATCCTTAAGTTTATAATTACATTATATAGATCTGCATGCAATGCTGCGGCCGATCCCAGTGATTACACAAAACTATGAGGCGGCTCTATTTGTCTGGACTGTGAACTCACACTCCCTGCCTATGAACGTATCCCTTGTGTAGATGAAAAACAGTACGCACAAGTGAAAAGATATATTCCCCATGCTACCTGTTAAGGCACATAGGTGATCTGTTTGCATATACGGGCAGGGACTGTTTCTTAGGAAAACATTACGGTACTGTCTTTGAATTTTGGTCAAAAGAGTTCATTGCTAGATGCATATGTCTTACCCAGTGGTCATTTTGCTTTTCTGCTTTATTTCAAAGGACGTCCTCTATGTACTTCTGTTCGCCGTTCTTTGGGGTTATGGTTTCACCTGAAAGTGCCAAACAGGATTGAATTGGATACTACTATATGAGGACATATACAATCAAGAAACTTCCAGTGTAGAAAATTATGTTGCAAAGTAATATCCAATGGAGAATGCATTATTTATTGATTTTAGAAATACAGAAAAGAAGCACGTAATTGGTAGTTTGATGTATACTCTGCAACTTTCTAGCAGGAAATCATCCATGGTTTTTTGCTTAAGTTTCCATCAACCAACAAATACACATTTCAGTATTCGTTTTGATTAGTCACTGTAATTAGCTTTTCCTGTGCATAAACTTTTTTGTAAGCTGAAAGGAAAAAAATAATTCTCACTGCTGTTGCCCAGAATAGTGGTGAGGACATTCAGATGTCAGTGTGTTATGCTATAACACCTAGGCAAACAGTAAACAATTGCTTTTGCTGGAGGACTATTACTGTCTGGCTAATGGTTGCCCAAAGTTAGATGTTTTCATGATACAAATAGACATGCGCACTTCACCACAAATTAAAAAAGTAGAAGCAAACTCTCCAGATGACAGGTCTTTGCCTCATTTCAGTCTGTCTTTCTCTACACCAACAAATGTCTTTGCTACGGGCACATATCACCCCTTAGATGCGTATTAGAAGCATGGGGAGCTACAGAGAATTGATGTTTTACTTACAGAACAGAAACTAATGGACTAGTTGGTGGCATTTCAATAGCTTATAGTGAATAACAGAATGGCAGTATTGTACCAAGTGGCCTCATGGTACAGCCTGTGTCACAACGGAATGTGTGTTAAAAAAGGATTCAGTGACTATTTATTTGTGTTAAACAAAAACACTTGACTTTTACACAGGAGAAAGAGGCAACATCAAAAAGTGTTCAAAAAAAAAAAAAAAGACTAAAAAAAAGTAGTGTTTAGCAGCATTTTAGAAATGCTTATATGTAGTCCTGAAGATGTATATTGAGGCATTTGACTATACAGATCAGGAGTTAAAATACTGAGCTGGAAATTAAATTTGAAACATTTGCTATTTGACGCAGTCTGATCTTTCCAAAGGAAAATCTTTGCTCTCTAGGAATATTTTTACAAGCCCTTGGAACAGTCCTCTTGGAGCTTAGGAGGTAATAACCATTACCTACACAGGTGAATCATTCCAAACAGGCACAGAAATCACTTCAGGCCTTCCTCTGTTTTAGAACAGAGGGGGAGAGAGAGGAGTAGATATGCTTATGGACTTAAACATGCTTACAGATACCTAGTCAGATTTTCAAAATAACTTAATTCCTGTTGGTTTAAATAACGTATTTAAATATTTGTGAAAATCCTACTTACGTTTCTTAATTTATCCTTAGGCTTACATTTGACTACCAAAATTGGCTTGTAGAATGAAATTATTCAAGTTTTGTGTGATTCAGGTGCTTGCATCTTTTTTTATTTTGCTTTAGAGTTTAAATCACCTGAGACTGAGGTGTTAATAAATGGATTTATGAGTCTGAATCAAAGATGTGACTGCAATTAGTATAAATAGATCCAGCTAACATTAAACAACTTGGTGAGGTTATCATTAAGCCCTGTAGGTGTCAAGGTTCTTGAGTCAAACTTGTATTTACATGTGGACCCATGAAAGCTGTATCATCCAGTCTGAAGCATACTTTGCCACATGCATATTGATATTGCAAGACAGATTCATTCAAGTGTGTCTGTCTTACTGTAATTCAAATTTTAGAAGGCAGTGTAGGCATAGTAGTTTTGACTGCTACACAAAATTTTAAGACTTCAGTTCCTAAAAAAGTGAATAATTGAATGGTAATTGCTGGACAATTGCCATAATATTATTAGTGCAGATCATATACATACTATCAGCACATATTCCACAGTATTTTCCCAATTAAAGCTTTCCAGCTGGTAAGTACTACTGTTTTCATCTTTCCCCATCAGCAAGGTCCTACCATCAGGCTTGTCTCAAGTCTCATCTAGCTCTGGTTTTGCAATGATTTGCTTTCTCCTATGCAGAAAAACTCCTACATGTTCTTATCTTGTGGGGACTTTTCTACTTTTTTTTTGGTAATTTTTGTTTTACAAATTAATATTACGGTTTATATGTAGAAGTTTAAGAAATCAAAATAATAATATTCTAAACCTTTGAAACAGAGAACCTTAAATCATATTTTCATAATTAATTTCTTAGGTTTTCCAGCTAGATTTCACTAATCAATATATTTTTATAAATAATGAATTCAGCTTTCCATTTGCCATTGTAAAATTTGATGTTTCTTGCTATAAATCACTTGAAAACAAACATTTCTGCTGAAATTAATCTCTGTGGGAAAACGGATCATAGGTTATTTTTAGACATGAAGGGTCCAGTGGCAGTTTGTGAATTAAGATATTATTAAAGATGTTCTTGAAACATAAAATTCTGGAGCAAGTCTATGCTGCAGGATTGCTTCCTTATCCTTGATTGTCTGCTGTGAATTAGTCTGTCAGTTTCACAGAAAATTTCCATTAGGAAATTTCCTGAAAAATGTTTAGAACAAGAGAACAGCCTAACCTAAAGTGTCAGTAATTTCATGGTGAGTTATGTGTCTTGAATATAATAGTTCAGCTCCACTCGGTTGACATGGTTCATTAGTTATCATCAAACCCCCAGATCATTTTTGTGGAGAAGCCCAAAAGGCTCTAAATATGCACATGCAGTGCAATTATGAGGTAATCAAAATAAAATTTAACAATTCTGAAGTTAAATTGAAAATAGATAGTCCTTTCAAAGCCCTAGATTAATGGGAGACAACCATATGTGAATCAGATACAGCACTGCTGAATTATCTTGTTCAATGCCTGTGCTTTCTAAATAATAGACAAGGTAACTGTACAGAATGATTCCTTTGAAGGATCTGACAAGCATGATTTATGGCATAGCCCAAAACACATTCTTTGCTAAAATATTCAGTCGAAAGAGCTTCATTTCCCCCAATTTTAATATTGTGGAATTATATCTAAATTGTGTCTTAACTTGGAAAGTCACAGGAGGGAGAATATAAATTATACTCTTACAGAAATATACAAGAGATTTAAATTGGAAAATTGCTATTTTGGAATGCAAGACAGCAAACTACAATTAATCACTGTTCTCATCAGACTTCACAGTGAAGCTTTAAGACACATAATGCAGTATTTTAAAAGGCTCATTAAAAAACCTTTCTCAAATACTATAAACATCTTGGGGGGGGGGGGGGAATCCTTGCTTAGAATAAATCAGTCATTGAGTTAATATTTGAGAACCTAAAACTAATTCAGTTTACATAAAACCTCCAAATTTTTAAAAAGTTCAACTCATGGAATTATTTTTAGATTCAGGCCGTTCCGTGTAATCTCCATATGGAAGGAAAAAGTGGTAAATTGGAATATTAACCCCAAGAAAACAGGTACTTCACATTTTCTGTAGTTTTTAAAGGATGGCTTATAATATCAAAGTGTCATCCTAATCACCATTACATGTATAGGCTTTTTCAAATGCTTGACTCTGTGTCATGTCACTGAAGTTGCCCATAGAGACAGCCTACCTTAACTAAGTCAGACACATGTCCTCCATCTAGAACCCTCATCTCAGTGTGCTGCAGACGCTTATGACTCAGCTTTTAAACCTCATGAAACAGAATTGCCCACATAGTTGTTTGCATAAGCAAATGTTCTCTTTGAGCAACGTGTAGCTCAGAAGCATTTTTCTAACTCTATGTTCTGCAGGAAAAAACTCTCTTAAACTTACTGTGAGGGCGTTTGCATTGCTGACTAGGGCTAACTCCTTTTTATGTACACCACAGATTTTGTTCTTCCTTAATCTTGTCTGGCTTTCCAACAATATAAAGAAAAGGCAATGCTTAACAAAAGAAGAGATCCTACTTTACTTGAGGAAAATATCCACACAAGTTTATTTTCTCTTCATGTAGGTTTTTTTGGTTTATTGTTTGTGAGTTTGGGTTTTGGGTGTTTTGTGGGATGTTTTTTGGTCATAATTGCTTGTTTTGATAGATTTCTAAGGATAACACGAGGAGTTAGATTAAATACTGCACTGCTGAGTCCTGTACAGCTGTAGATACCAGAAGGAACCTGAGTCCTGTACAGCACAGATACCAGAAGGAACCAGAGCCTGTTTAGCCTATTCCATTGCAACATTCTGGGTATGCAGGATTTCAATAATTTCTGAAGGCTGATGGTGAAAAACGGTCATCAGCTCGTCTGTCAACCTTTAAGGATAACAAACTTGACCTGAGATCATTTTCAGAAGCATTCGTTGGAAGGAATTTATTCTAATTGCTTATTGTCACCGCTATATTTAGAGAAGGGATTTTATTGCTTAATAGGTAGAACAAGGGAATCCCATCTAGGTGTTTATCCTGTGTAATGACATTTTGCAACTACACTAACCCAGTGACTCAAGAGCAAACCAAGAAGGGACAAGTCAGATAGCTATTTTCACCTGTACAGCCCATAAAACTGTCTTGTATGAAGTCCAACTCTCCTGTTGTTACTGGAGCATGACAGCTATTTGGGAGGGGATTCAGTTGCTTGTATTTCATCACTGCAAGTGATTTTAGGTATCTGCAGAACCTATTGAACAAGTGTGTCCTTCAGGAGCGGCAGCTGGAATCTATGTGTTTAAAATACCTCTACACATATATCCATGATTAGGTGCTTGAATTGCTTCCTTAATGTCTTAACTGCTCAGGTGTTGTAGGCTCATGGAAGGGACCAGAGGAAGTCAGGAATAACACATTGTGTGATTAGACTACAGGAATATCTATGAGAAAAGATACAGCTTGTCATGATGCATACAATGTATTACATAATATATAGTTTTCAGAACAAAGATGAAATTTTATTATGTTTTTATTTATTTATTGGGGTGGGTTTTTTGGGGCAGCAGTAACAGAACCCAGATGCAAGGCTTTGGAACATTTTCCAGTAGCAGCAGCTGGCTCTTTGGCAGTCTCCTCAGGCAGTTGTGTTGATGCTTTGGAGTTGCCTCTGGCTCTGTCATGTAACTAGGCAGCTGATGAGCCTCCTTATATGTTTAGATGCCATTTCTGTTCGATACCATTGAAACACCTTTAATTTTAGGAAAGATGTGCAAATTTTTTTGTACCCACGCAAGATATGTATAGATATATTACATAGATGTATCACATATATTAATGATGCATGAAATATGATCTGTATGTAACATACATACGTGTAGAACTTCAAAATTCCATCTATTCAACAGGAATTTTCTACTTTATAAAGTGCTTTGTACGGAGTTGTTATGAAAAAAGCCTTGCAAGACAATCTCTGAAGTCCTGCAAAGTAGGTGGAACTAAAAGACTCAAGACTGGTGCTGCCTGAAGCCTGTGCCCACTGATGGAACTCACCACAAAATACCATTTTCTTTTATACTGCCATCCGATGTGGCTGGTTAGTGTAGCTAGCTACCTTCATCACCCCTGTGGAGATTAGCTGTACTTGTCCATTGTAACAAGTTCTTTATTAGTTGCTGTGCTTTCCATGCCTACTTAAAAAAGTTCACATACGTTCAGAAATTACTTATATGGCTCCCACATGAAAAAAAAAAAAAAAGCAGGAGAGGGAAGGAGGCGAACACATGTTCACGTTATACTGTGCCATATGTTGTAGTAAACTGGGTGTATGAATTCCCATATGTGGATTTTCTTATCTCTGCCCCTTACGTAACTTTGACATGAATGTCCAAATTGCCAGAGGAAAATGCAGTGGAATACATTTTTAGTTCATCTTTCACAGGGCTTTATTTGGATGCCTGCAGTTTTTCCAGTGCAACCAGCCACAAAAGGATGTCATTAACAGATATTTTTTTGGTGCATTTAAGATTGTTTGGGAAGTCTAGTGTTTACTTCAACATCAGGATGATTTGTCCCCAGAGGTTAGGAAACATCCCACACTTTCATAAAGACAGCTAAAATCTTGATAATGAAAAAATCCATCAGATTTTTAATCTTTTTGGTTTTGCTTAAGAAAGGTCCAGTATCATTTGCAACCACCCAACCTTTCTTCCATGCGTCATGCACCCCATTTGAGGAGAAAGATGCTCCTGCTTTGCTTTCCTGTCTTTAGGGAGTTATTGCTCAGGTATCAGTTGCTGTTCCTAGCTGTTTCAAACCTGCATTCAGCTCCACTTACTCCAGCTGATGTAGTGCTTTCTGTGAGGCCTTGCAGGGCCTGAAGTTTTAAAACAGGAATCTGGAATGGCAATGACATTTAGGCTGCAGGGCTTTTCATTAAATTAAGGCACTGGGGAGGACTCATAATAATAGGGATGAAGCCGAGAATGGGCAAAGAAGAATTTGATCAGATAGTGTGCTCTTGTAATTTGATTATGCTTATGTAAGGGAGAGCTGGGACTGGAAAGAGGAGAAGAATCAACAAAGAGTAAGATGACATTAGGAAAGGTTTTTATTTCTACTGAATAGCTAGTAAGACTTGAGTAATGTAATTTTTATTCTTATATGAACTGACCTAAACTTTGGGGATGATCTGGACTCACTATGCTACAAGGCTAACATAGTTTCAGTTCTTTCAGTTCTCTTCTTCATGCTTATGCTTTGGTAAATCTAAAACCAAATGGAATATAAATCTTGTTTATGCAGGAGTGAATGTAAAGAATGTATGTTCTGCACGTGCAAAGGGTCTAATAGAACATGTTTTTAGCTACCTTAGTGATCTGACTTCCTCAAAAGCAACAATGGTACTAAAGAAGAGGATGCCTGTGAAGTTAAATGGTTTGGATACCTTCAGAAACTTCTGAGCACGACTTCAGACACTGATATTTAGACTACATGCATGTTTCCCGTTCACAGGGAAAGAAGCAGGGTTTAAAACACTCCAAAAAATTTTTAACATTATACATGTCACTCGTATCCTTTTAATGAATTATTTTCTTTCGCTAGGCTAAAGGCATATGCCTATTGAGAAAATCTTTCCGTTTTTGCTGAGAATGAATATAAGATAGTACACAGATTAAAAAAATAATTGTTAATGGTAGTGCTGGACTCTGGAATAAAACCCAGCAGGTGGGTAGATGTTACATACATTTCAAAGGATACTGCAGTTCCTCTGACTGAGGGCAGACATGGAGCTGAGCCTAGGTCATGGCTCTTTTCTTCCATCTCTATTGTTTTGTAAAATGAAATACAGGGACAGAAACTTAAGTTTCAGAAAATCCATGGATTGTGTTTCCTTTGATTAATGGCCCAATGTATATTGTTTTGATTACAAGGCTCTTTACTGGGTTTCATTCTATTTCTTACAAATGAAATCCCCAAATCCAATATTTGTCTGGGTACATAACAGTACCACAATTCCACCTGGGGTTGCTGCTGTCTGAGTTGAGATGGCATACCAAAACGTGTTTTTACCAGGGAGCTATTACTTCTTTATATTGTCATAGAGCACAGCACGAATTTGACAGTATATGCAAGTATATCCAAAATTTAGAACTACTTTAAGATAGTTACAACAGATCAGGTCAGCCAGTCTCCTACTCATTTTTACTTTTACTGGCAGTTTGAAATGTGAAAGACTGAAGTGACATAAACCCAAACTTGCATAGGCACTGTAGGGGATAGCTTCATTGTTATGCCTTGTGTCTTGTATGATCTACTATGGTGTAAAATGATGAAAAAATGCGCACATGCATTCTGCAAGGAAGAAGTTTTAGTTAAACATTTCTGAGTTTATCTTCATCTGGAAGAACCAACTTGATACTCAAAAATAGAATTCTACTGTTCAGTGCTTATATCCTCAAATTTTGCTGCAATATTAGTGACTGATTTTGAAACTAGACCCTGTTGTGTGAAATTATACCTCCTCACTATGTTAGACTCATTGTGTGACAAATGCTATATGGACCAATGAATTCATTATGCTTTTTAGTTATTCCATTCAATGAATCAAGTCACGTGATGCATTTATACAAAAGATTTTATTCATTGTATCATTAATCACTTTTAATTTGCTGTGGAAAAAAAAAAAAAAAAAAGACCACAACTAAGAGATGTTAAGCTTTTGTTGTATTTAGCCTCAGTCTGCTTCTACAATACCACTTGGTCAGTCATCTTGCAGAGGAACAAAGTTGATCTGACTGATCATTTCTCATCATGTTTTGCAAAGTATCTTTAGCAGCAGTTTTTGGTGCTTTGTTTGCAACACTGAGTATTGTCTTGGCTCAGCCACAAAGCCAACAGACTTCAATCATTTACATTTATCGTGATCTCCAAGAAAGCAATTCTGATAGTCTTCATCAGCTGTGAATAGGTATAAAGGAATAAAAAAAAAATCCTGTAAAATATCCCATATTTCAATCAACCACTACTGAAACCTTGTTCTTAGTTGAATTATATTAGAAAGGAATGTAAACCTTACTTCTTTAAGTGGTGATCTGCTGCCTGGGATGTTTGTGACTGTAGACATCTACTGCCTTGCAATCTGCATTGCTGTTTGATCCTTCATGTTGTGCCACTCGGCTGTCCAGCTCTCTGTGTGATGTAATGAACGTTGCAAATGTAGTGCTAGTGCAAAAATGTTTGAGACCTGCTTCCACATTTCATTATTTTCCCTGTTGACTGAGCTTAGCGGGGAGGCTCTTAGACTTCTGAAGGAAAATGCTGTCTTTGTGGGTTTGATTTCTGCTGCCCCTTATAAATTTAGTTGTCAGTTAATGCTATTACATATACGACTTAGGATTTAAGGGAGTGTGTTCCTATGTGCAAGTGTAATTCCTGTGTGTGTTATCTACTAAGGATAGGGTAGACCCTATTATACCAGTAGCTTACGAATCACTCAGAAATGCTTATCACACATCTGAACGATTCCTTAGTGAATATGTTGAGCTAGACAGGATTTTATTACAACATGAAAACTGCAGTTACTAAAACTGGTTTATGTTTTTTGGCTGAAGTATGTTTTGCTATCAAATTCTAGGTAATATGATTTTCAGACAGGAAAGATATCCCTTGATGACTTTTTACTAGAAAATTTTTAAACTAAATTTGAATGCATATGTAAATTCTGCTTTGGCTTCCAGGAGCCAACAAATTTTGAAGGTGGCAAATGGATTAAAAGCATAAATGAAAGCCAAGAAAAAAGCTAGGGGCTGCTTTTCATTATATTTAATTTTGTTTCAAGAAAGGAAATAGAGGAAGAGAGAAAATATTAATTCCAAAAAGTAACAGGTTTGGGAATCTTCTGCAAAATAACTGTTTTGGTAAAAGATAACCACACTAAAAATCTGCCATATAATGTTAATAGCCCTGGTCCAAATAACGAGAAACTGCTCATTCTGTGGTTTAAACCCTGGAATTATCCTGACATGTTTTCTAAACAAAATCTTTCTTTCTGTCTATTAAATATGTAGCTTTTTGGTCCTTATTGTGAGCACAGATACTAAGGGATGGACAGGGTGAGATTAATCCTAATTATATTAATCTTAATTGTATTGTATCAGATAAATTATTGGTGTCTCTGGTTATTATTCATCTAATCAAAATTTCTAATGACATTTTAGATCCTCCAGTGGTCAGCATAGCAGATTCATCCAAGTCTTCTGTAATAAATGTAAACGCATAAAACTCAGTGCAATTGCAGAATAGATTTTAAACCCCCTCTTCACTATTATTTAAATATAGGCCAGTTAAATACCTACTGCCTTGTCAAGTTTTTCCTCCAAGCAGTGGTGCACAAATTTATTGAAGTTTTAATATAGGGAGTATTTTGCTTCTACAAGAGAACGAATTGAGAGTTAAAGGTTTAACCTTCTCTGTTACTGTATTCATTGTACACTGAATTCAGGTAAATTATCCTAACAAAGTAGAATTACTAGAAGCTTCTTATTCTGTTCTTGTCTTCTTTGGCTCAACACGAACAAGATGAACAGCATGTCAGGAATGTATATTAAAATAACATTTCTCTTATAATAAAAGCTTCAAATAACTTTTTAATATGGTAATAATCCAATTTCTGTTTTTCCCAACTCTGTGATGTATTCTGTGATTTATAAAGAAATGAAATTACATCATTAACCACAATTGTTAACAGTTCACCATAGCATTAGCTTCACTGTGTCATAATTTCATCGGCCTTTCAAATTTGCTGTTGGCAGAGCAATATTTAGTAAAATTTTGGAGGATATATGCTGGTAAAATACATGGGAGCTACACATTTAAAAACTAGTCATTCTAATATATTAAAAGAGTTAATTACTTCTATTTGCTATTAATTTCAACTATAAACCATCTTTTGTAAAAAAACCCATGTATTTCTTGTGACATATAACCTTCTATCTGTTGTAGAAAAACTATAATCCAGACATCTAACAATATCTACAGATAGATTTTTGGAGAAAGGTTTGCAGAAACAGGAATACACCATAGGACTAAGAGCAAAACAGACAACTATTTTTGCCAATATAATCCATTTTCAGTGCTAACTAAATGGGTAAAGAGAAGAGTCATGAATCACTCAGCCAGCTCTACTTAGTATTTATCTTACTAATGCACATTAAGGAATTATTAAATTTTAGCTTAGTAAATCTTGATTTTACAACTTGAATGTAAAGGACTAGTCAATTTTTTTTCCCCAAAATTTAATTTATGGATATGATAGGCCAACATAAATGTCAATATTTTGTATTTAATCAGTTCTTAGAAACAAATGCATCACTTCCTAATTACTTGGTAGCTTAAAAATGTTCTTGTTGGAATGCTATGAGCTGTAATGTATATAGGTACATAGAATATGTCATCTATCAAACAGATTGCACTTGCCGTTACTCAGAGCTCTTAACTATATTTAGGGTTTTTTATATAAAACTTTGAAAGTGAAATCTTGGTTACACTGAACTCAATTGACTTTAATTAGCCAGAATTTCACCCATTGCTGAAGGATTTGCAAGATAAAAATACTGATTATAAAGCAGAATTTTTAAATCAAAGGTAACAGTCCCAGCAATTTCATATTCATAGACTCAGAAATATTAAAGAATTATTCTTTTAAAATTTATTTACATTGCAGCAGGACTTATCTGTTGCATCAAACTCTCCCCTCATTGTATCAGGCTCATTGGAATAAGGAACTTTACTAGCAATATGTACAGAGCCATGCCTGGCAAGCAGTCCAGAGATTTGCTTACAAAGACACCCTGGATGTCAGAAAAACGTTCAACGTGCAAAGTGAACTGCGTAAAAGTTTCATTGCATCACCTTCATTCTGCATCTTAGAGAAAAAACAAGTGTTGCAATAAATTGTTAGTCAAGTTGCTTTTATTCATTTATGTGGCTTGAACTAGGAATTAAATACTATTTTTCTCCATTGTACTAAAAAGTGAATGCACTACTCATTTTAAATGTATGCAAAAATTAGTCATTATTGAATATCAACTTTATGTTCAGAACCTTTTTTTCACAGTTTAGAAATCTAGCACCTAAAATAGAAGTTTACAGTGTAAATGCTGATTTTATGATAATCAACGAAACCTATTTGCTGAGGGCTTTTTCAGCACTTTGAATGGATGAAGCCTGTTCATAGCAAGGAGATTATGATGGGAAGCCTGCAAAGTGTTACCTCATTATTTTGAATGTAACAGCTCGATGCAGACAGCAATCGGTATTTTAATGTATTTATTTCAGGCAGAAGCCTGTTTTCTCCCTGCATTTTGATAAAGACATTGAAAACAAAATGGGCAATAAAAATTGAATTTGGTTACGATTCTCTCCTAAGATCTGTCTGGAGATGATAGTGTACCAAAATCAGAGCTAGTATTTGGGTAACTGTATGTGAATTTATATATTTATATCCCTAAGTGTAGCATATTTACTATTCTTAGGAGTTCTCTGGTTTAGTTCCTCTTTCAGACATCAATATGCTAGTAGATAGACTTTCCAGAGCTGTGTTTCTGCCTAAACATTCCCTAAACCTTTGGACCTAAAACTAAGTTCCTGTTATTTTTGATTAAAGGTATGTGTGGAAGTTAATATGGCGTTGACTTTATCAGCAAAGCTAGATTTGTAGAGATTGATAATAGTGTTCAGTGGGGTATAGGAGGAAAAAACCCAATGAGCTGCCTGGCATAAACTTGGAATACCTTGAACATTTTATTTCAGAGGGAGTTTTGTCTTAGTGCAAATTAATGCCCAGTATTTCCCACAGCAGTAAGGGTGAGTTTAACAGCGTAGGTCTAAAACAGAAGTCACTAATGAGAACATGACTGGAAACTAGGTCTAAATCTTGCTGCACTGTCCCATCTTGATTAATACAGGGATTTAATTTCAGCATCTGTAAGACTGATCAGAATGTTTAGGCGAACTTGGCAACCCTGAAGACCTGAGTCTGACTCCATTTTATTATCTGTCATTCCCATAATCTCAATTTAAGTTTGCACAGTAATATTACGCTTATGCTGTACTGCTATGCTATCTAATACTTTTCTCCTTTAGTACTGGATAATAGGAAGTATACTTTTATCATCTAATGTCCCTGCCTTCCTAGCTGTGGCACATCCCTGACAGACTACATTCAAAGCTATTATTAATCAAAAAGGAATATTGAAGGCCACCAGATTTCCAGCTTTTCATACCACTGTTTTGTTTTAATATTTTGTAGAAGGATTTAAAAATTCACTACTATGTTTAGTGTTGGGTGATTTTTTTTCCTGAGTTTTGGAAAAAGAACCCTTCTCATTAAGACAACTGTTCATAGCATTTAGTTTTGTACAACATAAAGGATAAAATATTAGATACATTGAATCATATATGTACACACATATATAAATACATGTTTATTATTTAGTACCAATATAAAAGTTGGATATAACTCTCAGTAGTGTAAATGCCATAGTGAATACATTACAAAGCACTGATAGTTTCTGGTATTATGCTACATTATTGACTTCTTACCATCACTGTTATGATGATTCTGAAACTTTGTCACTTTTGTGACTGTTCTCAGCAGTCTTCATCCTTTTCTGTTTCTTTCTTTTTTTAAAAAATACTGAGCTCATATCTTCCAGGGTCATAATACTGCTAGAAGGCCAAGTCATCTTGGACTGTATACTGTGTAATAATCTGTATGGCCAGAGGGACATTCTTTTCTTAATTTTTTTCTTTACTTGCACAGAACAAAAGGTTGTGATGAAAAGGGCAGAAGAGCAGAAAATAAAAATTAAAAAGTTGAACCGTAAACTTTATTTTTAAAACCTTCTTAAACTTAAGGCTGTATAAACTAGATAAACTATGTCAGGTAGATGAAGATAATGTGCTAGAAAATCATGGTATTATCATGTCTAAAACATATGATATTCTGTTAATTTTTTTGTGAGTATTTACTAATGAGCTTTTGAAAAATGTGGGAATTTCAGGAGGTAAGAATAGTGAACACTACTGTTGTTTGTTTCTTATTCATGAATAAATCTTAGCTGCATATATTTTAGCTAGTTATAACTAGAAGGAGATTTATTGTCTGAAATTATAAGAGGAGGTTAAATAGTTTTGGAAATGAATGATTTCAAATAATACAGTGGTTTCTGGATTAAATGAAATTATAGTAAAAATGGGGACCAGTAGCTCAACTAAAACTTCACATAATATAAGGGACTGTACATATGTCTGATTTTTTTGCTTAGGGATTTTCTTTTTTAAGTAGTGGGGGAGAAAGTGGTTGAAAATACGGGGAGAAAACCCCACAAAATTTGCAAAATTCAAGGCAAAAGGTCCAGCTTTGGGCCTAAGTGCAGGCAAATGTCAATGAATGGGCAGGCAGTAAAGTTGTATGCAGTAAAGGGTTCACAAAGGTGTGCAGTATTTACCACCTTGAGCTTAGTTTTGCCGTTGGTACTGCAGGGTGAGGCAGGAGCCACACTGGCAGAGGGCACTGGTGGACAGTGCATCCCATAATACTGTCTCCATGCCAGTTCTCAGATTTCTTCCTCTGACTACACTCGTGTTTTTCTGCTTTACATTTAAACACAGTAGAAACTTGTATGCATTTAACTTTTTTATTATTGTTATAATAAAAGTAAACCCCATAGGGTGAAAAGTAATTTTTCCTTTGAAAAAAAGGGCTTAACAGCTGGGAATTTGGAAAAGTGAGTGGAAAAAAAAAAAGGGGGGGTGGGGGGGAATGTTGTTTAACTCAATTAGCTACTGTCATTCAGTAGTTTCCTCCTGGGATATCTTCATTTCTTTATTCTATTGTGTAGACCTAATTCCATTGTCATGAAAGAGAACAGATGAAAGGAGTTAAAGAAGTCTTAACTACAGCAAATCTAGTATATTAATTTTGCAAATTGTACCGAAAGAAAAGAGTGCTGTTTCTGTCCTGCAGTTTTTGCTTAGAAAGTAGTTAAGACCTCAAACCTATGAGCACCCGTCATGCTCCTCACCTTGGATGGAGTTGAGTTCCACAACACTCACATAAGCCTCTATAAACATTGAAGTTTTATAGTTTTCCTATGTAAAATGAAAGAATACTTTTGAATTTACTTTCATAATGTGTATGCAGTAACTAAAATCTGTCTTTCAGAATTTCTAGGTTTCATCATTTAACTGATGCTGTCATTGATCTGAGTAGCCAAAGGAAAAGCAGTGAAATGGTTTCACTGTAAGCCTACAGTTGTACCACTGCATGGAGTATGTGGTCTTTAAGTTAGAGGTCTTGTTTCTCTAAGGAAACATGGCCATGCACCTGGATCTTGCAGGGGGATCCGCAGACTCAAAACTTGACGATTATTCTTGGCCTCTGCACTCTTAAATTGTGTGAGCCTTTACGGGTTCAAGACAAAAGACTGTACTTGACTGTCTTGGTTTGCCTGTCTTTTGATATGCTCTTCAGGTAAGCTTTCCATCTGTTCCTCTATGTTCTGCTTTCCCCATACCATATGTGAAAAGTGTCTGTTGGTTTTGGCAGTGAGCTTGTGTCTGTTGAAACAGTGCTTGCTGTATAACTTCTTCCTTCACTGCTGAGCTTTTAAGATGTGCAGCTTATGCCCTGGCCAAATTCCCAAACTGAGTATTCCCCGCTTCCCTCACTTGCAGGGCCTCATCAAAGGTAGCGGGGAATTAAAAGTTTGTGTGGGAAAGCAGATACACCTCTCTGTATTATATCCATTAGACCAAGTTTAAATAGTATCTCAGTATTATTTGAAGCAGGACTTAACTGTGGGCTGTCACATACCTCACGTACCAGGAGGGTGTTTCAGTGGCTACTGAATAGTCTTGGTAAAACTCTCCGTTGAAATTATTCCATGTTTTCTGAGTAATTCCGTATTCATTGTGTGAGGGAAAGAGAAATAAAAGGAATTACTGTAGTTTGATAATTAAAGCATTTATTCATGTAGGACATCCAAATTCAAGTCCTTTGTCCCTTCTCCTGTGAATATTGAATGACTCGTGTGAAGTGAAAAAACTTCAGCAGTTCCACTACAGAACACCACACAGGTTGATATGTGGGGTACTCCTTTGGGATGTGAAAAAAAGATGGTTCAGGATCTCACAGCAGATCAGCTACAGTAGGGATCTGAAACAGGTCTCTCACCTAATCACAGCTTTTGGGTACAGCCGAGTGAACAGACTCTAAACAACCTTTCTTCTCTTCTTAATTGAAGCATCCTCTAAATAAAATGTGTGCACTGACAAGATGAGAGACTCCAATATTTTTTTCTGCTCTCTCTGAAAGATAGAAGACTTGAGCAGCTTCATGTTAAAACCTGCACACGCTCTGTAGTTAACTGTCATTACCAGACATGCATTCGCAGTAGAAAACAATAAGAATGTCATGCTTGCTCAGTGCTGAGATAATAATATCCCAGGCATAGTGGCCAGTGAGCTTTAGTGTAGGCAGGAATTAAAAAATCTCATGCTGTCTAAATCAATGATAAAGGCTGCATTAAATGAAGACTCCAAGTAATGTAAGATCAGTAAACAGTTTTATGTTAGTTGGAAGTAAGGATGTAAACCTTAGCCAATGCAAGTGTCCTGTTTAGATGCAACGTAGAAAAAAAATCCGGATCTGAAGAATATTAGAAACACTCCGTATGCATTAACAGTGGTTGACTGGATATTAACTGCATCTACGCTTAGAAAAATAAAAAGTTTAAGTGTTGGTTATATACAGTCTTTTGCATACCTTAGTCCATTTAGGATGGTTGCCAATTATTATCAACATTAACTCAGTTTATTTTCCTTTGTAGTTCACCTGCAATGAAGGGATAAAATACTAGTTGTAAATAGAAAGTATAATGTGTAAATCAGACAATCCTATACAAATATAATTGTATACGGTACAATTTTGAGATTAAATTTCAGTCTGTAGCTCTTAAGAGTAAATGCATCTCAAACTTTTCAACCACCGTTTTGAGGAAATTGGAAAATTCAGTTCTCTGCTGCCTTACAGTGATACAGATAATGTACATTGAAGAGAAAATAGGGAAATAATAGCTACACTTACATCAGTTCTTGCTTTTGAAATATATACATTTATAGGGCACATGTGACATTTTTTTATGTTCTTAAAGTGGGACTTTATTACTCAAATGTTTAAATATAAAATATTGAAAATGTTTTCCTTCTCTCAGTTTTCACAGCTGTTCTTTATTTTTAAAGTAAATATCAAAGATAGTTTGAGCCAAATTCTCATCTCAGTTATATCCAACCAAGCCTGCCAGTTTGAGTGCGCTTGCTTAAGCATGTCTGATCATGGTTTTCTCTCATATTTTCCCACCTATTCTCACTGTCATATGCTTCAGTAAAGCCTAAGTTCCATATCTAATGTTGGATTCTCTTAGCACAATCCCATGTGGCTCGTACTGCCAAGTTGCTTTTTTCTGAGTTTTTTTTTTTTTGCAATAGCAAGACTTTGATCTTTATTTCCAATTGTAAAAAAAAACCCCACAGATTAAAGAAAAAGAAAATCTGCTGAAAAAAGATTTTATTAAAATACCTAAAATGCAAAGGAGAAGGCTTTTTAAATTTTTTTTCCTACCTGGGGCTGATAATGTGAGTGGAAACTGCAGCTTTCATGTCCACAGTCGACCTTTACCGTATGTTAGTTTGCCATATGTTACCATATGTTTTATCAAATGCATGGTATTCTTCCTGTGGATGCAGCTTTACATCATATCTTCATTATTAAAAATGATATGTCTTTTACAAGGAGACTTCTAGCTGAATATAACTTAATGGGAATAAGGCATTGCCTTTTAGAAGGCAAGGCAAGAGATAGTTTTACCTTTTTCTTCACCAATTTTCACAAGGAAGCTACACTCTCGTATTAGCTATTTATCTGTAAATAACCCTTTTTTGTGGCTGAAAAGATACGTTCTTCATATAATATGCTAGATTAAAATTTACTCTCAATGCTTGAGTAAAATGTAATTAGCTCGGGGTTTAAAAGGTCTTAAGCTGTGGCAGTGTTATGTCACGTTAAATGATTTAAGCAGCAAATTTTTTAGAAAGTATTTTTGATCCTGTTCAAGATAAGGTACCATTTCCCGCAGTGGAGAAAGCATTATGGTGACACTGAAAACTTTCAGAATTATCATTACAGATAATTAAGTCATACTTTAAGCAGCTTGGAAGGTTTCACTGTGAGGGTGCCAGAGCACTGAACAGGCTGCCCAGAGAGGGGGGGAGTCTCCTTCCCTGGAGACTTTCCAAAGCCACCTGGACTTGTTCCTGTGTGATCTGCTCTGGGTGATCCTGCTCTGGCAGGGGGTTTGGACTAGGTGATCTCCAGAGGTCCCTTCCAACCCATACGACTCTGTGAGTCTGTGATTCAGAGAAGTAAACTATAGCAATAGCCTAGAGTTTTTTGTAGGAAGACAAATATGGTAGGATCCCGATCAATACCTGTTTCCATAGTCACTTTAGCTGAGACCAAATTTACTAAATCCAGTTGTTTTTAGATGTTTCCCTACTAAATGCCTCTACTAGGAAAAAGGTGCTTCCTACTTAGTGCTTCCTACTACCTGGGAGCAATTCAGGAGGTTTTCCTTTTCTGTAAGTGGTATTCAGGCTAGGCAGTGCAGCCCATACTGTTGCTTACTTAACAGAGGAACAACATCCCTTGCCTAGGAACCATGTGCCTAGTAAGCTCCAAATTCATGCATGTCGGTCTCTACACATCAATTGGTGCAAACCCATCTGCATATGTATATTGCACACTGATGAGTATTAAATTAAGCTGTGTAAGCTTTTCAAGCTTTGAGTGCATTGAGTTTCTCATGGTCCAATGCCTTGGCCCTGTAGTAGTACCCCATCAGCAGTGAAAATGCAGGGTGGGGGAGAAAACCAAATAAACCATAAAGACGGGTGAATTAGGAAGATTTGGACAAACCTCTAGCTACCTAGAAATAATTTTGTTAGACAGACTTGCCTGTATTAAGGGGACTCTGTGAGGATGAAATGCTGGTCAAAATAATGCCAGTTTCACAACACTTTGGCTAATTTACGGTAAGAAAACAGGTATATGTAGCATCTGGAAGATGGCTGCTCTGAGAGCTGGATGTGGAAGCCACTTGGAAAGGAAAAGCTTATGGCAGAAATGGGGAAATTAAACAAAGAAGGAGCATCTTGGTCAAAAGAGTAGTGAGTTTGCTGTCCTAGTCTTTAAGACTGTCCTTACTCATTTTATGCATACTTTCTTTTCTCTGGTTGAATCTCTTCTGCACACCGGTTGTTTATACTCTCCTTAAATGCTGGGATCAACCCTGGCTAAACATGGTTACTTTTCAGTGATTGGATTTTTGTAGAAAACCTTTGTCAATAATCACAGTTAGTATTCTTTCTCCCTCATCCAGCTTTATACCCAAGTTCTTTTTGATGCTTCTGCATAGATGGTTTTCATCCTCATAAAGATAGACCTTCTACCAGCAAATACTACTAAGGCTGCTTACAAATCTCCATTGCCCTCAATGTCCATAAAAAACTTCTTTGGCGACCTAGTTGGGTTTGTGGGGTGTTTTTTTAGGATTTAGTACCTCAGTGCCAGTTTGTCTGTTCCTTTATAGAAAGGTTATGGCTCTAAAAATGACATGTATGATTAGTACTGTTATTTTGAAATGTATATAGTTTAGCCCTAATCTTTGATGCTATTAAAAAGTCTGGATTTGTTTTTTAATTATTAGCAGTCCTTATGCATTTCTCATGATCATTTGACTTCTGAATTTTGTAAATTGGTTTATCAATGACGTACAGATAATAACTCGAAAAAGAAACACCTCTAAGATTATCAGGTGACAACTGTTTGATAAATTGATAAGAAAGTTTAATAACCTGCTTCATTAAGTAGAAGCAGAAATTAATCTGCAGAGACGTTTACATGTAAAAAGAGCAAGTCAATTGCTCTGATTTTTTTTTTAATTATAATAACAAATCTATTACCAAATGAAGCAGTTTCTTTGGCTGTCCCTCTCTCAATTGCACAGATGGGCAGTGCTTAGTACAATGAGATCAATTAAAGAGTAGAGAAAATGTGCCATTTTACAAATTACTACCAATTACTCTAGCTTCTTTCTGAGTTATGGGGTCTGCCAAATTGCTTTGAAGCTCCTTTTGGAAGCTTCACTGTCAAAATCAAGATCCAGCAATTTATAATTCAACTAACCATCATTTCCTAAGTTCATGCAAAGTGACAAACCCTAAAAGGAAACATTGGTTTTTTTTGGTTTTTTTTTTTTAACAGACTTATCTTTCCCATTTTTCAGACTCTGGTTGCCAAACTGTCAAAGTTCCAAGTATAACCCAGGTTATTTCTTATGAGCATTCAGATCAGAAGCAACTTAAATAAGCTCTGGAAATCACACAGAAAATACTGTGTCATTAATTGTGGCAACGCAGCTCTGAAACGTATTTTTGATGCTTTTTGCACTGAGTTTTCCAGACCTTTTAAAATATTCTGACTGTGCAGAAAAAATTACCTTTTTTTAATATTCTTGAAATTGTCTTCTAATCTTAGGTATCTAGTTCCCAAACAACTTATTTTTTAACATTTTTTTCCTATTACTGAGAGATCCATCAAGGTTTGAGGTGCTCACAACCCACCTTACAGTGGCCTTGCTTTCCATATAGATATGCCATATAAATCCCAAACTGGATTTCTGTTTTTAAGCATGCTAAATTTCCAACTTTTCCATGCTATTTTATCTTTTTTTTTTTTTTTTTTTTTTTTTTAATGCTTCTGCACAGCAGACAGCTCCCTGGATCAAAAATGTTGTATGACATGCATTAGGCAATATTAAGGCTAGCCAATTAAGTGCTGCTTCTGCTAAGCAGAATATCTCCTTTATCATTATACACCATCAGGTTTCTAATCCCTTCAAGCAGTGAGTCTGATGGTTATTTCACATTGCTACTATACCTATAAAAATGCACTATTCTTCCCGAGCCTTGCTACCTGCTTTATGTTTATATTGCATTCTTGACTGTCACTTGCTGTATACTGTCAGAGGGAAGAATGTCACCAACATTGAGAGGGTTGTAAGAGCAGCTCCCAGTTCCTCTAATAACTCTTAGAAAATTCAAGTGCCAGGGTAAGGAAAATGGCTTGTGAATTATTACTGATCAGAGTATTTTTTTAGGGGGGGGAAAGTCTTCATATTTTGAAGTTTGAATAGGTAGATAAAAAGAAAGCAGTTTCCAACAGACATCAAAAAAAAAAAAAAAAAGAATGAGGAGAATTGTTATGGTGTGAGATTGCCTCCAGCCTGGAAAAGTGGTAATAGGTTGATCAGGATTGCTAAGGGAATGGGTGATAAGTAGCTGTTGGCAGTGGGGTTTTCTTTTCTTCTTTTTCTTTCTTTTGACATAAGTTTGATTTCTGGGACAGGGTTTCACACTTCTGTTTAGTAGATACTTCTGCTAAGAGCCTGAGTCCTGCTTTTTTATAAACAGCATTATGGGGAGCACTAAGGCTTTTGTCTTAGGCACTCACCCAATATCCCCAGGAAACCAAAGCTCAGGCTCCAGAACTCACGTCTTAATTACACTAGATACTTCTGTGGGCAAACTCAGTGTACGTCAAGGAATATTTTAGACTCCAAGAGCAAGTTAAGCTATCTGAATAGACACAGTTTCAGATCCCTTCAACGCACTTTGCAATAACCAGTTCTAATTCTCTAGTTTACCCCTATTCTGCAGGCTTTCTGATGTATTACGGTATGTCCCAGGTTTTTTGTGTTTCCTTGCTTGTATCTGTAGTCTTAATTGCTACTATCACAAGCTTTCATAAGCTTTCAAACTTGCTGTCAGTGCCTTGTTCCAAGTCACTACTGAAAGGCGATTCTGATGAAAAACTGAAAAGAGAAACTACCAGCTCACATGCTGAGATAAGCTATTTAATCACTAGTTCTTTCAACTTTGGATATTACAGTTATGGAATCCTTACATAAAATCCACTACCTAATATATATTAGGAAAAAAGAAATCATAAAAATAGGTCAGTGGTGACTAGCATGAATCTGTGTGTGAACAGAATCAATTCAGGCAGGCTACAACAACATTTGATGCAAGTCTAATGTACTTTTCCCAGGTTTTAAAATTATTATCTTCTCTTATCCTTCATGAATGCAAAGGAAACTCCACAATGGTTAATATGAAATAATAACATGCAATGACAAAAACACTAATGTTTTCTAAAGGTGTAGGGATATGATTCTTGATAGATTTGCTTCCTGTAGTGTTTTAGTGCTTACTTGTGGGAGGATTTATCCACAGTATGTGACTAGTACTATTTTTACGCGAAAGAATGACACTATTATCTTCTTGCTTTGATCTTTTCTTTCTACTCCCTTAGTAATTTTCTGGTTTATTTACAGAAATCAAATCAAAAGCAGTAAGGGTGGGGTTTTTTTGTTTGCTTGTTTTGTAGTTTTACAACACACCTTATTTAGTTCTTTATTCTGATCTTACGGTCATCATTGTTTTGCATTATAATATATGCAACATCAGCAGCAGGATATATCTAAACAAAGAGAGAAAAAGTCATAAAAATAGGTACGAAATTATAAAGCAGGGGGAGAGGAGCAATGTCACATACACCAAAATTTTACATATATAGCGTGACAACCACAAAATGTGCAGTATGCAAGCCACTTTCAAAAAAATAGGTCTGTTTATATGAGCAAAGTGAACAAGTTTTCAACCCATAGAAATTCTTTTACTGTCATGTTTTTAGTTCTTTAGCTTTATTTATTGGAATTTAAATGTATTATACAAGAACAAATCTTTTTTATAGATACTGCAACAGATGGTCAAACACCATGCTTACCTACAATTATACCCACAATCAGTGTGGATGGTTATATCATCACAGACAATAAAGGTACAAATGTTCACAAGCAAATCTGAACCATTTGAGGCCCGACCTACCCTGCAGAAATCCAGTAGACCAAGCAAAGTCCAGGTTCTACACCTGGTGCTCCCAAACACTGGGAAGTCTGTTAGATGAAGACAGGGGTCAGAGTTCCTCCCAGTGGAAACAATTCATTAGTCTGTGTAAATGAGTTTAAATCACATCAGCTAAAATAATGTAATATTTATTTTTTAAATCACAGCATTTAAAAGCCTTATTTCTAAAGCAATCTCTTTAAAACCTTGAAAGTACAACAAAACCTAAAATCATAAAATACCATTTTCATTTGGCCAGGAAAAAATGTTTTAGATAAACCACAACAACCATTCCTTTTGACTTTGGAAAAAATCCAGCAAGTCAATTATTTGCTCAGTACTATTTGCAGTGACAGAAAATAGCCCTGAATTCCATATGGCTGCAGAGGCTGCTTCAAAGGTGGGTACTTCTGCTCGGAGATGTTTCAGGATACTCTTCCTCACACATAGTCAGGATACTCAGAGCTGGCCTGATTAGTGGGGTACTTACATAGTTAAACCGGGACTTACAAGTGCCTAAACATCTGCCTGGGGTTAAAGCGCAGAAGAAGGTGGCTAGAGCAGCCCTCATCTTTTTTCAAGATACTCCTCCCAAGGTTATTACAGGTTGGTTAGCTGATAAAAGGATGCCATTGCATTTCACCCTTCTGACGCAGACCAAATCAATTTGTGCAACTTGTGTTTTGGTATCTTGCAGTGTAGATAGATAAAAGTATTCTTCAGTAGGTTTTCCTTTCAACACCAGTGATATGGCTTTCATTGTTGCTCTAAAACAAATCAACCTCAATCTTGAAATCCTAATTCACATAGGTAAAGATTAGGCTTGACCTATTGTTTTGGCTTTTTAAGCACTTGCTTTTGTATCTATTGTATGTCAAGCTTTCCAGAGAGGTCTGTTGAGTACCATCTCTCTGAAGTGGCTGGTCAAAATTTGTGTCTGAGTTAGAGGGAGTGGAAATCAAAAGAAATACTTCCATATTACCTTTTAAAACAAATACAAATATAAGAAATTATTAACAGTTTAATATCTGTTTATACCCATTACAAATCCTTCAATACCATGGGGTTTTTTATATTTATTTTTCACATTTTATATTTGGTAAAATATTTTATAACACAAACTTCCTGATTCCTTAATTCAAAACCTCCTTGGAATTCATAATGGTTTGGACTTGTTTGCAATTATGTGAAGAGTTTAAAAACCTTCAAAAAAACCCCCATGAAAATTAACAGGACTGCTTTGAAAAATACCATTAAAATAAGTAATGTATGCCCTTTAAAGAGAGCGTCTTAGGACCGTGCTCTTCAGTTGTTTATTATTTGTTCTTATTGGTTACATCGCGTTAGCCTTCAGCATCACTAAACGAATTGCAGGTGAACCTTACTTTCATTCTGCCTTTTATATATATATATATATATATATATATATATATATATATGTTGCATTTACTAACAGCAGAAACCAAAAAGGTAATTATGGAGACGGGAGGGAAGATCTCTACTTCCTTTTGAGGGGAATAACCAAGATGCTAATCCTAGCCATTTCTGAGCACATTCCACCTTAATTCTGTATGCAGGTTTGCCAGTGTCAGTATCATCAGTGCTGGTATCACTGGCTCTGTAAGAGAATTAGTATGAGAGGGAGCACGTGTACAAGAAAGGCAGTAGAACTGTGTGGCAAATGAGCATATCTTTCTCGACAAACGAAAGCTTCTAATTTTTTGAAAACATCACAAGAAATCGTTTGTGAAAATAGCCTAATGGAATGAATCAGGAACATAATTTTTGAGTACAGATAAATCAGAATTACTAGGCTTCAAATGATGACTCCAGTCTGAATCGTCTCCACTCAAAAGTTGTGCAAACCACTGAAAGACATCAAATGGGAATATCCCTTCCACCAAACCCCAGCTGAGAAGTGCTGCAGAGTTTGTTCTCCCTCCCTCTTTACTGGCTGGCATGCTTCCATCTGGTCCCTTGCATACACAAACTGCTATCATGCAGAGGTGATGGGAAGCAGAAATGGATAGTTATTTTCATTCCCTGTACAATCCTTCAGAACTTATACCCAGTATTTTGTATTTCACGTGGCAGGAGAGCACCGCTTTGCTCATGGAGTGACACTGCTGTAACAGAAGCTTTACAGAAAAAAGACCAACAGTTTGTTAATCTGTGATTGTGACCACATTATCATTAGATTCCAACCCTTAATAGTCTATAACAATTTATATTACATAGTTCCATTATAATAAAATATTAAATGTATTATTAGAAAGTTTCTTAACACGATTTGGAAGCCCCAGTCACTTTCCGTGCGGAAGGGCTTCATATTCAAATGTAAATTTAAGGCTATAATCTCCAAATAGTTTGCTATGATTTCTAAACCTGTCAAGAAACTTGGGTTGATTTTTTTTATTTCCCAGTGAAAAGTAGAGTGCTTTCCTGTTGTTTTGGCTAAGCCCAGAGGATTCTTGTCTCTTCTAGCTGCATTTCACCCCACTACATAATCAGAGTTAATTTGAATATACAGTCAAAGACAGTTTTAAAGTAGGGCATTAAACATAAAAATAAGAATATTATAAAGACCACCACTGTATGACTAACAATGGGAGTCCCTATAAATCAGATTGCATCCAAGTAGTGAACTCAGGAGCATTCACACCTCTGGATCAGACCCTTGGGGTTCACCAGCCCTGCCTACACCTTGATTTCTGTGGCTGGTGAATGTGAGCCCATGCTTGTACTTGTTAACTTACCAGCCAGTGGCTCCTCACTATAAACAGTTACTGCTGTGTTAAAATCAGTATATGTGTGTTCACTTGCATCAGCTGAACATTAGTCTATGTATATTTTGGTCTTAATTCCTAAAATTCTTATTCTAGCTGTGATTTGAGCTCCTTTTCTTAATCTTGTAATCGGGAAATAGTAACTTCCTATTACTCTCCTTAATGTAGACTGCATTTCCATCCAGCTGAAAATGGGGATAGTATTTTCACATTTAGGATAAGTAAAGTTTATTAGTTGGGGGTTGTATGGCAAAAAGCAGTATGGCAATAGGAAATAATTTAAAAAAATTAAAATTTAAAGAAATATTACATCACTGAAGAATGTAAATGTGTAATTTATTGACCATATCTTACAAAACTATCCATGTCATTCTCCATGGAGGGTTATGAACTTATATCGGTATATGGAATAATTGTGTGATTTATACTACTTCACATTGCTGTAAATGAATAAGTGAGAGGTTCCTGAAATCAAAGCTTAGTAAATCTTAAAAGAAGAGGGTGGAGAGGAGAGACAGATTGATGCAATTACAGGTCTTATCAACAACTTAAGTCCACTAGCAACATTGTTACCTGTAAACCATTCTAAGGTTAATTAAAAAAATAAAGTAATTCCTAGTGGACTGTTCTGAAAATACAATTTCATAGCATTAATCACGTGGTAGTAGGTCTGGATACTTAAGAGTATATTATAGAAGTTTCAGAATGCTTCAGTAAAGTAAAGAAGATTTGACCCACGCTAAATATTCCATGATTATTTAGCTTGTCTTTCTAAAAATGGTTGTAATTTTTTCATTTATTAAATTACTCATGAATATGAGATTACTTCAATATTTATTGCCTTTAATTGGGTAAGCATATGAGCAGAAGCTTTCTTGGGGACTTCTGAGAACCTCTGAAATGTTGCAAAGGATACATAAACCCAAACGTAAAGCTTTTTCTTTTTTCTCTCTCACACACACGTGCGTGCGAGTATGGACACAGACACACCCTGCTCACACGCTTTGTCCTCCTTATTTCATTTTCCCATGCCCTGTTCTGTAGCTGTGGCGATCTGCCTAGCAGCCAATATTCACCATGCAGCCTAGATGAATTCTCAAGAAGGCAGAGAAGCCTTTTCTTGATAGTAGGGTAAGCAATGCAACCTAGTTGTACTGCTGGTGGGGGGGTGTTGTTATTGGTTTTGGAGGGTATGTTTGCTTGGTTGTTTGGTGTTGTGTTGTTTGTTTTTTTTTTTTAAATACAATCCACTGGAAAACGTATTTGGAGAGAAAAGCAACCCATAATGATGTTTTGTTGAAACATGTGATGCTTGGTTTGCTGAAAACCAAAAAGAAAATTATGACCTAAAAAGGTCCTTGTTAAGGAGCGGTAGGCAAAGATTATATATAATTGGACAGTTATGAATCAATGAAAGTGTATATTTTTTCCTTCGTCTTGGCAAAAAGTCAAGCTTCCTATGTATAAGGAATCAGGATCAGAAAACTTCTAGAATAAAATAATTAATTTCTTTGTGTGTTCTGGGGTAGAACAAGATAACTTTGATCTTTCCATTTGAAATGTATTCCATTTCAGTCCTGAAGCTTTTCTGAAATATGTTGAAAAAAAGCTTCATTTTCCTTTTCAAGATGAGCAGCACTAAATTTAAACATTTATTTCGTAAGTATATTAAGAGAATAAATAATTGTGAATTACCAGATTTTACTGTCATGTATTCTGCAGTCACTTGAGTCCATTGGTAGAATTATAGTCTGGTAGTCAAATTTTCCTAGCTTTTATTTTGTATTATATTATGGATTTCAGTTTCTGGGTCCTCTGCTTCTCTACATTCTCTGTCTCATTCTACTTTCTGCACATCCCTTCAGTATTTCCTGCATCTTGTGATGGTATCCTAGTGGATAGGTTTCTCGCATTCCTCTAGTGATGCTGATTCTTGAATTTGATGGGTATGGCACTGCAGCTGTGAATTTGATTAGATAATAATGAGGGTTATTTTTATTCAACTGGTCTCATTTTTTTCATCACAATTCTTGCATTATTTAGATGTTTTATATTTTCTAAATGTATTATCCTGATGATGAATCAGGAATAAGAACATGAACCAAGATTAATTGTTTTTAAATCTGTACTTAGAAAATTGCAGTAAAGTACTACAAAGCAGGAAGGTAATGGAAAAAGTGTCAGGGAAGACTCACATGCTTGAGAAATATATTTTGAGATAAATGTTTTGAATGGAAACGCAGCTATCAGCAGTGGAGGAAGGAGCTGCAACAGGTTTATTTTTCAATTGTAGGGATTCAGCTACAATATGAATCAAAGGAAAGTGTTTCTTTGAAGAAGAGTGAATGGGGAAATACTAACAAGAGAGTGTCCTGCTGAGAAAAAACTCAATAGTCATGATGATCTATAATGAATTAAGAAATGAGGGACAAATCTTGAGATACTTGACATGCTAGCAAAAAAGCAGTCTTCTCCAAATGGGATGTAAGCAGCAGGAACTTGCTCTGGAGATATTCTCTCACTCTTCACCTTAGCAATTTTCCAGGGAAAGAAGAAATTATGAATATTAGAAGACTTGGGAAGGATGTAACAGGTGGAGATTTACAGAGTTGTAACCTTAGGAAGGGACAAGGAATTTCTACTCCTTCCTACCCTCAGTAACAATAGATCCTAATGTGCTCCTGTGTTGAGACTACAGTTTTCTCCATCATAGCTATTGCAAGCAAATTTTACTCAAACTTAAAACTTTAAACTAAGTTCTTTCAGCCATGTTTTAATTCACTTTTGAAAGTTTCATGCAAAGCTGTCCCAACTGTTCACTGGGTGCTTCTTCATTTTGTTCACATAAGTGACTGCATGTAAGTTCAAATAGAACACATTGGTATCCAGTGATCTGAACCACTCAGGGCTGAGCTACAAAAAAAAATAATTTAGAGCATGATGCTGAGAATACTGTTCAATAAAATATTGTAATTTAATAGAGATTTTAAAAGCTTTGAAACTGGAAGTTTTCCTAAATGGGACAATTGAAGGTTAAGTTCCATGAGAATGGACTATTTAATGAATACTGTTGAGCCCACTGAGTCCAGGAGCACAACAATGTTTGAACTTCATGCCTGTTACAGATCATAGTAAATAATATGGTCCAGCCATAGGAAATAAGGTCTAATCATGATATTTTTTGTCAATGTTAAAAGCTGTCAATGTTAAACACACACTTATATACGTACATGTGTATGTCAGCTAAAAGTTAATCTATCACAAGATATACTACAACCAAAAGTGGATGATGCAACTTCCTTTCTTTTCTACTCATCTAAAATCTTTGTGCTTAATGCATTTTCTTCTTGAATTCATTTGTCATTGTTTTGTCATTCCTTTCAAGAAAAGGAATTTAAGGTGAAATGGTATTTGCTTTCCTATTCCTTTGTTTACTATTGGCCTGCATAAGCTTGGTTATACTCATTTTTGTTTTCTAAGAAATGCTTCAAACAGGCAAATAGACCTGTCATCTCTAGTAATATCATATATGGGGCAAAAGAGGGTGTTGATAAGAAGTTTATTCCTACTTATTTCTACGCTAGCTGTGGGCAAGGGGAGACCTAGAGGAGAATATTTCCATTTCTGCAGTTTAAGAATTTCCAGCACAAATTATTGCATGCAGGAGTCTTATTCATAGAAATATAAAGATGAAAGGGACTGCAGGATATCATCCCAGTCCTAAAAAGATAATCAATTATATTTGAGTAGTTCTAGAAATTCTTGTGTCTATGCTGCTCTGAAATAATTCTAACAGTGGAGACTCCACTATCTTCTAGGTGATCCTTTACAGCGCTTCCCTGTCCTTACTATTGAGAAGGTTTTCGTAATATCTACCCTGAATCTTAATTGCTGCAATTTAGCAGATATCTTTTTGTCCTATCCATCATTGTTATTGAGAACAGGTTATTTCCTTATTCTTTTGAAACAGCCTTTCATGTATTTGAAGGCTATTATCATGTTCCATCTCAGTTGTCTCCTCTTTAGCCTAATTCTTTCAAGCTTGATGGCAGCTCATGTTCTCTAGACTCTGGTCATGTTGCTCTCCTCACATTTCTCTCAATTGACTCATGTCTTCCTAAAGTGCGATGTCCAAATTTGTACCTGGTATTCCTGCTAAGGCCTTATTAATGCTAAGCTGAAGGCAAGAATTACTTCACGTTATGCAGGCTATACTTTTGTTTGTACATTCTAATATGTTGTGAGCAGATGCTGACTCACGATATCACCCTGAACCATATTTGAGCATTGAGGCTCACACTGAAACTAGGTAACTAAAGACCAAAGAAGTACAGTGGGTTTATCCTCCCATATGTCTATTAGATAATATGATCAAGGTTTATTGAAGATTGATCAACTGAAAAGGTGTGGAAAAAAATCCTTCTCTTGAAGGAAAATACATATGCTGTTTACCACAACAAGACACCAGTGATCCAAATTTACTAATTTCAGAGTGCTTGACTCATCCTGTTCACCGACCACGGGAAATTTGGTACTCTCTGTTATCGGAAGAGAAATATGCAGTGCAGATTAATGGTCAGGTTTGTGTTAATGCTCTGGGTTTTTCTCAGTCTTTGTGTTTTATGTCACCTAGGTCAGAAAGTTTCCTAATGCAGTTTATATATATCTATGGCTAAACACTGCTGAAATATCTGCTGAGCTCATCACTGTGACCAAAAACCTCAGTGGTACAGCACTTTGTCCTTTACATATGAAGAGATTAAATTAGAGTTTCTAAATAAGTTAACAGAAACTTAACCATTGTTTACCACCTGGGTCTGTATGGAGTAGTGACGCAAGAATTCCCTGCTGCTAGTCATATTTACAACCAACATTTTCCCGAACTGTGGCAGTACTGGAAAGGAAGAAGCAAACTTCTTCAAATGCATAACTAAAATTTTCCTTCTGGAAAACTAATCTTGTGAATCTGCTTACTTCTGAGCTTCTTTAGTGGAAGAAAGTCTTTACTGTATTGCTTACACATTATAAATCTTCTTTGATGAAAAAAATGAAAGAATTGCAAACTAACAGTGGTACATTTTATAAACCAAAAACTTTTTCATATATTGAGTTGTATAATTGAAGCTCATCTTGACTAGAGAAGTTACTTTAAAAGTTTTTAAGGTTGTAAGCTGTTTCCCCCTGTGCAATTCAGTAGCTCATTACCAGTTAAATATAATTATATTATACTGCATATAGATACAATGTTCTGGAGGAATTCCACACGAAGCAAATGCATTTGTGGGATATACTGTATATCTAATGGATGGTTATTTTAATGGCATAAACATTGCTCTAAATCTCTTTTTGCATTAATGATAAATGGATCATTAGTGTGAAGTAAGTGAGAATTAAAAATAGCTTCTAATAATTTATAGCTGATATTGATTTTGCTATAATATTTTAACGCTAAGGTAGTGTCCAGGTCTTTGGCTTGTGTAAATTCCATTCAGGCCAATGGGATGTTGGCTGAAACCATCCAACAACCTGTCTTTCAACTCCCACTTTTTGGCTTTCAGCCAAAGCATGTGTATCAGAGCTCAAAAGTATGTGACAACCTAAGCATTACTCTTAAATTGTAATTCAGAAATCTCTCGTGTAATTGTAATTCTAGTGTAGAAGTCCAGTCTTAGCCAAAGGAGGGTTGCTCATTGTCCCATGCAATGCAAGTGCTTTTTTTTTTTTTTGCTACAATGGGAAGGTAAGAAGCAGGGATCCTGATCCCAAGCTTTGTGTTAGCTTGTGTGATTGAAGGCGGGTACATCCCCCTTCTATGCAACACAATGTAGAGCATGTGCTCTGTAAATGTATCCAAGGCACAGGATGCATTCCTGTTAGGTGCTTGACACAGAGGATTTACCTTTTACCATCTGACCTGACGCAGGTGGTGTGCCCACATCTCACACTGAGCTTTATCACTAATATTGTAAGTTTGAATCTGGCAACAGTGATTAATATTTAGGGTGGAAAAATTATATATTCATTAAAACTAGCTTGCAGGAGGAAAGTAAATGGAAACTGAGGTTCTTGGTACCAAGCACTGAAAATTAATATCATAATATTTAATCTTCCTTCAGCACTTTTGTGTTCCTCAAGTACGAATTGAGTGAAAACAAGGTGAAGGCTTTCAGGGCGTTTCTTAGAGTAGGAGTTTACTGAGCCAAGTGCCCTGATTTGAGCTATACGAATCAACTAATTTTAGGTTTAGAGGCAATTCTGAAAAGAAAGTTTTTGAGAGAAATTTGTTCAGTCCCAACTGAAAAATAGTGACAAAGGCATTTAATTTTTTAAAACCAAGACAACAAAAAAATATTAAAGGGAACATCGTTTTAAAAATTAAATAATTTTTTAAAATGTGATGCTTTAATTTTCATAATGTGTTTTCTTTATTTTTCACTACAAATAGTATGAGACCTTTTCCTGTTATCAAATGAAAAAAAAAGTTTCACTGCAAGTTTTTTCTTCAGCTCCACTGCTTTGCTGCTTTATAAAGCACTTAGATATATCTGGATGAGAAGGACTAGCACTAAGCTTTTTTTCAAACAAAGCAGCCACAAATCAGTAGCATACAGAGCACCAACTCCCCTAACAAAACAACAGTTCTGCAAGAGGCAGCGATATGGAAAAACCGTGATAATTCATATTATGTGATTGTCTTCCTCCAGTGCGTGGCATAATTCTGATTAAAATTACTGGCAGTACTTTGTGTGCATCAAAAGGAAAACAGCTCCAGGAACTGACATCCTGTTAAATGTGGAAGAGCTATTATAGGCTAGTGGTTCAATATGGTGGTTTATGAAAACTTCCTAACGAAAACTCAGTATGTATTATGCCCCTAAGCTTTTCTGGGCAGCAGTGCTGAACTGCGTAACCAAAGATGGCCAGCAGTGCACCCATATTTTCTATTGAAGTTTATGATAGTTTTAACATGTGCAAAGATTCAAAGTGCAGGTTTCAGACTGTTATCCTTTTTAGGGCCCCATTCTTCTCATTTTACTTGTTAGAAACAAAATTAGAATCAAGGGTGTTAAAAGAAAACTGCTAGATTTCTAAATCTTTTAAAATATGTATGCATTTTATATTTTTTCTCTGAGTACATCTTTTATTATGCACTGAAATAAATAGGTAAAATTAAGCAAGTTTTGATAGAGCCATAAAGTTGCAGCTGAGGAGTCTGGCATTTTCTTTCCTGTTACAACCTGGTTTTAAAAGATAAGTTCGTTGTGACTCTTCATTTTAATTATATAGCAGGTGCCTTGTCTTAGCTAGGAAAATATTTTAATGTTAATTCATCAAAAACCAAAACACAGGTATGAATTAAATTATTTTCTGTTTCCAATCTCTTGGTAGTTGCAGCTATTATTTGCATATCTGCTAAGGAGAATGAGCCGGGTCCAACAAAGTGTCTTTACAGTGATAATGCTTTCCCATAGAAGTTGATCAGATATTTACAGGATTCCTGTTTATCTATGTATAAACACTGAGGAAGGCCAACACATCCATAATTATTATAAACATTGGCATTGGTCATGAAGCGATCTCAAAGTGCTTGAAACACAGTATTGGCTTTAATGCCGCACTGAGTGTTCTTGTTAGAGCTTTATAGATACAAACTTGTAAGTGTAGAAGACTTAAAATCCTGCAATGCACTGTTTAATAGTGCTTGAAGATGAAAGCCTTTGAAACCTTTCAGCATTGGTGTGAAGGATGTAATTCTACCACGCCTTACTCATGCAAATAATCTTCAACCTTGTGACTGATAACATTGACCTAACTTGTCAATTAGCTATTAAGTGACTAATGGTTTGTAGTGATTTGCCTGAGGTTGAGCTTGAAAAGCTGTGGCAGAGGCATTTGTAGAACTTCCATCTTTTCTATGCTACCAAAAGGAAGTGTAGGATAATGTTTTGGATGTGGGTATGGCACATCACCTGGTAGCCTAGCCATGTATCATCACAGAAGTGGTTTCACTGGATGAGAGATGTATTCTATGACAGTAAAATCTAGGTAGCTGCCTTTATTTTAATACTTCAACAAAAGTCTGTGTATTTTCTATATTAGAAACTCCTGTATTTGTCCTTAGGAAAAGAACAGAATGCATGCATCACCAGATATTCTCCCTCGTTAAGTTAATTATCTTTGGCTTCTGTAGTAGCTTAATTTTTCTTGCCCTATCAATAGGCTGGCTCAAAGAAGTACAACATAAAGGGTTTTATCTGTGTTATTGATTGGCTCAAAAGTGATGTGTTTGGGACTCTGTTGGAGCTTCTCTAGTGACTATTTATTTAAATCGAGAGGAAAAAAATCAGTATTACTTGAAAAAAAATAACTAGAACTTTCATTTAACATTACAAAAGAGGGCATTGCTTAATCCCTGAAGTAGGAAATTGCTTTTCTTCATGATCCATTGCTTTCATACTGTTTCTGGCTGCTGGTGCTGAAGGAAAGAAAAACTATGCTCTCACTCTTATTTTCACTGTATCTATTTTCTTATCCTCTACAAAAACTTGGCTGCTAATTTGTTGTCGAAGTAAATAAAGGGAGGGGAGAGCTTGGCTATGAAAAGATCTTTTTGTCTCTAATGGGCATTTGCAAGTATGGAAGCAAAGCAAAACTTTATGTGCGAAACTCAAAAAAAGGAAATTAAGGATTTGAAATAGTATATCAAAGCTGAAGTCTCTGAGATATTGCTTTTCTTTGAGATGCCGTTATGGGTTTATACCTAAATTCAGCAGCGTGTTCCCAGAAGATGAATGTTGCTAAGGAGTGGTTTTTCCTGTGTCTTGTACATATACAGAGACAAAGAAAATGACAATTAAAAGCAAAAGACAGTGGCTGAAAATGATAGTATCTTATTTCACCTTGCTTAAAACTCATTCTTTTTTTGTTAAAAGCCCCTGTTGTTTTATTGCTTCTAATATGCATTACAAAAATATAGCGTGTTACAGCTCAGGGCTAGAAAACACTAATGGACTGTAACTAAGGAATGATTATTTAACTTCAGAAGTTACAATATTTAGTTAATGATTCCCTGACATTGTCAGGACAGGTCACAGAATGCATTTTAAAGTAATTATAAGTTAGCAGCAGCAATTTGTATTTTTCCCCTAGCAACAGCAGTAGAAGTTGTATTTTTCTCTTCTCCTATCAGTGCTGACTCCTATTTCTTTTTTAAATCTGATTGCTTTTTTTTTTAATCCATTTAGTCTTGAAAATCATAATCAAAGGTTATGCTAGCAAAATAGCAATCTGCAAATAATTGTGATAGTGAGTTTTTGATACTGGCATGTAACAGAAGCAGTACATGTAGGTCTTAGCTGGAGTTTTTGCTTGTGCTATCTGTAAGAGGAAAATAGCAAGACCACACCATATGCCCAATAAAAGCTTCATTAGAAAGGCATTAGTAGATTAATCCAACTTACTCTGTGGTTTATTTTATTTAGAATGTAATAAGGTAAGTTCATTAGTTTGCAGACTTAATGTTTTCTACTGTACCTCAAAGCAACGAGTAACAATTCCACTGAGACTCCGCAGATCTCACTAACACCTGTCAAGATAAACACATGGCTCTCTAGGGGAATCATCTTGGCAACATAACTGAGGAAATCTGGAAAAAAGTAAGTCTTTCACACACAAAAGAGTGTTACACAGTATAAACTTGATTAATGATTTTTCACACGCCTCTGAGGTCATATATATCTCTTTAAAGTGAGGGGAAAAAAGTCAAATCAATCTCTGAAGAACAAATATTTTGGAATGTACAAATACTGCATTTGAAATGTATTTTAAAGAACCTGAAGGATGTAGAATAATTATGCAATTTGAATTGAGCCTCAGAAAGGCTGTCTGAGACCAGCAATTGAGTCTCCATCCCCCTAGGGCTAATACATTAGATTACAAGGATTATTGTAGTGGCAGAATTTGTGCCACTACATTTAAGATTATGTCAGCATTTACATTTTAAACCTGTATGTTCAGAGGTTCATAACTCAGCTATAGAAAATATGCTTGGCACTGCGAACAAATACGGTTTCTGCACAATGGTGACACTTTTTTCTGGGGAGAAAAAAAAAAAAAAGGAAGGAAGGAAGCTTAAAGCCAAATAAGTATTTTGACATTTTAAAGTTATGAATGTCAAAAGTTAATGCTGTCTTCTTACAACTCTGCTTTTTAAATTCAGTTATGTCTACAGCTGACTTTAACACTACTGCAGACTGGAGTCTGAAGCAATGTATTGAACTAGAAGAATGGATAGAATGGTAGCAGGCCGTACCTTACCCCTTTTCTTACCCATATTGTTGTAGGACTAATGTTTTCAGGGAAGGCAGGAGGTGGAAGTCCAATGTGCATCCTCTTCTCCACCAAGGCCAGGAAGCGGGGGTGTGGGGTGACGATCTCAAATCATGATGGGTGATATCTTAGAAATCCTGCCAGGAATATCTGCTTAAAAATGCACTCCTGACTGTTATTAACTTTAGGCACTCCACAAATATCATCACAAACATCATTTAGGGCCTTCCTGGCTGCCACTGGACTTCCCATCAAAAAAAAAAAAAAAAGGCAAGGATCTTTGCCTTGCAAATTCTTTAAATTCAATTTCCCCATTTTAGGGCCATTGCTGTGAGTCTAGTTTGAGCTTGGCCCTGACATGGCATTTAATATCTCAGGCATTATGTATGGTAATCAGTAGCAAGAGCTGCAAACAACCCGATACACACGCTTTTCCTATTTCTGGAGGCCTTTATAAACAGACAGTCTTTGCATATACTTTGTATGCTTGTACTAGATACAAAAGAGCACAGTGCTGGAGTCTGTTATTGGCATCTGTCACTGATCTCATCAAACTTCTTGATGACTAATTTGCAACCTATTTTTGTGTTTGTAGGGGTTTTTTTGGTTGGCTTTTTTTTTTTTTAGTCCCTAGCTGGAGTATTTGCTGAGGAGTTCAAATTAGTAGCGTTTAAGCTGTAGTCAGGGATCTCTCTGCGGCAATGCAGTGCCAATTCCTGCGGCAGCACTGGTAGAAATCAGAGAGACTTTTGCAGGTTCTGCAGCACTCTAATTGCCCATAGAATTAACTGCTCGTGCAGTAGTCCAGAGAGAACATGAGTACAGCCTGCCCTGCTTGATACAGGACTACAAATCTCTTAAATACCTGTGTGTATATACATGTGGATTTGGTCTTAATTCCTGTGGCTATATTGGAATGAAAGGGGGAACCTACCCAAAGGGTTAGCACCCTTTGTGCAAAATTAGACACAAAAAAAACCCCCACCAAAACCCCAAAATTAAAAGGCATTGCAGCACTAGCAGCCAGCAAAAGACAACCCCCAGTAGAGTACAAACCATCCTCCTCAGGCAGGTCAAACCAGGGCTAACGCAAGTAATGGTAGACAGACTTGGCAAAGTGCCCTGAAGACTGATGGATCAACCAGAGCTAGTTCAGACCCAGAGGGAGCTTTCTTTCAGCGTCAAAATTCCCCATTGGAAAATGTTCTCCAACCCGCCCCTTGTATTCTGAATTGAAGGGATCGGCTTATGTGCATGGTTTCAATAAAATGAAACAAAACAAAAATCAGCTTGCTTTTGACAGCAAGGAATAAAGAGAGATTATTTCTGTCTTTATATACACAGAGTCAAGAAACATTTAATATGAAGATTTAAGCCTATTTGGATGGACAGATTTATGGACAGAAAGACTTATTAACTGTACTGGGATTTAGTTTGTTCTATACATATAGAGAGAATAGCTGCACTACAGAGAAAGCAGCCTAAGTATTTGCATTGTAAACTCTTTTTTTTTACATGATCACCAAAAATTAGAATTTCTGTGTATTATATGACTGCATAAATACTCCATCCATCTCTCCTAGACTTATTTTAACTTCCAAGTCTCTGAGTAGTTCACAAAATAGTTTATTGGCTTCCTTTCTGAAGTGAAGGGTTTCTGCCCTAAGTTATGTAGGGTTTGGGCACAAACCGGCCATAGTTATTCATGGATCACAAGTCTAGGTTTAGTATCTTGCAATTAATTGGCTTTTGAAAGAAACATTCTCAGCTGTTTAAAAAAGGAAAATTAACATTTTCAGTGATATCAGACAGTGAAATATCTGAAAATCAGACATTTTTATTATGGGAAGATCCTGGGTATAGGTCCTTAAATTCATCAGAGTTCATAGCGGTAAGTGGAAACATTAGCTTGGATATTTTCTTGTCTAAACCACTGTCTGTAGGACAGATAAATATAAATTCTGGCCTGCTTAATTGCAATCACAAAATGTCCACAGTTATTCGAATTAAGTGGGATTCCACAGCCAGTAGTGGACGAAAGCTACACTAGAAAAGCATAGGAAGTGTGTTAAAGTGTTCATTGAATAGTATTCCCTGTGATATAAATACATATTTGGGGAGGGTTTTTTTTCTATCTGAGTTTGCTGAACAGCACTTGAGCTTCAGGAGTTTAAGGGCGTATTTTGCAACACTAAGTGCAGGATTTCCTCTCTGGAGAACAGCAGTGGCCAGAGAAAGGCTGGTTGCATAAGGTGGCGCTTAACCTAAAGGACCCTGGATTCAACTGACAACTGCTGGCCTAAGGCATGGTCTGCACTTTTGTTTTGCTGGTGTCACCAAAGTTGGTCACCTTAACTGACACAGCTGTATTGACAAGAATTGGGGTGTAGAGAGACATGGTTATACCAGCAAGAATTTTCTGATTTTATCAGAGGAAGTACTGTTAATTATACTCATGGAAGTGCTTTTTTTTTGTTTGCTTACATCTTCTTTAGGAGCATTTGGTGTTTGTAGGATAATGGCATTAGAGGGAGCCAGGGAAAGAAGTGCTTTTACAATTAAGGATATTCTTTCTCAAAAACATAGGAACCTACTGGTTTTAACAGACTTTGCTTTGTAGAAATAACTTGATTAAAAGTCACCCTTTCTACCAATGTGACCTGCACAGGGTAAGTGTTATATGGGTTAACTTCACAGAGCTAGGTTTCCAAAATACTAAAAAGTGCCTTGCGAACACTACAGTTTATTTTCACACTTTATTTGCTATGCCTGCAATGGGACATTTATTTATTTACACAAACTTGTTTATTGCCTTCTTTTGTACCACTTCTTCCTTCTTTGAGTGAACCTTCACAAGCTGATACCACAATGTTGATTGTGTTGGGAGCACATGATTCTGTGCCCTTGGGGATTAAAACCAGATTATTTCAACTTCAGCTAGTCCTCAGCTAACAAAGATCCATACTTTTATGTCAGCAGGGGGTAAAAAAAGTGTATTTTAAATAAGAAATGCTGCTTACTATCGGTTCTCATAATGTTTACTTGCAGATGCTTTTAAGTTTTACTTTTCATTAAAATGCTGAACTCTGAGTGCTAAGACACCCAATTAAGCTTTTTAAATAAAACATGGAAAGACTAGAAGTATCTGACTACCAAGATTTGCTTCAAATTGGAAAGAAGTGCTTGCTGTTATCACAAAAAACTGTGCAAGAGAGGATTTTACTTCCTGGAATTTCCTTCTTTTGCCTTCCTGTCCCCTTCTGCCTTTCACTTGCTTTCACACACTCTTCCTTCTTCACCTTCCTTTTCACCTTCATGTTATTCTTTCCATTTTCAATCTTTTTCCGATATCTTCCGCAAATTACTTCGCCCCGTTTCTCACCCGTGCACTGCATTAGATCACCTTTCTTCTCTCTGAAACCTGGATAGTCCCCCTTTTGTTCCCCTTTGTGGTTCAAGAGTGCAGAGCCAGGAAAATGTCCGTGTTACTAGAGCTAGTACATTCAAGGTGCTGAGCACACTGTCAGATCCAGAAAGGGATGCCTATTTAGGCATCTGTCTCCCTCTTCACATCTTAACCGGGTACTTAAATAAGTTAGACACCTAAATAGCTTTGTGGAGATTGGCCTTTGTGTCATCAACTCTTGGTTTGGATAGGCAGCAGCAAAATAATCCATTCATTTAACAGTCCCTAAGTAGCATTTAATGTCATAATTTAACACCTAAAAATGACCCATTATAATCTATCTGATGAAAAAAACTTCTCTAAGTAGTCTCCAAACACAGATTTAAACTAGAAACTTTAGTGGCAGTTATGTGTGTGCACTGCATAAATAGTACACATTTAATAATGCCAAGCACTTAAACACCCTTTTTATCTTCAGTAAAATAGTAAATGAAGTACCTTTGAAGTACATTTTATTCGTTTGTCCTTTGTATTTAAGCACTTTAGGCCTTCCAGGCACAGTGTGGCTATTGGAATAAGAATTTAGGTTAAGGTGCTCAAGATACAAACATACCCAACAACACCGGGAAAGCAGAATGATTACACAAAGTCCTACTGCATCCCCACCAAAGCGTATCTTAGGTGAATAACTATGATCAGGTCGGAAGGGATCTGCGGAAAACCTCTGTTGCAAGGATACACCTAATGGGAACCCTGCAATGGGGTGCAGCCATGCGTTCCTGGACTCTTTTTCCTGGACTCTGGAGAGCAACTCCCACCAAGAGGTAGCAGAATACAGCTCTTGGTGGAGGCCTTAAAACAGCTGAGCAGGAGTTGGTCTAGACAGGACTTGCCAGCAGAAATTGTATCTGAACAATTGCGTTGCCAACTGTATCATTACACGGTTGGCAATACCGGCTTCCTATTTCAGAGAAGTGATAACAATTTTAAGTTACTCGTCTGTAGGATGTCTAGAATCATTAAGAACAGTCAGTTAACTACTGCATGTTTCTAAAAAGGCAGTAACGTGTGAACGGTTTACTGAAAAACTGCTTCCAGTGACTGACTGAAATATTTTGTTTCCCAAGTCAGATTGATAGAAAACCTCGTGGTATTTATGGATTAAATTTCTAACACATATTGCTGGCATGAACAGGAAATACACATCAGGGGCTTTAATTTTAGGAGTGTTGGTGAATCCAGGCTGATGTTTCTTTATGACTTCTTTCATTGTTCCTTTTTAACTCTGAAACTTAGAGAATTTATTGTATTTTATTTTTTAAGAGGTGACAGTGCATGGCAATTGCAAGCTTTCAGTTTGGAAAATCGGGGTTTCTTACTTCTTTTACACTAACGCTTCTTGAGAGGCTGGGAAAATCACTGACTTCCTTATCAGCTACCTTTCCCGGTGGCAGAGGACGAGCCCTGCCCGGGAGGACCGCTCCCCCGGGGCCGCCCTGCGGTGCGGGGTTGGCGGAGACCTGCCGGGCAGCCGCCCCGCCCTGCTGCCCCGACTCTCGCTCTGGCCGGCTTCCTCCCGTGCGTATGACCACTTCCACGAAGCGCGAAAAGGTCTCGGGTGGGGGTTTTTGGTTTTCTTTGACTGTTTTCACCATCGCGTTAAGACGTCTTGATAATTCACCCCGGCCAAACTTTGAGTCCGCGGCGGGGCTGCGCTGCGGCCAAGCGGGGAGGGGTGTCAGAGGCACCGCCCCCGGGGTAGCGCAGGGGGTGCCGCTCCCTCGCCCCCTGACCTGGCGGGTGGTTCGGGGGTCCTTTCGCCGCCGTGTGCAGTCGCCGGCATCACCCCGGCGCGGGGCGCGTATCTCCCCGCCGGGCGACAGCGATCCCCCCGGGGCTGAGCAGAGCCGGGGCGAAATGCCGTTTTCTTTCCTACGCGGCTGAGTAAGGGTTGTGACTTCCCTTCGCGTGCATCTGTGTGAATTAGAAAGCGCCTCAGCAAATTGCAGTGGTTTTCCTTTAAACGAACGCGAAATGTATAAAAAAGCATCCTCACACCCACTGCTCGCCCTCTCCCTTTCACGCATCCGCACCCCGCACCCATGATCTCATGCTGCTGAAGGCATGGCACAAGATCTACGGCAGGCTGGAAACGGGGGGGGGGAGGGAGGGAGGGAGAGAGAGAGGGAGGGGAGAGCCGAGCCGAGCCCAGCCGGGAGTGTGGGGCTCACGCACCCTGCTGTGCCCAGGTGTGGTACTGCAGGCGCTGCGCCTCCCTTGGCTGGCTCCGGGGGGGGGGGGCGCAGGGCCCTCCGAGGGGTGAAATGCTTTCCCGCTGAATCCTTCGCTTTTAAACGCGACAGCTCCTACCCGCGGCCGCGGGGAGGGGTAGAGTAGCCCTTGCCGCTGCTTTCGGGGCAGGCGCGGGTGCGCGGCGTGGGGCGAGCACCGTGGCGGGGCCCCGCACCCGTGGCGGGGGGGGGGGGGGGGCGATGCGGGTGCCGCCGGCGCCGCCCTGCAGCCGGGGGCGGGGAGCTGGGCCCAGAAACGGCTTTTTCAACCCACTTTGTGGCCGCATCTGCGTGTGGGCAGCCGAGGTGCGGTAGTTGAGTAGTGCCGGAAAAAAACCAAACCCAACCGGTAACTCTTTGTTACGCGCCGTGTGTGTAATTACCGGATAATCAAAGCCGATGCTCTAGCAGACAGAGGGAAACGTCTGATGGGCGAAGTTTAGGCCAATTAAAAGCCCCGAAATGGTTCTTTTTAAGATGAAAGTGTTTTTTCAAGACACTGGTACAGCTGAACTATCAGAGGAGGGGAATTGCTCCCGCCCTGCTGCTGACTCCGCGGCGCGGATGGGTGGCGGGTGGGGAAGAGCGGCGTGTGCGTGTGCGTGTCCTCCGCACCGCCCGAGCCATGTTCTGGCAGTGCGCGGCTCCCGAAAGGCAGAGGAGCGGCAGCGCGACTGTGTGGGAGCTGAACTCAGCCTCCCTCTTTAACATAGGCTCGTCCTCTGCATTGCATCCAAGCTTCAGCGATTTGCTGTTTGGAGACTGCAGATTTGCATAGCCCTGCTCTTCGCAAGCATGGTTATTATTTTTTTTTTTCCTTCCCCCCCCCAGCTTCTTTCATAAGGGTGCACTGTTCTCCCTGAAAACATCCTCGGGTATTACTGTCAATAGTCAGAGCACTGAGATTGCCGGAGCAGCCCGATCATTGTCTGGCGGCGTGTGCGAGCGTGTGCGGGTGTGAGTGTGTGTGTGCGCGCCGGGAGAGAGACCGCTCGGTGAGGGCTCACCAGTTTGGAGATGAATGGAGGGAAGAGCAGCAGTTTGATTTTTCTCTGCTTTCCCAGCGCTGGCTGATGGAGTGGCATCCCCTTTTTTCCTTCTCAGCAGAAATGTGGCATGATTGGCTACACTGTGGATTACTGAGGATGGGGGAATGCTTGGCACTCTCGTAGCCCTTGCAACTGTGGAGTATTGTTAATGAGCACCAGCCCCGGGAAAGCTGAAACTACCGATTGTTTCAGCGTGGGGCTTTTCCCTTCTTCCACCTCTTTGCGAAGGCTCTGAACTGCCTGGATTCTCCGCCTCTGACTATGTCTCGGATTGTTTTGGGTAGAAGAAGACCTGGAGAAAAGGATCCTCATAAGCTTTCCCAAAGGGAAGAGATGGCTCGCCTGGTGCGGTGAGCTGCAGCCAGCGCCGTGTGCGAGTGTGCGAGCGCGCCTCTGCCCAAAGTTTGCCTCCTGTGCTCCGGCTGCTGCTCCTCCCGAGGACGCCGCGGGCCGGCTCGCCGTGCGCCGGAGGATGGGGGGGCTGCTCAGGGGCAGCCCGGAGCCGGGACCCGCCAGCAGCGGCAGCAGCAGCAGCGCCGGGGGCCGCTTGGCCCTGCTCTGGATAGTCCCGCTCACTCTCAGCGGCCTCCTTGGGGTGGCGTGGGGCGCCTCCAGTTTGGGCGCTCACCACATTCACCATTTCCATGGCAGCAGCAAGCATCATTCAGTGCCTATCGCTATCTACAGGTCACCGGCTTCCTTGCGAGGCGGACACGGTGGGTTCGGACGCCGTTCGGTACCCTGCATGGTCGGGTGTGCGCCGCGTCGTGCCGCCCGCCCCGCACCGGAGGTCAGGCGCGGGCTGCCGGGACCCCGCGGGCTGCGGTCGGTGGGAGGAAGAGGAGCGGGGGGGGGGGAAGGCGGGAGAAGGGCCGTCGGGTAGGGGGTGCGGGCCCGTCCCGCCGCTCCCAGCTCGGGGGTGCGGGGAGGGGCGTGGGGGCTCGGCTGGCCTGCAGCCGGGCGGGGGCGGGCGGAGGATGCTGCCGCGGCTGCCCGGGCATCCCCCGGGGCCGGCGGCGTCCGCGTGCTGCACGCCCCGTAGAGCTTCGGGATGGGTCGGTGGGCGCGGAGCGGAGGGGAAGGCCCTCCCGCACCCCTCTTCCACGCTCCCCACCCCGCCGCAGATGGAGCCGGCTGGAAAGCCCAGCCCGGAGGCGCCTTCATCGCCCGGAGCCGCGACTCCCGAGTGGGAGCGCTCCGGCAGCGCCGCCTTCCCCCCGGCCCCGGTGCCCCAGCCCGGCCCCAGGCACTGCCCCGCGGCGGGTGCCCCCTGGTCCCGTGTCGCGGCGAGAGGCAGGGCTGGGTGCCGAGGGACCCCGGCGAGGGGCGGGGGGGCGGTGTGGGGGGGAGCCGGTGTGTTGCTTAAATTGCTGGTGAGGATCACGCTCCTTCCGATTCATTAGCCTGGTCGAAAGTCGATGAACTAAAGCAAGGGTCAGCTAGTTACACGGGGGCTCGGGGAAGGAGTAAAGGCTGAGAAGCCGAGAAGGGGACGTAATGCCCGCCGTAGCGGTCAGGAGAGCGGGCGGAGATAAAATCCTTTTCAGGTGCAAATACATTTGGCTTAAGAATTACAGTGCTCCGGCACTTAGTTTCTCAAGTGAGAGGAAGCTGCTTCAAGTGCCCTTTAAACATCCCTGTTACAGCTGTGCTCTTGCGTTTAGCACGCATACTTAGGTGAACCTACACATAAATACATGCAAAATAGATACGCGTATGTTCAGCGTTACCAAAAGCTGCAAAAGAAAGCGAAACACCAGACTGTGCTTTAAGGATTTAAACCCAAAGCCTCCCTTTGTTTCCGAGAGAGAGGGAAAAAAAAAAAAGAAAGATAAAGAAAACCCCTTGTTGGCTTCTGATTAGATTACAGAGCTTCATTCTTCTTCATTTTCTCATCTTGCCTTGCTTCATTTGCACGATGATGCGATGTCATTTACAAGCTTTGCAAAGCAAAAACCAGATCTTGTACTTAACCTTTGCATCTCTGTGCAAGATGACCCAATTGCAGGCACGAGGTAGTTAGGATTTATTGGATTTTTTTTTTCCCAGTGATTAACAATGCTAGCGTTAGCGGATGCCATAGCGTTGTTTACCTGAAAATTCCCACTGTGTGCTAAATACTCTTTAATACTCTACTGCTAGAAAAGGCAAAGTGCACAGAAATGGCTTTTCTTAAGTATTTGGGTAATTCTTTTAAAAAGTTGAGTATCTGGTCTAATTTTTTGTTTTTAAAGGAGAAAATCAGGCCGCCACTCTCTTCTATAGTGCACTGAGGCAGTGCAAGATTGAGAATGCTGCATGTTCTGTGCTGTATGTGCTTAAAGGGGAAAATTAAAGATGTGTATGTGTGCACATAGATGTGTATGCTTGTTATTCTTTCCATTTTTGCCCAAATGGGAATATAATTCAGGGGTTTGCTATTAATTTGAGGGAAGGCTAAAAGCAATGTGATTGTAGAGGTACCAGCTACAATTCCTTAGAATGTGTTTTGAAATCACACCTTTTGCCAGTTTTAAAAAACATTACTTTGGACCCAGTCACAGGGTGGTGATGTAAAAGGGCAGCTTTCTCAGGAGAAACGCTTCTTGTTAAAGAAAATGAAAGATGAAGTGGTGGAGCTGCCACTTAAGGACTTCATAAGGAAGCCCAGGAGCCTCTCCAGAAGTTAAGTAGCTGATTTTACAAAATGAAGGATGTTACATGTCATAAGAAGGCATTTCATAGTGTTTACTTGATAACTCTGTGTTTGTTTTTCTATGTTTATCAGAAATTCTACTGTCTGACAGTGTTTTAAAACTCATAATTCCTTTCATCGTTAATTCTTCAGAGAGGTGCTCCCATTTACTTCTGTAAGCCTGACAAGCAGTTCTCTTTCTGGCTGAGCAGGGTGGGACACAGCTCCTGTGGTGCCCATCACTGCATTTCTAACCATCAGTCAGAGGGAACTGGGGGTGGGGAGAGGTGGTGGATGCGTATTCCTACCCCAGCATCAGAGCATCCTTCTCCAGTGTCCCAGCCCCAGCTGAAAGCTAGGATTTGATTCTCAGGCTTATATCCTTCATCATTAGCTCCATTCAGTTTTGCAGTTACTCAGTTCTAGTCTAATACACCTGTATGTGAACACTGCAGTCTTTGTGGTGACCTCATATCTGCTTTTCTGTTACTTTGTCAGCTTTTTCCAGCATCATACCTGTTAAAAGTTGACAAGAGCTTTTGGGGTAGGTCAATTAGTCGATCCCTGATGAAAGCATTGCTCTCTAATATTGTGAATCAGAAGTGTCAACGGAAGGAGAAACGATCACTTTGCCCAGACACTCAATAAATGTCACCACAGTCCTCAGACATCCACACCTTCCCCCTCTCCCCCTGGCACTGGCCAGCCCTGCCACCCCCATCTTCTTGACAAGGGCTTTGATTTTCTTAGCTTTTCAGTTTTCCTTGAGCCAACCCAATTCCAGTTAATAGTACAGGCAAAGCCAAGTGCCCAGCATGGTTGGATTTTTTTCACTTCTTTAAAACAAAAAACAAAACAAACAAACAAAAAAACCCACCAAATCCTGAAATCTTGCTGCTAATGCTCTCATCAGGTAATTTTGCTGGGATTTTGCTTAGTAGTATGATCTCATGTGGTTTTAGTGGACAGTATTGTGCCTCCCAGAGACATAAACAGAATTCCAACCAAGCAATTAGCTCACCCTATTAAACAAAAAGTGGTTCAGCATATAGTTTTTTAATATACTAAAAGTAAAAATTAAACTTCTTTCAGGCTTGACCAAATGGTTTCTTGACTTTGTTTTCTGACTTTTATTAAGCTTGGGAAAGTGAAAGGTGGCTGAAAGAATCGAAAGTTTAACCACAGGAGGGAATAAGAAAATAATTCTCTGGATGATGACATTGGCAACATACAGAGAAATAAGAGAAAAACTAATGTTCACAAATGTAAGTCCTAGACTGCTCAGCGCTTCCAGTGGTCTCTGCAGCATGTGGGTTATTTGATGATTTATGTTCATGTCTCCTTGCTCCATTTAAGAAGAAGGCTATTACTTTTGTTATAGCCGTATCTACCATGCAATCTTTTTTTGGAGTAGACAGAGTAGCTCTTACTGCAGTGCCTCTAGATTACAGAAACATGGACTGTCCATGGCGAAGCCCACATAAAAGGAAAGCAATTGCAACTTTGTCAGTAGCTGTAAAAGAAGAAAGGCAGTTTCTTTACAAATCCAGGAACACGGATGTGATGTAAAAATTGCACGTTGAATAAGTGAAAAGGTTAAAGTGTAGCCGTATGGGTGGCTGTCACCATCCTCATTCAGCCCTTCCTTCCTGCACATACTCGCTGGGTCTTTCATTGCCCCCCAGTTTCTCATTCAGTTACCAAGTGACAGGTACAGTACATCTGTTTCTTCTAGCTGTTTCTCCTTTCTGTGCTCTCAGGATCTTGTTTGGGCTGTTTTCTGATAAATCTAAGTTGATTTGGGGTATTTTTAAATCTGCCAGAGTGGGAGCCAGGAGGTGACTGATGAAATCTGCATGTTGGTATGTGCATGTGCTTGGAAAGAAAAGGTAAAAATGGGGAGGTAACAGGATCAGTGTGCTCACCGGCAGAATGGAAGGAGTTGAACAGTATGTTTAGGGGTTGTGCAATTAAGGACCTGGGTCAGCATGGTGCCAAGGGATTTGGCTCGTTGAGAATTATGGCCAAGATATATGTCAATGGTTTAGGAGGAGCGGGGACATTCTGAAGTAGAGGGAATAGGGTACTAGGGGCAGTTATTAAGACAGCGGTAGTTCAGGCTGGGGAAGTGCTAGCATCCTTTGTGGTGGAACAGTAGAGGCATTTAAGCTGTTGAGCAGAGAGGGTGAAAAAGTTCTTCAACAGCAAAGTTTCTGAGCAGGAAGAAGAACTTGTGGAAAGTTAGAGCTTTGTGCAGGAAAAGCTGGTGTGGTTTGGAGGCGAGAGCTGGGGTTGAGCACCAAGATGGTGTGTTACCACAGCACGTTCCCTCCTCCAGCCTGTTCTATCCAGAGCATGACGTGGCAACAGGGACATGCATGCTGATCTCCCACTTCCAAGCTAGGCCAGCTTCTTTCAGTCTTTGCTTCACCATTATTGGTGAAGTTCACGTGCACTGGATTCACCCACGGCATGTCCGTTCAGAGCAGCTTATGCAGCCAACTCACCAGCTTGCCATTATTGGAGTGCCAGACTGCGGGCTGGACCAGGCAGCCCTTGTTCAGTGATGATGCCTGTTGAACTCCACAGGAGCTTTTGCTCAGTGAGAGTAAGAGGACCAGAACCGCAACACAGCAGTGAAATCATTTATGCCCCCGTCATGACAAATACGACTGAAACTGCTTTGAAGGATGTGCCTATGGTGTATAGGTAGTATTTTATCTGTGTAAGAAAACTGCAAGGCAAGAGTTATTAGTGTAGTTAAAAATAATTTTATGGCCTTTTTTTTTTTTTTAAATATACTGGAATTTCTGTTTCTGCATATAATGATAATAAACCAAATATTTTTATAGGTTAGGGTAAATGAAGTGGCATTTTTCAGTTAGAATGTGCTTATTATGTTGCAGAAAAGGTTTATATGTTGATTAAAGCATCAAATGGAAATGTTTCCAGATGTTCAAGCGTTGTTACTCAATGTGATATTAGAGGTAAAAGTGAAAAAGTATCATCTTTGTGTTATAATTGGCTTTTTTTTAGGAGAGATCTTTTAAATGGTTGGGGTTTTTTTTTCAATCCTGTTTATACATCACAATCTTGTTTTATATCTCCATGTCATTCACAGATTTTCAAATACTTACTAGTTCTCCTGCTCTGAGTGCTTTTTACACAACTGAGACATTTTCATGTTTTAAGACTGTAAAGCATAGCAGCTTTCTCCACGTCTTTAAATTATATAAATTTTATATCCCCTTTCAAAATTTCCAATATGCTCCATCAGTTATTATCCCCATCAGCTGCCAAAGTATTAACATCAGTTGGAATAAAATGAATAACAAAGCAATTTCAGTCAGCATAGTGCTTAATTGGCTGTGCAGTTAGATATGCATATTAGGAAGTGTGGTTTCTATATTATTATTTCTGTCAATATGGTTTGTCAAAGAGGCGTACAGTCTTCAACAGTATTGTGGACAGTCTGGAGTACTATAATAAAGAGTGGAATGTTGCTCGTGGATTTCTGATAAGCATCTTTATACAAGCCTTACTGCCTTAGTACATGCACAGCTATTGATTGACTGGGGTGCCTTTACAAGAGCTAAATAAATAACACCACTCTGTTGTCACTTATCAGCAATACCACTTTTGCCTCAGCCTGCGGTAACCATGTTTTTCTAGATTTAAAGCATGTTTTATTGTCTTTTAATCAAATACTGTTTGAAATAAGTTATCAGAAGAAATTAATTTAGCATTCAAGACAGTGTACTTGGTGCTGTTTCTAATTTTCAAAGATGGATTTTTTTCTGGTAGCAAGAGGTTGACTTTAAGGGAAAATTCTTTCTGTCTTTTCATTTTAGTCCAGAGGAGAACTCTGTAGAAAAAACTGCTAAGCCCAGTGTGAGTAAACACAACCGGTTCTAGAGTCCTAGTATTTTCTCAGCTTTCTTACATAGATGGCCATTACCATGGTTAACCATGGGACGACATGCCTGATTATTATATTTTCAACAGACCTTGTAGTGTAATTCACTGAAGTTCCTCTTTTGCCTTCTCCATGGTCAAAGCTTGCAATAGTTCTTAACCTTTCTGAGTAATCAAGATGTTGATTGAATCAACACTACTGACCCCTTTCTTGTCTTTTCCCAGTATCAGTTAATTTATTTGTCTGTTATTGAGTTTGATGTCCTCAGGTCTGCCACAGTATCTGGAACAAATTTTTCTAAGCTACTGTCGTGGTTTAACCCTGGCCAGCAACTGAGCACCACACAGCCACTTACTTATTCTCCCCCAGTGGGGTGGGAGAGAGAATCATAAGAATAAAAGTGAACGAACTCGCGGGTTGAGGTAAAGACAGTTTAGTAAGTAAAGCAAAACCAAGGAATTAATTCACTACTTCCCATCAGCAGGCAAGTGTTCAGCCTTCCAGGGAAGCAGGGCTTCGTCACTTGTACTGGTTACTTGGGAAGACAAACTCTGAAAATCCTTTCTTTCCTTCTTCCTCTAGCTTTATATGCTGAGCATAATGTCATAAGGTATGAAATATCCCTTTGGGCAGGCGGGATTAGCTGTGCCAGCTGAGTCCCCTCCCAGCTTCTCGTGCAGCCCCAGCCTGCTCACTGGTGGGGTGGGGTGAGGAGCAGAAAAGACTCTGTGTAAGCATTGCTCAGCAGTAACAGAAACATCCCTGCGTTATCACTGTTTTCAGCACAAATCCAAAACACAGCCCCGTACCAGCTACTATGAAGAAAATTAACTCTGTCCCAGCTGAAAACAGCACAGCTAACAATGTCCTTTCTAGTTTGTAAATAGAGTGCAGGCAGAGCTGATAGATCTTGCTGTGATAATAGGTTGACTTGTGAATGCAGCTGTGATTAGAAGTAGAATGGAACAGTCTGATTTGATGAAAGAAAGTGTGTTATAAATAACGATGTTGTTTTGTAGAGTTAAAAGTAACTAACATAAAGAGAGGCCATGTACTTACCATCATGCAGACGTTGTTTTCTTTCCAAATAGCAACATGGATGTCTGGAAGTAATTTCCCACCCTTTTTCTCATAACTTTCTATACCTTTGTGTTCAAGCATGTGTGTGCACACACATACGTATCACAGTTTCTTCATAATGAGAAAATTGTCCATAGTGTTAAGTTGGAAAAGACAGCGTTTCTCTAAAAGTTGAAAAATGTTACAAAATATTCAGTGACAGTATTCATTAACCACAAATGTAACTGATCAGAACAATATAATTAATTATTCCCTTCTCCTATAGTTGATAGAGAAAATGAGCCAGTGAGAAAGGAGGAGAGGAGAAGTAGTGCTGCTGGATGTCACTCCACAGCGCTGGGATAAGGTGGTGGGGAGGATGCCACACTTAGGAGTAGTCACCATCTCTGGCCCATGATTAGTGAATCTGTAAAAAACTAGTAATTGGTTCTGAATTTCTGTAAACTCTAAACTGGTCAAATCCACCAAAATAGCCTGGATTAAGGGTGTGACTGGCAAGTAGAATAAGAGTTATTATGCAGTGCTACCGTGCACTGCAGGTAGAATAAGAGTGAAAAAGCTTTACCATTTCTGGGGCTTGGTTGATAAGAAAAATGTACCCGTACAATAGATACATGGTGTCCATGATCTCAGATCTCAGAAGGCAAGACAAGGTTGAAGCTGCATCAGGGTTTACCTGCAGGGGTGAGGAATGTGCATAGTCTACATATTTGAACTGTAAGCAGCACAACAGCTGTAAGAGTCTTCCTTTTAAATACATAGATAGGTGGTTCTTGAAGAGTTTGCTGCTAAAGAATGGAGAGACTAGGGCTCAGCTCATTCTGCTGTTCTGGGGCCTTAATGGGATGCCTCAGACACCTACTCAGAAAGGACAGAAGTGTTAACTCTTTAGCTCTCTTTTACTGCAGTTTTTTCTGCAAAGAAACGCCAACATCCTTCTAAAGCAAGTCGACTGCTTTCCAAATACGTTCTTTTATCCCTGCATATCTGCAACAGAGTTAGGGCTTCTCTATTTTACTTCATTAATTCAGCTCATTTGTAATTGTAAAATAAAGAAGAGCTGAGAATGACTGGACTTGGAGAAACTCAAAAAAACTCTGAGAAACTTTCTCTACCTTGAAGAGGAATCAAATGTATTCTTAATCCATGTTTGCACTGCTGAATCTCTGGAGTTGTTTGACTTCCTCAGTGACAGCAGCTCTAGAGCCCTGGAAAGTGGGTGGAAAGGAGATGGGGAGGCAGACGGAAATGGCCATGAGCTTGGCTGCTCACTCACCAGCAAGGATGAGGCGATTTGAAGGAGTTGAAGGCTAAAGACGACACTGTTTCTGATCATTGGCTTGTTATTAAGGTCAAGCACAAAATTCCCACTCGTGCCCTGATCCGTTGTGCCTTTGTCAGACAGGATGTCCCTCGTGCGTGCTGCACTTCTGCTGTGGTCTGCCGCCACCAAAACAATGCTTTTTAAGCTGTGAATGAGTTATTGCAAATAATAATGCAAACACATGTATTTTTAAAGTAGGTTTGATGCAGTTAGTGGATGTGTTCATTTTATTTCACATGACAAGAATTATGAGGGAGCTTTCAGTAAAAATAATGAATTGCCATATTTATGGAAAACATATGAGCATGGATTGAATCATGCTGTTATTTTGGGCTTGGATATTCAGTGCCCACAGAGAGGGGTTTAGGAGTTGTGACAAAACAACAGATGTGAGATTAGCCCCTTTGGCTGTGTCTAAATGGATGTGTCTTAAAATCCTGGTGTCCCAGTTGGTTAGAACATGCTGTGGCTCCCATCCAAGCCCCATCCTTCCACCCATACTCTTCTCAGGCTGGTTTGTGTTTGCAGTTTGCCTTGCTGTGAGTCTTAAAACTGCCTGGGGCATGCACCCCAACCTTGGCATTCAGCGCAGCTCTCAAATATTGCTGTTGATTACTCTGAAAAGAAATAGAAATGCTGTGAATGTCCAACTTCCTAAATAATCTGTTATATCGAGTGAAGTTAAATGAAACATTATATGGACACGGGAGAGTGGGGGATAAGTCTACCATTTTTTTATTGCTTGAAAGTTTTTCCAAGTAATTTTTTATTGGTTGGAAATCCTACTTAAGTTGCAGGTGTATGCCTGCTCACTTTATGCCCTATCGATTAGAAGACTTGACTTTTCAAGTACTGAGGTTAAAAAACACCTAACATGCTTTTTGTTGTCTAGAATGCCTTATGTATTGAGGGTGTGTAGCCCAAATTCTCATTTCAACTCTGCTGACTTCTAATAGAGAAGCAGTCATTCACTAAGACTGAGTCCAGAACATTTTTTGTAATGGCAATTTTAAACTTTTGTAGAAATCTTCTAACATTAGCTCATAAAGTTTGCTTTTCATCACTCAGCACAATTTGACAGCTTTAGCTGTTGTCTGACATGAATATAGTAAAATCTACTGTATGGCATTTAGAGAGAGACGGTGAAGAAAGAATAGCAACAACAACATTTTGCAGCAACAGCAGCAAACCCAAACATCTTAAAGTGACATGGTCGGATATCTTACTGTGCAAGACATTGCAAAACTGTAGTTAAGCGTGCAGATAAGAGGAGTTGTTGGTCTGTTAAGAATAATGACCTGTAAATATCTAACTCAGACACCTAAATTTCAGTTTGTAGCTGGCAGTGATTTTATGAGTTGTATGATTATCTAAATGAAAATGCAATTTCTACTTAAGTGTGCAGGAGCTTAGTTTCAAAGAGCCTGAGGTCAGTAAAGGTAAATAATTAAATGAGGGAAAATGTGATACATCTGCTAGATATCTATAGAGGCAGTTACTTTAGATATGGCAGTTATTGACACTGATATAAATTGCAAGTGACTCAGCTGAAGACTCCTCAGATCCTATCTACTCATTGTACTTGTAGAATAACGGTTGCTTGTCAGGGGGCTTATGCCTTAGACTTTGAGAAGGTGGGTTTCAGTGCAATCTGTGTATCTTAATATGGCTTTTGCCGGCACTTGGACGAGGGACAAATGTCAGTGTTTCGGTACAAGGTCACTGCTGGAGATTGAGAAAGGCTCATCCTAAACTGGTCATAGCAAGTGTGGTGTGAGTAAATAAATATGTCAGAATTTTGCAAATATTTTCTGTTTGTTTGCAGTAATTAACTTGATCTCTGCTGGCTGTTTGATAAGCACTCTCCTCTTTTTTTTTTTTTTTTTTTTTCTTTTTCCAAATACAATTATTAGAATTTGAAGACAAGCTAAAAAAAGAATTTTATGCAATCTAGGAGCCAATTTACATATGTATATAGTGTGTGATGGTTCTTTTGTCTTCTGTAGGGTCAGTTAATTGCCAAAGTATAGTTTGGAAAAAAAGAAAATTGGGGGAGAAAAGGAGCAGTCGTTAGTGCTAAATTATTACTGCATAATAAGTTCAACATTGCTAAATGACCTCCCCTACACCCCCATTTTCTAACTGTCATATCAAAAAGTGGCATACATACATTAACCCTTGTTCTGCATAAGCACTGATACCTCAGCGGCTCAACAGCGCAACTTGGCACTAGGCTTGTCTGGAATAGTTATTCCCATTTCACAGAGACGAGCTGAGGCATGGTAAACCAGCTTCTCATTTGTGTTCTCTCTTGAATGATTCCAAGAAATCATGCAGTGGTCAGACTGGCCATCTGAAAATTCCCTCTGTGTCTCTTGTGCACTTGCCCGTGATGTAAGAGACGTATCTGGGGCATGGCCAGAGTGTGTAACACTGTTGTCAACTGGCCTAGCTTCAAGCAGATTCCATGCTGGTTTAGCGTATGCCATGCCTCAGTCATCCCTCCATAAGCAATTCATGGCGTAGTGCTTTTCCCACAGCTGTGTGTCGAACACAAAACTAAGTGCAGCAGAGGTTAAGGATTATTGTGCCGGGGCTTGTTAATGAAGAGCCATCCAGTTTATTTCACAGCTTTACCTATCTAAATGTGACAAGCATCTAACCATGTCACACAGCAGCCTGAAATGGGAAAAGGAATTAAACAATGAACTCGCAGAGTTCCGTATTGCTCTTGCATTCTATTGTATGGAGCTAATACTAAGAGCCAGGACCATTAAAACAATGTACTACATACTGAACAAACACCATTATTCCTTCTTTCGGTGTGTAGGTAATACTGTGGGATTAATAGAACTGATTTGTAAAAACAAGAAATGGGAGAAGGGAAGAAGAAAAGGAAAATGGATCGAGCAGGCAGAGCATACCTTTGTTTAAGAAAAAAAGACCCCAAACCATTTTCTCCCTGTGGAAATTTGTGATTTTTTTTTTTTTTTTTTTTACAGGGACTATTTTCTCAGTTATTTGGCTTGATATTTACAGAGCTATTGTAATTATTTTAGATGTAGAAAAGGCATAAAATACTGAGCTTTGTGTATGCCAGTACACCAAGCTTAGAGCTCGCATGCCTTCACAGAAGAGACTCGCCTATCTTCTGGTATGAGTCGAATCTTTCCAAACTCCCTGTCAGTGCTTACATTTTTGGGGCCATATGGGGGGCAGCTCCCTTAAATATTGTTCTCTGCTTGTCTTGTAATTCCAGTTGCTCTTGGTATCTGACGTCTATTAACTGAGAAGGGCAGTCATAATGCATTGAGTCTGGATTTGAACTGGTGCCTTCACATCGTGTTATTTTGTTTTACAGATACCGTTTGCCATTTAAATGTTCCCTCTCCCTGTAATTGCTCTGGATGTTTGGATGTTGACATCGGTAGGCAGAGGTATTTTCTCTCTGTTCCATAAGTGAATGAGGTGAGGGTTTCCTTAAGTGAAAACACATCTAGCTTTGTTTGAAAGGATTAGTTGCTTTCATATGCTACTTTAGGACTGTTAGGATAATTAGCAGTTAATCGGAACGATTTCACACGCCATTATTTGTAAGAATGACTGGGACAAGGCTTTTTAGTTTGCAGTGAGGCTGTGTGATCTACCCTGTGTAATGCCAGTAGATGTGAAGAGTCAACAGTCACAGAGGGAAGGTCAGCATTAACTTTCTTTCATGGATTTTTTTTTTTAATATATTGAGTAGTACATCACGTCCTGTGTCTTTTATTTCTTATTTTAGCAGATGTTACAGTTTTTAATATTATTTGTTTGCATTATGGCGGTGTCTAGAAATTTCAGGGAGAGGTTGTGAGCCCATTGTGCTAAGCAGATGGATCGAATAGAAAAAGACAAGAAAGCTGAGGAAATAATCACTCTACTGCTGACAGTACTCTCCAGGGTAGGTTTCAAAATAGCTCAAGAGCTGTGTAAAATTAATAAGCTGTTCCTCATGTACTGAAATCCTCTTTCATATTGCATCGGTATGAGGGATCTCTGTAGAGAGGAGGGGCTGCAAATAAAATTTGCCAGAGGATGGGGTTGAAGATTGTGCCTCAAAGTCCAGATTTTACTGTGAGTCCAGTGGGTGAGCGCTCACTAACAGTATGTGTAAAAGTGGTCTGTATGGATTTTGTTCTCTGCAGGATCTCTGGGTCACTCAAGTCTGCGTAGGCCCTCGGAGCAAGGTTTATTAAGCATAAAATTTGAAAGAGTGTCCTTTTGTTTCTTTAACATCTTTATAATTTTCTTCACCAATAGCAGAAAGAGATGAAATTTTGGGGAGCATTACTCATTTCAAATAGAAAATTAATGTTAATAAGCTGTTTTAGGAGATTTTTGACGTACTAGATAAATTTGTAATCTCCGATGTGGAATCCCTTGGATTCCAGATCTGCAGTATGAAGGTCTTGATTTTGTTACGGCATTTCAAGGTGGTTTCTTTTTCATACAGTATATCTATGAAATATATATATATGTGCATATATGCAGTAGAAAAACTAAAAATACAGATGTAGCACTGAATTGTAATTAGAAGGGAAAAAATCATTACCTGTCATGGAGAAAACTCTGAAATAATAAATACCACTGGCACATTTTACTGCTATCATAAATATTTATTCAGCACATGTCCATGGGCTCAATTTATTACATCATGTTCACTTAAACGTGTTTATGAAACAATCCTTCTGCACACACACACATTTTATCAAATCTTAGATTCCTTGATTAATGGCACAGACCTTTTTTTGCTACGTGGCACAGTCTGTCATACCTCTAATCCAATTTTGACATAAAGGTATTCTTAGATTTTCTTATAATAAGGCTATTCTTCTTGCTACAGTTATACCTTTTTTGCTTATTTTCTTATAGAATGGATAAAGATTTAATAGTGATGCATTTTCTAATAAACACAGCTGGAAGACAGCTTCTTCCATTTTATTAGATACACCTTTGTTACCTCTTCATCAGAACCCATTAAATATTCTTGGACAATATATAAAATATTTATTGTCTTTGATTTCAGCAGAGACATCAATCCAAATGTTCTGGGCTCTATTGCATAATTTTCAAGGACTTAAATATGCATGATGAAGGTGCAGTAGTTAAAATGTACTGGTGTACATCTAATGTTTATAGATAACCCTTTTAAAGAAGTGTGGATATATTGCCATGTTAAGCCATTCTATCTTAATTCTAAATCACCGTCACATTGCTTCTGTGTTTTCTTTTGCAATCAGGCAGCCAAAGACCCTGTAGAACATTTACCTTGCAGTCTTGCAGTTTTAATTATCTGATAGAGTGTATTTAATTCTTCAAAACCGATTACAATTTCTCAGTAAGTTCATGCCTTAGTAGTAGTTTTCTAGGAAGTGGAAAACAATGTTGTAGCAGATTTGAAAGGAGAGGACTCTCTGGTTCCCTGCTTTTCCTTTGCATTTCAGGCTGGGGTCTTCAGCTAGTGTTATCACTGGCACTCGGTGTTGCTGATTCAAAGTGTCATATTTTAGTCAGTGAACTTGTTTGGGTTCTAATTTAAATATACTCAAACTGTTGCAGGTTCACTAATAGAGTCCTGTGGATAGTTCATTAATGAAGTTGAATTATTTGTCTGCTATGTAGTATTTATCACAAGTAAAAGAGTAAAACAATGCAGGTGAATACAGTGTATAAAAGCAGGTGCTGTCCATCTAACCTGGATCACCAACTTCTAAACATCTAGGTCATATACATTATATGAAAATAAAATAATCAACCAACAGTAACAGGCCCTTAGAAAACCGAAAGTGAATGAGATTCACAGCTACTGGCAAAACTCATGTAAGATGAATGCCCTTAATCATGTAACACCATGCGGAGGAAAAAGCTCTGTCCCTCTCCTTGGGAGACAATACGTGCAAGAAACTCTCTGGCGTGATTACCCAGATACTCTGAAAATATGAAAATGGTGTATGGGTCAACTTCAACATTGCACGGGGTTTCTACATACTGTGTATAAAGCAGTGGTTGAGTGAAGCAGGTTCTCATCTAACTCATACTGCTGTCAGCCACGGCTTTCAGGCCACTAGGCTTTTTTCATCAGCCCTAGCTATGGGGTGTGTCTGTACCAGCAGATACAGAGGGATGCTGTTGGCTGTGGTCTAGTGCTGGGTGCCAGGAACATCTAGGTCAGATCCTCTCCTAATGGAGGTGGTTGGAAGCTGTATTTTGCAGTGTTTAATGGACATACCTTCCAGGAAGGTTGCCAATTCAGCTTGATATCTAAATTGCTTTTTACAGCGTTTGTGCTGGCAGATCTGTTGAAGATGCAGGATGCTTCAAATGTCTGTAAGAGTAAGAGTTATCTAATCAAAGGTGTGATTGAACCGTTGGATAAAATATGCTGCTTCTCTTCATTGTCACAAGCTCTGAAACTAGGAACGTTACTGGTATGTCAGTGAGAGAATGCTCTGCTTCCAGCTTGGCCAGCATCCCCAGCTGGGAGCTGTGGTGGGAAACTAATGTCATACAAGGCATGGACAGTCCTGTTTAAGAAAACAAAGAGCCTTCACTGCAACTAAACTGCTGCTTATTTTATGTTCTTGTGAATCACACAAACCAATACAGTCGTTAGTGAATAAAAACTATATATGGTAAGCACTGTTGCCAAGATAGCCAAATGAATTATCCATGAAGTGAAAGGTACACATCCTGAAATCTTACCCAGGTATTTTAGCAATTTAAAAGATGTCATTTTATATGCTGGGATTTCTTAAAATGTTCCATTAAACTGAGAACTCTCTATATAAATGCTAATTTAATTAAAATGTCTCTGCATCCTAAATATAAATGAAAACAACAAGCTAGAAGCCGTGCTGGAAGTTTGCATGGACCTCTACTTATGCATCTTTTTTTCTTATCTTCTGCAGCATTGTCTTTCTTTTTTTTCTTTAACTGAACAATATACAAGAACATTTCCTGTCTTTTTTCTTTTAAAATTTCTTGTAACAGAATACTTTTGACAGGCCACTTTTGCTTTCAGATTTAAAATTTCCACCACAAATGGTTAGTAAGAATAACAAAACACTGTTTTAACTTGGTAGGCATGATGATGATACCGGTTGGCATTTAGCTGTCCCATATACTAGTTCATGCATGTGAAACGAAATGATTATACTTAAAATTTTTGGTCATTTACCCAGTTCCCATCAGGAAAAATTACTTTACATGGAAAACAGTTATAAATTGATTTTTTTTTTTCTTTTACCAAAAATACTTTATTGAGACAAGAAAGTAATGCTTTCCCTAATATGTAAATGTGGTTTTCTAAAAAACCCAAACCAGTACATAATGGTCAAATCAGTCTTTTTCAGGTGTGGTAAATGTGCTGAGTAGGGACCTCAAGGAAAGCAGAGTCTGCAGGAGAGTCTGGAATTCCTTATCCGCAGGGTTGTCTGGATATGCCAGATACACCAGTTTCTTCACCAGTGTTATCAGCCCCTTGTTGAGAGAGTTGTCTGGTTGTGTGATAAACTTTCAGCTGTCTTCAACTGTCATTTTTGGTAGCCTGTACTGGAATCCAAATTATGCCCCTTTGTAGTAAGATAGTCTTCAATTATGCATTTTGCAATGTGCACCAAATTTGCATTTTCCTTTTAATAAGACATTGCAAGCATTAAGATAATGCTGTTACTATGCCTTCTGCCTCTTGAATGCTAGAAGAAAAAAAAAATAGATGGCTGATGTAGCTATTCCAATGAAATGTTTAATGAGGCAGGTTCTGATCTCAGGCATACTAAACAATCAGACTATATTTACGTGTCTTTAGAAGCTGTTGTCTTAGCTCAGAAGCTGCCCTTGTATAAAAAGGTGTGATTTTGGCTCTCTCTAGGTCCAACGTAATTGCATGAGTTTATTCACATAGTGTTTGACTGGCAGGACTGGTGTTAAGCGCAGGAGTGGGAGCAGAGATCTCCCAGCACTCCCCACAGTCCCTCGGGGAAGTTAGTTATATTATCAGTGGTTCTCAGGCTCCTCGTCTGTAAATTAAGAATTCCTCCCTGCCTCCTGTAGGGCCAGTAACAATCTTGAGTAAAATATATTGTGAACGCATGGATAAGGAATAACATTCCGTAATTGTTATTTAAAGAGGGATTTACATACATTGCTCTTAGGTCAGGCACTGCAACATTGTCATCCGCTGCTTAAGAACACAGCTAAGGCAAGGGGTCACTGAGAGCGTCAGGCTATTTTTTTCTTCAGAGATTTGAACGTCTTGTTCAAATGTAGAATCTTTCATTTCCAGTTGTAAAAAGCATAATTTTTTTTTCTGACAATAGAAGGCCACAGAATGTAACAAATTGTGAATCTGGTTATTCTCGTTTGATCTCCTATCTTTTAGGCGTCAGTGGCAATGATGCAGTAACTGCTCTGTTCATAAAATTCCCATTGATACAAGGGCACATTTCAGACAGCAAGCAGAATTTAGATCGAGATCTCCTATGGCTGAACTGACTAGAGGTAAACCTTAATTACAGCATGGGTCCTAAGCAACAATGACAAATAATTACTGTTTCCAGAAGGGATACAAATATTTATCATTTCTTGTGCACTATTAATACACATGCTACTGTTGCCTTGTGTACTGTGGTCGGAAGGATCTTTTCATCTTCACTACTCTAGCTTAGGAGATTTTGAAGTGCCTGTATAACCTAAAATTCTTTTTAACTTTTTTCTACTTCTATTCACATTCAACTTCTGTTGTCATGGGTATTTTAACACAATTCTCCACATAAGAGTCATGGTCCTGATATTCATTTAGCAGAAGAAACATGAAAGTGTCACCTGTGTACATTGTTCAAGGGTTGTTTCCATGCTAGGGTCAGAAAAAGTGATTTTTTTTCCACAGCAGATAAGATAGAAAGTACTGTTTTCAGGTTCCATAATCAAGACAAATACAACTGCCTGTTACCATGCACCATATATTTTCCACATTATAGTAATGGATGCACTGCTGCCACCTGCTATGTCAGGACTTCCAGCTAATTGGAATAAGTTATGTGTGTTCCAGTTACTCTTCTGTTCTATAAAAGGCTGGTTTGTCCTAAACTAGATAATAATTTTTGATGGATTTCCTTATGGTAGCAGACATTGCTGTACTCTGATGAGAACCATTGTTTTTCACAAACACAGGTGTTTTCTGCACATATTAAGGCTTTAGAGGTGATTCTTTCTACTGAGTTGATGCTAAGGGTACCATTTGGTGTAGGTGATATAACCCAGATCCAGGTGCAGTAAATCCTGAAAGGGACATGAATAGACATGGTTGATGGCACCATCCGCTCATGGCTGCTGGCTGGAAAACGTGCCCGGCTGCTTCAGCCTAGGATCGGTGATGGTGTAATCAAAAGCACTTACATCCTCCTGTCGCTGGGAGAAGGGTTCAGGCCGTATGAATCAGAAGGTATGTTTAAAAACTGCAGGTAACTGCAAAGGTAACGAAGGACCCCTGAGCGTGTGAGATGGGTTCTGTGCGGCATGGTCCACTTGACCTGTTGGGTGTACGGCACATCCACTGCTTCACCCACCTGGGTGACCGTTGTCCCCAGGATCTCAGAAAACACATGACCTTATTCCTTGGTTTTCTCTGAATTTGTCTGACTTTTTTTTCCTCTCGGTGGTTGTAATCTTGTTTTAGAGTACAGCCGTGACATCAGAAATCAGGAACGTGGTACTTTTTAGGTGGAGTTAATTTTTTAATATAGATCTAACTTGAACTGGTACCTGATGGTTGCAATCTAGGTCTGCACTCATTTAACAGGAGCTGGAGCAGTGTGACTACCAGAGCATAGTGTGTACAACTTTTTAAGTAAATTTCTCCATAGTAAGTGATTTATTACCTTTAAAAGGTACCAGACTGATGGATTTTAATAATTTTCTAATAGCCCAGGTTGCAGATTTGGCAGGAGAGAGCAACAAAATGGATTAAGTGTGTGAGATCCTTTGTTGCTCCTGTGCTCAGCATGTATTTCAGCTCCACCAGGAAGCCTGACATCTTCAGAGAGTGGAAGTTCTTGCTCTTCCCTCTCAGGTGCCTCATTTGGTCCCAGATATCAGCCAATGAGTGGCCCTGTTGAAATGGCAAGTTTAATTCCTCAACCCTTCATCTTCCTTATTCCAAAACTAATTGGAATGGTCTCTTTTCTCACTATCTTTTCCTCTCCAACTCTTCCAACCTATTTTTTTTAGGTGAGATGGTAGGTGATAGTAAGGATATCCTCAAGTTTAGGGCCAATTATAATTTTTATTTTATTATAAAAATGTTTTGGGCCTTTTAGCACTTGTGATGATGGCAATAAGGAAAAAGGTTACATTACACTGGGTACAAAATGGTAGAATTTTTTGTGCTAGGAATCTGTTTTGTATCCATCCATGTCCCATCTCAACCTCATGACAATTCCACGTGGTGTTAGTCATGGCTGAATAATGAGGGAAGCCTTGAGAAAGCAATCTTCAGTCTTAGAGGCTGCTCGTGTCATGAAGACGAGTACGTGGTAACTGCTAGTAAAAGTATTTGCTACTTGTTTTGGGTATCTTCATCAGTTCATTAGAGAAATGTTTATTTAAAATTAAAGCTCTTGCAGAACATGTAGGTTCTGTCAAGAGGTCTATGATGTTAAGACCGTTTGACTCATTTAGTAACACCTTTTTATGTATAAGACAATATGAATGGTACAGACTACCTGAAATGAACAAGTTTTTATGTTACATAAGCACATATTGCTTTACAAAACACAGGAAACTGAACCTATGTGTGCTTTTTTTTTTTCTGTACATATCCTAAAGCTAGGTCTCTTAAACCTGTAAATCAAGTGAATGCATAGAAAGACATGTGAAGGTTTGTGAAATAGTCTTGTTTGGTTCAAAAAACACTAACTAAATAAATATAAATTATATATGTTCTTTTTTTCTTTTCCTATGTAAATACAGTCTGGTGACTTACTGCAGAACTTTAACTTCAGTTGAGTATTGGTTAGTGTTTTTACTAGATACTTCTTGTTTACAAACCTGATAAGACAACTCTTTTGAGGAACTAGGAAGCTAAGTGCTTAAGCCGTCTTAGCAAAGCTGATGCTGCTAATAAGTTGCTAGTCCAGCTGGACTTATCTTTTTGGTACAGTAGGTTTTGTCACATACAAATGTCAGTAGAAATAGGACTTTGCCTGTGATTGACAGTGCCTTGACTATGTAATTAAACATTTTCCTTTAAATGTGTGTTAGTCAAAAACTTAGCTATTTTTTAGAAGACTGAAGGATCTGAGAAATGCTCTTTATCTTTGATCATCTCTTAAACTTGTAATTAACAGTATCTAAAGCTAATGATAGTTTTTCCTCCAGAAGTTTGCCAAAATGGAGGAATCTTGCTAGATTACTTAATCTCTGCTCTTGATGAGAGCAGAGGATATAGACTTGGGAGACTGAGAGTTGCAAAGCCTCATTTTACACTGAAACCCTTTATACTACATTTGCAGAGGAATTTGGACTTAGAAGGGCCTAGATCCAGCCTTCTCTTTCTCAAGGATTTTTTAAAATTGTTTTTACTGGGAAGGAGTTGGGAAATAAAGATTAGAAAAGGAATATAAAAATGCTTAGATTCTGTTTCAGCCCACCTTTCCATCTGCAAATCTAAAAAAAAATTACGATGATAAGTCACTAAACACTCCTCACCTCGTTACTTGAACTGGGGAGACTTTGAGTCAAAGTTGGTTATCATAATTAGGTAGATGAATAAATTTCTCATCATCTGTATCATTTTCCAATTCTCTTCATGTTTAACACATTTTGCTCCTTTGCTCCTTTTGTCAACCCTTTGTAGCCCATACTTGCCAGAGATTGTATTTTTCAGCACCAGTTTGCTCACGGTGGCTCTAGAAAAAGCTGTGGCTCAAGAAGTTATTCCTGTCTGAGGAAAGATGGTCTTTTCTACAAGACCCTGAAGTGAACTACTATCAAAAGATTAATTCACTTAATTCATATTCCATGATTCATAATTCTAATGAGATCTTGGTTATTCATGCAATAGTTATTCATAGATTATTCTCTACTTATTAACATATGGAAACACTGGGCTGTGATACTTGCTTTTGAAGAATACTCACAGAAATCAGTTCCTCTTAAAATATTTATTTCACATGCAGCAGTTTACTTCTTGTTTATTTTATGAATACATGCTGTGAAGATGAGCAGTATAAGTCATGTGAAAATCCAGCTATGGTAATGTATATTGAAGGGGCACTCAGTAACCCTGCAACATTTTGTCTCACTCATTTTTGTCACCGGCAATTTTACGTAAAGAAAGGGACCTATTACACAATATATATTGAGAGAACATCGAAGTTATGGTGATTCATATATTGCAACTCTGCCATAATAGAGAAAGAACCATATGTAGAATGGAGTAATATGATATGAAATAAAGTGAGGCAGGACAAGAGCCGACAGTTGCATTACATTATTCAGTAGAACAGAATCTGAAACTGCTGCAGGGGAATGAATACATGATACATAATATGGACCAATATATCATGTAGATCATTTAATATATTGAAAAACAGATGTATAATGCACTATTGAAATGGGGTGTATAGTGTGTTCTGTAGAGAGAATTTGCTTTCAGTCCTCCTGTCTTAGGCATGGACATAATGGAAGATGTTGTCGTGCTGGAAAGTAGCTGACCTTACCTCCATTTACAAAAGGAGAAGAATCTATAAATGAGCTGTTTCATAAAGAGGACGGCGTGATTAACAAAATTGGTTTCCCAAAGTAGTAGCGTCAGGGTCAAATCAATCTTGGACACAATCAAAGAATATACTTTTTTTTTTTTTCCCTCTGAATTGTGTAATAATCTTTTGACAAATACAGTGCTCCAAAAATCAGAATTGTTACATTTAAGAAAGATTTAAGCTGTCCACAAGGAGAGCTTATGTTATGTGGAATGAATGTTCAGTCAACAGAAAAGCTTTAATTTTTCAGTGTCTACTCTAGACATACAGTTTCGCTAGTGATTGGTTGCATATACCCTGCATCCGTCTGCCCACATCCAGTATCCAGTTAGTTTTTTGAACTAATAAGTAGTATTTTTTCATGCCACCTCATTGATTTATAGTAAGTGGGAGTAAGCTTAATTAAGAACTTACCTTTTTATCCAAGAGAATCAAGATTGGTGGATTCACTTACAATTGAACTTAAAGCAAATATAAAGCCTTACTTGATGAAACTGGAAAAACTCTCCGTAAGGACTATTAAATGCCTTTTACAGGTGTGAAAAAGATCTCATGTTGTTAACAAATACATCCATAAAGAATTTTCACACATTTATAAAACCTGTTGCTAAACTGGGGAGATGTCTTGTTTTTTAATGTAGGTGACTAAATGCTTCAGGAGATGCATCTCCCCCGAGGCACTCAATTTAAATGCCAGCCTATTTAATGCATTCTGTGAGAACAGAGGCACAGCTTATAAAAAGAACATTAAAGCATATTTATACCCTGTGTATTGGCTAGGGATCACACTTTTGGTAAGTATAGTTTTTCAGCTATTATATTTCACTCATTAGTTGCGTGAATGCATTCAGCTGTAGAACAGGTTAATCTGTGGCTTGTATTTGGGGTGTCTTATGGAGACATGAGGCTGTTTCACCAGCTGGGCGAAACTGATGAAAGTCCGTTAAAGTGAGTGAGTTTATAATAATGCAAGATGAGAGAGATGGTCTTTCTGATCCAATGATGCATGCATTCTTGTTGGGGATGAGTAAAATGGGACAAGGATTTGACAAATAGCATTTCTGTATACTACTGTGCAGATTCAAAAAAAGGCACTATTTAAGCTGTGCACACAAGATACTTTGCAGTTGCCAGCCAGTGCTGAATTATACAAGATACTTCTACAAAAATAAATTTATTCTCTGGGGCACTTGCCTAATCCAAAGCCCATTACAGTCAAAGTAGCACTCTTTGGATCAAGGTCCTCAAGGAGAACTCTGTGGAGTTATTGTATGGTCTGCAGAAATCACAATACAGCAGCTCTTAGAACTAGACTGCTTGCTTTTTTCTTCACACACCACACACACACACACACACACACACACACACACACACACACACACGTTTTCATCTCCCAGCTTTTGTATTTCCCTTTCCAATACACACTTCTTTTCTCATGCCTATTGCATTTTTGTTTTCTACTGACCAGTCCTTACTTTTTTTCCCCGTCCCTCTGTGCTTCATTTTGTTTCTGTTTTATTCCACCTCTTGTTTCCATCTCTTACCTTTAGGAATACCCCTTTACCTTTCTTCTCTTTTTTAAAGGCATCAACCCTCCCTTGTAGCTCTGTGCCTTCAGCTGCGTAACAAGGAGATCATTAGGGAATCTCTCTCTCCATCAGAGCTCAGTCCGTAGCCCACCTTAGAAGCAAAGAGGTGCTGAGGCTCATTCACTCTGTTTCAAAAGGATACTTCATATGCCCTATTTAATTTGCTGATTTCTTGGTTCATTGCACTGACCTGCTCTGGCACAGGGTAAAGTTTTCAAAAGCGCTGAAGTCATCTGCAGAGTCAGAGGATATGTCTGCATGGGAAACCCAGGTGAACTGTGCCCACTTTCTGACCTGATCAAAAGTTGTATGGCTTATCAGAATGACTCAGTAGCCTCACCTTGTGCTAGGCGTGGTTTCTGGATGCCACGAGGTGTGTGAATTTTCCATTGCTAGTAGAAGACTCTGTAGAGACACCTTATGTATAACGTAGTAATACATATAGCTTCTAAGTGCCTAAATTGCTTCTGAAAATGATTTGTTGATGCTCCTTAGAATTTCATGTAAATAGACTTTTTCAAAGGAAATAAACTTATTCAGCTCTGAGTCATTATTAGTGGTAGAGGCAGGCAATGTTAGTCAGACATCAAGTTCTAACGTAGAATGACATTTTAATGAGATGCTGTGTGAGGGTTTCTATGAGATGGTTGGGGAGTAAGACAGGTGTAATGGAAACAGGATTTTGTGAAGTGATGACTCTGAAAGCTGCCCAAATCATCAGCCAATGTTGTTAGCTTCCCTTAAAGGAAGAGGTAATTTCTTCAAGATATTAAAAAACACACCGTAATTTAAAAGAGGGATTTTGGGGTCAATTTCTTCCTCTGTTCAGGAGCAATGTGCATTGACTTAAAGGACTGTGCTGTAATGGAGACCTTCCATTTTCAACTGAAATGAGTTGAAGGAGATGAATGATTTCTAGAGGATCAGGGACAAGATGGCATGCCTCCTACACACCGAGTGGCCTGTGGGCACTTTCATGCTTTCCAAGTGCAAGGATTAGGGATCTCAATTAACAGAAATCCACTGGCCCTCTTATTCCACCACAGTGTAAAGATTAGCTGTTGTTATTGCAGAGTCTCCTTCATTCCAGGACTTTCTGCATGCTCTGTAGAAATATGGCCTAAGCAAGGTACATCATAAACCTGAGAGGTTCAGCAAAGTCTTCACCACAGCTTTGGAGCTAACCAACTGCCTTTTATCTTGAATGAAAACCTTATCAGACTGATATATTTGAATACATATTCATACTCATGGCAAAGGAAGATTTGGCTGAATCCTTCATAAAAAAATTTTATGCAAGGGATTGTGGGTACAAACAGCCTGCAAGCTTGTGAGTTTGAAAGCAAAATAAACTTTCAACTTTAAAATATTTTACAGTATTTCAGCAACACTCTTCATACAGTATTGCTCACAGTCTAGTGTATCCTCTTCAATTCTGTTACTGCTCCCTTTCCTCCCCCACCAAGAGTAAAAGGATGCAGGTGGAAGCCTGCCATAAATAGGGAGGGAGTATGTTGTTGTCATTTTTGTATTCTTTTTTTTCACTCAGCAGCACTGAAAGCCCCCGTTTTCATACTTAGGGCCTGTAGTGACAGGACAAGGGATAAAGGGTTTAAATTGAAAGTGGGAAGGTTTAGATTAGATATCACGAAGATGTTCTTCACAAAGAGGGTGGTGAAGCACTGGGACAGGTTGCCCTGAGAAGCTGTGGATGCCCCATCCCTGGAAGTGTCCAAGGCCAGGCTGGATGAGGCTTTGAGCAACCTGGTCTAGTGGAGGGTGTCCCTGCCCACGGCAGGGGGGTTGGAACTGGATGGTCTGTAAGGTCCCTTCCAACCCAAACCATTCTGTGATTCTATGATTTTGGTGTGTTGGCTTTTTCTTGAAGGCAGAACATTTTCTTTCTCTATACATTAGGAAAAAAAACCCCTGGACTTCTTGTGTGGTTTGTTTGCTATCATGAGTAAAACTGGATGGGAGTGCAAAGTGGCTGTGTATCGTTAAATCTGTTGCACAGAGTTTGCTAATGAAAAACACGATACAGTAATATTGCATGAAATCATTATTTGATAAAAATAGAGTACTCGTATGCCTTTGCATTTTGAACAGGTGCTGTTCAAAAATGTGTAGGCCTTCTCCACATAAATTAATTTTCTTGAATGTACAATAATTTGGGGTTTTTAATGGCATGTTTTTATTATTTCTGTCACTTCTGGGTTTTATTTTGGTGGGTTTATTTATTATTTTTCTCATGCTGTTTAACAAGGTTAATATTTCAAATAAACAACTTCATTTGTATAGTGGATTTGTAATTAAATATAATCAAATCTTGACTAAATTAAATGCATACAAAATAGGAATGCAAGACAGCTATTCATTCACTTTTCTGTAGCAATTACTATAATTATTGACATGGTGAATATGCTTAAATATATATATCTGTCAGGTTAAAATATTGATCCTGCCTTCAAAAGTGGGGAAATTGCTTTGTTCCTAAAGAAGTCATATATGTTATGAAAACATCTGAAGAAGTTTTTTAGAATAACATTCTAGCTGTTCTAACAATGTTTTACATAGCATGCAATAGCTTGTTATATAAAACAATAGGTACAAATAGCTACAAATACACTTGCTTCTATGTTGTTTTTTGTAAATTAAAGTGAAAATTGTTGAATTAATGATCCCATTTTGAAATGAATTATGTGCTTTCCAGGGATTTTTTATAATTCAAATATATAACCTTAAAATTTACATGTAGTTTATAAATTTGGTGCAGCAAAATCACCTCATTCACAAGAGTTGTAGATAGGGTGTGGCACCTCTAGGAGAAGGATAACAAAGATTGCTGTCTTTTCCTTTGATTTTCAGAAATCCTGTGCAGATAACCTTGACAGCATCGGTTCTTGCCAATAAATACAAAACCAAATAGATGCAAGCTTTCTGTAAGATTTATGAATTAATTAACTTGTGTGTAGAGGGACATTCTTTCTGCTTTGAGACAAAGACAATATAAAATACTGTGAGGGCTTGGGTCAGCTCAAAGTGTTACCACTCAATGAATTTTACAACTCAAGGTCTTTGGAGTCTTATTTGCGCAAAACATAGACTCATAGGAAAAATAAGTTTCTAACAAATCTGAAAGGGTCTTGAGTTTGTAACAAAGTATAGACATATCAACCAAAACAAGTGAAAAATCTGCCCACTGTACATCTGACTTATATGCATTGGTTTGAAATGAGCAGACATCCATGAAACATGTAGGTATATATAGAAAACGAAATGGAGGGTAACAGACATGAATATATTCTTTCATTTTATTGTAGTTAACCTTTAAAATAAAGAAGAAAATATTCCCTAAAAATTCATTGGAGCGTGCACAGGTTTCCCTGTTTGGTCATCTAAAATTAAAAGTTTCCTACATCTTTCTGTTCAGTGATGTGATAATGTGAAGATTTCTCCCCTCTCCCCCCAGCTTCCTTTCCTAGTGATTAATGATAGGAAAAAATCGGTGGTCTGTGGGGAAGTTGAATGCCATTAACCATAGCTGGTCATTTGTCCCCAAGGAAAATTTCTGTGGCCTCATTTCCTTTACAAAGCCTGGCTAGTGAAACATTTCAAGTTATCTTGGCAGGTTGTAAATGCTTTCTGTGCCAGTGAGGTCTCATCGTTACTATGTACACGTGTAGTATTTACTTTGTGGGTTACATATTTGTTTTGTATGCTCTTTGCCTGCGTTACAAGAAGGATCATCTATGTTAACAGGATAATTTACAGATGTGGTTTTAGTTTTGCGTTCCAACTCAAGTTGTTGGTGTGCTTTTCTGCTACTGCTGAGTTAGACAGTGGGATGGGTAGTTTTCCTTTCCTAATGTATTCAGAGTAAATTGATATATGGATTTAATTACCTGCACTCAGAGGCTGTTATGATGGATTCCTTAAAATGATGTGCGGTAGACAATTATACAGAATTAAACCTGTAGAAAACAAAACAAGAACCAGAAAGAGATTTTCTTCTGAAATGAATCTTTTGTATGTAGTCAGTGAAATTATACTGGTGTAAAATAAGTGCAGATGAGCTCATAAGCAGACTTTTGGTTCCCAACTTGTCTGTTAAACACTGTGCTTTGTAAAAGTTTCAAAATTAACACACTCATAATCTGAGCAGGTATGGTGAACAATGGTAGTTCATTACAACAAAAGAGACTTCCTAAAGCTTTTCTTGTTTTCTTCTTCCCCTGCCTCTCTCTGCAGAGAAAGCTTGAAAGAGGAACTAGGGGAGAGGGAAAGCTTGTGAAGCAAACTTCAAATTGTGTTTCTGTGTTTGGCTTGTTGCAGAAACATCTTTGGGTTCAGTGTGCCATCGCTGCAGGTTCATTGACACTTGCATCCTGCAGATCTGTCATACCTGGAGAGGCATCCAGAGTAGCACACAGGATTGGTTTTTGCTCATCAGAAGAATAATTCTTAAATCCAGTTACCAAGAAATTCCACACTGGCAGCTTCCTGCTTTAAACGGCTTTTCTGCAGTGTGAAGGTGACAGTCTGATGATGTACTAAAATTTGGTACTGATTCCCTGTGTGAATTGAGGAGGCAAATTCTGTCCTCATTTACTTTGTCCTTATTAGTGCTTGAATTCCAAACCATAGAAATAAGCCTCAAGTGGCTTCATAAAGGCCTGAAGATAATCTGAGGCAGCTGATTTACTATTCCCTGTTCTCAGGCCAAAGAAGAGTTGCTGTAAAGGGAGAACTTATATATACTCAGATCCGGGGGAAAACTAGAGTTATATATTTTGTGGATTTTAATGCACATAGCAATATCTTTAAAAAACTGACTGTGAAATACATTTAAAACTTTACACCACAGCAACAAAACTGCTGTTCAAGAGGCTGTAGTTCTTGCAATTTCCTTTTAGGTGAGAAGCATGGCTACTGAATTTAATTGCTCTGACTTGTAGCTCCTGGACTGTCCAACCACACTTTCCTTTCAAGTGAACAGTCTTTGTAATTTTTTTATTGGATTTTTAACAACACTTTCCCTTTGAGCCTGATGCTGTGAGGTGCTGGGTGTCTTTTGGGAAGAGTCAGACACTTTTTAACTCCCAGAGACCTTCCTGGATGTTGGATACGCTCAGCACTACACAGGACAGTATCCCTCAAAGGTCCCTTTCATTCTGCAGAGAGGATAAGGGACAGCAGTGATGGTGAATGTGTTATGCCAGGCTAAATAGGCACCTATCTGTAAAAGTGTGATTTTATAAACCAAGAGATTACTCACAATAGTAACAACATCTTGTGGGAAACCCTGTAGTTTATGTTATGATCCTTGCAGTCTTTTCTAAGTTTTTCTGACAACTCTCTCCCTGGTCAGCTGATAGTGCTGTTTCTTCCTAATACACGCTTGCAATTCACAGCCAATAAAAGGTCACACGATGTAAATGGCTTTACTGTGTAACTTGCTTAACGCATTATTTTCACTTTTCCCAGGAGACATTCTTAGATTTTAAAGCATACAGTACACAGAGGGTGTTTTGGCTTTGCAGAACATCTTATTTTTGTTAGGGATCCGCTGCTTTGCACCTTGCACTAAAGAATCTGTGTTGCTAATTGGGCCAGTAATTTCTTGTTACATCACCTAAGTAATGTGTTACCTGGTACTCAATGGCTTCTTCAATTGTTTATTACACCTTGGGCAAACTTAACAATTAAGCACAACTTGAATGCGTAATTAAGGAAAAAAGTGGAGGATGGGTTATTCACTTTCAATGAGTCTATTGGGTAAATTTAATTTTCCCATTACCTCATCAAAATGCCCACGCTTTGTATGTATGCAGAAAATTTCATCCCGCTCTTTGTAAATTTGAAACAGAAGACAGACAAAAGCTGTCATTTTATTGGAACAAATATGGCAAACATTCTGTCCTTGTTAGAAATGATCTTGTCCAATTGTCTTGCAAAGCTGCCTTCTATTTTTCTCATTTAAAAATTAATTTGTAATGGCCTTGCAATGTAGTAAGTGCTAACAGTAACTGGTTTGTTCAGGAAACACCATTGCCATTTGAGATTTGTAATTCTGGATTTAATTCATTTCCTTTTTAAAAATTAATGAATTTACTAAGGATTACCTGATTGTGAAATATACTGATTTATTTCCTTCCTGTCTGCTCATTTCAAGTGACTTGATTCTACTGGAAATCAATATTAGAGGTGTACCTGCATATCTCTCCCTGTAATTTCTGTCTATTACATGTATGAATACATATGGAAAGAAATGTGTTGTTTTCCTGACCTAAGTTTGTCTGCAGTGTCACTCAGCTTTTTATATGGCAGCAGTGTCTCTGTTGTGTTTGTCTTCATCCTGCAGAATTCTTTGTTTTGATTTTTTTTTTTATATCCTCATTTTTACTTTTAGTATCTGAATAGTTTAGATTTATTCTGAGTATTTCCCCCAGATAATAGTATGGGTTCCTAATGCTAGTCTGAAAATTCTTTATGACTTTTCTTTATTCAGAAGTACTTAGGTGCTCACTAGCATGGTAGAACTGAAGAAGTGGGAAGGACATGAGGAAAGCAGGGAAGTGATTTACATTAAATGTAACAGTAATTGTTGGAATGACTAATTAGATAAAAAATATCACCAAAAATGTTTGGTGTCAGTGTAACATTTTGCTCACATCAAGATAAAGTGGTTCATATTCAGTCTGACTTTTTTGCGTAACCTTTCCCAATACTTGCAACCCAACAGAAACATCAGTCTTTTTTTTCTGACTGACACGGTTTGAATTGAGCCAAATTCATGAACTGTAACAGTCCCAACTCTGCAAATCTTCCTGCATTTAATATGAATTTACTATTTGTTAAAAAACATTCCCAGCACACATCATTGTTGGGTTCTAATGACATAATATTTTGCCTGGAATTTGGACTTATTACTGCATTCTTTGTAGAGATAGAGAAGTGGAATACAAAGAAATGTAATTATTTCCCTAAATTCTAAATTGAAACAAATAGACATTCAAACTGTTGCAAATTAAAACAGAGTCCTTGCCAAGTGCCCTTAATCATGAAAAAAACCCTCATTTCCTTGCACAGCACTTAGACCGTGAATAAGAGCTTTTTTGTGCAAACCTGAGTGGCATAGTTGGCTTCAAGATTTTATGCTCCACATGTGGAACAAAAATAATACATGTTACTTTTTCAAACTTGATTAAGTAGATAACCTGGATTCGAGAGGCGGCTATTGTATGTATTTATAGGCAAATCTGAGGGGGGAAAAAACCCCAACCATAATGATATGCATTCCTGTTTTGAAGAACTTTGTCCGTGCTAGGTGCCTTTGAATACGATTTTTATTTCCAATGTCTACTTAAAAAACCCCACCCAAATCCTTCTATCAAAGCAGGTCTGTCTTAGAATGTGTGATGTCAACATGCCTCATGCCCCATCCCTGGCTGTCTTCAAGTCCAGGCTGGATGAGGCTTGGAGCAACCTGGGCTAGTGGAGGGTGTCCCTCCCCATGGCAGGTTGTTGGAACTAGATGGTCTTGAAGGTCGCTTCCAACCCAAACCATTCTGTGATTCTGTGAAAAAGAGACTGAAATTATAGCTAAGCTTCTCTAATAATCCTCCTAGTTCCTGTTGTATCATAGTCTCAAAGTTTTGATTTCTTGTGATCTGCCAGGACAGAAATAAATGCTTTAAATTCTTGGAGAGGATGGTACTCTAACTCCTCTGGATTTACATAAAATATGCTTATTGTTTACCCTAACCCCTTTGGGAGTCAATAATTCAGTCAGTGAACAAGGACTTCATATTTGTCACTCTGCTTGTAGGACAGCGGGATTTTGTTGCAAGCGTAAATTGTGGTGACCTATGGTAACAATGAGGAAAGTGTCTGGATGTCACTGCAGGAAGAGCTGGAGGGCAGTGAGTAGCCAGCTGGCGTGTAATCCACCGGCTGGCTGTGCACTGAGCTGCACTGGGGAATCCTGACCGTCATATGCTCCAGTACTGCCTGAGTCAGATCCTGGTAACAAATCAGCCTCCTAGTGAAAGTGAAAAATGTCACTGACATAATGTGAGACAAAAAAACCCAAAATGCTGGAATGAATTTTCTGCAAGTCTTCTATCCAACTGACTGGTGGCATTTTTTTCCAAGGTGGTATTTTCTAACCTCCCTTCATTTCCCTACTGGATCAGTCCTGAAATGTCACGCAACAGGAGTGATTCACAAATTATCTTCCTTTTCCCAGCAGAAATCCAGTGCAGACTTCAACTGCAATGGATAACTGGGAAGGCTAGACAAGCCTTGGCTGTCTCTTTTTTGCTGCTTTTACTCGAGTGTCACTCCTGTCCCTGCTCTCATACTTTGAAAGGTGCATGCTGCATCCATGTGCCACATCGAGAAGCCTGGTTAGGAGTTGTTCAAATAGGAATCTTCACTTATTTCCGAATTATCCTTTGTATGAAAACTGAGCAACAGAAACATTAAAAGCATGAAGAAATACGTTATCTAATAAATACAATATTCTAAAATCTCGTACTAAGACATATATGTTAAGTGAAAGGATTGCAACTTCCATTCTTCCCCTCCATGCTGAATTTAATCTTACAGGATGAGGCTAGATAATATCCAGGCAATGTGTGCGATTCCATATTCCATACTGTCATGATGGAAAAAAAAAAATCTTTACTGATTTAGATCAAAATATTGCAGCAACATTATCTCAGGGAATCTTTATGTTGATGTCAAAAAATGTAAACAATACTTTCAGAGGAGATACATAAAACCTGAAGAGAATTGTAAATTCTAATCTTGTTTCTGTCTTTACTGGTAAAAATGTAACTGTCTGGGCACCTCTGTAGGAGATAATGTTTCTTAGGCTTTAGAGTACCTTTGCCGATAGCAGCATGGTAGAAGAATATAGCGACTGCTGTCATTTCAACATTTTCTGTAGAGTTTTAGACCAAATTTTTTGTGAAAAGGTATAATAAGACTTTCTTTGGTTTACCATTGTACCAGCTGGGAGATTCCCTTACATCCTGTTAAAATGGTTCGTAAGCAGTGAGTTTGCTATTTGACTTAATTACAAGCACTCGTAACGGACTTAAATAAGTGAATGGGTTCCAAGTTCACCACTATCATGGAGTTGTCTTTGATTGCTTACACTGTGCTTTTGATAAGTTGTCATCATATCCTATTGATCTTTTTCTGTCTGTACTTTAAGACTTAAAAGCCAGGAGGATGGCAGCATAGGCATCTTTTAAAGATGTAAGAGTATCTTCTGGCCCCTTGGTTTAGGGTAAACACAGGTAAGTAAAAAAATAGCACAGATATTCAAAAGACGTAGTAGAGTGAAGCTGCAGTGATGTGCACTTTAAGGATCTGAGCATATTATTAAAAAAAGTCTGAATTTGAATTAAACTACTTTCTGCATTGTTGAAAATGTTGGGCTTCAAATCCCGAGTTAAATTTTGTCTTCGTTCATATAGCTTCGGCCTCTAGTTAGTGCAGGTCTCATAGGCAAAAGGCAAATGTGCATTCCCTCAGGCATGTAAACTGAGGAAAGAGCTGTCATTGATTTTTATTTTTGTACAGCATCTAGCGAAAGGAAATTGCATTAGGTGCCATCAGAATAGGATTGTTAATAATAAAAATTTAAAATAAAAATGAAAACTCAAATCAGTCCTTTTCCCAATTTTTCCAACTACCTTCTTAGACTGTCTAGTTCAGTTATATATGGCTCACTGATGATTTTGCAATTGCTATGGAGCTGCAAACCATAAGATTATGCAAAGACGTTTTTTGTACTGCTTCAAGTGCTGATGCCATGTATCCAAAGAAGAGTAAAATACTACAACTTATAGTCATGATTTAGTTGTTTCAGGGCAATATGCATTTCTGGAAAAATGAAATAAATATTACTTGAAAATTTAGTGGATTCTTGTGAGTAGGATTGTGTTGCCCCCTATTACTTTCCCAGAATTTGTTTTTCATTCTTTGTTATGCAGTTCTGGAACATTATAGTTGTCGTACTGTTCCTTGTCATTTATGTCTTTGTGTTCTGGAGAACTGTAGACAGTTCATGTGTCTGCAAGCTTCATCTGATACCTAAACTAGCACAGTCAGAAAGATGCAAAGTGAGCTATACCCTGATTACAATAAAATATGAGAACCACAGACTGCAGTGGTATTTGATTTTTATATTCTTTCAGAAGAAAATAATTTTGTGACCCCATATCACTTGTAGAGCACATTAAACAGCATCCTCACCATCTAAAACTGCATCAAGTGTTGGTGGTTAGTATTGTTCCTTTACCTAATACTTTGCATTAGTTTCTCTTCACGCCTACTTTATTAGAAAATAAGCTGAGTGAGCCTCTAGCTTTTTCCTTCATCTCCCTCTGTCTGAAAGTCTGCGGAAGAGATGAGATTGGAAGGGACCTCTGAAGACCATCTAGTCCCCAGTCCCCTTTCCTAAAAGTTACCTTTTAAAAAATCAGATATTCAGCATATATATATATGCTGAATATACATGGAGATTTGTGGGAGAAATTGAACAAAAGCCTAAATATTGTTATTTTTCTGAAATTTATGGCTTATGTTTTCTTAGGACTTTGCCTTCCTTCCATTTTATTTAAGTCATTAACGTAGCCAGACCTAGCAGTATTTGTCATATTACATATGTGTCAGGCAAGAGAAGAAGAAAACATTGGGAAAGAAAATGTTTTAATAAAAAGAGAAAAATAAACTTTTGTGAGGAGATTTAGAAGGTATTTTCAAAATTCTAAAATCACATTTGAAATTCTTATAGCAAGTGAGCATTTCCATAGACAAGGTCAGGCTTTTTCATGACCATCACACTTTCCGTAGATTCAGTGTTTTGGATGCTTTGTTTTTTGGATACCTGCTTTGTTTTCCCCTGTGTTTCTACAGTGCCTGTCATAATGATATGGTGGCCCATGATGATGGTCTTTGCTGTGGACATACTACTATTCATAGCAAATGAGGAAATGCAAGCACTGGCGATAGAACCTCAGGGGTTCTTTTAAAATCCTTGTTAACTTCACTTGCCTTATTTTGCCCTAGACTAAGTAAAGACCAGGAGCTGAGGTCCTACACTCACTAAATCCCGTGCAAACATACACTGACTTGTGATGTGAAGTATAGCCCGTAGACATTTAGGAGTACTTGGTGGTTATCTGCCAACTTAGTGCATGTTGGTCTGGTGGCACCCTTGCAGTTACTTTTCCATTCGTTGTGGAATGGCCTTTAAAGATTTCAAACTAAGGACCCCCCAAGACAACAGTCAGCAAGAGCATCCGTCATAAATTGTATTCCATAGATATTTTTGTGCTAGTCAGAGCCTCAGAGGTACTTATAATGGCACTTATTAACATATTTTCTTTCCCTAGTAAGCCCAGCCTGAGAGGAAGAAGAGAATGCTCTGTTGCAAGTATTGCGTTTTCCATTAGCCTTTAGGAAAATGATTCTCTTTCTCTCGGTCTCCTCTCTTAATGTGTCCTTAAATGGTCACGCTTCTGATAATGCTGTCAGGAGAAATACTTCTGCAATTTGCTCTGACCTTTTTGCTCTTCCTCATATTTTCCCATTAGTCTCAACCAATATAAAACTAACTAAGCTTGACTCTCCAAATGAAAACTGGCCAAGATCTCTTTGGGAATCATTGAGCATTTAAGAGACAAAAAAACTGTGTGTGCGGTATCTGGGAGTGAACTAATTGGACAAGAAAGTTTTCAGGGACTGTTGTTATGACAAACAAAATTTTCAATGTTTATTTCCTTACAGAACCAGACATAGCTATGAAACTTGGAGGAAGGAGGGTTAAGTCCAGAACAAACTCCACATTTAATAGATCATTGCATGTGTTGAAGACAGCTGATGGACCTCCCTCTCTAGAGCTGGTTTTCCCCTCTGCCTGTCACACCCCCCACATTACAACCTTTGGGGGTCGTTTGAATGAAAATTGTTCTTCATGATCCCGATTCCATCTTTCATCTTATTTCATGCAGTCATCTTTCTCTATAATGAAGAATTTCATTATTGTGAGTACCAGTTCATAGGTTTTATAGGTAGGAAAATTAGCAGTGTACAATATAAAAATTACAAATTTCTATACTTGATTAATAAGACATCAGGAAAAAAAAAGGTAACTCAGAGGAAAAGAAATATATTTAGTAGATTTTAGTTCTTTTCAATTTACCTATCAACATTAAATATGGGTTTATTACAAATTATTTTGATAAAACACTGAAACTATATCAAATAACGTACATGGAATACGATCTTCTGGCAGTAAATTGCATTATGACACATTACCTGTAAGACCAAGAAAGCAGGTTGGCTTGAACAAGTTGATTCCCTTAGCTTGATTTAGGAATTCATTTTGCACTAGAAATCTGAAATTGCCCAAGAAGTTAAAAAAAGGAGATTGTTATACTGCACTGATCATTGTCAGCACTGAGAAGAGAGAAAAGTAACATGAGGACATGTCCAGGATAAATGGTCCTTGCAACAACTTGTTCAAAAAAACATCAAGATGAACATTTTTGAAGCTGAAGGCCTATTTTTAAAATGGTTGAAATAGGAAAATTACACTGATTGTCAGTTATCCAGAGTTGTTGTCAGTCATTTGGGTGATTCTACTTGGAAGTATTAGACGTAGCAAAGCTTTTCTGTTCCCTTTTACTGTTGTGACATGAATGATAATGTATTGCCTCAGTGAATAATAGGGTGCTGGTCTGATTTAACTGACTTCTGAACAGTCTTCTCCCTGCAACCCACATGGGAAAAGACTGGGAGGTGGCAGTGGAAGTGGCTGTCTTCCACCTGCCACACTATCCTCTATTTTATCATGTGTATGAGCCAGAAAGATAGAATTTTATCTAGCGTATCCACTTATGAACTACATTGGGGTGAAGTTAATCTGAGCAAAAACCCAGAGCAAATCAGTATTTCTTTAAAAAGCTTTGAGTGATAAGAAAAAGGCTTAAACCTCACACCAGTCCTGTGCACAATAATTAATTTATTTCCATGGGAAACAAACACTGTTTTCACTGAAGTTAGTGTAAATGTTATTAAAAATGGTGGTATTGTGTTTCTATATCAAGAGCAGAGCACTCTTTTTTTAAGGTCAAAAATCTCTTGTAAGTGAAGAAGTGGAGACTTCCACTACTCGATGTAGCTGAATTCATCCTTCTACCAGAGTGATCCAAAGTTCCTCTTTGCAGTGATTTAATCAAAACCTATGCGTTAAACTTAACATTTCTGCTTGTGTAGGGCTCAGTGCCTTGAAAAGCAGGTTCTAGTTTTCTTTTATTTAAAGATCACTTAAATCTGTCATTTCCTACTAAAAAGGCAGTACAGCAACATGTTTTACTGGTGAATTTAATTATACCTCTGTAAGAAACAGAGAAGATTCAGATAGACATAATATTTACCTTTATAGTTCACTGATCAATTAGTATGTTCTTATGTACACTGATTTCATAACAGCAATTATACACACCAGTAATGGGAGTTACTCCACAGGAGCCATTTCTGTCTCTGAGGTAGTGATGCTCTGCAACTGTGATTTGGTAGACTGTAACAACCTTTTCAGAGCTGTTAGACTAGTCATGTAAATCCTTCTTAGTCTGGGGATCATTGACTAGTTAGGCTGTAACAGCTCCTTAGGAACCATTACTGTCCTGGATCCAGATAGCAAAGTTGGTGCTCTACCGTCAGGTTGACTATTTCTTTTAATATTCTGGGTTCAATCTTACAAAAGCAGCATGGAAATAGTGCTTACAGTTTTGAGTAAGGTGATCCTTATTTTTTAAGGTTGAGATGCCTACCATCCCAATCTCTGGATTCTTTCTTCATGCTAACTGAAGTAGCTCTGTTTAAGAAAAAACAACAAAAAACCCCACACTCCAAAGTTAACACCACTTGAACATAGACTAGGCTGAAGCAGAACTGTTTTCCCGCTACCTGGAGGTACTGCAAATGTGCAGTAGTAGTTCCTCACCGAGACTATGTACTGATGTTTTCGTCTTTCATATAACAAAGGCATTTAGTCAGAAGACAGAAGTCACCTTTTGAGATAATCCACTTGGAGAATATTGATTTTAAAAGGAAGATTTTTCAATACATGTGACTGAAAGTCTGTTAAAATGCAGCTTTTTAAACTTCTTGAGTGAGGAAGAGATCCCTTGTGCGAAAATAGCCAAATAAATTGTTCATTCATATTTGTTGCAGAATGATAGATGCCTAGGAAAATATCAGGAATTCTGATTTCACTTTACTGCCCTGTATTTATAGCTGCACCTCAGTTTTATCACAGTAGGGTTAGTTGTATGAATAATGGTTCATCAGTGTGAGCATGGGGAAGTCACAGTATGGTCCTTAGTGCTGTAATATGAGCTTATGACAAGAGATCTCTAAAGTAGAGCTAAGCATTTGATAAATTATTCAGAATAGAAGCAGCAGCTTTAAGTCCCTCCTTGTACTGTGTATCTTTGCAGCAGTTGTTGCATAAGCTCCATACAACACAACAAATGTATGGAAGGGTACGATTTGAGAGAGAGTTTCTCTTACTTTGGTGATGTTTGCATCCTCCATTGTGTATACAAATAAGAATTACTCAAATCCTTTTTAGGGTTCTAGTCTGAAAAAGCGGCTCTACGTGGTTGTAGGAAAATGATGTGCAATACTTGGTTTGAATGATTTTTTTTTTTCTTCAAGATTTGTGTTTAACAAGAGCAGTTGCATACAAGTCATAGTCCAACCATAAACACAGTGATGACTCAAATCTAACCGTGTTAGGTGGCAAGCGCAGCTTAGGCTTCATAAAACAATACATTCCGGGCATTCAGAGGTGTCTTTTAATCCAGACCTGAACGTTGCACCACTGAGACCCACTCTGCAGATTTATGAATGATGAAGACTTGCTGGCTGATCTGTAACACTCCAGCCCAGCCAGCTTCTCCAGTGTATGTCAGCGGATGCGTGTTGACCACAACTAAGAGCTAGTAGCGGTGTGGACAAGGACAGGACCTAGGCACTTGGCAAGCTCTCCTAGAAAAAGGTGTGTAGTACTTCTGTTTAACAGCATCTCAATTAAAAATATTCACAGTTGCTTTAAGCTCTATTGAGTCTCTAAGACACATACAATGCCCAGGCTGATACTATATACAGGTGTGACTTTTATTATAGGATCATAATTTCTCCTACCATATAGTTTCTCAATGCTGTTGAGCATAATAATTTCTTAATTCCTTCCTTTGTCCACTTTTTTTGGAGCCAAGCATAACTCTGTATGAGTTACATGAATTTCTAGTGTAAGAAGCAACCATTTCCAGCGTCTTCTATGGACATACGCCCTATATGCTCAGAATCTTGATTTCTTGTTTCATTATCTTCTTCCAAATAGTTGTACAATTTATCTTCTCTGTCCTTGTATTCCCAATTTTATTTCACCTTTTCTCTTTTCAAGGTTTAAGATCCAATGGTCTATGTCTCTGTTGGTTTTTAGTTTATGCTCACAAAGTGCTAGAGAATTCTCTATTGTAGAATTTACTAGTTATAGAAGATTTTTAAAGAGGTTCCTCAGGTAAAATTACAGACTAGTTTGAAGCATTAGTATCTGGAATTGCTGCATCAGTGTTGGTGTAACAGTTTCTCAAAGTACAGTTTTAACGCTTTTTCTGTTCACAGAAAAACATCTTGAGAGAAATGTTTTAGGAGTACTAAATGTAGAATAAAAAACTCCGTACTGAAAATGCTGTGAGTCCTGAGCTCTCAAATCAGCAGCACTGTCAGCACAATCTGAGGCATATTGCATTGGATGCATTTGTTAGCTGAAGTGGGGAAGAACACTTTGAACAATGGAGTGCAGAATTATCCAATATGGAATCTCCTGATGCATTCAGAAATGTGATTTATGCACAGGGTAAATATCCCTTCATTGTGCAGGGAAGTTTTGGGTTGCTTCTCAGACTGTTCCTTTGAATAATGTTCTTCAAGTCAAGAAGTATTTCATGTTAGAATTTAAACAGACAATTTATGAAACTTATTTCAGAAAGATTTAAAAATAATACTGATGCTTAAGATACAAATCAAAGTTTTTGAAGCTTGGGACATCAATTTTTTTTGGTCTCAAATTATGTTTTTTGCATTTTCAGTTCACCAACATTTTGCACCTTTTCTGTTTCAGTTCTGCTTAGTTGTATTTTTTTTTCCAATGGATAGTTTGAAAATCCCATTACAAAGTTTTTCTATTAACATATATACTTGACAATCAGTTTCCAAGTTTTTTCCTTTGGTTAAGCAGTCCAGTAAATAAGTCTTGAGCATTACTCTCTGATTGGTAAAACAGAAGTGGTAAGGTTAAGTATCCAGTGCCTTTCTCCTTGTGTAGTTGTTAGAAGCAGTGTAACATAGCATGACACATCTGCCAGCACTTCACACCCACTTGCTCATGTATAAATGACGGAACAAAGGACAAAGCAATGAAAAATCAGGCTTTTCTTTTTAAATAGGACTGATAACTGGTTAGAGAAAACCAGAAATATGAGCTGCGCAACACATTAGAGGAAAATAACTCTAGTGGAAAATATTGTAGCATTTTATAAGTGATTACAAATTATGTTAGTAATTATGTATATGTAGCTAACAAGTTTTGACTCTCTATATATAAAGACCAAATTTGACAGTGTGCAAATAAAAATGTTTGATTCTGATGATTATTTTGTGAAAAAAGGCAGTCAAGGAAACCAGCCATTTATATTCTTTAGTTCAGATTAGTTAAATGTCTTTTTTAAAAATAAGTTTGATATGCAAGATCTACATTCTTTTAAATCAAATTGATTCCCCCAAATCCAACCAGATGTATATTTCTTAGGAAAAAAAGAATTTTACTGAAAAAACATACCCACGTTTTGTTTAGAAAACAAGAACTAAAAAGTGAAGCTCATTAGGAAAGCATGAAGGATGTTCTATTTCCCTTTTTCTGACCTGATTGATACTCTCTTTACTGTCTCCTGACATGTTTTCTATAGTGCAGACCACAGAAAAATAGCTGGCAACTTGGCTTGATTTTCTTCCAACCTTCAGACTTCAAATGCAGAAAAAATGTCTACTAATTTCTATTTCAGTGTTGCCATAGATACAGTTTCTATGATGTTTTTATTTTTTTTGCTTATGTCTATCTGTCTTTCATCTTGCTAGCTAACAACTTTTTTTTCTTCTTTCTTCCTTTCCATACACTTTCCAATTCTTCCCCTGCACCTTTTCTGCTTTCTTAATTTAGTCAGGTGTTACTATCCTCTTATTTTTTGTTTGGTAATTCAGAATCCTCACTCTCAATGCTTTGTTCAATATTTGTATCCTGTCATACCCCACAGGTAGTGTCCAATGTCTCGTTAGGCTTTGAAATACTCTTTCTTTCTCCTGTTGAAACTCCCAGTAATTAACTTTGCTTTGCATACTGTTCCAAGGAATGCCTTGAGGTCCCCCCTTCCCCTTCTGTTCTAAGGTTGTACTGGATTTCTCTTTGATTCTGTTTGTGGTAGACACACACTGATGCAGCATAATACACATTTTCTCATGCTGCACTTTCCCCATTTTTTGTTTCTCCCAGAGGGTCTTCTCTTGATATTTCTTTTCTGTTTATAGTAAATACATACAACAGCAGCAACTCAGAAGGCACTGACTGTGTAGTAATGTACTTACTCATCTGCAGTCATTCATCACTGCTGTTGGATTGCTTATACAACCGCAAAGAGCAAGGCAGTTCAGTCATGTACTTAGTGATGGTGAAAATGTTTCATCGCTATTATTAAAAAAAAAAAAAAAAAGACTTGATTAACATGCAGGTGGACATTTAATTCCTAATATGCTGTGCAAAATTTATAATCTCCTGATATAATAGGTATAAACAAGATAATGGAAGCAGAGCACCCACTTTTTTCCGTGGCAGTTATGCCTTTCATTCTCGGTACAGTAGCAGTAGGTCTCTGGATATCTAGACAATACTCACACTGTTTTAACTTTGGTGCTCAAATTTATAGGTCTAATTCAGAGGTTTGCAGTCCCATATTTATTTGTTGGACAGATTTAGGTTCCAAATTTAGATGTTCTGAATGATCTTTCGTAGAGACTGGAGTTTCTTCTTCAGACTGTTTAGGAAACCTGTGATCCTAAGGAGGGCACTTGACTTGGATGCCTAGCATCGGCTGCTGTTTGTTTGTGCACACATCGCAACGTGTGCTGTTCTTCCATTTAGGCAACGCAGAGCTTGATTCTCCTTAAATAATAGTTGTCATTGATTTTAATAGGGTTATGCTCAATGGAAAGGTGTCTACCTTCTTTGAAGTTGCGGCCGTATGATAATTTGCTTTTACTTTCCAAAAATATTCATGAGTTTGTTCACCAGCAAGTTTTTTCCTATCTGTTAGCCCGTCCCACTGGGAATTTATTCTGGAATTCCCCCACATCTTGGACTCATATACTTCTCCTCAAATATTTATCTTCTGACTTTCTTGTTGAAGCAGTGATTTAGGTTAAGTAAAAATGGATTGATACAAATCCAGGATTGATGTGGTTGGAGGATGAGACTGAGTAGCAGCATGCTTACTGTGCTGTCTATTGCCTCCATATGGGCTGAAAGGAAAAATGCTTACAAATGAATCAGAGCTATTAAATTTTACAAAATGCTTGAAAAGAATTAATTCTTAGTTAAAGATTCAAAGTTACAAAATTAACGGTAAGCTTCATACTGCACATATAGAGAGACACGACGCTAGGAGATGTATCTCCACCTCCAAGAGGGGAGCTTCATACCAGCTTCACTCTGTCGTAGCTGTGTATGTACTGTGGAGTTAGCACAGGATATACAAACCCTTCCAAGTGGTACTTCCCATTTTACAGCTCTGGACACAATCTCTTTTCATTTCATTGTTATATTGCTTTGTTTCAGGTGTCCTCAAATGAGTTAGTCCTAATTTACTTCAGTGTTACTTCAGGAACTGGTGTATGTTTACAGTATGGCTTTTGGGTTGTTTTGGGGTTTTTTAAAGAAATGAACAGAATTCCTTGACATTGCAAAATCTGCCTTGTACTAAATGGGAAACCTGACTTCTAAACAAGTAGAAGCTATAGAGGCTATTTTTTTCCTGATCCTCTATTACTGACCTTGTAAAAGGCCTATTAAGTAAGAGTCAGTGTTGATCACTTTTACCACAGTCACAATTTATGAGACTATTATCTCACATAACCCAAGTAGGTAATGTTATTGTGCACTTTATGCTACAGTTTTTATTTTCTGCTCAATAAATGACTAGCACCATTAACAAGTATTTATATAGAAGCCCTGAGTTAATGTTTCTGTGGGCAAGTATCTGATAGTACCAAAACCAATACAAACATAGAAAAAACATAGAATAAAGATCTAGAAGGTTAAAGGAAAGGTTGGACTTGTTTGAATAGCAGGGGTATGGTGATTAAGACTCTAGTTATCCTCCAACACATGAATCATTATGTGAGTGGTAGCATGAAGCCCTGATAGTCTCTTCCTGGGCTGTAATAGGCCTGGAGTCTCCAACTGTGAAACCTCTGGCTCACCTTTCCCAGTGTGCTGATTTCAGTGCGAGTGTCCACATGTTCACCTTTCTATCCTGATTTTCCTCTCCATCTCCTGTTAGTCATATTTTCCTCCTGTCAGTTTGTTCTTTTGCTTCTCCCCCACCTTCCACTCCAAAGTATATGCTACTGTCATATTTTGATTACTTGGTATTATGCCTGTGCTGTGGTCTACTTGTTGTATCTTCCTGTTATAACTTTATTCTTTCTTTCAGCTATATATCTGATTAGTATTCACCACTAAGAATTGCTTCAGTTTTACTCCCCCTATGGACTTCCCTTTAAGAATGTTTACTTCAGGCAAATGACAGATTATGCTATCATGTTGTAAAATCCTAATAATACTTATACATGCCTCTAATGGGCTGAATTCTGTCCCTTTTTAGTAGAAGACCATTGACTAGGTGTCCCACAGCAGTGGGTTTATTAAAAAGGAAAAGTCAAATTAAAAAAAAAAAAAGAACCAACCAAAAATAAAGCTAGTTGTATACATCAGAAAATTAGTAATACCAGAGTCTACCAGTCTAGAATCTGTCTGCAGTTTCCAATTGCTCTGCTGACAATAATGGGGTTACAGTAGTGTGAAAACTTGAATCAATAAAATCAACATGCCCTCTGAATGGTATAGAGTATTGCATGGCATAGAATATTGTGCTATATATTTGTCCCAATAATACCAAGCCATTATTGATGCAGTATGGGAAGAGACCAGAAAATGTACTGATGGTTATTTGTTTCTCTGAGCATGATTGACAGATGCTTCTGGTATTTTGCTTGGAGTGCAGGATTATTGATGGAGAATTAACAGTAGTCATGATAGGTTTTCTCTTCATTTATATCCAGTTATGTCTTTTACTTTTCAGCAAGTACATTACTGCTGCAGTATGTCCTTTTGGTGAGCCTGACCTTGGACTGGTTGCTGTGTCTTTGAAATCTATTGGAAACAGAACGTTGGCCTGTGAGGCAGCCCACTTGCTGCAGTGAGTGTGCTGCTGTGAACAGGTTACCCTGGTTTCCAGTGGTGTGTTGGGGAAAGACTGCAGGGTCTGAGGTCTCCGTGCGTGGAACCATACCCTCAAAATCCTTCCTATCACCTCTGCGCACACCCAGCTGTGCAAATTGGATACAGATTACGGAGGAGCAAATAATACGGTGTTTATGGTGCCTGCAGAAAGACAGGTGATACGTGATATTGAGACTGAGATGACAGAGAGTGAGCTACAGAAACGTGTTTAAATCTCTTTGGTAAAACGGGGAGCTGCTGCTGGCAGGCCATCCCTGTAAAGAATTCCACAATTCAGCTGGTGGGTCCCAGACGGTCTGGGGGGGTTCGCAGAGCATGCGTCTGCAGGTGCGCTGAGAACAGGCTGCGTTACCTGACCGGGCCCAGTTTTCTACACAGGCCAGGTTGCTTTTTACTCTCTTTTTGTGTGTGATAGCTGCTGGATGTCGAGGAGAAGGTCAGGCCAGTTGTTGTAGTTGCAGAGTTGGGCTTTCTGACAGTTGCCCAAAGGTCAGGCTGCTTGTTCTTTTATTATCTGTCTTGAGTGTAAATAAATAAATAAATGAAGTATATTGAGGCAAAAAGTCCAAAAACTATAATGGTTCAGACTATCTTTTCAGATGAAATGGCACTTTCCCATACAAAGTGTTGCATGGAAGAACACGAGGAAAACATACCAATTTGGCTTCTTTTGAAACCCTTTCTTAAGACTGACATCTCGGAAAGCAACGGAAAGAAGCAAGGGGAACCATTGATTGTTACACATGATGTGACAGCTAAAGTATCTTCTTTAAAGGAGAAGGAAGTTCCTCAATAGCTCACCTTCATCACTACACATTTCTACAGAAAGCAATTTACTATATGCTGCCCAGAATTAATAAATTGAGTTACTGATGTAGGATCCAGGTCACCACCTAAACTGGAGGGCATACTTTAGGGCACAGTGTTTGCTCAAACAGTATGGGGTTTTTTCTGTGCATAAACTGTATTTTCTCTGAGATACACAGCTCATACTTACTCAGCACTTGAGATAATGGATCTTTTTTCTGAAGTTGAGGTTTCTGTGTATTAGCGACAGCATAATAAATTGAGGCTGAGACTGATAATGGTACTAAGTATTCATCCCTTTTAAAACAGGAATTACTTTGATGAACATTAACATGAACATCAGTGTATGTACAGGGTGTGCTTAGTACCATTTAACATGACCTTCATTTTGATAACAGCTCTAATTAAGGGGTGTTTCATAGAAACTGAAAATCAGTTGTGTTTGCATTACTACAGTACCTCCTGGATTCTGTTTGCAGTTTTGTGACTTTCACTGTTTCTTTATAAATATTTTTCTTCTATGAGTTTCATCCCTTCAGCAGATGACGTATCTGCAAAATAATTGTGTTCCCTGGCACAGGAGCTAGGAGAAGAGTACTCTTCAGGGTTGTGGGTTCAGGCTGATGGCAATGTAAGTCCATAGCTCTCAAATAGGGCCATCCAGGCTATTCCACCAGAGGAAGAGGCATCAGTTCAGCTGCATCAGCTTCCTGAAGCAGTGTAGCACAAGGTCTCTTGGACACCAGTGCTGCCCTAGGAAAGAGTGATAATATACCTGGGATAACATAGTCTGGGCTTTCAGGGATCCAGGCTTGTTTGACATGCATTCAGAGGATTTGGTTGTGGTATCGTTGTGCTTTACATTTGTGTCAAGTTTATCCATGCTGGGGGGTTGGAACTAGATGATCTTTAATGTACCTTCCAACCCAAACCATTCTATGATTCTGTGATCAGATGGAGCTAACATGCTACAATAGCAGACGTTTCCACCTGCCAGCACAACAATTGGAGCAAGACTGGTTCTTTAGGTCCAGCATAATTTTAAGATGTGCTACATGTTTGCATAAGCATAAAGGGGCTCATATAGTAACTTGAATTTCTTCATCACATTTTCTTCCTTGGTTCTCCTGTCTTGGGATTGAAAGTAAATCTTGTGTCCTCTTAAGGCTCTTCTGCATGTGTTGGTTTCAGTTCTGTTGATGTTACTGTTGCAGAGATGCAGCGTGATTCTAATCCAAAGATTTTTCTGTATCCTTTCCCTTAGTCATGGCACGTGTATACCCTTTGTTTTCCCTTAAACCCACACCTGATCCGTGCATGGAAATACTCTTATGTAAGCTTTGAGGGAGTCAGGTCACACAGAAGATGGTTAATAAGCGTTAGTTCCCAACGTCATCCTGTGGCGTGGAAAAGAACATGGTCTGGCCTTCCTGTTAACTGTACTGTTATTTCTGGGTTGGAAAGAGTGAGGACAATTGTTAGTATTTGTGAGATGTTGAAAAGCAAACTGCTACGGAACATAAATATGCCTCATTATTTGTATTTGCAAATTAGGAGTTCCTCCTTATTTTTTAAGGAGCCTTTAGGGTATTTTGGGGTCACGTATACAAATTTTTATTTCAGTTGTTAATGCCAAAAATCTACTTTTCTTAGTGAAAGTTCAGATTCCCTCAGTTTTTGATATATGAGACTTTAGGGACGATTCCTGTTAATGAAACACAGGACATTTTTCATCACTGCTAAGATTCTCTATAATGTACATGTGAAGAAGTCAAGTTTGGGTATGTAAACATCAATGGGGTTTAATAGGAATTAATAGCAATTGCTGTTAAAGGATATAGTCTTGTGTTTTCCATTATAGTTCTAGTTTAACAATCCCATGGCTAAATTTCATGTATAGTCAAGATTCTGGATGTAGAAGAGTCTGACTTTCTCTAGAAAATGTAGAAATTGCACTTTTGGGAATTTGGATTTTTTTTTTTTCCTTGTATGCTGTTACACATCATCTTTTATTTATCCAAAGGTAATTTGAAGCTTCCATTCCTTCTCTTTTGGTACACAATGAGTTAGTAGCTTAAGGACACTGATATTGAACATCAGCTGTAAGATCATGTATTTTTTTGCCCCAAGCAGCAGAGAGAGAATTGTTTGGAGACATGGCCTGTGGTTCCGAGAGCTGCTCACAGTTTCGGCCACATCATTAGAAACCAAACGATTTCTCAGAACTCTTGCAGATTAGGATTAGAAGGAGGAGAAGATGAAGGATTATTGAAAGGGGAAATATGGAGTGACTAAAGCCCTACACTGAGCATATTGCTTTATCTCAAGAATTCTCATTACAAACAGTTGCTGAATGTTTTTTTTCTATTTAAGGTCAGTAAGAATAAAAAATTGGGTTTGCTAATCAGATGAGAACTTCATTACTTTGTTTCAGAGACCAAGGCATATATAATTTTTAGCTCCAAAAGTCATGCAGTTTAACTTCAGAAGGCTAATTGGAAAGTTTGATTTTAAAAGAAAAAAAATTAGAGATGGATGTTTTTAAATGTAGTAACAGGAAAGGTGCAGAAAGTGCTTCAGTTTTGAATAGGGTAAAACATGTTCAAGAACTGATTAAATGATTTTTAAAAAATTATGCTTACTTTCACCAAAGACATTTTCAACCCAACAGAAGAGTGCATAGTCAAGCATGGCAGACAAGGACCACTGTGCTCCTAAAGTTAAGGGTGCATTAGTGTTTCTATTACAGTCTTGTGTATTTATGAGATAAGATGGTTATAGTAATTAGTTTCAGACCAAAACATAGCTTGAAAGATTGAGACCTGAGATCACTATATTTTTAGAAATGTATTCTGGGAATTACTTAAACTACTGTGGTTCGTTTATGGTATATTGGATTCCCAAGGCCCCCGTTAAGTTTGACGGTCGCTTTAAACACAGTTTTGTATGAAGAGACAGGGAGGCGCAATACCCACACATTTGGTTTACAGTCTCACACCCTCAACAAGCAGGTTGCAATTTAAATAGGTTCTTAATCCTGTCAGATCAGGATCTGTGAGTGTATTACTAGCAGAAGCATGGGTGTGAAATTCCACTTAGGCATTCTGAGGTCTTTGTGCTCACAAGGATTAGTGTGTGATCCTGTATCCAGAGAGCCAACTTTGAGGTACTTGCTGGCAGGTAGGATTGTTGGGTGCTCATTCTTTGCTCCCCAGCTGTACAGGTTGGCTCAGGGGAAGCAAGAGCCTCTTTCAAATATCTTTGGTTATCTTTGGCTCATGGTACCTGATCTGCACCTTTTGTGTGGCTAAGCAGAATGCCCTGTTAGGAATGTCTCTGTAACATTCACAGAGTGTCCTTCAGAAAAAGAGGTCTGGTTCTTCTCTCACTTGGGTTTTTGTTTCGAGGTGACTTTGGTTATTTCATTTGGGATTACTGTTTGCTTGGTCTGAAGAGAAATAGGCTCAGGTTGTTGTTATTGCCGAAAGCAGGACAGGTTCTCCATACCTTGTTCTGTTCCTACCTGTATCTTGAGGACAAGGGTGTTGATTTACCTTTTCCATCTGACAGTGTTATACCAGGAACAAGTAATAGCTTTGAGAGCAAAGAACTGAACTTCACATCGATATATTTTCTAAACTATTATTTTCAAAAATGAGCATGAAAACAGTTTCTCTTTCAGTGCGAATGAGATGTTACTGTCGCATTTGGCCTGAGGTATTTATGATTTACTCCAAAGCATCAAAACAAAGTTTATAGTTTGTCACAGAGTCTCAGGTAGTTATCCACTTGCTGCAGAAGAAGAGACATCAGATAGGAAGAGATACACAGTATTTTTATATACAGAGACACATCTGTGTATAGGGACTGTGTACTAGAAACATTTGTCTTTTCATACGGTTAGAATGTTGAAAAGCTTTTTATGCTATGTATTAATTCTTGCAAATTGCTTTCCAATTTAATATCAGCAGCATCTAAACAGTAAGTAATTGCTTATGATAATGAGTGCAAACTAATTTACTGGAATATGTTAATATTCACTATGCACTTTAGAACAGCGGGGTATTCCAAAAATACTGCTCTCTTGTTTAACTGCAGTGTTTAGGTTGCATTGTTGTTACAAATCTAGTCTCTCGTTGAGTAGCCATCTTACTGAGACTCCAGCATGTGTGAACAAGGAATATGGATTGTCCTTTGAGAACTAAATAGGATATGAACAAAACCTACTAGATGTAGCTAATGAATCCTAATTTCTGATTTATGTCCATTAGATGAACATTTATAAGACAGACAGCATTCTTTCCCTTATGAATTGTAAAATTTAATTTAACAAATTTTAAGTCAAATAGCATGTAATCACTTTTTTAATATTTGGGTGTCTACAATGTATTTACTCTTTGTGTGAGATGCAGAAACATTTCTAGTAATGCTTTATGTGAATCTGTGAAAGAAATACTGTAGTTCAGGAGTCCTCAAAACCTCCAGGTTAGTATGCCTTAGCTGATTCTGCAAGACTGGTTTTTAGTGTATTTGAGTCCTTTTTTTTTTTCCTTCTTTTCCTGGGAACTGTTTTGATTTAGGTTGGATTGGGTTTATTTTAGCAAACTTTACGAATGCTTAGTGAAAAATGGGTTATATCTGAGCACGTTTCTGCACAGAATAATTGTCCACATGAATTGGTATTACTTAGCAGTTTTGAAGGGTTCTTAACATGTTTGTGTGTGTTACTCAAAGTGCTGTATTAAAGTAAGGCTTTCCAAACTATTGAAGACTGATCTTCACTTCAGGAAATAAAAGCGATTGTAATTTCCTCCAAGCAGACCTTTGGAAGTGAAGGGCCTATACAAAATCACTGCTGTAATTAGTCTGTGTTAGTCTTCTAGAGGGTGATTAACTGCTCACCTTTCTTGCATACATGGATGAACTAAGTCATAGCTAATAGTACTGGCATATAAAGTGTCAGAGTTGACACTTGAGTTAGTCCCTGTTGAGATGAATGAGTAGCTTACACCCCAGAACTGTTTTGTCAGGTTCTCTCCAAACACTGTTGTGGAATCCAGTGGTTAAACCATGCTCCCTAATTACTCAACTGTGTAAAACAGTGAAAAGCATAAGATGCATATTTCTCACTGCAGCTCTTTATCCTCTGAAACTGGCAGTGAATTGTTGCTTACAAACAACAGCATAAGGACTTTTCAAAGAAGAATGATAGCAATTATCATAATGACAAGGCGTGTAGCGTTTTTGTGCCAGACCACAATTGGAAATCTATTATGTAGTAGAACAGAAAGAAGTAGGAAGGAAGTGAATTGGCCCAACCTGGCTGGCCCGTTAGCTGTTATTATAATGGTCTAATAACCTTAAAGATTCAAATGCAGCTGAATCTGTGTACCCCTAAGAAACACTATTTGTTTCATGTGAAAATTTGATAACATAAGTAAGTATTGATGTCCCAAAATCAATCCATGAAATAATGACAAGGAAATCTTTCCAGATAGGGTATCATTTGTAGCTGTTTGCTGGTTCTCATTTGTGGGCTTCCCTTGAGCCAACCAACCAGATATTTTTACATTGTAGTCCTCTTACCTAATACTTTTCTGAGGTTTGAGTATACGTAATACTAGGGAAGACTAGCTTTGGTTTTGAAATCTGAGAATTTTTAAAAGCAGTTATTATTTCATTTCATTTGATAGAGAATATAATGAATTTTTGAGCTTGCTCATGCTTGGTGTTCGAAGAACAATACACTGCTATAGGAATGCAGTTAATATGTAGCCTGCTCATCAGTCCTTTCCCTTGCCAGGTCTGCCTCTGAGATGCCTCTAGCAACTGGACAGCTGCTTCAGTGCTGGATTCATGTGCTTCAGGGAGGCTTAAATTCTGTGTTTTCCCAAAGATTTAATATCTTTCATTTTATTTCATTTCTCTTAGAAGAAGAATGGTTGCAATTTTTGCATTTCAGGGTGTAACGTCTCTAAGAGCCTATGCTTTTTCTGTTTTTCTTCAGCTGTAGCCCATGTGTGTCTACTTGAAAATGTTCAGAAATGCTACCACAACACTATTTTGTCTGCTCTTAGATAATGAGTAATTAGTAGGAGAGCATGTGTGTCACACAAATTCATATTCTTCACCACCTTTACAAACAAGCAACTCTGAACTTCATTGCACATTGTCCATAATACAGCTGGCTATATTCAGAAGAGTCTCCATCTCAGCAAACTCTGTAAGTTGCAGTGTTGCCTCTACCATCCTTCTGCTGCAAGCAATAGTAGCATCTTATCTTAGCCCAGCACCTGACATCCTTGTTGTGCTTGTATCATTTTTCAGTGAATTTAACAGGCTTGCAGTTAGCATTGCTTTTATTTTCAGCATGTCATTCACTTCTTCTAAGACAAAATTTTGCTGCTTTTGAGCGTTTTCCAAGTATTTTGTTTTCGAGAGTAAATTATGAAGTCCACAATTTAACAAGGAAGATAATATAAATGTCACTCAAAAATAACTAAGTTAATGCACGATTGGATAGCTGGAGTATTATGTTAGTAAAGAAGCCAATAAGAAATAAGGACTTTAACCTAGAAGGATAGTAGACATTTGCAGCCCAACTCCTGTCCATTCTAACGTAATCAAATAACTTAAGGCCAGCTATTTCAAATGTTTGTACCTTCATTTAAAGAATGGGGGATTGATTTTTAAAGGTTGCCAGAAATGCTGCAACACTTCTGAGAATCAGGATACAGCTGTAGGTTCTAGAATAAAAACATAATTTTAGGCACTCTGTTTTTAATGAAATAATGACTTTTAAAAAAATATATCTTTGAAGAGTACATATTGTTTTGACATACATATACAGAGACAAATTAATTTTGATTTTTATTTTACTTTTTTTGGCCTATATACACATATGTGAAGAGCTACTTTTGTGGGAGAGTTCAGATGCTGGTGCCTAAGCAGTTTGTCTTCAACTTACAGGCCTCCTAGTTGAGTCAGCAAGCTTGGAAACTCTAAAAATTGAAGTTAATTGGCTTACAGCATTTCTAAATTTTGCCAGGTATTCGTTGAGTTTGTAAGGTCCCTGGACTGGAATCACTGAATGATTTCACATAGGCCACCAACAGATGGTAACAACATTTGGTCTCTATCGACCTGCATAGTGTTTGAGCTAATGTCCCAGTTTCTGCATCCTGTTATAAATCCCTTCCACTAACCAGCCTCTTAACTGCATTCTTTGTGTATGTTGGCACAACTATCAGTGCACGGGTGGCCCATTTATTTTAATAGAATTCAATGTAACTGGTTAAATTGAAGTATAGAGCCTTGACATTTCCTAATCTAAGGAGTAGGGGGACCACTAAGAGTCCTGTTGTCTTGAAGAGTACTTGAGTTTACCAATTGCAGTTGGATAATGCCATTACATTGTATCTGTCTGGAAATATTTTTCATTTCATTGCCTTCTCATATGTGTTTCCTGACAATGCAATTTCCACTTCTCTAGACACTGTTCAAGAAATTTATCTTTAACTATATGTTGACAGGTTTGTAGGAAGAATAAAACCTTCCCTTATATATAGACATTTGACTTTTAATTTCAGTCTGACTCCTTGGCAAGCTTTCAGAAGCAGAGACGTTGTAGTCTTGTTACCTTTAATAGAGTTATAATGGATTAAAATGTTTCATGTTGACTGCAGTATGACATTTAAAGCAGGCTTTGATTTCAGAAATATATAATTTTCTAACCATCTACATTACATAAAGGTGCAATGCAATAATGCAGAATTACTTGGCTTACATTTCATACAGAAATGTTCTAAATTCATTTTGAACAGCCTTCCATACTGGAAAAGTGATAGGTAATAGGTTGCCAGTAAAATTTTTAAACTGAGAAATTCTGGAGGAGAACAATAATTTTCTTTTACCAGTCCGTGTCAGATTTTTGTTAGAAGGACTGTACACTTCCATAAAGTGAATCATCATTTTTGTATAAATGAACATGCTAATGAGATAAACAAACCCCAGAACATTCTTACTATGGACATTTCAAATATAATCAAAATATTTTTACAGAATCAGAATGCTGTTTTACAGAATACTACCAAGTTTATTGGCATTCAGTAAATCAACTCATGTTTTGTTAGTAAGTCAGATGAACAAATACTTTAATTACTACATTATCTTTGGGGTTTTTTCAGCTAGCTCTTGCTTAGCTAAGGTCCTCCTCCAAATTATATTCATTTTAAACACAATTGAAAGCTCTTAGTTTGATGTGCCTACTCAAACTGAGTAGTACTTTAGTTAAGTGATCTAATCGAAATCAGTGGGGTCATTTGAGATGTAAGATGCTACTTGATTTGAGTAAAGATATTAGAATCACTCCACTGGGGAAATCCTTTACATTCTTTGAAACTTTTATTTTAACCATCTATGTCATTTATGATGCCAAGAATGATGCTAACTTGTAATACTGATGCTAAGCTGCATAAGAGTTGTTCTTTATAGGCATACACATCCATTGAGCCATCATTACTCACAGGTTTTAGTCCCTTGGTGACCCTATTGAAATCAATAGAGCTAGATATCCTTGTTGTAGATAATATGATATTTATTATAGCTTGAAATATGAACATTTTGTTCCAAAAGCAGCCAAAATAATGAATCTTGATTTTTTTATGGAGTGGTGCCTTGTTTCCTAAATGTACTCCCTCTTACTGCAAGAATGCAATAGCTTCTGTTCCTTTTTCATCCCAGACCTCCTGATGACACTTCAAATGTGTGTCATCATTGTCTGACTAGTGTAGCACACTGAATGTATTGACTAGCCCACTAATACACAATTGCCGTGCCCTACCAGCTAATGTCAAGCAAAAAGTATAGTGGTTGAACTCTACATATTTTGTAGAGTTCATAAATGACTTTTACACAGTCATTAATTTTCATTAAACCACGAAGAGTAAATTTTGTTTGAAATTTCTGCCTACCACTTTCTCAAATTTGTCTCAACTTGACTGTTAGATACAAAAGTTATTGGAGGATGAGCAGGAACAGTGGACATGTTGTGCAGCTTACACAGCTGTGGAGGTTATCCTCCACAGTTAAACTTTCTAAAAATAAGTCTTCCCAGTTGAAACTGGGGAATGAAAACTACAGTTACAATTGGAACTGGAATGGTGTATTTTTTTCCACTACTTTATTGTGGCAGGTAGTGTAGAATATAAACGATGAGATATAAAGCACAAAGAAGCACGGAGGGTTTGTATTTTTACATTTAAAGGGTCTTAAATATGTTTGGCAATCTCCTCACGCAGAAAAAGTATTTCTCTCTTGCATTACTCGGAGAGATATGATGTGACCTAGTTCAGGGAGAAGCATTCCTCTGAGGTCTCAGCGAAAGCAGAGAATTACCTGGAATCAGACCATGCTTCAGCCCAAGTGGCTGAAGCCAAAGGTGGGGTTGCACGTTTGTCAGTCGAGCCAGTGACCTGTGTCAGGTTGAGCACTCCTTTTAGTCCAGAGTCTATTGCCAGAAAGTCAAATTATGGGAAGACCCTAGGGATCATTTTAGACATGAGAATGCTATTTTGCCACCTACAAAGCATTTAGCAGGTCATGGTATTGTCCAAATAATGCTATTGCCAAAGACTGGAGGAAAGAAAGGCATAGTTTTCTGGATTGCTGTTTTTCTTTTTTCTTTTGTGTACATGTGTATGTGTGTGTGTGGAGGTGAACCGTGGTGCTAAGCTGATGGAACTACCTATAGCAACTCTAATGATCTGAGGAATACAATTTGCTTCCGTATTACTGTCTTGAATCTGCAGTAAATGTCACTGTGAAGGCCAGGATGCTCAGCTTGACTTGAGACTGTGTTGTTCTATCACCATCCAGACCTTTTCCTGGAGACAGCTCTTATGGCTAGCTGAATATAATGACCCATGCACAGCACGGTTTGATAGATCTCTCTGAAAACTTGGATGTCGTATGATGGAAAGCCCTGTACCCTGATAAAGCAAATCAGGGTGTCTGTAGTGGATTGGGAAGAGATGTTCTGTAATAAAATGTAAAGTTGTGTTGGAATTAATGGTAGCTACATAGCATGGTTTATGTTTATCAAGGAATGTAGAAGGCTGTGTCTTATCTCTACCTGTTTAATACTGGTTGAGCTCATGTTCATCTAGTTAAAGTCAAGATGAAACTAGCTTCTTGCCTATAACTTATAAGACATGTCCCGTGCTATGAAATAGGCTCCAGTTGTAGATTACAATCAGCACTGTATTAACCTGTGCAGAGTGCAAATACCTCATCGTTGTCACAGACAATGTTGGAAGTTTGGAGATTCAGATAGCAGCAGCCACTGCAAACATGATGTGGCTTCAATCTCTTAAAGAAAAATTACATTTTAGAGTTTAGCTATAGCACAGTGAAATATGGGTACTGCAGAAGTCTGACAGTAGGCAGATAGACATTTTCTGTTCTCTTTATTGTCATCAGCGTCTTTACCTGAAGTGGTATAATGATATCATTAATGAAGATATTAATAACAAAACCCAGCAGTGGTTTTTGTCAATGATGATTTGATCAGTGAGTCTTCTTACTCTGCTAGAATGGAAGATCAATGAATGAAGTAATGGAATCACTAAGGAATCGTGCTATATAGTTTGTGATCTTACAGTTGACAAATGTGTTGGCATGATAAGACTGCTAGCAACAGTCATAGTTCAGGCATGCAGTCAGACTGATTTAAGGACCTAACTAGAAATTGTTTTGAGTAACATTCAATTTCTAAGAAAACTATGACCATGCTGAGTGTGGCCAAAGGAACATCATAAATACACTCCTAGACCCCATTATCCACGAGTCTAAGAGGAAGCTGGCCAGAAAATGAGACATTTCTCCATTCTTACACCTGTGGCTCAAGCGTTTTGGAGAGCTACAGGCAATGATTCATTTGAAAATCTTCCCCATCCAATACACCTTTTCTGCAGTTAAATAGACTGTACTTAGAGAAGCCTGATATCATTGTTGTACAATCCATATTGAGGCTCCTGTGTGGGATTAGTGGGAGAGAGTGTACCAGGATGCCTGCAGGAAGTGTTTGGTTGTATTTGATCTTTAGTTTGAAATACTTCCACTAGCTCTTCCCATCTTCATCACATGGTTAACCCTATTGGCCATTCCCTCCTCACCTCAACACTGTGGCATATATTCACCGTTCCCTGTAAATAACACAGTCTAAGAAGAAACGCATGGAAGAGTTGTTTTTTAATCCGTCAAACTGATTATTTCAAACCAGCCCCCTCTCTCCCCCGGCATATCATGTTTCAGATTTAAAGCATTCCTTTCTTTACTTACCTTAGAAAATCTGTGCAAATATACATACGGAAATTTTGTGTTCTTTTCTGGAACTTCAGCTTGGGCAGGATGAAAATACATAGATGAAAATGTAAAAAAAAGTGTTAATGGAGATCTATGTGCTCCCTTGAACACAGAAGGTGTGATTAATGCCTCCATATAAATGTTTGGGCAAATGTGTGTGTGTGAGAGAGAGAGAGTGAGATTCATATTGTAAATTCTTCACTCCTGGTAATTAATAGTAGCCTGCACAAATAGTCTCACTGGATTCAGCAGGTTTATCAATGCAAGTAATTACTTACCAGTGGGAATAAGAGGGTTCATATTCTGGCCCAGAATGAAGTAAACTACTGATAACATACAGAAGGAAGAAAATTACATTATTGGGCAATTTCTTTTTATAACCACCAATGTTTACCATTCATATTTTTTATAACACTTAAAAATTGCTTTACTATTAATGAAATGGCAGCTAATAGTTTTTATTACTGATGTTTACAGGCTTCAGTCTTTAGTTTTTCAGCTATAGTGTGTGATGGAATCATAGTTTGTAGTGGTACAGAGCTCAACCAAACCATTGCTTTCACTTAATCGGCATCTGAAACCTGATGTGAATGCTGAAAATAAACATTAAGTTAATAACGTTATATGGGGAAAGTGGAATTATGTACATTACTGTTCAGTGCAATATACCTTAAACACAAAATTGGGATAAACGTGGAGAGGATAAAAAGCTGATTTGTTGTTGATTTGAGCAAACTATTAAACTACATCAGATATGACTTCAGAGCAATAAATATTGAAAAGCTTTGCAGCATATACAGTAATAGATACAGTAAATGGGTACTAAACAAAATATTTATCTGCTTAATACTGTATAGGTAAGCAGATGTCCTTGAGTTTCTGCCAGGCTGTGCTGAAATGAATGCACTATTTCATAAAGATGAATTTTGCAAACAAGCAGGACTTGAGAGACCCAGGCCATTAAAAAACATTACTGTATCTTGACCACTGGCAGTTTGTTACAATAGGAACCATGCTTTCACGGTTAAGGATTTCAAAGGGCTTTATGGACATTTTTCCTAAACATTGTGTAGATGCATGGACGCATAAAGAATTATGCAGTAAATTCTGCAGCTGAGAGATATAACTGACATGTTACAAACTTGCCTACTTACAAGTATTCTGCTGATGGCATTGCTATTCTTGACATTCTAATTCTGCTGCTTTCAATTCTCTTGAGAAGATAAACCCCAAACAACACAGTGCCATAAGCTAAAAGAGAGAAGGAAGATGCCTGAGTTTAGTGACAATGTTCTGAAAGAACGGCAGAGACGTTATAATGTTTGTCAGAGAGCATAAAAGCCTTTATAGAGCAAGTGAATTAGTCGTCTTCTGTTGTTTCTTAGCAGATCCAAAAAATTGATAGTAAGCAAGGTGGTTGCAAACAACTGCTCAGTTTCTAGCTTTTAATAGTTAATAGGAGGTCGGACTATAAGCTGAGATCAATCCCAGAGTAATAAATTTTACATTATTATATTTGTCTTTCTTGAAATATAAACACTAGAGGACCTATTCTCAAATGGCTTCCGACCCATTTTTTCATAATTAATACAGGAAATTCAAAGAACGTGACTCCCTGTACAATTTAGACAGAGGCTGATCTGTATTCATCAGCATGGATTAATTAGCCTGTTACCAGACATGCAGTTCGAAGAGCTACAAAATGGACAGTTTTAAAGAAGGGAAAGGTTTGCCATTAAAAAAAAAAAAAACCAGAAACCACATGGTATCTTGGATAAAAGATAAGTTTTTTAACTTTGATGTTGATACTACATAGTTTAAGATTTACAGCTAGATTTTCCAGCCCTACTGGCATTGACCTTGCCTTCAGTGTGGGAGCAGTATGGAGTGAATTGCTCTTCATTGGTTTATTTGAAGGGCAGTATTTGGCAAAAACCTGCGACAACATTCACTCTGAATAAGAACAACAGGGTCTCTCATTGTTCCTCTCTGGAGACTCACTTCTGGGCCATTGTATTCAGTATGACTCTACCATCACTTGGCAGGCTTTTTCTTTATCTTCTATATTGGGTAAACACATCCGTTAACAACCAAGAAAAGGAAAATTATGCACTCCCACTTAAGTCTTATGTACTGTTCGAACAGTTTTATCTGTGACACTGAGGTGTAAGGAGTTGTTTTTTCTTCTTAGCTTTCTCATTTTTATTACTTATAAGAACCTTATTTGTGACCTGACACAATATTTTATGAAGTCAACAGAAAGGCTGTCACTGTTTTTAATGAGCTTTGGATCAAGCCCTCAGTTTTTCATCAACACAGAATAAATCCTTTCACTACAGACACCAGTGTGGCATATACTGTATGAAAGTCCAAACTGTCACTCCTCAATTGTCTCAAGATTTGAAGTCAAGACTAGCAGCAAAGAGGAAAACTTGGGGACCATCAAGAGTCATATTACCTGTCTCATTTATCTTTGTTTTGGGATGTACTGCAACTGGAGATTCAACCATCATTACTGAATAGCACGTAACACATTATTGTGCATTTCAGAGCACCACATATGAGGAAAATAAAGGTGGGAGAACAGGAGATTAGGTTTTTGTCACACACATTCCTAAACCAGACACCATTTGCCCATGTCCATTACCAAGTTTTTTAAGGCATGGCTCCTCTCTTCACTACTCTTGTACAACTCTTTATAATGACAGTTTCGTTTGAAGTGGAAGTGAAACCTTAGATATCAGATTGGTTATTGTGTTTGTCGTTGCTAAAGAGGGCTGACAAGTTTTCCTAAAACACATGCAGGTTGGTATTTTGCCATCAAGAGAAAAGCCAAGAGATATATTTGAAGCATAGTGCAATCCTGCAAGTGTGTTGATATAAAATGAGCTTTACAGTTTTTTAAGTGCTATGCACAGTGCATAAAATATTACAAATTGACGCTACTGGAAAAAAAATGAAAGCGTGATGTTAGAAAGAGATACAGGATATCTTTTGAGAAAGACCAGGTGACCTTTTTGCTTTGAGACTGACACAAAGCAGTCTCGCTCAGCAGTAGAGTAAGATTTTGAGGCATGTGGAATTCAAAGGAGGATGTAACTATACAACCATTCTTGTTTTCAGCTTTAAAAGTGTAGTTCAAGGTATTTTAGATTATTTTGTATGCTCGCAGCATTTTTGGTCAATGTTGAAAGAAAGTAAGAAAATGACAATTATGTTGTTATGCACTATCTCCTTATGTGGACGTGGGAAGTATGTAGTGAAAATATCAGGTGAAGTAACGTGAATTACATGTAATAAAATTGAGAGGAGCCACACAGTGAGCCAGCTTAGAACAGCTAGCAAAACTAGACATCTGTATTTACAGTGCGCTGACATATCTCCCTAAGCTTTGACCTATCCTCATAGGAAAGAAGTGGACAGCTTGAAGGGACTTTACAAATGAAAGATCGAGTGCGTGCACTATTTGCCTGCTATATGCTTTTAGGATACAAGTTTTAAATGGAATATGTCTGGATATGCTGCTATTTTAGTTCAGAGGAAATACGCTTCTGAGGAAATATGCACCTGAGTGCTAAGTGGTTTCAGATCACACCACTTGTTTAGAAGAGATTATACATTTTGTAAGTGCACACTGGAGATAATGTGCAAAGATTTCCACTCTTATAAGTTACACATGGAGCATTATGCAAATAAGCCACTGCTTACTTAGATGGTAGACTGATATCTTTTTGTCCCGACATGACAAGTAAAGTATGTTTCCATTTGTTATCCCCATCTGTCACAAGCTGATAAACGCCAGAACCATACAAGTCTTATCTGAATGTGTTTGTTAATGGCTTGCTTTGCTGGGCACGAGACGACATATCATACACTGCATTTCCTTTTCATTGTGTCCGTAAGGAGCTGCATTTTTTGTCAGTCGTGAGATAACTGGAATTACTTGATTTCTTCTCCACATAGACCCAGTTTGGGAAAGCATTTGGTTCAACTCATCCCTGTTCTGCACATCACAGAAATATGTTCTTCAAGCATATGCTTAAGAACTCTCTTGAACAGATATGCATTTCTGAATCAGAGCTATGGTATTTTAAGTCGCTGCATATGCAATTATGTTATATTCTGTGTTGATTGCACTATATAAAAAGCACTAATATTTCGCATGCTGCAAAATTTTCAGAGATAAAGACATGTTGAAGCCTAGTTGTCTTTGGTTCTATGAATCCATTTGCTATACAAGGGCATCTTGATTTTTGTAGAGCATATGCTTTCCATGCAGGTTTGCGTTGGTGGATGTGAGCTAATTATCTTTATTTCTGTTTTGCAGCGGGAACAACGTATATCTTTAGCAAAGGTGGTGGACAGATCACTTACACGTGGCCTCCTAATGATCGGCCAAGCACTCGTGCAGACAGACTGGCAATAGGTTTCAGTACTGTTCAAAAAGAAGCTGTGTTGGTACGAGTGGACAGTTCTACTGGGCTTGGAGACTATTTAGAGCTGCATATCGTAAGTATAATTATCAAATGCGTGATATTTCTTCTTGTCTGGATTGTTTTTATATTTGTGGGTTTGAAAATTTATTTTATTTTAATGTAAATACAGTAGTTTATTAATGAACCTTTTAAGGCCAAGAGTGAACTAAGTGATAATGGCTTATAGCAACAATACTGTACAGGGTCTCAGACATTCTCAAAATGCCTTTTATTTTATACAGTGATACTTTATATAGCTTTTCAATTAAAAAATACTACTGTGATACCTGTGCAGATATAGCAGTTTGCTGCAATCTAATTACATAAAACAGGATTTAGCAATTTCGGAGGAAGGTACATTAATCCTGGAGGATTTCATCTGGAATCTGCTGTGGGAATTACACTTTATCACAATTGACTGTGCTTATTGTTAATACTAGAGTTTAAAGTCTGATTTCACCATTCCTTTGTGATGATAAATCTTAAGCAGAAAGCAAGATTGTCAAGCTAGGAAGTCTAAAATAAAGTAATTTCAGGTGCCTTAAAGTGAATAACTAGCAATCAAGATTGAAAGTGTCTGGATTTTTAGGGCAACATAAACAATTGATCAGTTGAGATAGACATAACTAGAGCAGTATAAAATTTTGTTGTTTAGATTAGTCCCAACTTTGTTGATGTATTAGTTTTATTTTGATTTAAGGATCTCTCTACTTTCAGGAACAGAAGAGATCCTTTTGAATGAAATTACTTATTGATCTATAACCAATTACACTTTTACCCTCAGAAAACACTCAGCAGTGATCACTTTCAAAATTAGAGGGAATTATGGTATTCAATCTTCCCAGGTTCCTTATTCCCATAAAGGCACTCTTGCATTGTGGACCAAGGTGATTTTTTTTTTATTTACTGGCTTGAGTAAATAAACAAGAATGAAGGCCTTAAATGAAATTCAGAGGTTGTCTATACCCTTCTCTTACATTGAAACTCACAGACAAAACAGCTGGCTGGTATTGTACGATCTTAATTTAAAAATGTGAACAAAACAACTTCTCCCAGGTGCCAGAAAGGCTGAGAGTCTACATTTTTCAAGGCAAGTATTATGTTGCTAAAGAGAATTTAAAGATTTGCTTTCCAAATCCGTGTCTAACATCAGATGCCCTGTTGTCATTTGCCCGTTTCTTTGCAGTCTTAGACCAAATCCACCCACTAGTCAATAGTGTTACTTTCTTCTTACAGTGGGGTTTTTTTTCATTAGCATATTAAAGAATATTTTTCTTGTAGTTTTACTGTATCTGAAGTCTAATATTATAAGAATATTCGTGCAATTTTCTGTCTAGGCTTGATTTTTCCATTTTAAAAGAAACATTGGGTTCATTAATTATGAGTTAGAGATCAAAAATTATTGTCTCCTCATAAGTGTTTCAGGGTTTTTTTTTCTCAAATAACTTTCTTATACCCATGACGTAGCAACATATGGTAAAAATGAAAGAATAATTTAGAGTTTTGTATGGTCAGAACCACTGCCAGCTTAATAGAGATGGGGAAAATCATAAATTATACTTTACTGTTTTTTTGAAATTTCTGTGAATCAGCACAAGGCCTTTTATCATCATGCTCTGTGAGGTGATTCTGGCCTTCTCCTGTTGTCTTTGTGAGAAACTTTGGGAACCTCCCTGAAGCCCACTCTGCTTCCGAGCAAAATCCATGATAACTGTGCAGTTTCACTGGAATGAGGTCTGACCTTCTGGGAGTTGCTTGACTTTAGTCTCTCTAGAGTGGAGACACTGATTGACCCGAAGTCCTAAGACATCTGGCAAGTTTTTTTAAGAATCATGAATGTTAGATAAGGTTTGGAAAACTGCTGGGGTATAATTACCTGGAATCTATTTCAAATAGGATAATATTCAAAAGAAAGTTGAAAGGCAGTATTTTCAAAAGCACTCGTGGTATCAAAGAACATGTATCTTATTGTCAGTGGAACTGTAGGCACTTCTGAGAATTTTACCTGAGATCTGTTTGAGCTCAGCAAGATATTGTGAAATATCATGGTTATAAAAATGAAGAAGAACATGGAAATGAAGAGGCCTATGTATTTGTTATATTTGAGAAATAGTTTATTGGATCGAAGTTTTTCAATATTGGCAGCTACTGCATGAAACTAGCTGTAATTAAAGTAGTAGGAGGGTTGTGTCATTCAAAACTTCCTTCTTGCACCGATGTTGAGATGCCACTAGGAATGTCTTATCTACTGAATAACCAGAAACATGCAAAAGATGTGAATAGTGCGGAAAAGCTGGAAGGAGGGAAGAATCTAGTTCTGCATGTTCTTTTGCATGCACCCACTCACCTGTTTATATAACGAATAGGCGTGAGCAGTGAATCCCTGTGTACGCTGAGATGCGCTGTGCATGGATAACTTACCTGTGTTGTATCAATGTACCACTGTAACAAGGATATAGTTGTGATTTCATTATGCTGGGATTCAGTTTTGCAGTATGATAGAAACTCATTCTTTTGTTACTGAGCTTGCGTTTTACCCAGGAGGTCATTGATCACTCAGATCCTCCTCATTTACAAAGTTTGCGACAGATATGTAAGCATAGGATTTCAGTGTAGTTTCAGCAGAATGATGGCAAAGAAGGTTCCATGTGGAACTCTTGCTTTGAGTCACAAAATTTTAAATCATGGTCCTCACTAGCACGTTGCTTGTTTGGGATGTTTCAGAACAGAGCAGTGAGGTAATTTGCTTTTAGCCTTCTTCATCCTGGGAATGGAAGAGGAAATTACGAGTTCGATTATGGTACTTCATTGTGTGCTTGCCCTCTTTATTATTCTGTTTACTTAAAGATGATGTAAACCTAATAATGAAATGAGGCTCATAACAAATTCTGATTTGGAAAATTGCTACTTGATCGTCTGAATCACAGTTTTAGTGTTGTGTTAGGAACACATTTATTTAAAGTAATGATTTAACCTCCCCAAATAACCATTTTTAATATGAGAAACATTTCAAAAAACGTGTAATCTGCATTGCTTCCAGATGCCTAACAGTTCCAGTGCAAATGTTTTACATTTCAAGGTAGGTTATTATAAAACTCCGCCTGTACTGTAGCAGCCTAGATATAAAGGACTGATGGTGTATATGCTACATATGCATCCCTATGCTTCAAGAAAGGGATGTTAATATGACTTAGTCATCCAGAGATGCAGCAACTGGTTTTCACAGCTATCACTTGACTTCTGTTATGTAAGTGGTCTTTGCTGCCTCTGCTAGGAGATCTATTTCAAGGGGAAATAGATATCATGCCTAAAATTATAGTGCCACTTCCTTCTCCTGTCAGGTACCTCTGAGAATTATTATACAATCCTCCTTTTTCCCCCCTTCTTGGCATGGTCCATATCCATCTCCATGCCAAATGGAAAAAGGCAGCAGCTTATTCACCCAGTGTTTGGTTAATCATCATGTACACTTCTATGCTTGGCTTTTTCTGAAAGCTTGACTTCTAAAGCCCTTAGGTAATTCTGTCAGTGATTCCTGTTTCTATCTCTGCTCTTCTCTTCCCACCCTCTTCTCCCAAGTCATGAGACAGAAAAGTGTGTGTACATACGCACATATATATATATATATAATTGTCTTTCACAAGCACTGTGCTGTTGCTGCTTTGAATTTCCAGCTTTTTTATGGTGAGGAACAAAGTGAAGTTATACAAAGATATTGCCTCAAAGTGCTGAGAAATCCTGTTAGATTGCTCTTTCAAACAATGCTGGTAGCATAGGAAACTGACATTCTCCCATGTGGCACAAGTAATATTTGCTCAAGTAATGAAGACAAGAAGGGTAGATTTCCATCAGTAGACTTCAACCATTTAAAAATATTGTTTTAAGTATAAATTATGCCACATTTTTATCTTTCATTGTTACAACTAAAGGGTTTATGCCAAAATGTAACATTTTCTGTGCCTGATGAAGAGTCAGTAGTTTCTGTGTCTTCCTTGTTTGTGTCATTTGTTTCAAAATCAAAGTATTTTGGAAACACAAAACCAATGTCCTGGTTTTATGGTTATAGCTGATTTTGAAACTGAGAACAAGAAGTCTGTATGGGGAATAAGGCCAGCGGACGACTTTAGATCTTAGAGCTTTGTTGTTCCAGAAGACACCCAGCCTACAGGACAAGAGCTACTTCTTCTGAACTGGCCTCACTTCTGTTATCTCAAGTGGGCCAAAGAATTACTAATTAAGCTCAGTTACAGATAGCATGGATCTGCTGAAACAGGTGAAGTGGTGAAGATCGTTCAGATAATAAACATCCTAAGGTTTAAAATAAGGAATAAAGCAGATGTAGCAGCATTTTGAACATTGTCCTAACCCTCTTCTGGAAGAAGCTGAGGAAAACCAGCCCATAATTCCATTAGGAGAAGAGTGACAATCCTACCTAGGCTATAGTAAATATACAAAAATAAAAAAGAAATTAAAGTCAAGGTAGGTTGTAGTAGGTATTTTTTGTCTCATTCTCTTTAATATTATTAGGAAAAAATATTATAGGGAAAATGTAAACCAGTTAGATTAATAATGAGATGGCAAATCATGGAAGACTTTTAAAAGATGTGGTAACACCTTACTTGAAAAAGTGTGGTATGATTAAGGACAGATAGTATAAATATATGCAAGGTATAACACCAGAAATACTCTGAAGATGCAGCATTACTGGCATGATAGATTAATCAGTATTGTACTTAGATTTTCAAAACTTGGTTGTGAAGCCTTCAGAGTTACAATTAATGACTGAGGTGAACAGTCATAGGACAGGAAATACTGTATGCCTTACAGAAAATTGGGGTTTGGATCATGAATAAATTCAGTTTGTGCTCTTTGTCCCAACTATTTATATACTACATCTAATAAAATACATATTGTAGGAAAGGCATTTTTCATTTAAAACTTTTTCTATGGAGAAGATGTGGATAAAAAGCAAATGAAATGGCTTGTGAGTTTTATCAGTTTTGATTCAAAAATTCTCTTGGTTTAACAGGAAGTTAATGCTTCCTAATTTTCTGAGCTATTTATTAATTTCTTCATGATATACTTTGTTTTTTATAAACTAGGGAAAGATTTAATATCTCCAAAGGAAATGTTGACTTCTGTGTAAAAAAAAAATAAATTGATATCAAGTGGGTTTGATTTTCAGCATTGTTAATGGAAAATTTGGCAGACGTCCTCTCTCAACTTTTTTGATATTCATATTTTGAAACTTTTGTCAGACTTTAAAGGACTATTATTTCCTGTCCCCCTCCCTCTGTCTCTTATTTATAGATATGCAGTGGTGTTGTGCACCAGGCTTTTAATAGCTCACTCTGTTAGATTCTATTGGACATATACATAATATATGGATAATTTTAATTTATGCAAATATAATGACCTTCCCTCAAGTGAACAGAAACAGTAAAACTTGGTTGAGGATTAGACTTCTGTGTTTCAGCGTACCAGAGAAAAATTTGCAAAGCCGTAAGATAAATGAATTTGTTATTCTCTTTTGAATACTTCACGTCTTGGGCTTAATGTTTAATGGAAAGTCAATTGAAAGATTCTTATTGACTTAGTTGTATTTGGATCAATGCCTGGAGTGTTGAATGTAATTTCAGTGAGATTGATGGTAAAAATACCTTTGATTTTAGTAGTTTACATTGGAGCTAATTAATTTTTCCAGGAAGACTTTAATAATCTTTCAAACATATTCCCAGGACAATGTTTCTTCTAGTAATAAATTTTCAAGTATGGAATTCTGTATTATTATATGCATATCAGTGCAATGCAAAGATGGTGGCTTATATATGCATGGAACAGTAATGACTTGAAAACTGAACTATTCATGTCCAAGAAGGGCTAAAAAAAAACCAAACAACCAAACAGCAGAACTAGGTTTCAAAAATCTGGTATTTTAGAAGTGCTGAGCATGCACATCAATGGCTAAAGTCAATGGAAGATGAATGTAGTTGGCACCTCTGAAAATCAGGCCATCAACATATCAGCGAAGTGGGTGTCACTATGGAGCCCTGGAAAGACTTTGGATCATTATGTTTATCAGGATTGTGATATTTAATATTCTGCTGCTTTGAGGCACAAGAAAGTTACTTAAGACTAATATTATCTAATCCACAATCCTGATAATATTTGGTATTTCCTTATTATGCTTATATACTTCATATTTATTAGTGATATTTTTTTCCTCGTTAATATATGTGTATGGACAATGCTATAGAAAGTTTAATTGTTGTGGGTAATGTTTGTTCTTCTCTTTGGGGAACAAAACCCTCAGCAACCAGATAATGTGTTAATCTTTAAACTGAAGACAAATTACTATGAAAGAAGGATTTCCAGACTTGCTTATGGGTTTGAATAATGAAAAGCAGTGAAATCAAAAAAGAATCACTTATGGAACTAGACACGTAGGTGAGAATGCAATTCAATGTACACAAACGTTAAACAAATTAGAATGGGAGCAAGGAATTAATCTAGAGAATTTGTGCTTAATGAAGCAATCATTTATCTCACTGATCAGGTTAAAGATCTAAGTTTGTAGGAAAGAAAATAAATAAAGTGCTGAAACGGTCAAACCATACCTTGAAAACATGCTATGAAGTTATTCTTTTGTATTAGCAGAGACACAGATTAAAAAAATTCTGAAAAGAGATTTTATGATGTAAACTGTTTGTTAATGCCTCATCTTGAAGATTCCACACAATCTCTTACTATAGACTGAGCAACAGTGGTCTGTTCTTGCCATAAACAGGCCAAATTGCTGAGAGAATGTTATGGAAATGTGCTAATCCTGGCACAGAACAGACTGATACCTTGCTATATGAAAACTATGAATGGAATTTGGGCAGTTGATGTAATTAAACCGTTGGGCTATGACTGCCATCATGGAGCACTGCAAGGGGAAATGCTGATGCTGGCATGGAAGGACTGTTACACCAGCATGGCAGGTCTTATCTCCCTAGTTGTGATTTACTGGTTCCCCAGCCTAGAAATGTGCTTGAGGGAAGCAAATCCTTTCATCTTCCTCTGTCTTGGGATGAAGAGAATGAAGTTCTCATTTCTTACTCTAGCCAGCTAATAACTCCTTTATGCGTCCTGTTCTTTATGTGCTTTTGGGAGGATGAAATCTTCCTTCTCAAAAAGCGTGCTGTATGATGGGGTCACCACCTGCCAGGCCCTTGGTGAGAGAAAATGGCACAACCAGTAGGACCGAAGTTCTCAGCTAAAATACCATGTGTCAGCCACAAAATGCTCCAGCCCTCAACCCTGATGAATGTCCTGAGGTGCTTTCTTTTAGCGAAGATGTAGAGTCTGGCTGAGAGTGAGTAGGTACTTAAAACACTTCTAGGGGGACCACGTATATTAGAATCGTCTGACAGAAATATGGAAAGAATTGCATGTGGCGATGGCATTTTTTGAAACAATCTTGCAGACCAGATCGTGGGCTCAAAGATTCCTTCTGATCTTGCATATCTCAAAATTACATGGTAAATTGAATCCATCCAGACTAAATTGCTTAAGATCCAAAACTTTGTAATTGAATTTGATGGCAAGTCTTCCTTTGACTTGACTGTTGCAAATTGTACACAAATGGGACTTTTGATGCGTCATGAGAGGAGAACAAAAACATGGAACTTCATTTTTCTGAGGCCTTGTTAAAAAAAAGAAATGCTAGAAAGATTAAGAATAGAAGGGGTTTGGGATGAATCATGTTATACTAGTAAGAAAAACTGCATTTTTAAGAACTAAGCGGACCATTTGGGAGGCAAGCAAAAGAGAAAGCATGTTTAATTAACATAAACTTGAAGAGGTTCATAAACCAGCTATTTTTTACATTGTTACTTTTAAAGCTCTGAAATACTGAACGGATTACCTCCAATCTTATTTTCAAGGATTCTTTCTTTCTCTTCCCTTTCCCTTGTTCCCTACATTGTTTTTCTGCCGTGTTTTCCTCAAACACAAATTCATGTGGTGTGCAAATTCTACAGTCCCAGTGAATCCCAGTGAAAGCAGGTGGCAAACTCCAGTGATTATCTACCTTTTCTTTCCCACAGAAAGAGACATATTATATAGCTAATGGTATAGATGAGTCACTTCTGATGGTGATTATATGAAGTACTCACACAGGAGACCCTCTTGATGAGGACCATTGATTAGTTCTGTTTAATTAAAGAACAAAAGCAACAAGAACTAAGTAAATAAGCATGTGGCCAGACAGGAGACATCATTTTTTAATGATTTTTTTTACATATAAACACCAAATTTCTGGCTTCAGAAAGGACAGTTTATAATGTATAGATAATAAATAGCCCATCTTTCCTCTGTAGCAGCACCTTTTCCAGTTAACATTATTTTCTTCCGTTGATGTTTTAGACTCTTCCCAAGCTAATTAGGTTCTTTTAATCCAAAATTTCCTGCACTGGTTACTAGCCAACATCCTTGCACACGAAGGTTGCAGATAACTTGGCACCAACCCTTTCAGAACACTGCCATGTATAAAAAAAGCTGATGAAAAATTTAGCAGATATTTTAGCAGCCTCATTAAGATTTAAAGAATACTTGACTATTTGCAATAGCAGAACAGTTGAGATGTTCACTGAAACCTGGCTGATCACCCAAAGGATGAAGCACCAAATCATAGGATATTTTTTTGTGATCATTTGGAGACTGAGAACTGCACGATTGAGGGTTGCTTCCAAGATCTGGCTGCTTTTGTCCACCTATCCTACATGGGAACTGCTCTGCTTATTTTACCTATTGTATATTTTATGAAGTATACACTGTTTGTTATATCTACTAATATAATGGAGTCAGCCCTGATAATGTCTTCTAGTTTTTATTGCCTAGTTCTCATCTAATTTTAGAGAAGCACAAAAAGATTTTTCACTCCCTCCTAGGCATGCCTGGGTCAAAACCAAGTGGAAGGCATGTGTATCCAGTGTGTTAGAAGCCATGACAGTTCAGGGTGTAGGCAGGTTGTAGGCACTTTGGGCTGACAGTGTGTGGTTTGGAAAAAAAAAAAAGGACAGACATGAGCGATGGCATCATTTTCACAGTATCCTAGATTATGCTTTTAGCTCCTGATGGCAGCTTGAGTAAGAGAGAGTGACTCTCAGATTGCTATGACCCATTGAAAGAGGGCCAGGTTTGCACAGGACAGATCAAGGTTTGTTTCTTATGAATATAAGGCAGAACCCAAGATCTGGCCCATTAACTCCCTGTATTTTAAATTTATGAGCTCTAAATGAGGATAAGGATATAGTGTGCACTGCAGCACAAAGCACCAGTGTAGCAGTTTTTCAGTGAACATGCAGTATGAACAATATCATTTTTAATAGCAGTCAGAGATTAGCCTGTCGATGCAGAACAAGGCTAGAGGAAAAGTACTGCTGGTGGCCTGAACAGGTTCTGATCCTAAATCCAAATAATTCTCATCCTACCGCTTCCACTACATATTTGTCTGGAGAAACTGCAGAAATACAAGTATGAACAGGATCTACATCAGGCCAGAAAAGTCCTGCTGAAAGATGCAGAAACAATTCTACAAAGCCTGCTGCTTTGCTTCAGGCATTTTTTTAAGTAAACATTGCTATTACAGTTAATCACTTTGTGCTAATAAGGAAAGCTCATCTTAATACTATTCTGTTTTTCTGAGATATTACCTTAATTGTAACTCATAATTAGTTAATTAGACCACTTATTTAATTCATGTTTTGCTCTGTGATGCCTCAGTGTCACCACCAAACTGGAAACTTGTTTTAATATTTAATGCTAGCTTGCTTTTTTTCAGCTTGTTTTATTGTCTTGAGCCCTTCTCACTTTTCACTTACACCACTGGGTCAGTGAGGAGTACCGGTAGTAAAATCAGTGAAGTTAATCTGGTGTAGCGGGTGGTAGAACCGAACACACTGAGCCTGGTGTGTTCCTACTTCATCCAATTTAGCTATTTAACTTTTAACAATCTCTGACACTAACTCATTGCACCAAGGTCATGCAAGACACAGAGCCAGAGCACGGAATTTATGTGGATTTCCCAAAAACCACGTTACTAATTATATCTTCATCTGCTTTTCAGTAACATGCCTGTGCTGTCTAATAATTTTCTCTCTGACCTGAGCATGACGTACTTGCCATCAGTGCATCTCCACTGCTGGTGTATCACTGAGCAGCCTTTCCTTTCTCTAGCAGCAACAACCATAGCAGTGTAACATTCACTTTCCCTATCAATCTTATGGTGATTCTTCCCGACTGTGGGCTGCTACCGCTGTTCAGTCTCTTTTTGTGTTTTTTTGCTTAGATCATGCTGGTCCTGAGAATTTCTGCAACAATAACAGACAGGATAAGGATTTAATGAACTGATATTGTCAATGTTCTGGTGGTTTATGCTTAATGTAGCAATCTCACTAACAACAGGTGAGTTTTCCTGTTAAGTCTTTGGAGAGGCTTAAATATCCCCCTGTTCCTGAAAGCCCATTTACACTGAAGCATGCTGATGCTCCAGAGGGTGGATTAGCTGAAGGAACTGACTCATGCATTTCTTGGCTTTCAGTAGTTACCTAGTTTACATTGAATAAGGGATGCCGAGGAACAAAGGAAAGACACAGGTCCTTCAGTTTTGCCAGTTCTGTGAGAAATTGTCCTGAAGCCCTCAGTTCATCAACATGAAGCTACTAACGTGGCTTTAACTTCCTGTGCTAGAATCTGCAGGTGATAATCTATGTTCACTCAAGGACCAAATGCAAGTCCAGTATTCCCTCAGGGAGGTGTAAATTATGCATGCTGCTGCAGCATTATACATTCTCTGTGGGCTAGGAAAAGCGGCTCATACAGGACTGGGAAGTCTTCCGCTGTGTATTCTGCTGTTGGGTCAGATACTCCCCTTCATCCCAGACCTCTGGACTGAAGGATGGGATTGAAGGATTACATCCCCAACGGGTCTCATCACGCTCCGATTTGGTGCTGGAATCTTGTTGTTTTCTGATCAGCCCTCACCCTTGGTGGACTTGCGACTTTCTACCTACGCACTGAATGCCACAGAGTGTATTCTACCTGTTCACGGTGAAACCCCATTAATGTCCTGAAGCCTTATTGTTCCCATATGGTTTTTTTTCGCCTGGCCCAGTGTATTCCAGGGAATGACAGAGAGTTCCTGGAACAAAAGTACTGAGCTTTTCCCTTGCATAGCAGATGGAGATTTTAAGATTGGCTATGGATTATGTAGCAGTGCCTTGTCATTTAGGGACAAGCACAAAGAGCATTATCATATGTGAAGCTACTTTACAGTAACTTCTACCAATTAAAATAAAAAGTGAAAAGATTATGCTATAGAGCCTTAATAACCACTCAGCATATTTGATAATGTCACTGCTGTCGGTATCATATTCACCGCTATGTTTAATAGCTGAACAGATGCAGCTCACTAGAGCACCACATGGTATGCAGCAGCAGGGAGTCCCATTTGACAAGTTGGTTTTGTTTTATTTCCTTCCCAGAAAACCTTCCTTGATATCCCAAGTTTCTGTACTGTTTTGATTTGCTATTCAGCAAACAGAAAAAGATAAGGGGATTCTGTACTGCTTGTTTTCAAAGCAAGAGGGTTTTTGACTTTTTAGTGGAAGCAGTATGCAATTCCTAATAAAGCTAATATAAGACATGTTTTAATGTAAAATTGTCAGCCCTTGATCTGCAGAGAGTTTGTTTTTAACAGGTAGCATGTATCTTTATGCACAGATTACTTGTAGGTTTGCAACTATGGTGAGTTTTGGAGGTGACTTCAGTGTTTGGGGACTTTTTAATTTTTATTTTTTTAATTGCAAGGTTTTGTGTACACGTCTGCAAGTCACTTTGCACAGTGAACAATAACTCTGAGCTCTAATAGTGCCATGGGATGCCGTGGTTGTTTGCTGCTTCTAGATTTGCTCTCCATGGAACAATTCATAGGAGTATTTTGTGAGACTTTCCAATCTTCTAATTGCTTGTCTGGAAAAACACCTGAGTACACACTATGAGGCTAAAATAAGATGACTATTCATTTAATATGTTCTATTATATATTCTATATTTTATATTCTAAAAAAAATGAGATAATAAAAAGTAGATAATGAACGATTTGTGTATTTGTTTCTAGGAAACATATAATAAAGATGTGAACCAGACTAAAAGTGCTGCAAGAATTATGTTAGCCACGTCATATTACCTGGTCCATAAATAAACACAGAAACTCCCTTGGTTATGTTTCCTATTCCTTATTAATGGATTTATATAGTTACAGCTTGGTGCTGCCAAGGGCTGAATTCCTGAGCAGTGTCTTCTCCAGAGCTGAAAACTTGTCACAGCTTTGTGCTCAGCTGATACTCTATTCTGGAATATATTTACGATTTCTGGGTTTCTATTCCTAATCTACTTTTTAATATTTTGCTGGTTATTTAAACTGACATTCTGAAGGCATTGATTTTCTTTTCTTCTTTCTTGCTTTTCACTGCATATTCAAACACACACAAAAAAAAAAAAAAAAACAAACAAAACCCATGGGCAAGTCTCCTTGTCACAGCTGTAGTGTGGTACATGATGACACCAAGCTGTGCTAGTGTGGGAGGAGAGGAGATCAGGGTTGCAAGCACTGGGGAGAACTGATTAAAATTCAAAATGAGCTTGATAAAGTGGAGAAATAGTCTGAAATCAGGAAGATGAATTTCTACAAAGGAAAGCGCCGAGTTCTGTACCTAAGATGGAAAAGTGAAATGCACAGCTATAAAATGAGGAATAATTGTGGCCAAGAAGCAGTTCTTCAGAAAAGATGGGGAAGTTACAACTGATTGCAATTTGCTGCAGAGACAGACAGGCATCGCTCTGGAATGCATTAACAACATGTGGGGTGGCCGAGGAGGCAAAGAAGTTAATTGTTCACCCACTGCTCTTGGGACCTTAGCTGACGAAGTATGTCCGGTTTTGAGTGCTCGGCTTTGAAAAAGAGGTAAGCAAATTAGGCAGCTAGTAGAAGAACTGGTAATATATTCTGGGTTAATTAACATGTAGCTGCTAAGAAGAAAATGAATGAATTGGCTGTGTTTTGTTTATAAAAGAGAAGACAGGGAGTGACTGGACATGAAAACTGTCTTTTAATATGTCCAGGTTGTTATAAACAGGACTGTGGCTAATGTGTTTCACCTGTCTGTCAAGAGAAAGTAAGAAAGAGTTGGCTTAATTTGCAACAATGCTATCAGGTACTGGAAAAAAAATCTCCAGCTATGTTTGATGGTTAGCAGTGTAGCAGGTTATGTAGGCAGGCCCTGTCAGTTTATGCTTTCAGACTACGTTCCTATTGGTAATGGGAATGCCATGGAGACTTCTGCTGTATGTTTTTGCTAAAGTTAGCCTAGGTGCTGTTGCCAGTGAGTGATGGGTGTAGTGAGGTCTTCTTAAGCTCTACACTCCCATTTCTGCTCCAGTTTTAACTGGAAGGCTTAGATCCAGGGATGATTTAAGATGATTGCTTAGATGTAAGCACAGTGAGGTTTTCTGTTTTCATTCCTAAAGACACAGAAAAGGGTGAGTAAGCTGCTGCCAAGCATTTTCTTTTAATATTCACTGGTCTTAGTGTTACCAGCACAGTCTAAGATTGTGTACACACAGCCCAAGGTAGAACCTGCTCTCCATTTGCTGTATGTTTAATGCTAGCCAGCTGCTTTGCCGCTGTATGCAGGAAAGAAATTGGAATCCCTTCACCTAGAGATTTTTCTCTGGCCCAGAAAAGGCCTGTTGGTGTGTTCTTCACGGACTGTTGGCATGTGCCTCCTCTTCAGCTTGTGGGAAAGGTGGTGGTGATGTAACTAACTTTGCCTCCTCGCCTACCTCTCAAATGTTAGCAAGTGTTTGCTTTGGATGCTGTGTGGGAGTGGTGAGGTAATTTGAACCATCCTGGTGTAAATCCAAAATAAACCAAACGGGGTAAATAGATTACAGAGAAAAACTCATTAGATTATGCTGCAGGAATAACGTGTAATTGGGGTGAATTTATTTTTCAGGTTTTTGAGCTATTTGGCCCATTAATTGGCTGCAGATACAGCTGCATGGCTGTGTAAAATGTTTTTTAAGTTTTGTTGTCACAATAGTGCATACAGGTTATCTAAAAAAATAATAATCACTCAGAAACCACAGAAGTTAAGCTTTCCTGTTGAATTTATAAAAGAAGGCTCTAGGTTTTTTCTTGACATTAGTGACTATTTGTGATGAGGCTTTCTAATGATTTTAACAGAATGTTGATAAAAACCAATTTAACCATTAAGAGTTGTCGCCGCTTTGGGCTCACATCATGAAAGCTCAGTACACTTTAAGCATGTGTGAGGTTTTATCTTTTTGGCATTGTTTTCTGGGGTCAAATCTTGAAATGCTCTGCATGCTTTTGTCAGTAGACTGTATTCTGGGGTTTCGTCTGGAGCAAAGGCAGGGCATTGCCCTGAGCGCCAGCCATACTGCATCTGCAGGAGCTTGGTCTGGACTAAATCAGCTTGGGTTTTGGTTATTGTTTTGCAGTGACAGCTGATGTTGGTCTGTTTATACGTGAATCGGTAGCATTGCTCTTTTTCTGCTGCCAGCTACAGGCAGTTGAGAACAAGCATGCGTTTGCCTCTGTGCCAAGGAAGGTAAATCTACCCCAATTGTTGCACCCCATCCTTTAATCCTACTTTCTACTTTGTTCTTCCCAAGCTGTGTGATGCAGCTTCACCAGCTATTTTGTACTTCTGCAGTCACAAAGGTAGGTCATGGATTTGCTTCATTGCCCCAAAATATAGAACTCATCCAGGCTGATAATGTATGTCCTTTCATCAAGTTGGAAGTAAAACGATTAATAAAATCATTGCTGTAACTGTGTTAGGATTGTCACTTTATCTGTCTTTTAATGGAGATGTTGTTCAGCATTCCTAATTATGATATTAATCTTCACTATTCCCTGACGCAGGTGTAAGATCAGGAATACTAGTGCATGACAGATTTATTACTTTTGACCCTCAGAGGCGCTGGCCACAAACACTCTTTTTTTTTTCTGGAAAACCTAATTGGTTCCCTATAGTCCATCCTTTTTTTATTGAAAATATTTGAGATTCATGCTGCGTTTTTGCTATAATGTACAGTAACGTTAAACATTGAGACAGGGAAATGGTCTTTCATGAATCATGTTCTCCCATGTACGTGCTACTCATAAAGTGATTATCAGAAACATTCCTTGCATTATTAGTGTTTTTTGGAAATTATAGACAGGATTGATTTCTCCATCTGAATTTTTCACTTGTAAGCTTATGCTTTAGAAAGCTTACTGACTTAGAGTATTTTTTTTGTTTTTTATGTGTTAGCATGGAAGAGAGTTCCTAATCACAAGCTAATGACTTACCTGTGCTGAGTTGTAGGGGGTAGAGAAAGTAAATTATATTAATGGAAGCACTAATTCCTTCTTCAGGAGGTGGAGAAGGTGGTGAAGCTTTCCTTCCAACCTGTTGCGCCTTTGTTCCCTGTTGGGCCTGACTAGTCCTGAGCAATGATAAATTAAGGTGTCAAGGGGAGAAACTGGTATTCATCCATTTGGTCCTACTGGGGAGGTGATAGCAGTGCTTTGACTTGTAAGGCTGCCTTTTAAGAAGTTAGTGGGCTGTGCTGCTACTGCTTGTCTGGGTCTCTTATAGATGTTCAAGGTGGGATCCTAATGTTGTTTTGTTTACCTTGCACTTTACGCACATGCACCTTTCTCAGGGAAAAAAAATGATGGGTTTTCAAACTTCCGTTATTTTGCTCTAATATAGGTTAAAAACACCTAACCTAAGCCTCACAGACGCAAAACAAGGGCTACCCATTGAATAACTCTCCGTGTGTTTCCGTTCGCTGCCAGAAATCATATGCAGAAGGAGAAAGATCAGTGATCTGATCTAGGTAGCAGTGCTGTTTAAGTTAGAACACGATGGTTTTCCAGTCTCATTTCTCAATGGAAACTGGAACATGGAAAACTTTTAGGATTGGTATAGAATGTACAAGTGAAGGCAGAAGGACTCATTCCTTGGCACCACTAACCGATTGGTGCTGACTTCAGTGGGACTGGGAGAAACCTGCATTCAGATCCTTTCCCCATCTAGTTCATACTGGGACCCAATCCAGACTCTCATACTGTATTTTGGGGGCTTTCATGTCAACTTTTGACTCGCCTTGGTAGCTGAATCGAACTTTTTCTTTCTTATTTAAATTTGTGAAAGAAATTGTTTTCCTAGCTAGTCTTAGTGAAAACACATCTTTTACATACTGATGATAAAATGGCCCTACTTATTTTAGTCCTGACTGGTGGTGTGTGTTGTTGTTAAAATCAGGATCCATATAGCAATGACTTCCTTTCAGAAACTTATGGAAACATTTTCAGTCAAAATTAATGATGGAGATTTTGCATCCCGGAGGAGCTGCAAGGCTCTGTGGAGACCTTATTGCAGCCTTCCAGTACCTGAGGAGGGTACAAGAAAGCTGGGGGGTACTTTTTACAAGGGTCTGTAGAGATAGGACAAGAGGTAATGGATTTAAATCGAAAGCAGGGAGACTTAGATTGGATATCAGAAGAAATTCTTCCCAGAGAGGGTGGTGAGGCACTGAGACAGGTTGCCCAGAGAAGCTGTGGGTGCCCCATCCTTGGATGAGGCTTTGAGCAACCTGGTCTAGCGAGAGTGTCCCTGCCCATGGTAGGGGGGTTGGAACTAGATGGTCTTTAAGGTCCCTTCCAACCCAAACCATTCTATGATTCTTATTTACTTTATATCTTGTTAAAATAAATGAAAATAATTCCTAACTGTTGTTTCTAGAATTGTGTATAAGTGCAGGGCACAAGGAATTTAGAGAGCACTGCGGCAGTTGTGCAACATTAAGGACATATTAAAAGAAAAATGTCACTGTGCATCAGCTCTTAACATGAAATATGGCATATTCACACTTCCTAGAACTCACTGAACATGTCCAAAGGCCAAAACCTTTTCTAAATCCCTTAATACCATGGACTTTATTACGTCTCCTTAGCACAATTGAACATGTCCAGAGATGTGGACAAGGGAAGGGACATGATGATAAAGCAGTGTAGTGATGGAAAAGACAGGGCAATTAGATGAAACATTCTCTTGTACATTGTAGTTGGTATTTCCCTAGCTATAAAAGAGGTTTATGCATTTTTTATTACCAATTCTAGCCACCTGAGATATTTTAAATCTGGATTCTGTATCATATTTGATTGATTTATTAACACCCCCAGGAAAACATAGGCAACATAATGATTCTCTGTATCAATCATTTGTTACAAAACTTCCAACAGATTTAGTAGTTCTCACCAAAAATTAATGAAGAAGTATTTGTACATATGTGAAAGATGTTTTTTAAAAGGCTTTTTAATGGTTTAAGAATAAATAACCTTTTAAAAGCCAGCTGCAACTCTCCATTTTGCTTCCTGCTCATAATGAATTCCTGCTGTAAGTATTTTAAGGCTCTAAAATTAGAAGATAGGTTGTTGGATTTGCTTTTTATTGCCTATCATGCAATTAAGAGGATATTTGTGATGGCATAAGTGTAAATAGAGAAAACTCACATCACTGTTCATGTAGAACATTTTGGTCACTTTTTCCTCACCTCACATCCCTTGAATAATAGGAAATAAATAAGTATGGGCGGCAACTGGAGAGTCCTTTAATGACTGGCATTAAATCTGATAGATTCTTGACAATTCACAATAATCTTTTGATGGAGACTCTGTCAATGAACGTTTCATTATATTTTTGCTAAATTCCAAGATATTTCTAGTGTAGCAGGTACTTGGTGCATAGTAGAAACCTGTTACTCAACAATTGTGTGCATGTGTGTTTTGAGATTTTTAATAAACGTAAACATCTCTCTTTCTGATTGTGGACCTGTCACATAACACTTTTTTATTGCATCATAACAAAAAAAAATGGTTCTAGCATTAGAGGTTGGTAATCCAGAGAATCACCTGGCCAATGTGCAGCTCCTTAAATTAGTAATCGTAGTGTTAAATGAAAATAGCAAGCCAAAGTAGTTTTTTCAGTGTTGCATCACTGCCGTGTACACTTTTTTGGATGAAAATTTTAAATCTTAAAGCCATTTATTTACCTTCTCTTTGATTACACTATTAGGCTTTTAAAATAATGACAGAAGGACAATTGTGAGAAATCATATACCAAACTAGACTGGGACAGGAAAGGTTGTTTAATGTGTTCTTCCTTTTTTTTTTTTTTGTACAAGATTATGTATTTGTTCTGCTTTTTGTTGCTGCTCCAGAGCAGTACAATTCTAGAAGCCAATTTTAATTTGAACTGTTAGTTAAAATAAATTTAGAAAACATAACACAAGCAGATATCTAATGTCTTTTACGTTGGCATAAAAGGTGGATCCGTTTTACGTCCTTTGTTTTCAACCTCTTCTGCAAGGTCATGAACCTTAGACGCCTATTTATTATTAGTAGTAGTATTTTAAGGAATGCGGTATATGTTGCATCTTCTGATAATGGAAACAAAACTGGTTTTGCAAGACTGTAGGAAGGGAAATGAGCAGTGAAAATACGCCTGGCCGACACCTCAGTAACATGCAGCAGGAAAGTGCATCTCACCGAAGTAGTGTAGTTCTGAAACAAGATTTCTAACCCCTGTATGACTTTGAGGATTTTTCATTAATAAAACAAAGTGGAAGGTAAGAGGGTACACAAATCCAGAGCCTTAGATGGGATCCCCTTTAAACAAAACCTGTCTAGGTACATGCATGAATGCTTCAGTTGTGCAGTAATAACAAAATGGATGTATGGCTTTTAAGATCTGCCCTGTGACTCTCATTGGAAAGCATAAATGTATTTTTAATTCACACCTGTGGCTCCTGCACAAAAAATATCCTGAGGAAAAAGTGTCATAACTGATTGCTAGAAAATTTGTTATAACTGCATTATGTATCAAAATTATTATATTGGATGACAATTTCTATTATTTTCACAAGGTCCATTCAGTTTAATTATAATTTACCACTCAAATATACCATTCTCTTCATGTTAATTTTCAAATTAGTCTTGCTTTTGCTTTAATAGCTATTTATGAATCATAGAAAATACACCTAATTAATACCTCTGCACATTGCTACAATTAAACATTAATCAGATTTGATTTTTAGAGTAATGTGCTACGAGTCTTCTAATCTTCTAAGTTACGACCTGATAAAAATTTCAGTACCCTAGTTATTAAGTCATCACTGGGAAGGAATTTCCATTTAGTGCATTTAGTACATAGTGGTGGCTTCTGTATAAATTTTGCACTCCTCCTACATCTCTATAGGTAAATTGGTTAGAAAACCAGAACTAGTGATACGAAGTAAACTGACCTTCTAGAGATAAGTTTTAAAAAAATATTCAGTCACAAGCTTGTCAGGAGGATCTAACTAAAGCAAGGGATGATGTTTTTTATTAACATGGGATGATACTGTTTAGTCAGTTTTAGACACTTTAGAAGGGAAAGTCAGTAGATGTGAGCATGAAACAATGAATGAACTTTCAAAACTCTCAGGAGGGGAGTTTCATGAAATTGGGATAAGCAGTTGAGGCTGGTTGGCTTCATCTTCCTTGGATTTTTTGGGTTATTTGTTTGTTGTTGTTTGGTTGGAGTTTTTGTGTGTTTTGCTAACTGTTGGTTGAGGGGGGGGGAAAAAAAGGGTCATAATGGACAAATGACTGACCCGTTGATCAGTGGTTGCTTTTGAGTTGTTTATATTCAGCAACATAGATGCAAGGCATCTTGGGGCTGTGTGCTCCTCCACTCTTTGTCACTGCTCCCCCTTGCCATCACCAAATCCTAGACTCGGAGAAAGGCTCTTTGTAAGTCAAGGGATATATGACAAGAAGTGGACAGGTGAGGAATTAACTTTATCACATCCCTGAAACTTATCTCTGACTCTATTAACTTGCTTTCAACGGTGAAAAATCCTTTTCAAATCCTTGGAAGTTCAGAGCAACAAGGTGGAATGAGCTCTGTGTCATAGGTTAGCTCTCCCAGATCATCTGCAGCTTAGAGGTATTTCTTACATTTTTTTCCTCTGAGAGCCAAACCCCTTCTCATCATTCAATAAAAAAGCAAAAGATAACTTAATCTAGGCTAGGGCACAGCAAAGACGGTAGATAACCTGTTGAAACAGCTTTTGGTGGTACTGGAGAGATTCCAAGTTCTGTTTTGATGCTTAACAGGCTTAATTAACCCTATGCTGCTTAATCAAGGTTATTTATTTGCCAGAGCTGATTTTTTTAATGCTCTGGCATTTCTACACCATGCAGCAAGTTTGTAAGTGGAACACCTGATTTAGAATTTGTTTGACTGAAGTAATTTTGTTACAAATCCAGAAACCTTAGACCATTCAACCAGTTCTATCTATAAATCATGTTATCAAAATATTGGGACCAGTACTACTGGGGGAAAAAAATGTGTTATGAAGCTGTCCTTTCCCTAAATTGAAAATGCGAGTAACAAGCACAAACATAGGTGGCAACCTGTTTAAAGGATGGGTTATATTTTGTCCTTATACAGAAAGGAGGAAGCTTCTTGGTCCCCTCGTGGATGTTGTTGAGCCAGAAGAAATTGGTAAGGTCTACTATGAGGTGTGAAGGGAGTGTTTGATAGCCCTGCAGCAATAGTCTGCGTGTGCTGGAGCTTTGCTCCATCAGGGTGTTGTGGGATTTGGAGAGGTTTAGATGAGTGTGCATGACATGGTGGATCCTGAGCTGCTGCCCATGAATGCCCGTGATCCCCACCCTGGCAGAGGAAAGGCTCCTTTGAGGGCGCTGCACATGTGAACTGAGCAGCGTGGATCTGCTGTGTCCCTCACTGGGAATGGCGTTGGGTGTGTTCACGAGCCTGAAACGCACAGTGGGCTGCAGCATGCTGTGTTCAGCCTGGGATGGCTCATCCACAGAGAGCTGCCGCCCTTGCTCTTCTCATCTTTGGGAGTCTGCTAGTGTGACTGAACACCGCACGGGCTGTGGACTGAAGAAATAATCTGGAAATGTCCCCGTAAGCTGTATGATTTTCTTTAAGTCTATATGGAGGATGCTGACTGTGGGTTATGCTGTTGTCCGGAACATGCAACATAGTGTAAGAAAAGATTCTTATTGTTGTGTTCTGTCATAATTGAAAGTTAGGTCTATTGTAATTTGTTTTGTTTTGCTCCCTTTAAATTTTACTTTCTGGGGACTTATCTTTTTAAGAGGTAGCTAACAATAGTTCCCTTCTGCTTTTCTATAGTAATATTCATGGTTATTTATTTATTTTTGTCAGGATTTAGTCTCTATTATTTTATCCTTCTGATACTACATCACTTGTAACTATATCCTGTTGTGCTTGCCATCAAACCTCTGCTAAGCCCTATTCATAATGGGTTGGTTTTTTCCCTAAGACTTTAATGAAGGCTAAATATGTGGTACACTGGTGAGATTAACAAGAGGGTTTGCTGCAAAATCAATCATAACTGGGTGAAAGAATGTTTGTAAGTGGAAGAAAATGAATGAAATTTATATTTTAAAGGCTATTTGGAATACGGGAGTAAAATATAAATCAGAAAATTTAAGATAAATAAATAAATAAATAGAATCCAAACTAGTAATTTGGCCTATACCTTCAAAGACAGAACTCTGAAATAACTTCCCTCCAGAACCTTTCCCCAGAACTACCGTTTTCTAATCTTGACTGGTTATTTCAAATAGCCGTGGGCACAGGGTAGAGCTTTCAAGAAGTAAAAATTTAATGTTACGCTCGGCTCTTGTTCATATTAGCAAATACAGTACAGATTCATGCACTGTTCAGTCTCTCTGCTGCATCAGTGACAGGGAAAAGGAGACTTGCTTTATGGAAAGTGTGGAGTACGTGCCCTGGCATAGAGACTTAAGCACTCTGGTCTTGAATTCTTCCATGTGTTTTCTTAGAAAAAACATTCAGCATCTGATGCAAACCCGAACAGAAGGCAAGAACTGTCAACTTAAATTTTTAATGGTCACTTCCTTCTGGTAGTTCCTAAATTGAGAATGGATGTGCTTTTCTTTCCCAATATATAGTTCATTGACCCAATCAGCATTAACAGTCTGAAGTGATATTATTTGATTTTATTTCAGCCAGGCTGCTACTAAAAGAGGTGTATATGAAATACTCTTGTAAAAATAAATAAATAAATGGGCAAGGTCACATTCCCTGCTGTGTGTGAGCTATCTGGAGAACCCAGGAAACCTTTCTGCCCTCAGTTATTAAAAAAAAAAAGAAATAGGTCCACATGCCAAGTTATCTTAGACTTTTGAACAGTTCCATGGTAACTTTTAGCAGCATTTTAATGGTCAGTTATTATACATTGCATTTTAGATTTACTGGAAATGCTGGTGATCTTTAGAAGTACATTTTAAAAGGCTCTTTGAAGGAGAAAACTTGCAGAGCATTAAAACACAATATTATTACTGTTAGGAAAAAAATGACATTGTTATTACTATGGAGGGATTTTTGTCCGTTACTGCTGTAGTGTGGTTTTAGAGCAACTGATCAAGTGGGGTTGTAACTAGGAAACTGATGTTGCACTTACTCATCCACAGGATTTTCCTCCATGTTCTGCACTAATCTAAGATCTGTTCTTGCAAAGTAAATTACTTCTGACTTTGGAGAGGTCATGCTGACTGTATTCAGGTAGTGTGTAAACTTAAGAAGGTCTTTGGGTTTGGGGGTGGTTTTTGTTTTGTTTTCAGGATCAGAGCTTGAACTACTGTACCTCCCATTTATGTGTGTATATGGAGTACTTTGCTGTGTTACATGAACTCATCAATCTTTCTGGGCTGTTAGTTGTCTATGTAAGAAAGTAATGCACAGGAGGAGTATTTTGTCCATCAGATGTTAATGCAAAGTGTGACAGAAGAGTTATGGTTTTGCTTGATTTATAGCCTGGTTTATAAGACAGGCTCCAAGCAGAAATGCTAACCTCTCCAGATAAAGTCAGTAATGTCGCAGTTTTATTATTCATTTAAATGTCTCTAGGGTAGTAACCTCTTTTTTTATTACTTTAAATTAATTTCTGGAATGAAGCCTATGCTTGTGTGTTTGTCTCTCAGTTCTGAGCCTTGGGCAAGATGTAGGGCTGGGCAGAAGATGGCCAGCACAATGCAGCATGATAACCATGACAGTTCTCTCATGGCCAAGATAAAATATGGTTCTACCTGGATAGTAAATGAAAAAGATGAAACAGTGTAATGTTTGCTTATGCCTCTAGCAGTAAGGTTTATATTTTTTCCCCTTATTTTCTAGTTTGAGGAGGGTGACACCTTGTCTAGAAATGGCTTTAAGTTATTGTGGTACTTTGAAAGGCACATTATGGCTGTTGAAGGCTTTTGATTTTCAGGGAAGAGAGTGTGATTTCCAAGGAAAAAAGGTTTCTGTGACCATGTCTATCAGTCAGTCAATCCTATTTTTCTCCGACAGCATTTGAACCTTGTTTTAGACAAACTTCATAGAAGCCTAAGGTATCAAAGGTACTAAATTCTTGCCTTTTTTTTTTTTTTTCCTTTTTTCTTTCTTTCTTTGGTGAAAATCAGCAGCTCAGTAATGGAGGGAGACCTGTTAATCTCCCACTGGGAGAAAGGTAAGGAAAACTCAGATGTTATCTGTTCTGTTTGGCAGTAGCTGAATGGTCAGTAAGCATTTGAACATTTTTGTCAGCTGGTCAGCTTGTCTGTGACTTCAACCTGGGGAAGACATTTGCTGTCTTCTATTAAGATGGCAGGACTTAAGAAGATAATAGGAGAAACAGGGAAACGAAATGTTTTGAACAAGGACTGTTGACATGGGAGGGAGAGAGGAATTTTAGGAACGAATCAGTAAGAAAATAGCTTGGTTAATTATGCTTACAGAACAGTCTGTTGAAGATTCCCATGAAACAGAAATGGTAATCTAAGAGCAGATCTCCTTTTTTTTTTTTTCCTTCTGTTTAGTGTGGTAGAATTTTAATTTTTGGACACCAAATAATCTTCTGATAAAACAACACAATAGTAAGAGCAGAAATCCCACAGCATGTTTTGTATTTAAGTAATATTTTGATTTTGTGAAGCTTAGCAACAATTGTAAGAGAGTTTATTACCCCAATTCAGCTGCATAAAATGATTCTAACCCACCAGCTGTGCTTCATCTTTCCTAATTTCCGTTGAGGATCCACCTAGTTCAGCTTGCACCAAGCTACCAGGTAATTTTGAAAATTGGTTTACAAATGGTCCAAGACAGCTACCACTGTAATAGGTGCTAACCAAAAGAAAAGAAACTGGTGAAATCTAAATCCAGGTTTACAAAGTTTGTGGTATTGAACTTAGTAGTAGGAGTTGTCATTCAAAAGAATGGTTAATAAAAGTTTATTTTATGAAGAGTAAGGAATGGCATCAGCCTCAGGTCATTGCAGAGGTGATTAAAAGTATCTGGTGCTTCAAAATAACAGAGACGAGATATATGAAGCTGAAAAGAAAGTAGTTTCAAATAGGTTAAAATAGCTTTTAAAATTCAGTGGGTTTTATAGCTTGTCCTCAATTCTTAAGTACCTTGAATTATGTCCGCCTGTGACTGTAATAGTTTGAATGAAGGTAAAAGTATACAGTACTGTGAGTCGTGCTCAGATGCAAAATTTACAGTATTCTCATTGCTTTGCTGGGTCAAGACTATGTAAGCCATAGGAATATTAATATATTGGAAGGCTATATCATACAGCAGGGGGGAAAATTAATGAGGCAGTTTCAGTATGATTTCAAGTCACTGACAAAACTGGTTTATAACTGCAGAAAGAATGTGTTATCTGTGAAGTCCTTCCAGCTAAAAATAGTAGTTCATATAGTTTCCCAGTGTGAGGATCCAGTGAAAATATTGCTATGATGTACATTAGTAGACTCTTCAGTATTAGCTGAAAAGCTTCTAGGATGTATTGTTTACTGATGCGTATTTCTGTTGCTAAACCAAAATATTTACAGCAGTATGTAATGAGTGGATTGTCATTCAGAAAATACACAGACATAAAAAATGAGAAATAGTGGGATTATTAGCGCCATTCAGCAGTAGAGAGGCTGTCTCTTAATGGTTTCCTCTTTTTCTAGTCATTATCACTGCAGCTGTGAATTATATTACATTTCAGTGGATTCACTAGAAGAATTTGTCCAGATAAAAAATAATAATTTTAAAAGAGGAAATAAAATGGTTTGACACACCCCCCCCCACCCCCCAAATATCCTGCCCTAGTAATTATGTTTGCAATTCTGACCAAGACATGCAGAATTTACTCTTGAATTTTGACTCTAACAAAATTCTCTAACCATACTCTAACAGCTATGGTAATACGTTGAAGAGAAATTTATACTCACATAAACAAACTGATTTTATAACCACTAATACTGTAAAACTGAATTTTTATGTAGGCATAAGCAAACATTTCTTATGAGCCCACTTGCTGAAGTCAGCTCATACTGCCAGTGGACTATTTGTGTGAGTAAGCATTTTGAATCAACTCGTCATGGAACAGGCACACTTGATCAAGTAAAAGTTCATGCAGCGTTATTCTCACTGTTATTTTGTTTCTGTTTTAGTTAGTGAGTTAGAAATCTATTTCTGTTAGGATCTTTAGAAATCATCATGAACTCTTAAATGATTGAAAAAACCCAGCACTAAAACCAAAATAAATAAACAAACCAACCCCAGCAGACAGCAACTGCAAACCAAAAGTGCCTTCGTGTAGAGGAATTATTTATTCATTAGTAATTCTTATTAATATCAGTTGTAAAAAGACCAAGACTCCAATTGTATTTTGTGAAAAAGTTATAAAGGTACAAAGTGAAACTAAAGATAGAGGTAAGGCATATTTTACAGAAAGCCTCTTGAGTGGCCAAGGAGTTTATAGTTTCTTTTCCAAAGTCACATGTGGAGATTTTCAGAGATGCGAAGGCTAGTAAGTTGTCAAATGTACATTGACGTTCAATGAGTCAGATTTATTCATTAGTCTTTGAAAACTTTGCTTTTATTGTTCTGGGGACTGTTGATGTTGAAGAGATATATAGTCATGAGAACCTGTCACTCTTCCTAAATCACTTAAGTGTTTTGTAAATTATAGTTTGAATTATATGAATTCAAACAGTAGCCTATACCTACATGTAATGAGTAATAAGGGAAAGACAGTATCAACAAAAATGAGGGAGAGTGATATATGTAAACACTAGAGTGTAAAAGTGTACAGTGGTTTAATTCTATGAATAAATGAATCTAATATCAGTTATTGTAGACAGCTATATGATCAATCCAGGTTAGCTGACTTTTGTGGGCATTAGAGTGCTTTGTGAATAAACATTTGAAGCCCATATGAAATATTCTGCTAAATGCTCAGTGAACAATTCTTTGTGCTGGAGAAACAGCAGGTGTGTGTTAGTAAAAATGAAGAAGGGGAGGCCCATGCTTGGTTTCCTCATGGAGTACACTGATATGGCGGATGGAAGAGACGAGGCTCCATAGAAGGAGGGAATAAATTTTAGTGAAGGGAGACATGGGTAATGATCTGGCCAGAGCTGAAGGACCTCTGAACTGTATGTCTTAGTGGTTAAGTGATTATTTAATAGATCTGGGTTTCTACATCTCTTTGTGTTGAGTCTTCTTTACAGTGGAAGTGGGCTATCTTATGTATGGTTTTGAAAATTTCAGTGTTCCTGGTGCTTTAGAGCTGGGCTGAAACACTGGTGTACTTCAAGCTTACCTGAATAGGGCACTAGGAAACTTGAAGCTGGTATTTTAAGGTATGCAACCTGTGTATATCAGATTACTTTATATGTATTTATTTTCCTCCTCTGTGCTTTCTTACTTGGCTTAAAGTTGAAATCAAAGCTTAAACAGCCACCAGACTGTTCTAAAATAGCTTGGGTTTTAGCTCCATAGTCCTCCTTCCATTGATAAAATGCAGGTAGGTTGTGTTTCTAACAGTTTTTAGTAAGCCAAGCAGAAGCAAGGGGGCTGAAATGCAAGCTGTTCTAGAAATTCTTCTGTAGGGTTTCTGTGCTGACTTGCTGAAGTCAAAATTTGTCCTGGGAATTTCCAGATTTGTCCACACCTGCAGTGATGATTGCTCAAGTAGAGGGTGTAGTTTCTGGTTGGTGCTGGTGAAGGAGCCAACGCTTGTTCTGTCAGACAGCTAATAGACTTGGAGTTAGGCAGTCATCCTGTATGCAGTGGACAAAGGCTCCAATTGTCCTTCCATCGTTTTCCATATTCTCCCACATTCCTCATGCATGTTCTCATTGTCAGACTAATGACATTTCAGTTTGCTTTATGAGGTTTTTATCGTGTTATCTAATTAATCAACTTCAAACTGAAACTTTCTTTGTGGAACATAGGTATTTCTTCTCTGGCTTTCTCTGCACCCACTGATTCATGCTTTTGTTCCTACTTATCTGAGAACGTTAAACCCTGAGCAATTGAAATGTGGTTTTATCATAGTAGTGCTAAGAGAATTCTGACTATTAAGATGCAAACAACCAGTGCTCAGACACTGAAAATATCTTTGTTCTTTTGGTGTTGCTCTTCTGTGGTGTGGGTTTTGGGGGAGGGAAGGGGTGTGTGTGGGTGCCTGTAAGCTAATAAGGGGTTAGGTAGGTGCAGAGCAGCTGTGGTAAAAGCATGTCTCTTTATTTATTGATGAGAAACCTCAGGAGGAAATGGTGTGGAATAGAAAATCAGCTCAGCTGAAGGCAGTGTTGGGTTGCAGGAGATAGTATGTTTTGTGATATATGTGGTGGCAAGACCCAACAGGATCTGACTCACCTCTGCCTTTGCAAGGTCACCAGCTCTGACAGATTTAGTAGGAATTCCCTGATTCCCAGACACATAGCCTTGCCCAAATTTAAGTTGTAGTGGCAGTTTTGATTTAGATTGCAGATTTACACTCCTCATTGAGTGCAAACTGGTGGGGATTTGCCTGGAGTGGAGCTGTGTTCAATCTTTGTGTGTAGTCCCTGTTTGATGTATTGGCTACATCTGCATTAGCAAGTAATGCAGCTCAGGAAAGGCAGATTTGTAGAGGGGAATGGTTGGTGCAGGGGATTAAACCAACACTGCACATCTTCCAGCAGATTTTTCTTCAGGCCAGCATTAGTCTGGTTCAGTAAACTGCATGTCCATTGGTGACACTCCTGTTTAGTTTTGTCCCAAAGATGCCCAGTTTATGAACACTTAGACATCATGCTTTGGCTCACACCTCCGGCAAAACGGGGACAAAAAAGGGAGATTTGATTCAGTGGTGAAGCCCTGTTGTGACTTAAGGTGGTACCTAACTCCTTCAGAGGCTCCATGAGTCCTGCCAGCTGCTTAAGCTCTAGTGAGGTGCCAGATAGGTGTTTGCTTTTTGGAAATCATGTCCTGCATTTATGTAGGGCAGAAACCAATTTCAACAATGAGTAACCCAAAGAACAGAGGATTAAGGCCTTTCCTGGTTCTGGTGAATGGATGGAGAAACAAATTTTCCTTTATTATCATGACTGTATTGACTCCAGCAGACAATTCGGCTCTATTCCCTTGATTAGTACCACTTTTACCAAAGCAAGAATGAATCTCCAGAACTTCTGTATCAGTGTAAGGCAAATGCTGTTGTGCAATTATTTTTATGACCAGTGGCAGCTTAATTTCTGACATATTTTGCTTTGAGATTTTTGACAGATGGTCAAAATGAGGCTATAGTTAACATATGCCTTGCTATATTTTGCAGGTACAGTGGCAACGTGTGTGTGTGTTAAACTCCTACAAAGATCAAGTGACATTAATGCTTCACAAGTTTCAGATACTAGATTAAATTCAAACTCTTATTCATGAAAAACGTATTTCTGCAAGCACACAAGACTGCTGGTAGTTATTAAACTTCCTATGTGAGACAAAGCTGCAGAATTTTCTAGAATTTACTTATATTTGTACACTTTGGGACAGCATAGAGAGAATGCATAATGAGTCAAGACTTTCTGAACATGACATCATTGCTGATAGAAAATGTGAAAGGATGTTCTAAAAATGAAAATTAACTGTATCAAACAAGAAGTAAGAAGGGCTACAATAATTGAAATGTACTAATGAAACTCTGTGTAGTTTGTTCATATTATGAGCAGTCAAGAATCATGCATAATTCAAGAGTGCAATTGCTAACAGTAGGCTCACATAAGGTCATTTAAATTTGTTTCTCTGGACATGAGAAATTGGTCTTTGAAGTGATCCCTGATGAGGTTCTGCTTGGTCCTGCCAGCATCTTGGGAGGAGTGTGTTCTATTTCCCCTCTTGCAACAGTGAATATTTATGGGATGTAAAATAGCAATAGCTTTAATTATGTATGGAGAGGGAAATATATGCAGTCCTGAACAAGACACTTCATTGTGAAATCTACCTGAAACTCTGACAGGTAGTGAGCTTATACACTGATTTAAGTTTTGTTGCCTGTTTTTGGTGTGTATCTGTGCTTGTAGGTGTATATTTTTGTGTTTCTTATTTTAATTTTATTTTCTCACTAATTTTAATAGTGATGACTATGTTGCTATTCCTTTTGTTACCTTGCCAAGAAAGAGGCCTATAGCAATTCGCAGCCTAAACAACTAGGCGACACTAAATGTGGGAGAGAGTACCACCATTCTTATTTTCATATGGAAAATCAGATCTTGCTGGATATCACACAAAAGCTATACAGCAAAACTCTGAAGCAAACTTGCCTGTTCTCATCTGTAAAGTCAAGCCGTGTCTAGAAGACCAAGCTTTTTCACAGACAAAATACTCAGAGAAGATCTGCCCCTAGCTGACTTTATGTTCACAATTTTTTAACCCAAGCTTTCCTCTGAATGGTAGCAATGACTTTCTTTATCTGCTTCTTATCTTGGAATATTATGTAGAAAACATTAAGTTTCCCAACATGGACAGATACTTCAGTCTATGGAACTTCAAAGACACTCTTATTTTTGTTTTCATGTTTAATTATTACAAAAATGTTTGATAGAAATTTTTCACATGAACAAAGTGTTACGTGCCAATAAGTGGCAGGATTCGAGTTGCACGTAGAAATTAGCAGCTGGCAAGTTAAGTGAATTGTAGGATTAGGGTGAAGCTGCATTAAGAGCATTCAATAAGGAAAAAAATTGGTGCAGAAAACTTGGTAGAAAGTTATTTCAAAGTATGTCAATAGATGTGAATTTCTTGAGAGGTACAGTAGCAAAAGTGACTTTGAAACGAGCAACTGACTTGTATTAAATAACAAATTCTGCAGTTTTGTTTTAGAGAGGGGGAAAAAATCATTAGGTTGAGGGGTGTTTTTTATGGACAAGTTCAGGAGAAATCTTTTACATGTTGTTACTCAGTATGTCAGTGCACGGTGGGTGTTGAAAAGCTAGTGGGGGCTTTGCAAGCATGTGTGGCAGATGTACAGTATGTGGGGAAAAATTGCATCCACAGTGGGTCAACAAACACAACCTACTTTGTCTACGGACAAAACGCATGCTTCCAAAATGTACGGTGAAAGTGAGCTGTGCTGAACAAATTGCTGTCACCAATTAATGATGTATTTCATAGAAGCTTCAAAATATTGGTACGATGCATCCTTCTGTGGTCATCCTTCTGCTTCACTAAAATGGGATGAGTCGCTTTTATTTTTATAAGAAAACATCTCAGAAAAGTCAGGAAACGTAGGGGAGTGAGTGCTCGGTGGGCAGACGGTGTTCTCGGCTTTGTTTTCCACTGGCTTGCTGTGAGATCTCTGGTACTTGATGTAGCACCTCTTGCTCTTATTCTCTCTTCATAATTCTGTAGTATTTTTTGCTATTCATTACAGAAATATGCAAGTGACTCTAAACATTCACAAAATAAGCTAGAGCACACGCAGCATCTGAGAAGACTTCCTTCCCCACCTTGCTGTGGGACATGTGGGTGTAGGACCTTCCTCAGGAAATCCCTGGTAAAGCATGTTATCTCCAAAACTCTGATGCTGTTTTAAGACATTGTTGTCACTAAATAGTGATTTAAAACCCCATAAGAGTTTGTATAGTCATCGGTATAATTCTTTAGAAATCTCATGGATCTATGGTATTGCTACCCAGGAATTGTGGACAGGGAGGAAAAGTCTGGGAAAAAGCTGGTGTCTCATGAAAGACTGAAGCTGATTATTTAGAACAACCATGCAGAAAGAAACACAAAAGTGTTGAATTGTTCCCTGGAAGTGTTCAAGGCCAGGCTGGATGAGGCTTTGAGCAACCTGGTCTAGTGGAAGGTGTCCCTGCCCATGGCATTGGGGTTGGAACTAGATGATCTTTAAGGCCACTTCCAACCCAAACCATTCTATGATATGATTCTATAGTTTGAGAGAAGTTAACATCATGATGACTGTCCCTCACTCAACCCCGTCTGTGGTCTCCTGTGCAGGGTACATGCATAGACAAAAGCTTGGGAGGTGCAACCAGGGGAGGCATGTCCTCTTTGGCCTTGGCCTCTCCAAATTTTGGCTGACATCCTCTGAATAAAGCAGAGGCACACTGAGTCCCATCTGCAGACCTTGAGGAATAGAGAGGATTTAGGCAGAAAATGTGTGCTAATTACAGCGCTGTAATGGATTTGTTTTTCTGTGGGACACTGAAATCCAAAGTCAAAACACTCCCATAAAAAGTTAATAAACAGAGATGCTTTATTGTATTTTTATGGCCTCAGTCTGCCATCAGTAACTGAGCATGCACTACTTTTTTTTTAATCTGTTCCATGTAATTTGCATGATTAGTGACTTGAATCATTGTGTTTCTGGGAAGTGTTATAGCCTGGTTTTTTGTATTTTTGGGAACTTTTACCAGACGTGGTGAAAGCACAACTTAGCTTACATCTGAGGCAGGAAAAAGAAACCAGGCTAATTTTCACATATTTTTTCTTGAAATGCAGCCAACTATCAGAAGGTAAAGTAATCTGATGCTGCTTGCAGACTGAAATACCATGTGACAGTAGTTCAGAACAGGCAAGAAATCCTGTCCTCAGTACTGTGCAGTGCAGTCTGTGAATATATTTGCAGTTTCCTATACAATTTGAATACTTTTAAGAGAGCGAACTACGAATAAAATTATATGCAAGTGGAAGTATTTTAATAGTTACGCTGAAAATGCCACATTCAGTATTTTCGGTAATGTTTCATACTTTATGAATGCTGACGCTTTAGTTGCTAACAAGGGAGTAACTTCAGATTTTCCGTGCAAGAAATTTCTCTTTTATAACTAATAATTGTAATAATATAATTATAGTTTAGTAACTACTCTGCTGTTATGTGCAACTAATGCTCTGAACACAGTGTTTCTTTTGCCATGAAATAAAAAGGACTTCTATGCTGCAAAATATTTTGCCAGGCTAGAAAGAAACTGCATGAATGCTTGCATCAAACTTGGATGAAAATGCTATTTTAAACACACAAATATTTCTATGTGCTTTGAAGTACATCAGCAGCTTAGGCAGTTATTGGTTAATGTTGGACAACTAAAACCTTTTTCTGAACTTAACTACTGGGACCTTTTCCTTTTGGTAGGAAATATGGTTATATGGTGGGGTTTTTTTACCTTCTAGAGCAGATCCAAAGAAGACCAAGGGCTAGAACCAAAATTTTGCACAGGATGGAGATACTGAATTTCTGTTTGCATGCTAAGATTTTCAATTTTGGATGCCTATAGAGGTCACTGCAAGAGAAATTACCTCAAGTATTGTTAGTTTAAAACTGCTTTTGAAATATCAATGGATTAACCTCCAAAATGTGTGTGGGATGCTGATGTTGACTGGATGCTACTGGGAGACACACACACACTGTATGAGTCCTGCTAAGGCACTTCCATTGGATCACTAACTGTAATGTTCAAGTACCTTGCACTCACTGTGGCATTTCTTCTTGGTATTCTTTAAAGTATAGAAAATAGTATCTTAACCTTGGACTATCTTTGGAAGACCAGCTGCAAAAGATTGAGATTTGCCCAGCTCTGCCGCTAAGTCAGTGGGAGGATGGTGCAGAATTCAAACCAACCTGTTGCTTGTCGCCAACTGCAAGTGTTATGCTCCCCACAGTGCAGGATGCTCTATTGCATCTCATGTCAGTCCTAAAATTTCTAGGCAAATTGCTCTCTTTTTTTTTTTTTTTTTTTTATTCCACTAACCCTTGATTTTACAACAGAGAAAAAGGATGTGTAAAAATGATAGAAAAGTAGTCTTCTAATTACACTGGAGACCATAAAAAACCCCCCAAAACCAAAATTATCTCCTAAATAAGTGTGGGGGGTTTGTTTGGTTTTAGTCTTGCATAAATCATACATACCTATACAATAACAGTATTCTAAGACTCAAATTGAGTATTTGCTATTTACTCTCTTAAAGATTAGATGAAGATTATATGAATGTAAGAGGATTGGAATGTATAGTAGTTCATATTACGAAGATTGTTAAGGGAGTAAATTACATACAGTCTGCATTCAGTTTTGTGCAAGCTGTTTATAAAATGGCAGAGCAGGAAATTTGTGGAAAAAGAAAGTCTTTTAGTAAGTAAAATTGCTTCCATGGGGTTATATTTTTGAGCCTTTTAGTCCTTTGTATACTGAAATAAAAAGGCATTTGATGATAGAATTGAAGAAATGTATTATTTCCAGATATTCTAAGAATTTGGTCTGAAATTAGTTGAACACAAGATTTCTTATCTTCTTGTCATTTAGCAATTTTGGTAGTATTTATTTTTACTTCAAGAGCTGTTCTGAGAACTGAATTCTTTCTATTTAGTAGATTAGTGAGACATGAGGATGTGATGGGTGAGAAGGTTTTCAGATGGCAGCATAGTTTTGTTCCTGTGAGTGAGGGACTGTGTGGTAAATTAAGGGTCTGTACGCTTTGAAAAGCCTAATTCATTTGATGAAATAAGGCTTGAATGCAAAGGCATGCTTAGGTCACTTTTTGCTTTCTTCTAAACTGTTTCTGCTTGCAAGTACATCTGCCAAAGGTAGTAGACATCCAAGATTAAACATGAATAACCTTGGCATATTTGCAGATACAGGGTATGCTTAACAAAAAACCCTAAAAACCTCTTACCTTCTTGCTTCTCAAGATTTTGGCAAATAACAAGTGTGAGGAGAGCAATCAGAAATTCCACTAGCTTCTTATAATTATTGTACCTGCAGGCAATGTAGCTTCTGGAAAACAAGTATAAAGGTCTGATGATAAAGTCAGAACTAAACCAGTGCAATGAAAGGTTCCTAAAACTGTTCATTCACATAGAACATAATAAGCCATGTCTAAGACAGCATGTGCTGTTGCCTAACATACCCCAAGAGAACAGCGTGTGCACCTGTCAAATACAGCTGTAACTAAATGTCAGCAGGAAAGCTTGGGAATCTGCAGTCAAACCTCCAGGATGCATTCATGTCAATAGAAAATCCCTAGAGCCCAGGGTGATGAGTTCTTCTGGCCCACCATAATGCAGGTGTGTTATTACCTTATAATACATCTCAACCCTCTATCTTATTCTATGGCTTACTGATATGTGATACAAGAAAACTGCTGAGAAATATGAGAACTATAATAAAAATATATTGCACAAGGAAAAAAAAATTAAAAACTGTTAAGACAAATAGTACTTATGGGAAAAGGTTTGTAAAGAAGCAGAAAATCTCTTCAGGCTCTATTTATTTAACTAGTGCATAATCACAGTATTAAAGACTATGATTTAAGGATTAAGATACTAAGGCTTAAAACATACTGTAAGACTCATTTCACTTCACAGAAGATTATGCTTGAAAAGTTTTAAATAACAGTAAGTTTTATTATATGAAGGGGAAAAAATCTCAAAAGAAAATAAAATAGCTGGAACGTCTCTTGATGTGTTGTGTAAATGTGTCCCCATCTCCCATCCCAAAGCTGCCAGATGTGCCTGAGAAAGGACATCTCCTTCCGCCATTCTCGGAAAGCCCATCACCAATGTAGACCATCCATTTATTTGGTTGGCTGGTTTGTTTTGTTTAGTTTTCTTTTGCTATCAGCAAGTGAGACATCTTCAAAGTGCTACAGTAACTCAGTAGTTCTCACCTCTTAAGTCCTGGAGACTTCAAGTTCTTAATTTAGTTTTCATGAGTTGATCATTCACCTTTTTTTTTTTTCCATGAGTTTTATATAAGCTCTTTCTGAAGGCAGCTTGGATAGTTAATGGAAACAGAGAGAGTTGTTCTCAGTTCCCTTCTCTTGCAGAAGTTGCTGGTGAGTACATAAAAGTATAATGCCTACAGTTTTCTGGAGTATTTTCGTACTAGACGAACAGATGTGGAAATGGAAAAATGTTACGTGCTGGAACATACACCACTGTGATTAATTAGAGTGAGGGAGCATTATTGGATCATTTAAATTTTCTAGCCCTTATTCTCTGTTGTAATAGCCTGTTCTTGGCAAGGAAATATTTTTGGCATGTCTTTGAATATGAAGGTCCAGGAGGACTCAGAAGTGTATGATGGGAGCAAAACCTTCCCTTCTCTCCCATCATATAAGCATAACAATTTGGTCTTGTCCCCCTGTAATTGCTTTTAAAGAAGCTCCCCAAGCAGGACAGCCTCTAGCAAGCATGAGATCCACTGCCTGTGGAGGGGACTAGCAGAGTGCAGAGATTCCTTAGGACTTCTGTAGCCCTTTTACTTGGATCTGAGGAGCTGCAGATTAGATTGTCCTTCTGTAACAAGCAAGCTTTTTTTGGCTAAGCATCTGCTAGTAAGCCGGTATATCTGACTCTTCAAACATTGTAGCCTGGAAGTTTGCTTATTGGCAGTGAACTTTAACTGGTATGTAACCTTGGTATTAGCCACTGTAGTTGTAGGCACATTGCTGTATCAGATAGGTAGACAACAAGCATCTTTAATCCAATGATGCAGTATTGTTCCACTAAGTTGGTCTCTCTCTTTCACTTTGTTGAGCCATACTGTTACGAACAAGTCTTGACAAGTACTGCAGCTGCATTCAGGGTAAAGCTTATTAGTTTAGCCATATCTCAACTTATAAATCCATGTAAATATGATTTTTAAAAAGGAAATGCTGACACTACTGTGACAGCATCAGTTTGTTACCATATTTTTAGGTTGAAGCATTTGAGTTTGGGTTTTTCCCCCTGATACTATTTAGGTAAAGAAACTACTGAGCTCCACATTTCATGTTTTCTGGAAGGTTGGAGTTTTTTTTGGAAAGATAGTTTGGAGTACTGCAGAACAGATAGTGCATTAAACTTTCATCTCTGCAATCTTTCTTCACCAAAGCTGAAAAACAATGAATTGCATCAGAGTTTGAAAGTAATACAAGTGTTCTTTAAAATATAAATTTTTGCATAGTTGCCTGCTAATAAGTTCTTCTTTGCTAGGTAAAGAATGTTCTTAAATCTTGGTGAAAGACTTGTTTTTAATACACTTTGAAAGTAAATAAACAAGCAAAAACAATAGCAGGCAAATCAAGAACCAGCTGCCCTTCTGGCAAGCAACAATTCTCATTTTTCTGATTTCTGTTACAGTTGTCAGTAACATTGACAGCTGCTGAATGTAAACCCTAGTAGTACGTTAAATGTTTGCAATTAACATCTAGGTTTCAGTTGCCAACTCTTAGTCTGTTGTTTCATATGAGAAGCAGATGCTCTTAAGAAATGTTCAATCCAGTAGCCGTAATTCTAATTATAAGAGTAATAGAGGTTTCGATCACCTTTTTTTTATTCTCTGTAGATCTCTCTTCTGAAGTCTGAGGACTTCCCCTTTATAATTAGAAGACAGGCATAAAATCCTTCCTCTTTCAAAATTAATGGCAAAACTCCCATTGTCTTCAGCAATGCCAGGATTTCACGCTTAGATGTGTTTCACGCTGAGATCTATGTTTGGCTATCATGGCTTTCCATAGACACCGTGGTGGTGGTGATGGTATTTACCTTCATGGGTTACTGACTTCGGCTAAGTTTACGTAGATGAAATGGAGCCTGTGGAAATGGGAGCAATCCATTCTTCCTTACAACTCATTAGGCACAAATGATGTTTTCAGCAATATAAGGAGTGCATTTTGTTCCTTATTTTGGAAAACAGGCTTTGTCCAACTTAAGGACAAGGTATATTTGAATGGTTACTAGCCTTCTGTGCTGTAACTGATTAACAATACAGGGACAAATCGTCCTAAAAAAAGCCTATGTCCACCTCTGGCTTTGATTCCTCACAAGTGTTTTCATCACTGAAGTGACTGGTGTTATTAGCCCTGTTGTCTGCTCTGAGTGTGCGTCACCAAATTGTTTAAATGCATGCCCTGGTTCCGTCAAAATCAAACGACACCTTTGCCTGATCACCCCAGCCTCTCCGGAGGCAGGGATATGGAGTGGGATCTTGCTGCTCCGGGGGTGAGTGTTGGGAGTAGACTAAGCAGACTGCGCTGCTGTGAATCCAAGCTGCTCCTGGCTCAGATGCAGCCGTGTAGGATGTCTTTCTGAAGTCATTGCTTTGGAAGTTGCTTCTGTATGCAGCTTTAAGTTATGCAGTGTAGTAAAACATGTAAAACTCCTTCTGTCAGTTTATCAGCATATCCACATTATCAGGTGTGCTGCTAGGCAAGCTCCAACGATGGCAGAATGTGACTGCTGGACTCAGTAGTGGTTGCCATATGACTGCAGTGCCTTTCTTTCCTATGGCCTTGGAGTTATGCCATTTATGCCCCTTCAGAGTTACGCAAAGATCTGAAAATGATATGTTGAGCATCAGTTTGTCTGTAGATAATGTGGGTTTTGTCTTTCTTGAACAACAATAGCAACTACTTGTACACATTCCATGTGTTTACTATGAGGAAGTATACTGTTAGTTTGTGAATGGTATATAAAGTCTTTGATAGAAATCTGTGTGGGTCTGTGTGTAGAGACTATACAGCATTATCTGATAGCTAGCTACTCTATGTTGGATTGCCTTTTACATTGAAGATTGCTTTGATATTTTAAGGCTAATTTGGTTTTCATTGATATAAAAACTTTCATAGAAAACAGTCAGTGTAACCACATTTTTGACCCTGTCCTTGCTTGGAGTTCTCTGTTTCACTGTTTCTGTTGTCTTCCCTTTTCCATGCTTTCATGGTCTGGTAGCTGGACACAATTAGGAACTCTCAGCCAGATGAGCAGCTGGAAGATGCGGTACCTGATTCCGTGTGTGCACCCTTTCAGGACTTGCCCATTGTGCATGTCACATGCTTGCATCTTATCCAATCTTTATCTCCTTTACCATTATACCAGGTCTTATATGACAGTTTTCTTATCTACAATCTGCCCTAAACACAGATCTATATTCCAGAGGAGAAAAGCAACCTTACTGCAAGGAAAAGGAGGCCAGATCTTTTCTGGCTTTTTTTATGCCCAGGTCTCTAATGTCCAGGGAATTCATTCTGGATTCACTGGCAGCTCTGTGTTTTGCTGATTGTACCTGTGTGGTCATTTTCACTAACAGAGAATGCTATCAAGCAGTTTAAAATGGTGCCAGAGCAGAGTGGTTGGCTTACCACTCTCCTATATGTGTGGCTTTACCGAGTGCAGAGCAACAGAGGGTTCAGTCCTCTGTGTATGGAGTTGGTATAAATATTTCTTCTGCACTGACTACAAGATTGAAGCAGAACTTCCTAATGGGATAATTAATAGCCTAAAATAATATCTGAGATCCTATGAGATGGTAGCCTTGCCCTTCCAGTGTTTCTAGACAGTGGCAGTGGCTTGAGTACCAGGTACAGTTGACCTACGCTCTGATAAGGAGCTGTGAACTGGAGAAGTCAACAGTAGATGGTGGATAATCCATTTAATCCCTTGTCAGTTAATAATAATGGACTAGCTGGTCTGCATCCACCCTCTTCTCTGAGATGATGGAGAGTACAGTTTTTAGTCCTGCTCTGAAGTGGGCAGGGTTGTACCCCGTGTGTTGGTATTGGCTGGGCTAGTGTTAATTCTCTTCACAGTAGCTAGTATGAGGCTGTGTTTTGGCTTTGTGCTGAGGATATTGACAACATACTAATGTTTTTAGTTGATGCCAGGCAATGTGTACATTAAGACAAGGACTTTTTCAGTTTCTCATGCTGTGCCTGTGATCCTAGCTGCTTCTCTACAAAAAGCTGGGAGGAGACACAGCCAGGACAGGTGACCCAAACTGACCAAAGGGGTATTTCATGCCATATATTTCATATACTCGGTATATACATTGGGTGGAATTGGCTGGGGGAGTATGGTGTGGTGTCTCTCCGCACTCTGGCTCTCACTGGGACTGGCTGAGCATTGGTCGGCAGGGGGTGAGCAGTTGTATCATGTGGTGTGGTTTTTTCTATTGCTGTTTTTATTGTTATTAGTACTAGTGTTTACATTACATATTGTCATTGGTAGTAGCATCATTATTTAATTTCATTTATTTTCAGTTATTACACTGTTCTTATCTGAACCCATAAGTTTTCTCTGCTTTTTGCTCTGATTCTCTCCCTCATCCTACTGAGGGAAGGAGGAGATGAGCAAGCAGCTGGGTGGTGCTTGATTGCTGACTGGGGTTAAATCTCAACACCCCACAACATCCTTGTGCACTGCAGTGTCATAATCCCATGAGATTTTTGTACCCAAATCTACCTCCACAAGGACCTCGGCAGTTTCCCACTTCTTCAGAGGGGACTACAGAACCAGCAATAGCTTGTTTTGGTCAGGTCATCACAAGTTGAGGATCTGGCCATATATTCAGCCAAGAAGAAGAAACATTGAGCTGACTGCCAGCTCACTGCTGTAGAATATGCTCAGTTAAAAAATGTGTCTGTTTTCTTACATTTGATGTCTGTCAATTTGACTCTTATTCCTCTGAACCAAAGTCCATTCTGTGATGAAACCAAGAATACATGAGCAGAAAAAAAAAATGTTAAAGGTTAATCTGAGAGAAAATACTCTGAGTCTGCTTTGGAATGTCCAGTTTCTACTGTTGGCAACATCCCAAGAACTGAAATATCATTAATAAATGTGCTGAATGAACTGCAAAAAGTTGCATTTTTAGCCTCTTATCAGGATTTTACAGCATTTCCTCTTTTCAGAAGAACTTCATTATGTTTCTTACATAAACATTTCTTTATGAACCTAAGGCAATATCTCGGTATTTCTTTGTTAAGGGGTGAGGTCTTGAGTTACCTTGTGCTAGTAAGTGACAGTTCCATAAAAAGGTAGTCTGAGAGAGGAGAGGGGAAAAAAATTATGGTTACCCATATGCTTCTAATTAATTTCCTTGGTGTCCTCTTTATAATGAAGAGCATGAACAAAATATGTGCATATCTTACTCTTGATTTTAAAAGAAAAAAAAAAAAGCTAGTTATCCAGCTGGCAAAGAATTTTCAATAGACTCAGGCTACAATGTAGGAGGTTGAAAAGAGCTACTGCAGTGCTTGAAAATAGTCTTATTTTGTTTCGACCAAATAGAAATTTTGGGTGAGCTGGTGGGTTTGGCGTGGAAAAAGCTGGGAGGAGAGTTGTAACCTGAAATGAGTATTGTAATGTAAAAAATGTATTTACTTTATATTTTTTAGAAGAAAAGACACATTGAAACCAAGATTGAGGGTTGGGGGAGGGGTGTGATTCACTTTCTGGGAGGAAAATGGTGAATAGCAAACTACAGTGAGAAATGTCAATAATTTGATTTCATAGAATCTGTTAGCTTGAAGGAGAACTGAAGTTCATTGCATTTCTCTGGACTTTACTGAATATCTTTTCATAAGAAAATAATTGTTTTTAGGATTGACTGTGTTTTAGTTAACAACTGTGATTTTTCAAGGGATTTTATTCTTTGGAGTATTTAATTTTAAAACTCCACCTTCTGAAGGTCATGTGATAGATAAGACATCTTTAAAAAAACTCCCCAAATTAAAATATAGTTTTGGTAGAGGTTCTAAAATTGGAAAGCACACAAAAAGACCTCAGTTAAAGATACTTCTTTTAAAAATTGTAAAACTATAATTACTGTTTTATTCCATTTAAAAAGAATATTTTTGGTATCTGCACTATTGCTATATATTTGATAAACCTTGTAATCTAGGGAAATGTCTTTGATATGCATTGCAATTATTCGGTAGCTACCATTGGATGACTATTTTGGCATGTTAGAGGGAAAAATGGATACCCCACCTGCTAGTAGGGATGGGGAAGTTGTCTGTCCTGTCTCAGTATCCTTCCTGTGGTGCAGAGAGATGTGCAATTGGACGCACTTCTACAGAATGAACACAAATGAAGCTGTTGGGACCTTCCCCATCTGTGTGTACAGCATGGGGTAAGTCTCTTAAACCCCTGCTTAAGAAGGTGGGTGAATACCAGTGAAAACTTTCCCATCTGCAAGTGCTGAAGGAGCTAGTCAGCTCCAGAAGTTATAAGACGGTCTTTTTAATAAGAGTGGGTTCCTGGGAGCTGCTTAATCTTTTCCTCTCTGTACCACCTTGGAAGAGGGAATGACCTCTGGCAATTAGGTTGCACAGCTCTTGGTGGATGTTTGTGGTAGGGGTGCTTTTATTACAAATCAATAAATGAAAACCCCAGGGAAAAGAGATCAAGAGGCTGCTGCTGCTGAAGTGTTATCTTCTCCAGGAAATTAATTCTACCTGTTAGCTTTCACAGGAACCACAGCACTTGTTTTGTACTTGGTAAGAGCTTATGTGCTTTCTTGAGTCAGAACTTTAATATCTTTGCATAGTGGAAATAGTAACAATTATAACTTCTATCTCCTTGAACCTAATTAATGATGCAGATTTTGTGAACATGTTGTAAAAATGCTAGGCTTACATGTAGCAGACAGGTTGCTATGAGAACCAGTGTGTGTATTTTGAAGAACTGTTTAGAAAAAATAACTCTTGTGCATAATTTTTCTTCGTATTGACAGGCAAATGTCAAACTGTATAGAAACCTCAGGAAATTTTCAGGCTTGACATCATCTTTTTCAAGTCCTTAAAAAGCAATGAGGAAAACAAGCTGATTTTGATGTGTGGAATTTTTGCAGGGGGAAAAAGGGAGATTGTTGTCATCTGAGCAGGTTGATAACTTTATTTGTCAGTAAAGAAAGATGCTGTAAGTCTGAAATTTTGATGGGGATTGAATGAGGTACTTGCCAGAATAAGAGTGAGTGTGGAGCATTCCAGTGATTCATTCTGCAACATCTATACTTTTTTTGAACAAAACACAGGAATCTGTTTAAACTCTTTAAGAATAGATTATGAAGAGATTAAGAACTTAAGCCAAACACATGGTTATTTATTAATAATTTAACACAGATGTACAGTCTGCACAGTGAATCACTGGCTTTTTCATGGCTGTATGAGCTTACTGACCACTCTTCTGCAACCAAGCATGACTTGGTGTTGGGGAAAGGGTCAATGCTTCGGTGTGGTCACCAAGAAAAACTTAGGTTTACTGCTTCTTATGGTGACAGGCATTTTCTTTTAGGAGGTAGTTCCTCTCTCTCATCGGTGATATAGCACTGATAAACATGATAGACATTGCCGTGGGGTTTGATGCTGGGCAAGGCCTAGATGCCCCATCCCTCAGCCAGCTACATCTTCTTGTGATAAGTGGTAGATAATTCCAGCTGGTATTGAGCTCAGGATTGAATTGGAGCTGAGATCTGTACTTGACATCTGTTAGGATGGTACCATTCAGCATCTGGTGGTAGTTAGTTGGTAGCACCAAGTTTCCTTTGGAATTACAAGAAAAGTGATGGCATGCCTGGCTTATAAATAAGGTCATGGTATATCACATGCCTTCCCTTCCTGTTACACTTTGAGATCTAATAATTGATCTGGATCCTAGCCTGCATTTTTGTGGTTTAATCTTAAGTTTAATAGTTTTCAAACTGATGTCTCAACTCATTTGAGAAACGGCTATTTGCTACTTGAGAGGCTTTATCCTAGGAAAGGGGACATTGGACACTGAGATTCAGCACCTAAATATCTGATGTTATGTGTACTCCATCCTGTACTGTCCTTCCTGGCCTCCAGTTGCGGCGCCAGAAGGTTGCAGTTTTCCCTGGATCTAATGTCAAGTCTGCCAGACCCAGGCAGATGTCTCAGACACACAGTCTGTCTCAAAGGCGTATGTTTAGGCTAATGATTCACTCTTTAAGTAATAGTAATATATACAACATTTCAAGGAAAACAAAAATAGTAATACGCAGATAGTTTCTGCTTCTGCAGTACAATGAAGGGACAAGAATTTTATGGAAAGACTCACTTTTTTTAGAACACATTCTCCTGTTGAATTAAATGGATGATCTATTGACTTCTGTTAAGAAAGAGCAGGATTTATTTGTAATTTATTAATGGGAAATAGCTTCTTTTGTAGCAGGATATTTTTCTAGTGATAGAAATACTTGGCCAACTGTGCAGCTTTTCTTCTTTTGATGAGATCAAAACCAGGATAACAATGAGTGAACATTTGCCCAAGAAATTGGTGTAACCTCCAAGTCATGGTAGACAAATGAAATAAATTTAATCTAAGAAATGGGTTTATTCCACTGCAAACAGCCCATGTTGTTGTTCATATCCATATACTTTGTATCGCATTAGTCTACATTAATTTTCATCATTTTTGCACTTGTGGATAGTGCTTATGACTAATTTGTAGATTATGTGGTGCCATATTGACTTAAATAGACTTTATTTACATGCTATTATGAGCATTTTCTAGTAAAATAGTTAAATCACATAGACATTTAATGCTATTACAGTGGATAATTGACTGCGTATCAAAACCAATATATATGAGTTACCTGGAAGGTGCACAAAATCAATTGGCACAGCATCAAAGCTTTTCACTGTACCTCTCAAAAAAAAAAAAAAAAAAAAAAAAATGCAGCCTGAGGAGCCATATACTGAATGAGCAGAAAGCAGAAATCAGATGACTTTTAAAAGTACAGCCCACCTATATCTTAATAATGCCTATCTTTGTCACATCTTTTGTATGACCATCTCAAACCAAAAAGACTTCAGTCTCAGAAAGAGATGGATAGACACTGTCGTCATCGTACAGAATAACAAGTGCATAAAAATTATTTGCCAGCAATTGGGAAAGAATGAATTTTTATCCCATCAAATTCAGTGGGAAATCTTGCACTGACCTAGAGCCAGAGCTTCATCCAGGATGCCCTCATGCCAGCAAAAAGGCATCCAGATCTCTCGAATCCTTGATACGGGCTTTTTTGTTCCAGCATCAATTTCACATTGAAAAGTGGTTGGGTTTTTTTGTTTGTTTTTAGTTTCCCTTGTTTCATACCAAATGAAGTAGTCACAGGGGCTCTGAGATTAATTTTCACTAAGAAAACAAGTTAAACTTGGATAGATTATGTCTGGGTACTTGAGGAAAAAAAAAAAGGCAATCCATTTTCTATTCTAACCAAAGTGCAGGAGTGATAAGCTTGGTTCTGGGCATTTCAACTGCAGGATAATAGAAATAAAAATAACTTGATTAGAGCATAAGAGGAACAGTATATTACACTGTAAAAATGAACATCCAGATTAATATTGACTACTGATTGATAATTTCTCTACTGGTTTTCCTTTTCATCACTTAGAGGAATTTTTGATTGACCTTGACAGTATGTGTCCCTGTTGTAGAGTAGCCAGTTTTGTTTCTCACATTTCAGTATGATTCTAGAATATTCTGTGTGTTTTCTGATAATGTGATATTCCTGTTATCTCAACTTCTGAATACCAGTAGCTACAGGTTTGGTATCTTGGGCTTTACAGATTGGAAATTATATCCTGAAATACATTTTGATTTTTTTCTGACTTTGGGCACTTGTGTGCACCCTGCATAAAATACCCTTAACAACTTACCTTAACCCTTAATAGCAGTAACAACTACTCATGGGCTTTAGGAATGAAGAAAGCCAATGGGTCGGCAACTCTCCAAGCTGGAGAACAATACATAGTTGAGACAGTAGCACATCCACGGGTGTCCAACATCATGCAGAAGGCTGAGCCTGAGGTGAAACGACTACATGTGAAGGCCAGGCCACCAGCCTGGACTTTAACGTGTTGAGCACCTGGACTTGAGTTCTTCCAAGCCCATGGTGTTGATCGCAAGTGGACTGGAGAGGCAGGAGCCTTGTTGGGTGTGAGGGTGTCCATACAGAATGTGCGAGTGTCATAGCATTGAAACATTAGGGTAGAAGGTACTGTATTCAGTCAGCATATCCATTCCATTTAGTAAATAAATCTTAGACTTGGCAACTAAGTGGTATGTAACTAAGTAGTTCTTGCAGACACTCCACCCTAAATTTCCTTGTAATACCCACACATACCAAAACAGGGAAAGTTCACTACATACAGAAGGACTTCAGTACTCTTACCAATTCCACTACTTTTTTTTTCTACAGGGAAGAATTGGCACCATGAAGCCCTTTGTATCCTGTATGTGTGAGGGGTTTTTTTGAGACTTCCTGCTTTATTACAGGAACCTGAGAAAACTTCTCCATGCTAAAATTCAAATACACTTCTATGTGAACCTTGAAAGGAGTCAATTGGGATCTTAACAGAAGTAGATAACAAGTTCAAGCAAGAATCTTAGGGATTCCTGAAGGACCATTTATTACCCTGTGACTGCACGTTGCTTCTTTTGATACTCCTGTATTTCTTTTCCCTTACCCTCTTAGCAATTCTCTAAACAATTAAGAATGTAATAGCATTTGGAGCCACTGTCATCTTCTGGCTTGCTGCTTTGCCATTTTGACATAACCAGCTACATGCGCTGACCTGCTCGCGTGATGTCAAATTGGAGGGCAAATTTTTATGAAGAACAGCTTCTGATAACATATATGAGAGAGGTAGCAGTTCTTTGAAAAAGCAATAATCTATACTTGCCCTACCAAATCCAGAAAGGGCTGAAAACATCACTTTTCTTGTCTACTTTTAAAAAGCATAGTATAAAATGGTATGGTGTAAAGGTCTACTATAATAAAAACCTTAAGGTTATCCTCTGTAATAAATAAGTGGGTAGGTTTCATTCCTTTTTCATCTCCTCCATTGATTTTTTTTTTTTTAATAGTTTGTTTAGATTGGTTTTGACATTTTTTGTTCTTTTGGTTCCACTGAAATCTGCCAACTTCATGTGAAGAGCAGATTTGATAACTCATTTAAAAGTTTCTAATTTCTTGATTTGGTTATTTGCTCACAAGGTTGTTAAGGCAGGACATGCACAAAACAGATTAGTGTCCCATTTGGGCTCTCATGAAATATGCTTTGGGTATGAAATGAATGATTTTCTTCTCACTAGAAGAAAATACTTTCTTCTTGATTAATCTGAAAGGTTTATTTTTATGTATTCTGCTAAATAAATATTTTAAAAAGCCATTCTTTACCTCTCTATCAACAGTTCCCTTCCAAAGGAGTGTGATTAGATTCCCATTACGCCTTAAAGCAAAAAAACCCCCACTTCATTTCTGAATAAAGATCTCTATTTTAGAGGAAAATCTTCATAAGAGGACCTTCTGTAGTGTAGAAAAATTGCTCTCACCCCTGTTCCCAAACCAAGTGGTGCAAGTACTTCTGATCAGTTTCCCCCAGCAAGGTAAGAGAGCTCTTACCTACAAGCAACTTGCTTAATTCGGTGAACCTTCCATAAAACTGATTCAGTATAAATTGGACAGAAACATCATCAGTAAAGATTTTCATGAAGTTTAAAGTGTCTAGAATTCTAGGAAAGTACATGTGCAGAAATCAGAACTGATTTGACCTGAATACATCACTCTTGTTAACTTGAGTATGTGTTCTGGAAGCATTATTCAAGACGTTCATGTTCAAAACGTTTACAATTTGGAGAGAATTTTCCTGACAGAGCAAATAATTGACTGATAAGTACTTAGACTTTTGACCGAATCCATTGTTACTATAACCCCACTGAACTTTCAGCAAGTCTGAGAGGCAGTGAAATGTTCATTAATAATAATGTCGGTAGAGAAGGGAACTTTATAAGAATTTTAAGTTGTTACTTATAAGGGGATCAATAATTAATTATTTTTCTAGGAGGTGATCTAATGCTTATTCTTATAGCATTTGAGAATAAAAGAAGAAAACACAGGCCACAACAGGAATTAATTTAGTTAATTAAAGGGCAAAAATGCATATTTTGTATGCCCAAAACAGGGCTTACTACTAAGATTAAAAATTTTATGTGTAAGGCTTTAGACCTGTCTGCTGTTATTCTCTGCACAATCTCCTTTGCTGTATTGCCCTCAGACAAGTACAGTAAGGACTCTGCCTGCACTGGGAGAGATTCTGCAAAGATGGTATATCTTCCCAGATTGCTATTTCACTAAAATTAAATTCACCCTGCAAGAATGGGTACCACAATGCTTGAGGGGAGGCATTGTTCCCCAGGAGGAGCTTTTCTCCTGCAGACATGTACTTTCGTGAAGTAACAGGTAGCTTCTCATTGGACTTGGCAAGTGACAGAAAGTTAAGGCCTGAGAGGGTATTATTTTTTCCCTATTCTGCTGTATGTAGAGGACTTAATAGAGGTACTGCTTTACTAATGATTTGGTATCAGTCTATTTGAGTTACAGCTAGGCTGGAGTTGAGGATGGGATGGTAGGTGGGTAGCCATGATGCCTGGAGCAACTGTGGCAGTAATGTTGCAGCAGCATATCAACCACTTGAGTAAATACTTGAGGTCCTTTCTGGGCTTGTACAGGTCATGTTGGAGCTTGCATGAACACAATTTCATTGCTGTTGCAATGTCAGTCTGAGCTGGCTTGAGCCTGCCTGGCTGTACTGCTGGTGCCCCTCCTGTCCCCAGCCTGTGTTACACACCTTGGTAGCTTTTGAGTTCACTTGCCACAGGCTCATAATTTCAGTAAAAGATGTAAAAATTCTTTACATTTCTTTATTAGTTGTCATGCAAATACTTACATATTAATTATGTTAATGAGTGCGTCAAAATAGATTTTGAATGAGTACTTAAGTCTGTGTTGTTCCAGAGGTCGAAGTTATGTTGCTTGTACCCTTTTACAGTGCTGCATGCATCCCGAATCTGTGGTAGAGGATCTGGGTTTTTTTTGATCTCCAAGCCAACCTTTCTCCTTCCATGGAGGAAAAATATTATTTTAACTAAACAAAAAGAAACAAAAGGCCGCTTCATCCACAGATGCAGCATTTTACTTCTCTCTGATCAGCATTGGCAGCTGTTCATTTTCTGCCTGAGTGAATTCAGAAGAAGTCATTTACCTTAGAAATGATGAATGCTATATGATACTTGGTTGTCTGTATCTTATTAGCGTTGTAGTCTCAACCTGACATAAACCCTCTATTTCTTTCTGAATCTGCTAGCAATATTTTGTTGAACTAATTATTTATCATGTTTCTGAATTGGGTCAGAAAGCCAATCATCTAATAGAGACAGCAACTTTGTGCCACACTCAGATGAATTCATGAGGGAAAGAATAACCCAAGCAATTATGACAGTGTTACCAGAGGAGGAGGTTTTAGATTCAGGCAATGAGTATTACTAGACAACAAGTTGTCTTCTCTGAAACAGATTAACTTTTATTGCACTGCAATTTATTCACTTACCATCTTATTTCCATTTTGGATGTACTCCTCAGTCCATAACGATGTCTTTTTTGCTGATGTTTTTCCACTTGGGCTCAACAAATTAAACACAGTAATTTTGAGAGAGAAAACTGAGGGTTACTGTTCATGTAAAAGTTAGGGAGAATACTGGAGTTTGTGCTGTTTTTCTTTTTAAGTGAAAATTTGCATGGCTGTATCGGACTATTTCAACATCGTTTCATTTTGATTGCTTCTTTGTGAAGTGTACCTAAGACTACAAACTATGGCTGTGAATCTTAGTTACAAAGTAGTAATGAGTAGCATCTCCAATAAATGTGTTGCACATAAATGGATTAAAAATGGGCGTGTTCAGTTTTGTACTTATTAATACTCTGCTAATCTGTAATGCTTTAGGTGATAATATATGCAAACACTGACTAATAAATACACTCTGCACTCTTCACTACTGCCATCACTGAAAGGAGAAAAGGAGTGTTATCAATAGCATGGAAGAGTAATAAAACTGTAAAACATCTTGGGTAAATGTTTCCTTCTTCATCGTATTTGCAGATGTTTGGTCCTAGTATCTGAACTTAAAGGATTTTAAGCAATGAAACCAGCTGTTTGTCAAGAGGGTGGGAGAACACATTACACAGTCACTACATAAGGGGCAATTTTTAGTATAAATGGACATCACTGCTGACAGTCGATGCACATAGACTCTCTCAGCTGGAATAAATTTTCTCATTTCTTTTTCCCCTCTCTCAAGTCAAAAGGGTTTTATTTGGAAAGAATGCATAGTGTAGCATTGACGTGCAATGCTTTTTAACGTCTGTGGGAAATTTAGGTTAAAAGATGAATTTTAGAGAAGTCACAAGCCAAAATCTTTTTATTCTGAACATCAAACAAAATGTGTATTTGTGTGTGAACCAGCAAGGATGTAATAAAGCATATGACCTGGTATACTTCAGAATATATTTCTCTTTGAGAGGTGAAGAACAATATGCTAATGTGATAGGTGGAGGAATTTAATAGAAAGGCTCTTGCTAGGTGTTGCTCATTTGGTTGTGAAGCTCTTGCTTCAGGGAAGTCACATCCTGGTGACAAAGTTTGCTGCTTTTAAAACAACTTATTTTTTGGTTCCTGCTCGAAACCGCTAGCCTCAAGAATGAACTCTTCCAGCTATACTTTTCATCAACGTGCGCATTGTACCAGAGAATAATGCATCAGGCTTTTGGGTTTATGTTAACTGTAGCTATAGGCTTGCGGGGAGCAAAGAGGGTGCTTTCTAGATCTCCTTGCAGGCACCTGTGTACAGAAATACAAGTTTCAGTTTTGGCTTAGAGATTGCATTACTTTATTTTCTTCTCTCACACCCCCCCACCCCTGCCCCCTGGCAAACTTAAGCTTATTAACCTTTCCATGTGGGAAAAGTCAGCATTTATAAGTCTCTCTTTAAAAAAAATCAGAGGTGTGTAAAAAGAGCCAATGCAGAGCATGATGACGAGGGCTCAAGAGGGGCATTAGTTATGAAGGGAACAAATTGGTAGATGAAGCTCATATTACAGTTTTTTTGTGAGGTGTGAGTCCTTTTAACAAGGTTAAAGGAACATTAAAAAGAGGAGGATTTAGTTACCTTTTCAGGGTATTTTCCCCCTTTGTAAAACTCTATCGAATGGCAGAAATGGGCAAAGTGATGCATTTTTAGCGTACAGGTGTTTGTTGGCAGGAGGTGCAAAGCAGTGAGCTGTACCATCAGTCTTACTCTGTTATCAGTCTGATTATTCGCAGTGTAAAGAATAAACACTCTCAGGGTTGTTACATGCTTTCAGTGATGCTTCTTGGGGATTGGATGGAGGAAGCTTTCTGCTTCAGATTGCTTGTTCCTGCACAAAATACCTTGCTTGGGATGGTTAGCAGACTGATCCTGTATGTCTGGGTATATATCAGCTCTTTCTGGGGGATGGAAACCATTAGAACTGCATGCAGAGGGGGAACAGTCCTGTTTCATATCCCAAGTATTTAATGTATTATTTTCTATAGAGGTTATTTGTGTCTTAGCACTCTCTGGGGTTTTTGTTGTTGTTTCAACTCTTTTGGCACGTCACACAGAGGATACTGGTAAATTGGCCCCATATTAAAATATCACAAAGTTATAGCATCAGAGTTTACCTCAAAAGATGATTATTCTTATTGTACATGTCAGTGCCCTTAACTGGACTTATTTCTTTGCTCCAAAGTCCTTTTGGATTTCCTCCTAAATTTCTCTTTAGTTTGGGGTAGTTAAGTTTATGCTGTTGGGTATATTCCATAATCTTGTTGTCCATTTCAGAGCTCAAATGATTCAAAAAGGTGTACTTGGTAATATTGATCATTGAAATGACTTCCTATTAAGTAATTTTCTTTCTAAAAGGCAGCCATTAATTATGCCTTTTTTCTCTCTTTTAGGTTGTTATTAATTCAGAACTCATTATCCTTTTCTCCTTTTCCTCTGAATAATTTGTGGCGAAAGGTTTTGACCAACATTAAAAAAAAAAAAAAGAAAAAAATTAAATCTGAATGTAGCTACAGACTCCCACTTGTTTACCATTTAAGAATTCATTGAAAGAATAGGTTACAAACTGTAAGCCTTCCTTATAAAGCCAGTTCTCTGGTCTATTCAGTCTGTATCTATCACACTACTGTGTTATCCTGCTATTGTCTACTGCTTCAGGGCTGGTCCTGCAGGTTGCTGGCTGAAGCTAAAAACTCTTTGTGACTGTCCTGGTGTGTTGCCTGTCCTGGCGCTAAGCAGAGCTCTGCTTCGTGGCTTGGGGAGCATTTGAATCCTTAGCTCTTTGGTGGGGCAGTGAGACTTAATTTTATTTCTGTTTGGGAAGACAGATCGTCTGGGAATAGCTTGCCTTACGCCTTATGATTAACAGCTTTTGGTTTCTTTGGCTCTGCTTCTTTTCCTTTAGAGTCTTCAGGCACTCAGCAAACTGTCTGGCCTTAGGCACTTAATTTTTCAAGCTGTTGTGTAGATTTGTGTCTCTGACATCATGCTGTAATTTCCTTCTAAGTTTGGACAATCCTCTTATAAATAAAGTCATATAAATTATTTAACTCTTTATCTTCTTGATGCTTTTCATTTCTGCCTTTATCCTTTAATAGCTCGTCTACAAAGGATGGATTTTTCTCCCAGCTGACACATACCCAGACCTGTAGGCCATAGCCCATCCTTGATACTAAGCAATCACTTATGTTTTCTTTAATGAAATAATGAAACATTATTATTGAAATTAATGACAACATAAACAGGCAAGTGCTAGTATCCTCCTGCTTAGGCAGGGATGGGCTCCTGATGGGATCTGGCTGCCATGAACTTGACTCCAGCATGTTATCTACACCTCCCTTAAATAAAATACAACCCAGAATACCATTGGTTGATTTAGAAAATGGATCCTTCTCATCCTGCCGTGCATGAATAGATATTGTATCATTGACTTACGCATAAGTTATCCTTGCCATATTCCGGGCCATGCCAAACTCCACGGCACAGTTTGAGATAAAATCTAATTCATAGTTGGAGTCTAGTTATAGCTAGCAAATTCCTCTGCTGCCATGGGCATCTGATTCTTGCTAGATGGTACCTCTAAATACTCGTCTGCTGACATCATCAATGGTGTTATTAGTATGTAAGCCCTTCATAGAGCCCATGAAAATGGCTTTTTTGAATTATAAATAATTTTTACTGTGCCAAAGCCTACAACCGACTCTGCCTATGCACATTTGGCCCCTTCTGTACTCGTATAGTGAAAGAGATGGAGTTAAACACATTTTATGTATCTTATGGTCTTCGCGTGCGTGTTCTTCAATGATCCTTCTTTATTGTTCTTGGGACACAATCTGGCTAGCTCAATCACAGGTGCACAACTGGAGATGCTGAAAGAGACCCGGTCACCCAAACCTGGGCAAACTCTGCCCTGTCTAGAGAGAGATCAGGAAAGAACATCGTCTCTACCTCTTCCTCCTTTTCTGGAGATCTCTGGAATGGAAGAGAGCAGGAATACCCTTGGTGTCCTGTGCATCGAAGCAAGACAGCAGGCAAGTTGTAAAGTGTCTTAGCCCTGCCACAGGTAGAAGTTATGGCAGTGTGACTTGCTGGTGTTTTACATTTGGACTTGATGGTCTTAAAGGTCTTTTCAAACCTAAATAGTTCTATGAACTCTTAGGAGTTCCTGGGATGAATACTTACTTACTGAAAGGGATTTTCCTACATGGTGGGTGTCACAACATCGTTTCCCCCTTGCCCAGCATTATTTCTAGACCACAGCTGTTTGCCCTTTGTTTCCATTCCTGCCTCCTTTGAGAAACTCCCATTTGTAATCCATTCTGTAACTATTGGGCATGATTTTGATTTTTAGAGGATTTATTGTAGCCCTAGTGATTTCTGCTGTGTTGCTTTGATCTTGCTTGTAGATTTAGTTATGAGATTATTAAGCAGCAGCTTCCATTGCTAGATGTTTTATAGATATTTATGGATGCTATAGCTGTATCATCTCTGTTTAGCTCCTTTTAACCAACCTCCTGAAAGCTTTAAAGGTTTAAAACTTAGCCATTTGAAATTCATCACAGCTGCTTGTCCTTGATGATTGTTGTCTATCAGTTTTTCATGCACAATTGCGTACTCGCTGCAATACAATACTTCTCCCACATTATCTCATAAAGAAAATGCTACAGTTTCAACATGTTGCACAAGATGTAATTGAGAACAGTTTTTTTTCCTTTATGCTGCAGAATTCTCATACAGAGCCAATATTTTTCTTGAAATTGCCTTCGGTATGTTCTTTAAATACCTGATTCTGGGAAAGATGACATAAGAGACGTTTGATAAGGTTTATTTTTCTGTATGAAGCTAGTCTGTCGACAGTGTGTGCACAAGGTTTCCTGGAAAAGTTGCAGTTTGCTAAGTCAGTGGTACGTTTCTAGTAAGGTAAGGAATAAAGTCTCTTCAAACTGTCACTGAATGACAGGCTTTGCTTACTGTAGGCTGTGACATGAACAGAGGGAGGTATTTTAGGCTGTGATTTTGAACACTGGCATGGTTGTGTGCAAGAAGCTCTCATAAGAGTAGCAGAGTATTCCTTTTCCATCTGGTATATTCATGTTTTGGTGATAACAAATAAAATGTGCTTTCAAAATGTGAAGCCATTTGAATTAAACTGTGTCTAAATATTTACAGATGTCAAAATGCATTTTTCAGACCTTGAATGAAAATTGCATCAAAAGATATTTGTATATACAAGATACTGTCTGAATGTTTAACTTTGTGAATTTAAAACTGACAAATTATTGCCCTCTGTAGCTTAGTAGATTGGAAGATGAAGTATTTTTAATTAATTTTTAAAATTCAGTCATATGCTCAGAATTGGCTTCTATACTGTTTAAATAACGGAAGCATTTGCATTTAAATAATCAGTAGTTCCCTCTTGTTAAAAGTTCTAGAAACTGTATCTGAAAATGACAGAAACAATTAAATGAAAACTTATATTACCTAGTGAAAAATAAGAAACCTATGCCCAGCTATGCATTAGCAACTGGGGACTGTAAAACAAATAATGCCTTGCAAAGATTTGATTTGGTCTGTGCAGGTTATCTAATGGCTGCTCTGCTTTACGCTGGTCTATCCTTGGATTAGAAACACATCAAATCTCTGTACTAGTTCTGTTCTTGAGTTGGCCAGCTGCAGACAAGGACCAAGGCAAAAGGCTTTGAAGCTGATGTTTATTTAATTACCTTAAGATTCATTGTTTTCCATCTTCTTAGTTAAGCTAAGGTAATCATGAAATCTGTTTGACAACTACACTCTAAAAGTCATCAGTTTGTTCCTCATCTATTTGATAAATGGGCAGGTAGAGGATAATTAGTTTCAGTACTCTTGCTAGTTCTCAGAAATGAAAGAAGGAATAGAGGTTATTTAGAAAGATGTTTTAGAATCTCTCTTCTACAAAAACTGTAGTAGCAGTAGAGGAACTGCGTAGAATGGAATATGAAATGTACAACCAAACAGCCAAAAAGAAAATCCCCATAACCTAACAAGCCATCTGAATTCCCCACACTCTTGCTGTCCGTGAAACATCACAATATTGTATAGGCTGAGGACTTCAGCTCCCCTAGGGTGTTAGGAAAGAGGCACTGAACGAGGTCTGCAGAAAAGTAAATCCACAGTTTTCTAATCTTTGATTTTTACTGTTAGTTGGCATGAGGATGTTGCCTTAATATGATTATGATATGCACATGGTACTAAATGTCACTATGTGGTGTTTAATATTTAGATTGATGACTGAAGAAAGTCAGGGAGCCACATCAAACAATCTTCTTTCAAAGTGTTACTGTGACATCAATATTAAAATACAACTTGTGCCTCGTTAACAAGGAGGTGATTCCTATGGGAACCTCCTGATAGCCAGGCATTCTGCAATACTTTTCATGATGCAAGTTGGTGCTAGATCATGAACCATGGAAGTATAAAGGAATAAAGCATGTAGTGATGTTAGTTTTCCTCTTTACATGTATGCTTTTGCTACAGGGAAGTAGTATTGGATGACACAAATTAAATTGACAGGAGATCTGCAGTAAAACCCAAGTAAATACTTACTGTGATCATGAACCTCTTATTTCCTTGTGAATGGCTTAAGGTTGGATGTATTATTAGGTAGGGAATAACCAGGAGGATTTAAAGTTATTGTGACTTTAAATAACTAAAGGAGTAGCAGCAACTTAGTAGAACGTAAAAGATAAGGAGGGTTAGAAAACTTTAAAATGCATAAACATTCATATTTAGATTTTCCAGCACTTGTCCGTAGCGCAGGCACGGAGCATTAGGCTTGTACAAGGTGAATGAGCAGGATGTTTCTTATTGTGATGCAGTTATAAATAGTGTACCAGTTGCCAGTCATGCTTATTTCGGTATATAATCTTGCTAAATACATGTTTTATTAAGAAATAAATATTGAGAAAAATTACCTCATCCCTTTTTACTCTGCTGTATTGACTGTTCATCATTTACTTACTGTGGTGTTGTGCATCAGCTAGGTTATGTAGCTGTTAATGGGTTAATTCAGTCTGGAGTTTTACAAGTCCTTGCTAATTTTATAGTCATAAACATATTTTCTGAGAGAACTCTTCCTGGGCTAGAAGAAAGGTTTATTTGACGCTAGGAATTCCAGATGCAGAGCAGAGAAATCCATTACTTAAATCTGAGACACATTAATGAAGTTTCTTCAGTTTTGCACCAGCGTTTTTCCAGTTCTGGGTTGCTACTTTCTCCATGCTGTTGGATCAGGCTGCATTTCTGCACAAGCTGTAATGGTAGGCTGGAAGTAGCATCTATGCTGTACCTTGCGTTGTTAATAGCAATGAAGACAGGCTGTTTCATTGCTGGTGTTGATTGTGATTTTGGCTCCAGGTAGATAGACTTTGCATGAATATGTCCTGAAGGCAGAACTATCAAGAGACACTTATTAGCATTGAAAATATCTGAATAGCTTGACCTATTTGGAGCAAATCTTTGGGAGTACTTGCTTGTAATGTTCACCCAAATCTGTCTACCCAGGCTGTTCACATGTTTATCTACAGTCTTTAGAACTCCAGCTTCTATGCTGTATTTTCAATACATCAGTCACACCAAAATAAAAATAAGTATAAATCATCTGGTATGTCACTTCCAGTATTTCAAAGATTCTCTTTCGTCTTGATCTTAGATGCCTGATTTCACTAACTGTCTTTGAAAGACTATACTTTTTTGCTTCCACTGGTGTTTCAAAAGCATCCAAGTGACCTGGAATCCTGCTGGGTAAAAATGTCATTTTCCCAGCAAGGTACAGTGTTCCTAGGAGACCCACACAGGATGCATGCTCTTTCACCTCTCTCAAAAAACTTAGACCTGTAATTTATAAAGCTAGTTTGGGGGGTTTTTTCCTATCTTTTCCATTTTCTTTTCTCAAAATATTTTTCTTGTTCTGAAAGAACAGAACATTGTCTCGGTTCTTCCTGCTTCAACAGAGCAAACCTGTCTTTTCAAGGACAGATCATTAATTCTTGGTGCATCCTGTTAAATTTTGCATGCCAATTTAGATTTTTTTAGAATCCTTTTCTCAACTACCTCTGTAGCCCTCAGGAATTATTTTCTTCCGTATGATTCATTTGTTGTTGCTGGGTTGTGGGTGAATTGTTGTGGTGGTGGTTTTGTTTTCTCCTACTGCGGTATGTATTTTAATCAGTCTTGTCTGTGGAGAATCGTAGCTCCCATTCCTCCCCATGTTTAGCTACCTAGAAACCCTCAACAAATTTTTGATTCCTAGAGCAGACTGTTTCCTATATGCACTTAGCATTTCTTAGCTCTATGTCATCGAAGCCATAACCTTGTGACTGATTTCGCAGATACAGCTACCAAACAAGAGTGTTCTTGATGCTGAAGGCACGTGACTCTTCAAACCAGATGGTTATGAGGAGGAGTTAAGCAGTTTCAATGGCTTTAACCATGGTCATGTGGATGGGTGTCTGATATCACCCTTTTTAGTAACTATCTGAAAACCTTTGGAGAGAAGCATGCGCCACAGAATAGAGAATAATGAAAGACAGAGGTTGAAGCAGCTGTTCCTGGAAAGTTCTGGACCATCTTCCTTTTATTGTGGTTTTTATTTCTTTTTTATATGCAGAGTAGCGAGTGAGAACAGTTGTTTAAATGTTTCATATGTGTTTTTATTCACAATTCTATTACTGAAACAACTTTAGATTTGTGCTTTTTGGTGTTTGAATTTCCAGGAAATTTGAACACCTATGGTTCTTATTGCCTTCAGTTTTACTGTTGGGAGCACTGAACTTGAACCATCCAATTGTTTAAGTCTTCTACATTTTCCCCATCCTCTTTACTATTTATTTTACTTAAAGTGGTAAAGAGTAGTGAATATATATATATATATATATTTTTTTTTTTTTTTAAATGAACAAATAATTTTAGCATACTTGAGGAGTTTTATTATACTCCCTCAAAGTCAAATTCTCTTTTTTGCAAAGAGCAAATGAAACACGATAATGCTATTTAAATTATTTTATGTTGCATTCAGAGATGCTTAGATTTCAGTTTAATCTCCTGCACAAAGGGGATTTTAATCTGTCAAAACATAGAAGACAAACTAGTTTCATTTTGCTTTGCTATGAGTAGTCTGAACATGTGCTCAATATATCTGTTCTCTTTTCTGCAAGAGGTCAGTGTTGGAAGCATTTGCTCATTTCTGATGCTAACTCAGTCTTGCCATAGTTCTTACAGAAAATGGTGCTTCCATAAAGACCTAATTCCTACAGATGTGTGTCTTTATGGGAGTGTCAGCTGTTGTTTAAAGGCGGGTGTTTGTAGATCACTGTCATTATGTTGGAAGCAAATTTGGAAATATGAGCCCTGCTGTCCAGAAATCTGCAAACAAATATGCAAATATATTTTTAATCCAGTCTTGTAATTGGGGGTGTGTGGCTTATGATTGCTGAATGTTTGAGTTACAATACTTATTCTGTCTTATAAAGAGAGCCTAAATAGTAAAGAGACTTTATTGATGGGTTTCTACTGTGTAGAGTTAGATTTATAACAGACTGTCAGAATCCAAAAAAATCTTTGCTTACTGGTGTAACTTGCTATCATCAACCACTGACTGAGGTTATGAATAAGTGCTAATTGTAGTGTCACTAGAAATACTAGCAAGGATGAAGGGGAAAGCAGTGGTTCACCCAAACTTAATCTTCTGGTTCCATACACAGACCAGAATAGAAATTCTGCTGCATTCAAGGGCCTCTTCTTGGGTTGTAGCACTGATGCCTTGTTCCAGTAATGTAAAATTGTGCTTTTATTTCTTCAGTCTGAATGAAAAGACACACATTTATAGAAAAACTTGAAGTTCTCAAGCTACATTCTGAATTGGTTGCCAAAGCTAGATGGCTGATGTCTAAATTAGCATTTATCTTGCACGCAACCAGAATTTTATAGCCATTGCTCTTCCTTCTTCCGTAGTTTTCTGGATCTTCATAGTCCATACTTAGATTTTAAAAATAATAATAGCTTATATCTGTGAATAAAACTATGGTGGCTGCTTATCCAGGGTGTAAATGACTTAAATTTCTTCTCAAAATGATGTTCTGAGGGTCTCATAAACACAAAGAAATACAAGTTCTCTTTTTATTTTTTTCTGTAGAATGTGGAGCTGCACCAGAAATGCAAGATTTTATTTTGGTCAGAGTAGCTGCAATTGGCTCTAGACCTGCCATTACATGGGGAAAATTCACTTTATGGTTTTAAATGCTCCATATCTATTAATAGTTCTTTTTTTCATTACACTGGTAAACTGTTTACTCAACTGTATTATGCTAATTTTCTTTGGTGTGGAGGGAACCATATTTATTAGGTGATGCAAGTTCTGAAAGTTGCCTGTGTACTTTATGGATGTGAAAATCTGCATTTTCTCTCACGAGTGTCATCAGATTCAGGTCATTGGTGTCAGGGGAACTGCTAAGATGCCTTTTCCTGTGTTGCTCCTGACATCTTTAAAACATCTTTATACTTTTCTTTTTTCTCCCTGGTCTTGCTATTGTGTTTCTTTTCAGACATCTTTTCTCTTGACTATGGGTAGAACTCATACCTTTCTTTTTATACAGACCTCTGGTTTTGTACCTCCTGGCAAACTAATCACTTAAATTTCCATCTTCTCTGTTCTTCATCTTTTTTCCTTTAAATATGATCCCCAAAAATATAGCTCAGGGGCTCTTTCTCCTAGGCTGGTATAGCAAAACATCTGTGCTCCTGTTTTTATTGCGAATCCTCTTGGCAGCACAGTTAGGCACTTCAAGATAATGAAATGAAGGCTCTGAGTCTGCAGCTAATGACGAAGTTGCAGAATTTGCCTTTTTTTTTTTTTTCTTGTGCCCACTCTTTCCCAGCATCCTAGATTTTTATCTCAAGTCTCAGATTGGATGACTTATGGCCTCGTGTAAAATATTCATTAATCAGAGTCACAAAGTTTCTGTTAAACACAATAGAGCACTTTAGAAAACCCTGACTTTTTTTTTCTTTTAATTTACAGAAAAGGAGGCTAAACTTCTGTTGCATCTTCTGCAGGTAGTCATCTTGCAGTAGTACCACAGGTGGTGTGCAGGTTCTGCTGTCACTTATGTCTTGAGCCGAGGTCCTAGCCGTACCGATGTAACTCACAGAGATACTGCAGAGACAGACCAGAGCGTCTGTTACAACAGATCCGGGCAACAGGATGGAAGATTTGTATCAAATTCTCTGTGCCAGTGTCTTCTCTTCACCCAGGCTGTAAATACCTTGTCCTTATTTGCCCTGCTTTGTTATTGACAGAAAGCAAACACAGCTAGGGGAAGGGGACAGTATGGTTGGGGAAAGACTGCTCCTTACACACTGAACCATCCTGAATTGTTAGTTACGAACCTGAACCCACAACAGTCTTTTCTCAAAGCAGAGAAATAACTCAGTTTGCTTTGTCTTGTTTTAAACTATAAAATTACTGAGCATTAGTAGTGATGTGCTGCATAGTGTTGAACTAGAGAGAGCATTAATTAACTTTTCTTCTCGAAACACATGTTGTATCTAACATGAAAGGCATATTTGCCTAGAGCTTAACTGGTACCAATAGAAATAACATAGCCAATTAATGTCAGCTCATAAAACTAATGACTGTGCTCTTTCCAAGTGGTAGCATCAGTTCATTTGGTGACACGTACAGTGTCTTCGCTTTTAGTCATTTGGCTTTGAATTTTTTCTAAATCAGAAGTCCTGTCCAGAGTTTCTGCTTTAGGTTCTTCATCTAGCAGTCCCAGAAAGTATATGTTCTCTTCAAACAAACCCAAACCAGGACTAGGCAGCTATGATTCATCCTGTATCTTTTTTTTTTTTTTTAAATTCTCTATGCAGTTGTATTTCAGTATCATTTGCCTTTGAACTTTTTTACTCTAAACCAGTATCTTTCTATTCTCAATAAACATTAGAGTAGATCAGTTTTATTACCAAGCTTGCAAAACCCCATCTTGCTATTTGCATGCCTATGTAAGCATTTAGACATTGCAGGCATTCAGAGAGAAGATCTGGACAGTTTTTCAAGGCATCTTATTTTGAAATTTCAGCATTTATGCAAGTGATTCTTGCCCCTTGGGATGAATGCTGTTAAATTCAATTGAATTCCTATAACGCTAAGAATACTCATTCCTTTGCTGTGGGGCAAATGATGATGTTAAAGCTTGAGGCTCCTGGCTATACAGCTGCCAAAAGCAAAATTCCGACAGAGTTCAGCGATATTATCTCACACGAAGCCTAAGACTACTCTTCAGTTAACCACTGAATATCACCAAATACGCAGATGGGAAGAAAAGTAGTCATGAACTTGTAGCAAGAGAGGGAGAAAGGAGGAAGAAGAAAGACTGCCCTTAAAAACTTGAGACTTGCAAGGACAGGAAGGTGAGGCCTGTAAAGACATATGAGGCATATATATGTCCACAGAGTTGGGATGGTTTAGTCTTTGCAGATGAGCCAGGTGTTTGGCAACTGCAGTTCGAGTCAGTTGAATTATATTAAGTGACTTGTTCACCTGAAAGTCCTGATGTAAAGTGGCTGTGAGAACTGGAATTCTGTGCTAGGACAATAGCAAATGAAGGAAAAAACCCCAGAGGAGCCAGTTAGAAAAGGTCATCTCTGCTGTTTCTGTCAAATACTCATCGAGGACAGTGTTACTTTACCACAAATCCTGACCCTAAATATACCCATGCAAAAAGTCTCGTCTATGGAAGAGCAGGGGTGCTTTTAACCCCACCCTGTAGACCCAGCAGAAGGGTTACATTAGAGCTTCACTTAGCTCTACTCTTCAGCTAGTTTCATAGCTGCTGTGTGTTAATTCCAACTCTGTCCATGGTACACGTATTGTTTGCAGTGCTGGTGCTCTCACTCAAGCCTTTGGGGATATTTGTATTCCTTTTTTTTTTCCTCTTGGAGCAGTAGCACAGCTGTGTGCCCCTGCTGATGTTAGTGCTGGTATGTACATTAGCTGTTGTCAATAGCACAAAAATCAAAGGTAATGGGTCCACAAAATACCATGAATTTATTAGCCACTCCCCATTTTCAATTTTCTCTACCAAACTGCTGCATTATATACACAAGCCTGAAGCACTGGTTTGCTTTACCTTCACTTGCAGCCTCTTGCTTTTCACACCCTCTTAGTCCAGCACGTGCGATCTCAGTCTGTAAACTCCCATTTAGGAAGCCTTTCTCTGGGGAAGACAGTGGTGGTGGTGGTGTGTATTTGCAAGCATGTTTCGCTGGCTTGAGTAATCAAAACAGTTTGCGTAAAATTAGATTAAAATAAAATGCATGGAAAGACAAAGTCTTCCTCTTAACTAGGATTGTACCAAGATATTTTACCATCAGTCATCTCAAACTCAGTTAACTGTTGTAGGTTTCAAAAATTAGCTGAAGTGTGCAGCATAAAATCATTCTTCTGAGAGCAATAGCTATAGCTAGGTGAAGAGGTGGATAGGCTTTTGGCACTGGCATACGAGGAAACTGAGTTTAAAATCTTCCTTAGGTAGATGCAGCACTGAGGACTTAACGTAGGACCTGTAGTCCTTTTAAGAGATTGGGTTTTAAATGAGGTAAAATGAGCTTTGCAGTTATATTTTACATAATGTCAGGGAAACAAGTACCACTATAGTTGTAGCTTTAGTGTATGGTAATCGTAATTCCTTTTTGACATTGAGGGACTTCATGTGAATAGCGTCTCTCCAAAGGACTGCACACAAAAAGTAGCTGCTGAAGGGACTTCCAGGGGCTTCAGCAATCATTTGGAAAAACTCGGGACCCAAGAGGTACAGAATCAGGCTTCTGGCTGTGTTTGGCCTGCCCATGTGATCAGTCTGGTCCTACTGGAATCCCCTTTGAGCAGAAGTAGAATAGAAATGTTATTGGGTTTGCACCCCTCTGTCCCTGTGTTTCCAGCTGCCCTATAGTAGCCCCAGCAAGGGGACTTTATCAATATTGCAGTGTGGTACCCCATGGTCTCGGCACTGTCTGGTGGTTTATTTGCCAGTCCCAATTTACCTTCTACAAACGAGTTATGAGATGGGAGTTCCTCTCTGTGACATCGGCTGGTCAGCTCGCTTTGACCCTGCGCTCTCTGAACACTGACCTCAAGATGTCCCCTCTGCAAATTCATCTCACGAGGTGGGGAGAGAATGAAATCTGCACCACCTTTTAATTTCTGTGCAGGTATTGCACTCCTCTGGTGTGGGGTTTGTCCATTTCTTAAGAAGTTGATTATTAACTGCATAACTACTGGGGAAGGAGTAAAACTGAGAGAGGAAGGGGAAGGAGCTGCTGAAATGTTCACAACTGCAGTACCATTGCAAAAGTGAGCTGTTTGCCTGCCAGTCGTTTTTCATTTTGTTCCTCAGCACTGAACGCCTTATTTTCATTTCACTGAATTTTTCAATAAAGTCACCTTTTGCCACCAGCATTTATCATCTACATTTTCCTTCTTCCATCATGTTTAAATCTCTCTACCTTGATTTTGTTGTTTGGCATACATTTATTTATTTATTTACTTGTTTATTTAAAGCCTTATGCCATTAAGCAGCCTGCCACCAAACCACTAAATGGGTAAAGAAATAAATGTGTTAAAAGAAACTCTGCACTGCGATTTTATGCAGAAGCAGCTGACTCGTTCAGGTTCTTAAGAGCTGCATCGTAGCTTTGAAAGTGACAGGCTTGAACAGTGAATTGAGTTTCCTTGATGGAGCTGACCTCCAGGAATCTCTTACTTTTCAATTGTAGGAATAAAAAGTTTTCCTAGTTTCAAAGTTTCTCTCTTTCTTTAGTTTTCTTTTCTTTTCCTAAACTGCTCTTGATAATGTTAGAAGGCTGGGACCTTAGACAAGTTGTTTTTATTACATTTTACCGGTTTGCTTTTTCTTATGCGCTGGCTTTGACAGATTTGCTAAGGAACTGGAACTACCCAAGCTCACTCAACTTGATGAATCGCTTTACCTTTTTTGGGATCTCAAGCTCAGGAATGAAAGAATATGGCAGTAAAGATGTCTTAAAAACATGATTCTTAAATTTCATTTGTCATAAAGTACATGTAAAGCTGTAATCAAGTTCAGCCTGAATGAGCAATGACCCAAAGATACTTCGCAACGCTGAGCTATGACTTTCACAGAACAGACTATAAGGAGTAGTAGGAAAATAAATTCAAAGGCTACTTCATTTCCACTTGCTTCTTTCATTCCATTCATAAGGAAAATAGCCCTCTACTTATCCAACTTTTGGTCAATTTGGAGTGGACATAAATAAATGGGAATTGCCTTAAGCAGAGCATCATTCAACCATTATGTAGTTATAAAATGAGTAGGAGCTAAGAAAGTATTGAAAGTGCAGGTGCAAAAAACTTGAGAGCCAGAGTAGCATTTCTATTATCCAGTCTAGCTTCCCAGTCTCCTGCAAGTGCTCTGAGCTTATTCTCCGTGGAATGATTTGACTGAAAACCAATTAGAAAAATCGTGTGTATGCCACGCTCCTACACAGAGGTGCAAAACACTAAAAGCGCCAAATAACCAAATATTGCTCTGTGATTAGACTTCCCTGCCTCAAGTCTCTTGATGTTATTGAAAAGATAGTTTTCTGATTTCACTGTCTTTCACTGTTTCTTCAGGGGACAGCACAGGACAGCACTATGCTAGCCCTTTTAGCTGAGTTATTTCAGCAGTAGTGTAGTGGGATCAGAAATGATGGTTGGTGTAGTATTTTCTGTGTTGCTGGTCAGGCAGCATCACTGAGCCTTGTTCCAAGATGCTGTGAACATTCACAGTCATCCCTGAAGGAAAATGACATCAGGAGCAGGTGATGAGACATCTTACACAGTAGCACAGGTGTTAGTCCCATGTAGCCGGATCTGAGCTCTGGCTGGCACACGGATCAAGACGTTTATAAAACAGGGTGTGGAAAAAAACTTCAGTGTAGTCATGTTGAACTGAGATGCTCAAGAGCTACTGCGGAGGAGCAGAAAAACTGATGCTGTAGGATAAGCTTAGATAGCTGCAGCTGGGCAGTGGCAATAGTACTAGCCTCAAGTTCAACTGCCTGAAATAGTAAAAAGGTACTGGGAGGTTGGGAGCCTTTCTCTGTGAGAGCTCCTTGATATGTGATAATTGAAAAACTGTCTTTACAAATTCTTCTGCAGTGATCTGGATGAAAGATAAGGAGATCCAGGCTTGCTCCTCACCAAGCTGAGGAATTGCCATCTACTGTTGCCATTTCTTCTAAAAAATCTTCTTATATGTTTTCTTTTTAAGTGGTTTGGTGCAACATTGTGCATGCTTAGAGAACAGGACTGCAGAGAGGACTTGGAATGCTATCTAAATCTAAAATACCTTAATGGGACTACACTTGATAGTCACCCTAGCTGAGAAAGAGGTGAAAGGGGACACAACTTTCACTGTGTAGGGAAATGTCTGTTTTAAATTGAGATTCCTTAAGTGGCTGAGGAAGGTCAGCTAGCATTTTCTGAAATGTTTTCTGGAGTTTAGGTGCTTCAGTGCATCACCAAGTGCCAACTGGATGAATACTCCCTTCAGTGGAAGTAACTTTTGGCTGTACTTTTCAGAGGTCTGTTTAGCTCGGATGGCCACACGTGTGTGGTATCTCAAATAATGCCAAAATTAGTAGCCGATGTTGTGATAGTCACTGTTCAACTGCAACTGTTCTGAGATTACCAACAACCAAGTGTTCCTCTGTCAATACCCGAATAAACATCAGATAGTATTGGGTTTTTCCTTTCTTATTATTCCCCTTTGGTAAACCAGAAGCCAGGAGCTGAAGATGTTTTGTATTCATTGTGTATTCCACAGGCAGTTTCTACAGTCATCGGGTTCCAAACAAGTATGTGTTTTTAATGGATTTCTTGTATCTGTTTTTCTTATCTAATATAACCGTCTGTCTCTTAATGCTTTTTGTTAAGCTTTCAAGGATTATTTCAACTTTCATGACTGAAGTGTGGGATACAAAGACTATTCAAACTGGCTGTAAATGCAGTGCTTGGAGGTCAGGAGAAATCTTATGGCACTGTGGAGCTCCCTTTAGGTTCATCTACTGAGCTGAGAAGTCACAGGTGGGATGCTCACTGAAAGCTAGCTGAGGTTTCTCCGCATTGCACTCTAGTCTGTGTGGATGCATACCTGAGCATGGGAAGTAATTTCTGCAAGGTTTGGTTAGCTTGCCTTTTTAATGATTCATTCTTTATTTTTAACACCAGCATCATAGAAAAGATTTTACTGATCTCACAGTAAAATAGCTCCCGTCAGAAACTGAGTTTGCTATGGGCTTTCCGTATGATAATTAATGTCATCTTACCATTTGCATTTGTTTACAATATAAGCACATACACAATGTAAAAATGAAATTTAAAAAAAAAAGGATGTTTCTGTGCCTGAAGGATACATTTTGAATGAGTGTGGGACATTCAACTACTGTGTGGCTGGTCTATGAATGTATAAATGACTAATGTATATTCATGCTGTCAGTAGCAATTGAAAGGCTCCTACTTTCCTGACCACAAGAAATTGCATTTTGGTTTTTGTTCTCCTCCAGTCAATGTGGCTTTTCTGTTCTACCCACGGGGAAAAAATGGCCTTAAGGCCCAGTGAAACAGAAAGGATTGCTGGAGTGAAGAGTGTTCTGAAGAATGTCTCTCTTTGTCCTTGTTTCTTTTTTTTTTTTTCTTAAGTAGGCTCAATCTGTCCTTTACCATAAAGACAAAGCCCGTGATAGCATAAGCTCTACACACACAAGGACACTCATGACTCTGGTTTCATACCTGAGGGTGCCAGGCCTGTTGGAATTGCCTCTGGCCATCATTTTAATTGCAGTCCCACTGCCGTGGAGTTCTAAAAGCTCACCTCCATTTTTTTATCAGATTTGTCATGGTACTAGTAAGAATTACATAAGATATAAGACACAAAGCAAGCCTGTTCACCTGTTTCTCTTTGCACATTCAGGAGCCCAAAGCTAGAATCTAGAAGTCTGTTGAAACCAGTGGTTGGACAATGAGCAATTTCTGTGAGATTGTTCAAATTTTTGTGTTTGACAGTGCCTTTTAATTGAAAATGCTCCCTTCATCTTGTATCCCTACTTCAGAAAATGCTGACAAAGAATCTGTAGCATTTAGGAAAGGACATTTCCTAAAAAGAGAGAAAAGATGAGATGGGAGAGTAGTAGGATTTTTAGCCAATGACAACCATGTTATCTGTGCTTGAGCTAATGTGTTCCCAGTAGCGGTCATGACACGAGGGATAAGAGTGAAATCACCTCTAATTCAACCAATTTGCAGACTGAACTTCACTATGAGTGAAGATGGAGGGTAAAGAAGAACTAAGCAGCTGGGCAACTGGCGGGTTAGATGGGAACTGTGTAATGGTGATGAAAAGTATGAGCACTGCAACAGGGTTAAAAAATCTCTGTGTCTCAAAAGTACTAAAGTCTCCACAGGAGACCTGAATAGTTTCAGGGATAAAGTGGGCTCAAAGGTTGAGGTAGAGAGAGATGTTCATCTGAAGCATCACATCACTTTTGCCTTCAAAAGAGGATGGGAGAACGCTTGAGAGAGACTTAACATAGGAGAAATATTTGATTGGGATGAAGATGACAGTAAAACCGGAAGGTTGGAGTCTGAACCTTCCTTTGTATAGTACCATTGGCATCAGCCAGGTTGTTGCAAGTGGACATAATGTAGCTTTGGTTTAGATCAGATTAAAACCATGAAGTTCACAGGTGCATTTGAAGATTTATAGGGTCACACCAAGCATCGATTTTTTTTTTTTAACTTGAACTGCCTCTTGACATGTGCTTCAGCAACAATAGTCATGTTAGTTGGCTTGCAGCAGGGTTTTGTGCTGGTCTTTTTCCTCCAGGAGTTTTTATGGTCCTGGCTTCTAGATGAATTCCCTGTTCAGATATATTTGGGTTTGGATGGCTGTTTCAGATTAGTTTTCATGCTTTCTAAACATTTTTGTCCATCTAGAATCATAACTGCAAATCAGGCTTTTTCTCTGCCCCTTATGAAAAGACGCAACCCTGCAATGCTGGTGTATCTCTGAGGATGCTGGACGAATATGTGCACAGTGGGAACAGTGTGGTATCCAGATAGGACTGGATGAAACCACCAAGCCAGGGATTCTGACACCTCCCATTCTGCAGCACCACACCTTTCTTTGTGTCTGAATTCTTTATAGCTCCTTCAAGAAATGTCAGCCGGGGCTTGTCAGGTGCTTTGTGCTAATGATATGCTGCAATTTCTCTTTTTTCTCTTTGGCACTTTTAAACAAGTAGCATTTAATCTCTGACAGTGGTTTTTGTTGTTGTTCTTGGGTTTGTTTGTTTGCTGGGGCAGGGACAGGGGGGTGGTGTTGATGTTGGTTTTAGTTTGGCACAGCCCTCACCCTTGGAAATTTTGTGGAGTTTTGTTTGGAAAACAGTGATTGTTTCTCATAACACTGTTTTACGTTTGTTTCCAAAACAGTTCATATGTGCATTTTACAAGAAGAGTTAAATAGAATGCTACAATTTACTTTATCCACACCAGTAGAGATAAAAGAAAGTAAGAACTTTTCAAGTACAATCCGTTCTGCACTTTGTTGCAATGTCTTTTGCCGGTTAAAAGCTACCGTATCCCTTTACATGGAAGATGCTAGACATAGTTGTACTTGATGATCTTAAAGGTCTTTTCCAACCTAAACAATTGACTGATTCTATTCTGTGATTCTATAATGAGCGTGGCCTGAGGTTTGGGAATTTCTTTGCTCTAACCGCTAGTTTTAGTTGCCTTGAGTGAAATCCTGGTGTCTGACACGCTACCATGGGGCTCTGCATGTGCTTTTTTTTCTCCTCACTGAAAGCCTCATGCACAAGTTTGTTGAGAATTAGATTCTGTACTTCTAATGTGTTTGAACCACCTGCTCACTGATGAAGAGAGAAAGTTGTGATGAACATGATAAAGGTAATGTTTACTACTACTGCCATTTTATTTATTCCACATTGATCTTTGAATTTGCTCTGTGGGCTGAATTATTTTAATTCAATACTTTTACGTTACTGCCATAGGTATGTAGGAGACACTCCGTTAGATGCGCTAGAAAGATAGAGAGGTGATAGAGTGTGTAGCAGACGTGTCTTGTGACTTAGAGATCATTCCTGGGTTTATCATCTAATGTGTCTGTTTCCCCCATGTCTGGAGAGGAGTGTCATGATTTTAGGAGGCATGAGGACCTTAGTGATAAAAGATAAACATGAAAAATGAGAACATCTGTTTGTTTATTGCATAAGAGAATATAATGTCTGGAGGTTAGGCAGGAACGTAATTTTCTGTAACCTCTTTTCAAAGAGGCGGTAAGAAAGCATGTGCACATAACTGTCTTGGAGGATCAGCTGGCAGTTCTATAAACACTTTTTCATGGCTAAATTATAGCTAATTTTGTTGAATGATTATATTTATAGCTACTGAAATTTTATCACCCTTCAACTTTTGTCAGTGTTCTGGAATAAGACCATACTCTGTGGGCATGTGTCCTTCCTCGCTTTACACTTGCATTTGTTTTGGCCTTTTTAAAGTTTTCATATTACAAATAAGGCACCTTTCCGCTTTCAGGTCATGGAACCAAATTGCTGAGCAATGTGGGCATTATTTTGTGCTTTACATTACCACCAGTTCACCTTAGTGCCCACTGGCTTTCAGCAACACTGTCCAGGGCATTTAAAGAGGTTATTATTTGGCAGCATTGATACTATTGTGTTACTTGATATTACAGCTAAATGGAAGAAAGGTTAATAAAATTATTTTCTCATTGGAAAATGCTGTTCCATCAAAATGGTATTAATGTATTAGATTTGTTTATTTTCTCTCTGAAGATTTTAAAATCTGTGGGTTTCATGCTGCTTTGAACAACAGAGCTCAAAAATCTAAACTCCTCTGCCAAAGAGAATTTCCATTCTCTGTACATCTCAGCTTCAATTATGGGCAAGGACTTCTGATTTCCTGCAGGCTCAAGGCAGGAGGCTAAAGATCATCAGCTGCACTAATGTCCACTGTTGGTAAATCCATTATTAGTAATATTTGAATCACAGCAGTGCCTAAATGCCTTAATCAGGAATGTGATCCATGTGTGCCTATGCTCACATCTATAGATAATAGGAAATAGTCTTGATCAAATGCCTGACTGAGCAAGCAAGAGAAGAGTAGAAGTTTGTAGGCAGTGGTGAGGACCTTAACAAAAGGGATGTGATGAAATCCCTGGTGCTGCTCTGAAACAAATGTCACGGAGAACAAGCTGGGTTTGTTTTTTCTGTTTTCACATTGACCGTACAATGCTCTGTTAAAATTCCCCCTTTATTACAGTGTCCTCTCTTACTGTTCTTTGTTCACCTGATTTTCATGGTGACCCCAGTGGTTAAGGGAAACAGGACTGACTGAGGAGACTGCAAAGCGGAGCTACTTCATTTCTTTTTGTTGCTAATCATTTCGGCCCCTGGCAGATGGCCTGATTGCGAGAACAAAAGGAAGCTCATGGGAGTCGTGGCCGTGGAACTGGCCCAGTGACTTTCAGTAAGATACATGGCTTATAAGAGCTCACAGTACACAGTAAACATTATTGCTGCTGAATGTTTCAGAGACTTTGAATAATGGATTTATTAAACTAATTTATAGGCAACTGTAAGTTAAAGAAATGAAGCAAAATATGTTCAGCAATTTCCTTTCATGCTTTCTTCAGCACAGCCAGGAGAAGTAGCTACTGTCTCTGAACCAGAAGTTTTCTTAACTGTTTCCCTTCTCTCTTCAGATACATAACTCTCATTAAGGTTAATGAGCTATCTGCAGATGTGAGATACACAAGCATATATTCCAAAGAAAAGGAGTTGTACATATTGACTCCAATTGGCTTGTTTTGTGAATATTATATCAAGTATGTTCTGTCAGGGGGCTGGAAATGGTTTTCTGCAGCAAGCCAAGGAAGTGCAATATTTCTGGGGTTTATTTATTTTTTTTAAATTAAAAATCTCCTCCCGACTCTTTTCTATACTTATTTTCCTTTCTGTTGTTTGAATTGCATCTGCAGCCTCAAGTAATGATCCAAAAATGAACTAGGAGGGGAGGAAGTTCTGCTAGGTATATAGGAATGTAAATTATAAAAGCAAAAGAGAAAAGAAAGAAAATAGAAAGCTTGTCTTGATTTTTCCTCGAGGTCAGCAGTGGGGCAGAAAGATTATTGTTTGACTGTTTGGCTTGCCTACTTGCCATGTTTAATATTAAAGTCACAGGATGAAAAGGCATATATTTAAAAACTTGTTAAGTGTCAGACATAAGGAATTGGAGTTTATTGCTTGTACTGCCTTTAGCCACCCCCCTGCTCCACCCTTTCTGCTGTTGTTTCTGTTGCTTTGTTCTTGCTGTCCTTTGAAGAAAGTCTTCAATCCCCTGTAACCACAGAGGTGATGGAAAAGGGAAGAAAAACCCAGTTTCTACTCTGCTGTGTTTCCTTATATTGTATCAGATACTGGTTTGGGCTGTGCTGGGGCTCTCCCTGGCATAGCAGCCCCTGGGGGTGTCTGTCCCCGTAGCCGTAACTCGGTAAGTGGATCTGTGCCGCTGTTACTGAATGAGATTATCGATACGGCATGTTAGGGTTGCAGAGTAGAACCACTGCGATAGCACCTCCAACTAGGGTCTGAGTAAGGCCAGAGAGCAAAATAAAAAGATAAAATTCACAAGTACATTTGGGGTTTTTTTATTTGGTTGCTACTGTGTTATTTGTTGCTGATTTCCATTACTTATACATTTTACTGTTCTCTTCCCTTTTCCAGAATATAAATGAGGATCTCATTAAATTTAAAGCTCAGCTGTGCTGGAAAATATTACTGAAGTCACAATCTTCACTAATATCTTTACGTATGAGAAAACATTGATACTACCTTTGCCTGATTGCTGCATAGCTGCCCCGATTTAATCAAAACATTTTATATCTAGGAGACCTGGTTATTGTACAAAGTGCTGTCATCTGTGAAGTTGGGGATTGTTTTCAGCCTGGCACGGTTGCTGTGTGCACTCAGGCACCTATTTGCTATCGCATGGGCACAGGTTGAAGTGAAACAAAGAGCTGTTTCACTCTGAATTCCTGCCCTGACCCAGAGCACTCCCATGGCACTAACATCGGTGTAGTGGGAGGTAAAAATCATGTTCCTGGTGTACAGGCAGAGAAAGTAATTTGCATAGGCAGTACATAGAGCTGCCCTAGATTTAGACCCTCTCCTTGTTTTGAGTGACTGGGGACCAGATACAGGTTGAGGAAGTTAACTAGTGGGTCTTCTTCATGCTTCCCTCTTACCTGCAAGGGCTATTGTGAAAAGAGAAAGTTCACGGACATGAATTTACCGTGTGGAAATCTGTAATAGGATGAGGTCTCAGAGCACTGGGTAAGTGCTGAAAGAGCCTGTTTTAAACCTGGAAAGACGAATAGTGCCTATGTGGAGGCAATGTGATGCAGATGCTTCTTCCCCTGTGCCCGTTTACCTGATTTCATGTTGGAGGAAGTTGGGGAACAGCAGCCTTACTCCTTCACTTTCCCATTCTCAAAACAGTGTCACTTCTGCCGACATGTCTGGTGCGGTGTTTTCTGAGCTCCCCATTAAAGGCCGCAGCTGCATTGCTCTTGATAAAGTTGTGAACAGTAGCAACAGCACTGAATCCATATGCTGATTCAGGAAGACAATTAATTAATAAAAAAATAATTATACACATTTCTGTTTGGTTATTGGAAATGGTATTTTATATTCCTCTGTAATTAATGGTGTGAGTTCAGCCACCTATTAGTGCAAATTTTTCTTTCTTCATAGCTAATTCTTTTTTTCCTCTAGAACCACGTGTGCTTTATTGCATTTCAGCATGTGAACTATGATAATTAAAATCCCATGATGTAATGATGTTACAAAAAGCAAAGTCGACCCTTTTCAACTCCTCAAGTGGCTTGAACTTTAAGCTGTGTTTTTTATAGCTGGAAACAAAACTTTAAATAAATGAAGATGAGATTTTCCCGTAACATGATTCTAATAGTTAAACTCTTGAAATAAAAGATCCGATACGAGATTCACAATGAGATGACAGGTGTCACAAACATAACCTAACAAGTTCTTGTTTGCTTTGGAAACTGCTCTTGTTAATGTAGGGTTTAACTTGTACATCCCTGCTAAGATGATTTAGAGGGCTGCTCCATCGTTGTTGCTCTATTTAAAAATGCCCCAGTTTCCCTAACTTGCTGTATACAATTATGGAGTACAATATGATTTTGAAAGATATATTCCTTTTTCCTTAAGGAGAGAACATCTGCATGGAAAACAGTTTTGCTCAAGTGGTAACATTAACGCTTTTGACGAGAGAAAGAAGACAGTCTCTGTAGCTGTGTTAAAGTAATCACTCTTAAAATAAGATGTGCCTTATGAAACAAACAATTCCCCACTACTGTAAGATTTATATACTGGCTTAAATTAAGGCAAGCTGCCCAGGCAGGTTGCAGTCCTGCACTAATCCCATTCAAGTGGCTTATGCCAGACATGGTAAAAATGGCTTTGCTGTTGCTAGTCACTGAAGCGAAACGGAGCGCTTTTGTCATACTGGGCGAATAATAGCTTATCGTTCAGAAAATAATTGTCATTCTCAGGAGTTGGCTACCAGTAGGTAAAATTCCTAACAGTCAGATGCAGCTAGTGAATGCAGTTGAATATTTTGCATTGCTGTGGTTTTCCTTAATATCGTTCCCCAGGGAGTGGTTTGGTTTTCTTTAAATCTGGAAAAACTAGCCTTTGCTTCAGTTTTGGGTGATGATTCTCTGAGAGCACTGCAAAGGCATCTCAACGCCCCTGGCAAGCAGGCAGTTCTCCATTATCACCATAGATAACAGAAGAGAAGGTACTTTTGGTTCATTGTCACATTCAGATAAGGAAGGAAGGAATCCTCCCCAGCAAGTGTGAATAGAGTCCTGTAAACACTTGGGATGAAGTACAAAGGAAAAACCCAACCCTCAGAACGGAGCCTTTAGTTGGAAGAACATTTTCACCTTTACAGACATTTTTGGCATCTTCACATTGCACAGCAGAGCTGTGTATGAATAGTCATCAGCAGTATGCCTTTCTTCCCAGTAGATTTTGACTCGGAGAGGTTCCCACAGGAACACCTTCCTTGCTTTGTCTGCTTGACTGGTGTTTTCTCCTTTTTTCTGTGCAATACTACAGGCTGTGCATGGAAAACAGACTTTCAGCTGCGTTTTTACTAGCATGTACAGTATGAATGATGCAGACGGATTCAGCCTTGTGTTATGCTTCTCCCCTCGTGTGAAAACTGGTGAACTTTTATTAAGCGTTAACCATTCTGTTAATTAATGACTGGTTTTGAGCAGTAGCAATATAGTTGAAATTAGTAGAAAAGATCCAAGCGCTCTCCCTAGTCCTTCAACATCAATGTATTTCTAAGTATTTGTTTTGGACCTGATTGTCTTGAGATATTAGTGTAAATAAGATCAGAACTGAGCACACTGGTCCTAGCTGTCTTCATAATAACCCCAGTACTCTGTATTAACCTGTCCCATGCCCTCCGTCATCCTCTGCTTCACTACATGTGCTGTCTCCATAGTTTCTTGTAGTAGTCTTCTACAACGAAATGAATCACCTGTACATATTTCATGTGAATTCCGAGAATTATTCAGAGGCAAATGCCCATAGTCTGTTATCATGTGCTTGCCAACAGTCTGAAATCTGCTCAGAACAGTCACCGGGAAGCCATAGTTCATTTTTCTGTCACCTAATTGCATGCACCTGCTGGTGACAGCAGTAAAATGTGATGTCTCTGACATGATGGCAGCAGATGGGGTGCTTAGAAGAGCTGCTTCCATTTTTCTTCCTAATGAGCATAGTCTTTTCTCTCCCTTTGCCTTTTCACTGAGTTGGGAAGATACAGAGATATGCTGGGGAAGATGATGGCTGCGAGAGTGGAGCTTAACGCGACACTGTTGCTTTTTTCATACTTTTCCTAATAATGTGTCAATCAAATATGCATGTATAAAACTTTCTTTTTAATGGAATTAGTGAAAGAAAAGACTTCTACAAACAAAAGGCCTCAGTAACAATGGCAGTATGGTCGGCACATGTAAAGCAACAAAAGAGGCAAGACTTATAGGGAGAGCCAATTTATCTTCTTTTTATTCTTTTTTGTTGCTCATACCTAAAGTGGAGGTTGTCAGTATAAAAGTTTATCTTTTCCCCCCATTTTTTATGGGTTGTCTAATGGGATGAGATTTCCTCTCCCTATGATCCTTGCCTCTCCGCAATCTGACGCTCACTGTCTCTTGCACCAACATTTTAAATGCTGCACCCTGGTGAACAGTGATGCGTAAAGGATTGCACTTTCTAATGAGATAAAACCAGCATTGCCACCTTGATATTTTCCAACTGCAAATGTGCTTAATCAGAAGGAAAAAAGTAGTCATAAATTTTCTGACAAACTGTTTTCAGGGGGTTAAAATGATGATACATCAGAAACTAATATACCTTGGAAATAAACCCCTTTCAAGATGAAGTACTTCTGAAAGAAACAAGTTTTTATCATGACACATATTTAACCAAGGCCAGACTTGGCAATTGAAAAACTGAGCACTATTTTGAACAGTTTAATGATGAACTACTATTAAAATTTGTATTACAAAATCACTAATTTCCTGGCAGTGTTCTGCCTCTCTGTCCTAATCACACACCAGGATTTCATGCTCTGTAACTTCTCTGCAGTGGAGCAGAACATCTGGGGTGACATCCTGGTTCCAGAGTGGGCTTTTAGGAAGGTCAGCCCAAGGTGTCATTTCATGTTCCCATGAAGTTGTAGCCTGGACACTAGGCTGTATTTATAAGGTTAGGAGGACTTGGGGAATGAACTGAGAGTTCATGAAGCCTGCTGGCATACTGCAGCTGTGGAAGTGTGGTGGTCTCAATGGGAGAATTTGAGTTCACATGAGTAGATGATGCTGCAGACATAATTGCTGCGTAATGCTTTAATCCATTGTTTGCTGGTGTAAATGCAGAAACCTTTCATTTTTTTCTGAATTTGATTCTATCTTTTTGTTCTTGCAATAAGAGAAATCTTCATCTGATAATTCCTATTGCCAAGCTGTGTTTTGCTTGGGACTTTCAACAACACTTAAATAACTTAGGAACACAGCTTCCATTAATAGTCGTTTAAGCATTTAGGAAATGTCTTCTCAACATTCAGTCCATGATTCTCCCAAAGGAATGACTCAGGTAATGTTGGCTATATAAAGCTTTTTCAATCTGAGCTTAGCACTGTTTAATAAGTGGGGGGTTTATTTAAAGCATTCAGCGGACTTTGCTGTTACATGCTGATCGACGCAGTTGGGGGTGAAGATAAATACATTGTGCAAATGAGCAAATATGGGCCTCATCAAAGCCTACCGAAGGCCATCAAAAATCTCCCATTGAGAGGAACTTTGGCTCAGACCCATAACACATAAATACAGGAAAAAAGCAAAGAGATTGCACCACTGATTGCCCTTTATTCTTGCAGTTGAATAACAGCCTTCTTTTACTCTTAATTATTTTGTTTCCCAACTCTCTAGCCCTCATATGAACATACCTGCACTCACCTCTCACTGACCGTCCTCACTCCCCCATAGAAAGTGGTCTTACTGTCCCAGGGTATTGAAGGCTCCTCTTTGAGGAGAGGGAGGTTATATGTGGTTCAGTCCAATAGATAGAAGTGGCTGTTGAAATCACAGTTGAGTGTCAAATGAAAACTTCTCTCGTGCTCTGCTCCTCATGCCTACAGACCTGCACCGCGTGGGATGGACTTGGCTCTTCTTCTGTCACCCCCTCACTCTGCAAGCTCAGGCCCAAATTTCCCTCCCATGCAGTGGTCAGGGAAGAGCTCTTCCCCACTGGCATCTTGGTCCCATCTGCAATGCTGGTTGACATTTCCTTGGCAGGTCATTTTTGATAGTACCGTGATAATATGTGCAGAAACTGCTGACAGCACTTGAACACTTGGTTTCTTTAAATTATCCAGCTCAGATGAGTTTTATTGAAGTTCAGTGCTGCAATTTAGGTATCAGTTGAGATGCATCTTCAAGATACATAGTTTTTGTTTTCTCTTTAATCATGCTCTAAATCTAAATAAGTAAATAGGTAGCACTAAATGCTCTGTGGTCTATTTGGTAAGATTAACTGTCTTCTAGTAGCATAACAGCTCATGTTAGTCTTTGCTATTTATGTTCCTGCTGAGAGGAGAGGAAAAGCAAATAGTGTGGTGAGCAAATTATAAAGTATGTGGGTTAAAGAAGTGCCTGTCATAAAGCTGATTGTTGCTCTCTTTCAGTAGCAAAGCTCTTAATATTCCAAAACTTGGAAAATTGAACCTTCCTCTTTATTTTTCAGTGCATACCCATATTCTGTGGGGGGGTTGGGGGAGGAGGGGAAGTTAAATGTTCATTTTTATCAATCAAAGTACATACTGTGACTAAGTTAGGATATGGAAGTAATGTAACTGCTTATTGAGGCATGTAAATCCTCAATTTTTTCTTTGGATCCCATTTCTACTAACAAGGTGTTTTTAAGCTTGGATTACTACAGATTTTCAAGATACTTTCCTCTCATAACCTCTATCTTCTTGTTTTTACCTTTTTTAAAATACAGACAAGAGGAAAGGGATCAAATGCACTGTTCCACATCTTTGTGTTCGCTCTCTTACATAGCTTCCTAAAGCCATATAGTTGTTCAAGGGATTATTAAGGTGGTTCTTGTATAAAACAATGAGCTTTTGATTTCATTTTTTCCCTTGCACAGTAGGGGGTTTTGTGCCTGGAGTTGTGACCTGTACGTTTAGCTGAGGAATAAAACAACCCTCAACAATTCTTACCTATGAACCCTATCTTCCCGTACCTACACATTATTGACTTGCAAAGCAGACAGGGATAGAGAGCATGTGCATGAGTTAGTACTGAAAGCATTTACTGCCCCATATTTACCAGTAGCAATAAGACAGGCAGCACTCTGCTAAGATCTAATCAGGAAATGTGATTGCAGATGCAGTTTCTTCTGTGTATTTTCCCTTCCATCTAAATACGCTCCTACCCCAACTCTAAAAATAACATCTCAAAAAGGAGAAGGCAGAAATGTTTTTCAGATATAATACGGACATGATTAATCAATATATGCACTTTGCCTCAGCTAAATTTCCTTTGGAAAAGACTCAGGATTTTGCTGCATAAAAGGAAAAAGCACAAAGGCACATGAAATAACATCTCTTTTCAAAGTGTCCTGACTTGCACTTTGCAGACCAAGATGTGTGTTCAAAAGATCTTCATGCCTTTGCCAATCTCTGTGTGTTTTGTTGTCGTGGTTTTGGGAGCAGCACAATGTCCGTGCATCTTCCCTGGCATCATAGATGTTATCCCTCTTGTACAAAAGATGAACCGAAGCAAAGAGTCACTGAAATGACTCTGGTACTCTGTGGCACTAAAAGTTATTAAGGTGGGAGTCTCCTAACCCTAAGATTCTTTTGATTTTTTTTTTTTTTAATTTATGTTTGCTGTATCCTCTGTAACAGTATTGGTAGGTGAAGGCAAGTACTTCACATACCTCCTATCTGTATTTTCCAGGTGGGTTTGAGGTTGTTTCATTTAATAATAAATACCAGCCGTTTATTGCTCCACAGAAGCTGTAATGGGATGCTGGCAATAATATAGCTGAAGACTGAGAAAGGTGGTTTTTTAAAATAAATACACAATGTCATTATGCCTTTTCTTTTTTTTTTTTTTTTGTAATATGAACCATAGGTAAAAGCAGCGAGGCCAGCATTACGGGGGAAGTCACAACAGGGCACTTTCCTCTGTTATCCCCCTTCACCATTGTGTTATACCACTTTTCTGCTGGTAACAAACCTGCAGAAACTCCCCAGAGTATGTGTCTGGAAGGTGGAAGGAGTGCTACAGTTGTTTCCAAGAATTATAATATTAAATTAAACGTGGGATTTGGTCCATCCCACCCTTGGAAAGTGGTGTGAGCAGTAGCTGAAAATGAAGCAATATGCAACATCGTGGAGAGCAGTATAAAGTTCAGGGAATCTTTGGAGCTTCCCATCTCTATTCTCTTTTAAGGTCATGTGTTTTAACACGATGGTCCGGGAGAAAATTGTCTTAATGTTTGAATTGCAATGGATGGTTTTTTATCCTTTTAGCTGCTCTGTGGTTCTGCCCAGACTTGATTTACTCTTACGCATCGGACCCGTGAATTATCAGGCAGTGGTCAATTGCATATTCCTTTTATATTTTGCTGCATTTGGTTAGAAATTCTGATAATATAATTTCAGTAGCTCATTTTATTATATGGGCGGAAAAAGAAATATTTATCTAAGTTTCCCTCCTCATAATTTCAGACACCGTGATCGGTTTGCACTCCTGGGATCTCCCCAACCCTTGTTTTCTCAACGCCGTATTTAAGGTGGGAGACTGAGTGCTAGCCACAAGATAGCTAGCCAGAAATGTGAATATATATTATGAGTAGATGTAATGAAATTATCCTAGCTCATGTAAGTAAGAGCAGTACTAAAGTTGGGTGGCAGTGTTAAAAGTGCCAGCAGCTGCCATCAGCTTTGCATTTGAGTATCCTAGCCACTGTGGAAGGTTTATTACCCCACCTTTATAGCTTTCATTTGCGGGAGAGAGTGGCTCAACCTGTGCTGCAGAAACACCTTCAACCTGTAAAGGTTGCTGCCATCCCAGAGGCACTGGCAGAGGCTGCCTGATGGGTTGTCTCACCTGATGGTGAATAGAGCACCCAGCTCCCCTGGGAATGAGCTCTTTTTCCTGCTGTTAGGAAGGGGGAAAATAAATAAGACTATGCTTACAGAAGGGAGGGGCACCGTGTAGCTCAGCCTTGCACCATCCTTTTTTCTATCAAAGCTGAATACAATCAGTGCTTTGCAGCCATAACTCTTGTCTGGGAAGCTCATGAACAACTCCAGCTTGCAATCAGCTTGCACTGTGGCTGCCTCCTGTTTGTGTGGCTTTGCACATGTGGGACAAAGCTGTGTGCCTGCGTGTGCTTGTTTGTTGCAGCTTGTATAGCAGTACCTAAAATTTTCAGGGAATAGGCTCTGAATCATTAAAACGATTGGATGCTTTATAAAGATCGGGCTGGGGCATGGGAAGAGGGGGCAGCTCTGAATCTCCATTACTTTCTGGTAAAGCAGAACTCGAGGACCAAGTGCTCTGGCTGCACACTGTTTCTCAGGTCACCTTATTCAGGAGGAGGGAACCAAACAGTTGTCTTGTATCTAATTAATACAGGATGTGGTGCTTCACTTTCTGTCAGCCTCAGAGGTTGAGGACAGGTTGGTCAGGTTGAGCTCATCTTGGTGTTTGAACAGCTCGCTAACCCCCAGCTCCTAGGGATAGCTTGGATATATTGCAGTTTGCACAACTGGGCCCATTACAACTTCGGTAATAAAGCCGGAATATTGAGACTCACGCATTCTCCTGTCCTAGCCCTGGCTTTTGAAATGGCATTGCTCGTGGGGAATGGAGACACACCGATCAAGGCGAGCAGGGTATCACCTTAACCCTGAGTAGTGGTCAGGGGGAAGGAAGAGAGGTATTAATCATGTGCCAACATGGATGAGCTAACTTCAGAAAATAAAATGAATCCACGTTTGGATGTTAGGAGTCTGTTTCCCAGCAATAAAAAGAAATATCCAGCCCATTTCTTCTTGCTGTAATTTTGTTTCTAGCAAAATCTGAAAACCTCAGTTTTGATTATTGCTATTGTGAAATGTATGTGTATTGTGTTTTATTTGATCCTAGATCAGCTAGAGCAGTCTGAAGCTGACCACATTAAACTCCCAAGCGGCATAACCAGAGCAGTTACAATCTTGTTTTTTCCACAATGGCTATACTAGCAAATGCCACTTGCACATTTTTGTCACATATCAATAGAAAATTACAGCTGAAGAAAGAGTTTTTTTTTTTTTTAAAAAATCAATAGTTTTTTCATGACTGCCTGAAGCTTTATGATTTGGCTCACTGGGTTGGTTAGAACTGTTTGCTGAAGCTATTCTGGTGGTAGCAAGAAGGTATAAAATACTTTTTTATGGCAAATACCCACATTGAATTGTTCTTCTAAGTCTACAGAATATAAAATTATTTTGGAAGTCTGTACAATACATGTTCAATATATTCAATATGTGTTTCTTCATTATTTTCTCCATGTTTGCGTTTGTTAGTTTGCATTTATTTGCTTTTTAGAGCAAAGCAAATTATTACCGACAAGAATATCCCTGAAAGCATTGCCCGAGGGGGGCAGAAAAACAGTTGTTATGCATAGTACTTTTTATGTCCACATGTTTTACCATATTCTCTGGTAAAATAGTATGGGAGGATGGTATGTGGATTATAAGAAAGAATGGCGCATGTAGAGAGCAAGCTTTAATTTCATAATCTAATGCCACTGATCCATAGGAAAACTTCAGAACCAGATTGTGTGGAAGGTGTTAACACTGTAGTTGAGATTTTAATCATTAATGTGTTTTCAGAGATCCCTGAAGTCCATGTCATGTTCTGATGACCTGACCCTTCATGTTAGAGATCCCTTTCATACAGCTTTTCTCCAGGAACAAGGTAGATGTGGAGTGGGGGGTCACTATTTTGTCAGGCTGGGCCACAGAAAGTGGAACAAAGGAAACCTGAAAATCTCAGCTTGGCCAGGACATCTGGGGGGGAAAAAAGCAGGAGACTGTATAGAAACAGCATTTAGGATCTACTTCTTCTTTTGGAATGTTTTGTGGAGGCTGGTGAAGGCAGTCGCTGAGTGAAACTACCTGGACTCATGGGAGCGGAAATCACTCCAGCCTGCAATGACACAGGTGTCTCCTAAAACAGGTCTAAATCCTTCTGAGTGAAGAGCTGCCTAGAGGGTTTTTTTAGGGGTGGGTTGGTTGTTTGTTTTGATGGCTTTTTTAGGCTGTAAGTGTGCTGTAGAAGGGTTTCACTAGTAATTGGAATGTATCTCATAACAGTTGATTATAAATCTACAATTATAAACGGCCAGAAAACAAATTGTGGTATTACAAATCATAAATTAAATCTTGAAGGTTAAAGGCCACTCTTACTGCACTGCTTCCTGCACTTTTTGTTTTCTTCTGTATCCAACAGACCTTAAGTCTGTTGCCCAGTGGGGAAAGTAATGACAAAGAAGTTAGATTCTGAATGTGGACGGTTTACCTCATTGTGTTTGGTTTGGAGTATATTCCCTTATTCAAAAACTGTGAAGTTATTAAGTGCTTTATAGATGGTTATGGATTTTTTTTCCATTTATTTACAGACAGTTTTCAAAGCCACCCTCTCTAGTGGATGACAGGCCACCTCTGCCAGAGTTGCGTTCTGAGGCTTCATATTGTAGTTCATTAATTTTGAGAATAAAAAAACTGTTCACAAGGAAAACACATTTATTTTTTTCTATTTTTATCCATCCCATTTACTAAGAGTCAAGCTAGAACCTTTTCTCACTCGATATCCATACTAATAAGTACATGAACATAAATAAAGCAAGCAGTGAGATCTTTGTAGTTTCAAGCAGTGAATCCATGAGACCTTTCCAAATGCAGTCATTTTAGCTGTATGTCAGGAGGGAGATTTTTTTTTTTTTTTCCTAGGAAATTAATCTTTTGAAATAATTCTTGTGAGGATAGAAGAGAAGGAACAGAATCCAGCTACCCTCCCTTTGGGTATATAGAGATAGACATCCAGCTGTGACAGCACGCATCCCAGCACATGGTTTCCTGAGTATTTACCCAGCATCATAGATAGGTTTGGCAGCCTGATTCTTCTCTAATGCCACAGCTGGTCCTCATATATGCATACCTGGGGTTGTCTATGCTATATATCAGTCTCGTTAATGACTGTGGAACATGCACACCCCTAGGTATTTTATTAAGTAGGCACATTGCACAGTGTTTTAGTTTACTGCTTCTTACTTGTTACATATGCAGAGAACAAAGATAAAGAGCTGTCTGTGCTTCAGTGGAAGGCATGACAATTAGCTGTGTCAACATATCTGAGCTGGTTTAAAACCCTTCCCCTCAAACAGTGGGAGAACTGGCACTGACGGGATAATGCAGCATTGGCTGACTGTTGGAATATTTATCTGTCTGGAGATGCACCCCACTCTTGCAGTGATATCAGCACCTGAGCGAGGTATTTTAAGGATACTGGGGTGGTCTGAGAACTGCCCATAGCCCACTAATTTTGCTATCTCTGCAAGAATTTTTTCAGCAGGGTAACAGTAGTTAAAAACAGTAGACATTAATTTTAGTTAGTTCAGACAGTTGGGTCTTACCCTGAACAGATATACTGGTTTCAAAAGATATAATTTTTATTTATTTTTCCTTTAAAAAATAAAAGTACCATTGAAGAGTTTGAATTGAGCTGTGGATCAATTGTTCTGTAGAGAGAAATGTGTTCACATGCAGAAATGAAAGAATAAATTAAGCTGTCTGCCATAGAAGTTGACCCTAATTAAGGTCAATTCCCCTTGATGAGTAATTAATCAGGAATCCTTATTACAGTTTAGTCTCTCTGTTAACAATAAACACAGCATTATTTTATTTTTATGGTTAGAATAAGTCTCTTAATTGATAGCATTCTGCAGGAGGCAAACATTCATCAGCACTGAAACTGATACACTGAAGACATTTTAAATTAGAACAGCGTTAGTTAAATTAGTCGAAGAACAAAACTGCAAAGCTCAAGAATGTACATCTTCTGCAAACTTCACCTTTCTGTAATTTGTTGCTTACAAAGAAAAAAAGGTATGTCATCTATCAACAAGCGAGAGGACAAGATCTCTGCCTTGAGGTGATTACAAATGTTATTATTTACTATTATCGTTCCCATAGAGTCCAGTTTACTGTGGTTGTCCTACTTTGCTCATCATCTTAGTATCTGAATGCCTTTCAGTAAGCAGTACTGGCAAATATTCATTATGGATCTCTGTAGGGAGCGTGTGCAGTAAGATGGTGTCTCACCTCATCATTCATATGCACGTATGGATGCATACGTAAAATACAGATATACAAGCATACACACGCAGAGGCTTCCGCATACATATATCGATCATGACGTATTTATGTTGGTGAAAGAAGGTGGAAAAGGTTCTGATGATCAGTGCCTGTCTCTACTGCAAGTTTATTTTCTGAGTGTGGAACACAGTACAGAAAATAATTATAATTATTTAGGAGGTAAAGTAAGTCCTCCTGTAATTTAAGAAGCAGAGTTTAGTGGAAGAGCAGCTCCAATGGATTCCTTGTTTGTGGTGTGTTGTGTACGCTGGAATTTGTGGAGTCTCTTCACAGGAGGATGGGCACAGTACTTGCAGGATGCTCTGCCTGAGCAGTCCCCAGGATGTGCGGAGGTGAAAGAGGAAATGGGAGAATGCTTACTGGTGAGGCCTGTCAATCACAAATGCCTTTTGCTGTGGTAAAAGAGCCAAGAAATCTGTTAGCAGTTGCACAGGCAAAGCAGAAGTGGCAAAAAGGTAGCTTCACTTCAGGTGAAAATTGTTTGTGATGTCCTCTAATGATAGTAGTGCTTAATAAAACTCCTTGTGGGCAAAGAACAATTTAGAAAAATAAAAGAAGAAAAAGAAATTGGGTTTGCTTTTTATAATGCTAAAGTTACCACATTCAGTGCAGAAGAATGTCTGAAAGGCTGTATGTGTGCACACACCTTGCCTGATGCTTATGTTAAAGCCATTTTGAGCCTAATGCTCTTGAATAAATTGCTCAAGAGCGGTTAGTTCACCCATGTGGAAACCTCACCTCTGTGAAGCCAGCAAAGTCAGCAAGGCACTGGGTTATCTGCTGCCAGAGCACGAGGCATTTCAAACCAGAGCTTCCCAGAAGGCTGTTTAAGGTGCAGAGTTTTTCACCTGCTATTTGTTTAGGAAATCTTAAGAGTGGGACTTGATCCATCAGGACCCTGAATCCCCCTCCCAGTGGCTCTGTGCTGCCTTTTTTTGTGTCCTTGCTTCTAGAGATGCCCCTCCCTGCGACCCTGGTGTATTTGCAAAGGCTTATCTGACCAGATAGAGGCAAAGCTATTCACAGCCTGTGAGCAATCAAAGACTTGGATGTCACAACTCCATAGACTGTGCCAGCTAGCTAGGCTGCATTTTGGAGTGGCTGAGCTATGGCGGGGAGATGGACTTGTAGGGTAGTTATTTATAGTGGTGGTCCTTTGGGGTGTGAAATCCTGCTCCCTCGGCCCTTTTTTTCTTTTTCAAATAGCCCCTCACATTAAAGCTGTAGAAGTATGAAAATAGTTCTATGTGTGATTTCTACTAAGCCTTTTCTAGTAAAACCTTGATCTTAGTAAAGCCAGAATTTTAATAAAAATAATGAAAACACATGACTCGCAGCAGGTGTCTGTCAAATATACCATCACACTTCTTCCACACTGAGAATAGTTATAACAGGCAGAAGCTTTGAAAAAGTGACTAGTAACTCTGATGAGACTCTAAACTCTAATAAGAATCTGATTTTTACCATGTTACAATTTCTAAAGTGGCCTTGACTTCAGTGGAGTTCAAAGTCAGAAGTAAATATCTGATCAGGTATATAAACAACAAAAAGAGAAGAAAGTAGATGAACTAAGGACAGAAATCAGGAGTACACCATCATTATGGTTAGAATAATGACCTAACAAGTGGATTTTTGGTTGCCTAACAGACCCTGTTTGCAAAGTGGCAATCCCCAAACAGTAGCGAACGTATTGTAAAGCACATAAGAAGTGCAGAACTTGTGGCTAAAAGGATGATATTGTCCCATTCCCTTGTGCAGTTTGAAGATAATGGCACATTTTGCCGTTTTGGCTGTTAATGGCTGTTTTGCTACATGTTGTAAAGCAAGTATTTATATTCTGTTATAGACTGTTTAAATACCATTGCATTCATGAACACAAATAATGTATTTGTACATCATTCAAGCCTGATGCTGATCATTCCAGTGGGGACAACAACATTCATGACTGTTCCCTGCTTCAGAGAGGCATTCAGACCCTGATAGCACTGAACTCTGTTGTATTCAAAGCTGTGGCGTAACTTCTGTTTTGATTTTGTCTGATTTGCTTGGGGTTGGCCTTTTCAAGTGCACGGCAGGTCTCTTCTAAATACAATTAAGTTTATTTGCAAGTTTTTTGCATTTTCAAGAGTATTGCTGAAGGTGCTTGTGCTATTTTGAAGTGCTTCCCTCAAAGTTTTCCTCCTTACAGAAGCTGTTCCCAAACACTAATGATTCCCTGTATGCAGCCCTTTACTTACTTTGTGGCACTTTGCTTCCACGGGATGTTTTTTTGTTTTGGCTTGTTTTAACATTGCCAGAGCAATGTCGTTCAAACCTTGGGGTCTATTAGCAGCACTGGCAGAGGAGCCTGTAGAGGTAGCTATCAGATTTTGTTTTCCCCTTCCAGCTACCCATTGGATTTCACAGTCCAGTCAACTAAAGCTGTTTGATCACTTCATGTGCTGCATGTATTCAGTGTAAGAATTTTTACATGCTCTGCAGCATTAAGTGATCAAAAGAAGTGAGATCCTCTGTTGTAGCATTGATAATAGGCTACTCCTCACTGCGTGTCTCGGCACAGCATGCGGGGAAATTGTCAAATTTGTTTTGATTCTGAAAGATCTTCGAGATGAAGAAAGGTAAGATAAAGGAAACTACTACCATTGAGAAAAATATACATGGTATTAAAGCTTGCCATAGGATGATGCTACACTTGATGATAAGAGAAGGAAAGCTGGCAACAGAAAAAAATAGGACTGCTTAGAAAAAGGAACAACGACCAGAACTCACCTTTCCGCAGGGAGCGCAAGCCCAACCTGTGGTATGTTGTAGCCCTGCTGTCTACTAACAGCATAGCTATGTTTCCTTGCGCGAGGTCTTTTCAGTTGTACATTTGTCTCATAGATCAGTATTTGATTTTTTTGTTGAGTTTGCTTCTACTTCTGCTTAACTATTTTGCAGATATGAATTTTTTCAGGTACACAGTAAGTTTCTGAAGTGAGAATATTGTGTTTTCTTCATTTTACAGCTAGGAGGCAAAAATACTCATCTAGATCCACTATTCAAATGCCAAGCTTTTAAATTACTTTGTGGTCTGGGTTTTTTGTTTTATTCTTTCAATTTTATTTCACTTAAGTCCATGTCAATATGTCGTGGTTTAGCTCCATCTAGCAAAATACCACGAAGCTGCTCTCACAAATCCCCCTCCCTCCTCCAGTGGAGGGGAAGAATCGGAGGAAAAAGAAATAAGGAAGCTCATAAAATTGAGATAAGAACTATTTACTAATTAAATCTGAATCAATATACACAGATACTACTAATAATAAATAATTAAAATGGTAGAAAATGAAACATATAGTACAATATGATACAATTTCCCACCACCCATTGACCAATGCACACCCAGATGTTGAGTGATGAAAATCAGACCCAGAGAGCAGAGAACCACAGCCCGAGAGCGATCGCAGCCCTAGAGACGCGGCCTGAAGGCCGGAGCCCGGGAGCTAACGCAGCAGATTCCGAGCAAACCCTGTCAGTGATAACACGGCCAGAAAACTCTGAACAACCCACCAGCTCCCACACGAATGAGCCAGCACAGGAGCTGGCAAAGCAGCTAACGCAGGAGGGTTAGCAGGTGCCTGGAGAGACAAGCAAGGGAGAGAGAGAGAAGGGCAGAGTAATGGCTACCGGACCCTCTTCCCCACCCAAAGAGACCGGAACATGCCGTACTATGGGATGAAATACTTCCTTGGTTAGTCTGGGTCAGCTACAGTATCCGAAGCGGACAAAAGACCTTGAGTTCAGTACAAGCCATCCCCAGCACCAGCTGAGGCCTTATCAATGTTTTCACTTACTGTCCAGCAACACAGTTCCCTGGCAACCAGAGTAAAGGGAGTTAACCCTTTCCTGACTGAACCCAACACACAATAAGAAGTACTTAGCAGCCAAGATGAGTTAGGGAGCAGTGGTTTCCAATTGGAGACCGCAAAGCAAGAAAAGAAGGATTGGGAAACAATTCTGGAAATACATTTGTATATAGGCAATCAGAACAATGAAGGAATGCAAATCTTCATTTAATCAATGTTTTAAAAGTACTTTGTCCCAGTGTCTGTGGTAGACATCTGGGAATATTCAAGACTGTCATTAATGTTAAGGGAAGCTTAGCAAATGATAGCGTGAATGGCAGGTAGCTGTTCAGTTTTCATTAAAGTTCAATAGGAGTTGGCTGTCTAATGCCATTTTTGATTTTTAATAATTCCCTGTAGGCTTTTAATATGAAAAACCCTTTGACCCAGATTCTCAAAGATTTATTACTTGTGTTTTCACAAGCATGTGTGTTGATCATATGGCTATTAATCATTTAGCATGAAAGCCTGCTTGAGAATTTGCTGATTCTTCACTTCTGGTTGCAGTTATTCCTCCTACTGAATCAGATTTGAATTTGTTTCAGACGTACAAATTATCAGAAGAGTTCTGTGAAGCTTCCTAAGCACAGAAATCAATACCCTTAAACCAGCACAATTTATAGTGTGGGTTAGATTGTAGCGATATCAAGGTGCTACTTGTTTTGGTTTGGTTGGTGTTTTGTTTTTTTCCTAGGAGTATTTTTACACCTTTGGATGACTCTATCCGGTCCCAGAAACACTATTTTAATCATGTCTGTATCAAAACACAATAATAAAGTGGAAAGCAAGCCTTATTTTAAAATCTCATAGCGCACATTCGGCAGCGCATGTTGATGTATGTGTGGGGAGGAACAGTGTGTGTCATCTTTAGTAGCTGGAGCTCCCAAGGAGTATGCCATTCCTCAAGCTGGGCATATGGTGTTTTAGTTGCACAAGCTCACAAGCGTGCCTGCCTACATGGAAAATAAGTGTGAAAGAGTAAAGTCAAGGTATGTCAGTAATCTTGGCCAGTAGTTAAAGACCACCTTTTCCTTCAAATTAGGCTCAGTTTAGTATAACAACATCTGTAGTCTCCACAGCCCATCCATGCCATCTCACCACAACTAGGAATCCTTGGTGAGACATTAGCAAGGTTAAGATGTTTTTGTGCTACATGCTGTTTTGACAAAAAGTACCATGTTAAGGGCTGACTACTTAAATTGTTCTTTACTGCATATTTTCTCAGAAAAATTTAATTTTGTGTACTGCAGTAATGATGCTGAGTGGATAATAAGATGCAGTATGCTGCTGCTGCGGGCTCTACACCATATGTCTTCCATAACTATTGCATTTTGGGGGGCTGATTGTTAGGGTAATTCTATCTTCTCAGTAATTCATCATCAGAGTAACTTGAAATAATACAGCTGTGATATATACCGGTGAGAATTGAAGTGTTTAAAACTAAACTGGAAAACTGCAGTCTGAGAGCTGAAGTGTCGGAATTGCAGTTTTATAATTATTTCTACATTTTCTGTTTGCTGATCTTTATGTATAAATTGAATTACTATAAGAATATTTAAAGCAGACCGTGAGGACAGTTATTTTAAACCGGGAAGTGATACAAGTCATTATTTTATAGTAGTAAAGAATAGTTGCTTCCTGCCCTAAAATGCTGGGGCAGCGAACACTTCTGGGATACCTTCCTTACGGGCTTTTTATTTTGTGGCCACATATAGGACATTTTGTGACATAAAAAAATTGGTTTAAGTCATGTGTCACTTGTTCCACTTAGTGAGCCAGTTAGGTAGCCTTTTTTTTCAGGTACGCCTCAGTTGTAAATTAGTGTGATGCTGGGTCCATGTTTCACTTAACTCTTTTAAGGGTCGTTGGTTTAAGGCTAGAAGCTGCTTAATTTTTATAGAGTAACATTTAAGAATGCAGTAGCTCTGGTAGCATCTGTATGTATTTGCATACATAATATTGTTACAGTGACAGTGCTTCTCTTGTATGTCAGCCAGGGGCATCTGGTGAACAATGAATTTTTATTATTTCTGTATCAATTTAGAAAATCTGGATAACTTAATGGAATGAAAGTAGGGTCATTTAAAGGTTTATGAAATGATCTTATAGAGCTTCTAAGTAAAATGTGAGAGCAAAACATGTTGCAAATCCCCTTTTCATCTCTCTTTAACAAAATCCATGAAACAACTGATTGAGGATCCCAAATTAGGAGAGGAAGAAAAGGTTTACTGCTGTGTGTTTATGAGTACAGATCTGTTTTTTTCAAGTGCTTTGTACTGTCTTTGGAAGGATCTTGGAGTAGATGAAAAAGACGTGCTTGGGTTTGCAGTTACATGAGCATGCAGTGGTGCTGCAGGAAATATTGGTAACAGTTTTGGCTCTGCAGACAATGTTTTTCCTCGCTGAATAGTACGAATATTGGCTTAATGTAGTGTTAGGCAGCATTTTGTTGCCAGGATCACATTTCATATTAGGGTGTGCAAACAAGTACCACAGACTTGACTGTGCTACTCACAAGAATCCAAGGGTCACACATGGATTCCAGCCACCACTCAAGCCAAGTAACGATATCCTTCAGGTCATGAAAAAACTTCCTGAATGCAAGCATGCTGTGTGCTGGAGACTCAAAAAAGACTAGTCAGCTGTAGATAGTCTCACAGAGCATTTTGTTAGTAAGTATTGTCAGTTCATCCCTCCAGTCCCACTGTCTTGGGGACCAGGAGGCTGAGAATCAAGTAAAAGAGAACAAATCTTTCCAGAAGCGAGTCAAATGATGAGGGAGGAGCCATCAAAATTGCTGGGAGACTGGATTGAGGGGAAGGCAGCTTTGCTTCATGTTGCTCAGATTTGATACGAGGGTGAGGAAATGAGCGTCACTTGCACAGAGTATCACTGCTCCAGCTGGAAAAAAAAATCAACAGTTAGTTTAAAATTATGGGATTTAATATGATTTTTAGTCCTTTCTGTTAGCCTGCCAATGCTGTAGCCCGCAAGGCTTTGGATTTTAAGCTTTTCTGTGCAATTATCAGAACTAGGAGCTTGGTTTAAAAGGAAAAGTGAGATTGTTCTCATAACTTAAGGTCTACAGAGCTGTGGATTTAAGAAATATGCAAGTGTTGGGGAAAGTTTCAAATAAATGGTGAGCACTGGCAAGAAGGGACACTAGGAACAGCTCAGTTTCTTCACTAGGCAGTCAAGAAAGGGAGAAGTTTGGTTTGTTGTGGGTTGTCTGGGTTTTTTTCCTTTTCCACAGTCGCTATGTATTTCCAGCTTTTGGGAAAAGAAAGAGAAACCAGTTTCACACTTGTCAGATACCAGTCTATCAAAGCCTGAATGCCAGGTGGATTCACCCTATCAGACATCAGCAAAAGTCTTTGTTTCCTTGCTTCAAGTGCTACCTGTGACTGATAACTTTGCCTGGTAGCGCTCTGTTAGAGCTTTCAAGCCCCTCCTACATTTTCTATGGTATGTCAAGCAAGCACTGATATACTGAAGGCTGTAATACCTCCCTGAAAATTGTTACCTTTCTGATTTCATGAAAGGACACAAAGCCTGGCTTTAAGTCCTCAAGATGAGGGGTGGCTGGAGAATGCCTGTTCCTGTGGTGTGTTGCCCTGCAGTTGACTAAAAAGTAAAAAGATTTGGTTACCATTGGTAAAAATTAAGTTGAATATTTTATCGCTTGTCATAGAGAAAAGCAGTAACAAAATAAGCAAACAAAAAACCATTTATGATGTTAGGTTAATGACATCATACCTGAGAGTATGAATTAATAAACCTGTATCCTGAAAGTTAGGGTCTTTCAATGGAATATAAAAGATGTGTTAATTGAAAGGATTTTTCCCAGATGTTTCATATTTTCTGTATTTTCTGTGTCTTTCCCAGGAAACGCTTCCTCTGGAAGATACTTGATGATAATAAGAAAGATTTATGGATCATTAGACTAAAATATATGTAGTTACTAAATTATTCTTGGAGTTCAGATGTATCTTCTGTCCATTCTGTATCCCTCCCCTCACTTCCTGGAGCAAAGGCTACTGTTTTTACATCTGTGTTTCCTTACAGGATTCCGAAAATCATAAATTATTTTAATTACATTGCATAAATTTTGATAATATAGAATATTGGCCTCTGATTACATTTGAGTGCAAATGATCTCACTCTTCTTAATAAAACTCAGGAAACTTATTCGTCAATAAAATCAAAGTAAGCAATCATTTAGTTCTAAGACTTTGTTGTCACATTCACCAGAAAGTTGTGACCCTGGGACTGACACTGTAAGATTTGAGCTGGTACACTTTAATTTTTTTTTCCTTTATTTGCTCACCTATGGGAGTCACAGCATTATTACTTTTCTTTAGAAGTGGCTAAAGGCTCTAAGTATTATGAGCTTAGGTTGTCTGTGGTCTCTCTAAAACTCCTGTTGTGCCAAATTTGCACATGTTCATGTTTCACTGATTCCAGAATTATTACTACAGAGAGCAGCAAACCCTTGCTGATGCTATAGGAAACATCATTATTCTGGAGATATATATATATATAATTAATACTAGCACAGGTTTTACTGGATTTGAACTTGTATTGTGGTTTAACCCTGGCTGGCAACTAAGCACCACACAGCTGCTCTCTCACTGCCCTGTCAGTGGGATGAGGTGAGAGGCGGAAGAGTAAAAGTGAGAAAACATGTGGGTTGAGGTAGGGATGGTTTAACACATAAAGCAAAAGCTGCGCACCCAAACAAAGCAAAACAAGGAATTCATTCACTGCTTCCCATCAGCAGGCAAGTGTTCGGCATCATGCATAACTGTTACTTGGGAAGACAAACACCGGCGCTCTGAATGTCCCCCCTTCCTTCTTCTCCCAGCTCTATATGCTGAGCATGATGTCACGTGGTATGAAATATCCTTTTTGTCAGTTGGGATCAGCTGTCCCAACTGTGTCCCCTCCCAGCTCCTTATACACCTCCAGCCTACTTACTGGTGGGGTGGGGTGAGAAGCAGAAAGGGCTTTTGCTCTGTGTCAGCACTGCTCAGCCGTAACAAAAACATCACTGTGTTAACAGCACTGTTCTCAGCAAAAGTCCAAAACATACCACCTGCTCTGGAGGTAATTAACTCTATCCCAGCCAAAACCAGCACAAGCTGACAGATCAGTACCACTGAACTAGGGTCCAACAGGGAACAAATTGCATTGTCAGCCGTTGGCTTGATTTGCATTTCACGTTTTTCACTTTGTTGTCGAGTTCATCAGCATTCTTGATGCTTCATCAGAAGCCTGTTTTAAGACAAGGTAGAACTATTTAGAGTACACAATTCATAAAATATGCTTGAAAATATTCTACTGGAGTTGCTAGATTGCAATAGTAGCTGCCAGTCCTCTTGAAGACAAAATGTTTTGAAATAATTGATATATACACATGAATGCACACGTGCCTATACTGTGTGAGTAATCAAAACTCCGAGTGTTTCAGAGCACATTAGGGATGTAGGCTTCGAGCTAAACGTGTGTCTTTTATGCTTTTATCCAACTACTTTGAAACCATTAACACATTTATCTTTAGCCTTTGAGCTTGCACTCTGACAAGTGGCTGGACAGCAGAGGTTAAACCTTAGGCAAAGCCTACGTTGCATGTTGCAGTAATTGGTCTTGACTAAAATATCCCTACACAACGAGCTTATCTGCCTGTATGGGTACTGTGGAGACAAAGTCACCCTGGCCTCAGAAACAGAAGAGCTACATAGCCAAGGCACCTGCAAACCAAAAGTTTGACTTTTCTGAAGAGCTGCTGATGGGGCTCAGAGTGTCACGTAGCTTGTCTGTAGGTGAATTGGAGGTCCCTGTACTGCTTGGTCCCAAGGAGCGGTGGGGGGGGGGTGGGGGTGTGCTGGTTGTAGCAGGATTCATAGCACCTGCTGATTTGAAGTTCAAAATAATTTCCAGAGACAGAGAACAATGTTTATGCTACTTCTTGAAATGCTTAACTCTTCTCATGAAGGTGTGTCCTCTCCTAGAAATAGTATTGGAGACTCTCCCCTATCCTGCATGGACTTCCCAGTTCAGATTAGATAAAGGCACAGTAGGAAAAGGAATTGGTTTTGTTGCTATGTTCTCTCACAACTGGTTGAGATTGAGAAAAATAAAACACAGGCTAAGAACCGTCAACAGCGCAGTGGACTTCTACGGGCCCTGTGTACAGAGCTGATTTGTACCAGGGGAGCTGTGAAATGATCATCTTTGCTAGTGGGCAAACATGACCTCCTAGAAACATGCACCTGAAACGCTGTGCTATTTCAGGTCACTGGCAATGATAAACATCATTCAACAGTAATGCTGAATTATTGCGGTACTTAGTGGTGCACAGACATTTTTGTAGTGCCCATCATCAAGGTGCTGAAGAGGGAACCTCTCAGTCAGCATTTGTCTGAGGCCATTTCTGATAGGAAAAGTAACTTTAAGATTATTATGAATGCACAAAGGGTAAAGGAAAATTTCTACTACTGCACTGTACAATTGAGGCTGGTAAACCAGAAATAGTAATTTAGTATGCTTCAGTTTTACCAGTCTCTTCCCTTTCCATGGTACCATGTTGCTCCAAAAAGAAGTTGTAAAAATAAAAAGTAGTGCTTTCTAACAGGCTATGGACCCATTATATTAATCAAGACAGGGCTGAGGGCTGAGGTCAGGTTATCTCAACAGGTTGCTCTACATCCACTGACCCACAATAACTGCATGAGCACATTGTCTTAACTAATGATAAATTAAAAATAACGTGACTTCATGTTATCTTGCAGTGAAGGAGCTGTATGGGGAGTCAAAGTACTGTATGATTATGTAAGGACTTAAAAACATACCATCTACATACAGAGGTGCTTACTGCAACTCAGCTGACACATGGTGACTTAATGCTTGGTGGTGGTGTCATCATCTGTCTGGGCCCGTGCGCTGCCAGGTCTTTGCATCATATTTGATTTTGCGGTTCAGTGTGCACAATGACTGCGCACAATGGGGTTACAGTCCGTATCGTGTTCAGCATGATGTTCAGAAGTCAAAGTTAAATATAAAGATGATAATAAGGAAGACTTAAACTTGAAATCCAGAATTCCTTGCTTGGTTTGTTGAGGTTACATAAATCCACACAGGTGCTGAGAAAGTGTAAAAAAAAAAACCAAAACCACCCCACATATTCTTTATATATGAAGCGATTCATGTTTTCAGCTACGCAAATACATTAAACACAGAGCCAAAAAATCACTATGTTATCAAATACTAGGGTGATATTCTTTGCTACCGCAGCTGCATGCTTAGTGTGAGTGCACAGTGGTTGGTGTGAGCGCACAGTATTTCTGTACAAATGTAGGGAAGTCAGGGAAACTTGCTTTTTTCACTGAAAAGTATACTTGTATCGAGTAAGGCTAAGGATCGGCATTCATTTCACTTGCCAATACCTGACCATTTACAAACCGTAACTTGGTTACCCTTGCAGCACCACATTCTCTTATTTTGGAAAAGTTGCTGATACAGTTGCCTTTTATGTTGCTTCATTTTGCCTGCACCTGTCCTATTCACTCAAAGTGGTTTTTTCCCTTGTCATTTCTTGATCTAAAATAATGTATGTGTGCACATATATATAGCAAATAGGAAAGCAGGTATTGTAAAGCATAGGTTATGAATAGTATAATTATGAATCACCATAAAATTAGGAAGCTTTTTTTAATCCTCAAAGCCTTTGATTTCTTGAAAGTACTGTAGAAAGGTGCACATGCCATTATCATTACATGCTCTTTTTCTGCATTTCATAGATTAGTGAAAGAGGAGATTGCTTTAGAGCCAGGACAATGTTATATTTCTTTCTATACATTTCTGTATTAGAGAATAAGCATACGAATGATACAGATGAAGCAAATATGCTACTGCATCCCTGGGACAAAATGGGTGAAATCTATTCTGAGTCATAGTTGATCCGGTTGAGGTAAAACAGGGCTGCGGTTACTCTCCCAAGGTATCTGGGAGATTACTGTACAACTCACATGAGAGATGAAAGAAAGTGAGCGTGTGCTGGATGAGATGGATCCCTTATTGACAACCTATAGGCATGGAAAAGTAGGACCAGCCAATAGAAAAATGATTAAAAAATCCACAAGGAAAAAAGAGGAGTGTTTATAGAATGTTATTTAAGCAACTGAAAACACCCCCTTCCCCATACAAATTTTAAAATGAACAAACAAACAAAAAAACCCCAACCAAACAAAAAAAAAACCACAAACAAACAAAACCAGAAACAACAACAAAAAATCCCACCAAAAACTTTTCAGGGTCATTCTGCAAATCTCAGCAGGGAATGGTCTGTTTATTGTTTCTAAAAAAATCATAGCTGAAGAGGTGATAGTGTAGCTTCAAAGCGTTGAAGAACTCTCCAAATGTGTTCAGCAGCTGCTCAACTGTGTAACTGGAATATGCCAGCACTATTGGAAAACGAAGTCAGGTATTTCAAAAGAGAATAAAATCAAGTGGAAGAACTCCCGAGTTCTTCGCTTGGGAGACTTCCAGAAATGAGGAGCTACAAGATACACTTACTACAGGGAGTGGTGCCAGGGTAGTAAAGAGAAAGAAGGAGCAGACACAACAGCTGTGCAGGAGAGGTGAAGCTGGTTCTGGAAAGATTGACATGAATGGCCAAGAGGTACTAAGTGACCTTTTTCATTGTGTTTCATCTGGTAGTGCAAAAATATTTTAAAGTTTTTTTTTTTTACCTTTTAAGAATTTAAGTATCAATGGTATAAAATTTCACATAGAATTGTCACTTATTATGCAAAAGTCCTTAATTTCAAACTGTGCAATGCTTTTCTCTTTCTCTCCTCAATTTAATAAATACCCTTGTTCAGGAATAGAATTGATTTTATAAGAGAGAAAAAAAAAATCACTAAGCCATTAAGCTAAACTTTTAATAGACATTTAAAGACCTTGTTAAAATGTAGCTGTCCCATTAGAGTGAACATCTTAATAATTAAAAGACAGTAGAAATGAAAATGTGCCAATATCACAATAATCTGGAAAATCTACAGTCTGGGTCCTGAGTACGAATGTATGTGGGAAGTTCTGTTAGCCCTAGGCGTACTCAAACACAGGAGTTTGCAGGCAAATCCCCGCAAAAAAAATCAGTGTCTCGGTCCTTCTTGGGAACGAGACACTGTACCTGTGTCACAAATGCTTTTTGCTCCTTTCTGGCTCTGATCAGGGAAGTTTTTGTTAGTCAATAGGTCTGTTCTTGTGTTAACGATTCCGAGGTACTACAACTTAATGCAAAAAATATCTCCATTAGGAGAAAAAAGGTTTCCGCCTTTGTTACCCGGATGGTTATGAATGAGGTTTGGAGGAAGGAGATTCAGGGCTGGGACTTGGATTTGACACGCAGAGCTCTATATTTTGAAAGCCTGAAAGGAAAAATGGTGCTTAAAACTCATGGATATGAGGGAGGGGACAAAAAAAAGAAAAATTGGAGTTTTCCTCCTCCTTCCCCCCTCCTCATCTTTGTCTGAATCTCTTGGAAAAGGAGAGAACTCAATTTGGTGAAATAACTCATTTGGAATATCAATTATCCATCAAAGAGCTGTCCCGGACTTACTGAGCTGTCAGGAGGCTTGTCACTGCCACATACAAGCCTTCAGAAGTCACATCTGAGGAGGGCAGATGTTGTTAGAAATCTTTCCCTGTATGACACACTGTCTCTACTTCTTGCTAAAACAACTATTAATTAGTTCTTTTTTTTTTTTTTTTTTTAATATACAGCACCAGGGAAAAATTGGAGTTAAATTTAATGTTGGAACTGATGACATCGCTATCGAAGAGATCAACGCAATCATTAACGATGGCAAATACCACGTAGTACGTTTCACAAGAAGTGGTGGCAATGCCACGTTACAGGTGGACAACTGGCCAGTTATCGAACGTTACCCAGCAGGTAAGGGCTTATGCAAACGCTCGTGAGCGAGAGGTTGGGGGATGTTTGGCTCATTTTGCTTCTCTTCTAATGCAACGTCAGCTCCTTCGCAGTGTCTTAGTAGCTAATTAAGTAGTTAAGAGTCCTGAGCAATGTGCAGTTTTATGATGATGGCATTTCTTAAGTGAGTTTAAAAGCACAAATTTAAGTTATTACTGGAAGTAGAAAAATACAGTTATCAAGGCACGAAATAGTGGGTTTGTTTCTTGTTTTCATTTGTTTTTATTGGATTATTGTCTTACGGGGGAAAAAAGGCTTTGACAAAAGCTACACAGTAAAGTGACTCCCAAATCGATCTCCAAGTGATGGGGTAAAACATTCACTGAGGAAAAGGTTGTCTGTGTTCTTTTAATTACAAGTTGTTATTAAAGCAGTCTGAAGCTTATGAATTTAGCAGAAGTATTCCAGCAGGCATAAACCAAAAGGTATCAGTTATCACTTGTACAACCAACCAAATGAAGATGCTTTAACTTAAAATGCAAACTACGGAATATTACTTACACAAGTGATGCTGATGACTTGAACTGCTTGTGTGAATACAGGCTTGCCTTGATCTGGCCCATATTTAATTTGATGCAAATGTCATGCACTGAAGATTACTGTGTTACTAATTTTATTCATTTTTAAAGGCAACAGGTTTTTCAGATATGCAATCCCTTTCTTATTGAATAGGACTACTGAGCCATTAATGGTAACTTACAAATCTGCATGTTATCTGTTAACCGTGTGTGTGTTTATATTAAACAAAAGGCAGCAAATCCAGAGCTGTAAGTGAAAGGTATTCTGGTTGCATATTTGCTATTACATAAACCATAGCTCTCTCTTACCTGTTTAAAAGTGGAAAATACTTCATTTTGGGGGTGGAGTGGGATGGGAATGCATAAGTCATTCCTTGTACTAATTATTAGTATTTAAGGTTTTTTTATTCTTGGTGTTACTTGAGTTGTAGTCCAGATATTCACCTGACACTTTGAAAAATATAAACAATTTTTTTAAAATTCCACAGGTGAAATGTAACCTTTTAGATCATTTCTTGGAAATAATTTAGAATTTAAAATAAAAATGAAAGTATGCCTCACAAATGAAACTGTGTACCAGGAGTTGTTAACAAACACACTGTGCTAGTGCGTTATGAATGCATGACAGTTCTGGCATTTGGAAACAAACAATGGCTTTAAGTTAGGCACATCTCTGAAAGGTGATATCCTGCTGAGGGATAAGAGGAGTACTGAATGAAATATGTCCTCTGATCTTTTAGATACTCCCAGTTCCCTCATGTCACTCTTGGTTTATAAATTTTTGCAATATTTGGTAAGTGGTAGCTGAAACAATAAGGTGGAAGCTGGGGATGAGTGTGTCTTAGTTTGGGTTCAAGAACTATGTAGCAGAAAGGAAAAAAAATAGGTTTGGGGTAGGTTTTTTGTTTCTTTTGGCTTTTACCTAAATGATGAGCATGAAAATATTTTTCTTTTTCTTCTCCTCTGCTCTATTTCTTCATTCTTCAAGAAAGCTGGGAGGGGGACTTTTTACAAGGGCATGTAGTGATAAGACAAGGGGTAATGGGCTTAAATCGAAAGCAGATAGATTTAGATTAGATATGAGGCAGAAATTCTTCCCGGAGGGGGTGGTGAAGCACTGGCACAGGCTGCCCAGAGAAGCTGTGGATGCCCCATCCCTGGAAGTGTCCAAGGCCAGGCTGGATGAGGCTTGGAGCAACCTGGTCTAGTGGAGGGTGTCCCTGCCCATGGCTGGAGGGTTGGAACTAGATGGGCTTTAAGGTCCCTTCCAACCCAAACCATTACGTGGTTCTATGAAAGTGTAGTGGCTACGAGAAGGGTAAACTGCAGTTGTGTTCTGTGGATAGTGGCACAAAGAATTTGTTTATAATGAACATAGATCAATTCAGAAAATAGTGATTTTCTTGGGATGGGATTAGTGGAGTGGAAGGAGGTTGGGTGTTTTCTTTGAAAAAGGAAAATAAAAAATTACATCTTCTTGAGCTTCCTTTAGAAATCTGTGCACAAGCTGCATGTCCAAAGCATTTTCAGTTGCTTCATCAGCTGGGTACAGAATCCCTTGGCTTGCTTTATTGCGGGATCTTCCAAGACTGCTGGGGACCTTTAATTTTCTTTGCCTTTCCCATAGCAATGTATTTTTTTTTTTTTTTTTGCTCTTGTATGCCATAGCATCCCTTTTAAAATCCATCTTTCCTCCTTTTCACCTTCTGTCTCTTCTCCCTTCCCAGCATGAGAGCACCTAGCCATACCTTTCTGTTATGTTTCCATGCTGCTCCATCAGGTTTGGCACTCTTCTTTTAAACCCTTTTCAAAAACCAGTTTCTTCACAGACTGGGATTGATGTACCTTGTAGAAAAGACGTCGTCTTGTCCTGAAAACTGTGCTGCCTTTGAGCAAGGCTGGTACTGCTCTGAAGATACTAATGGTACGATGTTCAAAGCTACCACTGCCATTCCAGTTCTCAAAGCAGCATTTCTAAAGGTGACATCTTAAAGATATCAGACAAGACATTTTGGCAAATGCTGCTGCATCCAATTTAGATGTGCTTCTGCTGTTGTTTTAGGGGCTGACAGTAGTACCTGGTAGTACTGGTTAACCAGTTAACTTGCTCTGTGCGCATATTCTGGATGGAGGACATGTTGCGGTTGTACGATCTGGACTGAATTTGATACTGTTTGCATGAGTGAGGGCTCATTAGCTTTCATTTCTGTATTAGAAAGAATATTCTTTTTTGGTTTTGTCTGTTTTCTGATTTTTTTTTTTTCCTGAATTGTTTGTTTCTGCATAATTTCAAAATGTGCCTGCACCACTATACATAAGTATAGACTTATATGTCCTACTTCTTTTTTGTAAAATTAAGAGTAGAAATAAGATTAGTAGCTTAATTAGTAAGCTTACTATTCTTAAATATGTTGGATTTCTTGTTCTCAAAACTAAAAAAAAAAGAAATCAGTTGGTTGCCTAAAGCATACCAACTGATCAATTCTTGTTTCTTTACAAGGAAGGATTATACTCTGAATTACACTTCTGGTTGGAGTGGCTGACTACAAGACATTGCTTGTTTGTGATCACTGTCTTAAAAGAAGATCTTCTGAGAGGAGTTTCTGGTCACAGGGTCAGGGTTTTCCAGTTTCATTGCCTGCGTAACCTTCGTAAAGCCCCATCTAATTGCTGCAGATAACGGCACCAGAGGCCCAGTAGCAGTGTTGCATCACTTGCCAGGAGGATGCTGTGGGCATCACTGTTGATACTCAAAGTGAGCATCTTTTGCAAAAGAGCTGTGGCCCTGACTGCAACAAGTCGGTGTAGGATTTGTAGGGAGTCTGAACTCAGTCCTGGGTATCAGGAGCTGCCAGGAGTTGGGTACTCTTGCAGAGGGCTTTCTGGCTGGTGTAGCACACGTGATTCTGTAACGTTGCTTTATGAGCAGTCAGAGAGGTAGACACCTTGCAGAAAGTATCATATGGTGAAGCTCTGTAGGGCTTCCAGGTTTGCTTTGTGTGCTTTATCATAGCTGCACAATATGCAGGAATTACCATGGAAAATAAGTAGGATCTAGCATGTTTCTCTTGTAAATCATTCTCCATCCCACTAAACTTGAGTGTTACATGTTTTCTGGGCCAACACACCTTCAGCTTCTATCTAAGTAGATGTGAAATGAAAGAGCTGTAAAAGGAAAGTGGGGGACGGGGTGTGCAGTACAGTGGTAGAAGATGATTATCCTTCTAAAGGCAGCTGGTTGTTTTTTGGAGTATAGTGGGGAAAAAATGTTTTTTAGTCCTAGACAGATGTGAAGATATCAGCATCCTGAAATGGCTGGATGATTTTCAGACACAGAGGTTTAGATTTAGGTATGTGTATTTTTCCAGACTCCCATCAAAGTATTTTTTTTTTAATCCAAAGTTTCTCTCTTGCCATTTCTCTGAGTGCACTGCTAGTGCTATGAGGATGCACACTTCAATTTCTGCCCTTTATTAAATGTTTGTCCTGTTTTCTCACTTCCTCATTGTGTCAGCAGCTGGTGGGTAGCCATGTGATTGGGAATGGCATATTGTAGTTTTGTGATAGCTGACTAAGATGCCTAGATCTGTACTGGATTTGTGTATTCCGTCTTTCTTAACTAAATTCAGTGTTATGTCTCTTTACTGACATTATCATGCCTCTGCACCTTCCCAAAGAACTTTAATATTTCACCTTGGCCTCTTTTTCAAACAGTGATTTCCCATTAACTTACCTGGATGCAGCCTAATTTCCAATCATATTAAACAGGAATGAGAAAACTGTTGACTGTGCGGTCAGAGTTCCTAATCAATAGACTAACCCCATTTTTTTCCATGCAGATCCTCTCTGCTCCTTATGGCTTATCTTGTCTGCATCAGACCTTAGTTTTAATTGCCCTTCCCAACTGGCTGGCTGCTGTTGTGGCAATGGGACTGCACCATAGTAGCAACTCCAGCTACTTCTGTGAACAGGCTGCTCTTGTAACTTCAGTTAGGTAATAATTCTACACTGAAATGTAAATTTGCTAAGAATTCATTTATGGTAGGAAACCAAATGACTTGTTGATTTGGGTCACATTGAACTAACAATTACAGACAAAAGAAAAAAACAAAGTAATAGGAAATTGGTCTTAGTAACATAAAAATATTAACTTCAATATTTTCTAAATAAAACATTCTAACTTTTCATGTCAAGATTGCCCAGTGTTTATAGGGGATGTTGGTAATCAGAGAACAAAGCATTTCATTTAATTTGAAACCTTTTCTTCCTTACCTGAAAGAAAATCTGTTTCAAATCAAATCAAATGGGGAGAGGGGGGGAAACAATCTTTCTCACAGCAGTGCTCATAACCATATCTATTTAACAAGAAAACCAATTTTCTCAATTTTCTAATTTTCCTTCCTTAGTAGTGAAGGGTGTGCATTTTACGAGTCTGGGAAAGTATATTGGAACAAGCTGGATGACTTTCTAAAGCCACAATAATCACCGTTTACTGTGAAAGATTTTCAGAATCACTTTTCTGTGAATAACTATACTTTCTGCAGTCAAAAGGAGTTTTCCCAATGCTGATTCTTTTAAAAAACCCAATGCAACCAATCACTTTACCAGTGGGAGCCTACTCTTTAGGACTTCCATCATAAATCAGACTGATACAGAATTTTCTGGGTATAAGATGGTCTGTTAGATATTGGCCAACTGCTCTATGGTTTCAAAGCTGTTCAGACTGCTGGGAATAGTCAGCAGTCCCTGGGACACTGCAGCAGTCTGGAAGATAGTTGGATGTAGGTAAATATCTAAAATGAAGCCTTCCCAGTCATCCCTGGATCTCTGGTCAGCCTTAGACAAGCGTAACTTAGTTGTAGCAGTCCTCATGTGCCCCATGGGTCAGCAGATGTCAGGGAGGTGTCTGACAGACCTAGATCTGACAGCATGAGCATCTCACACATGTTGCTCACACAAAAGAGATTGTCCAAAACATTGCCAGCCTACTGGAACAGATGTATCTCTGAGACTGGGGAGTATCAATTACGATCATGCATACACACCAAAGAAGAACCTGTGTGAGAGTCCATGTATGCTGGCAGAAGATCAAACTGCAGGCTGACATTAAGGCTAGTGCCAAGTACCTCTGCAATATGGCAGTTCGCAGCTGAAGCTCTTAGGAGTTTGGTATAATACAGAATAATTCTGTGCTACACATTTGGGGTTTTTTTCGCATTATCTCACACGGTGAAAAATCTGAGAGCACGTGTGTTGTCCTAGGGACATTTGTCTGGATCTGTGGGCTAAAGTTTGTTGTTGCAGAACATCCAAGGTCTAGGGGAAGGGCATATCTCTTTTAAATGCTTTTCTTTGTCCCTGTTTCTGGAAAATAGACAAAGCCTCTGCCATCTTTTAATGGGATACACCTGACTTCAAGATGAATGCGAAAAGTCAGCTATTACCACGTATCCTATTTAGGATAAGTGCTATCCATTTGTCTTGGTTCTGTGTGTTCAGATTGACCGTAAAATTAACAGGAAACATTTGTGTCAGTACATTTGTTTCATCAGAATGGATTAGTATTTCCCAAGCAGTCCATGTAGTTGTCTAACTTGCCTACCATTGACTTAGAGATACCTTCCAAATTCAAGCCCCTACAGCCACTTCTGAAGAGATTCAAAGATCTGCTTATTAAGCTTAAGTGTAGTGGCCAGGAGAGATCTCCAAGTCTTTCACAAACGTATCTTCAAATATTCTTATAAGATGGATAGACAGCCTGTTATCTCCACATCCATGCAAAATTGTAATGGTCAAGGTGAGCTAGGAACCTAACAAGTAAATGGTCACTCCATACTTGCCTTGCTTTGCATATTGTAGGGTAATTTTGAAACCTCCCTAGCCACTGCTTTTAGGACATGGGACATTCATGGTGTTTTCCTCGCTGAAATAATATAAGCCTTCTGACTCCTGTTTATGTATTTGTCCAGCAGCACATCCTCTTTACTTTTCTTCTCACTTGGTTCCTTTTTTGGACAAAAGAATACATCTCTTGTGCGCTTTTCTCTGCTATGGTCAGAGTTTTGACACTCCTGCAGTGAGATCTGTCATCTTAATAAGTCAGTGTTGATGGTGGACATACAGGTTATGAAGAATGCCCTCTTCTGATGAGCTGCAAGGCTCACAGACTTGGAACAGTCTCTCGTTATTTGGTGGGGGTAATGTTCCCAAAGACAAAACAAAGACTACGTTTCTGCCCAGGAGGGAAATGCAATGGAAGAAACCTATGCTTTGTTCACAGCAGTTAAGCTTCTTTGAAACAGATACTGCCCGATGTCTCCTGTTTTGTATGTCATTTTCCTGCTGAGAGAAGATAGCAGTGCCAGTGAAACAAGGACATCTCATAGTACTTTACTTCCCTTGGAGATAACAGTGTTTGGAAAGAACAGGAGGACTTCTCAGGAACTCTCCATCTGGGAATATGTAGAAATGAATTATACAGTGCAAGTGAACATTTTATGCATAAATTTATGCCATATGTATAAAATCAGGCTGTAGATGTGGGTCTTAAAATATTTAGTCCATGGAATTAGTAAGAAGAGAAAAATACCAGCTAAGTCAGTAGTTCCTTGTTTACAAAGTAATGTCTCATACTCCCAGATCTGGAAAGCAAAATGTTCTTTATGGCCTTTCATATGTCCATGGAGTCACATTTCCCTGGGGTTCTGTTTATGCTGAGGTCTCTGTCTGGGAATGTCTGCTGGTAACCATTGTAGTTAAACCTACTCTGGTTTGATAGGAGATAATGGGGAATAAATATAAATGAGTTAACATGCTTTTGGATTTACACAAAGTTTTTGACAAAGTTCCATATGTGAAAATACTCAGGAAGAAATTACACAAACCTGGTGGTAAAAGCAGCGTTCTTTCATGGATCATACTCTTGCTTAGGGACAACAGAGGCACAGATTCCCACCTAAGGAAAATCAACAGAGTAGATCCATTGATTTTACAATGGAAATATGACAATTTAAGCCTTGTTATGTATTCATTAACATTGGGGGGAAAAAAAAAGGTTACATATTGGCTGAACTAGATAAAATTTCAAGATTACTAGAGAGGATAAAGATTAGTGAATGAAGAATAAAAAAAACCCAAAACCGTTATGTTCTTCATTTGACAGGCAATGGGGGGGGGGAACCAAAATGAAAAATTAAAGATTTAAAAACAAATATTTTGAAACACAAACATTTCAACCCCCCATATTTTTACATTTAAAAAAATTTAAAAATGAAAAATTTAGTGCTATGTGCAATTTACTTGCATTTTTTGGAGAGTGAGAGATTTTGTAAAATGTTCATTAACTTAACATTTTAATAAATGAAAGTGTTTTTCATTCTTGTCCCAAAGTTAAAACATCCAATTTTTCTGGTGGATAGGCATCATAACAGTAAAAGAAAAGTTGATATAGGAAAGATAATGCACACAGGTGAGATAATTTGTATTTTTATAGAAGGTTTTTAATTAGTTGCACTGTCTCAAGGCAAAGGTTTAATGCTGTAGATAGCTCATGGATTATTCTCATTAGCAGTCAAAAAAAAAGCAAGTTCTGAGAATGTTTAGAATGCTAAAGAAAATATTAATGGACTCGTTTTGAAATCAATGGCCCACTTCCCCTCTGAAGGATTAGTGGTTTGGGTTTTGGTTTTTCTTTTCCATTCCCATTTCTTTTTTCCCCATGTGTATTTAAAAGTTATGTTACATTAGATCTTAAGAAATGAGAAAGAAAAATGCACTGGGTCAAGTCTGCTTCTTCGCATAAAGTGCTTCTCTTAGATGGTACCTTAGGAGAAAACTTCTGCACTTTGAAATTTTCTTTCAGTTTCCAGTCCAAACACTTTCCAGTTCATCCCACTATGTTCTTGCATGCCTTTTCACAAAATAGTTTTCTTCTAATAATAGCCTTTCTTTTGATGCTTTTTCAGTTTGAAGTCATTTTTCAAAAGCCCATGTGACTGGAAATGGACAATAGTGGGAACACTAGGACCTCACTTCAAGACACATGAAGACATTAATGATGAAAGTTATCTCCACTTGATACGTTCTATGATATTACCTTCCCTTTTAATATCTGCAAACCAATTGGCTCAATATCATTCTGCGGCTGACTAATAGACCCACTGAACATCTTTCCTCATGAATTCTCTCCTGTAATATCCCTGTTTATTGCACAAAATGGTGTGGTAGGTCCTATGTGTTAAGTGTGTGACCTGCACTTCATGGTATAAGCTTTGGTGTCACTTCTGTTGACTTAGAAAGGCTCAGTTCCTCTTGACTAATATATGCAGCCTCTTCAGAGTTACCAATATGTCTACTTTTACATCATTTGCAGAATTTATTGTGGTTGATGTTTTATACTGAGATCAGTAAAGTAAATACCAATGATAATTGGTCCAGGAACTGATCTTAGATGCTTTCTAAGGACTTCCCCACTGGTAGTTTCCCTGTGGGGAAACCACTGATTTTCCTTACATACCTGCAGTGGGCTCACTCGTAGCTCCTATGGCATAGTCTAACGCAGTTTCAGAATTCACCATTATATTCATCATCTTAATGTAGAACTCGGCGTTTAGTTTATTAGAGTTGCTTGACTTAAGCACACGTAGATCTTCCAGACATTCATCTAGATGGCATCAGCTCTCCAAAATACTTGGAGAGCTTTGATAGGTTTGACTGACCTACTAGCTCTTGAGGACTTTTAGTTTTCAGATATAGGTAAGACAGTGGCAAACAATGAGGGCCAGAATATGGTATAGTTGACATATTGGCAGGTCTGAAGGCAACAAGTAATGGCAGTTTATCATCTGTGTGAATGATTCACTAAGAAGCTGAAGAAGACAATTTAATGAAGTGGAAGTATTAGGGAGAAGACAACTCCAATGCACTAGCAAGTTCCTGGAAGGGACTTGCATCCTGGGACAATGGGCACCATGGCTGTCACCTAAAACAAGCAACCCTTGTATTCAGAAGTCTGTCAATAGATACAGAAGCAGGATATCGGGCTGTTGTCTCCACATAAGAGACAGAAGTGAGGAAGGAGAGGAAAATTTCCTTGTTCAATGCTGTCCCTTGGGTGGGGTTTTTTTTTGTTGGTTTTTTTTTTTTTTTTAATTCAGCTCTTTACCGTACTATTTTTATAGTCCTCTATGTTTTCCACAGTTAATCAGTGATTTGCTACATGGCATCATATCAAATGCTTTACTGGAATACAGATAAATTAGATATACTTCATTTCCTTCATCTAGAAAATCAGTTAACTTATCAAATACAGTTATTAGATTAGTCTAACGTGATTTGGTAAAGTTTTGCATTTTATCTAATTTTCCAATCACTTCCAAGTCTTTAATTCTTTCATTTCAGATTTGTTCTAAAGCACCGTGTATAGCTAAGGTCAGACTAAATAGTTTGACTGGATGGCATTTTTTTCCTGTCTTGTTTAAAGCTATTACATTTTCTGTTCTCTAATACAAGAAGTAGCATGCCTCATTGGATAGCTGTATTTAAAAACTCCTCTGGGATAGAGATCATCTGCTTTGCCTCTGATCCCACAAATTCGTCATGTATGTTACTTTCTTCTGAGCTATGGAGATCTGCATTTTTCAAAATCACATTTCTATTAGTCTATCCAGTCTGCTCCCTTGGAAGCTTACTGAAAAATGACCCCTTCTTTCCATGATATTTTTGTTTATAGCCTTTAAGAATCTCAGGCTTTTAAACTGATTTTACTTTCTTTGAAAGGCCCTTTGAGATTCAGTTTTGTCAACTCTACTTTCATATTTATTTATTTATATTTATTTCTGTTTCTAATTCTGGAAGTCACTGCTTTTTTTGCTGAGCAAGTCTGGTTTTTTTTAACTTCCTATAATGTAGTCTATGATGGTGTAGTTATTCAGCCTAGTATGTCTCACCTTGTATATTTTTAACCTTGTAGGTGCAAGTTCAAATACATATATATTTTTATTATTATTATTTTATACATTAAAGAATTTCCAAACGTCCTTCCTGGCTGAGTCTAGCCCCTCAGACTGATTATACAATCTGTTTTCCTTCACTTTATCAAATTTAGTTCTTTAGAAATCAAGAATTTACAGACTTTTTTTTAGTTGTTCTTGTATTAACTTGAGTCAACTCATGATCGCTCAATCAAATAATGTTCCCTACAATCAACTTTTATATGCTGTTTTCATTATTTATTCAAAGCAAAGCTAAAATAGCAGTGTTTTGGTTTTGGGTTTTTTTTTTTCACATGAACAAAATCTTCATTATAGGAGCCTTACAGGAAGCTGTTACCTACCTGTACTCATACAATTATGTTCAGTTCTAATATGAATAAAAGAAGGCATTATAGCTGTGTATGAAGTAATGACATAGAGAATTAAAGACAAAGAAATCTGTGAAAATCACTTCAGCAAGTTCTCTAGAGTATAGTAAGATGCAAGAAACTAATTTAGCAGGAATCAAAATAGATTAAAAATTAATCTTAGTTACTGAGCCGAAAGCCAGCAGTTAAGTGATGGATGTAACTAGGCCAGCGTGCTACCCTACCTTTGCCAACATGTAATTGCACAAATGACTTCTAGCATTTTTTTCTGATTCATACAGTTCTGACTACTCTTTGGCTATGATTAAATCTTGTTTTCAACACGTATCTCAGTCTCACTTTCAATATAATTTTATTGTTCTTATGAAAAATTGTTGTTAACAAAATTGGTGATTTATTTTCCCATTCTTTTTGGGTGAATCTCTGTTACAGTTTAACCAAAATCAATGAAATATTTATTTAAAAAAAAAAAAAAAAAGCATTGTTGCCCTTTGAGAGATTATGCAATTGCTCTATCCTGCAGTCATCTTTAAATAGCGAGCCTGTGTGATACCAAAATAAGACGCTACAGTAAGTCTCTTTTCAAAAAGTGGTTTCAGTAAAGTTTCCCAAATCAGCTTTTTAATTTGACAGCTTATCAGGTTTTTCTGTCAGATAATGCTGTATAATAATGCTTCTCTAAGTCTGCAGACAGATTTTCTTTTTTCCTTTATTTTTTTATCTTGGTTATCCTGGTGAAATACAAAGGCTCATCCCTTCTTAGACTTGATAGATCCTGTAATTAAATTCAGATCTTGATAAAATGTGTGGCACAGTTGTCATTACTTGATCACAGAAGTTATAACACCTTTCAGTTAAATACGGCAAGATGGCATAATGCATCTAGTTTAGAAGGAGAAAGAAAATGTCAAATGAGCAGTGATTCAGAAAAAGGTGTTCTGAAATACTGAAAGAAACAGCTATCTGCTCTCCTCTTGTGTCTTGTGGCAAAGGACGGTGCCCATATCTGCTCACCATAATTAGGCACAGGGTGATATGGAAGTGGAATTTCTGAAGAAGACCACAAGCTGCAGGGATTCAGGTGGGAAGAAAGTGGGAGTAAAAACAGACCTTAGAATGAGACAATGCAAATCTGTCACAGCTGATCCCATCTAACTCTTCAGGAAAGCCGTTGTCTATTAACAACTCCAGTGAAGGATCACAGAAAACGAAAGATTGCCAATACATTGGGATTCTTTTGCACACTTTTCTTTGGTTTGACGTATGTTTTCCGTGTAATCTGCAGTATCACAGCTTATCCAGTGTAGCAGGATAAGTCCAAAATGGAGTTTTAATGTGATGTTGGTTAAAAAGAAATGATTCAACCAAATTCTTTACCTAGGAATTTATCTAATCAGTAGCTTCCTTAACAATGCAGTGCGGATATCTGTGATAGAAACAGTGTCTTAAAAGATAAGTCATTCTTTTCTTTCCCAGTGGCAGAACCACATTGTCAATGCTGTTTTGAACACCGGATTCCTCTGTTTCTCTTTCCTTTCAGCCTGCCCTCTAGTAGGGTCATAGCTGTCTCATTCAGAATTGCACAGGACTTTATGTAACGTGTCACTCACTAAGCCAAACCAATTTCCACTGACTTCAGTAAGGTTATGTTTGTGTACCGCTTAAGGTGGTGTGGTTGTGACTGTGCCCCTCGCTTTAGGGGCCTTACTTGATGGGCATGCACACACGCTTGCTCCAGGACTGGTATTAACGCCCCAGGTGGTTGACAGAGCATGCAAGAGAAGAACACGGTGGTGTACTTCTGCCGTGTGTTCCTTCTGCAGTGCAGTTTGTTTCCATTAGTTTCTGGGGCAACCCTGAAGTCAGTCTGAAATGGGAGCCTTTCTGAGGACAGAACAAATCAATGCGGTGTTGAGCCTTCCAACCAGACAATCTATCATATGGAGAACAAAATTAATTTCTCTGCAGCACTGTTGTGTTTTAGGTGCTCTCAGAAGATGAGATTTTTTTTTTTTTATTTGGGGATCATTTGTGCATGTGTCCCCAGATATATTTTACCGATGTTGTGAGGTGTGACAGCAGAATAGGACTTTATGTCTTCAGGATAAGAACTTCCATTAAACTCACTAATTCAGAAGCAGACACTATAATTCATACTGCAGCCAGGAAAACAGCAACCTGCCCTGTCCTAGATATATTTTCCAGGAGGACACAAATCGTTGCTTTTCTGCATGTATGAGTACGTACATGCTTTAGACTCTTTCTCCCCTTTGTACCATGTGAACCCAGGAGAGAAGACCCGTCTCTTCATCCTGCTGTGTGGTTAGTTGCCTGCAGTCTTAAGCCCTGTTGGTTACAAAAAGGCAACATCTTAAAACTGCAGTGTTCACACTGTTAAAATAACTTTTCCTTTAATATTTTGGTTTTGTGATTAATGGCAACTTGGTTGTAACCAATTCTACAGGACTGTTGTATTATATCATGCTTTTAGAAGTAAGTTCAGTGTTCCAAGAATGTTCCAAGAGTTACCTTGACCCTAGTAAGATGTAGCTAAACCAGAGGGTCTTTTCCGCAGTCTGTCCTACTTCTCAGAAAAGACTGAAAAGCTTGTGTGATTTATATCACCTAGAACCCTTATGAGCTTCACAAGAGTCAGAGTTCGTGGTACACACCATTTCAGATAAATGTGAAGCAGAGATTGAACATCCATTGCTGTATCAGAAGCACAAAAAACCATTGTGAATGGCAATTTCAACCCCTTACAAAACTGAATTAAAGGCAGTGCAAGTATGCTTTTACAAATTGGTTTAATTGAGATCTGAATGGTTTATTTTCCTCTGTGGACTGTGTCTAAGGAGTTAAATGGCCTTTCTGGTGCAACATCAAGTTTAGTGGACATTTAAAAAAATGAATAAAACACACTGTTGTGGGGGTTAAGTATATATAAATACAATTTTGATTTTCCTATTTTACAGAACTGACAGCATTAATAGGCTACAGGTTTACAATTTTAAAATTACAGTTGCACAATAGGGAGAGAAGAATAAATGTGCCCTTTTCCAAAGAACAAACAGTACTAAAAGTTGAACTGTAGCTGGGTATAGGGCTAAGTCTTGAAAATGTGCTTTCATTTTCAGAGCACAGCAATTTTCAACCAAAGGATTCTTGAGCATCCCACTTTAGGGTCCTAGTCCTGTAGTTCTCTCTCATGCGAATTCATGTGTGTTTTTGTCTGAACTACAATACAAACTGAGGCTGAAGACAGTGCTATGGTTGCACCAGCACTTCCAAAAAGCTGTGGCAGGATAAGGTACACATGAAGGATGTGGACAGAGATGTTTCAAGCTCAATTTCAGGGTCCCTCCTTCCCTTTTTGACTTTTCTGGTGCTCACAGGAATCCTATGTGTATAAATCATCCTTTATGAGCCAAACTACCATCCATAGGGATGCAGCACTGCAGTAGTCGGTGTTGCAGTGACTTTGGGGAGCTTGCATATCGCAGCCTCACATCTCACTGTCAGTCCAAAAGCTGACGGACATGCTTCATAAAAGGGATGAACAGTGAATATAGTTAATTTTTCATTAGTCTGCTTGAGCTAATAAAATCACTGTTACATACAACAAATAATTATCAGTGAGGAGCATTCATTGACTGGAAACGTGGCCTGTAAATCTGCATAAAGTCTTTGCTGATGATGTGTGACTGTTACAATGACAAACAAAAAAGTTGTAGATAATAGCGAGGGCAGGGCAGATGTGGTGTGTGGACATAATTGCTTGGGAAGTCAGGAGGAAGTAAGCTGCAGAAAGCACTGCAGCAGTGTTTAATGTCAGGGTATGGGTCTATGAGGAAGGAGTGAAGGTTATGGCAATGTAGACAATGTCCCGGAAATGTATCATTCCGAGAAGTCACTTGGGGGGGGGGACGACGACTCATCTTCCAGATTGTTCTATATGAAATGTCATGTGATGCTGTGACAAAGGAGTTTATGGAAGTTGCTTTGAGGGCACAAAAGGACAAAATCTAAGAATTTAAGAGGATTTTACTACCCTTTATAGCAGTTTGAAACCAGCTCTGGAACAGATATCAAAGTCTATACCTGGGGTCTGTGTTTCTGGGGGAAAAAAATAATGGTACATGTGTAACAAAAGCCCAAAAGAGGTGCTACCTCAATTGATTTATAGTGTCAGAAAGAAAACTGTGTAGTGACTTGATTACAGTGTAAGTGCTTTTGGGGATGCTTACAGTTTTCTTTAGCTGCTCCTAGAAAGCTGTAACCAAAACTAAGAAATTCATGCAAGAAATAGAGCATATGATTTCAACAGTGAGCCTTGGAATGCACTGCTGAGGGGTTTTCCTCTACTGTGTGTCATCACATTAGGAGAAGATATTTTCCTGGAAGAACTGTTTGGGCCTGTTACAGGTTATGAATTAATCAAAGAATAGTTTTATGGCTGAATACAGGATCAAGTGGCTCAATATTCATATCCTGTGATATGCAGATCAGATTATGCCTATGTCTATATTAGGAGTGTATTATCAATATAAGAATAGTGCTATGGTCACATTGTGGTTGTAATGCAGTTATAACTACACCTTTCCAGGAGTTAACCAAGTCAGAACAGAAAAAATAACGTTTCCAGTGATAATTTTTATATCCAGAAATACTACTGTGCTAAGCAACAGCTATACAATGCCTTGAACATGTCAGTCTTATTGCATTAAACTGAATGTGCTTGCAAAAGAGCAGAAAGAGAATACTGAAAACATTACGCCAATCCTAAGTATCATTCATCTTTCTCAGCTTCGTACATTCATACATCCATAAAACCTGGCAGCTAGGAAAGTGATTATTAGTTAGCTGCTTGCTTAGCCATTCTATCTGATATCTCACAGTTTGTTATGTATATTTTTTCCAGTAGCTGACTGTAGTTAAAGAGCATTCTATGGAGTAAGCCTGCATACAGCTTTTCCAGCTGAGCGGGAGAGATGAGCCACGTTGCAAGAGTCTGTCAAAAATAATCTGCTGTCTGTACACTTCCCTTATCTGCCACATCACTCTGTGGATGTGAGCACCATGGGTGTTCTGTGCCGTCAACAAAACAAAACAGGATGTTACTCCAACCTTTGTCAGAAACATGTTTTAGCCTTGTGGTTTACTGATGGTAACAATCCATCCTGGCAGTTAGACATATTTTAATCTTAATTGGGTTTACTTAGGCCTCAGCCATGAAAGTTTGTTTACAAGTTCTGGTGTTCTACACTGGAAGCAGTGGCAAATCTAGGCACATAATAAAAGCAAGGATGGTAGTCAGTTTCCTTTTCCCATTTAATCTGTCGATTCCATGGCAAGTACTTTCACGGGTAATGGTGGGCAATGGATTGATGGAATGATGTAGTCTTTCCTGCTTAGAGGACTGAATTTTGTCTTGAAAACATATTAAACTGAAATGCATTAATGTTTTATTAGTAAGCTATCTGCACGTTTTAGCTGTCAGTGTATTATCTGCTTGGAATTAGATGTTTATTTAATACTTCATCATTCTCAGTACTGTCATTTAAAAATAAAAATAATTTAAATAGTGTATTGCATTATGTTTTAATAATGAATTAGCACTTCGTGTTAGCGAAGCTACTAAAATTCATAAAGCTAGAAACATGATAATATCCTTATCTAATTTGTTCAACATAGTGGGTTTTCAGTATGTTTTTAAAAGGTCAAGTGATTTCTTGAGAAAAAGTGGATGTGGAAATTGTGCTAGCAGAGCTATTTTCTTTCAGAAGTTGTTTTTTTCCCCATTTAACATTTCATAAGTGTTTCAAAGTAGAAGTTGAGTCTGCTTTTTGGATATTGTGTTAGCAAATGGATTTTTGTAAAAGAAAACGAAAAACTAAACATATTGACAGTTGACTAGCGATTACATATTTCCTTGCAAGTTCGTATACGCTTAAATAGTTCAGTATTGATTGTTTTTTCATTCTGGTGTTTCAACTCGGATTAACTCTGAAAATAAAGCCAATAAATTTAGACCTACATGAAACTTAGCTGCCAGCTTCTCATTGTCCATGTAAAATGTGGCCTTGTTAACTTTAAAACACGGTAGCTCCTTATATAGAAGCATGTTCTGGGCAAGAGCTTGAAGACTTGGGATATCTTGATTTAGCTGGTGCAGGTCAGGTACATATATGTTAGTTCTGGCACTGGAGTCGGTGGCTTTCTCTACTAGTTGCCTAAGGCTACCTTGACACCAGCTGCCACCTGAAAACAACCAAAAAGAGAGCTGTGGCTTCAAAGGCCTTTTCAGGCCATGATTTAGCAAGGCACTCAAGAATTACTTCTGTGGTTGATGTTCAGCATGTCTTTAAGTGCTTTTGCAGAATAGGGAGCACTGAAATGGACTTTCCATATGAGTGGTTGGTGACAGAGCTGACAGCCTTTCTCACACCTATCCCCCTCACAGGCGCTTTATTCAGCAGTGGGTCTTTCTCCCATTTTTACATGCAAAATACAAGAAATCATAAAAACACATATTTCAGGAAAGTGATAAATATATTATGGTAACTATCTTTTTCTTCCCTTAAGAATTTCCTAAATCATAAAAGTTTTGGTTATATAAGTGCGGAGCGTTTGAGAAATGCAGTTTTCAATGTTTTTTAATATCAGAACTGCAAAGCAAAATAAAATTTTTCACAATAATGCTTAGTCTTCGCAGTTAGACTACAAAAAAACTGAGGTGAAACAATCACAAGGAGAAAATACTTAGCTAATAGGAAAAACTTTGCAAATTAAAAAAAAAAGCTGTATTTTTATAAAAAGTAATAGTGACGTGCTGCATATCACAGGTTAATTTAAATGGAAAATATTAGTGAAACTGTATTTTAATGTATAATTAGGGAATCAGATTATTTCACCTTCTAACAGATTAAATTATTGCTGGGAGTTGACCCATGGCCATTATATTATTGCATGGTGGACTGCTCATTATAGTTCTGCAGTCCTAAAGCACTCTTCTGCTTTTATCTCAGTGAGCATCTGTTCCTATTATTTACAGTTTCTGTTTCTATGTCTTGCCAAAAGCATTAAAAAACCCCCTATGTGTACAAGTTTAAACCTTTCCATTTGAAACAGATTATTCTTTTATAGTAAAATGTCTGCGAGGCATAAATACACAAATTGAAATGCGACTTTCAGACAGAACTGAAAGTCTGGAGCTTGCTTTGGCCAAGGGCTACTTTTTTTGTTGCACTGCTGACACGGAACAGATTTTTGTCTCTTAAATGCCATTTTCTATCTGTATGGGTGCATTTGGTTTCTTCTGCTTGGCAAAGGCTTGTCCAAATAATGACCTCACTTTTGTTGCTTCTGTTGGCTTGTGTGTAGTCACGCACATCTCCAGGAGAATGAGCTGGGCAGATGTTGTGAGTGTAACAAAGCACCTGTATGGTCCGGGACTTTGAGGCGTAGTGGTGAAATCTAGCATTTTCATGCTTCGTGTAAGAACATCTAATCAATGTTTTTAATGTTTGCTGTTGCAGTCAGGTTAGTTTGTGTGCTGTTGATGAGGTTTGATGTTGATTGCCTTGGATTTCTTATGTTTTTTATGTCTCTGGTCATGTAAGGAGTGTAAAATTATCCTCACTGCACCCTGCATTGCCTCTAAACAGTCTATGAGCGCAGTTCAGTTGCAGTACCTTTGGTGATCACAATCGAAGGCCAAACTGTTTTCTCTTATAAATCACATAACCAAAGAGCAGAATTTAACCCCAGAAGATTTTATTTTGCTTTTAAATCATTTCATGTAACTTTTCATGTTGCAAATGGTCCAGAAATAATAAATGGAAAAACTATATAGAATTTCCCAAAGCCTTTCACTGACTGCAATGAAATGCAAGGATGGGAGCAATGACCTTTGACAGTTTTTCTGTTCATCCTTGGAACTTGCTGTGTGAATAAACTTAATTAGGAGGCTTGCACATAGTTAACAAGACCTTTCTTATTGATGGCTTCTGCCTGAATGCTGGATCCTCCTGGGGTTACAGGCCAATAGAAGTTTAAAATAAGCGCTGAGCACAGTCGTTTCCATTTGCCATTGTTCATTTAGAAAATATATTATTTCTGTCAAGAGATATTCTGTATAGTAGCTCTTTACTAACATGATATGAAGATCATTCAGATTGCTACCTGGGCAAAAGTCAGAAGAACACATTCAGTAGTTGCTATCTCAGGCTCAGGTAATTTTATGTACAGTAGGGTTGAAATATTTTCCATTTTCCAGCTGTTCAAAATCTATTGAAGAAGAAACTGCTTACAGTCAACTTCTGGTTAAATTTCTATAGGAAAAGTAACCTTAAATGCTGTGACATTATGATTTAGAAACAGTTCAGAGTCCTTTTACCTTGGAGAACTGCAAAATGTCACTCTTGGAGTGATGTGGGGCAAGGTACTGTACTTATAACAATTCATTTTTTATATTTTAATCTTCCTCTTTAATGATTTCTATCAATTTTCCTGCCTATTTTAGCAGCAGCCATACAATATTAGCTCCTTAAATGCTGCACAGGCAGTACAAAGGATCTTTTTAAAACTCCTGATAACAAAATATGACCTTTAATTTATCAGACAAGTCATATGTTTTCTTATCTCCTTCTTGTTGCTTTTCATCTTTTCTTGCTTGCTTTTGATATAATACACCAATCTCTCAAATAAGCAATCCAACACTGCACAGAGACAGATATTGCATTATAGTGAGGAAGCGAGAGTCAGGAAGAGCACACTCTTTGTTTAATTACTAATTAATCCAGTGAAAAATAATCAAAAACAAACAGGGCGGAAGGTAGTTGATTTGAAGTGAAGGATCAGATCTCCCTGAGAGGTTAATGAGAGTTCTCAGCTTTATCCTGTAGAAAGTTGTGAGAATATGATTTCATTTGTTTAATATTCAAGCAAGAAACAAGGAGCTTACAGGTGAAGACAAGATGTTTTGGTACAGTCTCTAGTATCAGCAGAATATGAATCAACTGACATGTACATCTTCCAACAAATCTGACAATTGGATTCTTCTTTAAGGCAACCAAAGTTTTGCTTTGTGTTTAGCAGTGTTGTAAACTACCAGTGAGATATTTCACAGTGAGCAGAATATCCTCCTAGGATACCTAATATTCAATATAAGGAATTTGGGAGTCGCTGTAGGGTGAAAATGACCATATTGTGTTATGGTCATTTAATATGAACTTGCCAGGTTTGGCACTTCAGAGTTCGGAGAAGTCATACCACGTGGTGGTTTCTTTTTTTATAGGTTAGCTCTTCTGGAATAAGGTAAGGCATTGTAGACTTGCACTCATTATTTATTTGCTACAGTTCTAAATTTGCTCAAGTTCTTTCTCTGACTTTAGAGTTTCTAGGCACTTCTGTCTTCTCACCAAGCTGATGGTAAGGGTTGTTCAAGATGTCCAGTGGGAAAAAATACAAATCCTGGAATTGTGTGTCTACCTTCCCTTTGAATGCTGGAGGAGGCCCAAATCAGCCTTATGGATACGTAATGCCTTGTACAATAGGCTTCAATGCTGACCACTGTACTTTCCTCCGTCTCTCCCAACTCGTCATCCTACAGATTGCAACATGTAGAGCTGGCATATTTTAGCAAGAGAACCCATTCAGAACTTTCTCATTCCTGGACCAAATACCAGATAAGTCTGTAAGCACTCAGCAAAAATCTGGGTCAGAGCAGTGTCAGTCACACACACACACACACACAGAGAGTGATTTCCTGGGGTGGACCTCTTGTCCTCTGCCCCATCCAACCCAGGCTCATGCTTGTATATCCTGGACCCAGTGGGTTGTGATGGAAAAGTGGGTTGTGTTTGCGGGCATAAAGGCAAGCTTACTGATGGCTGCTGAGGACAAGAGGCTCGTGGGTAATAGTAAGGCTATTTATGAAGGCAAAAGACAGGATTAGATGACGGGATATGCTGCAGACTAGGAACTATGTTTATTAGGAGCAAGACTCACTAGAGGTCTAAGGTGGCAGGTGAAGTAAGGTTATGCCCTAGTACACCCTACTCGTGCATGGGAAGTCTGGGAACATACTCTGGGTCTGCAGCGTACATGTCAGTTGGGAGCTGTAGCCTGAGTGACCTTTCTGAGGTGTCTTTGGTCAAACAGAGCAACATATACATAGCCACTGAATTCCTTACATGCCAGTTAAAGAGTGTCTGTATGCTGGCTATTTGAAATGCATTATGGTCTGAATCTATTGTAATCTTAATATGAATTTACGTTGTGATGGTGATACTGAGACAATATGAACACGAGCATGACAAAATTATGTGCAAGTCATGTAAAAGTTTGTGCTTGCAATTGATAACACTTAACATACCACCCCTTCTTTTGCTGGGAAGAGGCAAGCTGCACATTCAAAATCGTTTGTAGTAGGAATTTTAGACCACAGTCTTTGCATCTCCAGTTTATTCCAGCATGAATATGTATTTGTATACACAAGTGTGTGTGCACAGTAATAGATGATTCAAATGAACTTCATTATGGGCCATTACCGAGATAGTGTCTCACATGGCTAGTCTGGGAAACAAAACCATAATGTGGACTGTTTGCCCCTGTACCACAGAGCTGCTGGGGCTTCCTCCCATGCCGTGCATCTGACATTTCAGTCAGGTTTCGTCCCGAACTGCATCTGGAGGAATGATATGGGTCTCTGCCTTCCTCTCGCAGATGTCGGGAGCGTCATGATTCAGAAGCAGCAGTGTCAAGATCATGATGAGCAAAACTGGGGAGAGGGGGAGGTTATAAATGGAGATAGACCTTGGTTTCATACTTTGTTATTTATTTCCCTAGCAGATCGCTGAGACTAACAAGGTGAATTTGTATTCTGTTAAAGGGTTTGTTTCAAAGAAAATATTCTCTAGTCTAGGTTGTTCTTCACAGACTCTCGATTTTCAACCTTCTTACTTATTTTCTTTCAAGGATGCTGCTATTTCACATCAATAACTGACACCTTTATTTCAGAGAACAAAATAGAATTACACTCCAGCACTGACAATATAATAAATCAGGAGGGATAAAATACATATTAGTGAAGTTCACATAGTTGGTTTGTCCCAACTGACCTATAGATATAAAGGTATGATTAAAGTTTTTTTGGACTGCTTCTTCTCAATCTTGCCCCAAGATTTAGCTCCGACTCAAAGATTTGACCTTTGCTGCTCCTCTCTGCTTACCTTGATTCTTTGGAATTATTGTTATTCCCTTGAAGCCTTTCTGCCTGCACAGAATTAACACTGTGTTGTGACAAAATATTATCTGCTTGGCAGAAGAATGAAGCCATCTAGAATTCAATCAGGTTAGACAATGTCACAGAGCACATCCTGAATGACTCATTTCTACCTGGCTTTTTTAATCAACGAAATCTTGGCCATATAACCAGAAAGTGTCATGCTGGATAGTCACATAGCTGCCTACAATTAAAGTTTAGGCATATCAGTTGCTTTTTATGAATTACGGTTGAAAAGCCTGTCTGCCAGAGCACTTAATGTTTCAGACAGGTAACAGAAATAATATCTCAAAGCTGCAGTTTTATTTATAGTATGAAAATATTTATTAACCTTCTTGGAAGTGTTTTCACTGAAGTTTCTTGTGGTTCACCATATCGGTAAATACAAGCATAAATAAAGGAAGCATCGAAAACGTGTACTGAATAAACCTGAGAAAAACAGTATGTGGTATTTATGTTTTCCCTACTGGGGATAAGATTGCCAGATGAAGTAAATGCACAGAGTTTTACTAAATTCAGCTATTGTGCTTGTTTTAGCACAGTTCAGAATTCACAACAGCTATCCCAATTCATTGTAACTTAGTGTTTGACCCCAACTAACTGTTTTGGGAAGAAGCAGTTGTTGAAAAGAGGGGTGTTACTTTCACAATGTAATAAAAGGGTGGTTTTAATGTTGCTTCCGTTATTTCCAGTGCACATATAATTTTTTTATCTACGTATTTGTTAATTATATATGTGCCTAGTACTTTCCTCATTACTAAACCTATGTGTTCTCCTTGAAACTGAATCTGGGTAAGTTCCACACTATTTCCCCCTAGCCCTTCCATTTATATTATAACCTAAAAGAATTTAAGCTAATGTAATAGTGTCAAATTGAGATGCATTTGACAATGCACTTCTCCTCTGATGAGGGATGGGCTAATGTAATCAGCAATTATTTTTTTCTGTGACCTTTACAAATCAAATGATTATTTCCTTGCTTTTCATTTGTATTTTGCTCCCAGTGGTGCAAGACTGCTGCAGTTAGTATGAAACATAATTTATAGATAGAATCACATTATAATAGAGTGAAATATTCTCAGAAAATGTACATACTGCATGGACTTTTTAATGAAATAATTCAAAGAAATGTATAAGCTGGCCCAGACTAAATTTATGCTGTTAATTCACAGAGGAGTTTCCATGATCACCATAGCGATGTCCTGGAGCAGCTGCCACATAGTGAAAGTAGAGGCAGGGATAAACCTTGTCTAGTATAAATCCTGTGTTAGTAATGGAATTACAGTAGAGTGATGCCATAGAATTAGGTATCCAGCCCGGTGACTGCAAGGAGCTCCTTCTACCAAATGCACCTAGTTTACACCCACTGGTTGAACAAACATCATAGTTTAATGCTTTCCCAATGTATATGCAGTTGTGAACAGTGTTACATTTTGACATGACCTTACGGTTCTTCTGAGGTCTCCAGAGCATTTGTTCATGAAAGGCACCCAGTCAGTAACAGCGGGTGAATGATGATCTACATCCATGACACTTCTTTCCATTGTGACTCCTTATGCTTGCAAACCTCTTCTGAACAATTTAGATTTTTCTTATAAATTACTTAGAAGAATCCTGCCCACCACCCCCACCCCCCTTTTATTTTTATTTTATTTAATGTAGATAACAAAAACCCCGTACCCAACAGCAACAAAACCTTGTGATTCATTTGGTTTAAGTTTCGGAAACCTTTTGGAAATCGGACGTTCTCTCACTTATCCAGTGTATCAACTGAGAACACCTCAATAAAAAATACAGAAACATGTTATTGAAAAGCTAAACATGTTAAAAGTAGCTGTCTGTCAGGGAACATAAATTCTTAACTCACTGGTGTGTATATATATATATATATATATATATATATATATATATATATATTTATTAGAAGATACAAATCCAGAACAGAAACATGGAGGATAGCACTACGTGTCTTTGTTAGCATGTCGATCACGTGACATTTCTCATGTTTTTCCTGCGCTTCTCAAATTTCCATTTAATCACAAGAAGTTGGTTGTATGTGCAGATCAGGATGAAGAGCAGAAATTTTAAAGATCATAACCAGAAAAAAAAAAAATTAAGGTATTCTGTGTTCTCACAAGAGCTTTTTATTCTAATTTTTTTGTTTCTTGGAAAGGCAGAAAAAGGAAAGTTTCCATAAAATACAGTTTTACAAAGAATGTTTCTGAAACGTGACAATAGAGAAAAATATGCATATGAAAAAACCAGACTATATGTTTTATAAATACACCCATGGAGTTTTTGGTTTTGACATGCATGTAGAACTTCACATAGCATATTTTCCCAGAGAAGTTGTTGAACCAGCTTCTGCGGTTGTCCAGAGGAGTTGTGGATGTCCCATCATTGCAAGTGTCCAAGGTCAGGTTGAATGGACTTTGAGCAACCTGACCTAGTGAAATATGTCATGGCAGGGGAGTTGGACTAGATGATCTTCAAATGTCCCTTCTAAACCAAACCATTCTGATTCTACTTTGGAACGTGAATAGGAAAAGGATATCGTCTCAAAAGAAAGTAGAGCAGCATGTGGCATAGTGAGCTATGTCCATGCTAAACCAAATGAGGGAGGCATGGAACATAGAAAGTAGCAATTCATGTCACTACAGAATAAATATCTGCATAAAACTGCAATGGGTTCCAGCACAGAAGCTGTTGTTTCTGGGAGATGTGGTTCTGATTCTTCCCTGCAAGCCTTTTATAGCTTGTGACGCTGGCAGTGAGGATAATTGTCTGACAAACTAGAACATTGATTTTTCTGAACTTGGATAATACGTTGGTTTGATAATTAGCAGTAGGATCCTTCTAGCTCAAGAAAATGAATTTCTGAGCACCGCATGGGCTACTGCATCCTGTACTTAGCATTTTCACGGCTTGGTCCGTTGGTGGGTTTTGAAGTCAAAGATAGCATGCACATTTGAGCTAGTGATTGACTTTGGATTCAGACCTGAATTAGGAATGATTGCTTTTTACTCATCTGGCTCTTCTTATCTCTCAGGTTCTTTACTAATATGAACCAATACAATGGAAAAAAAAAGTATTGTTGGTCTAAAATACTACTGCCACCAAAAACCTGTACATTGAAGGAAATACTTGGGTTTACCATTCTGCTAAGAAAAGTTTTAAGTAATAGACATGGGTTTCTGAGGGATCACACCTATGTCATTCAAACACAAAAAGCTATAATTAGAAATACATATTTAAAGTGATTTGCTAATTATTCCTTGTCTGATATTTTTCTGACTATACCAGCCTTTTTTCATCCCATTGTTGTATTTAAAGAAGTCAAAGATCTCTGCACAGACTGAGAACAGATACGGTTTGCAAATATGTCAAGTTTGTGTTTTGCATTGCTGAGTTCTGGTTAGTTCTTCATTTATGAAACCCCACTACAGATGGCCTCTTGCTAAATTTTAAAGCGCTTCCACGTTTCAGAACCAGGCTACCTTTCAGCAAGTCACTTTTGTCAAAGCCTTGGTATTCCTTCCAGACACTGTCAACGTGTCCTATAGAATGTACAAACAGTGAATACCCTAGTCTCTTCTGTACCATGTATGTAAATCTCTGGGATTTATTTAAATTAAGCGAATAAGAATGTATTTTTTTCTGACTAGGAAATAAGCTACAGCAGCTCTATTTCTAGACAGCAGAAGTAAGTGTGCCTTAGATCGTGATTAAGGGTTGTGGTGTTCTTTAAATGACTAACCTGGAGTGAGAGGTTGGATGTCTTTTGAAAACTTAAACCTGTTTCACCTGAACATGTTTAACTAGTTAATAAGAAACATCAAAAAAGACAAAACCCTGAGGTCAATGATCATTTTTTGTAAAGCCATTCGATGATGTTTAAATTTGTTTTTTGGGTCTGTCTATAACATAAGTTTAATAACCTAGCTCAAATGCAGATTTCTAATTTTCAATTAACATAGGAATAATTTTGTTTGCTAAAATAAAATAAATGAATGAATGAAAAGTCTGAACCATGAAATGTTCTAGGTAGCACTTTTTAAAATTCCAAATTTCAAAAAATCATGTGGCAACTGTATAGCTCAAGCTTTAAGTATTAACTTTTAACCTTTGACCTTACAGATTTTAACCAATGAAATGTCTCTTTAAACTTTAAAGGAAACAATGATAACGAGCGCCTGGCGATTGCTAGACAGCGAATTCCATATCGACTTGGTCGAGTAGTTGATGAATGGCTACTCGACAAAGGTAAAAAACATTGATTAAAACTTCAAATAAAAAAATAATTTGAACATAACCAAGTAGTACTTCATTGTAACACTAATAAACATAAAAAATAAATTTCAGTAAAACTAAATTAAAAACAAATTTAAAAAAGTAAAATATAGAGTAATATTTGCATACCTTGTATAATAATTTCTATACATTTCTAGAAGTACCAGCTGTTTAATAACCTTACCCTGTTAACTTAAGGTTAAAGGGACTGTTAAATATAATCCACTAACTCAATCTATGAAGGTACTCATAGCAAACATTAACCAAAAATTATAAATCATTCATAGATTATATTACATGTTCCAGCATCTAAATTATTAACTAAAAATATATGTAGTTATGATATCTTCATTATGGTCCTGAAAAAAAAAAAAAAAAAAATTTGTTTAAACTGTAGGTATCTTAAATAGTGGGCAATATGAATTGCCATTCAAAATGAAGTCCCTTTAACGTTTGCAACCTTCTAAGGGGATTTTGGAACAAACACTAATTAAAACAGAACTTAAAGTTGTGTGCATGCTTTTTGTGAGCAGAAACCAATCTGCTAAAGTCACTGTTCTATTTACTAAGAGTGGTACTGTTGCTGAGGATTTCTCTGTTTAATGGAAATGTGCCATGATTTCTCCATCGGTATGTGTATCATTTCTGAAGCCGCTTTTACATCTAAAATCTTTTATTTTAATTGATAGCCTTGCTGAAAGCCAATCAGACATCTATTTTTAAATCTGCCTCTGAGATACTCAGTGTGAACCATGTGTTTTTTTTCAGTGTGGATGTTGAAGGAAAATAAACATTTAGATACAAAAAGGAAACAATTAATATGTAAATGTTTTATTCACTTCTAAAGATATGACAGATTACGGCATAACAATTTCTATAAAATTCACTGGACCTAGTGACTTGTTGACATACATATATAAACTCTGTGTGTATATACATATTTGTATATGTCTATACATACATAAACTCACATGTACATACTTAAAGCTATAGGCCCTGTGCTGTATTGCATGGAAAAAAACCTTTGAAATGTTGGCAGACTTGAAGAAAAAGTAAACTTAAGGAATTAGAAACCTGGCATTCTTGACGCACACAAAAAAGCTTAACACTGCTTTCAGGTAAAAGGGAGAGAGATATCATTTGTAGTACTGAACACATTTGCAAATATATTTGATTGGCCTTTTAGCAAAAAAAAAAAAAAAAAAAAAAATCCCAACATGCTGTAAATTAAGAAAAATGCAAACGCTCTCAAAATTTACACATTTCATGGACACCTCATTAACAAGCAATGAATTATGAGTCAAATCCTTTTCTTATAGTTTATTGCTCTCATTATTCACCCCATGAAAATCTGTTATCACTTGTGTAGAGTATAGTGTTCACAGTCAACATTTTTGCATGTATATAATATTATCTTCACAGGGCGTCAGCTCACAATCTTCAATAGCCAAGCAACCATAAAAATTGGAGGCAAGGAACGTGGCCATCCTTTCCAAGGCCAGCTCTCTGGTCTTTACTACAATGGCTTGAAAGTTCTGAATATGGCAGCAGAAAATGATGCCAACATCGTGATAGAAGGAAATGTGAGACTTGTTGGTGAAGTGCCTTCCTCTATGACAACTGAGTCCACAGCCACAGCAATGCAGTCTGAGATGTCCACGTCAGTCATGGAAACAACCACCACTTTGGCTACCAGCACTGCCAGAAGAGGAAAGGCCCCCACAAAAGAACCTATTGGGCAGGTTAGTCAGCTTCCTCATCTCTTGCAAATATTTTCCTGTCTTTGAGTGTGGCTTCCTATATCGCATTCACTCTACAGATGAAATTGTTCCTGTTGAAGAAATGCACGAATTGCAGATAAAAGTTTTGTATCGTACATGAGTCATGGATGCTATGCTGATCAACACTTAGAGAGAAACTAAGGACTTTGCTTCTCTTCTAAGTTAGGCAAACTTACCGGTTCACATTCTTCTTGTGCTTGTGTTTTAGTGCCCTGTCATCCTTTTTCATAGTGGTGCATATTTTTAATAATCTTTCTTCCTCTGATGACTTATATTGATTATTTACAGTGTGGGAATGCAGGATGTCTGGAGTTTGGGGTAATGAAATGAAGTGGTGGCTTTATCCATGACGTAAAGAAAAGAGACCCATTTTGAAGAGGGAAAAGGAAGGAGGTGTAAAGACAACAAGTTGGGAGAGGCTGGAAGAGAAGGGATTAGCAGTTTCTCTAGTCCCACGATTGATCTTGGGCAGAATTCCTCATAAGAGGCAATGGCAACAGAGGGAATTAAGACTGCACCGTGGGAGACTCAGGCTCCAAGTCAGAGGCTGTTGTTTACTGTTGTTTGTCAGTATTTTCATCTCATTAACATAGTGGTATATTTACTAGCTGTCAGGATCTCTGTATAATATGTTGGGGAATTTAATTATCAGGGAAAAAGGGGGAAAAACAGGTGAGTGAATTAAGTACCTTCATCTTGAGGATACCTTGAGTAACAGCGTTCGGACTTTGCGCTTTAGAACCTAAAACTTAACAGGACATTTCTGTGGCAGAGAAGATTGTTTTATATTTATACTACCTTAAAACAAAGCAAACTCTTCCTATGTTTACTTGTTTCACATACTTGCTTGTGTGCCCACTATGCCATCAAGCCATGACAGCTGCACCCTGAGAGTCAGAAGTAGGACAAGGGGCAAAAAAGGTGTCACGAGCTGTAGGGAGGGACAGGAGCACGATGTGATGAATGAGGTTAATTTTCTGAAGAATGGAAGAGAAACATGCTGGTTAGACTGCAAGGATGAGGTCAAGTTGCCTGTGTGCTGTGTTAGATGTAGAGGTAATGAAATCAAGTGGTGACTTTATCCATCAGGTAGAGAAAAGAGACCCAGTATGAAGAGGGAAAAGAGGTGTAAAGACAAAAATTTGGGTGAGGCTGGAAAAGAAGGAATTAGCAGTTGCATGGCTGGAATTTGATTGGGATATCAGACTCAACACTTCAGCTTTTGTGTCTGTGGTGTTTAGTACACTTTATACTATGAGTTGAAAACTACGGTGATGTCAAAGTAAAAATTGTTATTTTGTGTAAGGAAGCAGAACATTTAAGAGTGAGCTTTTAAAAAACAATTTTTACTTGTATTTTCAAATAAACACAGGTTTTATGTGTTTTCCTTGTTTCTTTAAAGTGCATGAGAATCCAGAGGGGGGCGGGAGGGAAGTGGATAATAAAACCCAACTAGAGAGATACGTGCAACCAGCTACCTCCAAAAACAACGGTGAGGTGTAATTTTTTTCTGAAGAGGGGAAAGAGATGTTGAGGCAAAAAGAACTTTCACAGATCTTCTGTTTCTAAACTGTGGTGCCTGAAATAAGCTGTGGCGCTTGCCAGCCTCATCAGAGCATCTGCACAATTTATTTAGAGCACTTTGCTGCCACTGGAGCAGGGTGACCTCAGTGCAACCGTATCATTCTCTCGCCCGTCCTGGCTGAGCTGGTTACACCAGAATGCTGTCAGCATCTGCTCTTTGATGTCCCACCACCACAAGCCTCAGGCATGCCCCAGGAGCATCCAGAGGTGCACAGCATCTCACCAAAGTTCGGAGGGTGAAGGTTTAGATCAACCCTTCTCACCTATTAGCCTGGCTGATGCGAGTCCTTGATGCAGGCCATTTGAAACAACTTGGCAGGAATATTTATGCATCTAAGGGCCTGAAATTGACCTTTCTGAGGAAAGTACTCAGTGTTAATGCCGTTACAGCACATGGCATCCTGAGTCTATAACTGAGCCCTTCTTGCCACTAATAATACACAGTGGTTTACTTCAGCTATGTCTAAGCATCCTGCCTGGTAGGATCTGTGTTGTCATTACAACTGAACACTTAATTAGTCAGGGACTGCACTGGAACACAGTTTGCAATCAGGCCAGTGATTTGATTTGGAGAGATTGATAACATTCCCAAGTCAAAACTCAAGTTTGTCTGCAGGATGCTATGTTATTCATGCAACAAATTCAGACCTAGGAAGCTACTAAATGAACTTAAGGACATAATCTCTTCATTAATACCTGTTTTCTTATTCCATCTGCATGTCATAATTTCTCATAGCACTCCCATGGGTCTGTCCTGCAGGGTGCTGAGTAATCGCTTTCCGTCTTGGTGTCACTGGGAGATGAAGGCACTTACAATTTTATGGAAAAATCTGCTTTTAGTTTCTGCATTCCCTTTCATTTTTGTTCTTGCACCTTTTTTTTCTGATTTGTATTGATATATAACCTCTGCAAGCATGTCAACTACATTGACATACTGTACTGCACAAGAAGAAAAGTTACCTTTCTAGCATTAATTAGGTTACTGAAGAAAATATGCAGCTGAACAACAGTTGCTAATGAAAAAACCTTACATTATTGCAAACCAGTGCATGTCTGAAATAGGAGCAAATGATCTAATCAGTCAGAGATTGTTTGCTCCATTTGCTGAGGTATTGAATTCAATTAAAGATTACAATACTTAAAGAAGATCATTTAAATCTCTATTTATAGGAAATGTTCTTTTAAAAAACCTATGGTGTTAGTGCTTAAAGTGATGGAGTGTATGCTTCTCAGCAGATCTCTAACTAATGCAACATATGATAAAAGATAGACATGATACTTCCAGAAAATATGTTGAATACTGTTGTGCATGATTTTAGATAAAGGAGGTCTTAGCGCTCCTGAAAAAAAGAGCTTTTTGTTTGTGACTCTGCTGTAAATGACGGTTTTCCCTACTTGGAGGCTGTGTCATATTTTAACAATGGATGTTTTGGTGATGACAGACATCTTAATTATTATACTTGTAAATGTAGATTTTTCAAAGGGGAGAAAGGTACTCAAAGCCTATTGAATGTCAATGGTAGGTGAACACCTCATTTTCCTTAGCGCCTTAAAAATCCCACCCCCCCTTTGATTATAATGGCATCTAGAGCTGTCAGCCTTCATGCAAGGCACTGCATAAACACACATGAAGTGACAGCCCTTGCCTCACATAACTTAGAGAATAAACAAGAGGTATAAGGTAAGGGGCGGGGGGAACAAAGCGGGGAGGAAATTAGTTGGTGGAAGAGGGAGCTAAAGGAAGCATTGTGCTGTTTCAGTGTTAACAAGCAATGTGCAGATTTGCAGCCATCGTGGGAGAGAGTTTACTGTTTGGTTTTTGATCCAGGTTCTTCAGATAGCAGCCCCCAAGCTAGAGCTGTCCTGTAGGATCATCATGTAGCTTACAGTAAACTGTAGAGCAGGCAAGGTCTGGGTTGCCCAGTTTGTCCCAGTTAGGCAGTTGGTGCAAAATCGGCACCAGTTGAGTGGTTGATGACAGGCTTTCTCTGTTTTGCTGCTCACTTTGCCATTGACAGCTGGGAACGTGCATGGTCACTGGCGTGGGAACTGAGGATTGCGGGACAGGTCCTTCATGTCCTCCCCCCCCCACTGGATAGGAGGACACTCAAAATTTTGCATATCTTTATGATCATGAAAAAATATCCACAACCTTAAGTGTTACAAGAACAGGACTTCTGTTAAGTGAAAGTGTGCATCTATGTGTTGCTAGCTTTCAGGGAGCCCTAAGTAAGCTCTGGGGCTCAGTAATCATGCCTTTGGTCTAAGAATAACATCCTCTTTATGAAGTTACTCAGCAAAATGATGCAGGTATTTTTTCTTCTATTTTTCACGCTCTTAGAAAGTCTCACTTGCAAGTTTTTGTATTCAATCATGAAGGTGATAATCTTCTTTTAAAACTGAAAATAAAGGAGATTCACATGTTGTATAACTCCAGGAGCCAGAATGTTAAGCAAAACATCAAGTACTGCAAGGCTTGCAATAAAAATTGCAAGAGTTGGCAGAAGCAGAAAGGCTTCAAAGGGACTTTGAGTATGGGTTTTGCTTGAATTAGGATAGCATAATCAGGCCTTTAGTACCTTTTTGGCATGGCTTTGTGGATCTGTATTAACTGGATGTCATAAATGAAATGATAGTAAATCAAGAATAATATGTTCATTGCTCATCCGTTTCTAGGGATTTGATTATGACAGCCCATCCACAGAGCAGCTTCTGTTCTCATGCGTTGGAAACTTTCTGAAAGTTGTGTGCAAAATAGCTTTTTTTATTTTGCATAAGGGATTCTGGCAGTCCTCTTTGTTCTCATGGGAGTGGGCTCTTATCAATAACGCTAAGCCACTTAACCAGCAATTGCAATATATTGTGAGATGATTGCATGTTTTGGAACAATAGGCACTGATTTTTGGTCAAGCAGTATTAAACTGACTTCATATTAAATTGTTGAGCTGAAATTTGGTCAGTTGCCTTGGAGGGCGTACATCAGGTGAAGGGTATGTTTCTTTATGTGTATTGAAGCAGCAGATTTAAATGGTATTCATTGTAGCAGGGACAATGACAGGCTTGGCTCAGTGTCTTCATGTGTCAAATAAAAACAAGCATATGAAAACGACAGGGATGTTTTCCATGGAAAGAGTTCAATTTTGAGAATGGTAGCTGAGTACATTTACAGGATAGTAAATGTGAGTCTATTTTATGGAGACACACTAATCATTAAATCAATGTAGTTAATAGGAGGAAGAGTATTTTCAACACCCCTAAGTTTAAAATTATCCACTGTATGGTTTCCAATGCCTTTTCTTATACACAGGGGTTGGGTTCCTTCCTTGCCTCTGTGCTGCTGCCACTTCTTTCTCCCAGTGTTCACACCAACCAGTCCACAGCTCATCATCCCCAGTAGGCAAAGCCCTTCTCCAGGGATCTGGTAGACCACAAGAATTTGACGCAACCGATGCTCACTAGTGTAAAATGAATCGCATAGCTTCCAGCATCACAGTGCTCAGCACCCATACTTGCTCACTAGGTGACAGAATCTGGTGAATTCAAGTGTTAAGGACAAATTTCATTTGCACTACGATCTCTATGCAAATGTGGTAGTTGTGGAAGTTGTTCATGTTTTGATTGCAGGTAGACAGAAAACTAGCTAGATGCATGAAATCCTGCCTCCCCTTTTTTTGTTGTTTTTTTTTTTTTTAATTTAAACTATGAGACTACGCTTTTTTAGTTTCTGATTATTTTTCATAATTCGATTGATTATTTAAAAACATAATTGTTTGTTAACACTGATACTCAGCTAGGATCTCTTGACCAGTTGCTAGAGAAAATACAGTCATACAGATGTCTGCACCTGATCAGCAATGATACTTCATGTCTACTGCACTATACAGTCCAGAGAAGGCTGACTCCTCTGGGGGCTGCTTTGTCTTTAGCTCTGTTGTGGATTAGCTTCAAGAGGCATCATCCAGCATGGTATGATGCATTTTGGTCATGAGACATGCTGCAAAGCCTTGCCTTTCACAGCTATTACCTGAGGAGGAGCAGCATGGAGGGGACCTTCTCCATTTCACTCTATGAATTGTTACTCTGACTTCGCAACAGAGTTTTAAGGAATTAACAGAAACTTGGAATTTTCTCAAACTGGCACTCCTCCACTGACATCCTTTCTTTGTTCTTGTTCAGTATGCAAGCTGACGGATAGGCTTCCAGCCCCTTAAAAAGGAAGCCAAACCATGTAATTTCCATTAAGCCAGTGGGATATGTCTAAAACCTTGAACAGTGCTTTGAAAATACCCCCTGCAGTGTGTATTCACAGGAGAAAAAAATGTTTGTAAATTAAATTACAACGTTGTTAGTATCCAAAGAACCTCAAGACACTTTTCTAAATTGTTGATTAATTGGTTGCAAATCAAAGTTTCTTTTTAAGTTCAACTGGGGGAAAAGGATCTGAGGCCACTTGCAGCTTCAATTTTATTGTTCCTTCATGTTTGAATGACCAAGCTCATTTATTACAAAGTCTGCTTTATTATGGGTTTTTTTTAACCCAAATTGGTATTATCCAATCTCAAATTGTGGCTTACTGCATTTTTTAAATATGATGAATTTAATTTTCAACTAGATCAATGTTATCTTGATACTAGCATTTTTTTCATAATGTGTTGCTTTTCTTTTTTCCCTAATATGTTGCTTGTGTCATGTTAGTGCTGTAATATTTCTAAAAGATCCTTTCCCATAATTTGAGGTATGGTATCTAATGGTTGCTGAGCAAAGTCACCCCCAAATTTACCCAGCAATTTGTTGTGTAGAAATGTTCCCCTTGCATTCACAGGTTCTTTCTTCCCACCGCTTTCTTGGGAAGGGTCCACTCACGTGATGCGGCGCTTGGTTCTGTCTTGTACTTGGTATCTGCCCGCTGCGCCTCCTCAGTGCCTCCCAGCACACTAAGCAGACATCGCTAAATCAGGATTATACAGAAATGGGATTGTTTCACCCGGGTGTAACAAGAGGCTGTTGCAGAGTTGGTGACCCACAGCCATCCAGTCATGTAGCTGTTACACACTTTTCTGCATTTGGGGTGGCTGAAAAGGCCTGGGTGTTAGTCGCTACTGATTTTCCAAAGCTTTGCAGGATCGAAATCCTTGCATTGTGCCCGAGAGCTGCTGTTCTCCTCTGAAAAGAAAGCAATAGTTGTTCAGTTCCCTTATCGTTCGCTGAAGCTGCAGTGAGCCTGAAGATCTTGTTCACCGTTTCCTTTGGAGAATTTCTATGACTGAAGTACTGTGTGTTTTACAGACTTGGCTCACACAAGTTCCTTTCAGAAAGCACGAAATAATACATTCTATTTCTTTCCTTTTGTGCATGATTTCTCGGAGCTGAGGGAAAGGAAGGCAGATTGAGTGGGGACGTGACTTTCCTCTCCCAGTGGTGGGAACCCGAAGCAGGTAGCCAGCCACCTGTGACAAAGCACAGCTTAAATGTGCTGCTACACTGGCAGACACACCGCCCACACCCCCCCAAGCATACGGCAGCAAAGCAGAAGTTCTGCTGCTGCAGCAAATGAGGATTGCAATAGTTTCCATCTACAAGTGGCACTCACGTTAAGTACCACAGGCTGTAGAGTTCAACGTGCTGTTACACATGGCAGGCAAGGACCCGTCTACAGCAGCACGTTGTTTGATGCTTTGTTGAACATCAGTCACATATCAGAACTTTTCAAACTGTAGGTGATGCAACCGTGTTATATACTGGGGGTTTCTCCATGACAAGACAGTGACATGACAGTGATAGTAACGTGTGAAGCTTTTCTGCTCACTTACTGTTATTAAGAGCAAAACTTCTTTCACAGTCAGGCCTGCTTTATTCACTGTAGATCACTTTCTTTAATGGAATAACTCTTGGGACTATGTGCAATTAATAAGTTAGTAAAGAAGTTTTATTCAAAAAACATTTGCCTTTTATTTTTTTTCCCCCCCTGTGAGTAGTACCAATATCCTATGTCTGCCTTGAATAAAACAGGTTCATGACAGCGCATTTAAACTGTTAGCTAAAGTTGTCTTTCAGTATTTGGTTCCATTTGGTATTCAGCATTTGATCTGAATAGGTGGCACTCAGGTTTTGTTTATATACAGGCATTGCTTTCAATTTAGGTAATTTCTAATAGTTATGTCTCCGCCCTCTTTACCTAGAGGATTTGCAATTCTGTTACAAATAAGTTTGCACACAGGCAGTGTATTATTTCTTCGCATAGTTTTCCTTATTTTAACCACTCTGTTGAAATGTCCCTTTTTTGCAGTATGGTTTTGCAAGCATATATATATATATGTACACACAGAGGAAGTTACTAGATTGGAATTTTTGTAATTCAAAGTTGAACAGTAAAGTTTCTGAAGTGACTTAAGGAAGAACCATGTGAGACTTTGCCATTTCTCCCAAGAGGGAACATAAATGATGGGCAGGGATATCTGCATTGAGGAAGAGAGGAACTGAAGTTGTCCCTTGGATCTAACTGTACCACAGTCTCCTAGAAGTGAATAAAAACATGGGCTGAGAAGTAGGAACCGTTTCCTTAAAATCCACTCTGGAGGATGATATATTAACCAATTAAACAGAAAACAAAGACCTAGGTTTGTATTCTGACCTGAGGGACATGATATCATCAATAAATTAGCGGAGTACTTCCCTGCTGTGAGATGACAATGGGGTGAGAATGAAATCCATTAATAGCTTTCATGTGTTCAGAGAGATTATTAAGGAGTACATCTGTATCTAGAAACACACAAGTGTAAGTACCATGTTTTAGGAGAACATGTTACAGGTAAAGTAGAAGTATTTCTGGAAAGAGCAGAAACAATGTGGGAGGAAGCCCGTGTGAAGAGACTGCATGGTGCTGACATACCCCCCAATACAGGAAGAAAAAGGGCTTGCATGGGAAACCAAACACATGAACCTATAATGTCCTATATTATTTTGCTACATCTTTTAATCTAGCCACATACTAAATGTTTGGGGTTTTGTGGGTGGATTCTGTCAAGAAAGAAGACTGAAGAGGTTGACAGGGTTGTTGAAATGCCCATCAGCATGCACGAGGTTTTGCTCAGCCCCCAGCATAACACTATAAATATAGAGAACACATTTATTCTGACATTTTCTTGCTTTAAAAGAAAAGGATGAGGTCAGAATAAATGGCCTTAGACATATCTTAAATGACACTTGCATATGATTTTCCAGGTTTTTAAAGCAGGGCATTAGTATCTATGCTGTGTAGATGTTGTGATAATGCTGGGAACAGCAAGAGTGAGATTCTGATGTTCATGTTCCATAGGTGACTCCACTGACTAATAGATTCAGGAGTTGATCATTTGCTTTTCGTTTCCTATCCAGATTCTCCTGTGACTTTTACAAATGTGCTGGTGTTAATAAGTACAAAACCCTAAGAGATTATTCCTGCTTCCTTCTATCTATTTCTGGTCACGTTTTGGGAAAACTAGCATAGATCCAGCCTCCATGGTAGACAAAGCCATGAATTCACTAAAATTAAGTGTCTGGGAGTTTTACCAAATGCTTCAGGAAGATCCAGCTAGTAAAACTGATAATTCCTTACATTAATGCTAAGACTTACTTGTTTAATTCCAGGCTCCCAGAGGTATGGAATACAAGAGTCTGAATACATTTTCTCTAGGTGTGATGAACTTGCTAATTAACTGATTTAATCCATACCGAAGCATTATCAATACCTCTGTATCATGCCACAGTGTAGAATAGCAGTGGTAGCTAGATGTGTGTTCCCTTCTTAAAATTACAACTATTTGCATATGTATTTGAGTGTATAAACATAATTTTTTAGTTATATTTTTGTGATGATGTCCCATTGCAACTAGGATAGCATAAACAGTTAAAATATTTCCCATATAATTTCATTGGCACTGACATTATCATTTCCTCTCCCTGAGGTAGATGCTGGTAGCCTGAATCACCATGTGCAGGAATAATCTAAGAAATAATATTTTCTATAGTAAGCCTAACAGCCATATTATAATCAAATGAGAAATTGTCATGGTTTAACCCCAGCCATCAGCTAAGCACCACACAGCTACTTGCTCACTCCCCTCTCCCCCAGTGGAGGAGGAGAATCAGAGGAAAAGATTAAGAAACTTGTGGTTTGAGATAAGGGCAATTTAATCATTGAAAAGAAATGAAATTAAATAAAAGAATTATACTAATAATGTTAACAATACCAATAATACTAACAATGCTAATAACACTAACATTACTACTACTAGGTAATGAAAATAATGGAAAGGAAAACAAATGATACAGCTGCTCACCACCTGCTGACTGATGCCCAGCCAGATCCTAAATAGTGAGAGTCAGAGCCCGAGAGTGAGATCAAGCCAGAGCAAGCCCCAAGGAGCAAGAGACAGCAACTGAGAGAGTGATGCCCAGTGCACCCCCTACTTACATACTGAGCATGACATTTTATGGAATGAAATACCCCTTTGGTCAGTTTGGGTCAGCTGTCTGGACTGTGTCCTCTCCCAGCTTATTGGGAACACAGGGGCAGTATCATAAGCCAAAAAAGCCATTGACTTGATCTAAACATTCCTTAGCATGAACTAAAAATGTGTGTTATCAATGTTCTTCTCAGTACAAGCAAAACACCAGCTCATACCAGCTACTGTGACGAAAATTAACTCTATCCCAAGTGAAACCAGCACAGTGGTAAAGGCAGTTATTGCATTTTCTTAACGAAATGGCTGTTGTGTTTAAAACCATACACACAAGTGGCAGGAGAGGAAGGTTCAGGATATGCTTATTGCTTTCCTCAATGGAATGGTTGATTGAAGAGTCATTTGGGATGACCCAGAATAGTTTTCCAATTTTATCAGCAACATAACAAGAACAAAGGTAAAGAAACTCATCTGTTCACTTCTATTTGTTTGAGGTGGTGGTGTTTTGTTGGTTTGTTGCTTTTTTATAATTACATTATTATTATTTATCATTAAATTCAGGCAAATCCGAAAAAAATCAAAATGAAAATTCCATCAAGACTACTGTTTAAAAATTTTTTTGCTTGTATTATATTCATTTAATTAGCTATAAATCTGTAAGGGGCTGACATCAGCCCAGTGTTTTCAATCAACTCTCTGAAAAGCTTTACAAATCCGTTGTGGCAGTGCCTCCTCTGTAATCTTGGCTGATCTTAGCCTTTAAACTTTTGCAATAGTTTCATCGTGTTATGGGTCCCCACAGAAATAGAGAACATTATCTGTTTTTTCAGTGTTTCACAGGTAAGCCTTTAGAGGTAAGGCTCTAAAGAAAATCCTACAGTGTGGGGCAAAACACTTAATATATTCCTATATTAAAAATAGCTATCGACTTGCTTACCCTGTCAATATATTGAAGTGCTTTGTTTTTCCATAAGAGGGAGTTAACAGATGTCTGACATGGTAATTCCACCATATGGCAAGTTCATTTTTTTTCTAGTGCAGTATTAAACTGTTAATGATGAACACTGAGTAGCACTGTTAATCTCAGTAGGAGGAAATTTCACCAACGTTTAAGAAGCAATAAGTGGTGGTTGTAACTTCGTAGTGAACATCACTATGGTCTCCCCTCTTTAGTCCTGGGTTGATAGTAAACTGAGCTTGACCACCTAACAAGACTTCGCTGCCTCCGAATTGCAGGATGCTGATAGTGATGAGGATAATAACCCTGTTCAAGGGATCCTACTAAAGCTTATGGGATAAATACTCTTGTTCCTGGTAACAGTGAGCAGGAGAGCTAATGCATCGCCTACATGTTTCTTCGCATTATGTTTATTCATCAACAGTTACTATAGACATCTCAGCATCAAAACACACCATTTGTCTTATGTAAAGTTTATCCCTCTGTGTTGGTGATATATGAAATGTCTTGAATTTGTCAGATGAGAAGTCTGAGCTGTGAACTGTTGAAGGTTAGGAGGATACTCTAGGAAAGTATTAGCTTGTTTGACATATTCCTATGCTCTTCCCAAGACATCTGCTATCAACCATTATGATGAAAGAATTCCGAGCTAGGTAAACCTTTAATCTAATCAATATGGGCATTTTTTTATAACATGGTGTGGCGGTTTTTCTCTTTTCTGCTTTTATGAAGATAGATGCATATATTTCAAATAATGGTTGGGTTTTAAGCAGACAGTTTCCCCAGAATTATTTGCAAACTGCTGATGCTGATCAGCTCACTAGCAAAACAAAACAAATGGCAGGTTTTCATTTTTGAAGTCTTGGCAAGGCAAGTTGATCAGTATGAAACTGTACACATATGACCTAGGTAGATGTAGCCAAGGGGGGAAAAAAATTAAGAAACATTAAAGAAACTGTATTCAGGTATTTTCATCAGGTAACAAGGAGGGTCTGTATTCCCACAGAAGAAATTTGGAAGTCTGAGTAAAACTCTCAGGTGTCCTTCTTGGTCAAAGAAGAGAAAAATGCAGTGGCATGGGTGAAAGTCACAGCATGAGCAAGATTTTATTTACAAACACTAACAGCAAGGTAGAGCTCTAATGCTTCATTATCTGAATATTGACTGTAATAGTTGAAATCCCTCTATTTTCTTTCCATAGTGTAAAATGAAATTTTTAAAGATCTATTGCTGATGAATAAGGCATATGAGATTTTTCAGATGGTACATTTGTGTCTGAGTACACAGAAGAATTCCTACTCAAGATAGCTTTTAAATAGAGGTGATTTCTTTAAACGTGCTTAAATAAATTCTGGAATTGGAATGGATTTAAACACGTGTTTTTTAAGTCTTTTCATGAATGAGCAACCAAATTAGAAATATTGCTGCCCATTCCAGTTCCATCTTAGCCTAGGAGTGAACTGAAGGTAAAATCTGAATCAGTTCTTGTTCCTTCTCTGCAGAAGGAGGAGTTCTGTTTTCTTTTGTTTTGCTAATTAAGATGTGACACGAGGTGTGATTCTGATATCTGAGCCGCTGTTTTGTAAAAAGAATTTGTAGTGAATGAATTGGTTTATTCCTGTCCACATTGGGTGTCTCTGAATTACATTCTACAAAACCTCACACACAGGTGGTAGGGCATGTTAAGTGCATTCTGATTTGCTAGTTTTAAATAGCTCATTAATCATTAATGCCAACCTTCGCTTAATTGTGGTTCTTTGTGACCGGCAGAGCATTTCCTGGTGATCTGCAGAGAAGATGGCTCATTACTTTGTTGGGTCTCTTCCATTTTTTCCAATCGCTGTACCACACTACTGATGGTTAAAAATACATGAATAATTGACAGAATGTTTTTCTACATGCTCTTCTGCTATATTTGCCACAAAAGCCTCTATGTAACCTCCTGTGGGACTGAAATGATCTGCAGATTCTTGAATAGAAGGTATTTAAGGGCTACCAGGCCCTTCTTTATAAAGATGAAGTTTGGACAATGAAGACATTTTGAGAAGTTAGATAAGATAAATTAATCATCTTAGAATATCCTATGGTTTTAACAGACCTGGTGAAACTGAAGAAGTTACAGGGTGCTAGCACATGAAACAGGAATACACCCAACTATGAATCAAATTAGACCTCAGATCTGCCAATATTATGGCATATTAGGGTATAATATAAATTTTATTATAACTTTTCCGAGTGCACAGTTCCATGACTCTCTTCAAGTTTGTAGCTCTGACTGAAGAAGAGCTTGAATAAATGTGTCTGGTTCTGCTACTGATGCCAGTCCTTCCTGCCAAGGGTGCCAGCAAAGTTCTCATTTGATGCTGGAAGTGGTGGATTTTCCCCTTGCACTCTGGGAACTGGGGTGCAAACACCCGTTGGAAGCACACAAGCTAACAAGCAGTCATTGCACAGAATAACTTGCAGCCACTGTTGACCAAGAGGAGATTTTAACTTGTGGGCTAGAGAGGATGAACTTCTGTTGCAAATTCCCTGGGCTGTGCTGGCAAGCTTCTTCATATTGTCAGAGCTCCCACATTTTTGTTTCTTTGAGAGGAAGTGTTTCCCATAGAAAGACAAGAAGCCACTAGTACAATTGAATGCAGCCAAATAGCTAAGTTGTTTGTTTTGGGTTTTTTTTGTTGTTGTTATAAATGAATGTGCTCTGACAGTTGGATCAGAAATGTGTATTATCCTGGCACAAGAAATGGACAGAAATGAAAGGGTAACAGATCCTTGACTTTGGCTAAATAAATGAAACTGTTTAATGAGCGCTTCATACATCGAGCCAAATTTCCAGTCACAGTGGTACAACTCTATTGACTTCAATTATGGGCATCACTGTAGCTGAGAGGAGACTGTAAATCACAAAGTATTTTTTACATGTTACCTGGGAGGCAGCTTGTGTTTTGAGGAGACATTCATCACTCTATTTCTTCATATACAAATTTGCCAGAAGCCAAATAATGAGTATGAAGCATAAAAGAGGAAGTTAAAAGTGATATCATCAAAGATTAGGGAGACAGTTTTGACTGGAAGAGCAAGAAAAGTTTTAAACAATGGTATGTGTGCGGATTTAGGGTATGCTACCGCTGCCACCACCAAGACAGATAAAGCTGTGAAATTTAAAAGTATGTAGGTGCTATTGAGCTGAGTATTTCAAAATGAAGAAATGTGCACAGTGGCCCCAAAACCGTTGGGTTTGCAGTCAGCCCCATTAACCACAAGCTACTCAAGTAGGCACCAGTATTGTGTGCTATGGAATAGGCAAATTGTGCAAGATTTAGGTCCAAAGTTAGTGTTTGTTTACACATGACAAAATAATTAGATATGCACTGGGATAGGACTCTCTTTCCTATTCTCTTTGAGTATTATCCTGTCATTTCAGGCAGAGCCTTTAGTTTGCTGATCAGATTTCTAATTCAGATACTGTCAGTACTTGAACATTGCTTGAGTCATGTGGGACTCAGCGCAGTTGCCTACACTGAGGCGGTGTCTACTGCCATTTCAGATGCCGTGGGTTATCTAAGACTTGCATGAGGCTTGCAGATGTGACACAGGGCTTGTGGGAGCCCTGCAACCTTTGGGAGAGTGGTGTAAAGGGTAGCCAACACACTCTGTGGAACTGAAGGTGAGCATGCTGCTGTGAAGCCACGCTCTAACCATTAGAGGAGCTTTTGTGGCAACAAGAGGATCCTTCCTCCAAATTTTCTGATGTTCTTTTGCTCAAAATAGGATCATGCTCCTGAGAAAGTAATAGCAATAATACTAATAGTGGACTTTTAACACATCTTTTCCAATCAGTGTGCCTCTGTAGCTTTTGCAAAGGAGATTGGATTGTTCGGCTTATTTTGCAGAGACACAGAAGCCAAAGTGGCTTGTTCAAAATCAGCAATCAGCAGAGACAGGGCAAGGGACAGCTCGAGTCTCCTGAGGCCACCTTTGTAGTTAAAACCTGTGTTTGACACAGGCAAGGTTCACTGCATAAAATAAGTCAGTAAATGGTTACAGAGTTACAACATGTGCAACGTGAACTGCATCCATCAGGTTTGTCTCTTTTTTTAATCTTAAAGCTGAACATAAGAAACTATTTCAGGTTAAGCTGCAATCCTAATTTTCAAACAAACAGGGTTTTTTTTCTTCTCTCATGTGAAAGGAGGAGAAAAAAGGTAATTGTATTTTGTATGGTGATAGGGGATTTGTGCAGGCTTCAACCAGCTGCTGAAATCAGTGATAACAGTCACCGGCCTCCCCCACTACTGCTGGATAAAGAGCTGCCGCTGAGTCTATTTCTCAAGCTTAAGCTGAATTGCTTTGAAGGTTTGTGAAATTCAATTTGCAAGAGAATGGAGGATCCTCTCCATGTAATTTCCAAATGTGGAAAATAGTAATTGCTTTTACTTCACTGAGAGGATCTGTGTAGCTAAGCGGTGGCATCCTTTGGGCCCCAGCCTCCTCTGCTGCCAGAATGGGCGAGAGGTTGAACAGGCACGTGGCCACGTGCAGTGCTGGACCCCACATCATGTTGCCACAGGTCTTCCTGTTGGTGGGCAGGCACGTCAGCTGAACGGCCCGTGCCAGCCTTGATATCTGCTCAAGGCAGCGCTTTGTATCTTGCCAAATTACATGAAAAAGGGTTTGGTGACGATAACTCTTTAATTGAATGCGTTTGTATTTGTCTCTTCAGCACGCAAGATAATCCTGTATATGAATAATCAGGCTTGATCTCAGATTTATAAGGTGTTTAGATTTGTTCCATTCAATAAAGAACACAAGTATTAGTGGATTTTTTACAAGTCTCCATCCTTGATCCTATGGCTGGCTTGTCTGCCGGTAATCTTTTCCGGTGCTTGAAGAGCTGACAAAAGCATCTGGGCCTCCCTGGCAGTAATTAGGGCGAGCTAACTGCCTGCTGTGCTGAAAAGCAGCTCGGAGATTTGAGGAAGCGCAAGTGGAAAATCCAAACTGGCTACCATGCCAATACCTCGTTTCCTTTAGACAGAAGGACCGCTGCATCCAGTTGCATTTAACTGAGATCGTGATTTTTATTTTTTAACTCATAAATTTTACTAAACTCTGGTGTTATCTCGAGAACTCCAAGCTCAGCGTAAGGTGGGGTCTTTTTCTTCTCTGTTGCACAGCTGTAAATCTAGAATTGCCTTTAGAAATTAATCAAAAGCCTTCAGTTTTCAGAAACTGTGCTTAAAAAGGCTAACAGAGGAACCTTGCTCTATCCAAAACCTTTTTGTAAAGACTTACAACAGCAATTCCTCAGTCAATCTCTTGATGTCACGTCATTGGAAGCTAAGAGTTTATGAAGTTTCCTCGAAAGTGACACCTAAACATACGTAAACCTGTAGGTGGTTCAGGTTTGAACAGCCTGGCTTACCACGGGATGAGTTGCAGGCTGAGGGTGTAAGTGGCATAATGTGAACAACCTCATCCCCAGCAAGAAGTTTTGGGGAGCAGCAGCTGGTTCTGGCGATCTATCTACCTGGATTTGGTTTTGGTTTTTTTGTTTGTTTGGTTTTTGTTAGTGGGAATAGAATAATGGTGTAATTAGTGAGCAAAATCCTGTCTGGCTCCTGTGTAGGCTAAGTAAATCAGGGGAAAGCAGCCCGTTCCTTTCTTCTGGTGGACTTTTGCAGAGGCTGGATGCAGATTGTGATCTTTTCTTTGAATACTGAATAGCATGTGAAGATGCCCTGAGATCCTGCTTTGTCTACAAGACTGTCTGTGTGACAGATGCTTGTCTTGACATTCCTTTCTTTGTTATTCATTACAGTGCCATTACAAGGGCTCTGTTCTACTCCTAAAAGCTAAAGCAGCAACTTGTGATTTAAATGGTCAGAAATACAAATCTGGCATTATAAAAAACCAGATTTTATTTTCTGTAAACTACCTGAAGACTTTACTTTAAATCTTTATCTTGTGCCATGACTTCGTGATTATCAGATCCCTTTCTGTATTACTTATCACGTTGCAGGGTGATGATGCTACAAAATTTCTTCCTCCTCTGCAGGAAGAAAATTAGCATCCCTTCCCAGTAGCATCCCCGCCCTCATCGTAGGGGGGGACAGTAGCAGTGCTTCACCACAAACCTGCTGACAGTAGGTGCTGTTAAGTCCTACGGTTATTTTTCTTTCTTTTCAGAGGTAATTATCAACAAGTCTTTATTTTTTTTTCTAAGATCATAAATTTATTTGCCACAGCACTGCACCTTTGCTGTCACTTACGCTCAGTTCCACCACAGCGTGCCCTGAATCTGTTTGGTGATACATGACACAATTATATCTCAGGGAGATTTGCTCTTCCTTTCCCTATGTTGTATGATTAATTTATATGCAGTCAGTCCATGCTTGGAATGAAATAAGTTTTTCATCTTTCTGCCTTTCTTTGCATTTTTGTGTGCAGTGTTTTTTTTGAGAGGGAGGTTTCCAAAAAGCTGGTTTGGCATTTATTTTTACTGAGAAGCTTAGTTAAACAATTGAAACAGCCAAAAAAATGGTTTAAAAAAGGGCAAAATGTATTTTCTTGGTTTACTTCGTGAACAGCTAAGTTTGAATACAGATGCAGACACTAAATTAATTATCTCAGTTCAGTATTCTGCACCACAGTTCCAATCCCCATCATTGTCCCAATCACCATACCTATGAGATGGAAAGATTAAGTAATAATGAAGACATGTCACTGCACCTGCTTTCACTGTATCAAGCTACATACAGTAAATACACCCGTAGTTTCGTTTTTGCCCTTCAGGCATTTTCTGTTGTTCACAGCTTCCAGCTGAGGGTCTGATACAGATCTCCAAAGGCTCTAAACCCACATTTCTAATCGTTGCCTGTTCAGATTTGCCTACAGAGTTTGAAATCAAGCTGCTTTTAAAGGTCTGTCTACACAAAGTAAACTGTAAGCATTTGAGCTGATGTGTAGCTTTATTTGTTAGAACACCATTTAACCAGAACACTGGTTCAGCTGTGAACATCCGCATGTAAGGCGGTTTAGCGGCCTGCGACTGGCGTGGGCATGTTTGCAAAGGGTGTTATGGAAAAGGTAGGAGTTCACCAAAATAAGATTTTCAGAGGTGTGTGTGTAGCCTCTGAGTCCCCAGGAGCCACCCCAGGGAAAGGTGGTGTCCTATCCCGTGCACGTGAAGGAGGTGGGTGCGTTGGCTTAGCGGCTGTCCCGCGGCAGCTTCTGGGCTTTCTGTGCTTGGAGGTCTTCAAGAACTTCTCAGGATAATATGGATGAGATGATGTGATAACAGAGAAAATAAACCCATGGAAGTGCTGTGAGTCCAGAAATAAGGATCAAACTCTGATCTGTTATGTTGATATGCTCCTTGAAGACATTACAGTCAAGTCAAAACTGTGTTTTGTTTTGGCACTGTCGTGGCCTTTGACTTTGTCTCTCATTCTATTCCAACTTACTTCTTTCTCCTGCTCCAAACTGTTCTTTCTCCCCTATCAATCAGCATTGTTTATGCATGAATTGAACTTCTTTTTTTCTTCTTCCCTAGTACACACTGTGATAATGTTCCCCTTTACTATCCTCCAGCTGTTTTTCTCTTTTTTTTTTTTTTAATGTCAGGTGGCCCCATGCTGTTAAGGTCATGTGCCATCAGCCTCACTGGAGAGTCTCAGTTCCATGGCAGCCATATAATTGACTTGATATCATCTCAGTGAAAGGTCACAGTGTGCTTTGGAGGGTGCTTTTCCCTTGTCTTAGTAGCATTTTGGATAGGTAATTATTCTTCATGCAGTTCCAGACTCCCGGTTTGAATTTACAGTTTTTCTTATTTTGTAAATGGAAATTATGTTCCATATTAAGCATAATTTATTATACTCAACAGATGCTGTTATGATGCATCAAAAATGGCCTGTCAGGATTGATATGTTTACACTAAACAACAGCATCTGGAATTTCCCCATGTATTCCTGTCATCCTCTGCTGAGGTCTGAAGCGCTTGGCTTTGGAAAGCAAGCCGTGTGAGATGAGGAGTTAGGGAGTGGGAGGGAAGAGTCCTACAGATCCTGCAGCTCTTCCTGGCTTCTGCTGATGCTTTTACTGATACAAGAAGAGTTCTGCAGATGAAAAGCAGAGCAGGATGTGTCTGGAGATTAAAATTCTGTTTGAGTGTTGAAAACAACTCTTGTTCCCTGTTGTCTGCAGTGGCCTAGACCCAAAGTTATCCTTCAGCTTTGTGCGACTTCTGCAGTTGCAGCAGTAAGGGTGCTTCCTGTTGTTTCCAGAAAAGGAAATGTCAGCCCTTCTCTACGTATCAATAGTCCAGGCACTGATTTGTTCGTGGGTATTCTTCTGCAGCAATTCCCTGTCTTTTTAGGTGATGCAACAAAACTAAAAATATTAGATGTACTTCAGGGTAAAGACTGCTAAAAACTAGGTGCAACCCTTGTAGCATTGCCATTATGACAACTTATTTATTCTTCCTTTTTTTTTTTTTTTTTTTTTTAGCTCTGTTTTTCGGTATCTGCAACTTAGAGTTCACATTGTCAAGTTTTACTCTACAACCAGAGAGCTAGAAATTCAGCTTTCTGAAAACTGAAATGAGATCATGATATACTCATTTGCAAAGGCTGGAGTTTAGAGAACAGTGCCATATGCAGCATATATACCATAAGACCTGAAGGTCTTAAAATGAAAACTGGCCACACATATATGTGCTAGAAAAAGACTAGAACAATGGATTTATTGGAGTTGTCACTATAAGGTTTTATAATACACTAATAAACCTAAACTTTGGAAATGACTGGTACTTTCATCTAGAATAATTATTGTAATACAAGACTTCCTGGGTCAATTTTATTGCTCTCCTGTGGGGCTGAAGCTGTTCTGGTATAATGGTGTTTGCATATTCAAGATACTTTAAGACCTCCGAGAAGGTCATCTGTTAATAACAAATGGTGAGTCTGAACAGCTCTGCTAGGCTCTGGTTTATAGCTTGTCTTTGGACATAAATGTAAGCTTCAAAAGAATAATAATGCCCAAGACAGTAAATAATATATCAGTCATCCTTGCTAATCTAGAAAAACTGTGCACGCTAGTTCAGCCTATAGATATTAACTCCCTTCATTGTCTGAACAGAGACCGTTCTAAATCATTTGCCTCTTATAATAGATTATGAATCAATTGCTGTGAATTGGGGAGTTCTGGTGACTTCCATTTTATTGGATTTAATCTTTCTCCTGTTATGGGTGTTCCAGGGAAGTGGGTCTATTCATTATGGCCCACTGTTGATGACAGAGATGTATTCCCTTGCAGGAAAGCTGCTCCTGCAAGCTGTAGATTGAAGTTGAGAACTAAATTTATTCTTTCTGCTACCTCATGCTGAAAGGCTGAACTTCAAACTAGTCCCATAGCATCAACTTCGGTGTTAGTTTGACAACATTGTGTTTCCAGTATTTATCTGAATGGCGTAATTTAATGCAAAGTATTGCAACTGTTTTTGTGTATGTACTGGGCTTTAAATAATATGTCTCCTTTTTCTATTCACATATTTTATTAGCTATCAAGTAGTTTCTATGCCAATTGGTGTTTTGAGGTTTGTCCAACATACTTTATGGTTGTATTTTGCTGGCTTTGAGTGTTTATACCTTGCTGATGCTTCATCTTTTATATAAGCCTGGCAATGTAGTATATATATATCATTCAAGATGTGAAATTTGATGTTATTTCATTTTTTCTGGGCTATCATTTTCAAACACCACCAAAATTGCCTTGATTTTGTCAAAGAAGAGTGCATTTGAATAATAATCAGAACGAGGAATGAGGAAACACCTGAATTTAGCAACCCCAGACATTTGAACAGCTTCACCTAATCATTTTTGCCCTTTCAGTAATGCCTTACATTTTTTGCAGATGGCAGTGAAGTCTAGTGAGGTTACATATGCAGACTGCAGTAACTTTGCAAGGACTTTTCCTTTTTTTGCCTGGACATGGTTGGGTTTGTCATCCATTTTTGTCGGAAGAGCAGATGTCCTTATCTTTATAGCACAAAAATGAAGATAAGAAATCAACATCTTTTTTTCTGATGTGTCAATGTGTATTTGTCTTAGTGGTTGCAGACACTGAAAGTGCTTTGATAGAAGAGGTTGCAAAGAACCACCCTGTCTGTAGTTACAAGTGAGATCGTGACTCAGGCCTGATTTCCAGTACCTCCTACTCTTGTTTTCTGGAATGTAGGCACTCTCAGGCTCACATGGGACCAGACTCTCTCTGTTGAACTGCTGTGCTGAAACTGGGAGTAGCCACGTGCATAGGCATCTGGAATAAAACTACATTGGTAAAAATGCAAGCAGAAATTTTGGTTGTTCTCCTTAGTTATGTGGGGGGAAAAGCTTGTCATTGAAAATCCTTTTATGTATTTTAGCCACTTCACAAGAGACTTGTGAAGGCTTCTTTTGATTTCCCTTCTTTGACTTTTGCTATAGATTTCTGCTTTCAGGATCAAGTATTTCTTCTGTCTGCGGCCTCTCTTTGACAAGTCTGTTCTTCTAACCAGCTGTGTCAGGCTTCAGAGATGCTTTTAGAAACACCTGTCTTGTGGTATAGAGGCTTGACAGTCATTCAATTTATATCCTTTACTAGTTACACTCATGAGATTCAAGTGTAGGGTCAAAGCCAAAGTGTTCTTTAATTTTTTTCCTACCATTGCTGCCAACCAATGTTAAAATAGAAACTCCAAGAGTATTAATATTAGAGCATGGAGAGGTGTGCTAATTATGGAGAAAGCTGAAACATGAAACTTTTAACATGCCTCATCATCTTTCTCCTGCTCCTAGCAGCTAAACCTTTTTGTTTCTGTGCATCTTCAGCTCTTCACAGTTAGGCCCCATTGGACCCATAACAGTTCACGGTCTACTTCTCTTAGGTGCTAGCGCCTACCCCGATGCATAAACCCAACTAGTGAATGATCTCGTCTGTCACTTGGCTTGCCTCTCAAATAGTTCCTTTTTATCCCACATCTATAAAAATTGTTGCCTTCACAGAACACAGGACTTGGAATATTTTCTTCCTAGTAAGAAGTAATGAAAGTCCCCCTTAAAGAAAAGCATCCTTACTCACAACCACTAATGAGATTTTGAGTTCTAGAGATACCAAAGAGATAGCTCTTGGGAACAAATCCAGCAGTGTGCTGATGCCATGGCTGGGTCAGCAGGTGAGCAAAGATGCCCTGTAGCCCACCCACATAACGACCAGCCATGAGGCCTGTAGTCCCACAAGTGGTGCAGGAGAGCAGATGTTCTCCATTGCAAATCATCCACAAAGGAAAGGCGTCTTAGAGTTTCCTGTCCCTCTAGTGGGAAGGAGATGACATTGTTATGCCCCTGTGTCAGTGAAGCTTAAAAGGCCTTGGGAACATGCAAAATAAAATCCATTTGGGATTTTGAGGTTGGTTTGTTTTTCTTTTCTCTTCAAATATCCTGGGGCTAGCATTCTCTGCAGTCCCTTAAATAGTAACCACGTGGGTTCAGTTTTAGCCTCCACATGAAGTAAATGGGATGGAAGCACAATGATTTGAGATGGAAGTTTTTTTGAAGTAAACTCAAACTTGGAAGAAAACAGTACTTTCCACTTTTTGACTGAGAGGAAAAGGTGGTAGAAGTTTGGGAAATTAGTTATGGGCTTGAAATGCTTCAACTCATGTTCTCTATTTATATGAAAAGGAGCACTATATCGACAGATTTCTTGCGATTGACTTCCCATTATAAAATAATGCAATAAAATAACACTGAAAATGAAACAGAAAATGAAAAATATGAGAATGTATAGGGAAAAGGGCTCTTAATGTTTAATAGCTACCACTAAAGTCCCTAATTCAGGCTAACAATTCTTAGGCTTCTGTAAGATGAGGTGTCAAACATTTTTTAAAGCGTATGTGCTCTGAGATTGGACTGCACTTTGTATTTCATGATTGATAAAGTATTGTTCCTAAATAAATCTTGCAATTCTAGCTGTAGTGACACAAATAATAGAACATGAAGGTGTGAAAGAAAATGGCCAATTTGAGTGATCTGAAAAGAAGCTATGCTTCATTTGGTCTTAGAAAATAAGGTACAGTATGGATACGATTGCCTTTCTTGAATGGCTGTATAGAATTGATACTATATAAAGCTCTCACCGCTCACGTTTTTTGAGTGACTCAGTGATTTGTGTATGTTGTGCAGTGTATTTTTCAGTTTTGAGAGACATGTTAAGGTAATGGTTCTGTAAAATTTTACATGTCGGAACTGTATAGCTCATTTTGTCATGAGATTCTGATTTGTTTGCAAATTATATATTCAAGTGTACGGGTGGCAAAACACTGATCCTGAGAAAGACCACAGCTCACAGAAGGAGTTATTTTATTTTTGTGTCTAACAGTCTATTTTTAAAAGCTAAGCTTCCAGCACCAGGCACTTAGGAGAAATTAGTTCTTCTATCTTTGAAAAATAATACCAGCCTAAGTTACACCTTCTGGACCTCTCATGCCCTTAACATTTTTAGTGTCTGACGCTGTTTATACTTCAATATGATTTTCAACCTTTAGCCTAATGAAAGAAAAAATATGCTTGTTTCTTTATAGCAAATATGTAAGTGGCCCACAGGTTAAAAATTATATTTACAGAGAAGATGTAGCCTGACTTCATAAGAAAGTCAGATTGACAAATACCATTGCTGCCTTGTGTTCATTTCAAGTCGGATTTAACTAATGCCTACATGGCTGTAATCTGTGTGAGGTTACTTTATTACTTAGAACACATGTTTTGAAGTGGCAGTCAAAAGGATGAGGGCTTGGGGTTAAAAGATACTCAGACATAATAATTCTTAATCAAAATCTCATTTGGAAAAAAATGGCACCTGGATTCAGTAAAGCAGTAAAGTACCATGACTCTCTTTTCAGAGAGTATAGCAGCCTGTCTTGACAGTGATTTATGTTCTTTTTTGCCTACCATGCCCAAGTATATTATCTAGGTTGACATGCATATGTACATATATCAAGAGAGGTCTCAGCACCTGCTACCATCCCCATACTGAATTTATCCTTGTTGATACCTCTGAATATTGGTAGAGAACGAAGGACACAGTCCCCTGACACATATCAGCTAGATGTAGCACGACATGATTTCGGCACAAGCTGGGCGTATATTTAGACTCTGAGGCAGAAGTAATTAAGAGCAGAATTTGATTGTCATCTGGCCTTGCAGTTGTTCTTGCCATGAGTGTCTGGCAACTTGTAATCTTGCAGGTCAACAAGCAACCACCTAACTTCCGTATTCCTTGACATTTCAGGGGCTATTTCTGTAGACATGAAGCAAGCTCTCTGTCGGAAAAATATTACAATAATAGACATGACTCCTGAAATCTTGTCAAGTGGAGAATAATTTAGATTGTTCTGCACATCCTATGCATATATTTTAATAAATTAAAAACATGCTGCACTATTTGAAAAATACCTAGCCTGAGTATTATGGCCTTAAGCATTACAAAAAGGTCACTATATAATTTACTGGAAAATGATAACTTTCCAATAGGTTTTGAACAGTCCTGTAAAATTTAATACAAATACAGCATTCCAGCTTGTGGAGCTGGAGCACCACTAAACCCAAAAAGATTCACAAATTAAATTTGGTAGAATAATGTCTATATAGTCTTTGGATATCATTACTACTACATTAGATGGGGTTTCTTCATAACAGTTATTTGTGAGCTGGTTTGTCTTTTTTAATCTCTTCCTTTCCCTCTACCCTCAATGCATTGACTATTTTTTCTGTATGAAGCGTTATTATCTTTTTTTATTCAAATAAGTCATGCTTAAACTCCTAAATGGACTCTTTAAAATCATGTTTTTCTTTTGTAAGCAAAAGAATAAGACAAGCTAATGCAGATCCTCTAAAAACTCACTAAAACCGTGCAGGCTCACAGCATGTTTTAAAGGATATAGAGTAAGAGCCATAGAGACCTCCAACATCTAAATATGCATTTTAGACAGAACGTGGGAAATAAAAAAAAAATTAAAAAAAAAAACCAAGAAAAACAAACACCAAAAAACAACCAAACAAACAGTAACCCAGAACTTCTCTACTTGCTAAATGCTTCTAGGCACCTAAATTAATTTTGCTCTGAAATGTGGGTGATAGAGTTCTCTAGGTATCTTAGATTACGATCTTCCCTGTTGAACCAGGGATGAATTTAAGTTACACCTGAGTTGTTGCAACAATCCTCCACAGTAGTGGCTGTTTTTTCTGGGTTCTGTCTGAACGTCCTGTCGCTGAAAAGTTACGCAGAATTTCCTCCTGATGGTATAATGCGGCTTTGTAACTTCATTGAATTTGCTGAATTTATGTGAGTAGTCAGATTCCAGCCCTGTGACTGCACCAGAAAGCGAAGATTTCACACAGAACCCATTTCTGCCTTATTCAGTGGAATCATCAAGCTATTATCATCTAATTATAACATGGAACATTTAATGGAATATGTGCTATAATTATGAATTTGACCAGGACACATTAAGGAAAAATCTTAGCGTTTCATCAAGTGAATGGATCGTACTTCAGAAGATGTGTGAGGTTATTTTCAGGAGTAATGCACAGAAGTGAAGAGTTCAGCCTTGATTTATGAAATGCACAAGGCACATTATAAAGCAAATTTGAAGGGCAGTATCCTAAAGTGATGAGGACATCTGGGAGAGGTTTGGCAGTGAAAGAAGCAGTGGCATAAATCACAAATGGGCTGTTCTTTGGTTGAAGATGTATATTAGTGGGAAGGGTATGAAATTTGCATTTGATTTTGGTTCAGGCTGAAGTAGCTCGGTGCCGGACCTCAGATCACAAGCGTACTTCTGTGATCATTTTTTGCACTATGCTTTGCTGCACAGTAGATGCCCCTGAAACAGGGGTTTTTTTGGGAAGCAGAGCTGTTAATACATCCATGCTTCCAGCATGGAAAGTGCAGATTGTTTGAAAAGAGTGAAGAGGACTGACTTCATTAGAACATCCTTCAAATTTTAGAAACAGAAGTAAGCTGCAACAGTTCAAAAGTAAAGCATTTTTTATCAGTGTAAATGTATTATTTGGAGAAAAATATTAGCTATAAAGAATGTGTGTATAATATTATAGTAAGGCAGCTTACTCATGATTTTAGTGAAGCAGTCTATTGTCTAAAGCTTCTCTTCTTCAAAAGAATTGCAGGTTAGGGACTACCAAGATAACAGAACATACATTTAAGGAAGATATTTGATGCTTTTGCACTATCCACTGATTAAACAATATGTAGCACATCCATTTTTCTCTGATTACTTAAAACCCACTCTAGAAATGCGGGATGTGTGGATATATCTGGGACTGATTTCAAAACAGATGTTTCTGGATGTTGAAAAACTCCCTGAGCTTCTGCCATGAAGAGGTGGGTGAACGCATTCAGAATGTATTTAGCAAATACAAACAAATGTACTTGAAGCCATAGTCAGCTGTGCGTGACATTGTCTCTCTGTGATGGCACTCTGGCTCGATAAGGGTTTTGTTGTCTGCAGTGAAAAAGACAAAGATGAGAAACGTGAGTTTGCACACTAGGGATAAAAAAAATAAAAAGACAACGAACAGATGAGGTAATGTTTTGTAAGAGTTTGAAAAGCAAAGGGACATGGGGAAATAAAAGGTTTAGTAGCATATTATATCTGGCATTGTTGTCTTTCTCTGTGTTCACTCTCACCCACACAACAGATCGTTTCCTAGTTTTTCCATATGCGTTTCCTTTGTATTTTTCATTAATTGTCCTATTTTCCATAATTAATTGCATACTTCTAGATTTGTTCCTCTGTGGAAAAATTCTGGTTGATTACTCCCTGCATCCTTCCTCCTTTTACTTAGCCTATTTAATCATTATCCTTCCCCCTCAAAACCTATTTGCCATATTTTTTTTCTGAAGCAACAGCATTTCTCAAGTTGCCATTTCTCATTGAACTTTAGCAGCATCCTTGCATCTGCTAATTCCCCATGGCTCTGTTGTTCTCTTGCAGTAATAACAGCCTTCTTTTCTCCTTCCTGGGAACACTGAGATGACTGATATCGGCGGTGAAACTTTCAGGAAAAAGCTTCTAAGTCGGTATATGGAGCGATGGGGTGCTTCTGTCAATGCCATTATGAGTAGCTGTCTTTTTGAATGGACTTTTATACGGTGCACACAAGCATGAGGGAAAAAGGAGGCTTTATTGCTTTGTGTAGAATGAGGGTCTCATGAGCTAGTCCCTTTTGGTAACCTAGCAGTGAAATCTATGCTGGTCCCAATGTATATCTCTGTTCACCTGGTGCTAATCCACTCCCATAGGCAGACTCCAGTCTAGTTAGGTTGTTGATGTAGTGAGCCCTTTGGTGATCACCAGCAAAGGGGAGAAAAGACCTCAGCGAGGACTGATGAGTAGCTGTCATGTGAAAGCACATTTATATGGAACCTGACGTCTTTTACATTTGTCCATATAGTTCTTCTTTCAATGCATTTTTAATGTGTGGTGGCCTTTTGCCAAAAGTGATGTAAACTCTTTGTTTCCTTATCTCCTTTGTTTGCTTTTATTTCTTTTAGCCTGTTACAAAAATTAATGGAGAACAGGAGAAAGCAAGGGGTCAAGAACAGAGGAATCTAAAAGCTTTCGAGTGAAAGCAAACGTAAAATAATAACTTATTTAAGAGAGTCACAGAGAGGATTGTCCTTTGTCTCACTGTAAAATTAGGGCTTTATATGAGTTTTCTTGTGATTTAGTCACCTGTCATAGAGGTACCAGATTTGGTTAGAGTTTTTGTTTTGGGAAGGAGGTGCTTGTTTATTTTAACAAAAAACCAAACCAAAACAAACACCTCAAGGCTTCTAATTATGGAGAGAAGGAAAGGCATCAGGTACCATTTCTTGCTGATGTCCTAGGGGGAATGACATGTCTCGGGTTTGGGATGGGCCAGCTAATTTTAGACTATTGTGTCACTGTTCAGGCATTCAGTCACAGCACTGGACTACTATGTAATAAAAACATAGTCTTGTCTTTGCAAACCAAGAGGTAGTAGTAGCCATTTTCCCATGGTCCAGCTAGCAGGGAATGGGTGAATGTTGTGTGCAATGCTTTCAAAAGAACATTATTTTGTAGAAAAAGTTACAGGTTTTCATGTAATAAAATGACAGTATTCGGTATTTATAGAGCCCTTTCCTAACGGAAGATTTATGAATGTTAAGAAGGGCACAATCATTTTATCATATGGTGGACTTTAGATTTATACCCTGTCCTTGTCAGAGGATAAATGATCTAGGAATGCTCATCTTGTGCTTGAAAGGTCAAAACTCCCACAAATGTATGAGGTCATGATCCTTAGTGCTGTCTTATTCATTGAACTTGATGAAATTAAGGGAAGAAGTTTTTTGTCCAGAGTGGGCTGTACCCGTTGCCTCATCTTACTGCAGGTCTTGTTCTGAGGTGAACTGCTGAATATCTCCAGAGCTTCTTGGCCAAGTTGCATGGTCCTCTTGGAGCACGGTGTTCCTGTGGCTGTGGGGTTGGTTGGTTAAGTTACCACCTCTAAAGGTACCCGGGCAGCAGCAGTCTTGAATGAGAATAAGCGGTTGCCCTAAAAGCAGGAAAGGAAAGATAACACTTACAAAAGTAAACCCCCTTACTCAGAAGTTGGTTTTCTGGCTCTTTCTGTTGAGCACATGTTTAAGTCATCTGTATGTAGTGATTTGCCAGTAGGCTTTTAGCCACAGTACATTCTGTTAGGAAAGGCTCTTGGAGATATAAAATGTTTGTGTTTTCTAAACAATCAGAATGGGAAGAGGTTTTTATTATTTATTTGCTGCTTTTCTGGGGCTTGGAGAGGTGAGGAGAGGTTGGCAAACACTGCAGACAGATCTAAGAAACCGGTAAACTGTGGTTTTGCAATCAATAGAAGTTGTTTTAAAAATTTCATCCTTCAGTTCCCTGCTTGTTTCTAGTTACTAAATCCCATGAAAAAGGCATATCATTATCTTATCCTCCACTCCACAATTTTGGATGTTCAGAGTCCTTGATAAATTAACAGACTGGTTATTCAGAAAAATAAAATTACATTTCTGGATTGGATTTATTATTATTATGCAAATGTAACTACCATATTCTGTGCAGAAAACACATTTAACACCCCAAAAATAGCAATAATCCTGTTCAGGAGCTACTCCAGTTAATACTTTCCCTTATAGCATTGAGTATTCATTAATAACTTCTGGATTGTTAGTAGGATTGTTTTATTGTAACACATAATTTGCTTGAACTGACTACGTCTTTCTTAAAATGGTTTTAATTACAGAAATAAATGACAAAGCTTAGTGGAGATGCTTATACAACAGTGCAGTCATTTTCTGTATGCCAACTGGAAATTCATTCTTAACAGATGGAATTCACCAGTCTGCAGAGAATGAACAGGAGGCCTGTGCACCGCTTAAAACTTTACTTCATCTGTCTGATAAAGTAGGAACACTATGTCATGCGTGCTATTTCTTCTTGGCTTCTGCACTATTAATCAATTATTCTGTTATGGCTACAGAAAAAAGCAAAGAGTTGGTCATTTTACTTAGGAGGTATTTTGCTATTAGGAGCAATTTTATCTGTCAGCAAGACGTACCACTGTGGGTCAGAATAAAGGTATGGCTCAAAATATTTCCTTTTGTTTGCGGGGACTGTGACATCCTTCTTCCTTCTGGGGGTGTGGGCAGTACTGCTGCAGATTATTTTATTTTGTTCCTTTCTTCTTTTTTGTTATTGTTCTGCCTGTTCTTCTAGCTCTTGTCTTTATAAATGGGTAGGTATGACCTTCTTCCAAATTCTGATTCAGGATAAAGGCTGTAAATAGCCGTAAGACAAAGCCAGGATTTTAGACAAAAACCCCCAGGAATAGAAAACCAATATTTAGCTCCTTGTTGATGAGCTGTTGATTGGAAGTCTCGCCTCTTCCTTGAGACTCACTAACTTTAATGAACAGCAGTAAAAATGTAGCCCAGGAGTAGATCAGAAAGTGAAGGTGTGCTGATTAGGCATGACATAAAGAAAGGAGGCATCGTCAGTATGGAGAAAATGAGGGTATCAGTCTGAATGACCCTGCGGACTGGGGTAGGAGCAGAGAGATTAATTCATTAGTATCAGTTGCAAAATCACATACTTAAGAATAACAAGATATTGAGCTACAAGTTAATTGCTCATCAGTTAGAAATGAATGAGAAGTAAAAGCGTGCAATGTGCTAAATGACAACAGGATGAGTAAGTCGGAGTGTTGTGGCCATGGAAAATACAATTGTACTGCTGGCCCATATCAGGGAAGAGAGAACTGGCAAAGATCCTGTCCTGCATGAGCTAAAGAAAGGGTATAGCTACAACAGCCAGTCACCTCTGTCTTAGATGAGCTTGCAGCCCACCAGTATTCTGTATCCACTGGAAACATGTGTGTGTTTATCACAGTATACTTCAAAAAACCACAGCATTAAGGTAGTTATTGTAGAGCATAAGAACTGTTGTGAGTTCACATCCTTGCTCAGCTGAGGTGATCTTGTTCATATTTCCATCTTCTAAAAGAACGTGGCTTGTTTTAATGCAGCAAACCAATGACTACAAGTGAAAATAAATGAACCAGGTAGGGGGGAGGACTATACATGCCAAATGATTGAAGGGACGTGAAAGAAAACAGGGATAAACTGGCCACAGATAAACTTTGGTTTGGAATAAAAAGAAGGCGTCAAGAGTATGGTGTGCCAGTAGAAATAACAGCCAAAAATGAACGGGTGTGTTCATTCAGAAAAGGGTCCTGTTCGGGTAATGATAAGGGGCTGTCCCTGTTGAAGCAGGAGATAGATCTTCCTCAGCTCTGCCTTCCTGTAGGATCACTCTGGGTGGAAGGGGCGTGGGGATGTCTCTGGTCAAACCTCTCTGCTCAGAGGAAGTGGTCCTTCTGAGTGATGGGTCCAAAGAAGAATGACCTGGCATGGCATCCAGCAAAAAAAAGCTAAAGAAGATTTTATAAAGAAATAAATATTAGGCTAGTAGCCAGGACCTAGAGATTTTCCAACCCAATTTTGCATACATTTAGAAATAATGTCATTAATGACGTAAAGTGGATCATCAGCCTGGAGAAGAGAAGGCTCTGGGAAGGTGCTATATGGTCTCCCAGTACCTGAAGGGGCTACAAGAAAGCTGGAGGGGGACTTTTTACAAGGACCTGCAGTGACAGGACAAGGGATAATGGGTTTAAATTGAAAGCAGGGAGATTTAGGTTGGATACCAGGAAGAAGTTCTTCCTGGAGAGGGTGGTGAGGCACTGGGACAGGTTGCCCAGAGAAGCTGTGGGTGCCCCATCCCTGGAAGTGTCCAAGGCCAGGCTGGATGAGGCTTGGAGCAACCTGGTCTAGTGGAGGGCCCATGCCGGGGGGTTGGAACTAGATGATCTTTAAGGTCCCTTCCAACCCAAACTATTTTAAGATCAGTCATGGACTCCAAGATAAAGTAAGTTGAACATTAAAATTATATCAATTATAAGTGCACTGACTTTTGACATTTTATTATACATACACAAGCATTTGCATCTGTATCCTGGTTTTTCTTTTTTTAAATTTTAGTCTGCTTCCATTTTTCCACGTCTTATTCATTTATTGATTTATGAATTGGCTACATCTACGTTCTGTTAAATATTGAAAAGTTTGTGATTTAAATCTGACTGTGGTTTGAGTGTAAATATTTCTTACGCACCTAATTTAACATTAGGCTGGTTTTATTTATTTTTAGTGTTTTAAATTTGTAGCAAGACCAAGCAAGGATATAGTTAGTTCATTAACAATAAATGAGGAAATAGTGCAGCTATGCTGTCAAGGAAATGAAAGAGCATAGAAAATATATTCAGGACTACTTAATTAATGGTTTTACTCTGCATTGTCCTACTTTATATTCTGTAGTCTTCTTTAAAGCACAAAAAATATTTTCGATAGACAAAGAATAATTATCCTGGATGGTTTCAATTAAATAAATATATACTTCTAGAATGCCAAATAAAATTCAGTGATATTGTTTTAAAAAAAAATACAGGGGAGGAGGTCTGAGCAGATGAACTATCTGGTTTTGCAGTCTGTGGATACATGAATATTGTGGCAGAAAGTATGTTCCTGCTTCTTTATTGTTAGAGTTTAGGTGCTAAATCCACTTGTCGGTGATATAAAGAAGGGCTCTCTCATGGACCCTGGAGAGCACCTGGCTTTGCTGCCTGAAGGTGCTGCTGGTCCAACATAGCTGTGCTGCGGCTTCTCTTCACTGGGCTTCAGCAAAGAAATCTAAACCTGGTGGGGGGCCCCGAGGGGGGATAACATATTCCTTCCCTTCTTTGTGTAAAAACCCCTCCCGTGGCCAAGGGGCTTTCCCTGATGTAGGAGGAGGTGCCACCTCCAGTAGTCAGAGCTGCCTGACCTCCAGGGCTTAGCTGGGGCAAAGCAGCCATGAATTCTACTGCAAAGAAAAGAAGAAAAACCAGATTTGCATTTCACTTGTTTTGATTCCGCTACTTAAAATTAATCTCGGGTAGCTTTTTTATTTTCTTGAAAGCTGCTTTGTACTGACTAGCCCTTGGTATTTGTCAAAGTCTTTGTTTTCTCCACGTATTCCCTGCTGGCCTACTCAGAAGCTAGTTAAATTATGAGGATTATTCAGAGCTGCACTGGATAATAAAATGGTCTATTGATTAGTAGACTTCTAATTACTTGTCTCTTAGCATGAAAGAGAAATAAGAAGATTTGATAGTAAACAAAGCAGAAAACAAATAGGGTGTTTCCAACATGTAGGGTTATACATGCTTGTGTGTGGCCTTGTACGTAAGTATTGTAATTTCCAGTTTATCATCATGAGCTTATTTGACTGCTTACAGAACTGTGACCTGCACAAGCAGGCTGTTTGACAGATAATCAGCCAAAAATACAACTCCTTAATTTTTTACTGCAATACCCTGTGTATGCTCTGGAAGAATAACATTATGATGAGCAATATGTTTTTGATTTCTCATGTCTTGTCATAATGAAATGAAAGTTATGGCTAATTTGTGTTTTAACTAGGTATGTACTGATAGAAATGAATATAAATAGTGTGTCAGAGTTTTAGCTTGAAAAACGGTGAACATCAGTAGGTACCTTTCTACTTAAGTCATATGCCACCATACTAGTTCAACGTGTCAAATTACCTCCGGTCTTCCCTAAAAAACAATGCATAGAGTGTATTCCACCTTCAAAAGGGTTCCTCTAACAGCGCTCATCTTAAAAATGGGGGTGAAATTTTTAAGGATGCAGACCTTTAAGCCTTGCCTAGGAGGAGAGTCGCACTGACATCCTCCCCTCCTTCCTTAGTGCTGAATGGCAGGGTGATGGCAACAGTGCTTGGAGAGGACTTATCACTGTCTTTGTAGGTGACTCTGCTTGCCAAAGAGGTATGAAAGCGGAGGACAGACTTCGGTACATTTTGAAATACAGGGACTGAAATCCTGGCAGAATTGCTGTTTATTTCAGAAGGACAAGGTTTTCTCACCAGCCCTTTAAGGCCTATTCCATGATCCACAAAAGTATTTCCTTGAATTTCTATGGGCTCTGCATGCCTGTTGTATTTTTTCTTCTTATCTCTTTCTTTAAATGCTATGAACTTCAAACAAAGAACAAGTAATACTCCCCAACAACAACTCTGCATAGTTCTTGCCCATGGCAAAGTGGCTGAGCCAAAGCAGTAATTTAATTAATGTGTTAAATTCATAATTCTCATGAAGTATTCAAATTCCTCTTTTGGGGGGATTTTTTTGTTGTTTGTTTGTTTCATTTTGTTAGAGATGTGCAAGTATCGAGGGCTCAGTTTCCTGTTCTATTATGCCCTTTTAGAGAGTAGGAGTTTCTCATTCAGAAATGAAGCAGTTCCCATTGCTTTTAATTTTGCCTGTAGGTTGATTTGACTGCAGTGTAGTTTGCCTGGCTGCCATGGTTTAACCCCAGCCAGCAACTCAGCACCACACAGCCACTCACTCTGCCACTCATTCACTTCCCCCCTTCCCCAGTGGGATGGGGGAGAGAATCAGAGGAAAAAGGTAAGAAAACTCATGGGTTGAGATAAGAATAGTTTAATCAATGAAATAGAACAATGATGATAATAATATGTAATGAAAGTAATAGTAAGAACAATGATCATAATATCTTATGAAAAGGAAAACAACAACAAAAAAACCCAAGTGATACAACTACTCACTATGTGCCAACCAATGCTCAGCAAGTCGCCAAGCAGTGATAACCCCCAGCCCACTCTCCCCAGCTTATATACTGAACATGACACATTGGCATGAAATATCCCTTTGGCCAGTTTGGGCCAGCTGTCCTGGCTGTGTTTCCTCCCAGCATCTCGTAGAGAAGAAGTTGGGAACACAGGGGCAGCATGAGAAACTGAAAAAGTCCTTGGCTTAATGTAAATGTTGTTTGGCAACACCTAAAACATCAGTGTTATCAATATTCTTCTCAGCACAAATCCCAAACACAGCCTCACGCTAGCTACTGTGAAGAGAATTAACTCCATCCAGCATACTGGTTTTCCTCCATGGTAAAACCCCTTTCATTTTAAACCTGGCATCTGGCAGAGGCAGGTGAGCCGCCCTGTCCTTTGCAGATGCAAGCAGCCTTGTCAGCCCATCAGTCTCCTCCATCTCGCGTCACCTGGAGGTTGATGTCAGAGCAAGATATTCTCTGCTAAATGTGAATTCCTTCATTAGTTTTGCTGTCTTCCTCTAGGCCTATAATTAGAGCCCTTCTGATAACCAGCACACAACTGCACCCATTAATTAGCTCTTCATTTGAAGGTTTCTCTCTTGGTGTTTCCACCCTTGTCAGCTTGCAGGAGGCTCAGCTACCTTCAGCTGCTGCTTGAATCCCTTATCCACGTCAATCATCCTTCCTGTACAAACCCAACCCACAGGCTCGAGGAAGCCCTTAGCATCGCTGCCGTCATGGGAAAACCACCCTATTTTCACACAGGGAAGCACTATGCAGGGTGAACAGCCAACGTTACCTTGCGTGTGCTTTCATGGGTGCCTGTGTAGTTACTTGATAGCTGCTTTATTTTTCATAGAGCATAGAAAAGAGACATGGCCTGGGCTCTGCTGTTTACCTGACACAACAGTCACAACAGGTTTCTGATTAAAGAGGCAGCAGTAGACACCCAGTCTCTGCGGGCCTCTCCACATTAGGGGATAATGGAAGCGTTTACTAACAGCTGAAGAAATTATTTATTAGGATATGAAACCTTTAATTTAGAAAGGAGGGTTTCACATTCTCACATACTTTTTTCCTTATACTCCCACTCTGCAAAACACAGCAAGGCAAAAATTAATGCATTTGCACATGTATTTCTAAGCTATGTGGGTGTCTCTGAAAAGGTATGATTTTGAACTAGAACAAATAATATACTCAGAGCAATCTTCTCTGAACCAACAAGGTTTTAGAAACCTGAAGATCCAGATCAATCAGACCTGGTATATTACATTCTCTGCTCTGTTAGTTTTAGATTTAAACTGTTTTATAAATGTTTCAATTACAACAAGAATTCCCCAGATGCTAAAAATGGCTCTGATGGAGCAGGACAAAGTCATATCTGGGGAAAAAATGCTGGAAGCCGAGACCTCACTTTTCTTTCTGCTCCCTTTACTATCTGGTACAACAGGTTTGTGTCTTATGGTACGCACGTCATCATCCTGTATACGTTTTGATGTAGGCAGCCGCCCCTGTCATCCACACAGCGGGCTGATGAAAGGTCAAGTCTTTCCTGACCCTGCCAAATCTGATGAGAGAAACCATTTGACTCAAATAATTTCTGAAATACACAATCGTATTGAAACATTTAAGCATTGAATGTTGACAGAGGTATGAAGTGGTATAAATAGCTTTATTGTTTACAGAATATCCTCCTCTGCAGTTGTTCCCTGTTTGTTTATTTGTGCACACAGATGCGCATTATGTACGCAGAAGGAAAGAACACAAAGACTTTCTTTTCCCCCTTTCATTTTGGTTATTATTTGAGGGAAGAAAACGTGATCTCTGACATGCTGAAGAGCGCAGAGCAAAAGGCAGATGTGGGGTTCTCTCTTGGTTTCCCCCTGCAACTTGGGTTTTCACCCTGTTACAACTCCTTGGGCATCTTTGGGAAAACACACCTTGATGGTGTGCTGGAGCTCTTTCTCCCCTCCCTTTTGGATCCCATTGCTGTTTGCAGCAGGAGAAAATCTTCATGTAATTTAGAAGTTTGCTTCTGTCTTGCTGAGCTTGACCATTTCCCCAGGCTCATCCAAACTCTGGGGGCTCATCTTCTGAGCTTCTGGAGATAATTCAGGTTCCCTAATAAACCCAGGGCCTGAGCTGACACCTGCTGAAATGAGAATAGCACCTGTAAAATCGCTGGGTGTTGGTTTAAAAAACAGATCAAAGAGATCTGGTTCCTCATTGTGCTGTGCTCCGCTTACCCCCTACAAAAGCAGGCGGGCCATAAGAATTGCCTACAGGGAAGAAAACCTTGGTTTATTTAAGACTTTGTGACCTTTACAGAGTCACAGTCGGTGCAGAAATCAAGGCAGATGATGTCTTTACAAGGCTTTTAGACAGTGGACAGCCAGGTGCAAGTTAAGGCAGCCCTAATACTTCCCAGAATTAAATGGGGGGTGGGGGTGGGGGGTGCAAAATGCTTTCTCCTAGGTAGAACAGGATAGCAAGCATGAATCCTATCTGGCTGTCACACTTGGTATCTTTGTGTAGCTATAGGGGCAAAATGGATCATTGTGAATAAGTAGATGTTGCCATTCTGGGTTATTTTTAATTAGCAAAGCATGGGCATGATACCTCCAAAACTTCAGAGTGCTGCACTGAGTTCATCTCATCTGATCTTTGATTTTCCCCCCACCCCTGCAGGGTATCGTATACTGTTTCTTTGCATCTGTTTTTGTAGATAGGATCTAGGAGAAAAATTTCTTCCTCTTTCTTCTACAGGTGTTCAGGCTTAAACATGCTTCCAACGATGTTTAATGTTGCCGTTTCGAAAGTGCTAAGGTTTGCAGTCCTTTACTTCTAATCATCCTTGGAAAGATTTTGGTAGAAGTAGCTGACTTCTTCACCCTTCCTAAATCTGTGTCTACGTATCTTCCCATGTAATTTTTCCTCTCCACCCTAGAAAAAGCAGTAAGTACTTATGACTAAACCAGATAGGTGTGAGCAATCAGGCAGTGTTAATATTTGCAAGGGTAAGAAATGAAATTTATGGAGACAATTGAGACTAAATAAACGTGCCCTATATAATTAGCATAATAGCTGCGTATCATCAAGTTTTCGCTGTGTATTATTATGACACTGTTGATTAACCAGGTGTAGCAGGATTTGGAAAGACCAGAAAAAAAGGTAAGGAATAATAAGTAGGAGGTAGTAGGAAGCGGGGAATGAACATACATGTGTGCCTGGCAAAAACAGACATTTCATCTGTTTCTTGGCAGTGCAGGCTTTGGGACTAAAGTCTGATGGCAGCTGTTAGTTCCAAACAGGTAGGATTGATCTAAATTATGGTTTCTGGAGAGGGTAATTTCTTCCGGCGACAGTTTTTCTGCTTCCATTTGCTTAAAGAAGGAGGAGGATCTTGACCTTTCGAGCAGTGGAAGGCAGTTCTCTCAAAGATTTTCATCACTGTCGAGCATGTTTTCCTACGATCCACGGGAACAGAGGTATCTGTAAGCTGGCCTGATGGGTGCAGTTTGGCTGACAGCATGATGGGAAAGCTCAGACCTCCGGGAAGGAGATTACAGACTTCCTGCCAGAAGGGGGTAATTTTGTCACAGGTGCAGAGTACACTAAGTGTTACAGAGATGACAGATAGTGTTGACACTGACATTTATTTCCCAGACTTTGGTAGTTCAGCAGAGTGGAATCTTGCAGAAGTCTCCAGGGGGAAAGTGAAAAAGGTGTCACGTTGACGAAACCCCAAAACCTGTCCCAGTTCTCCTGTGAAAAGAGTAAGGCTATCTCCTTATGCCAGCTCTCTCTGGATAGGAATGAATTTGCATATGAGTAATTACAGGGTTGGACTAGATGGCCTTTAAAGGTTCCTTCCAACCCAAACTATTCTATGATTCTATGACAGCAGACTGCAAATCCACGTATGCTTCAGAGTTGTGAAATACTTTTCCCAAGGACAGTATTTAGGGTCTTGCACCAGTGGAGGCCCAGCTGAGCACGAGAGATGTGACTCTCAAGCTGAAAGGCTGATTTAATCCCTAAGGACACACGGAAGTTCTTCTTTAGAACCCACATAACTTTCACGTTCATTAAGAGCATTAGAAGTGGTGGGTAACGTATTTCAGCCTGTGAAGTGGCCATCTAGGATTGTAGCTGTGTGTGCACGTGGACACACGCATATGCACTGATTGATGAACTCCTGCAAACCATCGACTGCTTTTGGGTTTTCATCACACAAGGTTCAAGTATGTTATTTGTTCATGTAGAAATGAAAGTACATAAAGAGTCTCACTTTCATCTCCAACTGCTTCCTTTGTGCTTGCCCTTAGACTGAAGTGTAAGAACTTAAGGCTTCCACCTCTGTCTCAATTGTAGGTGCAAATTTTTTTGATAAAATGGTATCTGCAAAACCAATGAGGGGCTTTTTTGCTCAAGTAGATCTTTTTCCAAGATAAGATACAGTAATTTTAAGTGCACAGTAGCGAGGATTTTAATGATGATATGTCTGTACTGTTCTTGTCTGGTTAATGAAATATGTAGCATATTTAGATTTAAATCAAATCTCAAGTTTGGCTACTTCTGTTCTCAGTTGTGTATGCTGGATTTTATGACATTTTGTTGTGTAGGTTTTTCAAGCGTAACACTTACTGCATTTTAGTAACAATATAGGTTTCTCTTTGTGATACCACAATGTCCGTCGCTATGAAATATGTGCTGTACTACTCATTTCCTATCCCTCACTGCAGTGACGAGCAAGTTTCTAAGCAATACTTTGTATATATTTGGCAAAATACATACATTCAGCAAAACTCTCATGTACAGAGAGTTTGTGTACAAACTCTAAGAGTGTGTACTCAGGTAAATTCAGGTTCATCAGTTAGCATTTAGTACTATTTTTTCTATATTTGGCCTTGATTCAACCAGGCACTCAGGAATTTACTAAAATGTAAACTCACAAGTACTTAAGTGTAAAGTTAAGCACATTTCTAACTGCTTTACCCTACTAAGCCCATAACACTTCATGTCTTCACGTTCTTTGGGTAAAATCTACCCTAAACACATTGTCTATTGTATCTGCATATCACACCATAGCATATCACACGATACACATACAGCTGCACCTCCAGGAAAAACAAACAAAAAAACCCACCTCAGCTTGATTAGATGGAGAGATACTCTCCAACAGAAGGAATTCTATTGCAAGCTGGTTTTTGCTGGGCACCCAGAATCTGTACATTACGCTTTCCTGACCAAGCACGGCTCATAGGAAGCTGCGCTCTGCAGCGTTGTTCCTGGCACTTCAAGGCAAGGCTTCCCAAACAGCATCCTATCCTCACAGACATCTGCTCAGCGTTTGAGAAGAGTCAGGATCTACCATCCCTCCTTCATACCATTGCTGTTATTGTTACATTTGTCCTCTAGATAACAGCACACAGGACCTATGACAGTCCATTACGGTCATTGATGTTATTGCAGAGTCGCACTACCGAAAAATACCGCCTCAAGCAAAATATTGTAGATGATTTAGTCCTGTCTTTCAGGAAGGTACATGCTGGGGTTAATGAAAGTTTGAGTTAGTGAATGTGAAAGGACCCCGTTGTTCGGACTGCTTGAAATGGTATTTAGTATTCTCATTTAGATAATTTTCTTAATGAAAACAGGAGTGTTTTTGTCTTATTTGTTTTGTCCCCCAGATGAACTCCTTTCATTGAGGACACAGCCCTGACAGAGGTTATTTTCAAGCAGCCCAGGGAAACCGATGCTCATGCCAGAAGGGCGGTCAGAGCACAGCAAGCCATCAGCATTGCCCTTGCTGCCTCTACCCTCATCCCTGAGAAAGGATGGGCAAAAAAGGCTGGAAGGATTGACCATTGCCAGCCCCTCCGCAAAATGCTGAACTAGCAACCATGTAATTATGGCCTGATTGTGTCCTCTGCCCTCTTCACAAAGGGGAAAGGTGCAGAGTCAAGGTCTCAGGATTTCTAGGGTGCTCCTCAGGGGGCCAAGAGTTGCTCTGAGTGCAAATGCTGAGAGATTTGCAACTGTGGGAGCTATCAAAATACAATGTCCAGCTTCGTGGACCTTTTAATTTTGCTGGCCCGCACAAGAAGAAAGCAAACTTAGTAAAAGATGAGTAGAACAAGTGAGTGTAGTGCTTTTTGTGCCATCCACTTGCACATTGTCTTGAAGGTTGCCAGTCTCAGGGTCAGGAGTCAGGTTCTGCCATGAGGCTGGTGTAAGAGACTCGGGGCAGCGCTTTTCTCTAATTAGTGCCAGGAGGCACAGACAGACAGTGCATAAACAATAACGCCCCTTGCAACAAGCCTTCCGGCGTTTCTTTCCTCGCTCACTACATTTGTTTAGACTGAATTGCAGCCAAATAAATGTAGACGGCACCTATGTCCAGCAAGCAGCCTTGCTGTTATCTAGCTGAGTTATTACCCTTCAGTTCATCATGAAAGGAAAACTGGAGGCACCCATTATACACACTTATAATTTAATAAAGGAGTATTACAAATCTAGGCAGTACTATGCAAGTCTATCAAATACAATCATAGAATCACTGAATGGTTTGGGTTGGAAGGGACCTTAAAGATCATGTAGTTCCAACCCCCCTGCCATGGGCAGGGACACCCTCCACTAGACCAGGTTGCTCCAAGCCTCATCCAGCCTGGCCTTGGACACTTCCAGGGATGGGGCATCGACAGCTTCTCTGCACAACATGTTCCAGTGCTTCACTGAGCCATTGAGCCACTTCTGTCTGTGTCTTAGGGTTGAACGTGGCTGCGTGTTTAGAGGAGGCAGATGTTTCTCATGCAGAAAAGATCTTATTAATCCATTTAAACTTATTTTCCATGATGAAGTGTATCAAGATACAGTAATAGCTTTGTTTTGCTGCCCCATGACTTGGCTGTTAGCAGTAATGTACATGCAGATGTGTGGTTTGCCAAAAGGTGTTACAAGTTCAAAATGCCTTTAGAAATGTGCAACGCTCTCTGCCACTAAAACTGGGAGGGAAAGCCATGCCAAGGCAACCTCATCATCTCTGAGCTACTGTTAGGGGAACGGCAAAGTTAATTTCACCAGACTTTTTTGTACCTCACTTGTCTTTTTCATTAGTGTAGGCAGCTATTATTCAAAGCAGTTTTGAGGGCTTCTGGAAAAGCCCTACAGGAGAGGAAGGCGGGTGCTGGGTATGTTTTAACTCTTGCAACTGTCAGCATTCGTGAAAACTGTTAAAAAAAAAAAAAAAAAAAAAAAGGAAAACCTCCCACTAAGACAAGTCGAAGTAAAATTGTATTGTTTTAAAAGTTGTCTGCTGAATAGACATTATGATTTTTGGGCATGTTGACTAGCTTGACCCAAGTGTTTTCATGGGCTTTCTCCGTTATGGTTGCTCCCAGCACTTCGCTCACCTTGCAGCAAACTCATCTGGTTCCTGAGGGTGATTGGTGATTGCAGATGTGCATTACAGACAGGGTTTCCACACGGCAGCCCAGATGTGCTTTGCCGTGTCGCTGCTTGTGCCAGGCCAGCGTCATGTGCATGTTGGTGTGTCACATACGAGGTGCCTGTTTTGAGTGCAGCAGGGTGGGAGACAGATTCTGAAATCATCGGATCATGGAATCGTTTAGGTTGGAAACAACCTTTAAGATCATTGAGTCCAACTGTTAACCCAGCACTGCCAAGCCCACCACTAAACCATGTCCTGAAGTACCATGTCCACACGCCTCTTCAATACCCCCAGGGATGGTGACCCCACCACCTCCCTGGGCAGCCCTTTCCAGTGCCTGACAACCCTTTTGGTGGAGAGGTTTTCCCAATATCCAATCTAAACCTCCCCTGGCACAACTTGGAGCTGTTTCCTCTTGTCCTGTCACTTGGGAGAAGAGAGCAACCCCCACCTCTCTGCACCCTCCTTTGAGGGAGCTGTAGGGAGTGATATGGTCTCCCCTGAGCCGCCTCTTCTCCAGGCTGAACACCCCCAGCTCCCTCAGTCCCCCCTCACAGCACTTGTGCTCCAGACCCTTCCCCAGCTCCGTTCCCTTCTCTGGACACGCTCCAGCCCCTCAGTGTCTTGCAGTGAGGGGCGCAAAACTAACCCAGGATTTGAGGTGCGGCCTCACCAGTGCCCAGTACAGGGGCACAGACCCTGCCCTGGTCCTGCTGGGCACGCCGTTCCTGAGGCAGGCCGGGATGCCGCTGGAGGAGGATGCTCCCCTGTTATTTGGTGAGCTTGCTTGGTGCTCCCCAACTTATTACCCGATCTCAACTTTTGAAACATTTGATTAAGGTGCCGAGGTGTCGCGCGTTGATGTCACACACACACCACACACACCCTCCGCGCTCTCCCGGAGTCACGCCGCTGAAATCACGGGAGACAATTCCCCCCATCCCCTCCCGCTCCGGTTGTAAGAGGCGTGGAGGGTCCGCGCTCCCCCCCTCTCCCCCCACCCCATCCCCGGCGGCGGTCGGGGCGGCGCCCGCTCCGCACCGCTCCGCACCGCTCCGCATCGCAGCGCGCCTGAGTCCCGGCGGCGGCGGCGGCCGGGCGCGGCCATTGGCTCGGCGGCGGCACGTGTCGGCGGGCGCCCTCTCCCCGCCGCCGCCGCCCGTGTGCCGGGCACTGATAGGCCGGGCTGATGCGCAGGCAATTTATCATCCTCGTCTCCCGCGGAGGCAGGGAGCGCGCCTGTCACCAGTATTGATTTCAGAGGATGGACTAAATTTCCTAGGATTTCCATTAAGAATTAAGGGGGGGGAAAAAAAAAAAAAAAAAAAGAGCCGTAAGCACGCAGGGTAGCCAGGCAGACATGGATATGAGATGGCACTGTGAAAACTCTCAGGTAGCTTCTTCTCTCACAGCCGATGCAGAGCGCAGGCGAAGCACTGCAGCATGCAGGGTTTAAGATACCATTAGTCTGACAGCAAGGAAGAAGGGGGGAAAAAAAAAAAAAAAAGGCATTTGCACCGAAAATGACTTTTTTTTTTTTTTCCTTTAAATTAGAATATGTCTCCTTGGAGATTGCATGTCATTAATATTAAGATCAAATTTCTGCACGATTTCTGTTTTAAATATAGAAAAGCTTTTAAATTGTATTTTCTTTTTTTTTTTTTTTTTCCTGCTTCAAGAAAAGAACGCTTTGGTACCCAGAGCATGGATGCTTCTGCTTTTTCTCTTCTAATTTTTTTAATCAATAGAGATGGGTTTTAGCATGTTTGCTACAAATGAGTAAAAAGGAAAGGAAAATTGAGAAGAATCAAATAAAAGCATGAATAAAAACTGCTTCAAATTGTTGCCAGGCTGCTTTCTTTTTAATGATCTAGCAATTATTTTGGCTTAAATGATGCTTAAACCCTGACCATGCATGCTTTTAATTTTGGCTCAGAATACGCGTGTATGTGTGTGTGTGTGTACGTATGTGTGTATTTGTTTTGATTTGAATTTTTTTCAGTGAGCATTTGCACAACTGGAATTCCTGTGAGTTACATGCATGTTTTGATAAGAAAAATTGCTTACAAATGAATGACTGTATCTGATTGACTGATATTTCATGATATATAATGCAAAGTAGATTCATTTCTAAATTCTAATCTTTCGGGGGAGGGTAAATTGCTGCATGTTTATGACAATGAAAGTGTTTGTGTATTTTTTTAAAGACTGATTGTTTATTTGCTTGTTTCTAACACCGCAGAGCGAGGGGTTTTCATTTATTTATTTATTTGTTTTAAAATAACAAACCTCCAAGGCATCTAATTTAAAAAAGGGCTTGTTACAAAGCTTTCCATATTGCCTGAAAACAAGCAGAAAGGTATGTGTTTGTGTGAGAGGGCTCAGCTCCTTTGGGGAGGTTCGTGGTCTTTTCTCGCTCCTTCTTCTCCCCAAGAAGAGTTAAAATGCCGTGGCACTATCGCACCTACGTGCACCATGGGAATTCTGCTGGCAAAACCAGGGCTGGCACCAGGTTGGGACGGGTGTATCGCGATAGTGAGCAAAGACAAAGGTGAGGACGAGGGTTGCCAAAAGAGGCAAAGGGACTTCTAAAGAGAGGAAGCAGCAGCTCCTATCTGTACATAAATGTCTAATTCAGATAGAAAGAAAAGAGGAAGAGTTTTTCTGAAAACATTGTTTTCTTCCAGGTGAATCAGAGGATAATAAAGCGGGGGAGATGGTTGTTCAGATTTATCCTGGTTCACAGGTTGTAAGCAGGGTCTTGAGAGGGCTTTTGGTTTTTTTTTGGCGGGGGGGTGTGGGGGCTTTTTTCATGATTGTAAAAAGGTTGCCAGCTGCACTGGCTTCAAGGTATCTTAATTTTTCTGACTGCAGTTGTGGGACTGAGGATCAAAGCTTTGTACCTTTGGTGCACTGGGTATGTTGTGTAATCCTGTTTGCGTTTGTTCGCTGGGCTCCCTCACAAGTTCTGCCATTAAACCTTTCTTTTCATGTATGCATTTAAATCTCTTAATATGCAGCTCTATAAAGCAGCTCTTCTCTACTTGCTCTGGGCTAATCCATGCCTGATTTTGCTCTTCCCATAGCATCTTACCCCTCCAAAAAATATTTTGGCTGGTTGCTAGAGTTTTCCCGTGCCAAATGGTTTTGGCCTGTCGGTGTCTTAGGCCACTATTCAAGTTCAGGCTGAAAACTTTGCGACTTGAGTTTGTCATTTCCAGCTCTGTTCCTAATACTCTTCCACATCACCTAGGCATCATATATAATTTGACACAGCTGACAGCATCTACTTAGAAGAAGCTTAGGGCTGAGCCAGAGTGGAAATTGAATTGCCTCTCGACTCCCTAATATTAATGATCCTTCCAGGTCAGCACAGCAGTAATTGCCAGGGCAGCCTGAGGAATTGTCCATTAAACCTGCCTAGACGGTAGCTCACCTGTGGAGAGATGCATCCAGATAACATCTACAAAATGAATTCCATTTGCTTAATATAAGGTCTGCTAGGGTTATGAATATTTCAAAAGCCAACATGTGGTCTCATGTTTAATATTAAGTGATTTTTCTGGTATTTTAAGGTTGATTATAACTAAGGCTAGGCAGATTTGCCTCAGATCTGTCTGAAGAAAGAAGTACACACAAAAAGCTGGATGGTGGTTATATCTCAAAGGGTGAGCCTGTATTTCTGTAAAGGTATAGTTTGTGACATGAAGCAAGAGTAGAAAAGTTCATGCTGTCCATGTTCTTTAGTCCTTGAAGTATCTGTGCATTTAAAATAACCCATTAATCAGTCAAAGTCTGTATATACCAGGGGAACCTGATGAGGTGGGCAGCTGGACCTTTAAATCCAAAATCAATATTCAACACGAATTCAGAGGAGGCAAACAGCCTAAGGACAATGTTTAAAAACTCAACTGCACTTTATGTCTTGGAGTAATGCTGATTTAGCAAGAAATCTCAGTCACAGTGCAAGAGGATTTATTTTTTGACCTTGTGCATTTGAGATGAAATGAAAAGTTGAGAGTCGTCAGCAGGGCTTTACTGTAAGGAGGAAACACAGAGAAGGCTCAGCTATCTCCTGTTGCCCTTATGAAAGGTACCTGTGTGGTGTACCTAAGAACATAGGTGGACAGAAAAGACTAAAATAGTGGTGCTTCAAAATTAAAATCACATTCTTTTGAACCTGCTTCTGTGCTAGGTATAATTTAACAAAATTACAATCATGGGGGTAGTTCAGTGACGGAGGTGAGGGAATGATACAACCTGCTGCAATCCAAATGGGAGATATCCTCTAGGAGATCTTGGACCACTACCTGTTATCTGTCTCTTCACAGCCACTGAAAATCATGGTGGTTTTGGTTTTTTGTTTGTTTGGGGTTCTTTTCCCAACAGCTACATAAACTATACTGTACAGTAAAAGGATTTCTCACTCTGCTGGCACCCTTCTGCCTCGGGTCACCCATTGCCACTGCTCAGAGCAGTTGCTTTCTCTCCTCATTGTTCTTTGTCTAGAGGCTGTAAGAGATGGTGTTACAGCTTGGTTGGGTTGTCTCTATCTAAAGAAATTGTCGAGATGTATGGTTGAAGAAAACATCAATGTCAGTCTTAGCCAAGGAGAAGCTTGAGAGTTGGAACTTGTTGACAAACAGTAAAGGTTTTTCCAAATTTTTCAGTTGACATTTTCAACAGCTTGAAAAATTTGATCATTATTTTTAGTTGTGTATATTAATATAAAGTTTAGTCATTCTATTTGTGTCAACATTACTAATTCTTGCGCATTAGCTAAGTTTTTTTCAGGGACTAGCCGATCAGCTTTTCTGCCGCAAAAAATAATTTTGCACTTGTTTTGCACAATCAGCCAGTAATAATTGTGGATTTCTCGCTCTCTTGTTCTGTCTTTGTTTTTGCATTTCTGACACGGTTTTTCAGTCCATAGGGTATTTTGTCCTGCTTTTGCAAGCTGCTCTAAGTAGAAGATCCAGGAAGAGTCTGACAAAAGCATGAGAGGTTGCTCTCATGGGGCAGCTTGAATGATTACAGTATTTTGCTATGCTTTTCTGCATTGCCTCTCTCATTTTATCTTTGTCTACATCTGAATTGTACTTTTCTTCTTCTCTGTGGGACACATAATTAGATTAGCTATGTAGTCACACACAGTTAAGTAGGGCTAATCCTTTTTTCAGATCTTATCTTGCAATCCCTTTTGGGTGAAATTTCAGGTAATACCTCCAATCTAAGTACCATATCAAGATGAGACAGAGTAGGGACTGAGGGCAAAACTTAAGAGTCAATGACGTTTTGAAAGGGTGTGCAAAACCCTTGCAGTTAGTCATCCATAGTTCCCCAAAGAAATACCTGTTAGGACTGTTTCTGTGCAGCCCACATGCCACAGCTGCTTAGTTTTTGATGGGACATTGCAGAGGAGGTCAAATTATTGTTCTGTGCCTATACATCCAGGTTGCTGCTGGCAAGAAATATTGCTTTTTTTCCCCCCCTACTAATGCAGCATCAGGGAAAAAATGCGTGGGGGAAAAAACAAACAAACAAACAAACAAACCACATGGAAAGACCAGAGATTAGAAAGAGTGTTTCTAAAACCAAGTGGATTTACGATGAAATTCTACCATCCTTAAGATCAGTGGAAGTTTTGTCATTGACTTTAAAGTCATTGGCCTGTTATCCCTGGCAAAAGTCTGAATAGCACAGAGTATAAACTCCAGGTAGGTAAGGACATGCATATTGATTTCTAAACCTAGCTATCTCTGGGTTGATTGTTGCTAAAAGTATACCAGAAGTGAAGTGGAAAATGAGTAAGATGGTATTTTCACCCAAATGATTAATTTTAAATTCCATCTCATGAACTAAATGATTGCTTGCCAAGAAGAGCTGGGAAGCTTTGAGGTCATATGGTGTTTCTCACACTGGTAGTCTGTAACGTCCAGGACCTAAGAACACCTTCTGGTTTGAGTCTGGCCTTATGCTTTTGGCAAAAATCCAGAAATTAATATAGTAGGTTGTGGGCTTTTGCACGGAGTAAATTGCATTTCTTGGTCACAGTAATGTTAGTACCTTGTTGGCTGACTTCTCCAGATTGGCTGTGGTATGGCTGCAAACCAATACAAGACAAAGAATTTTCTTTAAGTTTCCACAAGTTGGGGTTTTTTTTGGGGCAGGAGGGGTGTGGTGTGTGTGGTTTTCATTCGTTTGTTTCTGGTAGTTCTTCTGATTTCTTTTATTCTCTTTCTTATCTATTTTCACAACGCCCTTGCTAGTTCATTTTCACTGTGAAGGCTACACTATTGCGTATCCTGTCGGTATGTTATATCGTATTGGAAGCTGCGGGAAGATGCTTTGCTTTTTGTGTTGCTATTTAGTGCTGCTTCACCTTCACTGTTCAGGGGTTTTGTTGGGTTTTCAAAAGTTGTCTGTGAGGTTATTTGAACTGTTAACCCAAATCAATGAGTTAGCAAAGTTTGTGAGCAAGTTCAGGCTCAGGAAAAGGGGGGTTACAGTCTAGGATGGTGTGTCTGCACTGTGACCACTACCTATTTTTACAGCTTCCTCAAAGCAGAATATACACCTGGGGCACAGCTGCATTGAAGAAGTGGAGAATGGCTTTTGGTTTTCACTTGTTTTATCTTGCATGACCAAAGGGTCTTTAAGAAATGTGTTGCCCAGAGACTACACAGAAAATGAACAGATGTACATTATTTTTGTTGAGTATGTTGTACAGTAGAAGTATAAATGAAGTTCATATGGCCCTTAGGAGTAAAGCATATTTTTGAGTTCCTCATTTATGTGACAGTTGCTTAGTAAAAGGGATATGACCGCCAATGGAAAGTCACAATTTTACTTTACATGTAACACAGGTATATTAAATACTGGTATTTAAATGTCAGTAATACACCAAAGACAGGGGAGCTGAGGAATGGAATACTGCAGAGTTTGACCTCCGTCACACTTTAGAGCAGTGAGGTGGCAGCGAGGAAGGGGTGGGAGAGCCCTCAGCCAAAATCACAGCGGGCCAGTAAAAAAATCCCCTCCAGTAAGCTCCACTCCCAAATGCAAATATGTTCTGCGAGGTTCAGGTCAACGTCAACCGCCGTATCCTGGGCAAGCTCACTTCCCCCGGCCCACGCCAGCTTCACAGCGGTTTGCAATGCCAAGCTAAAAATGTAGTTTGTGATTTCATAGAGGATGTCCATCTGCACCGAACAGCCTGAGCAGCCCCGGGCCCTCGCCGACAACTGCGTCTGCGGAATTGCCGCATCCCACGTGAGCGGCGGCCACTGATTTCAGCACATGTTGCATCAATGCCAGAAATAACTCTCCTCCTGTTCTGGGCATAAAGGGCACAATGCTAGGGCATTATTTGTCTTTAGGCTTAGCCCTGAGAAATGCCGTTTGCATGCCTTTAAAGTAGTGTAAACTCAGCCTGGTCCGGCAGGGCATCTCTGCAGGAGTCCCCTGGCATGTTAGTGTGTATTGGATTATGGTCACCTAGTTCAATTTTGGTTAGGTTAGAGACTTTACAGGAGAGCCTTTCTGCTATTCCTCTTTCTGTTTATTAAAGTTATTCTAGTTAGCAGACAGTAAGATGTTTCTGCAAACTCTTGCAGGGGTCAGGGTACCCAAAACAACTAAGAGAATCAGTGTAATTTGTTTCTGTCTGCCTGTATCTTAAGTGCTAAATTGCTGGTTGCATGATTTTACCTGGAGGCATAAGACCCCATTCTCTTCCGTAAGCCACACTGACAATTGTCATCTTTACCAGCTCTAGCCATTCCCTTTGCAGCTTTACCTGTGCAGAAAATTTCTATTGCTACATAATTCCCCTTTTTAGTGGGGGTACCTGGGGAATAACGTTAATAAAGTGGCAGCAGAGACATCTGAAAAGGCTGCAATGACGACCTTCGCAAAATACTCCTTCAGGGTTACTGGCGATGATGTGTGAGGCAGAAAGGATACAGATTGACATTCAAATCTCACTGTTTTTGTGTAGCAGACAGTTACAAAGGAAATAATAGTAACTTTCAAGCCCATAGGAATCCATCTGTCACTTTGTCTAATCTTTGTGTTCCGGCAGTCTAGAATAGGCGTCTGAGATGGTCAAGCTAGTCCTGAAAAAGTCTGAGACAATTTTCTTGCATCCAGACGGCCTCTAATATCTGTTCCCAGTTGCTATACAGGTGATTTATCTGAACCAGGAAAGAGCAGCAGCTTTTATGACAGCGGGGTTGTTCTTCCAGTGTGCAGCCACTGCAGGATGAGGAGCTCTGGAAGCTGATCTGTGACCCTTGCTCCTGCCTCACATTGTGCCAAGACTGACTTGACTGCTTTAGTAGACTTTGTGTTATTCTTTTTATAGCCCAGTATCCAGACAGCTTCAGGGATTAAAGTCAGCTTTTCAACTTCAGGTATTGCTGTACATGGAAATAAAGCAAGTGAAAGTAACTTGGATAAATGATGTAAAACTACAGTTTGACTAATTCCCATTGAAAGTCTACCTCAACTGTAATTCATTTCTGTTCCAAGAGAAGATTTTCATTTATTTGTGATTAATTAGACAGAACCATCTGAGATTACTAAATAATAAGATGACCCCGGAAAATATCGTTATTCCCCTTGGATGAACTATACGCAGCTTCAGTTGTTTATCAGGTTATTAGTGTATGACATATGCTGATGAGCTATAGAGAGCAAGATGGAAAGATGTTGCCTTAGCCATGTTGATAGCTAGAGCAAAAGCAGCTGAAGCTGTGAAAAATGTTGGTTAAACAATATTCTCTCACAATGTGGAGACAGGTGTTATTCAGAGCCTGACTGGAGTCTACATCTCTCTTAGCCAAGGACTTGGCATTGTGGGTCCTGTTGTTTCTGACCCCACTTCCTTGCCAAATCAGAGTGTGAGTGCAGGGTTACCTGTTTGTCTAGCCTGGATATAGAAACTCCTGTTCTTTCATCTATTTCAGGGAACTTCACATTCCTCATTCATTTATGAATATGCCAGTTAATGTTTAGGTTTTAACTGAATTTGAGGATCCAAGCAAGAAACAGCTATTAATCACATTATTCTGGCAGTCTGGAGAAAGTTTGTGTTACCGTTTAACTAACCCATATTCAATTCAGGGTGAGCTTTGCAAACTGCCTTTTATTTCACATGGACTTATACTAAACCATTAGTGTTGTTCTTTTCAGATATTAATTTTCTTTTCCCGTGAATATTCTCTACTGTTTTTTTCCTCCAGTGCCAATGTCCCAGAACAGGACGTCTGTCTAATAAAGGGCATTGGGAGTGACAATTAAATTCTGTCTTGAGTTGAAATTGCCCTGAACATTAAAGGTGACAGTCTAATAATTAAATGTTAGAAAAAGTGTAATCATGCTTGCATTTTCCAGGTGCCATTTGAGTTAGTCTTGATTCAGTATTTTGCATGTATGTGTATGACCTGAAATAAGTCAGTGATTCAGTAAGCTATATCTTTGGAGTTGGGTGTTTTTCCTCCAGTAAAAGCTTGTTAGTTTGGAGATGTCATTTCTTCCTCCTGTGAATGCTTTTGCGTGCATGTATGCTCAGTTGAATTGGTGCTGGTAACTGGGAGGAGGAAGGATATTCTTGGAAGAAATAAAAGGCAAGAATATTCTGTGACCCATGCGAAATAATCGGGAGTGGGAGTTAAGGAAACTACTACATGTTCTATATATGCTGAGTTTTGTCTTGGAGTGCCCTCAGAGGGTGGTCCTGCAAGTTAGATACTGCTACCACATACAATCCTCAGGCCTGTGGAGATTAGTGAGTTCAGCAGTCAAAAAAAAATTGTGTTGTGTTTTTTTTTTTTTCTTCTCTGAAAGTTCCTGTAGACCTAATGGAAATATTAGTAACAGTGTAAGTTGCTGGATCTGATTTCCAGGTGAGCTCTTCTGGCTCTGAAATACTGGGAAGGATGCTCTGGTCTGCAGGTGCTGTCAGTCTCCTAAAAAAGAAGAGTTTCAGTGAGGAACACTACCTACCGTAGCACATGTAGAAGGGTGGCATCTGCCATCAAACCACTGGTGCTCTCCTTGTGCCGCCAGCCTGTAAGCATGGTGTGTGTGCCCAATGCACGATCTCTCTGGCTGAGGGAGCCAGCTAGGTCTGAATGCTGAACTGAGCAAAACGCTGGCTTCATTCCAAGGTTCTCTAATTTTATTAGATTTTCTGTACGAAGCAGGTGGCTAACTGACTACCAGATACATTTTAAGAGGTGAGATTGTAGTCTTTATCAGGGAAGTTTTGTTTGTCTAGCACTGCAGAGGTCAAATCAGGGGAAATAGTAGTGCTCTCCTTACCATCAATTTCATGGCAATTAAAATCTCAGAAGAAGAGTCTTGTAATTGTATCTACTGCTCTTGGTAGTGCAGTCTCTTCTTTTTTTTTTTTTTTAACCTCATTTATAGTGGAAGACTGAGTGTTATACTTGGATTTCAGAATCAGCAACCCCATGAAATGTCTGGGAGCAGTATATATATGTATCTTATACCTGTTGTTCCTTTCTGGCTGAAATTTCAGCTAAGCATCATTGCACCTGACCCTGCTCTACACCTGCTCCTCTGGAATTGCACATTGGGCCAGTAGCTCACATGCAGCAGTCCCACTTAGAGCCATATCAGTACAGAGGGGAAGGGATCTCAGTGCAAGAGCCTGCCTTTAGTATATTTTTAAAACAAAGCAGGCAATATGCTATAACCATCCGTCTGCCATCAGGATCTTTGCAAGAGTGCCGGCTTTGATTCCTGCCTTTGCACACCATGCCTGGGAAGAAGGCACCCTTCCCAAGGTCACACATCAGTGAGCTTTTAGGCTCAGAAAACTGATGAAGGGTTAGTCAGAACAACAAAGTGAAAAGTCTCTAAAAGGATTCGTCCCTCAGCAGGTACTTTGAATTTTGCATGCAGCCGTGGGCTACAGCTGTGGAAGGCACAGAGAGTTATAAATCAGCCTTATGGGGACAGCTAATTGGCAGCTTCTCCTTCAAAATGAGACCCTTTTGTGTGGTGGGTATGTGTGTGCATATGTTCATACTCAGGCAGAGTTGGAAAAATATTTGATACGTAATCTCCCATTTTTTCTGCAGTGATTCAGCTGTGGAGGACAGCTTATGTATTTGGGAATGATCATACATAGCTCTCAGCCCTGATGCAAAGGGAAAAGATTGTATTCGAGTAATCTGATTTCAGGCAGAGAATCTTCTTTGGACAGATGTGCTACCCCTAATTTAGGGCTGTTGATACCATCCTCAAGAGCACTTTGTAAAACAGAGTAGTAAACACTGATTAATGTCTTGGAGGTGTTGGAAGAGAGGATTGATTAAGTAAATTGCAAAAAGTTAAATTATTTCTTGTATGAGTCAGTGATTGGGAAACCAGTCTTGAAAACTCCTGTATTCCTCTAAAAGAAAACCAACCTAAGAAGAGTGGAGCATCTTAACCTTCAGAAAGACATAACAAATCTTTTCAGAGACTTTATCCTTGCGGTATTCCGAGAAACGAGGAGGATACCTGAACACCACTGACAAAGAAGCAAGCGTAACACATGGGTGCACAGAGAGAGGATTCGGGCTGCAGCAGGCAACAGGGACGTTTTATTTTCTTCTTATTCCACATTTATGAAATTCCAGCAAGCCCTGAATAGAGGGCAGACGCAGTCAGGCTTTGACGCTATGGATTACAGCACACATTCCTTGACGATTACAGTCCCACTGTAAGGATTAAATGGATAAGCAGTTGGTGGCAATCTGGAAAGTAGGGGAGTGGTGTGTTTGTCCCAAGGAAGGGCTGGAGTGATGCTGGGGAAGATTGTTAAATGCAATTTGTGTTTTCCCAAAGCCATAGCAGGAATGTAAGCCGTTGTGAATTGGGCTGGTTTGTGGAGGAGTGAAAGCAGCCTGGAGAAACTGGTGAGTAGCTGAATATGCAGCTGGTTGATGCCAGAGTTCACAAGAGAAGACAAAGACAGGACATTGTGGGATGGTTTCAGCTGATGTTCGTGATACCTCTGGCTCTGATCTGTCAGGTGCTCCTGTGCTGATGGAAGCACTCAGTTAGCAAAGTTGCCTGATGTGGTATTCCACGAAAGGGAAGTTTCCTGCCTGTGAATAAATGGGCAGCAGAAGAGGCCAGCTTGCTATCGCAGCTGAGTGTGGAAAAGCGTGAGAAATATCAAGCTCAAAATAAATCAACTGTTTAAGTCAAAGTTTCCATGAACAAAAACATCTGTTCATTAGAAAGATGATCCAAATTAAAAGTGGCTTCTTTCATTGGTATACATATTTCAGCCAACCTTTAGAAGATGCGTAGAAATCATTTTCCATAGACAGCTTCAGAGAAGCATCAATAAACACACAGCACTGAGGGTAGAAGGTTTGGGGATCTTAAAGTGAAGTCTGGTTTTAGCCGTGTTTTCACCAGGATTAATAAAATTAGTATCCCTTCCACTCTGCTCACTCAGTTAGGAGCTATTCATATTAAACATGTGAAAATTATGTGATAGAACCTGAAATGTGCAACTCAGCTGTTGGAGCCCTTAATTTCATAAAGCCTATTTCAAAAGTAACATTGTGAAGGAAATGGTGCAAGGTAGACTGGGACTTGTGTCTTAAAACCTTTTTAGTACGTGACTTTTTTTGTGCAAAAACATGACTGAAAGGCTTATCACTGTGGGGATTGAGTTTTGTGGATGTGAAGGAGGATAGCGAGTTGGAATCGCTGTAAAAGCTCTATGATATTCTATGATTAAAGAGCACTAAAGTCTTACCCTGAAAAGGATGAGGTCTGAGCCAGTTTTGCTGCAGGCTGTCACCTGCAAACAGATTTATGGTTGGGAGAACCTATGAGAACTATATGTCTGTGAGAGCACCTGGGAGAGGTCACATTTTGAGGAGTGTGTTTATGAGACGGTCAGGCACAATGCTACAAGAAGGCAGCAGCCAGAAAGAGGAGTGGGGGTTGGCACATGTTCTGGCATCTGCCTTCATGCTGAAACAGCAGCAGGATTGGGGGTTAGACTGGGAAGGGAGTTAGTGGTGCAAGCTGGAGAGCTCTCCAGCATGCATGTGACTTTACATACCAAAAACCCTGTGATGAGGAGAAGAAAACCCTTCTTTTTCCCCCTTTTTTTCCTCTTTGAGGACGCTACGGGTGATGATTTCCTTCCATAGATCAGTGCTTATGTTTTTTATTGCCTGTTTGATTTGAGGAGTGGGAGAGGCTGTCAGATACAAATACTGGACATCAAGCAAATTTAGCCTTGCTATTTCTAAACCAGAAAGAAATGGCTTTGTTGAATCTCCCAATAAATAGAAAGAGCCTCCACCCATCACTGGCATGGGAAAAATGGCATAGCCTTTTCCATCTAGCAAAATTTCAGTTCAGTTAAGAGAGACCTTTGAATGAAGGCAGGGAAGTAAAGTTCAAGACACAAATTTTAAACAAAATCTGATAGTGCTTCATTCACCCACACAGGAACTTATTCATAGTTACCTAAGCTGAGAATGCAAAAGTGAAAAAGAATTTCTGGATCATAAAGTCCAGTCTGTTTCTGAAATTCGGTTTCAGGTGGACCTGTCTAGTAGTAGATGTTTATTAGAAGTCTGTAGGCGGGGAAAAAATGCCAAGCTCTGCTCATTTGACCCTTTAAATTAGTTGTTCAGGAATGCTGAACAGTGAACATATTTTTCCATTTTATTTTTCTATCATTTCACTAGGCATTGTTATAATATAGCAAGACCCGAACAAATTAGAAGTACCAAACGTAAGCATAACCTGTTATATGCTATAATGAGGACTTGCATTACCAGTTACTGACAGAGCCTAAGCTAGATTCCTGCTATTGGGCATTTTTCAGGTGCTTGTTTCCTGACACCAACAATTTTCAAGTCACTGGTCCCTTCTTCAGCATTGGTATTTTTTTAAAGTCATCACCGTTTTGTGTTTATTATAATAATGAGAGTAAAACATTTTTGGGCGTAACAATGGCTACATGATATGTTCTAGTTCTGCATATCTGTGTTACAAAATGTGGACAAAAATGCTTGACCCTGGCAATGTCTCATGACCTCTGGGGTGGCCTTTCCCAGTCATCCTAAGGAAGGCATCCATTAGCTGAAAAATACTTCTGTACATGAACCGTGTCGTTATCTAGAATAACCATGTTTTCTACCAAAGTGGCCCGTTAGCAACAGTCCATTTATTTAAGGCGATGTTTCAGTAATAGTGGAACAACTGACCAAATTATCCTAATTCAGGATCATCTCTCTTAATGATCTGCAGTTCTGCAGAGCCTGTCAAGGACATCGAGGCTGGTAGATCTGTCAGACTTTATCCAAGCAAAATCCCCTCTGGTAGCAGTGCAAGTAATGCCTAGCAAGACCTAAGGACCCAGTTAGTGCGATTACACCAGAGGAACTCATCCTTGCTTCTGAAAACCTCTACTTAAACCTAGTTGACATTATGGGAGGAGAGCAGAAGTGGGAGATTAATTTAAAGAGCAATTAGCGGAAGAGTTTGCTCGTAAAGCAATTCTGGCTTTTTTTTCTGTTTGATTTTGAAATTATTTTAATTGTTTTTCATTTAAGAACGTTGAACCTTTAATGAAAACGAGAAATTAGATGCTGCCGTTAGAGGGGAAATTGCATTCATTTCAAAGAGCAGGCTTGGATGCAGGAGTTGGTGCACAAGGCTGAAGCCACTTTCATCTTTCAAGGAGCTGATTAAAGTGGTTCTTGCCTTTGTGAACATCTGTGCATTTTACGTGGTAATACAAAATATTCCTTCATCTCCCTTCTTCTTTAAATATCCCTGTGCTTTAATATCTGTCCTGTGATGAGCAATACAAGTGGTGTAGGTCAAACATAGGCATTCTTAGTTGTCATGGTTAACATCCATAAGCTCTTCAGTGCTCAGTATAGCTTAGCCCCTAACATGGCTATATGTGGCTATAGGTGTTGGTTCTTCTGAAGCTTCACTGGATTTCTGTGGGAGGGGAAATGAAGGAAAAAAGTAACAACAAAATGAAAATTCCTGATTTACATAAATGTCCTTCTACTTTGGCTCTCCACAGTATAAAGTACATGATGAAATACTGATTTGTTGCAAGGCATGGTTCGGTAGCTTGTTTGCTTAACTCCTGCAGTATTTTAATGAAAATCCAATTTGATTTTTGACAGGTTAAGGTTGTACTTGTAAAGGCAAAGTGGCAGACTTGTAGATAGTGATCCCTTGAAGAGTGATTATAGAGACAGTTGCTTATATAATTACTGCATTAGATGGAAGTTACCAGTGTTACATGATATTAAAATCAGTTGTTAATCCATAGTCGTCTTATTCCTAGTAGCTAAAAGCACAGGGAATGAGAAAAGTAGACCAACCACCATGAGAAATAGAATAGGTCCTGATTGCTTAAGAAAAATGAGATACCATGTCTGATCAGAAGGTTGTGTGCGTGCATCTCCAAGATGTTGGCATTCCACTTTGCAGATCATTTTCTAATCTAGAATAATTAGGGCTATTTATTGCTTGCATGTTTCTATGTTTTAATGCTGAGCTGCTGCTGCGGTGGCAAAAGTACTGTTTTTCTCTTGGGTATACCCAATACTAGCCCCAGCTCTCAACTGCGCACTGAAGCATTGCAGCTCGCACTTCTCTAAGCTAAAGTGGCTCTCTTACCAGATCAGCAGAGCACACAGGGGCTAAAAATAAAGCATAATAAAGGCTGTTGGATATCATGGGTGATTGCCCTATGTGAAAAGAAGCAGGGAGACTCAAATTAGTTCAATTTTGCAAAACATAAAGTTGTGTAAGTGGGAGGGTTGTTGATCCAAATGCTTGGATTTGGGACAGAAAGAATGAGTTTACTGAATCTCTAGTGCTTCTAAATGTGTATAGTCCATTGCAAGTAAAAGAGGCAAAGTTAAAACCATTGCATGCAGTGCATGGCATCTCCAGAGCCGCATCCTTCTCGCCGTGGGAAAGGCAGTGCAGATGTGGAAGTTAGGACCCAATCCAACGCTGAATACAACCACATGGAAAGATTCACAAGTCTTTGAATTGACACTTTAATGAAGTTTTGAGTCATACAGCAATGACCTAGGTGAAAGCAGCTGTGAAATGGTGATTGTATCTTCCTGACATTATGAAATGCGTGGATTAAACACAGAATCTCCCACAAACACACACATGCTCACTCGGCCTGTTTTCTAGTTCACTGTGTGCGGGAGAAGAATTAAATATTTAGTCATTTTCCTCTTCTGCAGGTAAGATTATGCTTTCTTTTAAATTATTCTTTTTTAATTAGTGGTTCAGGTGCCTAAAACAACACAGCGAGTACAAAGGTTTATCTGCGAGGCTAAGCCTTTGCTGTGCTGGAAAACACCCGTTGCTTAGGCAGGTTATTGTTAGAACCGAGCAAGTTTCAACCATTGTTAATTAGCTTTTGAACAATTTTTTGGGGGTTTTTCTGTTTCACAATAATTTCTCTGGTGTTTGCTCTTTGCTTAACCAGGTAAAGTAAACATTAAATCTCAATTAAGATTGCTCTGCTCATCAAGCAGAAATTCTGAGCAGTATTCAGTTCCTACAGCCGTTGCTTTCGGGAAAGCAGGGCTGTTGTTTTGCACGGGATGGATGCATTGTACGCCTACAGGCAGCGGTCAATGAGGTTGTTATCTGGTCCCTTGAATATGGGGATGCGCTTGTGAATAAAATATTCTAGAAAGGTGATTGCAGGTGTGCTGGGGTTAGGTGTGTTGTGTGATGTTAGGGTGCGTCTTTAACATACACCACCTGTTTCCTGAGAAACTGCGTAGAGCCAGACACAGCCTACTGCAGTCCTATAAAGAATAGACGGTGCCTCGGTGTGTTTCATACGAACCCCACTGAGAGTGGAAAACCTGAGTGCTGGGAGGGGATCCCTGTATCACAGGGGAGTTAATTATCTTAAAAAAAAAAAAAAGTCCAATAATGGAAAGGTAAGGGGTTTGTAGCTTTAATAAGTAACAGAGGAGGATGAACCCCTCCTCATCCATAATAGAAGAACTGGGAATTGTGGCAATCCCTCACTTGCAAGCAAAGTTTCCCAAAAAGCAGGCACCTGCGTCAGAACGGGAGCACCACCAGCAGTGTCCTCTCCTCTGGTCATGGTGTCCGAGTGACGGCTCTCGTTTGCCATCCGCACTTGGGGAAGTCAGTCAGACCAAAACGTGTGGAAACAGCAGGTGTTTTCTTGGTGCTGCACTGGAAATGCACCCAAGGTTGTCGAGGTTGGAAAGTAGCTGTGAGTGGGATGCTGGCTGTGTCTCTGGGGCTGGTGCAGAAGCCGGTGCCACGATTCCCTGGGAAAGCCATGCGTCTCCGAGTGTGGTGAGAACATGCTTGTTGCTGCTTTAATTAGCCAGGAAAGAGGGCTGCCTTGCCATTTGCATTACGGAGAAGAGCCCCAGCTCATTCCTGTGCAGGCAGCCAAGCCCAGGGGGTTTCCAGAAATGGGAGTTTTCGGCATCACACAAAGTCGCACCGGGAAATGCCTGGCCCAAAACAGCATCTCTGCCTTTTGTGCTGATGCTCAACTTGCCCTGTGTGTCACAAAAGAGAGTAATTAAATTCCGTTTTCAAATAAAAGAGAAATAGGCCAAAACATACAGACTTCTTCACCTAGGTCTTCTGTATGTTTTTGGAGCACAGCTTTTGCTGGAGAACCTTGAAGAAGTAAAAATTATATAATTTTGTCTGTTCGGTAAGCTGAATTATTCATTTTAAACGAAAATATTTATAATCATATGTCAGAAAATAAGTGTGATTTCTAGGGCACTCTGCTTAATAAGAACCCTGTGGTGTGAAATCTAGTCTATGGCTGCTAAATAGTTATCCATCTTAAAGCTGTGCTGGCCTGTATGTATTTTTAGGCATCCTATCAATAAATATTTTATAAAGTGCTGCAGACAGTCGAGGGAGGAAATGTTCTGTTGCAGAGGAATCCAATTTCAGGTTCCCCATAAAATGATGTGTTTTATAGGGCTTGATATCAGATACAAAAACAAGGATGTTGTATAAAATGCATCAGATGTGATCACTGAAGGAACCCCGCTGTGTTGTGAATAATTTGTGATCCTTCAAAGAAAACTAGAAGGGCTCTAAGCAGACCGTGTAGTGATAAATATCAATCTATATGTGTTCCTATATTGATGAAAAAAGCTATTTCTTACTTTTATTAGCCACAAGGTCAGGTCGGTAGTAAAGGAAAAGAAGACAAACGATCTTTATTGATACTTACGCTACATGTTTAATGGAGAATAAATTTTGCAAGTGCTCGCTATAATTGCGTATGCGATGGCGAGAAGTCTGCCATCTCCAAGTCAGCATTTGGGGATTCTAATCACCTCTTGGAGGCTTCACCCCAGCGTTTCCCGACCTCCTGATTCGCAGCATCATGCTGTGGTGGCACTTGCCGTACGTACATTTTCTGCGTGCATGAGAACCACCTAACGCTCAGTCCGCTCCTGTTAAATTAATGCAGGGGAGAAAAGCCTTCCCAAGGTACAAATTGGTACGTACAGTTGAGTTTTAGCTGTTAGCATAATCTTATAATGGCAGATTTAACTTTCAGAACAGAATCACTGAGAACAGCCTGTCTGCTGGCATTCACCGTGCCCCGTGAAGCTGAAGAAACACACGGTCATGGTGGAGGAATGGCAGTAGGTGCATTGGAACAGTGGTGCTGTGCCTTCTGCCCAGTAACACATGGGAGCCAGGACCCCCATCTGCCTTCAGGAAGCAAAATACTAATTCCTCTCTGATTACCTGATTGGAAACTATCAGCCACCCCTCTCTCCATGGCGAGAGTACCATCTTTTCCTTGAGGTGAAAGTACCCATCTGTTCCTTGAGGTGCTTTCTAGGTAAAGCCATCTTGATGGTGTTCAATCAAAACTGTGCAGTGGGTGCAGAGGGTTTTAGGGGGAAGAAATTGGCCGTTTGCTCCCTGTCCTGCTGTTTTAATTGGAAGCCACTGCATAAAGCTGTAAGTTCGGAGCTATGCACACCAAGGCGATCATTTCTCCTGAAGGAAATACATAACAAAAAAAAAGGGTTTAAGATCACAGAGAAGGCTTTCATTTCCTTTGTTTTTCCAGCAATAAAACCCATACAAATTAGGCAAATAGCAGCTGATTGATGGAAAATGTGTATTTTTCATTGCCATTGTGGAAAACAATATTTTCTGTCTTGTTTTAAAAAGGTGGAACTGGGGGCATTTGGAGATTTTGAGTTTTTACAAGTAAATGGTAGGATAGGAAAGGACATGACAGCAGGCTTTTTCTTGAGTCTACAGCATTACAGCTGCATAGTATTATGGCTAATAAAGAAAAAAGTGGGTGTCAAGATTGCGGGAAGAAGGACTCGCACCAGGAGGATTCAAGTTCAGAGAAAAAGTCAGAGGAATGCATCCCAGGGTATGATGTAACCTGGGAGAGGGTATCTCATATCTGCAGGTCCCATGCCTCCCTAGTCCGCAGCTTTCTGGGGGGCACGCCAGACTCCCTTCTTTTTCTGTGTCAGGGTGTCCCCCGTATTACAGGATGTGAGACAGACATGAGTTTCCTAAACATATTTTCCCCAGTCAGTAAAGGCCTTGGGACCACGTAGCTGTTCATATTTCTGCCACCTGAACTTTTAAATGTCACTCTCATCTTCTCCTCATCTATTTTTAATGTGGGGAATTGGGTAGAGAAACTAAAGAGCAGTTCTATACACAACTGCTAACTATTAATATCAATTATCACTTGTTTTATTGTTTAGAGTTTAAAAAAAATAATAAAAAGGCCAAGGGTTGACAGGACAGCCTGTGTGTACTGAAAACAAAGCAGGTACGTGAAGACTGAGCATTATCATGTGTCAAATGCATTTTGGAAAATGGCTTTGCTCTATTACTTGTAAAAATACTACAGGGAGTGGCTGGCTTACTCCACACATTGATGGATGAGGTTAAGAAGTATGACTTTCATGTGTTGAGAAGGATTCGTGGATTTTATTTCAAGAGAAAAAAACCCAGAGAAATGCTTTGCTCAGAGAACACTCACTTATATACAGTATTTTTTCTAGGATTTTCATCCCCTGAAATATCTGAGTGTAATTTGCATAAGTAGATATTTTATACCTAGTTTAATTCTGACGCTGCTGCAGAAGAAGGCTGGAAAGAACAAAGGAGGGAGGCTGCAACGTTTTCATTAGGCTGAAGCAAAATATTAAGACATGTTGAAATAAGTCGATAGGCTGCAGATACTGGGAAGGAAATGTTAAGGAAGTGCCTCACTGTGTGTCTGACAGAGTTTGGTGAGAAGTTTTGTCATCTTGGTAAGCAAATGCAGAGCACAGCCAGGTCCCCTGTGCCTCGTTTTATGTAGGGCACTCACTCCGTACCATGATGGATCTTTCATTACCAAAGACCTCATTGTGAAATTAAGCATTAAGCACTCCTAAGACCCATCCTGTTCTGGCTGCTGAAGCAGTTTTAAAAGTATAAGATCAATTAATAAAATTAATTGGAGATTAAAGAACAGTAAGTTGAAGAAAGTGCCTCTAGCTGGCTGAGTATATGACTTGAGCACCCCGGAGGGTCTGGACTGCGGAGGTAGTTTGTCCGTTGTCTGTGAGTTTTATGTTCATAGATTGCTTTGCTAGACTGAACTTGCTTCAAACCTAAACCCTCCCAAAGTCAGGGGTACTTTGGCTCTGAGGTTTTGATGTAAGGCCTGAAGCTGCCCATTAATAGCACAAGCATTGCACAATTGCATTTATTTTTAATGAATGTAGCTAGGAAAATTTAGTTTAGCCAAGTAGTGATGTATTATTAAATGGACAAAATACATGCAAGGGTGATTCAGATATTTCTGCTTTATCTGCTGCTTGAGCTTTTGAGAATACTTGAACATTGCATTTACACACCCCTCGTTTATGCTGAATGGTATAAAATTTTATCTTGATCTAAGTTTTTCTTCCTTTGCTTCCAAATATTAATCTGATCTTAAATAACCGCTATTCAAAGCAGACCCCATTTGAACAATGTATTATGAACAATAATTCAGGAAATGTAATTGATGGCTTTTAGAATATATTTATATAATGTTGACTTCATGGAAAAGAGCAGTTGAAATATCTAACTGAATGCATACATATAAAGGGGTTTTCTGAACATGAATAAATATTAGTAACAAAAACTATTCCTCCATTCCTAGTTATTGGAAATACTGTAAGTAATTTACAAATCTTATTAGGATACAATAAGCATTAGGCAGTTTATATACTGGTTATGAACAGCATGCATGAGCTGAGCAGTAGGCTTGAGAGCTAAAATGTGACTGAAGCTTATTCCCACAAATGATTGCTATAGCAACATTGTCATAATGTCTGAGATCTGCTTCCCTTGAGTTCACACCTGAAGTTTTCTTTCTGGTGAAACAAAATGCCTTCTCGCATTGAAAATACTGCGTAATGGTGAGGTTATTGATGGCTTTTGGGATTTTTTGTTTGTTTATTTGTTTTGTTGAGGGTTTTTTTTTTTGCAAGTAATTAAATTTCAAATGTTGAGAAGCTTAATGGAACATTAGGGGAAATTGTTTGCTGTCGTAGTGTCCATTTATCATGAAATTCAACATTGTGTGTCTCCTTCCATACAATTAATCTCTGCAAATTGGTGTGATCAGGTGAAGAAATTCTCTGTGGGCGGTCTCATGTAACTTGTGGAGTTTTTCCTTCTCTGTGTCTGAGTGCTTAGATGCTACATTAGTGTTCTGTAAAAATCAATCAAAATAAGGTTCCAGAGTTGTTATTTCTGTTATTTCAAATTGCTGCACCTTGTGATGTAGGTTGTGTCTGTTCTTATTAGGAGCTCTTTGACTCAAAGCACTGAAATACAGTGTTTAACACACATCAGCTTTCTTGAGGGACCCTAATGATACAACTTGCATTTATGTAATATTTTTTGGCCGGATTCTGGATCCCAAATCCTGCTTTGTTCTGTTGGATAAAACTAGGAAGGGATGCCCTGAATGGCAAAGGGTGCATCACAGAGCAGCCAAGGAGTACTCACCTGTTTGGTGTCATAGTGTGAAACATTCATACGTGTCTGAGGACTATTTTTTCTGCTACATAGCTGATCCAGGAGGAGAGGGGTCGAGCAGTGCTTTGCAGGCAACTCCTGCACTCCTGTCCCTTGTTGGAATACTTCCACCCTGGGTCCTAGAGTGACACAGCAAAGTCTGAACAACGACTGTGAAAAGTAGAGCGCTGAGGGCAACAGAGGACTTTGATCATCCAAGCCGGTTAATTAGAAGTCTTTCAGCAGGGAGACAAAGGTGAGCAGACGTTGTAAAAAATGGATCATACAGTCGTATTAGGGAGAAGAGAGAAGTCCCACACTCCAAAGGACAGACCTCAGGAGAACAGCAGTGGAGGAGGAGATTGGGTCCCTTGTATAAGAACAAAGAATACTAAAGAAGTGAGAAATCAATGACTGGCAATGTGTGAAGGTAGTTTTATAGCTTTGTTCAGCTTTAAGAAATCTGGGGAATGTAAGAAATCTGGAGAACCTAGTGATTACACGTTTTTATAAACTTTTTTTTTTTTTTTAATTAAGAAATTAAAAAAAACCCTCCCTGTACTAAGGTGCTGTGCTACACTGCCGAAGGGAAAGGAATAGTGTTGAAGCTTCCTCAGACTCATTAAAGCTTAAGAGACTTGAACATGACCCTTCAATGCCTGTCCAACATGAGAAACTCAGGGTTTGCTGACAATGATAAATTGCCTGGATGCTTGATGTTGAACCAGTGAGAGAAGGACTGAAATAGTCTTATTTAATTCAGATTTTCTCATACATTGACTTGCATTGTTTTGGTTGTGCATTTTGCTCTCCTGACAGCAGTACATAGCTGTTACAGGAAGGGAGATCTAAATCTGAAGAGCTGAGGTGTGGTGGAGCTTGCTACACAGTCCGACACATCCAGCACGTCGGTGTGAGTGTAATGGCTTACCCTCGTACAGGGTGTGACACATCGTGTTGCTGCCATTACATGAGTATAAATGAACGAGTGCAGTCTGACCACTTCATTTCCTCCAATTGATGCACAGAGTAAATCCATGGCCTGGCTAGAGGTAACTTATGCTGCCCTCCAAAGCTGGTCTTTTTCCCCAGAATAAATTTATCCACCTGGGAGTTATACCAGTTTTAATTAACTTCATTTATATCACAATAACACTCCCATGTAGACAGGACTGACAGGGTGGTTAATTATAGCCTTTCCTGACATAGCATGGCTATTTAGGGAGCCAACTGAACGTCTTAGTTAAACCAACAAGAACTTCTGGACTCCCATCTGAGTTCAAGCCTGGTCTTATGAAATCCTTTTTAGTTTTAAAGAGTTTTACACTAGCTTTCTGTTTGCTTTCCCATCAAATGAAATTCCCTTGCTTTTGTGCTATATTTCAACAAATAATGAGGTCTTACAAAAAGAAATTTAAAATCATAACTTACAAGCCCTTGCCACAGAATGGAAAGACCTTGTCAAAATATAATGCCATACTGCATAACTGGGGTGTGCATGAATGGTTAATTTCTCACTTTGCATTCTATTTTAAATTCTCTGCCGTATTCCTAGTAAATGCTCATAATGTAATAATGAAGGTGAAACATCAGACTTTATGTGACTTAATCATTTTAACTTAGAGCTTTTGGATTACCTCACAACAGAAATGTCTCAGAAGCATGCCATGCTGCAGTCAGAACAGCGATTAGTACGCAGCCTAAAGCACATTGAAGTTTAAGATAATTCACTGTGGGTTTGGGCTTTCAGTTTTAAGTGCCAGCACAAGGAACGATGGGCCAAATACACAACTGAAGTGTGAACATTTTGTTTCTCTGGAACTGTGTAGCTTTACACCAGCTGACACTCAAATATGTTGTTATTAGTCTGTACCAGCATGTTATTAAAGATGGCATCAGACTGTGCAGGCACAAGCCATGTGAATTAAAGCTTCACGTCAGACTTGAGTTCTGGCTTCCATCTGATGGTTGGGCATTCATTCCCTTTCGCACTTAAAATTTTCCAAATCAGATGTTTTGCATGTGGTTTTCCCAGTCGCTTTAAAAACAAACAGCAGAAATGTATTCCCCTGTCCGCTGTCAAACTGACACCCTGAAACGGGCAGCTGGCACAGCTGGAGCCTATGGATTCGCCTTGGAGATCTCTGAGGCTAACAACGATCAGTGGGAGTCTCCGACTTCTGCCCTTTAAGATGGTGGGTCCTCACAGAGCAGGCATCTGCAGGAAAGCTGACATCTTTGCTAGAGCGATTAGCAGAGAACTGCTGACAGTGGATGGAAAGCTTGGTGTCTGTTCGGATGGCTACAAACCTGTAATTCTTCCTGCCAGTGGCTGGTCCAACATCCTTTGTCCTTATCCCAAGCCTCCCCATGCCCATTGTTCTTTTTAGCTCTTCATGTGCCGCTTTGCTGATTTACTGTAGCTCTTTGTCCTCGTCTTCTCTTCCCTTTGTAGTGGTGTGTGTCCCCTGTGTTTCGTTTCTCTTCCCAAACCCTCCAGCAGCTTATCTCAGCTGTCTTTCTCAGTTTCTGGCCCTTCATCTCAGGATCCCATCTTGCCATCGTTCCGAGCCTGATTTCTCTCTTCTTCCTGCTCAAATCTGGCCTACTCCTCCTCACTGTCCAAATGCCAGCAGCAGCAGTATGGATAGCACAGGAGAAATTCTCCCAGGCCTCAGTTCCTCTCTTTGGTACTAAAAACCCACTATTTACCCTCTGAAGCATGACCATATTTCTAGGCCCCAAACCCAAATGACCTCCTGTGTGAGCTGTAGTTTTATTTAGGCTGACGGCCTTGGGTAGATTTTAATTCATATGATGAAAAAGGTAGGTTTCTGATTAATGACATGGTTGTAAACAGTATCTGCGTGAAAATAATGTCTCTGTCTTCCTCTCTGTCAGCTCTTTTTTGGTTTTGCTTAACCTGGTCTGAGAAGTTATGAATCGTTATTACAAGTGCGTGTGCACGCACGTAGATGTGGTTTGATACACCCAGGCTTAGAAAAGTACCAGCAGGGTTGGAACATATCTTTAAATACCTAATTTGATAAAACTAAGAGCAACTGTAAACAAGATCTTCAGAACGTAAAACACAGAGTCCTACGTGTAGGTATTGGACTATCCTGTGGTGCGTATTGAAGTCAAAGCGCTAAAGAAGTAACAAACTTTTCTTATCCAAATAACACGTTTAAACTTTCTCTGCTTTTTGTTGAAAGTGATTACTTAAGGAAATTGAAGCCTGGAAACAATTAATGGCACATAGGTTCTCAAAGGCTAAATGATGCCATCTAAAGCGTGTGCCACTCCCACGGCAATCACCTGCAGCATCTCCCAGGCCTGTGAAACCTTGCTGCTTTCCTGTGGCATGTTTCTCACCTGAATTTTGGGTGCCCTTTGTTAGACAGTTATGAAATAAAGACATCATTAACAAATCCAAATAACCCTGTGACAAATGTACGCTTTTAGAAACTATCTAATTAACTGTATCTCCAAAACAGTGGCTTTAATGAAACTCTTACTTTAATTGAAAGGCAATTAGGTATTGTGTTCCTCCAATGCATGTGTAGCTAACTCCAGTTAGTACTAACAAGTTACACTTGCAGAATGGAGGTCTGTAGGACATTACCTGGCCCTGCAAAATGAGTAGGTTATGCCTCAGTACTTTTGCTGGTCCTGCCAATGTGGTTTGAGTTTTTAAAATAAGATATTAAGATAACAAAATGCAGCTAATTTTTAGTAGTGGAACTAAGTGCTTAATGTTTGAAAAGGCTGTATTTCAAAGACAGTTTTGTGGGAAGCCAGCTTCAATTTTCCTTTCCCTGCTTAAGGTAAGCCTGCCCTCTTAGCCCCTAGGAAATTTCAAATTGTAGTATTTATTATAAAATTCAGGGAAGGAGAGTGTTGGCAGTAGAACTGGTGCTCATCTTTCCTTCAGGAGAGGAAAACTAGGGTTGGGAGAGGGATACCAGCAGGTGCTTACCTGCTCTGACTGACTTAAACTAATTTGCCATGAGTCAAAGACATGCTCAAATGAACTTGAAGAACTTGGTATGGGTAGATCAGTGTTAAACAAATGATCCCATGTTTTCTCTTTACTCTCTCTGTCTTTCCCTTGTCCCTGGGGCAAGATGAGATGTCTGGTTTACCTAAATGGCTAAAGAGCAGTGTGATAGCTTATGCAGTTTCCTACATTTCTTCTAAAATTATTGTTTTGTGCTCTGTGTTTTGAAACAAGACAGGAAAGCTTTTTCCACCCTGAAAATGCTAAGGGTGGTCTTAATCACCATGTGATTAAGTTGCAAAAAAAAAAAAAAAAGCCTATGTTAGCAGCTCACTGGTCAATTAAAAGCAACCTCACTTCCTGAACAAAAACTCAAATAGTTACTTTTGAAGTCTTTTATAACGCTATACCTGAGTTTTCTGAGATGAATGCAAATGCAGTAAGTCTCATATTCAAAAAATTCAACAATCTCTGTACATGTGATTGGCAGTGCAAGAATATAAATCAAAAGGTTTGCTACCACTGTTGTAATGTTGCAGTTTAATAAGCACAGAGTCTCAGGGTTAAAGAGAACCTGCAAAAGTCTCCACTGTGTTTTGTGAGTTCAGAATTAATGCAGACCATAATGTTTACTTCAGCAAAAGAAGTGTCTAAAAATGAAATTATATCAGAAAATACAACTGTAATGCCCAGAAATATTTCTCTCAAACTTAGAGGAAAAATTATTTTCTTGTCTAAGAAAATAATAGGCCTGCATTTCATCAATCACATATTTTAGGCTTAGTGCAAATGTAAAAACAAAACAAAAATCGAACTGCATCTTTGTTGTTCTGTAATGGAGTATGGTGTTTATGAGAGAAGAATATGGATGTTCTGGAGACAATCTCAGAAAGAAATTTCAAATTACACCTAAAGAGTTCACAGTTTACCTGCCCCTTGTTCTAACCTATTTTAGTTATGTGGGGAAAATAAGAGTGAAAAGGTAAGTTGAAGAGAAGCACAGCTTTTTCTGTGCAGTAGGATCCATGACAGAAGTATTTGTAATCGCAGGACAAAAATTAGCCCAAAAAAATTATTTCTGGAAACAGAAATGTTACATCACTGTGAATCTAAAAGTTAGATGAGAGAGAAATAATGTGCCAAATCATTCATTCTTCATCCAAGCCATGACTGCTTTAACAAATGGCAAAGTATAAATAATATACTAGGCATTATGCAATTAGGTGCCAGTGATATATTTGCTGGCATGTTGCATATTATTATCTACTTTCAAGTACAAAGTTCAGGTTTGTGCCATGTCTCTACACCTGAGGTTTTATTTTCTCCAGCATGAGAAACCATTGGGTTAGTTCTGCCTGCAGCCTCACAGGGATTGCCTGGGGCTCTGGGGCAGCCCGAGCTGCGGGGGTCAGCCAGCAGTTCCCAAGAGCATGGAGCGAGGAGTCCTAAGAGCAGGGAAGTGAGCTCCCATTTCCATCAGCCCCACTACAGAAAGGAGGGAGAGGGCAGGATGGAGCAAAGTAGACATGGTACAGAGCTCACGCATTTGTTATTCCCAGCCAGGCACCCCTCCCCGATATCTTCAGTAGGAGGGATAGAAACAGCTTGGTCTTTGTACTGTGTCTGTAGTTCTGCATCAGTCACAAGCGAGACCATGTCATACCTTTTTCAGGAAAGAAGTGCTGGCCCATTCCTCTGGCCCTGCAAAACAAATTTAGGTCTTTATCAATGCAAAATGTGCGTGATGCTAACACGACTTCTGATGCAAAACATGCCATCAGGTTTTTCTGACACAAGTTGGCCTTCATGTGAGGGGTATGAGAGATGGACAGGTCACTCTTCATTGCGGCCAGCACCGTTTTTGAGGCATTAGTCCAACATTCATAGTAAACATCAGTTGTGCCTTTTATAAATACCAAACTTAAGACTTGGATCAAGTAACAAAGTAATTGCTCTAAAAAATAAACCTTCTTCCTCCTGCCGAAAACTGAGAAATGGTAACTCCCATCCTTGATACTCTGTCACTGTGGGGTTGCTGCTTGCTCTGCTGCCAAGAACCACAGGTAGTATGGGATCAGCTTGTTTAAGAAGAGAGATCCAAAATAGCCCCTGCTGTTATGCAGTGAGTGTGGTGTTAAATATCTCCTTGCAAGGCCTTTAAATATGGAAGAGTGGTCAGTGAAAAAATATATTGATGGAGATGTGTGCATTTTCATTAGTTGCCCAGCAGGAAGAGAAATAGGGAGGAAAACCAGTGGATTAATTTTCCAGGCAGCAGCTCCCCAAAAGTTTCACCAGGTGACAAGAAAAGTGACATTTGTAAATAAAATGAATATAGAAATTGGTTTGGGGCTACATCTGTGAAACTTATTCATATGTTGCAGGAGGTAAAGGGACGTGACCTGACAGGAAAAGATTTTGATTATTTACTTATTTTTAATTAGTAATGCTATTCTTTCTAAAGATTAATGCAGAATACTGCCTGGCTAGTTGTCCAGGTAAAAAGTTGTAGCTTTGCTAGCATCTGGATTTTCTCAGCTCTGCTTCTGCTTCTTCCTGGATGAGACAAATGGCTCTAAGATGTTGACCAAAGCAATTAACTTCAGATTCAGAGCTTAAAGGAAAGTCACAGTGTTTTGTTGACATTACTTACTATAAATAATTTTCTCATATATTTTGCTTTTTGTGGTAGTTTTGCCCATGAGAATTTAGATGTTTGGGAGGAGGAGGAGGAGAGCTGAAGAAGTAATACAAATGCTGTTCTGCTTGGAAATAATACTGTGGACTTTAAGGTTGTTACATGGAAAGATAGACTTTCTGTACTTTATGTAGAGAGGTGGAGGCCAGAAACGAGGTTATTCTGCTTTGCTGTGTGGGGCAGCTGTGTTCCCATCACTGTTGAGATTCGGGGACAGAGGCTGGAGGTGGCCTGCAGAGCATCGGAGGTGTTGTCTTGAACTTTTTACCTACACCTCAGACTTTAACTTCTACAACATTAATTTCACTAACTAAAAGGCCTTTGGTTATTATATCCTAGATTTTTTCTTTCCTTTTTTTTTTTTTTGGAGGGTGAGGAACTTGTTAACCAAGGCTTTTGCTTTCTCCCCATGTCAAACACTGACCAATATAAGAAATAACATGATGGCATTAATTAGATCAGAGATGGTTTTGAGAAAGTATTTCGATTTTCAGTTACTGTATTTTCACATTGCAGGGTAATAATATATCAGCAGTTAATAAAAGATATAATAAATATTGTGTGTGTGCTTGAAATACTAGTATTTTAATATCCGTGTCCAGAAATAACATTTTTCAGTGGTATGGTGCTGCGAAAATACTTTTTGTATGTGGGTGGATCAGCAGTAATTGATGCACATGTACTTGTTTGACCTATAGCAGGTTAAATACAACTTTAGATGCAGTTGTCCAAACGGCATGTCATCTAGTGCTGGTATTACTGCTAGATCACTATAGCATCTTTCTCAGCAGACTGCCTCATGCAATGGGAGGTTATTAACACCAGAGAGAAGCTAGCAGGAGAGTACGACTGATTACTGTGACATATTTGAGGTTCTTTCTACAACTGTCTCAGCAATCACTCAGAGTTCTGCTTCGTACACAGAAAATTAAATTTAAATTACAGAGTCTTGGCTAGAAAATTGTGCAGTTAATCCCATCCTAAAAAATGAAATTTGGTTTTATCCACATGAATTCTTTTGTGATTTTTCATGCCCTATTGGGTTCTGCCAGCATTCCCATTGGTTTAGATTACTTTATTCCTCCCTTTAAAAGAAAAATAGGGGGGAAAAAAGGAATATATGTGTCTTAGGAAAGTGCCTCACATGTTAATATGTCCAGTGCAAATGTACAAAATGACTGCTCCTTTCTGTAAACATTGCACAAATTGTGTGTTTAAAGGGAATTTTGTCACAGCTAATGAAGAAGATAGTAGGGTGTATCTCTTGGTTTTCTAAAACCTTTGTTTATACTGTAGCTCTACCCTTCTGCTGAGCTGGAGCCAGACCTCTGTGTTTAAGTACCAGTTGTAGCTGACTGAACTGGATGGCATACCTCCTGGAGATATTTGAGAGACCTGTGGACATGGTTTAGTGATGGTAGCAGTGCTAGGTTAAGGGTTGAGCTTGATGATCTTAAAGGCCTTTTCCAAACTAAAAGATTCTATGACTCCATTTAAATAGGCTTTTTTTTTTTTTTAGGAGGAAAAATCAAGTAATGTAAGAGATGATAACCAAACATTTCAAAAAAGGGGAAAAGGAGAGTTAGAGGTTCTGTTTCCTAGTCCTACATCTGAAAGTATGTTTTCAGACAGTCATTTGTTAACAGTCATTAAATTCTTCCCATTAATTTTAATATAATTAGGTCTGTTGATATGAACTCCTTTGTATCCTGGCCATCCCCTTTTTACAGCCTCATCCCCTTTCCTTCTGTGACCTTACCATTAATTTCTCACTTTCTTCGTTGCTTCCCCCCCCAGCACAACCATGCTCCATCCTCCCGTGCCTCAACCGCTGGCCTGTTGGTGCTGCCTGCCTCTTCCTGCACCACCCCAGCTGTCCTCGTCTCCGCTCCCACCAGACACGCGTTTTAACATGCCAAGTTTCCCTGGAGAGGCTTGCAGCCTGGGTCGTGCTCTCTAGGCACCATCTGTTCCCACCACCTCCTTGGCCAGTCATAATCTCCTGCCTGGCTTTTCTCTGCCTTCTTTCTTCCTGACCGTCCTTCCTGCTGTCTTGGAGCATCATTTTGGAAAATCTGCAAGATCAGAGCCTGCGTAACCACTAGCGCTGATCAGTAACATCCTCACCTGACCTTGTTATCCTCTCCTCCCCTCTCTCACACTCGTTTGGGGCATCTGGTGCAAAATCAGACCATAAGCTCCTCAGAGCAGAGCCTTTTCCTTCCAGCTGCCTTTAGCACCAAGCACAACAGTGCCTGACTGGTAGCATTAAGTGCCAGAGTTGTACAAATAAATAAGAATAGTTTTGATTATGCAGTTGAAGTTCTCATCTAAAAGAATTTAAACCGTAGTCACAAGCGATTATGCCGTTTATAATTCATATAATAATTTAGGACTGCTAGTTTTTAACTGTTGTGTAATTTGGATTTACATGCAGTTCTCATGGGATAAAGTATATTATTGAACAAGAAAGCAATAAACTATATTTAGAGTAGCTGCAGGATGCTATGCTTTACGGGAGAGCTGGTGGAATACTACAGGAGAAAATACGCAGGATCCATTATACTGTTAATGAATGCACAAGTCAGATTGGTGATTTAATTTTTAGATCATATTTCTCTGGTACCCTCAGGTATAACAGGCTTCATACATAAAAACTGAATAAGGTGGTATGTATTTATGCCCAGTCATGCAAAAAATTAATAATAAAATTTAAAAAAAAAAACTTTCCTGTATAGTTAATTCATTTGCAGTTTTTTTTTTTTTTTTAATGACATAGCATTCAAGAAGCACTATTGGGAGGGCTCAGCTGTAATTGCTGGTACCAGTTTTGAACCCATGTTGGTAACCTTTGAGGCAGCTTGATATTTATCCATAGCTACAGACTGTCATTGTATTTAAGCCGTGACTAGAGCATCATTTTTTGATCTGGCCAGGAGCTTTCTTGAAATAGTCACCATTTCCTTCCTCGGGCAGGGTGGCAGATTGGTGATATTTTGGACTCTCTCTTGGCTAAGAGACAAATCCCAAAGCCCTTGTTTTTGCAAGCAGACCTGACTGATATAAACAAGACCTATTCCTGCAGGGTCCACACCCATGAATAATTGTCACAAATGACATTATGCCCTGACTTCTATCTTTACAAAATGTTTTGGGTTTGGTTTTTTTTTTTGGTCTATTTCTTATATTGGCACATTGATTGTAAGCTTTTTCTCCCATACTTTTTATGAAATGTGAACAGATGTCCAACATCTTAAGAAGCCACATATTACAATGGACTGCATTTTAAATCGTATAACCACATCTGCAGAAAGAATCTGTAAAGCTCTGGGAAGAAGAAAAAAAAAAAAAAAAAAAAACCACTAAGAAAAGAAGATGCAATCAAAAGAAATTCTGCCTGGCCTTCCAGGTTGTACCTGCTATTTTAATATTTCTTTTAATCTCTTACAAGTAGAGTATCGCTTCTTAAATGAATTTGAACAACTCGCCCAAGAGACATTCTAATCCGATCGTGTATTATGATGATACCAGTTGGATGTTATCCTATTAGGCACTCACTGTAAAGAAGAGATTTTCCACTGGCTTTTAAATCCTTGATTAATGAGAATGCTCGAAGCAGTGTCCTGTAAATTAGCCATAGTGCTAGCAACAATTGCAATTCACTTAGGAGAACTGATTTGTTTTAAATCTTTCCGTCCAAATTAAAAAGCTTGAGGAAAAGATAATGTGCAGTAAGTAAAATGTACGACTCTATCTTGCATTATTTATCTGTAACCCATGGCTGTCTGAGACCCTGAGGTCTACATCCCATTCTCTGTTCAGGTAAATACCCTTCAGTCAGAGCTCTTCTGGAGAAAGAACTCTGGTACCTGGCATCTGGTATTTCTTTAATTTACATATTCTTTAGATTCTCTAGTGTTTTAGCTAATTCTTAATCCCATTTTGACTTGTGTTAAGCAGTCCAGTGGCTGTCATTTGTAGCTTGGTCACTGCCATCTCACTTGGCATTCACAGCTCCTTTGCCTTGTTTCTGCTAAAAATATGTGTGAGTAGCAGGGAAGAGGTATTTGGGTTTGGGGACAGGGTAGAATATCATGAGGTGGTGACACATCTGTTAATTGATACTTAAACTGGAGTTCTTCCTGACATATTTTTTTGAAGATAACGTTTTTCACATCATCTTACCGCTTCCCTTCTTACTTAAATACTGATACTTGATTCATTGCTTGCAGCAAAATTAGTTTTATATCAAGTATTGACCTTGAAACATACATTATTTCCTTGAATACTCTGAGACATTAATGAGGTCTTTCTTGATGTGCTTATTCACATTTATTTAAGGTATAATTCATTTCTGTACCCATAATGTACCTACACTTTTATCAGTCAAGAACATCCCTTTGTTCCTGTAGAAGTGTGAATACTCTTTCCATAAATTGGAATTAGTGTTGCTTTATAAAGACAGTTTTGACAGTCCCTCTTATAAGTAATGGAGCAAAGTATCTCTCATACATTAAGATACTTAAAGTCTATGATTTTTCCATAGTTATTTTCTGGTAATTTTGAATTCAGCGCAAAGTGTACAAAAAGTAGGGGTAATTAAACTCTGACCATACCATCCCATATGAAGAATACTCAGAGACACTGCAAGAATACTATAAACCTATCTGATCATTTTGCTTCAGTTCACTTAAGTCACAAGAGTTGCTCATCCATGAGTGTACCAAAGCACCCTTAAACGAAATTCCAGTTAGACCAGTAGGTCTCGCAGAACGTCATTTCTTGCGACAGCTAGTATGTGTGCATGTGACGCTCTCTGTCTAGCGGTATTTGTGTACAATTCCGCAGTCATCAGTTGGTGAATGTTCAGTGTTCTGGTCATAAATGTATAGTGTCTTCTCCAGTGTTATGTGCAGAAGGAAAAATGTGACACTGAGGTTTCACTGACCAAATTGAAACTGTTTGGGAGATGCGTGCTTTTTTAAAAGTTATTAGTAGTACCTTTTTAGACTTCTTAGTTGTGGCTTTTACTATACAGAGTTAACCTTATGTGCAGGCTTTATAGGTTGCACATAAACCTGGTTGTTTATTTTTTCTTTATACATTAGGAAAAACTAAGATTGATTTTTGTCAAGCTTAAATCTTTGTATTTTGGGGAAGAGAAATGGGCATTAGAAATTCAAGAGGATGTTTGCAGCTTGCTTTTGTTATAACTCTGTTTTTCTACATGACTGAAAGAATGAAGAACTAGAATACTTTTTTTCTTTCCTTATCTTTTTAACTCTAATTGCAAATCTGCCAGCTCATTTTGGCTGCCTTACAGATTTACAGAGAGGTTTCCCCCAGCTATACATTTTCACAACTATAAAAAAAGATAATTTTCATGATTATGTCATTGAACTGTGACAAAGCATAGCTGTTGCCTATAGCCTTTTTGGTTACCTCCAGCAAGTTACTTCATTCTCTTATGCCTCAGTCTTCTACCTGTATAATATATTATTATTATGATGATGATAGACTTTTCTGTGTTGTGCCTCACATGTTAATGAGTGTATTCCTGTATCACTTTCCTACTTCACAGAAGTGTTGAAAGCATATGTTCATTAATATTCTTGAAGCATGACAAAGAAAAGCCTATTACTGTAATACACTTTGCTTTAAAACTTGTTAGAATAATAATGATAAACAACATTGGTTAGGCTTAGGCCATACTGTAAAGAAAGAAGATTATTACATATTCAGACTTAAACTGATGTAAAACTTTGATGTATTGTAATGTCCCTCTCTTATACACATGGGAAAAATAAATAAATAAAAATAATAATTCACATTGACCAAAGTGGGTTATATCTCTTTGTTGGCATACGGATCGTACAGGGATCCAAGAAGACCTTTCTGCCTGCTATATCCTTAGCTACTTCTTTCAGTATCATGTAGTCTTTTTATTCTCTGAGTATTTCCTTTGGTGAGGTGAACAGAATTTTGAAATTGACAGTTATGAAACATCTTGTCCCTAGGAAAAGCTTTCTCCTAACCTCATTAGTAATTGCTTGAGAAATGACCAGAAGCATGACAGTTTATATTTCCCTGCTATTATTTCCCCTAATAACTGTGAATGTTCGTATTACATTTCTAAATGACTGTTCTCAGAGGTGGCTTGAACAGAAGGTTTTTCATTTTATTAGGCTCAGATTGCTTGTCTCAGTGTTTCATTGACTATCTCCTTGTTCTTGCACTGTACAAAACAATAGATAGGAATTCCCCATTTCTTTTCTTTATAGCATGTTGTATCATACATCCCTTGGTTTGTCTCCTTGGTCTTGATTTATGTGATTTCTTTATAAAAAGAACTGTCTGAGCTCATTTTGGACAGATGTTCCTAGAGCCCCTTGGACCTAAGCACACCACTCAGGCAATACTTAAGAAAATAGTTTAAGAAAATAGGATGGTACTTTCTAACACTGCATATATTTTTTATTGTTTTCTTTCCTTTACTTTTCATTTAATAGTTTTCAACTCCATAAGAGTTATGTTTGCTTCTTTCCCTTTTTTTATTTTTTTGGCTCTACATCTGAGAAAGCAAGTGCAATTAATGGGGAAAACATCACTGCATTTCTGGTAGTTTTAGCAGCTGCAGGCACTTCAATATTTTGACTTGTCTTTTTAATGTTCTCAGTGTTTTCAGCAATATCATAGTAGAGATATTGGAGATGGACGAACAGCAGCCCCAATATACATATTCTAGCCTTCTACTTTCTTTTCTTATTACAAAAAAATATTAAAATGTTTAAGTGCCTGCACTGGATGTCTAACACAGTTCTTCTAAAAACTGACAAGTGCGAATTGAAAAGCAAAGTCCCATTAATACAGAGTTGGAGAGTGTCGCTGTGCCATTACATACTAAGTCTGGAATGCTCTGGGCCTTGCATAAAATCAGGCAATAAAAGAAATGCCAGTGAGAATCTTACAGCATGTTCAGTCAATTGAAATATATTTATTTGACTTTAATTTTCTTTGCAGACCACAGATGACATCCTGGTGGCCTCGGCTGAATGTCCTAGCGATGACGAGGACATCGATCCCTGTGAGCCGAGCTCAGGTGGGTTAGGTTAGTCAACTTTTTTATTACTTTCTTTTCTTTCATATTTGCATGCTTCAATGTCCCATCTAGCAGGACAGTCCTGCTATGTAGCAGGGAAAAGTTGAACTGGGGCCTTGGGACACGTGGCAGCGTCAGTGGAGAGTTTGCTATATGCTTTTCGAAGGCAATTGGCGGGAGCACACTGATAGTTGTGAAGTGAGGAAGGTTGTAGCTTGACCAAGGACCTGAGGCTGGACTGGGAAGGGCATTCTGGGGCTCCTGCAATTGTGGTGTTGTGATAAAGACGGGACGACAACATTTAGGAGAAAGATGTTGCAGTTGCTTGTGCTTTAAGCATTTCCCCCAAATAAAATAAAAGTACCACATCTCAAGTCTCTTGTTATGTCAGTAGCAGAAGCAGAGTTTGTTTTGAATTCCTTTTTATGGCATCAAATACTGTATAGATCGTAAAAACTTGAAGACATAGAATACAACAGTTTCAAATTTCAAACAGTATCATGGCTTTTTTTCCAAGCCAAGATTATTCAGAGTACATGTTTCAGTTCTGATTAGAAATGAAAAATTTTGACATTCTAGTATTTTCCATGGAACAAAACATTTGTAGTGTTTTGACCATGTCTTTCCTGCTCCCCCTGAATAATGGAGATTAGAAACTAATTTTCTCTCATATAATTTCTCACCTTTATATTCTATTGCAACTACATAGCTTCTCTTAAATTCCAAATGTTTTTTACAGATGCAAAAGGAATGCAAAGCTTCATCATAATAGCAATCTGAATAATTATGTTACTCTATAACCTTTAAAAAATCCCAGATGGCCAATGTATGAGTCTACTTTCTTTGTTGGCTTGGGTTAGCTTCTACCTTTTCTGAGTGAACTGCTTGTGGTACCACATATATCTCAATTTTTCTTATTCACACGAATTCTGTGATATGTGGAAGCACGCTTACTGTGAGTTGTTTTAGGTAATTTGGTAGTCTGTAGTAGTTGCTTTAATACTTCATAGTAGAAGAATTAATATCAATTTGTTGTGCAGTAACATATTTAGTTCAAGTAGAAGTCAGTGAAATTTGAGACTAGTATATTAATACTAATCACAACTGAGAGTCAGTACAACACTCAAATTTGTGGGATATGTCTACATAACATTAAGACAAATCAAATTTTGGTTCAAATGCATATGCGTAGTGCCTTTTTGAGGTCACTTGCAAAAATCATGTATTAAACTATAAAAAAAGACAGAGACATTTATGACTTGTTTCAGTGTCTGATGGACCCGCAGGAGGGTATTTGAGCTCTTTCAGGAATCAAGATATTTATAGATTTGATGAGAATACTTTGGGGTTAGTTTCTTTTGTTTTCCAATAAAAGGATTTCAGTGTGTTTTTCAAAATTCCATGAGATGGAATGACCATTCTGAAAACTAATCAGCAACAGGTACACCTATCTTACATATTTTCACAACTCAAAAGAAGACATTTCACTTGCAGAAGTTGCAGACATCATGAGCAAGATATTTTGGAATTGTGATGATAATTCATTTGTTGAAAGTTTGAAAATTTCTTTCCAGGGTTTCTTTATTCTGCTTTTTCCTTCCTATTTTCAGATTCCTGAGTTAAACAAGGCTGTCTTGTCCAGTATGAGTCAATGCACTATCTCAAATTGCTCTGAATTCATCCATACCAATTCCTTGTTGCTTTAGTTCTCAGGCAGTGCGGTTCAATAGATATATTTATCTACTGTAAATGTAGATAATTTTAATTTTTTTAAAAAGTTTATAAAATAAATGTATAAAAATACATTACTTACCTACCACTAAAAAATTCCCCAAACCCTCTTAGAGTGCAGCTGTTGTATTAGAAATGTATTTATATTACCTCAGCCTTACAATTTTCTGAAAGCTAATGAAATTTTAGAATAATTCTTCTCTGGGGTTGTTTTGAACTTCAGATCTGGGGCTGCAATGCTCAGTAGTCCTGGAGCCAAGCACAGTCATTGAGCGGGTGGGTGCAGGAATGGGAAATGAAGCTTTCCGACAGGTTATCATTTCTGTCCAAACTGTGGTCCAGAAGGGGAATGTGAATGTGAATGCAAAACCCTGCCATTAGCTTTACATCCTGGTGTTTAGCTTTCCTGTTTTAGCTTGTCATTCATCACCCAGCTCCACTTCTCATTTTTGTTTGAGAATGGTTTTGCTGTTTCATTTCTTGTATCCCAACTGCTTTTAAAAAAATATATGGATTGGCACAGGAATTATGTTTTCCATAATCCCAATTGGCTGGATCATTTTACCTGTCATTCTTCACATCCACATGTCACTTGTCCTCCCACTCTCAAATGTTAAAAGCTATTAATTTGCCTCCCTCTTCACTGGCCTTGTCTTTTTCTTGTATTTGAAAGAACACGCACCAAAGGTGTTACAGAAGTCACAACTTCTAGCATATCTGTCTCTCTGTAAGATGTTTAAGTCTTCGTCACCTAGTCTTACGAATAAGATTTCTCCATGAGTAATCCAGTAGGCACTCTCCATCTCAATAATACTGCACTCTCCATGTGGATTTGAGCTATGCCTAACAGTGGGCTGGAACTTCAGGGAGAGAAGCATAATATTGTTGACAGTGACATTATTGATTCTATTTTTTCCATTTGGGATAGGAGATACAAAAGGATATGTCCCTCCATGTAAATTCTTCCCATTGCTCAGTTCAGCTTCTTCCCTTTAACTCTTTTCACAAACTAGAATTTCTTTCCCACAGCCACCCTTCCACATCCTCACTGATGCTGGTGAAGCTTGTATTTTCTAACAGATGCTTCTAGGAGGCAGAATATGTAATGACTGGAACAACTTTACTATTATGTTTTCGCCTCAGAGGCTGTAACCTGGGATCCCATTAGATTACTTCCCTTGCTCCCTAATGGTCAGTCAGCGAAGTGATCCATCCCTGCACAAGGGATGATGCAGTACATCTCAGGTCAACAGTTTTCTAGCAAGAATATACTTAAGGGATGGCCAGAGCCCATTCAGTTTTACTGACAGAGCCATAACTGTACATTTACGTGGTGATTGCCTATAATATGCCTATTTCTAACCAAAGTTCTCAGCTCAAAATTAGAGCCTCTTCAAAAACAGTTTGAATATGGTAAACCTATATGTCATAGAAGCTACTGATTAGCTAGATTTTACTGATCAGCAAGATTTATGCTTAAAATAGGGCTTCTTTTCTAGGATAAATATGTTGCAGTTTGTGGTGGCTAACACGTCTCGGGCTGCCACCATAAGCTTCGTTTTCTGTGCACCTGTCTTCTAAATAATAAATGGAAAGATGCAATTTGCAACAAACTTCATATGGGACATAAAAACATAGACCAGATTAGGAGCTGCTAAGCAGCAATCCCATCAACTTGTCTGGAACGTAAAGTCACAAAAATTATAATTGCAGATTTCATTGTGGTATACAAACTGCTAAATGTGCCATAATTGGGTGAAGTCATAACAAATTTATTACCACGCAAAACTTAGTCAACATATTTTGTTTGCATTATGTTTTGTATAGTAAGGCAACACGTATTGCTTTCAGTGTCTCCACATTCCCCTCTCCTACTCTATATACTAATAACAAAATGAAGAATGATGATGATGGTGATAATAATAATAATAGTTTATGTTTCCTCAGCTTCATGTCATAGAGGAAATAATAAAGCCTTTTCATTTTGTAGACAAGTTCTGAAAAACATTAGTGGAAATCTATCTAAAAAAGAGGACCTGGGATGATTTACAGATTTTATATGATGTTACAGAACTGTGGGTAGACAAATTGCCATTGTGCTGTTCCAGCCTTTCCTGAGCTCTGTACAGAGCTCTGATTTGTGCTGAGTTTCAGTGACCATTTGTGCTACACAGCTTATTTGTTCCAGTTACGCTGGGCTGGTATTTTAGCTATTATCTAGTCACTTCTGTAGCTATTGAAATGTTCCAAAACACAGAGAGGTCCAAACTGGGTCAAATGAAGTGAAATCATTGAGTTTAATGGCAGGGAAATCTCGACCAGGGAAAAAGTCTTAACAGTTTTTAGCATACCCAGACAGTTCTTTTTCTGCAAATTACAGTTAAATCTTTCTCAAGCTTGGGACTTGACAAAGTTTTAAGTCAGAAATTAGGTTCCAAACCTCTCCTGATGACCCCAGCAGGAGTGGGATTGATAGAGGTTTTCACAGTTTTAAAGCCAGAATATATGATATTCACTGGTCTTGGAAATTTTAGCAGAAGATAATCTTCAAAGTGAAAAACTGGTCTTGTGGATACAAGCTTTTTTCAGGTTCAAACAAGTGTCTTTCTACCAACAGAAGTTCCCATGTTGCAACCAAATAAAATACTTCATCACCTCTTGATCAGCATTTGTCTGGCAGCTCTTGGGACTCATTTCCCAGGATAGTGGTTGATTGGTATCAGATCTTGTCCTGTACTTCTTCTGTGGGGAATTAGGACAATAGTCAGGACAGAGGTCAGTGATGTATAACAACAGGCAGCCTTAGTTACCTTTCTTAGCCCTGATTCTTGATTCTGAGAGAGAAATGGGATCAGTTATTTTCCTGCATTATTAAGGAAGGACCAGTAATGGGATAGATGCTTATGGGCTGATTGTTGAGCATTTGGTGATTCTCCTACATCTTGACCAGGCTCATTGCATTGCAGGAAACAGCTGGTGACACTCAGAAATCCCCAGCGCATCAGTATAGCCATGAGAGAGCAAACAAACCGGTACTAAAGATGACTCTTGCAGTTCAGTCACTGCGCTGGGGAAGGCTTTGTCCTGTGAGCAGGACAGCATGGGACTGCATGCAAGCTGCCTCCTATATATGTACAGCCCGTGCTGTGTGTTGGGTAGGTGGAGATGGCTGGAAACCACACGTTCTGAAGTGCTTTGTGAGGGTTTAGGTTTGGCCCTAGATTTAGTACCAGTTTTTCTAATCAGCAGATCTGTGAAATATAGACTGCCACTGATTTATGCTCATTATTAGAAGTTTTGCTTTTCTTTTTCCTGTCAGAAATTATTGCACTGTATTCCTGGTGTATCTGGCAGTGGGATAACATTGCAGTAAGAGGTGAAGTGACTCCTGTAATTTATACATCACTGCAAGTGCCCTGTTTAATGTGCTTCATGGAATTCATTGTGCAAGGAGCTAAAACAGAAAAATAAAATTGCAGTTAGTTCATAGGGCTTCTGTGTTCATTATGGCTCAAGACATAAAGGGAATATTTGTGCCTCAGTCCAATTATCCTGTAGTTCTATTTGTGTTTCTAGTACTAGAAAGATCACTGGGTTCTTTGAATCAGCCCTTTTAAATGCTTAGCTGAAATACATATAGACATGTCTGTATGAACTACTACAGAGTGAAAGTTGTGCTTTGTTTACAAACTTCCCAAGTGTTAGCAATCACCCTGTCTATACAGAAAGGAACTGAGGGGTTTCAGATACAGAATAATTTTCCTATAATGGAAGTTAAAATAGTTGTTAAGGTTATTTAACTTTTTTCTAAATCATAAAGTGGTCACTGTGAATCACAAATATGGCATTTTTCATTTTAATTTGATCAAAAATATTTATTTCCTAGATTATCTATGAAAAGGAGGCTAAAAATTGTGACTGATCCATTGTACCAATACTGATCTATACTCTTTGCCAGACATGTCCTTGAAAAATAGGAATACTGAGTAGAATTGTAGCTTTCCAGCCAGTTCTAAGGATTTTCATACATTCCCAGTGTTGGGCACAACTGAAAACAATAGCATGTGCTGAAAGGAAGGGTTTTCTTTCACTTTAAAAAAATAATTTTTATATTAGCTTAGTGAATTCTTACTCCTCCAATGCGTTCTGTGTAGTTTTGGTGGTAGTGGTGGTGTTCAGTCTTAGACATCCTTTCTTTGTGTAACCTCAGCTGGTACAGGGAATTTGTGACTGGCGTGAAATTATCTTAAAGGTTATTTTTTAAGCACACTTTAAGACAAAATGCAGCTATTGTTAGCTAAACGTGCCTTTTAAATGGGAACAGTTAAGGAGATGCTCCTTTGCGAACATAGGTAATTTGAGCAGAGGTTTGATACGTAGCATAGAGATGACAGCACAGGCTAATGTTTTCTAGCAGGTATTAATTGCAGCCACAGTGATACGAACATCTCAGAAGGCAGAATATAGGTGGAAGCTGGGAAGCTGGCTTTTTTCCTGAGCATAATGGTTTTCTGTCAGTGTAATATCAGCAGCTTACTATGCTCTCAGACCTGTAAGAAGTAACGACATCAGGTTGCTATAAATCATACAAAACTCTCTGTTAACTTGCACAAGACCTTCTCCAGTGGTGCATAAATGATGAACGGATTTCCTTGTGTGTGAACTTTGAGGGTGCATTCATATTCCACTCATATTCTTGCTAAAGTTGGATGTTCTTGCTTCTGTAATGTGCATAAGAATGGCAAACTTTCACAACGTAAACACCGGGGTTATTATTTGTATGGAAGTACCTAAAACTCTACTTCGAGCTTCAGACGTGTGCAGACAATATGAAAAGACAGTTCTTGTTCAGAGAAATTTATGAAGTGACAATTATTAGTACTGCTGTTACATGTTCAGTGGTCTGCAGTTAGACATTGATACAGCATACACAAATCCAGATGGTAATGTTTCTAATAGTTTAAGGAATTTAGTCATTTTATAAACAATAATTCAAGTAAAATGGGCATGTCACTCAATGCTCAGGATGAGGTGGCCCAGTGAAAGAAGGATGGGGTTTTTCTTTCCTTTAAAGATGCAAAACACCACTTGTGATTCAGTTCTGAAGGTATTTACAGGCAAGGCTGAAGCACATGATGTTGCTGCGATACCAGGACTGGGATATGAATGCAGAGAAGCAAACCAGTCACTCCACTCATTCACAAACGCATTGGGTGATATGTGTCATATTCATTGACTTCGGTGGAACTCCCTGGATTTTGCAGTGCTTTGTTTGGATTATGGACAATAAAACGTCCATGAATATTGTGTCCTTTTATTCAGGTGTAGAAGTGAGTCAATCAGAGGCAAATGTACAATTCCTGCATGAGATAATGTGAGTTGGAGGAAGTGAATGGAGAGCAGGTTAGAGCTACAGGTTGGAGTTCTGTGGGCAGGGTCGGAGGAGAGCAGGAGAGATCGACTCGTTCTGCACACACTGAGGTGGGGGGAATATGGTCTTATCTCATTGCTGAGGCAATTTTGGGAAAATTACTTGTCTCCCAACCATTTAATATTCCCTTTTGTCTTCTCTCTCCCTCCCCACAAGTATATCCATACTCTCTTGAGGGCTTATCTTCTTGACTTTCCCTAGAAAAATTTGCAGGAAAGTGTTAATAGCATATAATCAGTTGCTTGACCTATTCTTCTTGCTAATCCCAGATAAAGAAGCTGCCTTATAAACCATTCTATCATTAGCTGGAGAGTGAGGTATCTCCAGAAAGACTCAGGAAAAAAAAACGTACAAAATTACTGAATAAGGTATTACACAGACTTATGACATAGACTTGAAAAACTGACTGCGAATGCAGTGGCTTTGTCACACACCAAAGAAAAAAAAAAAAAAGAAATTGGATCTGTGACCATGCTCTCTTAAACGAACAAGAGATAGAAAATACCGGTTTTCCAAGACCGGTATTCAAGATTTTCAATACAACAACTAATTAAGTCCCAGTTTCTGTGCATCTATCCCTAATATGTGGAAACAGGTTCTAGGCAGTTCTAAACTTTTTGTGCTTCTGAGTTTTTAGCTACAGAAATAAAGAGGTGTGCACTTTGACAGCCTTCACTATGAGAGATGTTGCCACCATTTTTGGAAGATGTATATTTTTGATCTAGAATCAAAGAATCATTTAACTGAAAAGCAGGGTGCAAAATACCCAATATGTATGCATTTTTTAACTATGAAGAAGGATTTTTAATGTATACTTCAATAGATAAACTATATTGTCCTTTTAGTTGCTAATAATCTTTCTTTTTTAAAATACCAAGTCGTATCTTATCCGTTATATGGCCCATGTTGATCATGCCAGTTAAAGTTTCCTGAACTCCCACAGGGAACACTCTAAAGTGTGGTCCTTCCAGTTTGGGATAGAAGCATGATACACAAGTACAGTGTAAGAACACCAGCACAGACATGTCCTAATCTTCACCCTGAGAGAGGAATTTAGTTTTCAGGTTATTTTGTAAACATTAGATTTATTGAAGCCAACTAAGTAAAGCCAAATAAAGATTATGTGGAGTCTCAAAGCGTTTTACATGTGTGGATTTCAGACACTGACATTGGTTGAAAAATGCAGAAAATAAGTACATTAGTAAATGCAAATCTGAGGTTTCCAGATATAGTTTAGCAATTTGCTGTCTTGAGTCTGATTAGATAAGGAATTTTGGAAAGGCAGAGGGTTTCCTTGCACAAGGATGAAGAAAATAGCTGATTGAATCTGGAAAAGGTTCCAATAATTTTCATGGGAATCTGCTTAAAAAATCCTAAATTAAAATGTATAATCCTAAAAATTGGTCTTTTGAATGAAGCTTACACATAGAATCAAGACTGCATGTAGGGTGTTGACATAAATAAATGAGTTGTTCTAGTTTGTTTGAAAGCAGACCGTGTGCTCCTGGTGCCTTGATTAATGTAAGCCCGTTGTGTTCCTTGAGCTAGACTCCAGTCTGGTTTGGTTGGGTACATCTCATGCATATATTTTCTTGTACTGTAGACACCAGCAATACTGAAACTACTTCTTGTCACGTTGTAACACATACACATTGAATTTGCCTCTTCTGGGGGGAAAAACCCCACACCTTTTCCTCAGGACTATTTATCATCCTTGTTTTTATGGACATGGTAATAGAAGAAAGAAGATATTTTCCAAAGATACAGAAAGGTTTGTAGCCCAAATGCTGGCCTGAATTGACATGATGTTGCTCAACTTCTATACCAAGGCTCAGACCAAATTTGTACAATGCAATGTTAAATTAGGACCGTAATTAGGACAGAAAGATGGGAATCTGAGGCAGCCACCCCAAGAAAACAGAGAACAACACAGTTTGGCTAAGGAAGTGAGAAGCTGGCTGTACTGCCTGCAGGACACAGGGCAGAGGCCAGCGCTTTGCCTCTCTGAGTTAAATGACACAAGACACGCTCTACCCCAGCACTCTTTTGCACCTCAGTTTTTCTGCATTCAAACAAGGGAATTACAGGTGTGTAAGGAAACCATTGTGCTTCCAACTAACCATTTGCAATACCTGATAAATTCAATTAATATGGTGTTACTAAGTAGTTGGTGTATGCCAGCCTCAGCGTATCACCTAACACCATGTTAACAGACGGCTGGCAGCGAACAGGGTTGCTTAACCCCGCTGCCAGACAAAGGAGGTAGGGGAAATGGTAAACTTTTTGCTGCTTTTTTCTAGCGATCAGTGTAGTGTGAATTTTCATTCTCTCTTGCATTCCTAGTAGTAGGACTGCTGCTGCTAATTTTCAGCCACATGCTAACACCTAATTTAAACCTCAGTGGAAACACTGGGGTTTTTAAGTGTGTGACTAGTCATTTGACACCCTGAACAGTGGCAGGTGAATGCTGGCAAGTTTGAGAACTAGGTATTCTCTAAGGATATTGCTCATAAATGGAAGCAGGGAAAATTCAACGCAAAAGTAACCTATAATGAGGATGCATGTACCTGAAATTGTCTATCCTTAGGCTATCTTCTTCTAACTGTATAAAGACCTGAATGAAAACTTGTTCTGCTGTGTTGACATGCTATTCTGGCCTGTAGGTTTCAAAAGCTGCACTTCTCCTGAGGTTAAGAGCTGTGGTCTAGATTTGGGACTTCAGTTTAAAAGTAAGAGGGCTTAAACTGTAAATTCTGATCTAGATACAGCACAAGTTGTGAACATACCCTTTAAGAAGTTACAGGAAAGGTATAAATGAAAAGAAAGATGTAAGCCATGAGAACACAAGAATCATATTCCAAAATAAGACAAAATTATAGATATCTCAATCCTTTTCCTTGTGCTAACGTCAGAGACACGAGTATTGGTTTATAGGGTATGATGAGAGAAACAAAAAAACCTAATCTGTTCTTTTTAATAATTTTATCATGAGAAAAAGAACACATTAATTACATCAAATTTAGTTTATATCAATCCTGAAGTCCATTTGTCTTTCTCTTCCCACCCCCTGAGAAGCATGTAAGGTCTCGTCAGTAATACGGTTCAGGCTGAACAAGTGTAGATATATCTGCAGGTTGTATCTGTGCCTTTGTTTAGTGGGTGTAGTTTGGTATTTGTAGCAGTCATGCTTCCAGTGTGTGTGCATGTATATTCTGGATGTCTTGAAAGCCTGTCCCCTTCTTTCCCAGGCACATTATCAACTTTGTCAGTAATGGAACTGACTTGATGACAGTATTTAGAGAAAATTGAATGCAGCGTGCTTTCAGCTCCAACATTCAAGCCATATATGCAATGTTTGTGGCACAGACATTTATCTCTTCATGTAGTATCTGTTTAGTGAGGGAAGACAGTCAGGGAATCACCCACGGTTGCAAAGATGAATGTGGGTGTCTGCACCTCCAGCTCATTTAATGAGCAAGAATCATTCCTTGCTCTGCAGGCCAAGCTATCACATTGCTCACTCTTTACAACTACATTTTGGTGTTCCCTTGCAGAAAAATTGTTCCTAGGTTAGGTGGTTGGGCTTGGGGTTTGAGACTTTTTTTTTTTAATGAGATGATAGTGATAAAATTAGCAGTCAATGAAATCTTGGTCCTGCAGAGCTCAGTGGCAAAGTTTTCACTAAGTTCAGTGTGGCCCAAATGCGTCTGTCCCTAACACTGTAAGTTTTTGGTACACTGAAGCCAATCTTAATCTTAGCTGCCACCAAAAATCTGTTTCCAGTGTCCCTGCCCTTTTCCTACTGTAATACTAATGTTCATCTGAGTCTTCAGGGAGCTAGAGCTGCAGGTGACTAACTGAGCCAAAGATCATAGAATCACAGAATGGTTTGGTCTGGAAGGAACCTTACAGACCATCCAGTTCCAACCCCCCGGCCATGGGCAGGGACACCCTCCACTAGACCAGGTTGCTCCAAGCCTCATCCAGCCTGGCCTTGGACACTTCCAGGGATGGGGCACCCACAGCTTCTCTGGGCAACCTGTTCCATTTAAACCCGTTACCCCTTGTCCTGTCACTAGAGGCCCTTGTAAACACCCCCCACCCCCCCCCCAGCTTTTTTGTAGACCCCCTTCAGGTACTTGAAGGCTGCTATAAGGTCTCCCCAGAGCCTTCTCTTCTCCAGGCTGAACAAGCCTAACTCTCTCAGCCTGTCCCCATAGCAGAGGGGCTCCAGCCCTCTGAGCATCTTCATGGCCTTCTCTGGACTTGCTCCAACCAATCAATATCTTTCTTATGCTGAGGGCTCCACAGCTGGATGCAATACTGCAGTTGGGGTCTCACAAGAGCAGAGAAGAGGGGGAGAATCCCCTCCCTTGACCTGCTGGCCATGCTTCTCTGAATACAGCCCAGGATACTGGTTTTGCTGTCTGAACTAGTTTCCCACAATTACAGCACCTTAGCTCTATCTTGAAAATATGCTATCACTAGTGTAATATTGGTGTTTTGTCTTCCTTATGCTATCTTATTTGCAAAACCATTTAATTTCTTTCCCACTGAGGAATACTTCAATTTAAAATCTAGACCACCCACTGGCTCTGCTGATAAGTCAAAATTTCTGAAGCAAAGTAACAAATTACCAAAGATTTCCAAGAACACACACAAAAACTAGGATCAATTAGTCCATGTAGAAAAGAAAGAAGCAGAGATGCAAAGGTGAATGACAAATGTAGAAGTGGGGAGAGGTAGGACTGACAGCTGATCTGGTAAAAGGAGAAAGGATCCAGAGTGGGAGAGGCAGAGTACTTAAAGAGGAGCAATGCAACTGAAATTGGTAAAATATACAAGAGAGTGTAGAGAGTAAGGACACAAAGATGAAGACTCTAAACACATTAAGTGATATATTGGTTTTCATTTTCCGTTTTGGCTAAAATTAAATTTAGTTTTGTGGAAAATATTTTCACAAAAGCTTCTTATTAAACTTTGTGAAATATTCCCCTCAGCTCTGCAGAGCATATCCCTTATAAAAACCATTGATTTTGTATGCTCTATCAGTTGGCACTTCGCTACCAACTAACTTGTCTCCCTTTAGACTTATGTTGATATTTAAAGACAATTGAGATAACAACCCTCCCACCTCTCAAACACAGGAAAAAAAATGTTACTTGAAAAACCTGCAGCCCTAAGGAGTTGGTAGGATTTGTAAATGATTTGAAGTCAATATATGGCAAATCATTGCACTTGGAAATAAGCAGTATATTCTGTGCAGAGACAATGTTTAGCTTCTTAACAAAACATCCTTTTTAGCTGTGGATGGTGTTTCGCTGCTAGACTGTTTTTATGACTAGCTAAGTTAGTTAACGTCACTTTAAAGGTATTTTAATGCATTGTATCTTTCCTTCTGAGAACCTTTGAGTTTTCAGTTTGTAAGAAGTAAAGAACTTGGGTTCGTGCACCAACAAATAGAACAGATACCTTAATAATTTTTTGCTCAGACAGATTTGAATGTAGGTTATTGTCTTGTTCCCTCGAACTCAGAGACATCTGATAGATTTCTTAGAACAAATGCTGTGGCATTGGTTCGAGATGGCAGATGTAGCTTCCCTGATGACAAGCACCACACCTCTCCACCCCATCAGAGTGCACTGTGTGTACATGCCTCAGCTCCCGTTCTCTTTAGTCACGATGCCATTCTTATCAAGGAGCATATAGTGTGTGTTCAGCAGTGCTACTCATTTTGTGGTACCTCTCACATGGCTTTGGATACAGACCGTCCCAAGTCTGATTAAAGTCACTAAGCTATAGCAGCCACACGTGGAACCACCAAATACTCCTTCCATCCCAGTGAGCACGCTGAGACACACCTGTATTCAGGCCAGGGTGGGTTTGAACTTAGTCTCTCGCACACGTTTACAGCAGATCCTCATTCTGGTATTGTAGTTGGGCTGCATCTATCCCACCAGTTCAGCAGAGGAAGCACTGAGGTTTGTTTTTCAGATGTATTCGTTGTAGTACGTGGAAATTGCAGTGAGCTCAGAAACCAGTTCACCAGAATCCAACAATGCTACAGAAAGTCGACCACAAACAGGTCTACAATGATAGCACACAGAGTGAAAATTAATATGTGTCCTGTAAATAATTGCCTTCATGCCTCATTGCAAATGCAGTAGTTAAACATTCTTATCTTGTGAGTAATTTCCTATTCACAGTTTGTGGGAAGGCATAAATGTAAAGAAAACAGGTTTGAGGTCCTTTTGTTGGGTTTTTTGTTTTGTTTTTAAGTCTGTTAATTTCAATTCACGAACACCATGGGAGCCTGCAATTCCAATTTTCTTTTCACAGTATTAATGAAAACTGGGCACTGAAAATAGTCAGATTTTTCCCTTTACATTTTAAACCACTTAGAAATACAGTCAGGAATAATAACTTTCTAATCCATTATTACACAATGTAAAACTGTGCTCAATTGCTATGATTTCATACAAAGTTTTTCATAAGTGGTAGAAGAGGCTTTTAAAATTCAGTCCCTTCTAAGGGGGGTCTTTGAAGCAATCCAAAAAGGCTGGTTGTATACTGTTCAGAGGAAGAGTTGTGCATCAGAGAAGTTGTTCTACAAAGGAATCATTGCACCACAAGATTACTTTTACTTCTTCTTACTACTATGGCATTGTCTGAGAATAGTCACAACCTTCATGATTTTCTCTTGTTCCTAATCAAACCATCCTCAACTTATTATAGATTGTTCCAAGATTTTGGGGAGATCACTTTTTATTCTTAAAAATCAGGGTAGTTTTTTATGACATTTAATCTTTACATTCACCTATAAAGTATTTAGCTTCTCATTCACAATAAGAAACTTTATCTGGGATGAAGTTAGTGCCTTTTTGATGCTGCAGACAGTGGCAGAGACAGCAACCAAGTAACAGAAATCTTACCTATAGACATGTCCCTGCTGCTGTGCCAGGAGCCGGTGACTCCGCCTGGTTCAGCTACCATGATGCTGGGCAGAAAACTGCATCATCTGTTTCTCAAACAGTTGGGAAGCAAAGAGCAAGATTTCTGTAACCTTATGCTCTTCACTTGCTCTCCACTGGGATCATCTGTTGCCTTTTTCGTTCCTGTCTTGCCGGGGTGGGGGGAAAATCCAGCTAAATTCCCACTGAATACTCCGGTCTTAGTCAAGTAAAGGTCCTGCTTAAATAGAAGGCAGCTGTTTCAGCAATGTTATAGATGGGCTTTGTTTATTTCCATAGATTTTAGAAGTGTAGGCGGGCCTTCTCCCCCTGTCTCAGCATAGGACACTTTCTTTAGCATGTGCTCTATTAACCTTTCCTACCTAAAACACCCACACACAACCCCATGTGCTTTGTAAAACTTTCCTCTTATTTCCTACTTTTGCCTTGAGAGGCAGGCCCTGCTAGGTTAAAAACATATTTTAATGTAAACGGAAGAAAAATATCAAGAAGTCATTTCCCTTGATGAACTGCTCGTTTTACAGAAGTCCAAACAAATGTAACAACAGATGCTTTGAAAACGTTGTAAGTTTAAATAACATGAATGTAGTGGTTGAATATTCCTCAGACAGATGGGATAAATGAGATAATTGTGAAAACATTCTTAAAAATAAAAGGATGCCATCAGGTGAAAGGCAGGAGTTTAGGTAACACTGAAAAATATTCCTTATATGTTTTTTCAGGTTGCAGTGTTGAAAGAATGTTTTCCTCTGAGCAAGCTGTTAAGTGTCATTTATTAGACATTAACTGTAAAGTTAGTTGATGACATTTGGCCCAAATGTCTATATTTTAAAGAGAAAGAGCAGCTGTTAGTCCATCAGGTATTGACAGAGTTTATTCAGTTGCTTCTATTATTGCTCAGACAGAAATTAATTTCCTGAAATCACATACGGTAAGATAAGACTTTGTCTCATTTTCATTCACTATGGAAATACTCAGGAGTCTTTATTCTGCAACAATGCATAGTCTCTTGTAAAACAATAAATGACATCCTATGTGTAAAAGAATTTCCATTGTCTACAACAGCTACAATGAAGAAACAGGATCTAAACCAATCACTGACTACTTGGAGACAGACCACATTTCTTAGCAGGGTGGCATCTACCCTGACATGAGAAAAAAATCTTAGAATCTTCTGAAGCGAAACTTCGAGGTCTCTTGTACAGTCATAGAAAATACTAATTGAACCAACACTTAACAACCAAGAACTTTCACAGAGAGGGGTGGGAAAGCAGTTAAAAGACTGTTTGATACGAATTACAATCTTGAGTCTTACTGTGGTGCCTCTGTTCTTTCAGCCAAATAAAATGTCACCTTCTTTAAACCTATATGGAATAACTGCCAGGATGTGGTGTTTCAACAGTAAGAACACAAATCACCAATAAATAAATGATGAGTAATACCAAGGTGGGGAGGGAACTTAGTTCTTTTTGGGCTTTGTGGCTTTTTTGCTGTGTTTTATTATTCATAGGCCAATTGTGGATGTCTGTAGCTGGTGGCTGCTTTTAATTCTGGTTGTCCAAACTTGTTGCAGTTTTTTGACCAATGTCGATTGTTTGAGCGGCATTACCTTTAATCATCATCTTCCTATTATGTCTTTACACTGCAGAAGAATCGACTGTGGGGCATAGTGTGCTTTTGTGCACCTTGAGCAAGACACTCTAATACACTTCAATAAAATGCTATTTTTAGGCAAGGCCTGATAAAGCTAACATTATGAATATAATGTAAAACTAGTATTTAAGAATAGTTAACACTCATATTTTACCAACCGCGGTTTTAGCCATGCATAATGATTTAAAGTGCTGTTTCTATTAGCCAGCCTGGATGCTTAATGAGTGTGTTCTGCACTGCTCAGTGGGAAACCTAGCTTCACTCATTCTTCTTTCCTTGCTCCTGAGCTCAGCCAAGGCTGGCAGTGCTGAGAGTACACGGCCTCTCAAGAGTTTAGGAATGCTGGTATAATTGGAGGAATATTGCATAGACCCAGGTCACTTCATTTTTGTCCATGATCCTTGCTAAGTTACAGCAGAAGATCCACCTCAGGTATTGCCACTTGAAGCAATCCTACACAAAGATCTGTCTCTCGTCCTTCTGGAAAATGTAATAAAGGAAGGAGATCACGGGAAATGCATAAGCATTGTCTGTGCTGTGAGCACTTAACCTAGAAATTCTTCCTGGAATTAGGCTTTCATTCCACGTGGCTGTGTAAGGGGATAGAATGTGCCAGAAAATATAGTAGTTCCTATCAAGAAGACTTTACAGTCTGAAGACATAGGTCAGTTCAGTTCCTATCACAATTGAAAAGGTCAGAGTCTGGCCTGAGAGTTGGGTTCTTAGAAACCTGAGCCCTTGCTCTGTGCAATTTGAGAGGGGATTTTCTGGGCAGAAAGCTTAGCTTGAATGAATGTCTGGTATTGGCATCAATGAGGAAAAGAAAGAATGGGAGAAGTTGGGTGAAGAAGTGTCTGAAGTGTAGCCATATTCAAGGAGGACTCTGAATTAGAAAAGAGAAGGTAGGGTTGGCAAGCCCTCTGAGAGTAATAGTAGTAAATATAATTAATTTGGGGGGAAAAAGAAACAAAAATAAAACATTAGAAGGAGAGGAGAAATTGAGACGCTTGCTGAGGGAAGCCTAAAGGAGAGCTGAGGATACCTTATTTGTAGCCAACTTCTTGGCTGCTGTCATTGGTTATAAAGGGGATTTTTAATTCACACACACACACATTTCTGTTTGGTATTTTGTCTTATCATCACTGTCTTCTCAATAAGTACCATAGCGTCACTTTTGATTCTTTACATAAGGAGAGAGAGAGGGCGGGAGTGGGAGAGGGAGATCCTTTCCTCCAGATGTTCGTGTTCTGGCATTTAAATTGTGTCACACCTCTTATTCCAGATTATTTAAGATTCTTTGCTCAATAACAGCATTTGGAGAAATTATGCTTTTGAAGGCTAAAATGAGATTTTTCCTGCTGTCCTTTTCCTTGTTTAAAAGCTTGTGTACTTGTGCTGACAGACATGAAAATGGAAGTGGGCTGCAAACCTAAATCTGAACTGGTAGCACAGGGTACCTTGATAGGCAGTCCTGACCTAGTGAGCGCAATTAGAAGGTTGCATGTTTGTAGCAGGTAGATGTGAGTAAATCCTGAGTGTGCAAACTCAATAATAACCTCTCCCTTATTTCGTTATCTACCTACAGCAAATCCTACCAGGGCAGGAGGAGGAAGGGAGTACCCTGGCTCGTCCGAGGTGATTCGTGAATCCAGCAGCACAACAGGCATGGTAGTTGGGATCGTGGCAGCAGCGGCGCTGTGTATCCTCATTCTCCTGTATGCTATGTACAAGTACAGGAATCGAGACGAAGGATCATATCACGTAGATGAGAGTCGAAACTACATCAGTAACTCAGCACAATCCAATGGGGCTGTGATCAAGGAAAAACAGCCCAACAGCGCTAAAAGTTCCAACAAAAACAAGAAAAATAAGGATAAGGAGTACTATGTCTGATCTCAACATCTAAAAGAACGCTTGTATAGAAATAGTCTTCATTTTATCTGAGACATAATACAAACTTATTTACTTTACTTTTTATGAAGCACATTCAAAAACAAACAAACAAAAAAGACAGGGAATGCAATCAGAAAGGAAAGACTGTTTTTAAAAACAAGCATTTCATGCTCTTGTTTTTCAGAAACAGGAGCTGATAAATTCCCTAACATCCACAGTGTTTTCATTTACTCTGCCTGTCTTTATGTTGCTGGAACATTTCTGAAAGACAATGATGACACCACGCATTCATAAAGCAAGGAGTATTACTACAACATGAAGGCACAATATGAAACAAAACAAATTAAGCAAAAACAAAACAGGAAAAAAAAAAAAGAAAGAAGCTACCTATGATTCTGGATTTAGCCAAAGTGCTAGCGCTTTCTTGAGAAGTAAGTTAGTCTTATTGTCAGAGAAGACTGTCATTATATATGGTGACTCAACAAGCAAACATAAAGAGTTTGCCGTCTGGTGCAGTGAAGCAGTGATTGGAAACTTGCATTTGAAACAAAGTGCTGGCTTTTCTGAAGACTTACGTAGAAATACTTTCAAAAAGCCCCTTTCTGGTTGTGAGGAAATAGTACGGAGGCCTTATTTTCAAAAACAAAAACAAAAATCTGGAATATAAGGCACATTTCCACAAAAAAAAAAAAATAAAACAAACGAGGGCATAGATGCAATCATTGGGAAATTTTCATGCACGCTTAATATGTTATTACATATGTTTATATAAAAACACATCTATATGTGCTTTCTGGACTGTGATAAGTGATGTTTTATAGCCTGTTGTATAGAAAATGCAAACTATATCTGCTCTTCAGCCATTTTTGGTAAACTCAATGTTATAAGTGTTGCTAGGTATAGAGAGTTTTATGACATCTGGAGCAACAGACATAATTCAGTTTTTTTGCAGCCATTATAAATTGTCCCAGACTTCTTCCCCTTGTTTTGGTTGGTTTTTTTTTTTGGTTTGGTTTTTTTTTTTCTTTTACTTTTTAAATTTTTTTTGATTTACAGTGTAGTGGTTATACTAAGGGGGATGTGTATGAATGTATATAAGAGTCAGCTAATTTTTTTCTTACCTGTACAGCCTCTATTCTGTTGCAATTAAGTTTTAGTAGTTTGTATGAAAGAAGTGGAATAGAAAGCAAAAATGTATCTCTACTGTAATTTGTCTTCTCCCTCCTATACCCATCTCTTGCTCCTGATATGCATCAATGAAGTTGATCAGAATGGCCAATTTTCCTAGAAATATACATTCATTAATTAGCTAAATATTTAGTGACTTAAACTGGCCTTTGGCTTCCAGTCAAAGCTTCACTATTGGAGAGCATGGTTTGCCTTACAGAAACCTTGTTCTTAAGAAATATGAGAATGATGAGTTACTTGAGAATCTTAGGAAGTATCATATAGTGTTTATCTGGCATTCAGTTATATGAACGACAGCTACTATAGCTTGGGTGGTAAAAGATCGGGAAAGAGCCATTTTAATTATCCAGGCTGATTCTACTGCAGAATTTACCCCTTTCTCCAAAAAGGAAATAATCTTGAGGTGCACGATAATATTTTTCAATGGTGGGCATTTTGACATATGAAAAAGTATTTTTAGCTAAGTTGATCGTGTAGTATTGCAAGACATCATAACCAGAGAAATATAAGTTCATCATGTTTTAAAGTAAAGCATAGCTTTTCTTGCATATATAAAACATTAATTCATTTTAGTTAAACATGTGAAATATAATGCTGTAATTTACATGTTAAGGTTTTTTTTCTAGTATTATTTCATTAGGTTCACAGCAATAAATCATAGTGTAACATTTTATTTACACGGAAGTTCAAAGGGAATACATTAGACAGAAAGAGGGTAGCTCAATAGAAATCAAGCAAGTCATTGGAAGGCCTCCTGGGAGGGATATAGATGTTCACACTTTACAGGCAGGTAGGAAGAATTTAAAATTAGCTTTAAGCAGCAGGCACAAAACATTTTGTTGTGTGTTATTCACTGTAGCTGACGAAAAAGGCTGAAAACTGGTACAGCTATCTATCTGGGAGTCAGAGCACTTTAAAAATACATGTAGCTGACATGAAAACACCTCTCTTGAAGTTTGCCAACCACATTGAGGTGTGTCATGTTGCATATGTTAAACAATTTTTTAATTTTCATTAACGTTTACATCAAAATGAGAACGGTTTCACAAAATCCATCTGACATAGATTTCTTAGATTGTTGTTCACCTGTACCATTCGTAACTTCTCCCGCATTTACAAGACAGCTGTACTCGGGGAGCGGCAGGGTCAGGTATACTGGAGGTCATTGCTGGAAGCAAGAGACTTCAGCTGGAGGGGGGAAAGAAGAAGTTGAAAGCCAGGTGGTGTTCAGATTTCAGTGCTTAAAGACACGTAGAAGAACGAGAATAAGCTGATGACGGGAGACTGACAGAATATTGTTTGGGCAAGATGAAATGGTCTTTTCTGCTTGGTATTGATTACATTAATGAAATAGCATGGTTAGGTCAACTTCCAGGCAGTTTGGTAGATTAACCTTTAACTAAATCCATACATCAAGGAAAAAAAGATATCTGTGACTACTATAATAAGCAAACACGATTTTAACACTGTTTCTGAAGGTTCTCCTTTTTCCTCTTTAATTTCATAATTTAACAAAAACAAATATGGATGTATCAGAAGTGCCAGCAAGTGGATTTAAAATTCCTTTTTGTTTAAAAACAGCAGCAGCAACAAACAAACAGACATAAAACAACTACCTAACATAAAATTGGATCCTTTCTCTATAATAGCCTAATTTGTTTGACTGAGATGGCTTCATTTCTATGACTGTATTGTGTTGCCTTTTTTAACAAAACACTAAATAATGTGTGAAACTTTCAACCCTAAGACATCGAAGAGAGGCCCAATGCCCCTAACCTTATAGTGCTTTCTGTGATAGATATTTACGATTTTTTTATTTGTTGCAAGGCCAATTTATTCATTATTGGAAATGCTAAGCAAGTGGAATTTACTGTTTTGTTAATAAAAATGTTTCTTAATACAAATGCTGTCTTGTTTCTTCTCTTGGCCTTAGATCTGGAGTATCTGTGTCTTTGTACACTCAGGTGGAAACCTTCTACAAGTCTTGTGTTCAACTGGAGAAATTAGAGAAACATGAATTACATTAATGCATTGTTTGGGTTTGCATAGAGTTACTTAATTTGAAATTTTCTACCTTTTTTTTTTCTACATCAGGAAATTAAAACTTGATGTTCCCCTCCCCCCATGAATGAAAAAAAACCCAAAATTGCTTTCCTTTTCCACCACTTTTTTCGGGTGGAAAGAAGATGGCAGAAGGTAAGGTAATGGGATGAAAAGTTAAACTGAAAATATTCTCTCTTGTCTAGAAGATGGTTTAAAAATTAATTGAAAAAATTAATGTATTTTGGGTCCATAAAAACATTCCTAGATAATAATTACAAAATTTCAAGCTGAGCTAATCCATTACATAAGTACTTTCCTATTTAGCCTGGCATTTAAATTCACAGCTAACTTCAAGCAAACATCTAATCCTATTGATTCAAGCGGGTGTCTAACGTTCCCTAAATGTATTGCTGAATGGGGATGGAGTTAAGCTTTTGGATCTAAACTCCAAATAGAATTTAAGTATATATCTTCTTTAATTGCATCAGTAGCTTCTTTTACTTCAATGAGATTTATTCATCTACTTAATTAGGTATAGACAGAAGTATTTCAGATAATTTAAGTTTGGGAATATCTGGAGAAAACGGTCCCTATCTTCCATTAGTATAAACAGTTTTTTTGTTGAACTTACATTCTAAACTACTTTATACTGGGACTAGTGTGTGCGTGTCTGCGCACGTGTGCGTTATTAATAAATACTGAACATCCCATTTAGGAAAATGCTTTATAAACATTTAAAGGAGCTATGACAATAGTTATTTTTGTTCTACTACAAAAACAACAAACATTTAATTATACAGTTTTAATTCTACAGTCTATTTGTTAATTTTTTTCTTGCATCTATACTGTGCTCTCCCTTTCACCAAAATATTAATGGCCTCTCAGTATCTGCATCATCCATCATCAGCTACCTGCTCTAAGTGGTGGCCTCCATAATCAATCATCACTGTAGCCAAGATGCTAAAAAACCTTCACAAGATGAGGAAAAAAGAAAAAACTAACATACCCCCGAATGCAACTTAGAAGAAGTGAAATAGAGCACACATGTAGGCTGTAAATGATAACTGTGTGTGTTAATTTCTCCAATGTGATTTCTTCATAGTTCAATGTAGCAGTTTTAAATTGGGTATCTGGGTATGATTTTCATGCTGATTATAGAAATTTGCTTCTAAGTTCAGTACATTCCTATTTAGAGACACTTGGAAGCATTGTGCTGGGCTAAGGCAGATTGTTCAGTATAATTTTATTTCAGATGAAGGTTACTGGTTTATTGGCTTTATTTTAAAGCCCTCACTTTCTTAGAATCTGAAAGTATTTCAGTGTTAAAATGTTTCTGTCCTTCATGGGAATGGGGAGAAAGAGAAATCCACATTGTATTTACATCAATTTATGAATTGATGAATGCTTGGGGATGATAAAATTGCTTGCCTGCCAGACTCTAATTTGTGTGGTTGGTCTATTCCTCCTTTGGTTGGTCATTGCTTTCCATGAAACCAGAAGCATCCCTCACGGGTCAAGCTTTGAACTAGAAATTCTAGAGAAGAAAAAAAAGTCATTGATACAGGTCTGCTCAGTTTTATGGGGTGCAGGGCTAGAACCCACCCATTCTTTTACTTGCTTAGTTTGGAAGCTACTTTCTACTCAAGGTCTTTGACAGACTTCAGCCATCAACTCTGATTTCTGGAAAAGAAAGTATGGCCCCTTGCCTTTCTCTGTTACTCACTACCATCTAAATATCTTTATTTGTTGTGCAGAACAAGCAGATTTCCATATGACAGGGCTCCTCCAGTGTGGCCGAATTGTGGTAGACTGGGGTTTTTTAAAGAAAAAAGTGACAAACGGGTAGAGTTATTTAAATGAACGTTGGATTCTCAGTGAATAAATTGCCTTTAAGGACAGTAATTTCATGCTGGCATACACTTGAGAGGTTTAAAAATACAGGCCAGTAATCCTCAACAACATCCTTTCCGTAAACAATAAAGACATTAGCTCGTTTGTCAGCGAGCACAGGAACCGACAACACAGCTATCAAAATGTGAACACGTAGCTCTGGTTGCAGCAAATAACACAGGAAAATGGAATTTGGGCAGCCAAAAATAACTGCTGGCATGTTGGCCCAACTCTTATGAGTGAGTCCGATCACAAGCCAGTAAGCATTTATCGGTTGATAAATAGCAAAATACTTGTTAGTCATAGTTTGGGATGCAGTAGACATACAAAACACAGGCATGGCCTGCGTGGCCACATCAGCTTTTTCGGTCCCAGGGGCCTGGTTGCTGTTAAGGCATCCTCCAGTCGGATGGGTAAGGCAGGTTTTACACAAACAGCTGCTGCACACCCGCCTGTCAACCGTTTCCAGATAAACCTTCCTTTTCCCTTGGAATTTAAAATACGTTTTCTGGGAAAAGTTGAGCAGATTGCTTTGTGAGACGAATTAAGTGGCTTCTAAAACATGCCACAGCACAGCCAGCACCGTATGAAACAGAAACCAGACTCTGTGGCTAGGACCAAGCTGCGTGGGCAAACCCTGGGCACCGGGATGGGCTCAGCTTAGGCTCCAGGGAAGGATAGTAGGGGCCAGGACATAAGGAAGGGCTTACAGCCTCTGATGTTGTCACCAGAGTCCAAGGCTGCCCTTGCTGTCACTCCCACTAGGCCCTGAGTTTATACTCTGCCAAAATGGTGGGTCAGCGCGTGGCGGGACCCTGTGGTCCCGGGGTCATTTTTGAGTCCACAGCAAGAAGGGGACAATGGCAGTGTCCAGCCAGTGTGTGCTTTTGTGTGTCTGCCCTGGCCAATGCTTGAGACAAAACTGTTGAGGTATGAGCATCTCCCTTTTTTTTTTTTTTCTGAGCTTCTGCAGCTCCTACAGCTGTGGCAGGGCCGAGGCCCTCAGACCCACATTACCCCAGCAGGCACGGAGTTTTGGTAGCTAGTACAACACCCTCAGAACAGGGGGCTGTGAGGAGGGAAGGCACAAGGGCTGCAGGCCCCAGTCCCGTACAACACACACATAAAATGGGGGGAAACTCAGCTGTGAGAGTATTGCAACCAGGACTGGGTGGGGAACTTGTCACAGGGCTCGTGGCTTGGCCAAGCTGGAACAGGCCCAGGTTTTCCTTCACTGCCAAAACCCTCAAAGGAGGGGAACAAAATGGCTTTTTATAAAGGTGGTGGCATAGACCATTTAGGAGCTCAATTAGGAGTTAGCTTAGTGATTCTTTAGAGCTTTACCTGCCTGTTCTTTGTGTCAGAGAGGAAAAGCTTAGGCCTCCTGTGTCTGGGGAAGGCCAGGCAGCAAAAGCATCCCACAGGCATTAAACTTCCATCACAGCAATACCAGTGTCCCTAATTTATGACACCAAATTTCAAGGATTTGGACCAAAGAATCGACTGAGGGTAAGATCCAGCAACACACTCTGTTAAACCATAGAGAGAGGGACAAGCTTCAGCACAAGATGTAAAGAATTTAAGGAAGAAAATAATGACACACAGCCCTAGCCATCTAGGCCCACCTGCCACCGTATACTACTCAGCTTTTCAGGTTCACATGTGGGCTTTATTCCTTGCTGATTAATCACAGAGAGCAAGCAGGCTTGTTGATTCTGCCTGTCAGTCCCACCTGGAAGAGGGGTTGCCCTACTAGCCAGGAGCTTTCTGTAGTTACCAGACCCTTCACACCATGTGTGAGCTAACTGTACAAAGGCTTTCCTTTAGATTCAGGCATGCCAGGCAACCAATACAAAGCAGAGTCGCATCAGGGCATAATTTGAAGGTCAGAAACAATTCTTCTCATGTTTTCTGGGTTTTTACTGACTTCCACTTCATTTATAGGGGGTTCCAAAGCACAGGATGAGAACATACTTTGGTGAGAGAAACAAAACAACACCAAAAATTAGACAAGCAGGCTTTATCTCATGCTGCCCAGCAAATCCCCATATAGTAAGTGGAAGAATTTCAGGTAATTAATTTATTTAAATCTTGGTTTGTTGATGGATTGTGGTTGGGAAATGTGAGTTTACATTCAGTTTTGCTGAAAGCTGTTTGTTTGGGAGAGGACTTGTACCTGTCTGCGGTCTCTTTTTAGGCAAGTCTTTCAAAATTCTGATAGCACGCATACAACAGTCATTACCTAGACTGATTTCTCATCTATTTGAATAACTTTATCTGAGTAAGGATTGCAGGATTTGACTGAAAGTAAAGGCTACATCTGCACTAGCAAGTATGGCTCAATAAGAGTAAAGCAAACCAGTTGGTGCTGAGGACCTAACCTCCCTGTTGCATTTCAGGATTTTCTTTGAACTGGTTGTAATCCAGTCGTATGGACCGAGTGCCAATTAGTGGTTAGGTGGCATTAGATGTGCTCATGGAGCTTATCTAGTTTAATCTGGAAAGTGTCCAGCTCCTTCATGCAGATTGCTCTGTGAAGTTAATTGAAGTACAGTAAGTGTGATCAGCTGGAGTTGCTTCAGAACTGTTGTTAAACAAAACTTTCCCATTGAAACACCCTAAGTGCATTGCTATATGCCAATGTGCTCGTAACAATAGATTATAATAAAACTAGGGTGTTTTTAATATGAAGTAGCCAGCTCCAAAAGAAAATTGCTGCTACTCATTCAGGCCTTCCTGATACTTTTACAAGTCTTAGTGTCTTTGTAACTCTGGCCTGTATAATTCTGGCCTTCCTAGCAGCCCCTCTACACTTTTCTTGAAAACTAAAGAAATAATGGTTTGAAAGGCTTGTTTCCTTTTGAATAAGTTGAGATAAATATGGATGTAACTTTAGGTAGACACTGTATGAGAAAACCAAGTTACCAACACTGAGGCCACCAACAGTGCAATCACAAACTTGTACAAATGTGCTGTAGGCGAAGCTGGCTCTGCTGGAGCTCTAGATGGAGATGGTGAACTGGAAGAAATGGATGGGGCAGACCTGGTTTTGTCCACTGCTGAAAGACACAGAACTGCACTAAACAATGCCAGTCTTTGGAAAACTCTACATCCAGATTTTGCAATGCAGATCTGCTTTTAACCAAAGTCCTGACGGTTGTGTCTAACCCAGTTCTCACCAAAATCAATTCTTTCCTTTAAGGGAATTAATCGTAATCGGTTTCCAGATTTAGTCCGCATTAAAAATATAATGAAAAACCGCAAGAGGTTGGGCTACATTTTGAGATCTTTGCTTGTATCTTCTGCAGACAGGAAAGCTGCCATTTCCATTAAGATTGAAACTTTATCGCTGCTTTTAACTACTGAGTGATTACACTTCCCTCTAGCATACTGCATAATATTATGAGCATTTCATACAAGTATTCTGAATAGTCATGATTAATTCTTTTAGATTTCTAAGTGTTAGGCATCAAAGACTGATGATAAAAGATTTCTAAATCTGAATTCTTGTAAATGACTGTATTTGTGTTTAAGTGGCTGCTTATAAGTTTTGCCTAAGTTCCAAAAATCATCTTGATGTCTATTTTTGTTATTACATTTTAGCAAAAGTTGGTTGCTAAATATAGAAAGAAACATTTTCTGTTAACATAAGATTGTTCAGAGTTCAGTTTCAGTTGAGAACAATTAATTTGGCAACAGGAATATGCCTTCAGAGTTTTCAAGATACCGGGAGATCACTTAATATGTCTAAGATAATCTAGAAATTTTAGGGACTTCAAATTCCAAAATAAACTTAGAATTATTGTTGATCTGAGTCTTGATAGGAGTCTCCACACATACTGTGTGAAGACTTTTTCAATGTGTATGTATAAAGTTGTGGCAACAGTCTGGCACATGATCTCACATGCTGCCTTTCTGGAAGGCAGCTTTGCCAGGCTGGCATGGGGGCGCAGTCTTTGCCTGTTATGCTACTCTGCTTTCCACGTGAAAACTTGCAGTGATTACCCATGGGAACCATTACACAGACACTGCTGCACCCCGTCAAAGTCTCTGCCTCATAAGCAGAACTTGGCATTAATATATACTCTGTTTGAGGCAAAACTCCCATTAACTTCAGCACAAGCAAGGATTTCATCCTGAGTACATAGTGTCCGAAATAAGCATTTTAGAAAATGCTACAGAAAGCAGATTCAGAGGAAGGATATAGCCCTGCACAACCCTGAACACAGAATTTAAAAAAGCCAATCCAAAGAACCTAAACTCAACCTGATTTCCTGAAATGGGCAACAGACTAGTGTGGATACCCAAGTTGTGCAAAGTCCTTAATGGCCTTTCATAACTTGCTTTTAGTTCAGCAAATTGGTGATATGTGAGAGGCCTGATGTTACAGCAATAAATAATGCAGCCTAACAGAATGGGGACCGTAAAAAACAGGACACTTCGATTTTCAAAATTGTTTTCAAAGATTGTAAGGATGCTATGTAATGAAAGTAGACTAAAAATCCAACAGTGGGATTTTGTGATAATAGGATAGAACAGGAAATGAAGGTCACCAGCCCCAGTAGTTGCAACTGTTTGGGAAAATGGAGAGAAGGAAAAGGAGGCAAGAGTTGAACAGCTGTCAATATACCAATGAGAACAACAATGAGAATTTTCTTTTGTTGTACCCTTGTAAGACCCTCAGTTATGTAAACATTTTGGGGATGTTTGCAGTACTAGACAAGGGGCTAAGACAGCCTAGGATTTGTGGTGGCGAGGCTGTGGCAGCCCTGAGCTCAGTGTAGGTTAGCTGCTTCAACTGCTGACCAGCTTCCCTCAAAACTCCATGGTGCTGCAAACACACTCCTCTCCATGCTTCAGCAGGCAAGTTTGACATCAGCTTGACGCCTCCATGCAAGCAGCACTGCAGGCCTGTTTGTCACACTCCCCAGAAAGAAGACTGACAGTAGACTTGGGTGATGTACTGTACCTGCCAAACCTGGTCCGTGGGATGTGGTCAGGGCAAGCCAGGGTCTGCCAGAGGGAGGAAGTCAGAACTCCTTCGGAAGCGATGGCAAAGCACTAGCAGTTTTGTTCCTGTGGGGCATCTCTAATCTCCACTGCTGGGTTGTCCCAGGGCTTCATTTGAATTTGATTCCTGAAGTCTCATCCTCTTGCAGATGCTTATTGAACACTGTCAGCTGGTGCTTCTTCACTGAACAGACACATTTCTTCACTACTCCCACTATCATTCACCAGGAATTTGTGAAATGCAGAGAAGTGCTTTTGCCACTGCAAGTGCTTTTCCCTTATTGTTTTGGGTGGGTTTTTAAAATTTTTTTATAAGGTTGGGAAAGAACAATCAAATTATATCAATTTTGAGCTAAGTCGTAACCATATTTCAAGTTCTTATATGATACAAACACTTAGGTTTCAAATAATCGAGCAGTAGAATGGTAACTCATTTTAATTGGAGTTTAAATGATTGTTAAAATTCACACAAAAGGTCCATTAAAAAACCCAAACCAGAAGCAAATACATTAATAATGTCCGGTCAGTCTTTTTGTTGCTACAGTGGTGTCCATTCCAAGCACTCAAAGTACATGAACCAGGCTACAAAGCCTAAGATTTCATTAAAATAAGAGTAGTTACAACATAGGAAATGTTGGGTGTGAGTAGGGGGAAAGCAATTGTCTCCTTCCAAGCTTTCTGTCCTGGTTAAAAATTCAGTAATTGTCTAGATTAATTTCACCAGCACATTGTGCTTTTGCATATGATTTTGCCATTTAGAGAGCTTTTCTTTTCCTAAAATGTCTATAGCCATGGAAGTGTAAATAAGTATAAAGCATCGACTGTTCGAATTGATCTTGTTTCCTGTACTAGCATATGTCTGCCTAAGCACAAGCGCTGTGCGTACAACTGTAATTGTAGCCATGCTGCTGGGTTCAGTGGGAGAAAGGAAGGAGACAACTGCAATATAATAAATACTTCAATGTTTTACTTAAAACTAGAGTTTGAGCTTGTACATTTAAAGAATGGGAAACTCCTTGATTTTCCAGTGTATGCAGTAGGAAACAAAAGTAGGAATGAAAAGATGATGTTCTTGATTAACAAAACTACAGTTGCAAATAGATGTTTATATCCACCACTGGACCTCTACCAATCATCAGAGCTATCACAGAGGGTAACAGTACTGTGTCAGGTTGGGCCAAGAGATGTGTTTTCAGGTTAAGCACACGGGCATATAACTGGTGCAACTTCACAGAAGTTGGCTGGTTTCCAGCCTTGCTTAGAGGTATTTTATTTCAGCATAACTAGACTTCATTGCAATTCTTTTGTGAGTGTACCAACACAAAACTGAGCCCTGCAGTATATGTCCATGTCACTGGGATTTACAGTTCAGACCTTTCTTCAACCTCATACAATGGTGAAAGCCCTGTTTCCTCACTTTTTTATTGCAGAGGGAACATTAAAGTTCCATTGTTACAGCACTACAACACAAAGAATGACAAATGCAATCAAAAGGGTCTTTTATCCTTTTTTGTTTTTTTACCTTATTAGAAAAATCAGCAGTTCTGCAGCACTGATTCTTGAAACACTACTTTGTTACTACAGCAACAGACAGCACCGACAGTACCAAGTTACAGATGAACTGGGTCATTTTGCAAGTCCAGCTCAGAACTAAAATGGTTGTGGTACTTGGCTGTATGTAAAGTTGGTGGGATTAGAAGGTAAACAGGACAAATACAATAAAGGAAAGTACCTTAGTTTGCAAAGAAACTTCTGTGGTCCTTCACAACCCTTCAAGTCATAACAGGTGGGAATATGTACTAAATTTTCAGCAATTAAATCAGTCCTCCTAGTTTTGTTTTGCAGTGTTTCACAAAGGGTTGGCCTGTCTCCCATTTAGGGACTGAAGCAGATCTTGAAGCAAGCCGTAGCAGGTAACTGTTTTCACAGCAGTAGGAAAGGCTGTGCCTAAGGGAAGGACAGAACTTTCTCAAGGGTCTTCATGTAAAAAGAGAATGTAAACTGCCTCATCTTAGATCAGCTGTGTCCTGCCGAAGCAGACTTGCTCTGCTTTTTTTTATCTGTTTCCCTCGGGGATATGCGTAAAAGACAAAAGGTATACAGGGGAAAGAGGGCAATCTCACCTTTGTCTTTCCACCTTGCCCTTCATTCCCCCTTCTGCCTGTCTGAAAGAGACAGGATCTCCGTTCTTGTTAAGGCACCCTCAGAATAAATACTGGATTTGAGTTATTTCAAACCCTGAGCCCATATAGGCACCTTAATGCAGTCCAGCTTTCAAAAGCACACAGTGATGTGAGCTATTATGTGCTGAGCTCTTTAGAAAAGCTGACCGTAAGTTCTATTTTATTTACTAAGATCCAGTCCACACTAGCATTTGTGATGCAGGAATACTTCCATAAATTGTGCCAACACACTTCCTAGCAGAGAAGCTGCTTATACTGGGTAAAATGTACTTGTGACAAAAGAGGTTAAAAGGAAATGAGGGATAAAATAACAAGCACAGAGCGTTATATTACTGTAGCTGTATCTAATTTAGCTCCAATTGATGATATTGGGGGGGCTTATTCCCTTCTTCTGTCTCCTTCTGTAGAGGGTAAGAAAGGAGCATATCCCTAGAACAATAGTGCTCTGTCAAGGACAGTTTCATATTGGTTTTGTCAAAGCAAAAGCAGGATGAAAGCTAGCAGAACAGTTATGAAGAACTATATTACTGAAGTACAATGCCAGTCTGTGTTGGAGTAAGGCCATAGGATGGGATTGAGTTACAGAAGCTCATTAAAGCTATTATGTATTAACTGAGCCACTGTATCTACATGTGTGCATGCTCTGAGATTGTCTGCAGAGCTGTGTATCCAGCTTAAGCAATAATGAATGAGGCTGAGGCTCATACATTTTGCCTTGACTTCAGGGGGAAAGAAAAACCTGTGATGGAGAATGATTTCAGCTGAGGAGATAGGTGGTAACTTGTTTAGACATCCTGACTCATCTGTGTTAAATCTTCTGCCTGCCCCCTTAGCTGCAGCTAACTAGACTTTTAGGCAAAGAAAGGAATAAATGCAGAGACTGTGAGAAACATCGCTGGCTCTCCAAGCAAACTCAGCTACTCGAAAACACTCCTGGAAAAAATGCTCAATTAAGAGAGAGCCCTAAATAATTCACTAACTTCTTAAAGTTTTACACTTTCTGTCATTGATTTCTGACTCCCATATTCATCATTATATGGCATATTATTGAACTATTGAGTCTTGCAAAACTGAAAAAAATCTAGTCAATTCTTATGTTCTTAGGGAACAACAGAAAAACAGAAAGCAGCTGATCTCTGCATTATCTCTGTCATACAGTTCAACAATTATACCTTTATACTTTCAAATGGTTGCGTGTTATTAAAATGAATATTTAGCTGTTGAATACCTTCAGCTTCCATTCAGTTGTTAGAGTACTGACATAGTTAAAAATGATGGAAATAAATACATATTTAAATGTACAGTACATTTTGGCGAAATGAACCTTATTTTACTTTCCAAGCATCTGTGTATCTGATAGAAATCTAATCTAGATTATTCTATAGTCACCTGATAGAAATAAGCCCTTTCACACGGTAATATATAAGTCATTTTAGATGTTTGCCTTAGGAAAACCTAAATTCTGCTCTCCACTGACTCTTGAGAAAGTCTAAGTAGCTCTTGTTACAGGGATTTTTGCCTTCTTTTTCTTCCTTTTATAATTAAAAAGCCCTACTTAATTGTGGCAAGGCTTCTCACATACCCAGCATTTTGCATCTCAAAAGTCTTCCATGATTAATACATAACCCCAACTGAAGCAGGAAAATTATTTGTCTCCTATTTTATTTGAGGCACAGAGGCTACTTCACGCTTTCTTGTAGATACACTCACCAAAGGAGCATTCCCTTAAACAATGAAAATGCTAGCCCTATGAATATCCTCAACTCCCTTGTGACCCTGTATGACCAGAATGTTTTTCACTGGATGCTACTGGCTGATTAGATGTAGATCCTAAAACCACTCTCTGCTCTGGTTCTTGTGGCTCCCCCTGGTTCTCATGTCCTAGTCCTTGGCTCCTTCCTGATGCTCCTGCCCTCCAGCCATCCTTCCTTATTCAGAGTCTTTCATAAGAGAACTCTTGGTAGTGACTCAGGTAGGAGATGCTGCTGCTGAAACCATTCAATATCTATGTAAAGAGTGCTTAAGCCAATAAAAAAATATGTCTAGGTTGCTGTGCCATTATAAGGAAGACTCTTGCGCAGCTGATTATCACAGGGGAATTAAGATTCAGGCTTAGGAGACTTGCATAAATCTTCCCCTTTCCATGTAGTGTGAATACAGGGCAAAATACTGGTTTGTACCAAGCAATGGGCAGTTATCTTTTCTGGAGAGCAGAGAAGCAAGCCTATTTCTTGTGCACATAAAATCTGACCACATGCAGCCTGGAAACCCAAGACTGATTTAAACTGGGAAGTTCATGAGGCCTTGATCAAAACAGTATTTCACTGGAATGCACTGAACTGCCATTTTTCTGATTACAGAAGCATATGGAGTAAACGTTCTGGCCTTGAACATTCAGGATGTTAGAGATGGAGGAAAAAGCAGAGACAACACCACCACTAGGATAGAGTGCTGGATAGATTTTGTGTTCCTCTCTTTTCCTCCCTTTTTTAAAGCTTCTTCACTGCTGAGCTTAAAATATTAAAGAGTACAAGCTCTTTTGCATAACAGTAAACATGCAGACAGAAAACAATGTAGATATGCTTATGTCAGTTATACCCTGCTCTGCTCAGGAAACTACTGTTTTAAGCATACCCAGTTTAAATGTACTGCAATAAGCCTTTTCAGTGTTTAGGTTGTTTTCACTTAGTTTTAAGCATTCCTGCATTATAAAGCAACCTTGTGGTTTTCTGTGCTGTAAATACTCCATTCAAGTCTCTGCATTATCTGTTACTATTTAGCTCTTAAAGAAGGAAAATGGAATGCATCTAGTGAAACTTACAGTTGCAGAGTAAATAAACCTTTATTGTGCATTTCTTCCTCAAACTTTATGGGCTGCTTCAGTGTAATTAGTACACAAGATAATTTTCAAAGTCTTGGTTAAAAAAAAAAAAAAGCTTGACAATTGCAGACAGATCCATTCAGAGATTTTATGGCAGACATACTTTTTTTACCACCCTTTCCAATAATAACATCAACTATGGAGATAAATGTATCCAGCATTTACTGGTAGCATAATATGATTAGCAATGTCCTTTAGACTCTCATCCATAAAAAGCAAATGGGATAAGTGAATTCCCACAGCTCTTCCTGGAGGACAAAGGTCTTGGGTCTTTCCTCCTAAATATAGATCATATGGCTCTAATTTTGATTTCATAAGAGTGTAAATGACCAGGTCATGTTTCCAAGGTAGCTCATGCTTGTCTCTTTCAACACTCCTAGCCTGATGGGCCATTTCAACCTCATTTGCCGTTTCTGGATCCTCCAAAAGCAGAGTCATCCCCTTTGGTGCCCTAGCCACCTTGACCTGTCTTGTCCTGGTGTGTGTCCTCCCTGCTGTCCCCCTTGTATCTGCTCTTGTCCCAGGGCCAACCAGCATCACCCTGTTGCATCGTGCTCTACTGAAATGTTTGAGATACCGGAATGGTAGCAAAATGATCAAGTAACAGTGATTCCCAAACATACCTACCCAAGGAGTCCTAGATGTGCATCTTTCCTCACTACTGCAGAAAGAATATCTGATTCAGCTGATGAAACTGCACAAGAACAAATGAGCTCACTGAATTTTGAGACCAATTTTGGCTCTAGTTCTCTCTGCAGCTTCTCATGTCTTGATTGATTGATTGAGTCATCATTAACAGCCTGAACCTTTGAATGAAACCAGTGGGAGACTTGCCGCTTTTACCAGTAAGAACAGGCTGCTGCATGCTTCCCACATGAAAGTACAATTCGCTAACATGTAAAAGGGTAAAAAAAATAAAAATCCAAAGGCTGGGATCACAGTTCATAAGTCAATTTAGTATAGAAATCTTGCACTGAATCAACATTTTGAGTACAAGGAAAGAATCTGTGGATTGTTTTTATGTTTATTTTTACATGCCAATTTTACTCTGACTTCAAGTTTTTGCTTGATAAGTTGTGTGGGGATATAGGCAGAGGTGCTTTTGGTGTACCTTGAGAACTAACACATGCCCTCAATTTTTCCCTCCTATGGCCTCTTTCCTTTCTCACATTCCCCACCATCTCATGTGGCACAGTCATCCTTAGGACCACAGGAGATAAGATGTCTTCCCAGGGGGCCATCAGCGTTCTGATTTAATTGTCAGTCTGTGGGTTATCTGTGGAGAGGTGCGTGGTGTTTGGCAGCCAGCACTGGGTAAGCTGTAACAGAATCACTGAAAATATAGTCTGAACCTCCCACTTGTCAGAGAAAGGACCTACCGCTAGGTTACTGAGGCAGCCAGACCAACTTTAGCACAGTATATTTGGTTTAACCCCTAAAATCCCAGGCTTGATGTGAAGGTAGCAGCAGGCTTTTACAAAGGCCCTTGGGAATGAACTTGGTGTCATACGTTATACTTCAGTGAGCTTCATAATTTCTTGGTCATAATATCAAGGAAAGCTATAATTAGATTTATATTTATGTGTTTTTTGCAACATATAGGGTTATTTTCTGTTTATGCTATTACTGCTTTGGGAGTACAAACAAAACTGATGAACACATTATTATACCTTTATGAGGGCAAGTTATTCGATGCATGACTGCTAGTGACACTTGCAGTACTGTGCTCACGATGCTTATTCTGATCAGAATGGTTTAAATAATACATGAACTCATGCATATACATATTGCAGCTCAGCTCTTTCATTAGGAGCCTTGCTAAATTCTCTCAGCTAGTCCTCTCAAGCGCTCACATGCTTTCAGGGTGAAAGTCCTTTTATTTGTCGCAGGCAGGTTGCAAAATCTTGCTGAGATATCATTTTAAATTTGTTTGGCTGTGCAACCTAGTTTAACAAGGGCAACTTGCAGCCTTTGCTTTTGCTATTTTACCTGGGAAAAAAAGAAGCTTATGTGAAGTGTTTTAGTGTATGAAAAAATACAAAACAACAATCCCCAACCCATATGAAAGGAAAAGTGGAAACCTGGATTTGGTAATTAAGATTTTTGTGTTGGTAATGCTGTGGTCTCGGTTCAGTTCCCTGGAGTTTCTATATGACCTTGGGCAATGCTAATCTTTCCAAGTCCTGTAAAGTAGGTTAACAGTTCCTTCTTTTCTTCTCCTTATTTCTTGTCTGTTTGGTTCAGGTACAGATTCTCTTTCAGTGTGTTTATACGGTGCCCGTCATACCATGGCTTCAAACCTATTTGGGAATTTTTATACAAATCAGGCACTAGTAAAGAAAACACTTTTGAATTTATATCTTTGGCCTTCCAATTCAGGATAATAACTTCAAACAAATATGTTGAAGTATGTGTATTTATAGAAAAAGCTCCCGTTCCCAGTGTTTTTGGGCAGAAAAGCAAGATTCTGTGTTGAGAGCAGGATGGGATCTGTGCATTAAATACAGCTGGCACGGAGGAATGAATCCATCTTTCATGTCTGCTCTAGGTTCTGTGTACTTTGGAAGTGCTGAAAGAGAGTGAGGGGAAATTCTGGAGAGAGGCCTGATGTATGAGAACAGAGCAGAATTTGGAAGTGGTAAGAGACAGAGAGGAATGACTTCAGACGATCCCTACTGGGAGAAGAAGTTATAGTTGATTATGTGTTTTATTTGTAATGGAGTGCAGGCTTGTGTAGCTCTGTTTTTCAGGAGCGTACCTGCCCTCGGTGTCTGCAATGTTTCCTAAATGAACTGAATCTAAATATACGGCTCTGCATTGAATGGCTGTGAGGATTTCTCCTTCCTTCCTGCACACCAGCATCTGGTATTTCTGCTGAAACAAAATGAAAGCATCTGAAACAAACTAAACACTGCCCCCCACTCCAGCCAAATCAGATTACTTTAATGAAATAGAATTTTAAATCATGAATCATTCACGAGCACCTATCAGACCAGGACTTTGGGGGCTGTTAATGAAGCACTGTTGTTCATCACCTGGTACACATGCCCAGCTTTATAGTTCCAGGCAGTCGATACTCATCGCTTCCAGAGATGCTGCTGTGATCTCAGAAGTCCTTCAGGATCTGCAGTTGTACATGGGAGTCATTCACAAACAGGCAAAATAAGGTTTTCTGCATGCTGCCCTCACCAGTTTGAACTGCTCCTCTAAGTCCACGAAGAGGACAGCACAGGGCACAACTGGGGGCTGTGGTTATGAAAGTGTCCCTGGTTCATTAGCTCTGATTGCCACATCAGACACTCCTGAACCCCCTCCTAATCCTGACACCCTCTATTAGGCCAGAGTGACCTCCGCTCTGAGCAGCAATCCTTAGTCAGTGTGCTCTTTTGAGATGTGGATGGCACTCACCTGGGATGCTCACCAATTTGTGGTGTCTTTTTCTGTTGTTCTGTGTTGTAAGCCACACTTTTCCCTGAGAATTTGCTGTTCCAAAGCCACAGCAGCTTGAGCAAAAGCAAAGTAATACTGTAACTGGGGAATTTCCAAACTATTTGCTGTCATTGGTCAGCCTGCTGGAAGTTGTGCATAATCTGAAGAAAAAGGTGAAAACTGATCTGCCTTGTGGCTTCCTTGAAATTCTCTGTCAGGTCTGTGAGGATTTCATGTCTTAAAAGCATCACTGGCACTGAGACTTCAGTTAGAAAAATTACTGTGTGCAATCCCTCCTCAGGATCCTGTCACACCGACATACCCCAGGAATAAAATGCAGTCTTGTAATCCCCTGTGCTGAGGGAGATTGTGGAACAGTGAATCCCTCAGAGCTCTGCTTAATGCCCAAAATGACCCAATGTCTGGCCACTTGTAGGGAGAGCTTTAGACCAGGGCATGTTTCCTTGGGTGATTAGATTACTGTTTAATCATTGGTGTCCTGTTAGCGAGGTTCACACAATTATGCACTTGCACGTTAAAGCACAAGAGGTTTTGAAATATCGAATCCAAGCTTAATGCATTTCTCCAAAGAGTTTCCAATAAAACATATTTCTGGAAATAGTAAAAGAGCTGGAGAGGAAACATGAGAACTTTGCACGGCATTGTTATGTTTAGAGCAGGGACGCTCCTCTAGCTGTGAGAATTTCAGATTGTTTTTTGTTTAGGACAATCTGGCAGGAAGAAAGGCAAAAATGATCAAAGGAAAAAAGGGAGGTAGTTGTAAGGAACGACTGCTATCCTTCTTACCCTTGTTGGCTATGCGTCTGGTCATGCCACTATTGAAGCTGATAGCAAGGCTTAAACGACTTCAGTGGCAAAAGACCCTAAAGGAGAGTACCTGTCTCATATCTTTTTATCTTTGTAACTAATTATAAAGTGCTTGAGTGAGATGCTCACTCTGGGCTATTTTCTACCCACTTCCTACCTTCTACTTTCACCCTCCATTTATGTTTAAGTAATGTTCAGGAACCTTGTTACGGCTGATGTAAGGTAAGAGAGGCTCTGCCATCCAGTCTGTAGCTGCCACATGTCATCCTCTCCAGGCTTTTTATGTTACAAACATTTCTTTTTAATACCTCAAAGAGAAATACTCTAGTAATTATAGCAGCAATTTCCTTCCTTAGCTTTACTGTTTCTTCTCCCCTTCTCTCATTTAAGATGATATCCTGAGCAATTATAGTACAACATCATTTGAGACGTAATCACCTCTGGCTAACCTCTTCAGGATCCCTTGGATATAAATGTGTTGATGTCTAAGCATCCCAGTGAGAATATTTCAGTGAGAAAAAACAATATGAAATCTAATATTTCCCAGGAAACTTGGCCAGGAATACAGCAGAAGCAGTGCTCCCTGTTAGGAAGAGGCAAGGAATATCAGAAGAAGATATTGCATTGATTTTATGGCCAGAAAGAATAACTGTGAGCATCTATTCCCATCGACTGCAAAACATAAGCCAATATTTTGGCTGCAGGAGTGCTACTGGCTGTAATGGGCCACATCCAAAACCCTGTGCAGTCACTGGAAAAAATGCTATTGTCTTTGGTGAGAGCTTTGGATCAGGGTCAGTGTGAACAGAAGCCCAGCAGTGCAGCACAGCTGTGGGGAAATCCCTGGCTTGTACCAAGCAGGGATTGGCTGCCAGTAAGTGGGGAGTACTAGTGGCATCCTGGAGGAAGGACAGTGCCTCTTCCAGCGTTTCTTTCTTGGCTCTGTGACTGTCCTTGCTGGGATGGGAAGGAAGCTCATGGAAAATGTCCAGGGAGGAACTCGTTTTCTCTACCCCCTGACTGTCTGCAGCCACTACCTAGGGCTGCTCTAGGCAGCAGCGGTTCCTGTTGCTGCTGAACACCTGCACAGAGTAACTTCTCTGTCCCTGTTGTGGATGGTGTAATACAGGCAGCTGGAGTCTGGTGTGTTCACCTAATGTTTTGCAAAAACAAATAAAAGAGCAATTTAATTCTTTGGTTTAGGAATAGCTTAATAAAAGTTGATGAGAAATTTGAAAGGTGCCTGTGTGTGGGTGCAGGTCATTTGACAAAAAAAAAAAAATAAACAGCAACAAATTGCTACATCAGGCATGTATTAGATCTATCTGACTAGTCTTGGGGAAAAATGCAAACAATCTGAAATAAAAAGAATGCTCAGAAGTGCTCCTCTGGGGCTGCTTTGGGGCTTCAAAGCACAATAATTCAGAAATACTGCATTTTGTGACAAAATTGCAGTTTGCATTTTAGCAGTGGAAAAACTCAGCATAAATGTATAATCAATGTTTCCCACTCCTACAAAAAAAGCAGAATCACATTGTGAAAGAGATGATACAACAGGATAATTCCCACTGGTGATGTAAAACCTCGTTTTCACACAGTTATGGCTGCTGTGGTGTGCGTGCTCCCCAGCACAATTCTTTGCAAAAGTAGGGACGTTTGAGGGGAAGCCTGCAGGATTTAGTATTTTGCATAAAAATATTTATTTTCAGACCATAGTTTAATTCCTTCCCAGGTGACAAATGACTTAAAAGTGCTAATTGCGGTGCAGATTTTGTGATACACAGGCAGCTGGGTCCTGCTGCAGTTCCTGATCAACAAACTCACCAAACCAGGCCACCAGCTGACCCCTTCAGCAGAGACAGCAGCAGTTGCAGTGGTCACTGAGAGGCAAAAGCTCTCACTGCTCAGAGGATGCTCTCTCTGAGTAGGAGTTACCACTCACTCCTAGGAACATGTGCACTCCTCCCTATGCTGGCATCTTTGCTGATAACCTGCAGCTTTGACAAGTCTCACTTACAAATGAGCTAAATAACATCCTCTCTTCCTTTCCCTCGAATCTCCTCAGATAAGGGAGGGCTATTTAGGAATAGTTCTTCTTCTTTCCAGTTATAATCTTTTGCTGTAAAGCTGACAAGCAAATTGGCTGAGACAGAACTTAAAGTTTGGATTCCCGGTGCTGAAAGTACCTTGAGGATACTGGACATCTGAAAACTCCACGTCCTTGGGCAGCAGGTAGGTGCCTGAACAAGCATCTAGCATCATTTTAAATGCCCTCGGTGCCCTGAGTTTCAGCTGCCTCTCTGCTTCGAGGCAAGAGATTTCCCGGTGTCAGATCTCTGTCCTGTGACACACCCACGCTCTTCTGGAAGGCCAAACAAAGGGCAATTAGGTGACAGGCCATGACAGTGCAAAGGGATTCACCTGCTCGTGGGGCTTGGATGGGACATGGCAGGACAAGACGAAGAGATGAGAGCTAGCTCTGCACAAGCTGATGCCAGACTGTATTGCCATAGCATGCCAGCTGGACCCAGAAACCCTGCACTGCAGTCAGCCTAACCACCCTGGCAGAGCTGCTTTTTGATGTGGCTGTTTTGTTCCTAATAACTCCATTAGTCCAGAGATAATTCTGTTATCCTTGCACAACACCTCATTGCACCATGTAGATACCCCCTGAGGAACTGTTCTAAAGCCTTTGATAAAACAGGATGTGAAAAACTGTGGAGCAGAACTTGGAGCACACAGCTCCAAGAAATAATGGCACTGGAAAGCACGTGCCACCTCTTAGGACTCAGTGGCAAGTTGAATCTTTGGTCAAAACCTTTCTCATGGCCGTAGTAGTATGCTGGTTTACACCAGTAGGGAAGCCAACCTTTTGCTTATCCCACTCTGCTGTAGCATTAAGGTGAGCGTGTGCCAGGGAGGATGGAACAGGCCAGGGTATATGTAAATCTGCCACTTCTGTAAGCTAAGGGGAAGAAATAGAGCTTGTCTACAGCTACTTGTTTCCCTTGATATGCACCCTCTTGCAGCAGCAGGAGGAAGGACAGCTCTTTGGGGCAGAAGTAATGCCTGCTGCACTTAGGAGCAACTTGTGAGCTCTGCATTGGCGCTCGGGGGCAGGTTTACTTCTGTCTCATTGAACACTCGTTTGGGGTTATTTGCGGCATTCCTATTACATTTCGAATAGTCTTGTTAGCATGCAGGAAATCGATGCTAGGCAATGTTAAGGAGCTAGGGAGGAAAGTTTGTGTACTATACTTTGTGACCCATCCAGGTTTTGTCAACAGTAATTGCTCTTCCCCAGGGATCCAGCTCTTTCTTTGTCCTCAGTAAGACCAAGCCAATAATTGACACTGCCTGAGCTCTTTGCCTCTTGCTCAGTTATCTGTGGGCAAGGTGTCTGTGCCTCAGCAACAGGGACCATACAGGGTTTATCTCAGGAGCAGCGTTACAGTGTAGAAGTGAAGAATTGAAGGTCTTTAGGAAAATTATGGGAGAATCAGTAAGGAAAAAGGGCCCAGTGGGAAATAAATTAACCTCACATTTCAGAAATCCCTTTCAACTCTCTCTGCATTGCAAGCTTTCTCTAGGTCTCCTGGTCCAGACGTTTTGCTTCTGCTTCCATGCTGTTAAATGTGTATGCTTGTCCTCTGCAACACAGAAATAGTGCGAGGTACTCTGATTCTAAGGGTCTGAGAGCCACTCAAAGCATATCAGTGGAGTTTAGTCCCTGTTTAATCCCAGTTCCTTTAGTCTCACTCACATAGGGCATCCCCCACCTTATTTTATCCTGGAAGATTCAGAAAGCCTCTGTGGCCTATAGGAGGGGAAGTTCATTCCATTTTGTTGCTGGAGAGTCAGTCAGTGACACGTCCAACTCTGTATTGCATAGAATAGGATAGACAACACAAGGCATCTTTTTCGGTGAACAGTGGAGTCCTTCTGCAGATGCTCTCAGGACAGAAATTAAGTGCCATTTTCCCTAGTATTCCTATGCAGAAGGCATTCGTGATGCAGGTATCTGGATTTTCTGAGTATAAAAGAGACCCTGAAATACCTTGGGACAACACCCCAAACCCCAAAGGAATTATCTGGAGCACTGTTAGCACTAAGAGGAAGAACTGAGGAAGGACAAAAACACAGGTACAGGTGTAGTGAATGCATTGCTGGGTATATTGCTCTTTTAGACTCCTTCCCCCACTGCTGTCTCATGAATGTCTCATCTTTTATGCTGAAGAAAAGGAAATATGACACTGTTGATCAGCATTGCTTCTGCCATTGTAATAAAATGAAATGAGATCCAATGTACTCAGCCGTTACTTGAGCGAGTCAGACTTACTGACCTTCACTGTGGCTATTAACGTGCAAAACTCTGTCTTCCAGCTGTAAAAGCTGTCTCGTTTCTGAAGTGAGAACAAGGAATGAAAAAAAGACAGAAGGAAAGAATTTTACACCTATGAACCCCCACTCATTTTTTTAAACTACCAGCGAGTATTTTATCTTCGTCATAGGCATCACCTAACATGTTACATCTTCCCATAGGATAAAGAAAGTCTTGCTGTTTGCACATGCAGTCTCAGTGTCCAAATAACTTATTTCAGACCCTCACAATACATCTGTATTTTCAGTCAGAACCAATGTTTCTCTAACAACTACAAATCATTCACGATTTATCAGTCTGCCAGGTGGGATTTGCCCTGTGTTCACAGGGAACAAACTGTCCTGTGGCATAAACATACAGCAGGATGAACAGCGCTTGGGCTGTTGGGAGAAGGTGATGGAATGGAGGCACTACTTGCTACCCAACGTTGTTATTTTCTCAGGGAGATGTTAATGAGGCTTGCTCAGGGTTTCATGAAAATTTCATTTGCAGCATGCAGGGCTCCCTGACAGAAGGACCTCTGGTGAGTCTCTCAGGGTGGGTTTAAGCCATTACAGTCTCCTGCCGTGTGCTCCCTCTGTCCATGAGACTTCTCATCCATGTAGCTGCAGTAGCTGAATAAAAGAGGGGCCTGAACCTCGGCTGCTGCAGCTCAGAGTCTGATGTATTATGTTATACTGTCAGTGAAGGTGAAAGGCACGGGGAGAGGATTATGCCATGATCACGCCCTGACTCTGCCACAGTGCTCTGACTCAAAGGGAAAAGGGAAGGGGCTTCTCTTCCCTGAGATACACAGGAAAATTGCTGCTGAGTCAGAACAGAAAGGACACTGAGTGGATTATTGGGTTGTTTTAACTATTATTGCTTTTAACACCCTGCTCTGATATGTGTCAAGGGAGACCTTAAAAAAATAGGAAAGGCTTACAGATACCACAAATACTCCATAAACTTAAAGGGTAATATTTTAATAATTTCCTTCAAGACTAGGAACTCCACTTCCATTGCCAAAACCAGCTGGGGTGACTCAGGTACCTCAGGGCTCACATGCATGATCTGTTGCAGACAACTGCATGTTAGCTGTGCCTGGCCAGTACAATACAGTTTAAGCTCTGTGCCCAGACTAACGTACATGAGCATGTCCGTGCTTTTAAACCCAGCCTTCCTGCTGTGTGGCTTAGAAGCTGCTTAAAGCTGACAGGGTGCCTAACATCTGGCTGAAGCCCAGTTGCTGAATCTGCACTGAAGCTCCTGCACAGAGTGCAGCTGTGTGGTCCTAGCGTAATGTGGGTGGCTCACGAGGACCAGCAACCCACGCAGTTGTTCCTACCGTGTGGGAGTAGCCTCTAGGCGGGGAGAGCTGAGAGCAAAAGCCATTTCAGGTGTCTGATCCACATCTGTCACACGATGTGTGGGCTCAGCTGGATGAACAGAGTTGACAGCTTTAGGGACAGATAATAAGATTACTATATGTAGTTTTATCCCCTGGGACAGAGAGGCATCTGAACACCTGAGTAATAACTCCTGAGCCACTGCAGTTCACAGCGTGGTGTTTCAGGAAAATCAAAGTCACCGATAGTCTGTGATAGATCATGTGGCTGGAAGAGCTAATTGGTATCCAGTAGGGTTAATCACAAATTCCCATAAGATGTCTCTCTTGGGCACTAGTAACAGTGAAGCGGTGAGCCATGTGGCTGGCAGTACAGGACTGCCTGCACGTTTACCTAGCCATTGCTGTAAGAAATGTAGTTATCTCCCTAGAAGTGAAATGGAAATGTCATTTAAGCTCTAACCAATTCCTTTCAGACTTATGCCAAAAGTTATGTGTCAAGTTTATGAAATCAGATTAAAAGCATCCATATTGTGCTTTGTTCCTGCTTAACTATGTTGGTAACTGCTCTGGGAAAGTGGTGCAGTGTTGAATATCTTTCTGTAGTAATTACAAACGAGTATGAAAATGAGCTACAAAACAGGGAAGTGCTTTTATCCTGATTTTGCAGATGGAGAACTGAAGCATTAAAGGCCAAATCTAATAAAGAATTACAGTACTGCAGCACCTACCTTGCAGTCATCTGGTGCCCATATGGGATCCAGAACACTGTTAGACACCTAGTCTCCATTTAGAGGATCCTACATATATAGGACAGGCTCAACCTCTAAATGGGAACCAAAATAGCCAACTGAGAAAGAAACTGCCTAAAATCAGTGCTCATGGGTGTCTCTGATTTGAGCTATCCAGCCAAGAAACGCTATGAGCAAGGATAGATGTTAAACTGTACACCCTGACTACCTCACTCAGGTTTTTGAAGAGGAGTTTTGGCTTTGGATCACCAGCCATGCTCTCCTTTAGATGGATATCCCACCACATTCCCAGTGTTCTGTAGGGTTCCCTCAGCTCTTTTAAAATACTGGAGGAACAGGAGGCCTTCTCTCCCTTTTCACAGTGCTTTAGTGGTCTGCTATGTATTCAGGAAGATTCCCTTTCCCTTCCTTCCCACACTGAAGCTGTTCCCTGCATCAGAAATAATTTGAGAGCAAGACGAGCAGTAGGAGGGAGTTTAGCTCTGCAGTGTGCTGCCTGGGGATGTGTATTCGGGGAATATAAACACATTCTGGGTTTGAACCAGGACCCACGTTGGTGCATCCTAATGAATGCCCTAACTACAATACCATGGATACAGTCTCCTCACACACCATTTTCAAAATGATTTTTGCACAATGATGCAGCTGTAACATAGATGTGGGGATCCCCCTCTTCAGTCCCTCTGAAGACGCTTCTCTGAGGTGGCAGATATGTCCAAATCCCCTCAGACAGGTTCAGGAACTGGACCCAGCTCTCCAAATTGGGTTCTTTAATGACTGTTATTTTGATGCCTGTCCAAGTTTGATAAAGAGGAGCTTGAAGTGCTCATGTAATCTTTTTCACATGTATTGGGTTTGCGTGGCAAGGTTTTGGTAGTAGGGGTGGCTTCTGTGAGAAGCTGTTAGAAGCCTCACTTGTGTCCGACAGAACCAATCCCAGCCGGCTCTAAGATGGACCCACCACTGACCAAGGCTGAGCCCATGAGGTGATGGTGGTAACACCTCTAGGATAACATGTTTAAGAAGAGGAAAAAAAGACAGAAGCGAAGGGATCTTTGCAGACAGACACATAGAGCACAAACTGTGAGAGACAGGACTCTGCAGACATTAGGGTCAGTGGAGAAGGAGTGGGAGGAGGTGCTCCAAGCGCCAGAGCAGAGATTCCCTGGCAGCCAATGGTGCAGATCATGGTGAGTCCGGCTGTGCCCCTGTAGCCATGGACACCCAACTGCAGCCTGGGGAGGACCCCACATTAGAGCAGGGTGATGCCTGAAGGAGGCTGTGACCCTGTGGGAAGCCCGTGCTGGAGCAGGCTCCTGGCGGGACCTGTGGCCTCAGAAAGAGAGGAGCCCAGGCTGGAGCAGGTTTGCTGCAGGACTTGTGACCCTGGGGGGACCCAAGCTGGAGCAGGCTGGTCCTGAAGGACAGCACCCCCAGTGAGGGACCCACACTGGAGCATTTTGTGAAGAACTGTAGCCTGTGGGAAGGACTCATGTTAGAAAATTTCGTGGAGGATCTTCTCCTGGGGAATGGGCCCTAAGCTGGAGCAGGGAAAGAGAGTGAGAAGTCCTCCTCCTGAGCAGCAAAAACAACCTGTGATGAACTGACTACAACCCCCATTCCCAGTTCCACTGCATGACTCAGGGGGAGGAGGTAGAGAAAGTCAGGAGTTAATTTGAACCTGGGAAGAAGGGAGGGGTGGGGAGAAGGTGTTTTAAGATTTGGTTTTAGTTTTCTTTTTATTCTGATTTTGACTGATGATAAATTAATCCCCCCCAAGATGAGTCCATTTTGCCTACGACAACAACTAGTGAGCAATCTCTCCCTGACCTTATCTTGACCTGTAAGCTTTTTATTGTACTCTCTCTCCTTTGCCCAGCTGAGAAGGGGGAGTGACAGAACACCTTGGTGGGGACCTGGCCTCCAGCCAGGGTCAACTCAACACACCAGATTACAGTTCTGCCTCCTTCTGTCTGTAGATGCCTACACCCACTTTGAATCTGACTTTGAGTAGCTTATTTGGGTACCTGAGCAGGGCCTGTGACAGAGCAAAGAGCTTAACCCAGCCTCCTGAGTCTTGACGTATCTTTGGATCTGTCTTTCCCATCAGCTGATTTAGATAAGGCCTTAGCTTTACTGACTCCTTGCCCAAGCAAAGCTTCTCTTGATGTTTACACTCATGGCCAAATATTAATTGGAGATTTAGAGACACAGCAACATGCGCTATTCCTCACAAGAGGAAAAAAAATGAAAAACACATCCAAGTGAAATCTTTCCACAAAAGAAATTAGATGCTTTTGTTGTTGTTTTTCTCATCTAATGCCACAAATACAATGATGCCAGCTCTTAACAGTCAGGTGCACACGGTAATGGCTGCCAGATTTACTGGCTGATAAAAGCAGGATCAACACCTCAAAAGAAAGACTGCACAAAAGAGAGCTGTAGAAACCTCTGAAATAAAAAATTCTGCAGGACATTGCAAAACAGGTGGGCACCCTGAGCCTTGTTTAGCAAGTTCACCCATCACTGAGACAGTGCCCAGCCTAGCAGTGGGGAGAATATTCCTGGCTGTATGCACAATATCAACATCACAGAGGTCTCAGGGACAAATACACTTGAAATGAGGATCCTTAGGGCTTTCCAGAAGGGGACTGATTAAACCAGATGGGGAGTTTTTTGCCACAGCAGGCCAGATTCTCAGCTAATGTAAATCAGCTTCACTCACACATGATTTACAGCAGCTGGAACTTGTGGCTTCAAAGGATCAAGTTGCAGTCTCCTGAGCAATTGAGTCTGCATAGATTTTTAACAGTAAAATTAACAAGGCCAGTGTGTGTTGGAGGGAGAAGTAACCCTTAATTTAACATAAATTGATGAGACTTAAATAGTAATTTCTCTAGTTACAGGCTCAACAGACTTTTCTCTTAGCTTCTTAGACCTTTCTGCTGAACCTCACAACACAATCAATACAGGAATAACACATCTGAATGGCCATGGATGGTAGCAAGCCATAAAAGCTTCTGGAGGCTGTTAAAATGAAAATCTTCCTTTCTAAGTGGAAGGAGTTTTTAAGGACAAGACAGCAGCTGCTTTGAAATGTCTGTGAATTCTTTTTCCTTGCAATTAGTAGCAAACAATAAAGGCCTCTTTTCTGAGCACTGATGGCATTTCCTTGGCTTTGGCAGCTTTTGTCTTTCCTAAATGATAATAACTGTGAGTGTTTGTTTCTGTTTAGTAGGGATTGTGTATCCCTGTAAAGCACGTTTTTTCCTGTGCTAGCTGTAGGCATGTTGTTCTGAGAAACTGTTTCAAGTCTGGGCCTCTGTAATTAGTGTTTTTACTGATACATAATATAAACCTAATAGTGCTGTTATGTTGAGCTTACATGAAATTGGTGAGTAGTGCAATCTCTTACTTGCCCAGCTGCTCAGCAGTTGTCTCTCAGTCCCCCGTGCCCTGCAGAGCTTTGTGCTTCTACCAGGAGTGAGAATTTCTTTGTGTAAGTGGAGGGACAGAGAAAAGGTTTGTTTGGCTGCTTTCAATTATTTATTGCTGTGTAAATGGTTGGGATTTTTCTTTTTTGGGTTTGGTTTTGTGGTGTTGTTTTTTTTTTAACTATTGACTCAACTGTCAGCCTTGAGGCAGCGTCTGAATGGAATATCTGCAGCAAATTGGCTTGTATCTCCCTTTGCTGGGGAGAACAGGGCATCAGCTGGCAACTCAGAAAGCTGAAGCATGTTCCAAGTGATGCCATGGACCCACTGTAAGAGCTATCTGTTCACCTGATAACATTTTCAGCCAAAATCCTTTTCTCACAGAGCATAATGCCTTGACTACTTTGGCAGGCTCAGCTTTGAGCTACAGGTGATAAGTGTTCATAATCCACAGGGCCTTGAACTGGGGGACACCTGTCTGGGAATACCTGATTGGTTTCAAATGTGCCTACTTTTTTTCTGGGCTAGGAGATCCTTTCAGGGGAGTTTGGTAGTTGTTTTGTTCTTTGAGAATAGATTCCACCTTCTAGAGAGGGTGAAGGGCTCTCAGGAAGGTCAGGCTAGATATTTCATCTTTAAGTTTGTTGTCTATGAAGTCTTCTTTGTTGGGTTTTCTTTTCCTTATGGAAATTCTTGTGTTTAGAAAGTGAGATCTCTGGAACTGGAGGGGACCAAAACTAGCCTCTTGAAACACATTCCACATAAAACCAGAGAACATCTCTACTTTCTCCTTTAACAGGTGAGGACAAGAAAAATTTCTGCTTCAGAACTTGGCTGCTGAAGGCTGAGTTGCATGTTTTGCAGGTAAGATCCTGCCACTATGCTCCAGGAGGTTATGGTAAACATCTAGTTGGAGGAGATCCCTGTTCTTCCACTTAGTAATGGATATTTCTCCTAGTCCTGTGTATTCAAATATGTGATTCAGCTGTCTAAAATCCTGAAACGTTTTCACATCTGAGGCTGTGGTTTTGAGGTGATGGGGTCATATGTTCAAGTTTTATTGCTTACCATGAGGGATAGAACTCTTCTGGAGGCTGAGATATTTGTTATCCTTTGGTTCCAGGAGTTGAGTCTTTAATTAAAAGAATTAAGTAGTTAGAGACTCACAGTTAAGGTATGAAGCTGCCACCTTGGACTTAAGGGAGAAGTGGCATTTTTCAGAGCATATAATGGCTACAGAGGTCACTTGTTAAATTTGAGTAGGGTTGGGTTGGGGTTTTTTTTGGGTGTTGGTTGTTTTATTTTCCCTGTACCTGGACTCTCATCTAGGAAACCTAAGTGAAGCAGGGAAGTAGAAATGATTTGGAGATGATCTGAAAAAATCTGTGAAGAAAAACATCCATTTTAAGAGTTTAGATGAAGATAGGAAACATATTCAGTTGATGTGTCTGGGTAAAAAAAAAAAACCATCTTAAGGACAGAACAAGGCATAAAATACTGCTGTTTGCAAAGAAGACAGCACATGACCAGAGGAAATTATGTGTTTCTCTACAAACTGGATACCTATTTATGAGATACATGTCATAAAAAAATTACAGAGCAGAGCTGGGGGTATGGTAGATCTTCTGTCGCTTGAAATACTTGTATCAAAAGTGAGTGTCTTTTTAAAAGGTGTGGTCCAGCTCAAGCAGAGCTTGAGGGAAAGATTACACATGAAGTACTCAATGCTGTGTTATGAGGGATGTCAGACTTCATGCTTACTACGGTCTTAACATCTATTAATCTGTTTCTGTGCACTTGCAATGTTACTTGCATCAGATTTCCTCACCTTCTTGGGTAACCTAATCCAAGGGAGGGGGCTTCAGTTTCCTCCAGTTACAGCCTGTGAACCATTTTTAGGTTTTAGTGAATGCTCTTCTATCAAAATGTCTCGTCTGCACAAGACACAGATGCTGCAAAGAGGTGAATAGCACACACAAGAAGGGACAAAGTTAAGGTTTCTTGAGTGACTTTAAATATATATTTCTATGCAAATAGCTGTAGTGTGACATTCTTGTGTGGTGTGCCTTTTTTTTACTTTTTTATGATAATCTGAAGTATCCATTCACAGGATTCTTTAATTTTTTTTTGAGCAAAATCTAATATTGTATTTTCCCTTCAGCAATAAACAGCTGTTTAGAAGCTTAACTCTAGCTTAATGAAACTGTTTTTGTCTGGGAATTTTCTGTGGGCCTTGTTGACCAGCCTTTCTTCTGCAGCACCAGCAAAATCTAGCTTAAACACTGGGAAAGGGACTGCTCCATTTTTCAGGTTTCCACGGTGACTGCCACCTAGCAAGTGGAGCAAATTCAGGTGTCAGCTATGCCAGTGCAACCCCTGCTACCCACAAGTCTGGTTTTAAGCTTGCTCTGCAGTTCAGACAGAAACATGCCCCCAGAGCTGATAAACCACTTCTAGTGAAGACAAATCAGGGCTGTTGACTCAGGGTGAAAGCAGCGTTCAAAATCAATTCCAGCTGGCAAACCTTAAACCATGTGTTGTTTTCCAGTGACCAAGGCAGTGTTAGCAGGCCCCATAGTCTTTGTGAAAGCAATCACGCTGGAGACAGGCGAGTCCAGAGGGATGAGAAGTGCTCCTCTTGACTTCTCACCTTGTGGTTGGCTCTTCTAACCATGAAGATAAATCATAAAATAAAAACCTTTCCTCCTTTGTTTTTGTAATTTTTTTCCCCCAGGAGAGTTGAGTGTCTTGCTCATCAGTATGCTGTATGAGATGTACTTTCTCTTATAAAAATGTGCTTGTTTCACTGTTCATTTGTTATAAGAAATAACAGTACTCACATGCCAGTTTTCTTCTATTTGAACCTAATTTCTTGAATCCCTGCAGAAAGCTAAATATACCTATTCAATTTGCACTTAGGAAGTATATTGCAGAATTTATAAATACTTCAGTCTTTTATCTGTAATAGTACAGATATTCTATGTCTGGAATCAAAATTCATCCTAATCTTTTATTTTTTACAAAACTTTGAGCATTCTCCCTGCTCTCAATGGCTGTCTTTTTTTGTTCTCGTAGTGGTAGGCCACTGTCTGGACTGATTCTCAAGGGATCCTTCATAAGGCTGTTAAGCTACAGTGCAAATACCTATATAATTTCTTTTTTTTTTTTTTTTCCTTAGGTGTCACATAATTCTTGAGTGTGCTTCATAAATCCACCAAATGGCTGTTGCTCTTCTATCTGATGCCTCACCAGCTTGTCATTTTTAGAAGATCCAAAAGAGGAAAGACTAGTTACTTAGGCAGGTCTGGAAGCATGCAAGGAGCAGACAGGGCAAAGTGCTTCCTCGGGGACTGTCAGGGAGAGGTTAAAAAGGGACATTGAAACCCTCAAAAGGCAGCTGTTTGTTCTAAGTCTTTCTTTTTCTTTCCCAGTGAGCATCAGCTTTTATCATACAGTTTTCAGTATTCAAGGTAGTTCAGTAAAATCTTCTAATGGAAAACAGGAAAACAAAGGTCTTGCCACATCATGTGAGTCTAATGTGCCACATTCCACAAACGAATTTTACTCACGCGTTTTATCTTTTTGTTTTACGCCTTTTCTGCCTGTTAGGATCTGCTGCTGGTGTAGCAACAAGAATTGCTACTGAGGTGGAGAATAAGTGTAATAAATTTAAACCTGATCTGCATAAGACACCACTGACAATTTTTGCTTTGTCCTACACTAAAAACTAGATGCATGATCATTGAAGAAATATTGCAAAACTTGTTGCCCACATATTCAAGACTCCTGCTGTTGAACTGCATTGGTGTAACTGAAAGCCTACTCAAAAAATGAAATGCTTTGCTGGACACCTGTGCTTTTTCTTGTAAGCCCTGCAACCTTGGTGTTCTACTTATATTCTCATTTCCTGAGGTCAGGTGGTTTTAAAATTATTTTTCTGAATGTATAAATATATATACATGTGTGTTTGATCACTTCCTTTTCAATAACAGAGGAGAAAGTTATGAAAATGTGATTTTCTTCCTAAAGTCTCAGAAATGAGAAGACAAGTATTCAAATGTATTTATTGTTTTAAAGCAGAAAGATTTCTTCTAGCTGTTCTCATGATATTTTTTTTTTTTTTTTTTAGATCAGTGGTGTGCCTTGTTAACATTCAGGATTGGAAATACTTAGGCTGCATATTGTTTTAAATTACATCTGTCCTATACATGGCAATCTGTTACACTGGCTTTTGATCTAGAGCAATATAACTGAGAGGAAAATTCTCCCTTCAAATGGACTTCATTTTCTCAAACACTGGCAGCTTTTAAAAGTGATCTCCACCATCTCAGTTTGCTTTATATTCCGTTCAATTTGAGGTGTTTATTTTCATCCACACTGTTATATTATTTATTGCTCCCTTGAACAAAGCAATACATATTTCTTTCTCAGCAGACGAATAACCTGGGCTTGTTTCCAAGGTATTTTTGAAGAGAAACAAGCCATGGCTGCTTGCAGCAGTACAGAAGAAGAGACTCTCAGCTGTGCCCTTATCAGGATAGGCTTGTGGTTATTAACTTAAGGTGCATCAGTGACCTGCTTAATTGAGAAGTTAAAAAGGGAGACAAAACAGGCTCCTGCATCATTCATTCTGTAGTTTTGTCCAGTGAACAGCTTGGAAATAAACCCCACATTGTCCAAAAAATGGCTTGAAGTTACTATGAATGCAGGCAGGAATTGCTATGAATAATGTGTTCACTGGACAGATATTGTTATGAGGAAGAAAAGGACCAGCATAATAGGAAGGAATAGAGGTAGTAATCTGCAGGTAATTACTTGCTATCTACAACTTATTGCAAGTACAGGAAATACTCTATTTTTGGTCCACCTGGAGTGCTTTGTTTAGTAATTTAACCATCAGCCTTTTGATGTACACTGTATGCCTCTAGCCAGACGTTCTAGCATCCTATTTGCCTCCTTTGTTAACGTAGCAGCATATCAGGTTGAATGCTTCAGGACCGTTTCTGAAATAACTACTAAATCTTATTCTTGGACAGGCTGCTGTAACACCTTTCTATTTAGTGTATAATATCTACTCTGAGTCATTGCTACAAGTCATTATTTTATAAGCCTTTGCTGGCTATGTATGGCATTGCTTTAAGTAGGTGATGTTTCAGTAGTCCTTCCCTATCAGGTTTTTTTCCTGCTGCTTATAACTTCTCTGTATAGTATATAAATATAGATTATCACAATTTTTTTTCCTTATCTGAAGCACACAGCAGAAACAGAGGTGTCTGGAGAGCTAAAAACGATTAGAGGTGTGGAAAAGCCTTCCATAAGAAGACAGACAGGGAAGATTAATACCGCTTAATGTAGAGACACAAGGCCATGCTACAGCTACGCTAAATATCAGTGTTACAGGGATGGCAAATAGTGTGCGTTTTGCTTCTCTCCAAGTAAGAGCAAAAGGATTTAATGCAACTGTCAAATAACAATGTAATATATGTAAAAATGCAAGGCAATACCTTTACAAAGATGTAAATCAGGGAAACTTGTCCCTCCAAGGCAGCAATGGCTCTCTGTCCTGGCTGCTTTTACACCATGTTGGGAGCCTGATTTGTTAAAAGCTGGGACCAGTGGGAATGGAGAAGTGCTGCCGAAGGAGTGCTGCTGAGCGAGCCATAGGAGGGACTTGCTCTTCCTGGAAGATGGTCTCCACTAAACATCTGGATGGCTGGCATGTCAGAGCATGTGCAGGTTGGTGCATGCCCATGTGCTCCTCACATGTACAAGAATGCACATCCATGTCTTCATGAGTTGCTATTGCTCTGAAGAGCTCCACAGCACAGTCAAAGCCTGCAGCCCCATCCACACAACTGCGGTACACTCCACCACCTTGCTTAGTGCCCCAGTGGCTATGTGCCAAGTGGTGAAGGGTGCTGTTCCCAAAATTAAACGGATCCAACCTCAGCATGTAACCAGCTGTTTGGAATCACAGCCCTGGCAGTGCCTATCCCCATGTTTGTGCCAACATGAGGAGGTGGTTTTCCGGTTGCTTGAGCAAGACACCTGCACCCCAGCTTTTTCTTGCAGAAGGTCCTGGCTGTGGTCAGGGAGCGTGCTTGCACTAGTCACTACAGCAGTGACCTAAAGGACAGGCAGGTCACTGGACATTTCCAGAGGCAGGGAATTTGATATAGGTGGATGTGATCAGCAGTGACGCAGTGGATATGACACTAATAATTCTTCAGGAAGTGCTAGAAACAGGTGCTAAGAAAACACTGATGTGCCTTCAGTGTCAGAGTGATAGTGGTATGACAGCCTGGCTCCACTGCAATTGCATTGTTGAGTGTCCTCTGTCAGGGAAGAGACAAGCTCATAATTCCCCGGGGACAGCCATATTCCTGTTACTGAAAATCTTTTGATCCCACAGTTATCCATGTTGCCTCCCTGGTCCTGGATGGGTGAGTTAGATTTATTTTTGGAGATCTGGTGGCAAATGGACTTGCCCCAGGCTTTGTTTTATGCTTTTGCAGTGTGGTCTGTAATTATATCACAGAAGTTGTTAGTGTTGAGAGCTCTGGGCTATCCTGTTAGGTTTTTGCACTGTGAAGAGGAAAAAATAAACTTGTCCTCACGTTCTATTCTCTGTTGCTTTTCAGGATTTATACGCTATAGCAGGGGGCCCATGTTATGTAGAGTTTGCATTGCATTGAGGAATCCTGAATGGAGAAGCCTACAGAGGCTTAGCTTTGGACATGAGGGGGAGGAATTAAAATGGCATGCAATCTGCGGGGTTTTCTTTCTCACTATTATCTAAATTAACAGTTTACTGTTTTCTTTGTGGCTCTTCTATTATAGGCTTAAGTGCTTAATCTAAAGCTTAAGGGCCTTAGCATGAACAAACGGAGAAAAGTCTGTCAGGAAATACAGCTGTGGTTTCTTGAAAGAGGCAGTATGTAAAGGACCAAGCACACAGACCTCCCACCTGCAATTTTCTGTCACAGGGAGAGTGAGTGGCCTGTACACGTGTGGCTCTGTGCTGCTTGCACACCTGGTGAATTTGAAGGTGGGAAGCTTTCTGGAGAGAGGTAGATCTGGTTGGCAAGCCTGGTGGTCTTGGGAGCTGTGGGGCAAAAGGTCTCCTTTTGGGCGATCAGAAGCTAACAAAACGTGTCTGCACCAGGCATGGTTTAGGTGGCTTTGCCTATCATACCTGTATAGCTTTGTTAAATTCCTTGTTAAATCCAGAGGGATAACCACAACCCACTCCATACCTGTAAATACTCTGCACTGTAAATATTCACCTGCGGAGACCCTACAAATCCTGTGTTTGTGCTAGAGGAGAGATATCACTCCCCTTTGTTGTGGACTGTAGGCAGCCAGAGGACATGGAGGAGCACTGACTCAGGCACATTAGCTTATTAGAAATTTTGCATGAATTTTTTCCTAGCAGAGCTCAAGATACCTCATATCAGTAGTCTCTAAGACGGTTTTTTAATATTTATTTTATTCTTTTATGTTGCTGGCTACTGGTCTTGATGAATAGGCATATTGTTTTGTTTATTTTGACATTGTCAGCTGTTTTCTGTTTTTGTTAAGGTGTATGAAGAGTTCTGGGTTTTGTCAGTCATTAGTTATAATTTATTTTAATTACTGCATGAATCCCCGAGGAAATTAAACACAAACCACGTGCCTTTTAGCTACAGAACTGGCCTGCAAATACACAGAAACTCAGGATGATAAAAATGTGGGTTTGTGCTTCCTTCCTCTTGTTAGGCTTCTCCTAGCTAAGCTCAATATATTCAGGCACCAAGCACAGACTCAGGGAACGTATTAATGGCAAGGTGGAGAGAACTTGCTTCTGGAGCATAATTGCCTGTGTTGGTGACACTCATTTTCCCCAACATTTCCGTGTAGTGACTGAAATAACCTTGGGTCCTGAAGCTGTTATGACGAAAGAAGCTGCCCCACCTCCAGAAAGATATGGAGGTGGACCAAAGATGATGTTCTGAGTCATCTCTGTGAGTCACCTGAGCCAGCCCTGCTGACAGCTCCACTGCTTGAGACCTGTGCTCCATGTGGTACACCACCTGTTTTGTAGGCTTTGAGATGATGATATTTGTGAACTGGCAGCTTAGGGCAATTGTCTATGGGGTCATAAAATGCATTTCAAAACAGTTCTTTACCAGACGGTGGCAAACTGTGGTTAGAGGAAGCTGATAGAGACAAGGAACGATGGTGATGCTAATATCCGTCAAAGGCAGATCCTTGAGAGACTCAGTGGCATGAGGAAATTCTCCCACATGAGACGTCCAGCTTCTCTCTATGGTGCTCTAGGACTGTAAACAAAGGGGGAGGTTTGCATGGCTGGAGGGGTTTATCGCTGATGTAGTAAGGCTGTGATACCAACACTATTGCCTGGTTGATGAAGTTTTGCTAGCAGGGCTGGTTGAAAGAAAGCTCTATCTCATAAAATTTGCCATTATGTCTTAGCCTTTTTTTTTCATGTGGAGATTGGCTAGAGCATAAGTGCTTCTTGTTTGTTTCTTTTCAGTTCAAGCTTTGGAAAAAAGCTATGCTTTCTAAGATGTCCTATAATCCTCTCTTGAAAGTATTCTCTTCAGATCATATCATGCTTCGATTTTTCAAATGTGTATTGACCTGAAATTTAATTTAATTCATCATTTAAAATTCATTACATGTAACAAGGAGTTTTTAGTTCTGGAAGAAAATATCTATGAATGTATTGGAAGGAATAGGTATAAAATAATCATTCAATCATTAACCTGAGCTTTTCTAAAGCAAACAAACTTCTAAAGTTTGATGTGATGATGCCCCACATACTACCACCCTGACAATTGAAAGGTTAGAAAAAAGGTGGTTAAACCATTTTTGGATCAAAATTACATTTAAGAATGCCCTTAGACCTGTCACTGAAAAACACTGAAAAAGGAATGGAGTTGGAACAAGGAACAAAGGAAGCTCTTGTCAGAAGAATGTAGACACCTGTAGCCTAACCCACTCTCATCTTCTCACCTTCCGGTATTGTCACAAAAGGGAAGCATCTCAGATAGCAGGTCACTATGGCCAGCAGCTAAACTGTGACACCACAATAGTAGCTGGGTCAATTGGGGTGGTGGGGGTGGTGGTGGGGGACACAAAAAAAAGAAAAAGAAATAGAAATTATTTTTTCTGCTACTTCTGTGGGATCTGAAGTCCAGTGCTGAAGGTGTGAGACGGAGAGTGTCCTAATCTACTTTTTCAAGTTTTATAGCAGTATGAAGGGAAAAGTAGAGAAGGAGAAGTGTTGCTTAGGAAAAAAAATGAGGAATTTTACTGTTTATTACAGTAAAGCAGTGTGATAGACATTGTGCTTACAGAATGTCCGCACATGATACTTGGAAAGAGTTATCCGCAGGAGAGGAGTTCACTGTTGCTCAGGAGTTAAGCTGAGTAAAAAATATTTTGCTAATTCTATGTTCTGTTGTGAAAGTCCCCCATCTTCAGAGTGGCATGAATACAAGACTTATGAGGCCTGACTTTTGGAAAGCCAGTGCTCTCTTGGAGCTGCTGGGGTCTACAGCTTTGATGGAGGATGCTTTAGTCACTGCCCGACATGCAGAGGTGGCACCCCTGGCAGTGCAGGTTTCAGGGGTGGGCCTGGTTTCTACTGGAGGTTAGGAGAGGGTCAGATGGCTCTATGACAGCACCCTGAGAACACTCATAGTTCTTAATGGACCTGCCCACCAGGTCACCCCACCCACACACCCACTGTCCATGGGCCAGGAGCACCATCTGAGCCCAGTCCTGACTCTACATGTTGCTTGGAATAGCTGGAGGACCAGTTGCCAGTCTGGGTGCTGTGGGATGGTGCCCAGAATGATGAGGGCACTGGCCCATGCAGGGGTCTCCTTGGTTCTCCACTCATCCATCCTTGTGGAGTAGCCTGCTCCTGCTGCTCACTGATTCTCTATTTTCATGATATCTTGAAAAAATGCATTTACAACATAATGAGCAGATGCTCTTGATCTCTACTTCAGAAGAGCCATAGGCAGTTGAAAGTCCTCAAAAACTGTGTTGCTTTTCTCCTTTTCTTTCTTATGCACACAAGATATATAAAGAAACCTATATGGATGTTACAGCCACAGATAAGTTTAGTATAGATGTTAGAAGTTTGTAATTGTTTAAGAAATATGGTTTTCTACTCGTCTCTATTTTCCCAAAACTTACCCAGTTTTAAGGGACAATTTATGGAAATTTATGAAAAGGATTATACAATATGATGATGTGCAAGGGGCTGAATCTCAAGAAGATTCCTCCAGTTCTGTTTCTGTAAATCTCAGAATCTTTGTGTTAGAAATTCTAGAGAAACCTTTCTCTGGAGGGTGCTTATCTTTACTGAGCACTTCTGATACTGGAGCCTTCTCCTATCACATTAAATCTATTATTGCAAGGCTTCTAGCACCTTCCGCTTCTGACAGTTTTTCTGTCAGCAGAAGTGGAGCTGCCCATCATGCAGATCACCCAGCTGTCCCAGAGTCACACAGAAATCAGTCCCAGGGGCTTTTACTGCTTCTGTAGCTCACAGTACACTTTAAACTGGGGGGAAATGGGATTCCTTACAACCAGAATCACATGCTTTCCAGGCTGGGATCCAGTTTCTCAGTGAGACAGTATTTCCTTCAAGCCCTGGAAGGACTTAAACCTTCACAATTCTTATAACTTTAAGTATAAAAGAGCTATTTTTGGTCATTTTTAATGGCTTTCTATCATTCCCTCTGAGCTCTCTATAGCTGGTAATTACACACCTGCTTTTGCAGGCAATAGAAATATGAAAGAACTTCAATATATTTCTTAAATTGTCTTCAACTTCCATCAACAAGTCACGTGGTGTTTTTAATTATTTTGCAAGTTTTTTTTTTTTTGTAGAATGTCTCATCCACAAAATATGTGATGGTGGAGATGTTGAAGTAAAAGCATTTTTGGCATTTTTTTCACTAACCTGCAAAATACACCTCTAAGACATCCCAGTCTTTTTTAATCAAAACCTTACTCGATGATTGTCTTGTCTTCATCCATGTGATCACATTAATCAGGGGTATTGTGGGCCTCATCTTCCAGGGTAAATGGGCAAAACCTTTCCAGATAGCACATCAGTGAGGGGAAAATGAGAAGGCAAGAAGAGGGTGGCTTTGAATAAGGTCTTTGTTACACAGCTGTATGTGTACTTAAAATATGAGAGAAAGAGGACCCTTTTCTGTATTTGCTCTCCCCATGCTGCTGAAGTTCTTCAGACACCTGTGAGTGGTGTTTCTTCAGCTCTGGGCCTCCTCTTAAATATCTCCCTCCCTGTGTCATATGTTCTTGGCAGCTTAGCATGTCTGAACGTGGTACAGGCCTATGAAATGAGGACAGAGAAGAGAAAAAACTTTTGCTCTTCTTTTTTCATTTTCAGTTCTGCTCTAGTTTCCAAAGTAATTTTGGGGAGGATGTAAGGTGCATGAGAAAACAGGATGGAAAACCTCATTGGGAATATATGAGGCTACTTTGAGCAGAGCCTATACTGTGCGTTGTGGCACTATGTGTAGCGTGCATGGGTGGGGTGGGTATCCCTTAATACTTGGAGTTTGGCAGGGTTAGTCCTCTCAGGAATAGCAGTGATGTTAAATTGCAGTACAGAGGATGGCCAGTATATGCTTCTGGGTACACTGCAGCAATACAGTGCTTGTACTCTATGATATTTACTTTTTTAGACTGTAATAAAAGCTAATGTTGTTTCAACAGCTGAAGGATCTGTGACCATTTTTCCCCATGATGTTATAAAAGAATACAGTCACTACAAAGATACTTTTACCTTTATTGCCAACTTTCTTTGACTGAAGTGGTATGTGCCAGATGAATTACCAATGCTTGTCTTGCTCAATATTTTCCCCCAATATTGTGGCTTTTTTTAACCTATCCTGAGAAGACGCAGCTCCAAGGCTGACAGGGATAATGCAAAAGACTTGGAAGTCAAATAAAAAGCAGAAGTGACTGGCAGGAACAGAAGCCGGTAAGTACTGCAATAAAAGTGCTATTTAACCTGCTGCCTAATACAAAAAGGTTATTTCTGCAGCAAGTAGTGGAACAATATATTTAGCAATTAAATTAATCCAAACAAATAGGGATTTTAACCCCATTGTCCTGGCCAAATTCCAGCTTAGGTAATTACATTCTGGCTACCTGCATTCCCTCTGGAGTTTCTGCTGGGTAAGTTACAGCTTACACTGTGCGTGTGTGTTTTGGGCTTGTTATGAATAGTTGTGTAACATGTCAGCATCTGGTAAAGTCTATCTGGTAAAAAAACCAGAGGTGAATGCATTTTAGTGGAAGTAAGGAGCAACTGTTCTGTCTTATTTAACTTGTTAGTGGAATTTGTGGATGCAGTAAACACCGGGACTGGCATGTTATAGTGATGGACATAATATAAACAGATTGGTAGTGGTAAGAAATATACAACCAGACTGACAGACAAGCTGGATTAGGACCTACTTGCCTTCCCAGCCTTCCTGTGCTAGACTTGTCTGTGCTTCCTTCTGAAGCTGAACATTATTCTTCGGGTCAAAGCCATCTTGGAGTGGCTGCCTCTATTTTTAATCATGCCAGTTCATCCTCCTGGTTCACAGAGCGGCCACATAAACAGATGCACAAGTGGAACTGAGAGGTGGCACTGGCGACAGAAAAGGGACTGGGTAAACCAGCTTTGAGACAAAGCACTCCCTCCCAGTGGCACATGTGTATCGCCCTTGGGGAGGTACAGCTGAGGTTGGCACATTTCTAAAGCCTTCCTGGGGAAATGCGATGCACAGGGTGAATTTGGATCTAGCTTACATCTCCTATTGTATCTGGTATGAAGCAGTCTCTGGCTGCAGTTTTGGTGCCATTTTGAAGGGCCAGGAATATCACAGTGATTTAATTCATTTTACTGAGTATAATCTCATTTGGAAAGGATCTTCTCTGAGAAGCTGAAATGTGAACGCGTGAGTCAAGGGTGTACTGCATTTTCCATGAACTCTTTTCCTGTTCTGCTTTGGAAAACATGTCACACTTTGTGAGGGGAGAAGATGATTAAGCTGTAGCTAGCATACAGGTCAGAGCGTCCTTTTAGCCCTTTGCTTTTTGGTGGAGCTGAAGAGAAGGCTCACCTTTCCAAACATGAGGCTCTGAGAATTCATTCACATCAGTCACATACACGATGTCAGTGGGCAAACACACTGGTATTTGGATGTGGATCCACCAGGGAAATTCAGAACCACCAGCATGTTTATGCGTTTTTGGGGCAACTTTGTCAAAACACACACACACAGCCTGTTGTCATCACCCAGAGTTGGGAACAACCTCTTTGTAGTACTACATGTAGAAAGTGAGGACGCATTCAGCTTCTGCTGAGAACTACAGTTACCTGGAGATTGGGCATATGCATACCACCTCACAGGGAGCATCTGAAGGCAGTCAGCTCATTGTTACATGCAGTAGAATGCCTTAACAGAAAAAACGAGGTCTGAGGCAAAGAAGTGGTTCCTTTCACCTAGACAAATGTTTTAGCAGCTGTGATAAACACTTAAGGTCCTTGGGTGTATGAATTAATAGAAATGAACATTGGCAAGCAGATTGTAACGAGAATTGCTTTTGATCACAAAGATCTTTTGGTGATTAAATCCAAAATCTGCAAATTTTAAAAATTGTTTTATTTGTCAAAGGAAAAATATTTTCAACAGGATAAAAACAAATGAATCAGCTCTTTAAGCTCTTTTTAACAAGTTTAATTTACTTCTGTTAAAATGATTCAGCCATCTCCATTTCTCTACAATAGATATTTTGTTGGGAAACTAATTTGAATGTGCATGATAGATGAACTGCATTGAAAATTCCAATTTTTATCAGTTCTAACCCTTGATATTAATTAACTCCACATCTATTTCCATAGAAACCAACAATACAATCAATAAAATACTACAGGTAGCTATTTTTATTGAAGAAATATGCAGAAAAAAAATATATTTTCAGTTATTTGCTTCTGACCAGTTTGTGGACACAGCAACAAGTGTACTGTATTGCCTTCAAAGGCATTGCTGGGCTTGATCAAGGGCCTGATCCCTGTGAGAGAAAAGTATATCCCATAGTGAAATTCCCTCTGCTGCACATGTGGGTAAGATGTAAAATAAGGGTGATACTTTTCGTATCGGCAGCAGTTCTGGAGAAGACGGAAGGAATGACTTGTAACTTTTTCCCATACAGAGAGGTGTCAGATCCATATCCAACATCCATTCCAGGGGAAAAACCCCTGTGGTTTATCCTCTATCCACAGGAAAAGGTCAAGGCAAAGTGAAGGAGTACAGCTGCGGTGTCCTTGGGAACACGTCAGTAATGTCCTCCAGCTGCCTGAGTACCTGCACCACCAGCGCTTGCAACACTCTCTCCCTTTTGCACAACCATATTTGGGAGTGCATAGACCCCATGCTGAACAGTTTAAGGGGCATAAAATCAAAATCAGTAAATCCTTGGCGTCTAACTCCTACAGCAATGCTTTGTAAGCCGTGCGTTGCTATGCCATGTAATTTCCAGCCTTTCAGAGTAGTGCACTTACAAGTCTATTAGTGGGCACTCAGATGTACCTTGCTATTGTTCAGCTGTAAGGTTGCAGGAATCTGGTTTAGCCTAAGCATATTGTTAATCAATGGTTATGCAGTATATCTTTGGATTCCGAAAAACAGGCTTTTTGTAAAAGAGTTCTGTAGAAAGGAGCCATGCGCTGTTGTGTTCAGGAGGGCTGATGAGGCTTGGCCTATTGTGATGGTGGAATTCAGGATAGGGCTGACACAGTGACATAATCATATCACTCAGTGACATGTAATCTGAGATGGATTTACCAAGTGGGCTGAGCCTGAAGAGTGGATAAGAATTTTGATAGCAAGATTGCTGTTCAAAGATACTTGTACATCCACACACCAGTCAAGGTCCCAACTCCCCCTGGTCCAATTTGGACCAGCACCCAGGGGACAGAAATGCTCGCTTTGACTGACTTATTTGGGTCCTGGCTCACAGCTCCTGTGCACAGCATTTCCACCTCCTGCTCAACCATCTGCATGGCAACCGGCAGCTGTGGAGACACGTCTCCAAACTCATTAGGATCCCATCAGCTCCACTGTGGCTGATTTTTTGTTGTTTCAGTCACATGACCAGTACCTTGCCGTGTGTATTTTATCCATCTATATTTTAATACATTTTTATATAAAGCATAATCACCTGTCGGTATGTTTCACGCATTTTAATGCAGTGAAATGCTCCATGTGAAGAGATACACAGTGCCTCCCTAGAGAGAAAGAACGTTTTACTATGCAGGGATTTGACAACTGGCTTAGTCAAGCACAAGAGAGGTCTGCACCGGACCTGTCAGACATAAGGATGTTTCCAAAGAGGTGAGAGTAGTTAACAGAGTAATAAGAAATGTCAAATAATTCTATGAAGAAGGATATGGGAATGAGAATGAAACTCTCAAACTCAATGAATACTCGAGGAAACTCCCTTGTAGGAATGCAAATACCAGCTTATTTCCCCAGACTGAGAGTTTCTCTATGAATGTAACTCAGAGGTAAAGCATGGGCAAAGAACTGGAGACTCTGCTGGAAGTCTGAGAATGTCTAATAACCTGAAAACTGAAAGAGCGAGAGACTTTTTTTTGCAGACAAGATACACATGTGCTTTGTAATTTTGTTTATATGCTTTGGACTTGTGTAAATGAATACTTTTTTTTTTTTTTTCTCTCTCTGTACTAACTCCCTTAATTTCTCCAGCAGTAACAGCTCCAGACTCTAGGGCCACTTGGGATACAGGGAGTGGATGGAAGAAATGTCTGACGGGTACAGCTGTTATCCAAGTAAGTATCCTGCTGTATAGAGAGATAACAGTGAAAATGTCAGAAGCCTGAGGGTCCTGAGGGAGTCTGACACTGATCGATATTGAGTTTGATCTGATCCATGTTTAAAAAAAACCCCACACAACAAAAATAACACCCCCTCATGCCCCCAGCAAATAAATAAGCAAAACATTTGGCTACAGGCTCTGTGCTGTGTTGTCCTGGGTGTCAGTGACAGTGTCCTGCAGCTTGCTATGTATGATCACGGCCGTCTGGGTCTTTCACAGTAGTGATACAAAGTTAAGTGTCATATTACTGTAAACCATTATGATCCTATTACTATTAATAGATGAGGCAGGGGATTGGGAGCACGGTTGCAGTGGCAACAGAGGGTGCAGACAGATTTTAAGGTGCATATCTTAGTTACTACAAGAGTGTGAGCACCAAATGCTGTTGGTAACGTGTACATTTAGAAACTCAGCTCTGCTGTGGTACTGATAGTTTGTCCATCACTAAAGAGAGCTAGCTCATTTTTCCAAAAGCTGTGAGAGGACTGTATGGTCTTAATATGCATTTGAGAAGGTATGTGATAAATTACCCAGAAAATTAGTTTTTTCTGCTTTATATATTTTCCCTTAAAGAATCCCCCTGGGTGTTTTTATTTAAGTAAATGAAAACTTAAAAGCATTTGTATATGTTCATGTTTCCGTGAGTGCACGTATCTGGATAGCTAGATTATTTTCTTTATTAGTATTTTTTTATGTGTGTGCATTCATGTATTACAGGTAGGGCTAATGGCAGTTTCTATAATTAAAGTTTCCAAACACTTCCCATTACAAGAAACCGAAAAAAAAGGGTGTTATACCTCTCCAAAACATGAATTTGATGGCAGGGTTTTCTATAACAGGCCCATCCAATTTTATATATTTATATATATATATATATATATATAAAAATTTCAACAGGAATTTTCGGTTGTTTTACAACTGAAAAATGACAAAACAAGGTTTCCTTGTCTTAAACAAATTGAGTGAGTCACCAGAAGGCTCTAGTATTCCCACTTTCAGAGAGAGGCTTTGAAATCTAAGTGGAACAGGGAGTTTCTGTTAGGGATGCTCCCATTGTTATGTCTATAAAAAAAAAAAAAAAGAAAAACATTCCACTGTCAGTGAAACTATAAGCCTTTGAAAATATCTGATTTCCTGGAGTTCAACAAAGTTCGTAAGTTTGACAGCTCAGTCTTCCAAAGCTTCTGCTTGGATGGGGCATGGTTAGTACAGGACTGAGACAGTCTGCCTGGTAATTACATATAATGTCAGGCCTGAGCGCTACCAATAAAAGGAAGGATTATTTCCCCTCTCCAAGAAGAGAAGCCCCTGCTGGGCACCAATACCAGAAATATAACCTCTTCACAGGAATGAGAGCTAGAATCTGCTGATGAGACAGGCATATGCTGGTGACAACGGGAAACGAGGCAAAAGGGCAAAAGCTTGAACTGTAGAGGTGGTGAAGGAAAAGGAGGAGTAAAAGTCTGAAAGCTGTGAGAAAAGGAGATGGGGGCTGCTGGAAAGATAGGAAAGAAGACAATGGTGATAGGGAGAGGAATAAAGTTTGTGCAAAGAAATAGAAAAGTTTGCAAAAATGGCTGGGCTAGAAAAATGGAAATCAAATAATTGGAGCCAAGGGATAGGGAAAAATGATGAAAACCAGCTAAGTAACAAAGGGTGGGATTGGTAGAAACATTTGAAAGAGAGGAGTACAGAGGTGGTATGGAGACTGGCTGAGGAACTGGCAAGACCATTTCAGATGGAACTGGTGTGAGAAGGAAAGATGAAGCTTGGGAAAGGGAAACACAGAGAAGGTGAAGAGCTGACAGAGTAGAAACCAGACCAATTTGAGAAATGATGCAATGAAGAAGAGAAAAAAAATTGGGATTCTGTAAAGTTTTGTGGTTTATTAGTCACTAATTTTTGTTTGTCACAAACAAGGCATCTAGAACTAGTGTGTTTTTTTCCCTTATTCTAATCTCTTTATGTCGGTTTTCCCTTTTGCAAACTGGGGATGGTTCTGTCCGCTCGCCTCACAACAGTGTTGGGAAGATAAATCACATAATGTTTGTGAGGCACTCACATATGTTAATGATAAGCACCGCAGAAACACCCAGGAGGAAATTAATAATTCTGTCTTCAGAACTGCATTTGTAAATGTGCAGTAAATAAGGCCTGGGGTGATACACTGAACAACAAGCAGAAAACAAAATATTGAATTGCTGCTCATTAAGTGTGTACAGTCCATTCTATGCATAAAAGGAGGCAGGAAAAATGCTGTGGAAAAAACAGGCTTGTATCATCAAAGGCTATGTTACAATTCAAATAGAAAAGGGAGTCTGAGCTGAGGCAGCACTAGCAATCTTAGTTCTTTCTTTCCTAACCCTAAGAAAGTTTGTCTTTATGACCTTAATAATGTTTTCTTAGTATTTTTTTGTTTGTGAAGGTGTAAATATGTAGCACAAAATGTTATCTCTTGAAGCATGAAAATCACAAGAAAGCAATATGGTTTAAGGAACAGATTTCTGTTCAAGCAGCACAAAAACTATTCCACTATTAGAATGAAATTTGAGATACCTAATTGCATGTTATCTGGCATGGGCAGACTTATAACTGTAATATAAAATGCCCTAATTTCACTTTTCATGCCCATCCAACCTCCTCTGGTACACTATTGGGAATTTAAAAGCAGCTCTGACATCCTAGGAAGAACGTTCAGGAGTATTCATTACAATCAGGGTATTTATTTCCAACTAAGTAGCATTTTGTTTATAAGTTGAAACGGCCCCTTCTTTAGAAGTAGTGTTCACAGTTCTACAGGTATGGAGTTAGTCAATTAGCAGTACATTACCTAGCTGAGTGAACTGGATTCCTCTGAAGAAGGATATGAAACGTGTACCTAGTGTTCTAATTAAAGCCGAAGGCCATTCATCTCTCTAATTGCAACAATGCCCTCCAGGATAATTTCATCCCAAATGTACCATTCTTCTTTTGTCCGAACAAGTGGCTTAAAAACCATCTGGAGCCTTGCCAAGCATGAAGAGAAAAAATTACTGACTGGGATATCACAGCAGAAAATATTACAGGGTAAAAAATTGAAGAGGTCAAGCAAAGTGGTGAGATTTTTCTATCAGGCTTCTGGAAATATTGACATCTAATGCCTGAGCATTAGCAGTCATGTAATTTAATTTTTCCCTCGAACTAGTAGGAGTCATCTGTTAATAAGTAAAGATTTTTTCAAATGCTCTGTAACCTTTGGGGCTGCCAAGCTTTTTCTTCTTGAGTCAGAAAGGAGAGCAGGATGTACAATCAGAGGAAAGCTGCAGCGGGCAGTCAGTGGAGCTCTCTAAGCATGTAGGACCAGCCGTAGGAAACAGGTTCCTTTGTGAACCAGCCAGCTCACTGAGCAGGAGACGCAGGATTAGTGGGGCTGAGGTTTACAGACCCCGCATACTGTCCAAACTTATAATCTGTTTGCACTCTGTAGGACATAACCTGAAAATCATAAAAGGAGAAGAGTATGTTTCTTCATTTTTTTGCAGGTTGACTTCAGTACTAGCAACAAGATTTTACATGTCTGATTGATGCACTTTTGCCCTAAGGTACATGCAATAGATTTTCACTGCTGAATATTAAGAAGTAGCGCCAAATATCACTTACTTGGCCTAAGGACATGCACTAAGAGGCTTCTTTGTTTTTCAGTGGGGAAGAATAGCCCCATTAGCTTCAACATTTATTTCATGTGTTCTCTGGAGTAAGAATTTTCCTTCTGTGGTCTACCAGGATAGAAACAATGGACATAACCTTAGAAAGGAGATTATTAGAACTAAAGAGCTTTAGGATCTCAGTGAGGGAAACTACGCTTTTGTAGAATATGAATATGATGTTTGTCGTGTGTTTTTTGCCTCAACTGGTCACATACTGCTGCACCAACATGTGAAAGAATTAATGAGGCACAAATCCTAAAAGAGTGGTAAAATATCCCACCCACTGATTTTACTGAGAATCAGGAAATTATCACTCTTTGGATAATGAGTTTTTTATCGATCACACCTAGCTTTAAAATGCTAAAATTAGCAAAATACAAACACAATATTTTTTCACGCAAATTTTTGTGGGTTTATTAAACAAAAAACTAAAGGAAAAACAAAAAGGAGAGTTTGGTCCATCTGAATTCTGGCCTTTCAAGTTTTTTTCTGTGATAAATCCCAAATGGATGATATACTACTAGCAGTCAGATCCTCTGTCTTATACAAATCAGTTTGTGCTTCATAGTACCATATGACATGGCAGACGGGACCAGGCATAAATGAATACAAACCTAGGTACATCTTTATAAGAACTCCTATTATTACCCCTCTCCCTTTTTTCTTTTTTTTTTTTTTGAGAGCTGATGCTTAAAAAGCCGTTTTCAAAACAGAATTTCTTTTGCTGGAACACATTGAAAATCAATTGTCTCCATTGAGCGACCTTGTGCACACCAAGAATATGATTTGTTGTTGTTGCTGCTGAAACATGGAGATTTGATGGCTCCAAGGATTATTTATATGTTTGGGGGCTAAATTTCATGTTGCTTCTGGATTACTGCGTGTCCCAGTACCTTGGGAGATACAGCTGGTGTCATGCCAAGTATCCTTATGCAACTACATGCACGGTGGCATCCTGCTGTCTGTTAGCAGTGGAAAAGATATTGCAGTAATGGTCATAAGTCAAAATTTTATAATATAAAGAAGGAAATGGTGGAATGGTGGAGTGGGAGTCCTGTACAAACCTGTAATCACTGATGATCCCTGCCTCTGGGGGAGAAGAAACTGAAGATGCTTGAAAAAGCAAGCCAGAAATAGGGGAAAAATTATCAACCTTCTCAGTCTCCTAGTGAAGATTTCACCTTGAATTTGACAGTTTCTCTCCTGTATTTTACCCTGGACCTTCACCCAGGAGCCAGATGTCAGTTCTGGTGGGACAGATTCTTCTTCCACTCTGGAATGACCTGGGAGCATTCTGTTAAAATTGATAGTACTTACACTCTTGTCAATTTGAGAGCTATTTATGCCTTGGTTCTGCAAGACATTTATTTCTGTGTTTAGCTTGTATACCTGAGTAGTCCTATTAAGATCAGTCAATCTACTTAGACACTCAAAATTAAGCTCAAAATTAGTACTTAACTGAACCATGTCTTAAGTGAAGTAAATGAAAACAACATTTGGCTTTACAGTTGCTGATTTTTCAAAGCCTCAGTTAGGAACAAATAGATCAGTAATGTTTGCCTTGTTTTATTCAGCAGTGAGCAATAGGCTATAACCAAAATCTTAATGGTTACTGCATAATTGTGAAGCTGGTATAAGATCACTGATACTCTTTGTACTATGGATATTTGCTTGTGAAATAGTGAAACTTTTTATCCTTGAGCAAATTGCAAGAGCAAACTTCAAGTAACCTGAAGTGTCTTTTAATGGAATCCATGACCTGTCTAAAAGGGTACATATAAGCCTAGAAAAATGCAAGATGGATAAACATGCTATTCATTATAACTAGAATAGCTTTCCTTAAGGCACTGTTTCAGAGCTCTCATCTTCTGCTCAGACAGATGGAGAAAAGACTTCAGCTCACAACAGTGGCAGCGTGAGTCAAACATACAAGGGCAGGTGAGACCAGAGCATGGTTTACAGCTGGCAGGTGGCACTCGCGTTTTCTCTGCTGTTGCCGTCGCTGTTCCATTCCTTAGCAAATGTATTGCTGCCACTAGTTCCACCCTGATGACAGAGGAAGGATTTTTTTCATATCTTGCTGATGAAACAATCTTTTTATACTGGTGTTTTTCCCTTGAGTTATTTTGACATCACCTTCCCTTTCAGGTGGGGAGAAAAGAAAGATCTTGGTTTGTCCTTGCCTCATCCCTACCACAAGAACTTGTTGCTGGATTCCAGCTGAGATAATATACCATTCTTAGAGCATGGACTTGCAGTTCCTGTGAGTTCAAGAATAACATTTAATAACAATAACCTGTATTGGCTCTGGCTGAGATGGAGTTAATTTTTCCCATAGCAGCCCTCATAGTGCTGTGCTTTGTAGCCGGAAAGGTGTTGGTAACACAGCAGTGTTTTGGCTGCTGCTGAACAGTGCTCACACAGCATCAAGGCGGTCTCCCCAACATTCACCCCTCACCAGAAGGCTGGGGGTGGGTAAGGCCTTAGGAGGGGACATAGCCAGGACAGCTGACCCAAACTGATCGAAGGGATATTATATAACATGTGACATCTGCTCAGCAATAAAAGCTGAGAGAAAGGAGCAGGGGGAAGGGCATTTGTTATTACAATGTTTTTCTTTCAGAGCAACCACTACACACACTGAAGCCCTACTTCCCAGGAAATGGCTGGACATCGCCTGCCGAGATGAAGTAGAGAATACTTTTGTTTTCCTCTGCTTCTGTGTGCAGCCTTTGCTTTTGCTTTATTAAATTACCTTTATCTTGATCTACGAGAGTATTTTCCACCTTATTATCTCCCTGAGGAGGGGAGTGATAGAGTGTCTGGGTGGGCACCTGGTGTCCAGCCAGGGTCAACACACTCCAATACCATGTATTGTTTCTACTGGCGTGTTAATGCACTTGTGATTTCCTTTTCCTCTACTAAAATACAAGAAGATAACTGTGTTCTTTCCTTTATGGTCTTGTATGATCTGCTGCTCTGCAGGACAGAGATGACTTGTGTGTGAGAAAGAGAGAGTACAATTGCTTATTGATGTAATGGAAGCTAATGAAGACAAGGTAAAGGGAAGGTAAATGACAGCATCTTTCTGAAGATATGTAGAACCTCTTCTGCTTCTTCTGCGGTACTTGCAAATGTTGCCAATTACATGCCCTAAGGTGAGTCTTAAAATGCACTGCTAGAGTGAAGGTTCAGAATATGAGTAATTAAGGAAGTCCTCATCACTGGTCTAATTTTCTCTATCTTCTGTTTCAGTGTTTTTCCTTTCCACAAAGACAACAACAGCTCTGAACGCTGATAAAACAAAGCTTGGCAAATCCCCAAGCAAAGTATCTTGTTCTGGGACTACGCTCAGCTTGAGCTTCTCACTTGTTTTGCAGGCAGGCGATGATTTTTTTAATAGGTTTGACTGGCCACCTCTTCTAATAAAGACAATTGGGATTTCTAATTGTGATTACGCCTGTGTTTGGATACCAATATTAAATATATTTTAAAGGGTTTTTGTGGGCAGATACAAGCTTGTTCTGTCTGTGGTCCAACCCAACATATTGATCTGCAACTGTGGGAGAAGAGTTTATTAGCTCAGGCTGGTGCCATATTGACCGTGGCTGCAATAATAACTTGGTATGAAGTACAGAGCAGCGAAAGTCACCTGTGGGGAGAGAGTGACTATGGGTCATCTCCACCTTTGTCTTGTCCCATTTTCAACCTGGGGTACTTGTGTGCTACCAGTCCTTGAACAGTAGCGCCACCTGAAAACAAATCTTCCCCGCCAGTTAGAGGGCAGCCTTAGCCTGAGGTGCTCTTGAGTCCAGCCCAACACTCTCAAATACGTAAGATACTGCAGGCACTTTGAGAGAAATTCCTGATTTTCTCAAACTGACTCATTGTTTATAATGATTTACCATATTAGTTTTGGCTAGCTGTTTTTAATGGTTTATCGCACAGCTGAGCAAATTAATCTTTGTTCATATATAGGACATTGCAGGCCTTATTTTATATCACTAGAAACATTCAAGGGAATAACAATAAGTAGCTAATAGGTAGTGCCTTCTCACTCACTAGTATAATAAAATTCACCTGAGAACTGACATTTGTAATATATTATTGTATTAACACCTCATTGTTCTACACTTAGGGAAAAAAAAAAAAGAAGTCATGAGTTTAGAGATAAATAAACAAGGCATTTGTGGGGCTGAGAAAGATTAGGCATTACAGAAAAGTATTGGAAGGCCTTGCAAGAATTTTGGTAGAACAAGAAACGAAATCCAAGCATCCCATGTCTAGTTTAGTACACTTTTGGATATGAAGAATACTGATTAATTTTCAATGGCTATGGCTTGTATTGCATTGTGTTTGCAATATTTGTTTCTGCGCATGACCTCACATGTGCTTTCCTCTACAGCCTGTGTATAAATCAGGATGTTCAGATCCTAGATCTCTTCCACCTTTCAGAACCATCTTCAGATATTCATCAGGACCACTTGATAACTTTATATTTTGACTTTTCTGCAAATGTCCTCCAGCAAAGCATGTGTCACTCTGAGGCATCATGACAATGGCTGAATCATGCTCTGTTTCACATTGCATTGAATCATTTGTAAACCATCTCAAAAGTTATTAAGTTATTAAAAAAAAACCAAAATACAAACAAAAAACCCAACAGTTCTGCCAATCAGAGAGTATATCTAATAATAGGGAACTGAAGCAGTGGCCAAACTCTTTGTATTTGATAAGTGGGAGCTAAACTCACACATTTTTAGTTTCTTCTCATACATTCATTATGTGCTGAGTCTCTGTGTAATAGGCTGCTTTAGAATCGATATTTACAATAAAAGCTCATTCATGTGTTGTTTTCTAGTCCTTGACAGGATGACAAAAACATTTAAAGTAAAACAATAAGGAATTCAAAGTGTCAGGATGACTTTTTCAATCAATAAGTTTCCTTGGTAAAATGCATTAATGCTTTGGGACACACTATTTTTACAAATGCCAAGCATTTGTCTGACATCCAGATAGTGTAACTCCACTTGTGTTTATCAGCAAACTTGTGGAACATTTATATTCCCCAAAAATATATTATAAAAAGGGAATTTCAACCAGGTTTGGACACTTGCAAATCGAGGCAGTCAATGCATTATATAGAGCCTGTAAACCGAATGAAGCTTATTGAAGTATTTATTTTGGCTGATGCTTAAACAATGCCTAATATTATCCCTTCCGATGGCTCTAGTGATATGCAGAGTTATCACAGAAAGGGTATGGTGTAAGAAACGGAGCAGACCAGAGCAGAATACAGTTCCAGTATAATAATCACAGTTTGTCTCCAGAATATACAGTTAACTTCAGAGGTTCAATTAACATTATCTCTGTGCATCCTACATGCAGAGTACAATGATTATAAACCTAACAAAACATAAAGACTGAAGCCGCCTTTCCTGTTGGATATTAAACTGGACTCTCACTACTTGGAAAATCTCTGTGCTCTAAATAGCACACTGTCACCATGGCAATGTGCAGTTCAGTTTTTAACTTTTCCCCACATAAAAAATGGTAATTTATTTGTTTTAACCACTCCTGCAGCTGTCATAGCTGTGAAAGCCTCAGGATCGGGCACTTTCCAGGAGCGGTAGAGCTGTCAGGTTAAAGACTGGGTTAACTGCCAGGAAGTGCCTGACCTGAAGGTCATTACTGCCTAATTATATTATTATTTCTCGTCAGCTCAGCTTATGAAGTGGCACTCAAAGCATTAGGGAGTCAGCACACTCAGAGCATTGAAAGAAATTTTGTTTCCTTTGTTCTTGATGTTAAGGACTTCTTTGTAAATGAATGCAGCCTGTGATGAAGTAGAGGCATAATATATCCTGTGCCCAGAGTGCCTGACTTTCACTGCTGCTACAGTTCCAACCTCTTTTTTTTTTTTTCTTTTAATTTGTGATAAGGGTACACATTGTCATCTCCTTGAGGAAACAAGGCAATAAGTTTATATTTTTGGCATTCTTTCTGTGTTGTTTAATGCCTTGATAGCTTGGCTTTCTGCTGTAAAAATCATTGGCCTTGAGACTGTCAGAGCCCTGCCTGGCAAAATACTAAACATTTTGGTTTCAATCCAGCAGAGCACTTGGGCAGATGTTCAGCTTCAAGTATGCAGGTAATTTTTACTGGAGGCTAGAAAAAAACCTCTTGTCCTAAACTCAGAGCCTTCTATGATTTTCTTGACTAGACATGGAGCACTCAGTACCCACGGGATTTAACCTACGGATCAGCAATTCCTAAATTTTGAGCTCTGAAAAAAGCTTGAAGGAAATTCAGCTTTGCTTGATGTTTTGTCTAGTAGTGGGGTTGCCACCCTTTACAGATAACTAATTTGATACAACAGAATCTAGGGTGTTGCCATGATGTATTAGGAGCAAAGGAAGCAGGGAACTTCTATTGCAAACTCCAGTAAGCTTAGGACCAGTCTTTAAGATGTCCATATTGTGGGTAAGAGGGTTAGCACATTCACACTGAAATGACCTGCCACAATACAACCCTGCTTACCGTCTCCTCAGCTTGTGCCCACCGAGATGTTTAGACCACAGCAGTAAGTGTATTCAAACTAAGTGCAAAGGGCAAGGTTTTGGTAGTGGGCAAAGCTACAGGGGTGGCTTCTGTGAAAAGCTGCTGGAAGACCCCTCTACGCCTGATAGAGCCGAAGCTAGCTGGCTCCAGCACAGACTTGCTGCTGGCCGAGGCTGAGCCCATCTGCAACAGTGGTAGCACCCGTGGTATAACATGTTTAAGAAGGGGGAACACTTCCACAACCACGCCCCACATGACAGCAATTGCAGTCAGAAGAGAGGAGTGAGAATATGTGAGAGCAACAGCTCTGCAGACACCCAGGTCAGTGGAGAAGGAGGGGATGGAGGTGCTTCAGGCACCGGGGCAGGGATTCCCCAGCAGCCCGTGGTGCAGACCATGGTGAGGCCGGCTGTGCCCCTGCAGCCATGAAGGGTCAGAGAATGGATGCCTGCAGGAGGCTGTGATGCCATGGGAAGCCTGGGCTGGAGCAGCCTCCTGGCAGGACCTGTGGAGAGAGGAGCCCAGGCTGGAGCAGTTTTGCTGGCAGGACTTATGACCCCATGGAAAGGACCCATGCTGGAGTAGTTCATGAAGAACTGCAGCACGAGGGAAGGACTCATGTTGGAAAAGTTCATGGAGGACTGTCTGCCGTGGGAGGCACCCCGCGCTGGAGCAGGGGAAGAGAGTGAGGAGTCCTCCCGCTGAGGAGGAAGGAGCAGCAGAAACAACATGTGATGAACTGACAAAACCCCCATTCCCCATCCACCTCTGCTGCTTGGGAGGAGGAGGGAGAGAATTTGGGACTAAGGTTAAGCTTGGAAAGAAGGGAGGGGTGGGTGGAAGTTGTTTTTAAGATTTGTTTTTATTTCTCATTGCCCTACTCTGATTTAATTGGTAATAATCATAGAATTACAGAATGGTTTGGGTTGGAAGGGACCTGAAAGATCATCTAGTTTCAACACCCTGCTGTAGGTAGGTACACCAAATTAGATTAATTTCCCCAAATTGAGTCTGTTTTTCCCATGAGGGTAATTGGTGGTCTCTCCCTGTCCTTATCTTGACACATGAGTCTTTCCTTATATTTTCTCTCCCCTGTCCAGTTGAGAAGAGGGAATGACAGAGCGGCTTTGCTGGGCACCTGGTGTCCACCTCACATGCTTACCTGTATCCCTGAATCCTACATAAGTCCTTGGACAGGGCAGGACCCTGCTTTACTTTCAAAATATGATCAAAAGGTCTGTAGATTATGTTGTTACAAAGTATAGTTAAGGGGGATTTTACAGTGAGACAGGAAAATTATTATTTTGTCACTGGTTCCTACAGCATGCTTGGCTTTTCCATGTGGGGATTGGACTGTGATTCACAGACCAGCACAGGGAACTCTTCTCTCGCCTACAGAATTTGTTTGGAAAACTACGATGTGGGACACTGAGGTTGGGAAAGGATTGGTAATAGTGCTGATTGTTGGTACCAACAGCACCAACCATCATGAAATAAATTACAGAGCAAGCACTGCAGAAAAGTCATGTCCATGGAGTCCAATGATTCCCCATCCACTGCCATCACATCATGCCACTTTCTTTTGCTCTCCCTTAGGCATTCAGTCGTCAAAAGCCAGGAACATACATCTTTGGGAGATTAAGTTACAAGAGAATTTTGAATAAACGGATCTGAAAACACTTCTGGCTCAGCTAACAGAATGATGTAGTGGCCGTGGAAAATGACACACTCTGCAGGCTGGCAGTGGGGGGAATGAAGATACAAAATTACAAGAGTTTTGAACGTGTGGGAAAAAGATGGAGAAACAGCTTTGAAATACTTACTCATTTCCTTCAAATCTTCATGATGGGCAACAGGGATATATATGAGCTGTAAAGAAAGGTACTTCCCAGTGGGTATGTTTACTTTTATTTTAATAATTAGTCTTATTGGAGCATCAAACCAGAGACTTCTGGAATTTGAGGGACACTTGTCCTCATAACACAGCAAACCAAGAATTCAGGTTTCTTCCAATACTTATTTATAATGCAGATCCCAGTTTGGGTAAAGACAGAGATTACAGTAGGATTTATAATTCAATCCTGAGTCTTATTATTTGCATAAGGGAAAAGAAACCCATTCCTCCTAAACAAACATATACCATAAAACCTTCTCATAAGACTGGAAGGGGCATTTGCCATCCATTAGCCTTCTCAAGAAAGAAAAAATTGTCCAAAGCCACTACATTTCTCAAAACCTTTTACAGTATTTACAGGAAAAGGCCATAATAATCCTAAAATAAAATAACTGAGCATGGATTCACTTGGAATGCAGGTATTTTTTCTCTACTGATTTGTTTTTTTAAACTATGATGTCACTAAGTTCTCTGACACAAGATTTCATGACTAATATTTTCCTTGTTTTGTCAACTTGTGCTATTAGAGAAAGGACTTAGAGAAACTGGGGCCACCCCTTTCTATTCCCAAGGATTATCTTTTTCACTTTAGTTGCTACTACTTTTGCTGTAATGCTATAAAGCAAGCCTGGAAAGCTTTGCAAAGACATTAAAACTGGTAGAAGACATTCTTTTGCCTATAATGAGAACAGAATCTGGCATTTAATCCATTGGAATAGCCAGATACCACCAAGGAGGTTTCTGAAAACAAACTCTCTGATCTATATCACTTACAAATAAATATAGAAGAAGTCTGGTCGTTCTCAGATAGATACAGTGAAAGGACACATTTGCAAACAGGTTGAAACAGTATCAGAAAATCCAGAAATAGGCTACATCTTTCAAAGCTATTCACTAGATTTAGATGATTGTGGATAGATCATATTAGAAAATGGGCGTGAACAGAACAGAGATGGATCTGTATCAGCACACAGAGAGGTCTAGAACAAGTGTTGCAAGATATCTTTTGTTGCAACATACCATTTCTGTACTTCCACTCCTCATTTTGGGTTTCTAGCAGTTCTGAACAAAATTGTATTTCTGTACACATGGCCATCACTTACAATTTTTTAAGAGATGTTGCAAGGAAACATGCATCTCTGGGATGATCACCATGTTCCCCACAACCAAACTGTTGGCCTTGTGTTTTGTGTCTTTTGCTTATGTACATGTTTGTAAAATCCTAAATAATAAGTAAATCTTATATGGCAGAGGTGTGAAACCTAGTTTTTGGTCATCTGTCACTATTCCGCATACCAGCTAGGGGAACACCTCCTTCTTCTCCCTTCCCTGCCCAGCTTGCAATATGCAGGCATATTCACAGACCAGTGAAGCACTTGTGATGAGCCCATGCCAAGATGTCACTCAAGGACCTGGGAAAGTTGCCAAAAAACTGTTCTCGTGTTGTGCTTATTAACTCTTGGCATATTTGTAATTGTCCCTATTAGTTAGGGGCACATGTTAGGAGCAGAACTCAAAAGATGGTGGTGGGAACCAGATAAAAAGGAACATTAGGGACTGGCTGTAGTTGAAAATATGATCAAGAGCATTAACCAGAACCACAATGAACTTGGCAGGGCACTCAGCACAGTCTAACCTGTGGTGGTTAGCATCACTTCAGGTTACTGTTATGTGTAAGCTTGACCAGCTGGCAAGATTGTGAATGCGACCATGCCTCTTCTCACTCTGCTCTGCGTGGTGCCAGGTAACATATGCTGTAACATGATGGGATTTCCCATGAAGATGTGCCCTCAAGTTCTAGGCAACTGTTAGTGGCAGATGTAAAAAAGGCGTCACAAGCAGTTTAGTGTCCTGACCTGGCACAATTGTTAATGGCAGATGCTAGTGGCCTCTACTAAGGAAATAACTGTCTGCTCTGGACAAATTTACTGGAAAAAAAGGAGCATCAAATTAATTTTCTACTGATGTGTGCATGAATCAATTCCAGTCCACACAAAGCTATAAACAGAGTAAATCAACACTTCATTTTATAAGTCACCAAAATGATGACAAATCATTATGATCATTCTTTGCCCTTCATAATTACAGTTGTTTGATTCAAACCTCAGTGAAGTCCAAGCAAGGCACACATTGATTTCACTGTGCTTTGGATAGGATGAAAGATAAAATAATCTTGTGTTCCCTAAAGCAAAATGTGTAATACGCCCCAAGAGCTTTCACCTGAAATGTTAATGCACATGAGTAACTGTCCTCACATGGACAGTTCCACTAGATGGACATATGTGGCTGCATACTCTACTCACCCCTTGCAGCAGCAACCCAATTCTGTTTCTTGACTGTCATCTTTGGTTATTTCTTCTGTAGCTTGAAAATTAATATAAGTATTAATATAGAATGTGAACAGAAATGAGGCAATTTATAAATGACTCCTTTCTCTGAATGTTACCTAGAAATTTATAATACAAGGCACTACAACCATAGAAATGAAATTAACTGCCCACTTGCATGATTCACTAAACATATTTCCACAAAAGCATAACATATTCATCTTGCATTCATTACAAGCATATTTTTTCTGACCATATGAAAGTGTCCCTGCTTAGACCTTGTCCAGTGCTTAGCCTAGCATTAACAGCATATTAAGCTCTCAGTAGCTTGCTGCTGACTCCCTGAGGGTGTGTTTTCATGTATGTTATTTTTTTCAAAGCCTGTCCAAAATGTTGCATGACTGTCTTTTGTTACATGTTCAGCTGGGTCAGAACCCTAGCATGTGCAACACCAGCATCAGAAATATCAATAAACATGAAATGTGAGGATAAATATGCTTGTAGGAGAAGGAGTCAGCCCTAGCATTAGGATGTGTTCATGTTCAGTCATAAAGGATAACCCATCACACACAGAGAATAAAATATATTTTCATGAGCCACGAAAACAGGACTAACCAGAGAGAGAGGTCTGTTATTGCCCTGCATGTAGATAAGGACTTAGCAGAATATTTGCAATGAATTTTCTGGTGTCTTTAGTGAGTAGCATTTCTTTAAGAATCTCCACTTTCTTTCTCCTCCATTTCCTCCAAGACATGGCTCATATTTTATAGCTCAGGAATAACAGGCTATGATTAAATTTATGTATGATGATTTTTAAATCTTAGATAAAAAAACAAACAAACAATCAAACAAACAAAAAAAAGCAAAAAAAACAACAACACAGAAAACATGCAGTGTTTCAAATGTCTTCTCCCTGCTCCTATATCATGACTTGAACTTATTACACTCAATCATTTCCATTTCAGCAGCGTAGGACTGACTGCTATGGCATGGTGTGTTCCAGGTGGATAAGATATACACTGTTGTCATTATGTTTAAGGTGTCAGGATGATCAGGAGTCAGAGATGAGATTTCACCCTTTCTACGGAGAGCAGTGGCTTGACTGCTGCACCACTTGATGCTCAGACTATTTGCATATGCAGTAGACTCATACCAACCTTTTGCAACAAAACCAAGCTGTGCCAATTTTAATTCTGTGATATCTACCTCACTCATTTAAACCCTGTATTAATTAGGCTTAAACTGGCTCTTGTGATTTGACAAGACAATATGTTCATTGAAATCACTTTCCTCAAGTCCGTATTTCACCTCTTGGTGTCTCCAATTAGTACTTTAAAAGAGAAGTGAAGAACAACACAACAAAAAAGAGAGAGCTTTACGGAATATGAGTATTTTCCACTGAAATATATATGCTTATGATAGAAAATTCTACATCCATCAGATGGAACTGAGGTTCAATGTAAAGCTTTCTGCATATAGATATATAGAAGAGAATTTGGAGCTCTTTCTACAAGCTACGGCCTGTACAATACAAAATAAGCACTTTATTTTGCTCACTTAAAATTCTTCGGTTCCTGTGCTTCCTTTGCCCCCAGCCTCACCTGTGCAGCTCCAGTGGTCAGTCCCACAGTCCTGCTAAAGCTAAAAGCAATAGGGAGAAGTAAGGACAAAGTAACACCTTTGAGGCCTGTAAAGTTTGTCCACAGCCCAGGTAGACCATCCTGCCCTACCAAAACTTTTAGAAGTGCTTCTGTCCTACATCTGTGTATGCGGGCTCAGCCCGGAAACCTTCAGTGAAATCTGGAAGTAGTGAGTTTCCACTGATTCCAAAGGAGCCACCTTTCAGGTATGACCCCTATGCCTCCTGGGTCAGGTGCAGGGAGAAAGGGGAAGCGGGGTGTTTCGGTGCCGTGTTTCACATAACTTACCGATTACTTACGTAACTTACCGTATCTTACCGATTCTGCCACGTGAGCCCTATAAAAGTCATTGCGAAGTGGTGTAACTAAATTCTCCTGCAAAGGCTTCAAAACTTACTCATTTTATGTCACTTTAATGAAGCCTGTTGTGGCTTGACTGGATGTTTATAGATGATGGGAGAAAGACTGCTTGATTAAATCACCCAACCTTTATGAAATGTTACAGTCACAACCCTGCTGTAACAAATCAAAGCCTAATGAGTGAAAGAAAGTACTACAGGTATGTCCCAAAACAGGGTAACTCATTATTGTAGTTGTCTGGCTTATACAGTGGTTAGGAGTGCCCTGTCCCTGTTGCCCGTACCTGTGGATAAAATGACATTTTTTTCTATTTCCTTAGAGATGACACTGCACATGAAGAGTAACATCAATATTCAATCTGCAGGCAGAATGGACAGTCTTGTGCTTAACACTGCCTGTACCTGCTCTACCCAGACGGCACTGAAAGCAAGTTGCAGTTGTCTTCTGCTGGTTTTCCCTCCCCAGACTGCTGTGGAGGTCAGGCCAATCTGCCCGAGAGCTGAATGAACTGCAGTGTGAGTGATTCATGGACCTCATGCAAGCTGTCCTGGCTTGGATACACAGATGCTCTGTGTGACAAAGCAGTCTCACTTTATTTCACTTCTTCCATTCCTCTGAAGTTCAGCTGGTTTGAAGACATTATTAAAAAGGACTGATCTTCCAGTAGACTGTATCATTGTGCAAGAAATGCTACAATTCTCTTGTCAGGAGTTCAGATCCAGTTCTGTCTGAGTAATCAGATCTAGAGGTAGTCTACGTTTGCCTGGGGTAAGCATGCAATAGGAAACTGAGAGGGAAAGAGGCGCTCAGTGGTGGGATGGCATGAGGTGGGGTTGGTAAGGGGTTTTACATGTTTGAGGTATCACACATGCAATCTGTGGATGATGATATGAGGGAAAGTGTTCCTTTTATAGAGCTGAGATGTTTGCAAAGCCATGCAAAGTGGCTGTTGGATAAACTCCTTCATGTTGCCCCGAAGTGCGTGTAATCACCCAGCTACTAAGACAAAATTCTTTGTCAGTTCATTTATAACAGCGAAATCACAGATTATGTGTTGTTTCCCCAGACCTTCTGTTGCTCTGTGTCTTGTGTATAAAGTAGAAAAGAAATTCTACCAAATCTTGATTTATCCCCTTTTGCAACAAGAGAACAACACTGAGTGAGAAGCCTCCCAGCTGGAGATGATGTTGTTTCATTTCATCTCAGCCTGAATTTGGAAGCATTGAAGGTTCAGCCACTTACTTCTTATTGAGAAACTCAAGGTTTCTGAATTTCTTTAATGAAAAAATTACTTGATTTTAAAGATGAAAGGTCAGACCGTGCCATCAGCTTAATTGGATTTGGCTGTGGCCACTTTAACTTTCATTTGTAATAAGAAAGGCAGATGTAAGGTGATTGTAATCATTCTTAAAACTCATAAACAGAGGGGAAAAAAAGTTTCTGCTATAGGTCAGTGATAATCAGTGAGGACCATGGCTCAAGGCACAACTTAAGGAAGACTACCCCAAAAGCTGCCCCTTTGAGAGGAAAAACAAACTAACAGAAATACACCTGCTGTGTTTGAGGTTCAAAACCTCCCTGCTGTGGAAGCTTTTAACTTTTTCTTTTGTTTCCAAATACTAGCTGAGGCAGGCATAGCTATCAATTTTTTTGCATCCTATACAGTTATAACTAGAGAAGAGTGGCAGTTAAGGGGTTTGTTCTCCTCTGGGACACTTCAATGGGAGTACAGGCTCCTCTGATTTGTGTTTCATCCTTAATTGCTTCTGAAATTACTTTGATGTGTGTAAAACTGTATCTGTTTCATGTGTCATGGAATCATATTCTTGCTCAGTGTATTGCTGCTTATTTTTGGACATAAAGCAGTGAAATTTTGCATACAGACTTATTCATCTTGCCAAAAATGAAAAAAAAAATCTATAAAAATTCCTAGGGAATACATTTTTGCAGTTAGCAGCATACAACTGAACTGCCATAGTGAAACAACAAAATAACAGTGCTATCATGGTTCCACTGATGGGTAAAAGGAGAACATAATCTAAGATCTGTGCCTTGCTGTTCCTCAACAGACCTCTTTTAAACTAAATATAGTTCACTTGGAATGATTTCAGTTATTGAGGCATGAAGAAGGAAAACCTATTTTGGGAAATTAAACAACAGTTTTGACAACCGTTAAAATGACTTGTAGGTTGTCCATACCGTACACCTAAGTTTGCAGCTGACAAATCCCTGGGCACACTCGCAGGTTTTCAGTACAGCAGGGTTTTTTTAGGGTTAGGCTGTAGCCATGGGAAATTCAGGATTGATCCCAGATGGATACTAAGCTGTGTCTCCCTTTCGGACACCTGCAGCCCTGCTCTGTGAATTCCTGATACGGGAGCAGGGAGGCTGGTGTGGGTCAGGTAATGCTAGAGAGCACTGCTGTGCTCCCCGCTTTGAATGATGTATTTCTGAACCACCTCTTTCCTGGTGAATCACTCTACCACAGGAACACTTATATCAGTGCCAACTGTATAATCCCCACAGGGACGAGAACAGCATGGGAGTAATACCTAATTAAAACTGCAATGAAGTAGGTCAGCTAATATTTCACAAACAACAGCAAGTGCTCTAATTGTTAATAGTTCAGAGTTCCTGTATTTACTCTGAGCAACAAAAAAATGTATATTGCCCAGAAATGCAAGGAAAGTGCAAGCAGAATCCACGTGCCTCAGTGGATTACAATTATAAATATTCATGGCCTCCCAGTGCGTGCTGTACCTTAACTCCTGCCAGTACATTTGGCAGTGGATTAATGTTGTTACTCCCTCCTTTTTTCACGATTGCAGAAGCTTTGCCAGAAGAGGGTTAAGTAGCGCCAGGTGAAAGAGCAGATGAAAAAGTCCTGCTTTCAGTCACAAAAAAATAATATCACTCTAAAGAAACATAATCCTGCCCTCGGACGCCACGATTGCTTAAATCTCCTAGGACTATTTTCAGAAGTCCCAGATTCAGGCTTTAGTCCAGTCTTCTAAGGCTTACTGGTCTGCAAAAGTGAGTGAGATATGATCCTTTCCTCTGAGATTCATCACCTTTTTGGCTTCATCCTAGTGCGGAAGTAGCAAGAAAAGTCGCAGCATTTTCAGTTTCAGTGGAATCAAGGAAGTGCAGCGATTGATGTAAACTTTAATTGTATTCAAAATGTTCATGTTTTTAAATTCTCAGAAAGACAATGCACTACTCAATGAATTGCTTACTATGACTAGCTAAACAAAGACATGTCTAGAGGCATCACAGTGCCAGATGACCCCATCATGCTGGAACATAGTAAGGACTTTACATCTGACCATCTTTGCCATAGAAGTCTTGCAACTTAGCCAAGAAGGTTTCATACAAGAAGCATGCTCCTCCAAGACCCACCCACCAGAAACACCTCCCCTAGCCTTACTGGTACCTCTCACCTTAAATACACATCTGGAGTAGCTGGGCCTTTAAATAGAGGGGGAAGTCACCCCTGAGTCTCTAGAAAGCAGGCAAGAGGTTTACAGCAGTCTGGGCTAGCTAGGTAAGTACATGGGTTTCTTTTGCCAAGCTCTTAGAGTAAGAGTGGCTACTTCTGGCCTTTGGAAGGACCTCCTCATGCTTTTCTTTTTCAAGGAAGTTTTTAAGCTTCCCTGCAAACCTGGCACTTCAGTTGTAATGTGAGGTTGTAAAGCCTGATGATCATATTGGTTAATATGATTTTGTGGTTAGCTTAAGTAGTTTGTTTGAAACAAACAGAAAAAAATCCTCAACCAAACATGCAGGAAAAAAAAAAAAATTGCCTTTGATAACTTGAAGAAGGAAGGCCAGACTTTGATCTTTCTACTGTTTAGCACTTGATTGCCCTGTTAAGATGATGCAGGTCCCCTTTGGAAGGAAAGGGGATTGAGCCTTAAAGAAGCAGGTACATGTTGGAGCTTGTTGCATTCTCAGGGTGAAGGGAACCTGCATTGTACCAAATCCACACCTGACCCTGTAGTGACACTGCTGATGGGGCAGCCCCTGGTGCGGGCTCAAATGTCTAACAGGTGGCATGAGGGTGTGTTTTATGTTAAAAGCAATCAAAACACCCGGTGCTGTGAGGAGGGGTGTGTAGTCTTTTCCCTTCTTGTATGGACTGTAGGTTTTTGTAGTGCTGATCTGATGGACTCTTCTGTGTCTGGTGGTGTCTATGGCACCATATTACTTTAGGTGATATAATTTAGGTAAACATGACAAGAGTCATCCAAGTGGTTATGTCTACAGAGGAGGAGGGCTTTAAGTACTTGGAAGACCAACAAGGAATATAGGAGATTCCTTGCATTGTTTTTCTTCATGTGGAAAAGACCTTACCAGAAAAAAGGGAGTTTTACTAGAAGTCAGTCAAGGGATTTGCCATCTCCATGGTCACATCAAGTTACAGCTTTGATTACTCTCTATTCACCCAATATTTGGACATCCAAATTAAGAAGGTCCTTAATGAAGGAGGAAAAAGCAGTGACTTTAGAGTTGGGTTTGGTTACCTATCCAAGTCAGAGGCTGAAGCCTGTCCACACAAGTAGTGACTGAGTTGTATTTGCTGTCAGAAAGCACAAGCTATTCCTTCAAGACTGGCAGCAGTCTTTACTCGGGATGGACTGGCCCTGACCCTGCAAAACACCCATATGATTGTGAGTGTGGCAAAGGAGTCTAGATCAAATGCCACAGAGCTTATACTGAAAGGACATCTCTTCTCTGAATCCTGACTTGGATGAGGCAGGAGGCATATGCCAAGTAGCTCATCCTGGGCAATTTTGGGTAGGTACAAACACCATAAACAGTTGAGTAGGTAGATATCTTGTGAGTATAGGCAGCTTCAGCTTTTGGCTGCAACTCAACAGGAAATTTTGTGAATCACTGTTTGAATTTAGGAGCCTCAATGTACTTGCATCCTCTTTCAGAAGATAGTCTTTCAGTGGGCTTAGTCCTGAAACCCTCTGAGCTTTAAGTCTTCATCTTTAAAGTGATGACTGCACTATAACTGCTGCCATAGCTGCAGTGTAGTCTGGGCAGGTGCTAGACCATAGCATCGCCAGCATGTTGGGACTTTAAATTGCTCATATAAGTATAGTAACAGTTCTTGCAGGGTCTTGGGGCTGAAGTATTTATATTTAGTTAAAATGACCCACATTTAAAGTGAACAAGATTGAACTATTCACACACTAATGGGAAGAAATTGCCTTGGCCAATCGCAGTGTGCTAGCCATCGTGCCTGTTTTATAAATGAGATTAATGACTCAATTTGCAGTAAATGCTTCAGAAAGGAGAAACTTATTTTGTTATACTAATTGTGTCACATATGTGCCTCAAAACACCAACTGTGCAAAACTGGATTTCCCTGTGGTGCGCAAGATGGCTGGCCTCGGTGGTTTTATTAATGCCATTGCTCCAGTTTCTTTGCTGCAACTGATCATTTTGATCTTTGTGTTTATTGCTGCAGCATAAATGCTGGTGCTGGTAAAAATTATCATGTTGTGTAATCCTCTCTGCTAATGAAAGGACAAGAGTCTAACATAAGCTGTTCAACCCTATTTTGCCCACTATCATGAGTAAAAGTCTGACATTATTTATTTAGACATACAATTAGTTTTTAATTGTAATGAAATGATGATTCATTGCCAGAGCTTTTAATTTACTCAATAGTTACTGTGATTTTAGTGGCTTTTTAATGTTGTCCATTTTTAGAGCATACTGTATTACTTTTAAAGAGTAAATTAATTCAGAGAGTTTCATCAACTGAATCATTACACCTGCTTTTGTGTTTGTTCCCATGTTCTTAACAGGTTTGTTGATGTAAGTATGAGGAAACATGATTTGCTGACAGTGGACCAACATCCACAGACGGTGTAAATTAACCTTGCCATACTGATATCCATAAATTGCTTTACACCAGCTAAAGTTCTGTCTCCATTTGTCTATTATTCATCCTGTTATTCTCGTTGCGATATTGCATACAATTGTCCTTACGTTTTTCATACTTTTTATACCATTATAGTTCTGGCGTCAGTGGAATTACTCAGAATTCACAATGGGGTTAGTAAGAGAATTGCATCTAAAAATACCATGATGGGATTTTCTTTCCAATGACAAATTTAAGATTTCCCCCTGACTTTTATATGCAAATGTATTTGAGAAATATAGTATAGGTTTGAACAGTTTGTTTGACTGTAGAGCTGTTTTTATAAATAGAATCATAGAATGGTTTTGGTTGGAATTCTCTTTCTATGCTTCATGCCTTGTTAAATGTGCTTCTGATTTCAGCTGAAACTATTAACAGCTGCTATATACATGGAGTTCCATGGTATGACAGAAGCTCTACCCATTTACAGTGAGAAAGGACAGTGTGTTTTTAATTTTGTATCTTTGTAAAATAATGAAATGAGGCATCCTACCCCACTGCCTGGGCTGTACGTGCATTTCTGAAGTGGTCTATGAAAAATCCAAATTAGATACTTGTGCTTTTGAAGCCTACAAAGCAACCCACAGTGCAGGAGTAGCCTCTTTGTTGCTTGTTCTGAAAAACACACTGAAACAGAGTTTCAGGTTCTTCATTGAAAGTTAGCATGCCCCTCAGCTTCATCCTACCCTCCCGTGCTCAGCCTCGTGGCAGCAGTAAAAGTGATTAATTTGTGCTCTGTTATATTTAGGTGACAGTCTTGGACAATAAACTGGGTGTTACTGAGTTCAGGGGCTTTCATCAAGCGTGATGTATGGTCTGCAGATGGCCCTGAAGGTGGTGCACGGACAATTCCCTCCTGTAGAATAGTTTATGATGGAAACACAAACGTGAGGGTGTACCTGGCTGTGCTCACCCCTGTAGCACGCTGTGGTGGAGCAGTGCTGCTAGTCATGGAAAACACGACATTCATAGAGGCAGCATGGACCACTGTCAGGGAGGCGCAGCACGTGCCCTCTGCAGCCTCAGTGGGATGCTCCCCTAAACAAAGGGCTTACGGAGTTTCAGGATCTGGTGAGCATCTTTGCCTGTATGTTTATAATATGTAGTATTTATGCTACTTTACCTTGTTTTATGGAAGAGCTTTACAGACTTGAATATTGCCCTCTCAAATTTGTTATATATTACTGTACGCAGTTAGTAGACTTCCCCTGCTTAGCAAGCCTCCATGAAGGAAGAGAGAACTATATTCACATGAAAATCCAACCTCTTACACTGTCAGCATAGCATCAGCTGAAAATATTTCACAGAAATGCAATATACTGAAAGTGTAATATTCTGACTGCCTTCTTACCAGAGAGACTTCAGATGGGAAGGTTTTCCTTGTGAGGGGGCGTGTGTGTTTGTTCTGACCTATCAGCTCTGGTGGTGGAGGGAGCTTTCAGAATATAAAGGTAACTTTAGAAATCATATGATACACTGATGGCTTTGCACCATCTTTTTGAACTCTTGATTCAAAATGCCTGATATGGAGTGAGCTGATTACTGGTTGTGTAAAAGAAAGATTAAAGAATGTGGAAGTAAGGATTTACTAAAGGGATTGGGATTAGATTCTCCCTAGTACTGTACCTCGTTATGTCATGCTGTGAGAAGATCTGCACCCCCAGATCAGCATATGGGTTTTTGTTCCAAAGCTTCAGCCTCCTATGTTAAAAGCAAGGAGATGGAGATAAAATACCATGCTGTGCAGGCCAGAGGAGTGTGTATTTTGTGCTCTCTCTGCTGTCTTATATGATGTATTTTTCCCTATCAAGTAACCCCATCCTGGGAGAGGTGATTTGATTGCACTGTGATTGCAGCTACCTCCAGAATAGTATCCTGGCCAACGCTAATCTTGTACCTGTTAATACCATACTACTGGCAGATGCTAGTTAATAATGCCAAAAGCAATGTACGAACTGAGCTACTCAATAAGAGAGTTTGTATGTTACATGGGAAATCGCAAGTTGTACCTTTCTTTAAAAAGTGAAGGCTTGGCAACTATGACTTTTAGTTTTGCATACAAATATAGATGCATAACATGAACAAATACACCAGATCTGGAATTCTGTGAAGTCCTCTGACCTTTCTGTTCTGGTTGTAGACTATCAGGGGAGGAAAAAATAAAAATCAAAACCAAGGTGAATAAACATCCCTTTGCTCTCTTTGAATAACTTTAGTTAAGCATTATGTTATTTTTCCGAGCATTATGTTATTTTTCGTACCAGGCTTGCAGTCATAGCTGGCAGGCTTCTTTCTGTTAATGTCTGTGGTTTGCCCTCCCATTTCCTATACATTTCTTAGCTGCTGGGTGGATGCTATTATGGCACATCCACCCTTTGATACAAATAATTTATTTTGAAGGTTCAGTATGTTATAACATGCGTGAAGCATCTTTGCATTTATTTTTAAAGTTTTTGCTTTCCTGAGAGATTTCTACATCCAAAACTGTCATCAGAGAGAGCTTGCCGTCTTCAAGCAGGAGAGAGAAAACTTTTAGACATAACATTCTATTTTTCTAGCTATAAATGATATGTTTCTGGTGAGGAGTGGAGTAAATGGTTATTATTTACCATTTTGAAGAACCTGCCTTAGATGATGTGAAAATGTCTGTTTACATTTGGTGTGAAGTCTCAGTAAGCAATTCCCGTGCTCACAAGCATGCGACTTGCGTGCTGGTTCCTTACAGGAATCCAATGGAATCTGCGAAATATCAAAGGCAATTGTGTGACTGACAGATAGAAGTGCTAAAATCGTTAAAAGAGGTGTAGCTAAGGCAACAGTAGCCAGGAGTTTTTGGTACTAGAGCACAGTCAGGGGATGAACCTACCCCATATGACAGAGGGAGAGACCATTCAGCCTTATGGGGGCAGCTGAACTGATCTCTGCTGGTTATGGTGAAGGATGGTCATGACTATTTGTGCAGAAGACAGTTTGCTCCTTTCTTTCCTTCCTAGTTCCTTCACAAACCCCAGCCAGCACCATAGGCTGGATTTAGAAATGTGCAGGAGTTGTATTTTAGGCAGGAATTACTTAATGGAGGTTGGAGATGGTGACTTAATGGTGACTGGAGGCTGTTTGTTGGGGAGGAGAGTGTGTACTTTTTTGTAGGTCTTAGAAGTCTGGTTGACATACTCTCCGTGAATTTGCACTGATTTAGTACTAAAACTGTATTATGACTAAAACCCAAAGAAACATGCCTTATGTGGGATGTATTAGTTGAATTAAAATGTACCTTGTCCACTGATAATGCAGTGAATAGAGATCTAGCAGTGCAAGAGACTCTAGTAGCTTCCCTTAAACTCTAGAGCCTGATGGTCTTTAGCTTTTCTATTGATGTGCTATGCAGTTATATAATCTTGTGATTTGCAGACTTTCTCAGAAAAGAGGACTGGTAATAGAGCAAATAATGTCCAAGAGAGATTGAAAGAGGATATGAAACTTCTGGAGTGAAATCAATTGAAGAATTCAGCAATGATAAGAGGAAATGTTCCATACATGCTCATTTATCATGTACAGAGACTTAACTATTTGTTAGCCTTCTAAGGGGCTTGTATAATATGATGCAGAGAATTTGGAACCGGAACCACTGGCTGCAGCAGTTTGATAGACTTCTGAAGCATTTGCTTGCACAAGTGTCTTCAGTGACAACAATTGGAAGGGGACTTCATGCCTGAACATCAGTCCTAAAACATGGAAAGTGATATGACAGGAACTCTTATAAGGTACATCCCAGTTCAATAGCTAGAAAGTGAACTAATTCCGTTTCAGAGTAAGAAAGAACTCTCCAGGCATAAGGAAGGAGAAGGAACAAAGAAAGTGCTCCCTGGGATAATTAAATGCTGAAATAGCTTACTTGATGAGTGGACACTAGGAATCTTTCAGATCCATTCCATAGATAATTTCAGTCTGCATGGAATAATGAAGAAAACAATTTTTTCTGCTTCAGTCTCAGTGTATTCATGACATTTGGGTTTGAATTCAGCTAGTTAGTACTTCCAGTTAGTTACTGAATCTTGTGTCTCAGTCAATTGACTGCAGGTCTTAAAGAGTGTGTTTTCAAAATTCTTTTTTAATTTTTAAAACTTTTTCTCTCCTTAAATGCACAACTAGAGAGATCTAATCAGACCTGGAATGAGACCAGAACACAAAACCTGGATGGTTATGGATGGATGCTGCTCAGTCCATTCTCGGTTTCATCATTCTTACCTACCTGGCTGGTATTTCTTGTACATGTTCAGGGTCAAATTCTAATCTATTTTAATTAGAATGTTTGGCTCAGTGAATGGGCTGCGTTGTCCAACGGACCAGACTGTATGATGTAACGGTCTTTTCTGGACTAGCATGGTCACTACCAAATACTGATGTGCTTATGTTGTGTTAAATTCATTGGCTTGTACTCACATGTTTCATGAAAATATCAGTGTTCACCATTACTATGAATTAATGGAATTGTACTGAAATTAAAAGGGTTACATCTGCGTAAATTAGTTGAGAATTTGGTCTGCAACATAGGACATCTAACATGATATTGAAATAAATTAAAGTCTCCAAACAGGGAGTGCTATCCAACCACAACTGTATTCCCCCTAAAATGACAAGTTCAGGTACAATGTAATGTTTCTTTAAAAAAAAAAAAATGCTTTATACACAGAGCATAAAATGTATCTTCTCTATCTGTTTCTGTCAATACTGTTTTTACTTTGTCTTGACAGAAACAGAAAATTGAAGCTGGATTTTTTTCTTAATCCTTCTTGTAGATTAGGTTGAATTCATATTTCACTTGCATTAGTTTTATTCCTTTGCTTCTACATTAACTTCATATAACTTACTCTAGACTTATACTGGTCTGAGTGGAAACAGAATCAAGTCCACCAGGTTGAGCTTATACTCATTGATTTTAGATATTCGTCGCTGCTTACAAACAACTCAGGCAAAATTAAGTGGAGAACGATGTTTGAAAATGTGGAATTACTTTCAGAGTTTTTTTCTTTTTATTAAGCATTGTTTTCAGGAGATCAATCTTTTAATTACACTGCGCTTTCTTCCGAGCGATGGGAACGGGTAACAATAAGCATGTTAGCACTGACTATAGCTTTCTCTCCAGCATGTTGATGCTACGAAATGTGCCGATTCCCATATCTAACACTTTTAGTCACTGACTGCATGCTCCTCTGAGTGAATCAGTACTTCCTAAATATACTGTATGGCTTGCTACTTGGGAAACCATTTCCCTATGCCTGCCCCATTTGTAGACGTTGATACAAGCAGCAAATGCCACTAGCAGTGTAAGTCTAAAATGAACTCTCCTGCCAGGCCTTTGCTTTCTGTGTATTTGCTGCGCTATACTTGCCCCTGGCAAGTTTCAAATAAGAGTAAGAAAAATGATTTTTTTTTTTTTAGGGGAAAACAAGCCACAACCTATAAAAAAGGAACAATAAATCTGCGTAAATAGTCCTTGCCATGCTGAATTAAATACACTCACAATCCTGCATAAGACATCTGTAGCACAGCATAGGCCTCATTTTTCCTTTGCTGTGCTGTAGAGACCTCATTGAAGTCCATGGGCCTTGCTTTGTGGAACACAGATCTCCATACAGACATGTCTGCCTGCACTCTGAGCTCGGAGACGCCTGCCAGCTTTGGTCTGGGAGCTGTTTGATACCAGCGCACACCCAACAGCTCTCAGTGAACAGTCATGCCTAAAAACTTCTCTGCTATCATTGTGGAGGTGCAACACTTCCTTAAGTCCCATTGCTGGACAATAGACAGGGATGTTATCTTCACTGGTGCTGTGATGTGTTGTACAAGCATTAACATGGAGGTACACCGTGATATACCCAAGCCACTTCTTTACAGGCTGCCTGTGTGGCTACCAAAACTACTACAGACACCAAGGTCATTATGAGCTACCACAGGCAATGGTACAGTACAAACCTCCTCGTTAGATGCTAGTTTATGTAGCAGTGTTGAGCTTCCTGAACGAATAACAATTTTTGGAGACAATTAGTATTCAAGAGACATGCCTGCATGGCAAATGCTTGAATTGCAGAAGCTGTGTACACATTGCTTCATTTCCTGAGTGTCCCTGAAAAGAGATTTTGGAGTAATCTGACTACGTATCACATTTAGGTGAATCCTTCTGACATGAGAAGTCCAGATCCTATGGAAATCCCTGGAGAAAGCTGTGGTTAAATCAGCAGAATTTACATACAGGTAAAAATTGCCTTGCCAGCTGCACCATTCTGGTCTAGGCACCAGCCTGGTCCTTACAGTTTCCTGCTCACTGCAGTGCATTGAGTTGCAATTGTAAGTTTAGTGGAGTCTGAAAACAGTGAAGCTTCTGTGTCCTTGCTCCAAAGACAGGAGCTGGTTTTGCTTCCAGTGCTTTTTCAGAAGGGGCGATACACATATGCACTGACTGAACATTTATTGGTGCTCTGCACTGTTCATACGTCACCTTCTGCTTCTGTATAGGTTTACATAAGCTCAGAGGCACAGCAAGAAGCAAAGCTCAGACTAGTGTAAATGTTGGCGTAAGTGTACTGCTGAGGTCAGTCCTCAGCAAGTGGGTTACCGTATACTGCATGGATGAAAATACTTTGACTGTTAAGTCCTGCCTTGGAAGGCTTTATGCAGTAGCATGGTGGCACCTGCAGCCTGCATCCTTAACTCTGTGCAGGGATGGCATCTGGCTCTGTACGTGTCCTACAGCAAGCACACCAGGCCCAAAATGGACCTTGCTCAAGAAAAAGACTGTGCTTAGGTTGATTGATCACCAGTCAGTGTAGCTATAGCACTTTGTGAGCAAAGGCAGTAAACAGCCTCATGCCTTGTGATGTTTAGCACTGCCAGGCTAGAGAGAACAGAAACCTCAGGACACCTTTCATATCCACTTGTCATATTTACCAGGATGGGAAACAGCTGGCACCTCTCCTCTTTGGCCTTGTCAGCAAGCCTCTCGCACTGTCCTGAATCTATTATGGCCCCCTTTTCCCTTGACTGAGTGTTCAGGTTGTTGCTGCTATTGCTATGCTTCAGTAACAGCCCTCCTCTGATGTTATAGATAACCTTTCCCTCAGCCACTACCCCTGTGAAGGTGATGCCTGCACAGTTCCAACTGCCTTTGCTGGCAGCAAACTTTATCATAACACACCTTATGTGATACCAATATTAAATCTTAGACTCCTCTGCTTCTCCACGTAGCACTGTAGAGATTTTCTCTCCTGTCCTACTATTATTTGAACTGCTGCCTCTTGTGCCTCCTTTGCAGCCTTACCCAGGATCTTCTCTGTCTTATAAAACTTCTCTCCTTAAAGCTTCTCTTCTAACCTAGGGATACATAAGTGGGATTCGGGGTCTGTCCCAATTTCAGGGACGTCAGTCCTCCAGCAGCAGGGATTGAGGTCCATTGCGCAGGAGACTCAGAACCAAATATCTGATTGCTGGCAGAGCAAGGGCTTTGCTCAGGGTTTCTCTCACTTCTGAGCATCTTAACGATGAGGGTGTTTGATACAGTGAGTGCCTAATGTTTTCTGGTCATCATTCAACCTTCCTCCCACCCCCATAGCTTGGTTTAGTTCAGCCTCGGAACAGAAGTTCTCCTAGCACCAGACTGATTCCTGGGCGCCTGTAGGCAGCTAGCAGTGTCAGATGATCTAGCACTGCCACCACTTGCTGTTAAGTCCATGATCACATGTGTGTGTAACATGCTACAGCTGGAAAGAAGCAGAAAGGCCTAAAGGGCAGACTGCTTTAGGAATGTGTGAGTGATAAAGTAATTTACTCCTGGGAGCTCTACCCTTTGGCTGTACTGTTTACAGCCCCAGCCCCTTGTTTTCAGCAGGCGGTGTGTGATAGGGTGCTCCAGGCAGTAGATAGGATCCTGAGCAGAGAGCAGTTAACCTGTCTGTCACAGTTGCAACACCTGACCTAGCCAGCCAAGCCTCCCAGTGCCAGAAGGTAGGAGGCAATGAGGCAGCAGCAAGAGCTGTCTGCCCTCTGTCTCTTACAACTGACAGGTTTTGTGCCTAAGGAAGGAATGAGAAAGCACTTTATTTAAATAGTATGTGGCTTTGTGTGTATGTGTGTGCTTGCACAGATGTGGGGAGGGCAGCTTGAGGGGGAAATGTGGTCATCTCTGATTTAAAATAACCGTGTGTGTGCCAATAAGCTTAGCAAATTGTTAAATAAAACAGATGCCAGTCTATATAGATGACTAACTTCTCGTATTTAAAATAAATGTAGCCCTTCGGCAGCCCATCTCATATACATGTGTCTCTGAAGCAGAAGAGAGGTAAAGCAATTCCCATCTTGCCCTGGTTCATTGCATTAGGGGACCTTGAGAAGAGGAAAAGGCATCTAGAAATGTGGAGCTCTCCAAAAGATAGACTTTCCCATTAATGTCACTGACATGATTTCTAGTTTCATAATAAAGCCCTCTGCATAATTCTTCCACTATTTATACATCTCAAATATTCAGTCTCCATCGAATGAAAGACAAAAAGGGAGGGCTGGGGTGAAGACTGAGTGGGGAGAAACTCCCCACAATTAATCAGATTACTTGTAGACCGGGGAACTGACAATGACTGCACCCCGTCCTAGAAAAGAAATGGTTGAAACCGCATCATATTTATTTCAGTAGTGCAGATGAGAGATGGTGTGTTGTATTACATTTCTATACTTCATATCGTCTTTTCTCCCTCTGCTGGCAGTTGAGTACAATGAAGTTGTACCTAACAGAAAACAGCAAAACTCTTAAAAAAGACTGAAGCTTCTTGGAATCTCAAAGCTCTGTGGCATATGCTGAAAAATTAGGCTGTACCATACTTTAGCTCGATTAGCCCTGGAATTGGCTGACAGGCATCCCATGTACAGATCAGAATAATTTTTACAGAAGATTTAAAGTACAGCTAAATGCAGCCCTCTTTCCTTTAGAGAGACAGCAGAAATTCTCACTTGTTAATGTTAGAGTAAATATAGCCTGCAGATTCAAACTTGGAATTTATTTATAATTTTTGGGGGAATAACAACTTCAGGTCTGTAATTTTAGAAATAACATTTCTTGGCTTCATGTTACAATGAGATTCTGTGCACTTGTAGGGGTTACTGATTCTTCCCTTTGGTGGTTTAAGTTTTGGGGTTTTTTTTACTTTCTCTTGAAAGTATTCCATAATACACAGACCTAAAGGAAAAAAGTTGCTAAAACAGTTATATAAAATAGATTCTGCCTTATGCATTAAAAAAAATAAAAATTCATTTTGGTTTAGGGATATTCTTTAAAACAGTAAGTTCCTAAATTTATTTATGTAAGTTACTGACAGTAGGTATTTATTAATAATTCTGCTCTATGGGAGAAAATAAATGCTACAGACTTACTTAAAAGGAATAACTAGCCAATAAAAACATAATCTTGTCTATAATGTGGATACTACTTTCCGCTCCATAGGACTGGTGTACTAACCTTGCAAACAACATTATTCTAATGACTAAAAACCATGAACTATAAATCTTAAAAATGTATATCGACTTTGCATGGAAATGTTTACATATTCCCTGTAGTAAGTCAGAATCAGTAGTACTGAATTAATAACATTAAGCTTCTTAACTATCCTTTGAGATATTGTAGTAAATATTATAGCCATGTGATGGTTGAGTAAACTGAGACAGAAATAGTTTTGTTCAACAGTGTCAGGAGTGCTGATTTCTAGTCCTCCTTCTATTGATAACACCCATTAAAGGAGGTGGAGATTCTTTTCTTTTGAAGGGATGCATTTAGAGCAATAGCTGATGAGGCTTAGAGAAATAAAGTGTATTTAGTAGGAATTTAGCTAGGGGGAAATACTGGCAGATGCTAAGGGATATTAAAGTTAAACAAAGACATCTGCAAGGAGTGGCAGTGCTGGGAGAATAATTCTGTAGTCAGCAGTAGAAGACGTCTGAGTTAAGGCTGCCATAGCAGGCGCAGGTTGGGGCTGGGATGTCAGGGGACTTCTCAGCAGTGTTGTAGCTCAGTTAAAAGCACAGAAAGTGTACAAATAGGGAAAGCTTTAAAACATAGCATTAATAGTGGTACTAACACTAGGAATAGGAGCACCCTGGATTTTTTTCATACTTGGTCACCACTGTCCAGTTGTCTGCCCAAACCTGAAACTGCTCAGTCAGTGGGCGATGCTTCTTCAACACAGGCTGCTTTTCTGTGCATTGCAATTGCTCTGTGAAGATTAGGATAGAGGTTTCTTCACTGCCCTGAAGCAGCAACATATATTTTAGTCATATGTTAAGTATCTGCCATGGTTGGCACCAATGCAGTGGTGCAGCTGTCCTGCACTCCAGGTCAGTGTGTTTTCAATATTTTGCTGAAAAGTCAGCTTTATTATAACATATAAGTATGTATAGATCTTCTCTAATTTTTAAATGTTCCCAGAAAAGGATGGGAAAGGTTCACACAGAGATTAACACTTTTGCAGCATTATGGCTGTAATCAACAATAGTGAATCCCCTTTGCTGTTTTGGAGTCTCCCACTGTGACTCCAGCTTGCTCAGAAAGTCACAGGTTGGGGAGTTCATAGATACAACCTCCCTCTTCTTATGGCTGCAGTGGCTACTTTAAACTTGTTTTTTCCTCTCACCTAAAGTAGAAAGACCATTTAAAAAAAATTCCTCTTCCTTTTCTCCCGCTGTTACTTCCCTGTGCAATGTCACTGTAATTGCTTACAGTGACACCATGTGTAATGTGCCAGGCTCTCTTCTCCCTCTAAAGATACCGAAGTAGTATTTCTGTTGCCCAAATACATTAGCATTTTATTGACTTAAGTCTTCAGACTTTGTTGCCTTTGTTTTTTTATGAGGAGGAGCTGGTGAAACATTGTCATACAATGAGAAATACTAAATGCACACTCTTGTTCCTAGATTCACCTCTGTTCTTTTTGGGAACCTTATATACAGCTTGTTGATTTGACAAATGAGGGAACTTCCAGAAGTGGTTTTCAGAGTGGACATGCTACAAAAGACAATAGGATGTTGTCTTGAGTGGATACATAAATGCTACACACTGATGAGTAAGGCAGGGACAAAGAAAAGCCTTTTAAACTGTAAATGGATAGTCCTGGGCACATTTCTACAAACCTTAGAGGGAAGATACCCACCCATCTCTTTCCAAAACACTCGACTAGCTATGCCCTGAGTGTGATTGCTGGACCATAAAATAAGCCTATGCGAAAAGATCAGTTGTGCTTTCTGAAAGGATGAGTTCTTTAAGTGTTTAAATACCTTATATATCACAGAGATGTTCTTTTCTTTCAAGTGGATACTGTAATTAAGTTTTACTAAGTTATATGAGAACCACTGCTATATTCGTAGCAGGTATTGTTAGTGTTTTCTGCCATGGTAGCAGGTGTTCTAGCCCCACTAAAAATCACTGTAATCGGGCCACAGCCCACTTGGAAATACACAAAACATTTTGGGTTGTGGGTCTTGATGTGAATTTAACTGACTTATTCTTTGCAGGTGATATGTCTTATTGACCTCAGTGATGTCTCCCTTTTACAGCAGAAGGCAAAGCCTGGTGATTCAAGATCTGAAATCTGTTTGGCTGTTACTGCCTTTGATTCACTTCTGTAGTCCTTGTGGAGTATCTTGCAACAGACTGAACCATTTTCCATCTTTATCAAGGTGCACATGGAAATGATGGGCTAAATACTGTGAAGATTCTAATTTGCATTTAGTTGTTAGTAATGGTAACTACTGCCATCCCCAAAATACTTCTGTTGCAGTTAGCACCGATTTCTTCTGGGTGCTAGAAAATATATGCTGAAACAGGGAAGAGAGCAATGCTCATTTGAGTAGTGTATTGAATTAATAGGACTAGACCGAATGGATGCCAAATGCTTTCAGCTTGCATCGGCATCTGGGCTTTTGGAATTCAGTGCTTTTTAACCTCAGGCCCTTAGAAAGGATTTATTTTTCTTTTCATTATGTTCTGATAGAGATTGGGGTTTTGGTGCTTGTTTCTCCCTCCCCCTCTTTCTGCATAGAACTGTATGGAGGAAATGTGATTTCCTTTGTCATAAGGACTGTCCCTCATTCTATGCCTTGTGGTCAAATGTAGCTTCATATGTTGGCCAGCTGGAAGTATTTCCTTCATGAAAAGGATGTCAGCAAGCATAATGGCTCCTGCAGCATCCTGCAATTTGGAGACCACAACTATATGATGTGCAGCTAAATATGAAGTAACAGGAATTTATCAAAATGAGTATGAAAGAGATTCAAGCACACACTGAGACAGGTTTTATATGGCTTTTAGACAAGTGGAAAAATATAACTTGCAATGGAAACTCTCATCTGAGCAAAAAGACCTTTCACTTCCCTATGTATATTTTTGAGGAACATATAATGTGGTAAGAAACACTTTGATAGCAGAATCAAAAGGAAACTACAGTCACACCTACTACAATGCACGTGTGACTAGTAGAATTGATATGTAAATACCATTAAAAGGAGATATATCTTTATATATTATTGCCAAGCTCCTAAGAGTACTCAATATTTTTCGTTCTTCAACATGGACAGTGTCGTTCTCCTTCCCTAAATGTTAATCTTACTGGAGAAAAGGCTAAATAGCACAAAATCTTGCGATATGGAAGATTTGTTTGAGTGGGGCAGGTAAGTCCAGATTTGAAAATATTTTTATTATTTTTGCTTCTGAATATAAAAATATTAAAATAATTCTATATTTCCCTCAAAGTGCATACAAGTCATGCACAACCTTTTACGTATGTGCTCAAGTAAATGATCATGCTAATAGGAACACAGCTAATTTTGGCAATGACTTCATTTTTACAGGCAAAACTAGTTTTTGCTTGTGCATTGAATATGTCTGCTCCTGTAGATGGTTCTATCTCCCTTTCAGGGGCTTGAAAATATGAGACACTAATTCACTGGTGGTGTTTTTAGCCTAGCTTGCTGTTGCTAGCTCCAAACAACTTAGCTGTTGAAATGGCAAAAAATTTGGGAAGGGCTAAAAATTAAGACTAGATGTTGATCTTTCTTATGTTGTCTTGTATTGCTATATGTTTATGGTATTCTTTTATGAATTATGGTGCAGTGTATGTTCATGCTGACCCAGCAATTCATCTATTGTGCATCGCTGACAGCCTGGTCCTAATAGCAGTTTTGCACTATTAACACGTCACGGTAGTGAAAGACACATTGATGTGTTTTTAATGTGTTTTAACTGTATGGTCCTATTGGGCATGTAGGATGTTGCAGCAGATGGATTTCATGTAAATAACAAGCATATTTAACCTAAAGAAACGGAAAAATATGTCACCTCACCAGGAACCCTTACTTGCAAAGCAGAAGAGTGCTTTCTTCTCTTTCTGGTGGCAGTTGGTCAAGATATTTATAGGAAAGATTATTGTTTCATCTTTTAATGTGCAGTATTCACTGTGGCCTTACTCATGAATGTAGGAAGATGTCTCACAACTGACCTTAAGAAACAAAAGACACGGTGAGAGAAAGCTAGCAAGAGGAGGGAAAGTGGGAAGCAGCATAAGATTATTTAAATATCCCTTGTCTGAAGAAATTGAATAATGACAGTAGTAATCATTGGGTGCATTTGCCTCAGCCATGAAGAGTTTCACTTGTGTTTTAATTCAGCTCCATATCTCTTCCTTTTTCTCCTTTGTCAGCTCTAGCCTGGCATAGCTTTGGTCATGTCCATACTTTGCTATTCAAATGTGCTGTGTTATCAGTCCAAATTTGGTGTCTTCCTGCTATGCCTGGTATATTTTCCTGGTGAGTCATGGAATAGCTTAACTCAGGGTAGTACTTCAGCACACGTGCAATGAAGCCCAAGCAATACCACATTTCTTCAACAATGAGTGTTGCTTTATTAAGAGTCAGGGCGACTCAAGAAATTGATGTGACACACTACAAAGCATGCATTATTCTATGCATATTTCCACTTTTCCTGTGTATTTTTTCAGAAATCCCCAAAACCTGTAAATATGCCAATATGTTATTAATTCAAATTCTTCAATTTTTATTTGCAGAAATTTGTAAGCAATACTGAAGTTTTTGAGAAATCTCTAACAAAAATAAACCGTGGTTTGTGCACTGCTTGCAATCACTTACAGAAATTCTGTATTGCAGCAGGTGGAAAAGAACAGCATGTGATGTGATTCCTGTATTCTGTCAGATAGGATTATGTGTAACCAGCATATTTGAAAGTTTGGGTCTGAAAATATGTTATCAGCTGAAATTCGCAGGTATAATTTAAGTAAAGGCTTGCTTATGTACTTATGGCAATATCAGCATAAAAATACTGATTTTTCTATTGACCTGTTTCTAAGTTGTGGCACAATGAAAAGTTATTAGGTAGTAGACCTGCAGTATGTAAATGCAGTGAGTTTGCCTCTTAGGCCAAACTGCAGCTCTGATAGAGTCCTGAAAGGAAAAGTGAAACAAAAGGAGGAGAAATTGGTGTTCTCAGATATAGTGTGGGAAAAAACCAGAAGAATCTTATGATTTTTCTAGAATTTATATACATATATACTTTTAAAATGGAATGTCTTTTTAAAGGAAATATGGGGCAATTTAGATTGCTTTGCCTCTCCAAAGTGCAATTGTGGAAAAGTAACTCAGGCTTTGCATTGAATTTATTCTGTTAGATTCAGTAGCTTTATACAGTAATAACAGCATTTTCTGTCACTGTGTTTCTATAGCAAGTATAGTATACTTTCAACATCTTACTGCTTTTTCTGTCAGTCCACTCAGCCAATCGTTCATAGACAAATTCATTTTAAATTTAGATAATCTTGCCTATTTGGCATTCGTGAAAAGCGGATAAATGCTATGGTGTTCAAATTAGAAGCAATTACGTTCTCTATTTCTGTCCTTACCCTTGATTATAGTCATTGCTAATCTTGGTATTTCAAATATTTTCTTAAGCTGCCTCCACGCTAATTTTTCCACTGTCTCTGTAATATGGCCTCTTTACAAGTTCCCTGGGAACAAAATTTCTGCCTTGGTGCTAGAGACTTGCTGCACAAAACACACTTCAGCTGCAAGTGCAAATGAGTTATTATTCTGGATAAAGCCTTTCTCCCTACGAATGGGACCACTCCACCAACAGAAAACAGCGGTGGGGAAGGAAACCAGTGGAGTAAGCAGTGGGTGCTCTGCGTTCCCGCAAGCTTGCAGCCTGGGAGCTACCTTTGCTTGCGGCACTGGAGTGAAAAGAAACATTAGACCTCAGGGAAGGAAAAGAACCAACAAAGAGAATGTGCATTAAACCCTGCCTTCCCACTCAATGTTGCACCTAATGATCAGGAAAAAAAGGAGAAGGATCAAATGAGGGTGTTGTGTCCACACACACATTTCCTTAATTTCCCCTGAAGGCGGCGAGGTTTGTTCTATCTGTAACACAGCCCAGGCATCCAAACTGTCAAAGCTCACAGAAAATTACCCATGTTTTGTGATTTCTTATAATCTTTATCCTTACATCCGTGACACCTGCACTTCTGGGTATTGAATTGCCCTGTGGAGCAACTGCCTCTTTCCATTGACTGTGTAAGGAAGCTAGGAAGATTAGTCTCCCAAGAAAGATGCCTAAAAAGCTTGTCCATAGCTAAAGGTTATCCCCTTCCCCCAGTACCTTCCTTTTATATCATTCTCCACTGTGATATTTTGGAACAGAAATATTTTGTCTGGTTTCTCCCTTAAGAAAGTTATATTTGGAGACTGCTGTACGAGAAAAAAATCTCTGCAGCTGATGCAGAGTGTTATTATTTTTCTACCCTCATTATTTTTTACTTGTCTTGGCTTATTTTAATAGTTCTGCCTTTCTTCCTCCTTACCAGATTGTTTATACTTAAAAAGAAATAAGCCTTCTGCTTGTTGCATAGTCAGTTCTCTTTACATTTTTCTTAAGTTACCACTGGTTTCTGTTGTCCTTTTCCATGTTTAGACATAGCCAGGATAAATTTCAATGACAGCCTTTCCAACTGTTTCTAAATATTTCTCACTTTTCTTGCAGACCAATTTCCATATGTTATAAGAATCAGATCAAAATTCCATAAGGCGTTCTCTCCATCCCTCCAGCCATCATCCCAAAAGTGATGGGGTTCAGTTTGTTCAGGTGGAGCTTGCTTTCTACGCCCCCAGCACCAGCAAATCTGTCAGGAGTAGGAGGATGGTGGAGCACGCCGCCCACAGCCACCTGCTCTGCCAGAGGGCCCAGTGCCTTGCCAGCACGGTGCCAAGGCACCAGCTCGGGGTGGGAGTCTGCGGGAGGCCCGGATCGCCGGGAGATGCGCTACTTCACTTCCCCCTTGCTCTCTCTCTCCTGGGTAACCTTTGTTGACAAAGATAAAGCCTGGTGCGGGGGTTTTGGGTGGTGGGGTTTTTTGGTCTCCCTCATGGAAAATGAGTGACCCTCCTTAGTCAGTTGTAGGAGTACAGCTGTCGTTTTCTACCTAGGCTCAAAACTGTGTAACACAGGTAGAGTTTAGAGTGTAGTTACCTCCTCGATAGACTGGTTAGCGGTGTGCACAGTCTCACTATGGGAATAATAGCATTTATGTTGGAGGTGTGACTGTCAGGGGAGGAGGCTTCATTCCCTCTACTAGGACATTATATTTATGTCAAGAGGGCCTTAAGCAGTATCTTGCCAGGTGCTTTTCTGAAAAAAATAAAAATCTAAACACACAAAAAAACCTCTAGAAAAACAAATGATGACAAAAAACAACACCCAAATCAAACCCCAAATACCCTACCCCCTCAACAGCACTAAATCCAAAAGCAACTCACCCCCCAAAAAACCCCAAATCTCCCCACCCACAGGGTGTTAAAAAAAAAAAACCCAAAACACACAAAAAACCAAAAACAATCCCACAAAACAAAAACAAACCAAAAAAGCAAACTTCAAATCTCATGTATGAAAAATATGAATTACAGGCTCTTCTTGCGGTATAAGCAGCTAACTAGCATCAGCAGGTGGAATGTGGCTATTCAGCTATACTGCCTGCAGACACTGCAGCTTTGCTGTGGTCCAACCTCTCTGTTCTTTTAACTGGGACTCGGTGGGAGAGAGAAAGCGAGATGCCAGATCAGCTCCAGCCCGGCATTAGAAAATCTTTCAATGCAGTATTGCAACAGTGGTGTTTCAAACTGGAAATCATGAATAGTGCTCAAAAAGGGTTATACTGACATCCCCCCTTTACTCACTGGGAAATGGTTTTTCTCTCATGGAAGACAATGAGGGTCGTAAGAGAGAAATTAGGTCACCGATTACTGTTGGTTTAATATTAGCAGAGTTTACTTCTCAGTTATCCGTTGGGTTAATTATAGGTCCATGAATTAAGTCCCCTGAAATGTCATTACTGTTGATTCTCCAAACCGACAAAACTCTAATACCAGGATCTGATCAAACATGTTGGCTGCTAGATATGGATTGCCCCAGAGTAGCCTACTGCTATACTGGGAGAAAGCTTCCCCTACACCATCCGTGGCTTGTTGGATTGCTGATGCCTGAATTTGCTCAGGGGTTCAGGGTGGTCTCAAGCATACTGGAGACTGCACTATGAGTTATTTACTAAGCCCAGTTCTCCTGCAGCTAGCTCAAAAAGCCTCACTGGTACCCTATCTCCTTGTCCCTTTTTCGTTTTTCCTTTTTTCTTAAAAAAATCCTAGAAACATCCACTTTTGCTCTGTGAACCTGCAGATTTGTGACTATTATCTGATGGGGACCATGACTGCTTTCTCCGGACAGCTCTCTCCTGAAGGGCACAGCTGTATTTCCTGTTCTTTGTCTAAAACTGCATGCCTGTAGATGATTTGGCTCAGAGCCTGACTTTCAGACTAACCAGAGATTTTTGGCCCATCAGACAGCATTGGGTACTGGGATCAATGATGAAGGGAGCACACCAGACACCTGACTGAACCTGGGGATGTAACTGCTGATCTGCAGGTGTTTCTGCAGTATGTCCCTGATCTCTTGGGATCCCTGAGGTGGGGGACCATGCAGTTGTCAGCACGCATACCCTTTGCCATTGCAGACATGGATACAGCATGATGGTGGATGTGTTGCAGAAAAGCCTGTGCTCACAGCCACTCTCAAAGTACTTTCATATGACCAGCTACAGTTGCGCAGCCACTGAGCTTAAATAGGTCCTTTCCACAGAACAAGACCACGATTCTCTTACTCTCTTGGTGAGTGGAAGATGTTACTAATCATAATCTTTTTACCTCTACCTAAATTTCTTTAGAGAGCCATGATTCAAAAAAAAATGCTTGTGACTATTCCTTAAGAGCTTCTTAAATATTTGTGTTTAAAAAACATCAAAAGAAGTAGTGAACAGTAGATTTCGTTGTCTTTCTAGTGAGAGACACAAAAAGTTAGCATAAAGAGGTACAGTACCTAAAGAATAACATGAATATATGTTAGGCTGTGAAGATAATACTGTTGAGGGGGTTGCAATCCCTCAGTCTCCCCATGATTTCTGATAATAATGTGATCACTTTGCCATGCCTTCTATTTTCATTACTTTCATTGTCACATAAATAAGGTGTCAAAGTTTTAATACTTTGTGAACTGTGTTCTCTAAATTACAGTTATCGAGTATACTACTTTGACCTTTTCAATATTGTGTGATTTGGTTGGCTGGTCTTTCTCTTTATAGCTGTGCTGAGTGTTGTGGCACGAGTGAGTGGATACAAGCTAATGAAAATATAGGGTAGTGAAAAAGTCAGCTAGAGGTACTACGTTAGAGCATAATATAATATTTCACAAAATGTATAAACTCAGTATTGAAATTCTGATAAATCATTCTTGTGACAAAAGGTATAATGAGATTAGCAATTGTAACAAAAAAAATTAATCCTTTTTAATGACACAGACTGTGCCTAGGCAGGGAAATGGTGTGAATTTAACTTGATCTCATTATACTCCTAAATTTGTAATCTCATTTTCCTCCTCAGATGCTTCACTTAAGAAGGCAGCAGTGTGTGTGTGATTGGGTATGATACATTCTATATTTGGGAAAAGTTACTTAATCCTTCAACTTTGGTGCACCAGGAAGTGAGTAATCATCGAAGCAGAGGGAAACTTCCCTCTGAAGATTTGGAAGAGTCTTTTGGTTCTTATTCAAGGTTCTGCCAAACGCAACGAGTGTTGACTAGCTCCATAAATCTTCCTTGTTCCAGTGGTCTCAGCCCTTAGAAATCCTGTTCCAGGCTGTGAGGAGAGACACTTGTAGAATAATCAGTGCGGAGAACTCCGCAGCCAGGACATAGATTGCAAAAATGAGGTTTCAGCCACCAGTGCTGAGCAAGAGCCAGTGGACCTAGGAACCTCCCTTAGCCAGCCCTTGCCCTGTGGATCATGATTTTTCACTCACTTGCTCCATGAAGCGGATGGCTGAGGGGGAAGGCGGGAGGGAAATGAAGAATGTTATTTCTTTGGAGCAAGTTATGTCTCTTTCCCTATTTACCATATTCTTTCAGATACGCTGTCTAAGTACTAAATGATTGCACTCAAGGCCGGGATGGTTTTTAGCTGTTCTCATTTGTCCTGAGGGGATCATAGAATCTAAAGGACATAAGGAGAACCTGCCTATTCCTGTGCATAAAGATGTGAGCCCACACAGGAACACCTTTCCTAAGGCGTGAGTGCATAGCTGAAATAACAGGGCCCCAGCTTAAAAATGTTGTATGGTGTCCTGCCTCCTCACTGAGAAGGAAAGAAATAATGTAGAATCCAGGTTTTAAGTTACTGCCAGGGATGGATATGCAGTGATTTCTTTCTCAACCTTGGACAGGAATATGGATGAGCAAGTAATGAGACATTTAGGAGCTCAAATTAGTCTTTTCTCTTAGCAACTTCCTTCTTCCCACACCTCAAAACACTCTAACCAGTCCTTCCCTCTTTATAATCCACCTCCAGCATTTGAGCAACAGAGAAGCTTCCAAATTGCAAGTGCTTTCCACAGGAATCCAGCTAACATAAGTGCCTGTCCGGAGAAGGAAGATGTGGGGAGAGCTGGATGGCAGAATCCGCTTCTGTCCCCCTAGCTCAGGAGACACCAGGGCTAGGAAGCAGCTCCCACCAAGAAGCTGTGTGCACTGCACAGACTCCAGATGTGCTGCCTTATCTGTTTAACTAGCTGTAGTATAATTGCAATTCAAGCCCTTTTTCCCTACTTCTGTCTCTGTCAGTTCATGGATTGCACAGCTCATTAGAGGCTCTCTGTGCCATGGGAGGCTCGTGCAAAATTTACTGCAAGTGTGCTCATGCCTTTGTTGTCCTCCTACAGAAGAGCAGAGCCCTCTCTCCTGGGCTCGCTCTCTTTCCTCCTTTCCATTTATCCACATCTCATTTGCTTCCAGCTATCCTGCTCATTCCTGTTTTCCTTCTTTTCCCCAGTCTGTCTCTTAATGGCATTTAACAGCTTACTGCACCCCTTCTCCAGTCTCCAGGCTTCTCTCTCTTCCCACTTGTCAGTTGAAAGGCTTCACTTCCCAAACTGTTCCCTGTGTTTCCAGTATCAGGTCCTGCCCATCTGTTTTGTTACTACTGACTTTGGGATCTTCCTGTTGTCCTCCTCTCGACTACCCCAGTCCAGCAGAAATCTGAGCAAAAGAGCGCAAGGAAGAAATCTCTCCCACCAAATTCACGTACGCAGGCTAAGTTGCAGTACATAGCCCATCTCTGGGACTTGAGGTGTTAAACCATAAGTAGCTTTTCCTAAGAATGTTGATAGTAAGGGTAAGGGGAAATGTACAAGAGCTTTTAAGATGGTTGTTGTGAAAACCTGTACCACCTAACGGCAGTGAGTACACCTTTAACACAAAAACTCCCTCCTGACATATTTCAGCTCCCCTCATCAAAGCATGACATGGATAACTGGAATTTTTTCAGTTCATCATTTGCAGTTTCTTCTAACTGGGCAAAGCTCTGAGTGGTTGGATAACTGGAATTTTTTCAGTTCATCATTTGCAGTTTCTTCTAACTGGGCAAAGCTCTGAGTGGTGTGTTATATTTATATTCTATATTCTACAGAGCTAACTAACTTGACGCAGACAGTAGCATAGAACATGAAAGTTTGTCAAAGCCATTAGCTGAAAACATGTTTAAAATGGAAAGTGTTGGGCAACCTTGTGTGGAATTGTCATGCCTGTAGTAAATAGCTTGTTAATAGATCGTGGCTGGAAACAGCATTCAAGAAGGTGTATGACTGTATGCAGAGTCAGAAAACTTTTTTCTCACTGAAAACTGCTGCCTTGTGCAGTTCTGTGTGTCTGTAAGGTTACCAAATGTGGGAGGATTGTTTTCTGTTGTTTTAATTAGAGGTGCCTTGAAGGTGGATTTTCTCTATACAGAAAATATTGCAGATTTCCCTTTTCCCCCCAGTTTCTGGAAACTTCATAGCTGCAAATGAAGGGGAAAACAAGCACAATATTTTTTGGTTACACATATATTTGGACTTAAATATCGTCACAGTGTCTCATCTCCTAGTTGAGTGATATGTCTACGAAAAAAAAGTCTTACATGAAGGTAAGGAGAAATTGCATCATGGGGATCTGTGTACAACAGGGGAAAAAAATGTAGTCTAGCTTTTGATTGGCCACTGGGGAGATAAAGAAGATAGTCACTCCTTGGAGGAAACTGAGGAAATCGGGGTGTTTTCCCTCCTCATTGTCCTACACTTTTGCAAAGCTGATGCTCATGTGTGCTGCCCTTCATGACTGGGGGGGCATCCCACACCAGACCTGAGACCTGGGGACACTGCGAGCTCTCAGCTCTCACCTGGCCCTTCCTTTAGAATTTTTTTTTTCTCTCCAGAGCAATCTTCTCCCTGGGTTGCCCAGCTCTTACTGCTGGCTCAGCCAGGGGGCTTAAGGTGCCAGCAGAGTAGGATCCTGACCTGTTGCCAAGGCACTTTCCCTTCAAGCAAGCATGCTGGAAGTATTTGAATTTCTCAGATTTTTTTTTACTCAAGCCAAAAGTGGAACAAAGTAACTTTAAAAGCAGAGATACTATTTCTGAGAACAAATCTCCTTTCATGGTGCCTTTCGTTTTGCTTTTTACTTCATTTCTTGCAAGTGATCCTTTTTTTTTTTTTTTTTTTTCCCCCCCCATTTTGTAATAGAGTTAGTTGAACAGAGTAAAGATCAGAAAGGCACTGTGACCTCGCACAGGCTATCCAAGCTCTGGGCAAAAGGTATCCCCCTTATTTTTTTTTTACCTGTGAGAGCTTACCTTTGCAAGAGCATGCTCTGGCTGCTCTTGTGGTTGAAACAGTCAGCTCCTCTTGCCGTGCTCACTCCCTGTTGTGTCTTCAACTCCAGTAATTATCACCCTGCCAAACCTACCCTTTTCCATCACAGTTGCAAGAAAGCCAACTTTTGAGAATCAACCACACCTATAGAGCGTGTGGTCTTCCACCTCTTCAATACATGAGGAAAATGACCATTCCTGATTCTGGCATCTTGCCTGTCAGGTGGACAAACAAAAGATATCCAGAAGCTCCAGAATTACCATCCATGTGTGTCTCATATATTGTGTTATAGGAAGATAAAACTGAACTGTATCAATGTATCTGGAAAAAAATAATTTTAAAAAATCCTGTTTCTGTATTGAGAAAAGTGGTGGTGATGGGAACAGGCTGGGTTTTAGATTAAATTGGATGAAAACTGGATTATACTGTGCTGAAAACCCACCTCCAACTGGAAGCATCGCCTCAGTATGCATTTGCAGTTGTCCCAGAGTTCAAAGAAGAAACTTGATTTTTACAGCAAAATTATCATTTAACATAAAAAATAGAACGCTATGAGTTTTAAGTTAATATTGTGTTTGTTAGCTTTCCTTTTTCTGCACTTACAGGACTGATGGTTTATGTGACTTTTTGCTTGCTGCCCATTTCCCCTCACTCTTGTCGAGCCATTACGGCAATATTCATACCTAACTGGATAAATGTACTCACAGCTTTTGTTTCAATGTACGTCCATCTGCTGATTAAGTAGTTTCCTGGCAGCATTATGTCTGGTTAAATATGTATATTTCTAAATTTACTGCACCAAAACAGTATGCAATTAACAATGCAAAATTACTTTTTGAACCATTATCATTGCACGGTTTTGAACTGCCTGCAAAATCCTTATGAGATGTAAAGTTCTGTTGTTTTGGAGGACTTAAAAAATGCTAGAGCAAATTCAATACCTGCACTGGCATACAACAATGATCTGGTAGCTGAAAAGCGATGAGTCTGCTGTTCTCTGCTCTGAAAACTTGTGCAACAGGAAATTTATAAATCCCTTTCTCTTGTCATATTGTTTTACTCTCTCAGTGATGTTTGAATGTAGCGTGTACTTAGTGTATTTAAAAAAAAAGTAGTAGACAAGCTCTTGAACTGAAGTTCTTCCGATTAGTCACGTGCCTCAGCAGTGAAAACAAATGCAATGACCTGACTCATTTTGTGGCAGTGACATCCCACCTTGAGCTGTTGGGAGAGGTCTGAAAGCACCGCCTGATACTCCTCACCCCCAAGACCCGTTGAAACAGTGCCCCTCCAACCCTTAACATGTCATGAAGGCTTTATACAACATAAGTCGAACCTGTTCACCTCACTGAGTCTGGACAACTGAGTCCTTCAGCCTGCATTGCAGAAGCCATGATGGCCCGCTCAGTTATCCAAGTTCATATTCAATTAGTGGTTAAGAATTCCTAATTTAAATACCTCTAGGGAAAACATAAGCTCTTTAGAAGAGATACTTAGACAAGTTAAGCACGATTCATATTAACAGCAATTTGTAAAAGCTTGGTTTCACTGAAGATTACATCTGTTGTTAAGAAGTGTTAACTTGAATAGGCAGAGACGGTGGTGATTACACGTATTATCTACACCCTGGGGGAGCTGCTCTGTATTATTATTTGGAGGCAAGTTCATGCTCTAGTGTTGAATTTGGACGGGAAAAACTTCCAAAATATTTGGCAGTTCTCAGACTGAGTGTCAAAGTTGCAACAGCTTCGGAATCGTGCTTGAAGAGGTTTGTATAAAATGCAGTGGGACCATTTGCATATCTTCCAGGGGACTGTTTATGGGCAATTTAAATAAAAATTGCAAAAGATCGAACATGGCCTAAATCAAACTTCGTAGCTTGTAGGGGTTTCTATGGTGAATCACAGCAGGGCTTTTTAAAAACTTCGGGTTTTACACCTATGCTTGAAAGAGCACATCTTTCAAAACCTGGGAATTGATGTTGATGTAAATCTCTAGGATTCGAGCCAAAGCCAGCTGTCTGTGTAGGTGCCAGGAAGGCGATCCTGTTGCCATAATGTTTCACCTACCTCAGTGTTTCATCTTCCTCCTGGAAACAGATGCTGTGGCAGTGGCTGCTGAGTGGACAGGTAAACACCAGGAAACCACTGATCCATAAGAGAATGAATGCAGGCCTGGTCTGTGGCAGGCTTTAAGTTTGTACATTTGTGCATCTTTTCCAGGCACAGACCCTATCTCCCCACCTGTGGTGCAGGGCTCCACGCTACCAAAGAAGTAGGAACAGGAAAAAAAAATGATGAGAGCTGACTCAGGCTCAGTAAGACTGGTATGGTGAGAAAATGCTTTTTTACCATTGATCTCTTTTACTGGGGGTGGTGGTGAGAGGGAGTAAAATTAAGCAAAACTGAAGCCTGAAAATCATTCATTTCAATCAAAAATTTTTCCATAGTAGCTTATAGAGTTATGATTCTGATGTATGTACCTTGTTTTCACTTGGGAAGGCATGAATCTGACTGAAACTCCTGCAGCCCAGGGTGTTGACACAGTCCTCCCTGTGGTACAGGACAGTGTTCAACTGGGAAGCTCACTGCAGGGACGTGGATGGAAAAGGAACATGAGCTATCTGAAATAAAACCTTTATGAGGTGTTGCAATAATTTAAATTTAAAGACTCCTTTTTGTTTTTTGGCTTAATCTTTTTTCATCTCCACACCTTTATATTTTCCAGTTAAAAAAAATTATCAACCCTCTTCCATGGAAATCAAACACTTCTAAGAGAGAAGGTTAGTTTGAAAGTTAATTTTCTTGTGAATTTTCACAAGAAACTTTTCAACCATCTGCACTATTAAAATTTCAACATGAATTTTTCTTTTCCTCCTTAGAATATCTGATAGATTTTTTTTTTTATTAGGAAATCATCAGTGTGGGTAACAAGTAGTTCCATTTTCTTACTACATTAAAGAAAATCACTTTCCTTTTTTTTCCATTATTTCTCTTGTTATGTGTATATTATTCTGTGCTATCTTTTATCAACATGGGCCTGTACTATAAAATTAAATCAGTAACCACTGTGCCCAAATTGAACTCTGAGGGGTAAAAAAACCCCACCTCACACTATTATTTTTTTTTCCTTTCATTTCTTATTTATTTTGCCTTGTCTTTCTGTTGTAATCTCTGCTTGTTCCAAGTGAGCACCATTGGATATAACACACCATCACATAATTTATATGATGCTTTACAGCTACTTTGCATTCAGAGGGTACTGTTGGAAAAACTGAAACAATTTGTGTGATTGGAAGTGTTCATCTTTTTTCACAGAAAATTACCAACTTGGACTGCAACATGATTTGCTGCGAGGAAAAAAGGTGTGGTTGCAATGCGGTTTAAGAAAAACGTATCTGGTTTTCCTTACTCGCGTCCTACCTTATTTTCCAGCACGTGGACAATTGTACAAATTTGAAGAGGGGAAAAAAATTACCATGGAGGCTGAGGACACTCCCACAGCCAGTGGCATCACACGCGAGGTCTGGGGTGAGCAAGCTCTCATGTGAATGTTGTGAGTGCACCAGTTTTGCCCGTAGATCAAGCACAGCTGGAATTTGTAGAGAGGTTTCCTATGCCATGGGTTTAAAATCCCTGTTTTAGTGCCCAGTCTCAGCTGGCATGAATGCCCAGCAGACTGGATGTGTCCTGGCCATGCTACATCCTGCACATGCCAACTGCCCTGCTCTGCACTCACGCTGTCCTCTCCTGCTACCGTGGGGTTTTTTTCTCTCTCAAAAACTTGAGGCTTGCTTTGACAAAAATTCAGTTGGACAGGAACACATGTTGAATAAAACAAAAGTATGAGAAACCTCATAAAATACTGTGTCTGCTGTAGATCATATTTCAAAACATTAAAGACTCCACAGGAACAGGAGTTCACAGCACACATGGTGGTATTCTGGGTTTTGGTTTTTTGTGGTCTTTTGCTATTTTTTTCTGTTGGAAGTTACTCTGAAACTGAGTTAAAATGAATTATTAAGCAGCCTTCAATAGCTGCTGGTTTTGAACTGAATTTATAGACTGTTTTGATCATTGCATTTATTTACATTGTTTATTAACATAGTTAATAATAATAAAAATAGTTAAAACTATGAATTTACACGGTGCAGAAGCTGAATTTTCTTTTTCTCTCCTCCCCTTTTTACTCTCATTCCTGACCTGGGCTTTATCCCCATGATGGTTTTGTTTGCATACACTGAAGAAAGAGCTGGATTGCAGGGATGGTGCTGTGCTTTATGAGCTACCCCAGCCTAGCATGATGCTGCAGGCAGCCAGTGCTCACTGAGCAGGCTTCCATGTGCACATTGCACATAGTATGGGCCTCCCATCCTGCTCACCCACTGATCGTTTATCTCTTGATCCTGTCTTTGTTCCAGGCATGGGCACCTGCATATCACAGCTTTTTCATATTGATGCTGTGCTGTATGGAAGGAGTTAAATAATTGTATGACAGCAGGTAAGGGTCTTTTCTTGTCCTCAGTGAAGCAAGGTCCTGCTCTGTCTATCCAAAGCTATACATTCTGGGGGGTTTTGTTCATTGCCATTTGGAAAGAACAATAACAAAATACAAACTGCAGCAATGCCTGTCTCCCTGAATCTAGTTGTTCCTAGACCTGTGTTGATGCCCTGGAGGTCAGATATAAGATACCATCTTAATCAGGGGGTTAGAAATGTCTTTGCCCAACTTTGTTACCCTTTCAGCCTACACTGAAACACAAAAAAAGCTAATACATGCAGAACATTTAACTTGGGTAGCTGGGCTGAGGAATGGCTATATGTTTGCAGTTATGCGGATGCATCCATGGCACCCTGAAGCGTGGTGAAAAACAGTGGGAAAGGATAGGGACAAAAATACAGCAGAAGCAGGACACATGTCTACAGCCTTCCCGTATAAATTGTCTCAACTTCAATTAGAGTTTTTGTTTGAATTAGGAGCCCCACTTTGGAGTAAAGTTAAGGTTTTTGGAAATCTCCAAGGACAGAGATCCCCCAGCCCTTCAGGTCAATGCTGTGGTGTTGGACCACCTTCACAGTGAAGAATCTTTTTCTTTGCATCTGCTTACGGTTGCCTTTGCTGCGGTACTATCATTGCCTCTCATCCTTTCAGTGTGAGATACCGAGAAGCCTGTCTCTTTCTTACCTACAACCCTTTAACGTAACTGAAGACAGCACTGAGCTCCCCCCCCCCCCGTCTTAGCTTCAAACCCAACTCCTCCTAGGTCATGTTCCCATCTTCTCCACATGCTCTCATATCTGGAATAACTATTTTCACATAATGTCTCATTCTAAGTAATTGGTGAGCGTTTAAAATGCTTTTCTTGCTGGATTTGATCACTCCCTTGAGTCCTTTTTCTCCTGAGGCCAAAAAATGGCCTTGCCCAGTCAAGCTTATCCTCTGTCTAAGCAAACCTGAAATGTAACTCAGAGAAGAAACGAAAAGGTTTCAAAGAGCTCAAAGGCTCCAAAAATCTTCCTTTTTCTCCCCTTCTTTTCCACCTCTCTACAGGCTTTTCTGAGACGACCGTGGCTGCCAGCCCCACTCTCTGCGGCCCTGCCTAGGAGGAGAGCTGCCCGACTGTGCAGAGCTAGGAGCTCTGCTAATGCATCAGCTCCTTCTTAAGCAGCCTGACCTCAGGCATTTGAGGATGCTCTCCTGGCGAGTCAGTGGACTGATTTTAGCCATCCTCCTGCTCAGGGTGCACGTTGACCACAAACGTATCAAGCACTGCTCCCAGCTTCATTTTTTCCTTCCCAGATAGGATAGGTTTTTAGCTTCTCCTTGAGATAATAAAGGTAATTGGAGATCTTTTTCAAGCTGATACCTTTATGTATTATTTCTCATAACCGGCAGCCTTATATAGGGAATTAGCTCAAGTCTCTCGCTTGATCTTACAGTCTGAGTAAAGATAAGTATTTTATCTTCCATGCTGTTGTTTTGTTCTGTGTGGTATTCGTGGCCACCATGAGTTGTGAACACAGCTGAACTTCATGGGTGTGCTTTCTGTCATTTCTTTAGGCTAAGTGAAAAGAAAATGTAAGGCAGTGTAGACAGTGAGAGCTGAAAGAGAAGCTGCTGTACAATACAGTAATTAGTAGTTAGCCTGGCAACCTTTAGCAAAAATTGAATCTTTATGCCCCAGTGGTCTTTTTCAGTGACAGTACAAACACAAAAGCTAGGTCACAGACTTGATACTGCTGTGTGGGCATCAGGGGCAGAAAGCAGTCAGGAGTTGAGAGAAGCAGCGGACTGAGACAGGGCTGGGAGAACTTCACTTTGAGAGGGAGCAGGGGCAGCATACCTCCAGGCATGAGGCTTACTAGAAGCAGATGGGAAAATTGTAGTCAGACAACTTGCTTCTGTGTTTTTCTCTTGGAAAACATGATTTGGTGTACACTATTTATAAATAAACATGGTTGTACCAAAGAAATGTTGACCTTACATGCAGTGCATGTAATGGTTGCCATATTTTCCAGACCAAGCCCAACACATCTTTCTCTCTGAAATAATTTTTCAGCACATCTTCCCCATGAACTGAGCCAGAACTTCACCCCAAGTCTCATTACAACATTATAAAAGCATGGACAACTTGGCTGCTTTATATGGAGAGGCTGTCGACAGTGGGGCCACAAAGGGCTGAATGCCACAATGTGGGGCTCTGTCTGGTCCCCGGGATGGATAAGCACACCTAGAGAGAACTCATGCCCTCGTGCTTCATGACCATGAAGCATGTTGATTGAAGTGGTCAAGTAGAGAGATTTCCAGGGCTCTATTTCCGCTCATAATGAGGTGGTTGTGAGGTGAATCTGACCTTGAAGTCAGGCCATAGCGTGTCTCCCAAATGTACTCAGTTTTTGTGCTCCATAGAGCAAAAACTTCCCAGCTTTAGGCATGAAATTAGCTATTTCCATATCGATATTTCCAATACAAATGTATTTATTGCCACGACTGTCCACTTTTGAAATCTGTCTCTTCATGTGGCTATTGTCTTCAATCTGGAGCTTGCATAGTGCCTCTTCTGCGTTTTTGCCTGTTCTCTTTCTTTCAAGTGGCATTGTGTCTTCTGCTGTGTTCACATCAAAGTCTTAGAAGTGTTTTCTCAGTGAGAATTACAGGTCACCAGGACAGCAGTAACTGGTCTAAGTATATAATTATTTATTATTTATATCTTTTGTAGTGCCAGGAGTATAGCAGGTACTTTGAGTCTGGTCTGTAGTACAGTGAAATCGATAGGAAATGATCCTTAATTAATTGGGCTTCTGTTCCTAAAGTAATTCAGCACTTCCACTGAGAATTAACTCATCAGCACCTCTTGCTAAGTAAACATCACAATAAATAATATAAACTGTTGCTTTCACAATGTTTTGTTTTCCTGCAACTGAAAAGCAGCTTTTGTTTAAAGTTTAAAACTTTTATGGAGCTATGCCTCTGGGCATTTTAGACATAAGATGAATAAAAAATGATCTAGGGTTTTATTTAGAAAACCGTTCCTTAGCATATATGGGCTTGTCATTTTGAAATGTGATTTTCATACAAAGTTTCAGCCCAAGGGACCAAGTGGGATCTTCAGATTTAAGAATTAATAAGTATTCTGCCACTCAGTGGATTCCGGAGCAGTATGTGCACACCAAAGTCTACCTCTGCCTACCATCCCTGAGCACTTTGTTTTCCATATTTATTGGGAGACAGCACAGTGTGTCTTTACATGATTCTATCTGCAGTATGCAATTAATCCAACAACACTAGGCAACTTCACAGACTGCTAAAAACTACTAATTAATTCTAACTTCAAACATCCATAAAGACACACTCCATTGGATCACGATGAAGCTTACAGCTAGGGTTGTTATTTGACACAGGAAAAACAACTTCCGAATTGTCATGTCTCTCCAATAACATGGTTCTTTCCTAAGTTGTCAGTACCATGCTCTTTTCAGGCTGCCAGGTAGAAGTGGATGAGCTGGCTCATATACGACAAAACCAGCCCCAGTTTCATACTTGCATCCCAGCCTTCGAAAGTCAGAGCGGTTGTGTGAGGATGTGTGCCCATACAGTGTCTGAGATGCTGTTCCCTTTCATCTTCCTCCCGGTCCTGGTTTTTCATTTGTGACAACTTGCTTAGGGAGTGTGGGATGCCGGAGATGTGGGTTGCCGGAGGCGGAGGAAGAGGCCCAGAACGATATCCCAGTGCTAACTTTGCACATCGGCTGCCACCCATGAGCACCATCTAGCTGACTCCTAACACAACAGCATGGGAGGCTGAGCAGGTGCAGCCACAAACTCAATGAAATGAGCTTTCCACGCCATAGCATGGTGATGTAATGTATAAAAATACAGTGAAGCACCAGGAGCCTGATATCCATAGAAACTGCTTGCCACAAACGTATGTCTGGTTGTCTTACAGTGCAGTGACGTGGCAAAAGTATCTTCCGCTACGGGGTGTCTGCATGAAGCAAGTTTCACACTCTGAGGATCAGGGTTTTTCACCTTTTGTACTGTATAAATAGCCAGAGTATTGTATCCCATTTGTTTTGAGCTGATCAGTTCTCTGTGAAGGCATCACTGTGCTGAGGGAGAAGCACTGAACTGGAGCCTGAAAACCTCCTTTTGCCTGAATACATTGTGTGATTCCTCATCTGAGAAACAGGACTGAGAACTCGCATCATTTTTCTTCAAAAGCATTCTGTAAAAATGACTTAATTACTTCTTGCATAGTAATTTGGAAGTGAAAAATTCTTTTGTGTTCAGAATTAGAAATTATTTTTATTCCCTTTTAAAGGAGAACTATAGTTCCCTAGGTTGGTGGCTGGGTTTTTTTTTGGGGGGGGGTGGGGGGAGGGTGGTACAGAATTTACACTCCTAATCCTGATGAAAAAAGGCTCACTGAAGAATTTCCCTGGAATGATGGCAGCCTACCGTTATAGAAGAACTGCTTGTTGTTAGTGTTAGCATTGCACTGATACACGGGGTGGGATGATTTGCATTGTAGAAATTGAGAGATCAGGGATCCACTGCACTGAGAACAACTGTGAACTATGAAATCATATCTTCCGTATGTCTTCCAGTTTAAGTAGACATCTGTTTGTTCTTTTCTTTATATCCATAGCTCATGGGTTCATCCTTTCTCAGGCAAAGACAAAATACTGGCTTTCCTTGTTGACTTTCCAAGTGTCCCACTTGGCTGTACTCAGTGCAAAATGGGAGAGGAAAGATACTGGGTGGGAATTGGGGGAACATTACAAGGAGGTGTGGAAAGGTTGTATTTGCTATTTAATGTACGAAGAGCAGCTTCCAGGCTGACTGCTATTCAGAAAATTTCAGATCAAATTATGCATCTCTCTCTCAAAGCTCATTCCAAATGAACAAAAAATACTGGGTAGTGTAGCAGACACTTAGTCATAGGAATGTTTGATGCATAAAATTCAAGTTACTTGTATGATTTACATTGATGGGCTCTGTGGACAGTGCAGCTTGAAAATGTTTTGGTTATTTAACCCAGAAGGTGCTGGAACCACCTGAAAAAGTACACAGTGTCGGCTAACACATCCCTCAGTCAATCTCCAAAACGAGCTGGGAGCTGAGTGTAAGGAGATAGTGATTGACCACACCACCAGCAACTACATTCAAGTCTCTATTTTTCTAGGCTGTCTCAATGTTTTTGAAGGAATGATAATAAAATGTCTCAGAGAAAATGGTAGCTTTTCAAATGAGAAGACCAACTTACACCTGGTAGGGAAGCATGATTGTACCTTCCAGAGTGCAGCGGATAGTGCTTTGTGCATGATGTTGGCTGTCCCTACGAGTTGCACTTTGGGTACTGCCATTTAGGTAGCTGGTCTGTGCACTGTGCTGCTGGTGAATTTATGGCTTGCCCACTGCCTGCAGTCTGCCTAAACAGTTACTGTATTCCCTGCCCTATCAAGATCAATTTGGCTAGTAGTGTTTCATTTGAGGGTTGCTCTAGTTCATGTAGTACTGGCTCCCTGCCAGCTGATTTGGAAAGAGTTTGGCAATTGTCTCCTTGCACTGGCCAGTATCATTGAAGCTATAAGAGCTGGGTGTGAGTCAGTAGACTCATCCACTTTGATAGAGTCCAGCAGACTACACTGCTATTGTTTAATTTAATCCAAGTAGAGAGTCTTCAGAGCTAAGTAGCATGAGGGTTGGCAGCACCAGCAGATACATATAATTTATGTTATCTTTACTATCCCAATACCGTGTCAAGAAGCAAGTTTTGCTAACAACAGGCTAGCTCTTGCCATTAGCAAAAACATGGTCCTACAACCTGCAGGAGAATTACTACAGGCTTCCCAAGGCAGGCTAGAAATAGGTATTATTTTTAAAAGATAATACCTACCTTTAAATGATAATTTATAGATATATTCATTGTGGAATTGATGTCTTGTTTCTTCAAGAAAAATGTGTTTCTTTCTTCACTGTGTTTTCCAAATGTCTGCTTTAAAAATTACTTCCTTCATCTCCAGCCACCCCTTAAGGTCTCTCTTAAACAGGATTGGTTTAAACATAAAAATTGTGTGAAAGCCCGCAGGTGATCCTCATATCTGAAGACTGGTGCGATTTTTATTTTCTGGAATGCACTCCCCAAACACCTCATCTGCCGTGTTGAATTTTTTCATGCAGGGGAAAGAAGTGGCGCTCCTTTATAAATTGTTCTGCCTTCAGTGACTCGAAACAAACTACGAGAAGCCACATACACTCAGGTACTGGTGTACCTAAAGGTGTAAATGAATGCCTACATGCTTAAGAGAACAGCTCCTTTGACTTAATTTGTGTGTGTTGCTCGGGGAGTTAGCACAGACATCTTTTCCCAATCCTCAATCCTTGCATGACAGCACAGTTCCTAGGAAGGACTTGTGTACAATTTAAAGGCTGGGGCAGAAGACCATTTCTGTCCTTGTCTAAGTCTCACACTCCAGGTCTGGCCTTTGGCCAATCTCCTGATTCCTCCTGCCTCCATGCTTGATTAGTGATACAGCAGTAATGCTGTCTCTCTTCTTCCCTCAGCTGTTGAGAGAATAAATTTATTGATGTTTGTAAAGTAGTCAAATATGATGACTGGGGCATATATATTCTTTGCTCCTAGGGGAGCAGTTAGTTAAATGCACACAGGGCACAAAGACTTTATAAAATATGAAGCCTCTGTGAATTTATTCCTTTTAATTGTATTCCATATTGTATTTTTGAGTACCGTCTTGTAGGATGGTGCATAATCTTTAATGAATACAAGACTGTAAGGTCTCCTTTGGATTTAAATTCTAAGTATTTGCATAAATTTAGCTCCATAAAATTATTTTATTGGCAAATCAAAATGCACACACAGATGTACCTTTCAGAGCTTAATTTTGTAAACAAGGCATCATATTCTGCTCTCAGTGAAGCTGGCATAACTCTACAGTAACGTCAATAGATTTACTTGAGATTTATATTTGGGTAACTGAGAGCAGCATTTGGCCTAAAGACTCCAGAGTGAGAAGCATATAATTAGTCATCTGCCCAGCAAGTGCAGTCTACTCAGAAAATTTACAGCTAGAATAAAAATTTTTCACTAGTCAATTTTTAGTCTGCTTTAACATCCACATTTTTCATCCCTATCTTATTCTTTTGTTAGTTAAATAAGATTTTTTTTTTTTTCCCTTGCACATCAGGAAGCTCAGAGTCCTGCTTCTTCTAGAAACAAAGTCTTGCTGCGATTTTTACGTGGACAAAGCACTATCAATTTGGTTTAGTAAGAGATTATGCACAGACAGAGCAACAGTCTAATCAGGGTCTCAAGAGCTTTGAAATATTAAGCTTGATTTCTGTTGCAAGTTACTCACGTTTTCTTCTTTTCTGATGAAGACAATTTCAGTAAAAGGAATATCTTAAAGATGGCTTCACCTCTTTAAGATCACTACAAAAATTCCCAACTGATAAATAGTATATTGTGACTGTCAGTCAACTTCAAGTGAGTATATACACATATTCTACATTACCCTAACCTTAATATATGATGAGTAGTTATTTTTCTGTGTGCATTGCAGAGAGAGTTTTCTGTTGGAGCAGCAGTGTACAGTCACATGCCACAGTCTGGAGCTGTTACCTACCACTCTTTAATCATTTGGTAGCTCTGGCTGTCCAATATTATCTGACCTTCAGTTTTTCTTCCAACAGCAGATGCTGGGGCTTACAGTTTTAATTTCTTTTAGCCACTAAAACAAATATACTGGTGGGGCTCAAAATTTGAAATTAATATATAATATATATTAAAATTATATATTTAATGTAAATTTAAAATAGTGTAATATATAATCAATTAAAAACTATATATATGTAAAGGCTAAAGGCAAAATCATAAAATAAAACCTCCTTGAAAAATCCAAGATTAAACCCTTTGAGCATTTTGTTGAAGTATATAGTGGCTACTACAGGCTAATGAAAACACATTTTTAAATGCCTGCTAAGGATACTAGGTAGAATAAATATAATGGCCTTATCTTCCAAAATATAGTGTTGATACAGAACTATTATAAGTACAGTGCATTAACACAACCAGCACTAATGGTGACCTTTGCTTTAAGCAACACTTGCTGAATCTGAAATAATATTTCTCTCTGGAAGCAGGTTGTGTTTTCCAAAGAGGAAGGACAATCAGGCAAAAGAGGTAGGAGCCAACCTTTGCCATGCCGGGGCAGGTTGTAAATAAAGGCAACAGAACCTGGGGGTTAATCCAGAATCATACCTGGGATGGTTGTTCACTCATGATTTTGTTAGTATTTTTCATCAATAAGGCATTATAAAAGAGGTTATTAAAAAAAAAAAAAAAAAAGACAAAAACACTATGCATGATCAAGCACTTCCTGAACTTAAAGTTGATATCTTTGACACATTTTGGATTCAATGTTCTTCACAATTTGTTTATGTGACAGGGTGGAGGGGTTTGTTCTGTGGTCAGAATCAGCCTTAAGCATTTCCCATCCTGAGCACTGAGGATACACACTGGAGAATATTGGTACTAAAAACCATTTCCTAATGGACTTTTTCTTCCTTTTTTTTGTTTGTTTGTTTGTTCTCTATCACCCACAGGTTGGATAATCAGCATAGTGAGACCTCTGGGATCTGCTGGGATCTCAATGCAAGTCAGAGAGTGATGTTGGGACAAAAATCTCATGGATCTCTCTATCCTGCAATATACAGTCTGTCCCTGCCTGTTCCCAGGAGGGAGAACACTGAGGAGAAATTGTTGAGGACGAACACTTCAGCACATGAACTGCCTTGTCTCATAGTAAGCTTCTCTTAGCAATGCTTCCAGCTGTCTTGGTCTGCAGGCTCCTTGCTCGTCATTGTTGCAGAGCTCCTACCTGGCGTCAAAACTGCATGGCAGACATTCTTATTTCTTGTGTATGCAGGGTCTGACTCCTTCCCTGTGTTAATTAAACTATGACATTAGCAAAAGTCCATGGCAGGTGATGATTGTTTTGCTGGAGGTTGGGTGAATCATAGAATGGTTTGTGTTGGAAGGGACCTTAATCATCTAGTTCCATCCCCCACACACACCCTGCCATGGGCGGGGACACCCCCCACTAGACCAGGTTGCTCGAAGCCTCATCCAGCCTGGCCTTGAACACTTCCAGGGATGGGGCACCCACAGCTTCTCTGGGCAACGTGTCACAGTGCCTCACCACCCTCTCCAGGAAGAATTTCTTCCTTATATCTCATCTAAACCTACTCTCTATTTAAACCCATTACCCCTTGTCCTATCACTACATACCCTTGTAAAAAGTCCGTCCCCCACCCTGGCTTCCATGTTGGCCCCTTCAGGTACTGGAAGGTGCTATAAGGTCTCCCCGGAGCCTTCCCTTCTCCAGGCTGAACAAGCCCAACTCTCTCAGCCTGTCCCCATGGCAGAGGTGCTCCAGCCCTCTGAGCATCTTCGTGGCCTCCTCTGGACTCGTTCCAACCGGTCAATACTCTTCATGTGTTGACGGTCCCAGAGCTGGATGCAGCAGTGCAGGTGGGGTCTCACAGGAGTAGAGTAGAGGGGGAGAATCCTCTCCCTTGTCGTCCTAGTCAAGCATAACCATAGGATTAGTTAGTGGTGGACTAATAGTTCTCTTGCTAATGATGAAACAGAATGAGTGAGCTCTCACTTGGGGTAGAGGAGGTGGCTCTGTGCAAGACTTCTTATAAAGCAAGAAAGTAAACCGGGAGCACTTGCATCTGCTACTTACCTGCTAGGAGTTTGTTATCCTGATAAACACGGGCTACCTTCTTTTCATTTCCTTTTCAGTCAAGTCATCACCAGATCCTGAGGGAAAAGTAACTCAACAAAGGGGAAAATGTAACCAAAATCCCGAAAAGTTTTCTTGACTGTTTTCAAAGGCAAACCTTTCTCTGTAGTCTGGAGTATACAGCTCAGCACCCATAGGGTTGTTTACTGGTGGGAAGAATTATTTCATCAGGGCTTGTTGGCTTAAACATAACCTTATCACCCTCAGGATGCAGATTTGACCTCAGTAAATTTGGAGATTTTGGAGCTTTGTGATGCTCTAGTTGTTACTTTAAAATTCATCCTCTGATATGTGCCTGTTATAAGATGAACAACCACACACCAAAGGGGATAAGTGGGACCTTTTAGTGAAATAATGTTGAGGGATTTGTTCAAAAGAAACTCTGGACCATTGACATTGTTTTTATATTTGTGCCACAGTTGTAAAAGCAGAACTGTGGCAACGTACCTGTGATCGTGCACTACTCAAAAGCCTGTGTCACAAGAGATACTCCATAAGGAGGCAGAAGTATAATTTCCCAGATCCCACAGATACCCAGCTCACCCTGTGGGGTTGTGACTTGCAAAACCTGCATATTCACTTCTCAAAGCAGAACGTTCTGTTTATTCAAGCTAATTTACTCAGTGACTGTTCTCTAGTCTACAAGGTTAGATACGTCTGCCATAGAGACAGCCCTGTTTGTGCTGTGCTATTCATCGTGCCCCGTCTCTGATATTGAATAGGTCATGACCTGTTTGTAGGGTCAGTGAAATACGAATGGCAGGCCTTATTTTTATCTGCTGACGCAGTGGGTAGTGTCATTACCTGCATTACATTAAGCAATATTCAAATGCAGCCCCTGCAACAAGATTGTCGTGTTCCAAACTGACCATCTTTAAAAAAAAATTTCAGAGCTAAGCCTTATAAGGGGAAATACTGTTCCTATTTCTGTGCATGAAAGTCCTAACATGGACCAGATGGTAAATATTTGGTAAATGTTGATAAATATTTGAATAATTTGATCATAAACATTTGAATGATTGGATAAACAATAACTGCGTAGGAGATACTACATTCTGTTGGCAAAACCCCATTATGAGTTTGTAGATCTTGTGTGTTCAGGGCTCCATATATCAGAAGCCAGGAGAGGAAAGTCCTGGCTTAAACATTTCACAGAGATCCATGATACCAAAGCAGGGGTATCTTTGCACTGCGCGACGTGAGGAGGCTCCGCTCCGCCCAGCCTGTCCTGGCCACGGCGGCTGCCGAGGGACCCGGCGTTGCCCTGGGCGACGGGACGCCGCGGCCGCACGCAGCCACCTGAAAGAGACGGCAGCGGCGCACGCTGGGGTCCTCCCTTTTTATGAGGTCAACATTTTATGAATTCTGACAAAATCTTTCTGTCATTCTACCTAATTGAGATTTTTCAAATAGCTCCATTACTCTTAAAGCACGAGGCAATTCATTGTGAGGTGTGAACTGGGATTGGCAGCCTCCTCATCCTGGCAACTGTGTAAATGCATGGATTTCTGTCCTTAGAGAAGACACTAGCCATTCTGGGCAGCCAAGGAAGGTTAAAGAAAGGGCTGTCATCTCCATCTCGCAGATGAATGTCAGTGTGGGGAGACGGACAGTCTTACTCTGTGTTCACACGGGCTCTGCACCAAAGGTGGTACGTCCCCCCACTGCTTCAGTACTGAAATCAAATTGCCCTTCCTCTCTAGTTCTGACCCAGAAGGGATCAGTCAGGACCTTTATATGACATAAACCATGTCAGGACTTCACATTAACAATCTGATATTGTTCCAGTAACTTCAAAGATCAATTTAGGGTGCGTCACTAGTCAAAAGACAGACAAGGTCCCTGGTCCAGGCACCTGATGGTGTATTGATTCAGCAAACACTTAAGTGCTAGTTCTGCAAAAAGACTACTTCCCTGTGTCCCCTGCAAGAATTTGGAGACAGTAATGATACCATGAGATGATGCTTATTGCAAAACTTGGGTGGCATTCCTAATGGAGCTTTAGTGGGGTCTTCAAGACCTTTATGTTCAAATTACCAGTACTCTATGACAATTGAAAAAAATCTGCCCTTGGTACGGCCATGTTGGCTGTCACCAATCACCTCCTCATTTCCCATGTGCCTCAGCATAGTTTCCAGGAGGATCTGTTTCATGATCGTGCCAGGCACAGAGGTGACGGTGACTAGCCTGTAGATCACTGAAGCCTGAAAGGGCGACACAGGCTGTGACCTGAGAGCAGAGTGCTAAATACCCTGCTGGGATTAGGCTAGGTTTCTTGAGGAATGATATACTTTAGTCACCATTAGCATCCTGCACACCTTTAGTTGAAGAAAAAAAAAAAAAAAGGAAGGGGGCAGGGAGCAAAAGAAACATTTCACTGCTACATTTAAGCTGTGCTACGATGGATCAGCTTTCAATCTCTTCTGTGATAATAACCTCAGAAAGAGAGAAAAACATTGTGAAAATGATTTGGACAAAGTGTGTGTATAGCTTGTTACAGAAAGGGCTATTATTTCTCACCGCATGTGTACTTACCATTAGAAAAGTTTTAAGGATAATACAAAAAATGAGGTGACAGCTGCCAAAGGCATTTTAAGATTAACTAGCATAATTGCACTTCCAGATGGAGGGAAGTTCAGAAACAACTTGATATTTTCTGACCTTAGGGTGGTGAAGTTGATGTGTTCAGTGTCTGGAAGAAGCATTTACTTCTTCGTTCAGTAACTGTACCTTTATTCCGTCCCCACTTGCCAGTTCACTGCCGCGGCAGTGGCATTGGCATGGCATCTGGAGGGAGCTGTTTGTCTGTTCTGTGAAGATAAGATTGCACTGTGGAGGATGCAGAGCAAGGGCAGGGGAATTGAGACAAGGGAATGGGGCAGCAGGTATAAAAAGTGAGATGAGCAGAAGCACCTGCTTCTCAAATGAATCCCCGTGCTTGCAAACTGATTAAAAGCTGAGCTGTTTTCTTTATGGAGGTGAGGAAGAGGGCAAAGTGGGACCCCACCAAAGGCGATAAGGAAAAGTGCTTTTTTTTGGATAGCTAAGAGTTTAGATAAGATTATTCTTTTGAGAGAAGCTTCTTTGGTCATTGTGGGGAGGTGAAGGCTGATTCCCCAAAATCCCTTCTGTGCTGAGTGTTATTCCGTTCAGTTAAAAAGCTCTTCTTCATTTCCAAAGAAAGCCTGTGTCCCCCCTTGACATATAATTACACATCTTGCTTACAAGTGGCCCGCTTTTAGGGACACCATACACCAGGGTCTTTGATCAACCCCAAAATTAAATCTATTCATTGCCACTTAGAATCAGATATTAAGGCATTTTAGAAAAGAAGTGATTACTCAGAAATTCTGTCTGTTGTTGCATGACCATGTTAATATATGTGAGAGCAGAACACAGGTGAAGCAGAACCAATACCTCAATGTCCTTCGTGCACTTATTTCACCCTGGGTTTTGCCCTCCACAGCGCATGACACTAGCTGCTTTCTACCAGTCATTCACCAGCATCATGTGTCGGGTACCATGGGTGAATAGACACAGGCACAGGGAGTGGTGTGAGCCTGGGGCTACTCATACAGCAGCAAGGATCTGTTTGTGCCATCGTTCCGCAAGGGCTATGTTTCCACAAGATGGGTTCCCGGTGCAGAGCGCATGATCACCGAAGAGGTGCTGCAGTCCCTCTTTTTAGGTGTGGGCTGCAGCAATCCCTAGCTGTTGTGTTTAAGGTAAACCAGTGTTTGCATCCCAGTTATGGTGCACATAACTCCTACTGAGACCAATGTTTCTTTTCCAGTGATAGGTTTTGAAAGAAGTATAATTTGTGTAAATCCTGTTGCATTTTTAAAAGTTATAATTGGCATATATCGGTGCTCCAGTTCACTGCAAATATAATCAGTTAGGAATTAAAGGGTTCTGCACTCATTAAGTCTGGACCTCTGGCAGAAATACTGTAGAAAATATATATTCATGTATGTGGCTCCTAAATGGTATACATTTGTCATCAGTGAGGGTATTGTGGAAACTGCTCTGCTGACAAGACTTCCTGGTCTGTTCTCTGTATCTCATGGTCAAAAGGGAGTGTGTCTTTGGATGCTCTCAGATAATTAGGGAGGAGAAACATAAAGGTCTAATTAGCCTACAATAATTAATGGTCAACATTAGAAGATTCCTTAGTATAACATTGGAAAAATTACACATTTCAAGAATGAAACCAACCCCTCTATCCTTCTATTTTTGGAGTTAGTTTTGTTTTGGTTTTAAAGTATTACAACTGATTATGTAGTGTAAAGCAATGCTCACGGCAAACAGCTTTGGAAAAAATCACAGGAAGTCTTTGAGTTTCCGGCAGTCATTGCAGGATATTAGGCAGTAGAAGCATAATGGCAGCCCTTTGAAGTGGTATGCATTTATAAATATTTCTTTTTTTTTTAATAATATTCTGAATAAAATTTGAAAGTCTATTGATCATTATTTTAGACTTTATATGAGCATCAATAAAACGTAATCATGTTTCATTCTAATACTTAGACACCTTGAATATTAAAGCAGGTAACAGGTATAATTTTGAGCTGATATTCACTTCTTTCACTAAGGTAAAACATTTTATTCTGAGTTGCATGGTTTTTTTTGTTGCCTTACAATTATAAGGTTTTTGATGAAAGAGGCAGAGGCACCCTTGGATTGAAACTTAAACAACAAAATTTTGGTGCGAGGTAGATTCCAGCATCACCTCTGGCTGCTGTGAAGTGTGCCACTCCTAAGTGCTCTGCAATTGTGTAAGAAATTGAACAGTATTAGGTGATCCGGTCATCTGAAGGCTATTGCATAAAGCATTAGTAACAACAGAAATTGTACTGATCTTGTACCATGTTCCGATTTTGAATTTTATGCTGCAGATACCTATCTTTATAGTTACGCTCTGAGTTATTTAATCACAAAGTACAATGTTATTTTCAAAGATTAAAGAGGTTTCTAAATCCTTTCTAAAGCACCTTTGAAAAAAAGCATCAATGAATTTTATGAATAGCAAATATGTGAATCTATAATGCTTTTCCAAAAATTACAATACCATTATGGTATTGGTATTGTTTAACAAAGCATAAGAGAAATCTGAAGACTATTTTAACATAATTTTATTCTTCATTTTAAAAATTCATGATCAACTTTCATTATTTCTACTCCCTGACCATTATGAAAAATGCAAATTATTTCAATTCACTTATTCAAATTTCACATAGAAAGGAAAAAGTATTGAATCCTACTGTGCTCTGAGTGACCACAGACAATTTTCATAGGAGCATAGCCTCAGTCAGGATTCTAAATTTGGCTTGAGCTTTTTAATTAAAATGTGCAGACTTTCCTCCCCAACAAAATGACAAGGGCCAGAATCAAAGTGTATGGCTCATGACAGTGAGAATCCTTATGACGGTGTGCCACGTTTTATAGGGTGCACATTTATCCCTTTATAATGCAAACCTCACAAATCCACACCTCATCTTTATGAAGCTTTATGTACTGTATATGCAGACACGAAAAATAAAAAGGCAAACCTGAGATTTCATTCCCCAGGTGTTCTCATTGTTTTTAGAGAAATTCTAGAAAATGACACTCAAGAATCTCATTAATGAGTGGGACTGGCAGGACTGTTAAAGCTTTCTTTGGACTGCTGATATTCATGGGGCTTGCTCACAGCTTCTGCTTTCTGCTCTTGTGACCACTGTGTACTCATTTTCAATTTTCATTCTTTGCATTCTACACAATCCATCCCTCTATTGCTAAGATTATTCTTTTCCTCTGCCTTTAGAGGACTTCACCGTACTAGCACAGTCCTGGCCTTTCTACCCACCAGACAGACACTCCTGACTCCACCGCCCTGCTTCTTCCCGCTTGTTTTTCTGCATTTCACCCCTGTGCTTTGTTTCTTCTGCAGGAGAAGCAGGATGGTTCCCTGCCTAGCCATAGCACATCCCTCAGACACTGCCAGGAGCTGAGCCTGTGCCGAGCTCACCATAAGAGGGTTGATGAAGTGAGCACTGACTCGCGTCCTCAACAGAGCGGTTTGCTGAGGTCCTTGGAGGAGGAGACAGCTTTCAGAGGGGTGTTTGCAGGTTTTCCCTGCTACCACTGTCTCTCACCCAGAAACATTAAGCTATATGAAATGTCAAGGAGGCAAAAGGTAGTTGTTTTGTGTCTTTTTCCCACTTATAATGTCTGGGCATCTTTGTATGCTACACTTGTTCTGTTGGGGTTTTTTTTTTTTATTATTATTATTGGGTTTTGTGGGTTTTGTTTGCTTGTTTGGGGTTTTTTATTATAATTTTTACACATCTTTTTATTGTCTACTATTTATTTACTGAATAAATAAGGGGGGAAAACAGTCACAGACTTCAGGTAACCTGCTCACCAGTAAGAAAAGATTCACAATCTGTTCTCTAATGACCTGCAGTCAGTAGGAGTTTTGCATTACAGCCCAGCATGACAGCATGGCATATCACCGTATGACTGGCAGTGTCTGCTTCGGGCACCATTGGACAACATGAATGAATCAGAGGAGCACGCCATATACCCTCCAAACTGTTGTGCAAAAATTCAGGGTTTACAGTTTCCTCTCCTGAAAAGAGAGAGTTTACCAGCTGAAGCTGTGCTAAATTATGGAAGAGAAAATCAAGTGCTATAATTGTGGGTGTTTATCACAGTTACAGTTTTTTTCTATTCATGGAAATTTGATCTGAACAGGGTAAATCTGTGCCCGCAATACAAATGAGATCATTTGCAAACAAAGTAAATGGAAGACACACTTTTTCAGGCTTTGTTTTATAACTCTTCAGTTCGAGGAACTAGACTTCCGTTTATATCTTTCTCATGTGCTTTCATGTCAATGCAAACACAGTGTATAATAACACTTCAATTAAAACAGTTTTTGTTTGAGTAGGAAATTAAGATAGCAAAACTCAACTGACCCCTAGTCATGGTTGTAGATTTGCAGAGCAGGTAAGGAAAACCCTGGAGGATGGTGTAACTCCAATTAATATCTGTGATGGAATTCTGTCAATAATAGCATGGGGGTTCTTGCAATTTGTTTTCTCATACTAGGACAACAAACCTTCCCAGCAAGTCCCAACACCTTTACACCACCTGAATAGCATCCCTTTCAAAGAACTGGACCTTCCCCTTGGTATGTGAGGAATATTCCTGTGAAGGAATAAAGAATATACCAAACCCATGCATCCTTGGGTAAGTGCTATGCTAGAGTGTGGTGTACATAAGCTAAATTCCACTGAAAGATAAGGGAAGGGTCAGTGAGCAGCTTCTGGGAATAGGGAATGTGTAACCAGAGCTATTGAATATTGTTAGAGTTCTTGCTCTCTTCTCCAGGTCCTGGTGGTACCTAGAGAGCAGCTTTGTAGACAATGACAACTTCCTCACCTCTCCAAGCCCCTTACTCTTTCCCCTCTTTTCTCCTACCCAGAATGTAAGTAATCTCATCTATAACCATTTATGCAAGCTGGGTCTTCTGGGACTGAGAATTAAGTTCCCAGCTGAGCAGAAACTTGCTAAGCCTTCAACTGGAAATGGAGCATGTGCTCAGTTTCTTAACTAAGCTAGTTTCACACAAGCAAGAGATGCTTTCAAAACTCCTTTTGTTGTGCAGTAGCTTGAACTGCAAACGTTGTTGCTGGACTGCCTACAATTTGTCTGGCCCCTGAACCGGAGCATACTATCCACAACTGACCTACATATGAAGGAGGGATAGGTGTTTCACCATGATGCCCAAAACAGTGAGGATGCTGGGGGCCAGCAAGAAACTGGGAGAGCATCACAAGTCCCACCAGTGCCTGCAGCGGGGCTCTGGCACAGCCCTGTGTCCAGCCAGGGCCCTCGAATCCCCTCCCAGAGAATCAGCATTTACAAAAACTCTTTGAAACAACCCAGCAGCACAACTCTCTTTTTAAGATGATTACCCGGAAGAGCAGGAGGTGGTAATAGCTGGGCCACGAATGGGAAAGCAATAAAGGTTTAACGGGACCAGAGAGTGGTGAAAACAGAGCATGACTCTGATTGCTAGGCAGCGTTGTGAATGGGAAATGCAGCCCTTGGCTTTCTGAACCTTGTGCTTTCCCCTGTTTGTGCTTTTTTGTTGGTGAAGAAATTAGGCTCCGTTACCATTTGGGTATGTCTCCCTTTTTCTGCAGCCTGTACAACTGACTACAGTGTATGTGCACACAGGTTTACCTACTGGGTTTCGGTTATCTCTCAGATTTTCACATGAGAAGGTTGCCTGTTTCCTCTCAGCCCATCACAAAAAAATTATGCAGTAGTTTGTGCTTTAGGTTTAGGAGAGCAGTCAAGGGAAGAGTGCACATCTGCCTCCTCTCTGCCCTTTCCCACCCAAGGAGCTGATGTCTGGTCTGCTTGGGCTGATTCTCATTGGCATAACTTTAACCTAAGATTACCTCTGCTGTCTAAGGGAAACTCCAGTGTTGTTTATTTGTTTGTTTTCTTCAGAAATGGTAAACATCTAAATGGCTTCATTCTATAATTTTCAAATAACTTGTGTCCTTGGTTGCAGGTTAGTCAGTCACATTTTCTTTTCCTCCCTTTTGTATTCTTTCATACAATGCCTTGTTTAAGAATGTTAGGGAAAGAACTGATTATCAGAAACCACACTGTAAAATGAGGAAGACTTGCTGCCTAGTCTAGTAGGATGTGAGCCTAAACCACTTTTCCCTTTAAAGAAAAATGTCTTTCACACACATAAGGAAACTTTGACTTATTCAATTTTCTTTGCTGCAGAATATCCCTCATTATTGACCCATGCTGCTACACTTTTGTTATAAATCATCACCGGAGTGGGAACATCAAACTGTGATATACAGCTCTATTCAAATCACACTCTCTTTTCTACTTCTGAGGAGCTTGCTTGTTATGGAGACTTACAAGTTATAAATAGGACAACATGTAATGAGCTTCATGGCAAAGATATGCCAGAAAATATTTTCTCAGTGGGGAGAGAACCTTTGAAAAGAGCTTTTCGATTTTCCTGCTTCGGTACATATTTCTGCTGTGCCCTGTCCCCAGTATCCAAAGACAGGTATCCAACTGGGGCAGTAGGACTCGAGTTGTCAGAACTTGCTGTTCCTTTCCCCCGCTTTGCAACAGCCCTTAATGCAGCATTACAGTTTGCTCACGTGCAGAATACGGAATTTCTCCTAAACTGGGTTATAATTTGAGGACCTGGGCAAAGCCAGCTTGAGATAGCATTTCCACACAGGACAAGGGCTGTCTCTGTCAGCATAAAACATCTTTGAAGGTGTTTGAAGCGTCATCGTGTCTGAAGCAGAGGAGAAAACTAGTTGTGACTTGGAGTTAGATTCCTTAACCTATCTGCTCTTTCTTGTTTCTTCAGACGTCCCCTGTGAGGACTGTGGAAGGCAAACCTTCCCCCTGTTTAGCAGTCTTCATTTTCTCTGCTACAACTGGTACCACAGTCTAAGCCACAGAGGAGAAAACAGGGAAGGGAAAGATTGGTCCTAGTGCCCCAGAGGGGATGAAGGCTGGCTGGGGCTCAGCGATGGAGCATGGGTACAGCAGTTATCTGGGGTAGTTTAACAACCGCAGTGAATGCAGACACAAACCATCTTCCTTGCACGCGTGGCCCGCGGTGAGGTATGTGGCAATCTTACTGCACAAGAATGTTGCGATTAGCTTTGTGGTCAGCTTTAATAGCTGATGGACAGTGAGAGGGGCACAGGAGAGCTGCATTCTGGTCCTGACATTGCCACTGGCTTGCTGAGTGACCCTGGACTTGTCACTTCATCTGTCTGGGGCAGTTTCCCCCTCACTCTGTTTTTTTATCATCGTGAATCTTTGATGGCCTCTTGCTGTGTATTGTCATCTTCTCACTCTTAACTCCCGTTGTACCTGTGGTCTCCCAGTGCTGCTATAATCTCATAATTCCTCATTTTCGTAGTGGTACTACTACTGTTGAATACAGATCTGTATCGTTGTATTACCGCTAATAGATCATTCACTACACTGTTCTTCCAAGTTCCTGAAAAATTTTGTGTGAAGCAGTAAATAGGAGTAAGGAAGTACTGAAAGTATTGTAGATTGTCTGGCAATGTGAAGTAAGTAAACATAAACCATGGAACAATAAAATCTTAATTTTTAATGCTTTTCTTTTTTCTGGTTTTGTGATGAATTTTATTCCTTCCCCTTAAAGTTCTAGTGGCGGTTGGCTGTTACACACAGCCTCTATTAAGAGAACATACTTTGTTGCTATAGCAATTCTTTCTCACTCTGATATTTTATTGCACTTAGATGCTGCTGGGGAAAAAAAAAAAAAAGAAAAAAAAAAAAAAGAAAAGGCAGCAAAACCAAAACGCAACCAAAAAAAGCATCACTGACCTCCTCACAAATGGTCAGCCTCCCTGATCTCTTATTTCTGAGCAGCTTTCGACTATATCTCACAGCAATCTATATTCTGGTAAACACTTTGTGCTAGGCACTATCTAGAAAGGTTTATCATTGCTCTATAAGTGGCATACTGCACACAGCAGGACACGCTGCAGCTCAGTGTCTGACATAGCAGATATAGATTACTGTTAAGATAAATTCATCCTTTTTGATCTGAACATTTCACCAGCTCCAGTCTGAAGTCTTGATATCACCCTGTCAACCAAAGGGGATGTTTTTAAGCAGGGGAAGAGTTATCAAAGGTTTCCTCAAAGTTGCTTTTAGAATAGTTTCTACAAGAGCAAAAATATATATTTATTGAGGGTGAATGTAGGGCTCATCAAAAGTGCTAGTCTAAAATCCCTGTAGACATAAGGCCTCTGCTCAGCATCAGATACTGAACAGAACCTTCAAGGTTTTTTTCTGTTCTGTCAAAACCAGATGCCTAAATCTTCAGCTAATTAGGCAAGAAAAGGTCATTAATTCTGTCTTCCGCTGACTGCAGGCGGCTGCACTCTCTCACCCAGGACACCAGCAGCATCCTCCTGGGACTAACCGTTTGTACGGGGCCGGGGCTGTCTGCGCTCCCCTGGCCATGTAACCCAGCCTGGGAATTGGAGAGGGAAGCTCCGTGGGAGGGAAGCAGGGAGAAGCTAAGCACAGCTCTCTCGTCCCACCTGCCCGGGTGCTCAAGGTAGCACCATTTACGTGGGTAAGACACTGACTAGAAACAGTTGTTTCCATCACACCGGGGACATGGCCAACGCATCCCCGCTCCCAAGGGAAGGGGAGAATACAAGGTGAACAGCGCTGGGAGAGACCCTTCCCCTGCCCTCTGCCCAGCTGGGCAAAGCAGATGGGGTGGGAGGGAGCAGGAGAGGGCTGTCCTCAGCCCCAGTAGGTCCTGGGGACTTCTGCCCCTAGAATGCAGCATCCGGAGCAGCACAGAAGGGTGGCTGTGATGGAAAGATGTAAAGAAACATTTCCATCATCAAGGCCGGGAGAGCCAGTGTAGCTCTTACCAATGCTGGCACAGCCTCTTGCCTCATTTTCTTCACCAGCATGGCAACTCATCAAGCAGACACAAATGAAAAAAAAAAAAGAGCTATTTCACAGCTATTTCGCAGCTGTTTCACTGGCTGTGACACTTCGGGTAGTTGGAGGGCGAGGCGTGAGGGTGTGATGGAGGGAGGCAGTGTGCGAGGTCGTGTGCTGCAGGACTGAAAGGCAAGGGGGAGAGCCCAGAGGAGCAAGCTTTGCTGCTTGCCTTGCACTGCACGCTTGCCTCAAACAGAGTTACCTTGTCAGGCGCCTGCTGTGCATCCCACAGCGTGGTCTGGGTGCAGATGGATGTCTTCGGGGGGACCCGGGGGCAAAAGCAGCAGCCGTGCATGACAGCAGTGCAGAGGGAATTCAGAGGGACCTGGCAGGCTTTGAAATGGAGCCCTTGGTGCTCACACTGCCACCTTCACGGTGGGCATCACTGTGGCTTTGGAAATGGACTGGGACCTACCGACTCATTTCCTGGGGAGAAACCCGTAAGCATCAGACAGCAAACCAAAACTGAACACATGGCTTGCAGCTTGGGTAGATTTGAATCATGGGGCTGCATATGACTGATTGTCGTCAGTCAGGCCCATTAAATCAAAGCATTCAAATTCCACATTCCATTTTCAGCCTGAGGTTATAATTGTCTTTATTTTGTCAATGTACATATATATACAAGGGGAGAATTTATGAATAATCCTAACTCAGTTTACTTACTGTTCATAGCACAGATAGATAGGTGTGTGTTGCCTCATTATCACAACAAAGCCCTTGTTATTTAGGTGCTTTCAATTTTGGCAAATACAGGCAAGCTGAAATTTTGCATGCTTGGACTCAGTCCATAGGCAGAGCTTTTGGAAGTACAAAGTAAAGTACATTCAATGATCCTTGAATTGTGTGTGCTTCAATTACATATATTCCCCCCCCAAACCACAGCATGTTGTTGTTTATCCTTGTAGTAACATCAGAATGGGTGAGCTGAGTCATTTAGACTGTCTTGTTTTGTAAATCTTAAAAAGATTTACAAACAGAACTGAAAACCGATGAAATTTTGAAATAAAGTGCTTGTCACGCTAAAACAACGCATCTTTTTCCAGGATTTTTTCCCCCAGATATACACAGGAGGCTAAGGAGATTGACTCCATGGTTTAAAATATTTGAGCTTTTGTGAGATCCTATACATTGCTTTGCAATGGCAAGAACTACTGCTGTAACCTCACTAGCAGCCATGCAGCTCCCAAGGAGACCCTTTCCCCAGGAAAACAAGTCTTTGGTGTTGAGTTCCCTGATGGAAGATCTTTTCTGTCCCAGAAGTCTTGGCTGGCTTTTAGCGTTCAACAGAGACTGGCCATTAAAGCCTTGAGGTGAGGGGTTTTAACTAAGCTGCAGCTTGCTCAATCTTTTCCAGCTGGTAAAATATTTTAACAGCTGTTACTTTATAGTATTCATAAGGGTGGATCATGTCATCCCATCAAACAAGCCCTACTGAAGCTCAGAAATCCATAGACAAGGGTATGTTTTCTGCTCACCAGCGCATGGTCGAAAGGAAGAGCATGGCCCCGGAGTGGGGGTCTGCTCCCACTTCCCATTCTGGTTGGCTTCCACAAGTGTGTCTGCTTGCATAGCACGGTGCACCCTGAGTGTTATATCCAGCTCCATATGCAAAGCAACTAAACATAATTACTCGTGGTTTACAGAGACTGCAGCTTGCTCAAGACTAAAGGGGAAGGGGGAATGTGAATAACCAGGATTGAGATTTCTGCCCTTGTTCAGGCTATCTGATTTCCCAGAGTTAGCTTTGCTTTCCTGCTACATTCTCTAAAGAGATTTTTTTGTTTATATTTTTGGTGGGTAAATTCTAACTGAAATCCATAGGGAAAATTAACACCCTTCCCCCTTCAGATGGCAGCCATATTAAATAATAACACTGCCTACTAGGAAGGTCTGTCTACTATAATCTGCTGTGTAAGGATCATGAGATTTATGCTTCTTTGAGCAACTGGGAAGAATAGACTTTTAAATTAAATTTTTTTCATTTATGAGTTTATTTACATATCTCCTTAGAATTGCCAGAAACTTTCTTGTTGTGAATTTCCATGGGGGATATCCCTTAAAATAAACCCAACAGTGTTTGCAAGACCAGACCAAAAGCTCTGCTATTTTTGTTTCCTTTGTTTCTTGTCCAGCAAGGCAAGATTTACTTCGTATGTGGAATCTCATCAAAACCAACGTGCCAGCATTTATGGGGCTGATGACAAAATTCTTCACAACAATAAGTGGGATCAATCACACTCCAAAGAAGTAAGAATAATTTCATAATTCGGTATCAGCATTTCAGTATGGTGCCCATTGCAGCTGCAGACACAACCTGGGTGGGATCTGCTGCCTCCACGCACCTGGCCCACAACTGTGTCCCTGGCTTTGCCAACAGCCTCCCAGGCCGATCCTAGGTGAGCAGGGGTACCTCTCTCTGCTTTAGCTCATCACTGGAAAAATGACTGGTAATGGTTGCCCACCTCCAGATGTGCTAACAACTGTGATGCCTAAGGTGTCTGGGGAGGAGCCACACACCGTTTATCCATGGTCAGTGCTGTGCCATCTAATTGAGTTTCTTCACTGCTGTGTTCAGAGCAGGGAACATCTCTAAAGCACAACTTTGTCTCAAGGTCTTTCCACTCTGATTCTGCAAGGATTTGTTAGCAGCCGGGGATGTTATCCCACACACAAGTCCCCCAGCTTTGTTCACACCAAGAGAAAGCATCATCCTAGGAAACTTTCTGCTTGCAATGTGCCATCAGGTATTCCATGGGACGGGATGAGGCATGACCCGGATACCTTTATATCAAAAGCACAACTAAGGTGAAGTTTGCCCTTAGCTGGCTAACGAGGCCAAGTAAGAGTATAAAGGAGCAGTGTAACTCGCAGCAAGCACTGAGGCAAAGATCCTTAATAATGCCACGCCACAGCTGCAAACAACACCAGCAAGTGCCCAGGTGCCAATGGGTTTCATGCTAGATAATGCAGAGGTGATAAACTGAGGTTAATGCCTAAGTAATTAACGGTGAAGTATTTTTAATATGACAACTAACACTGAGCTATGACTACTGCTGTAGCGCTAACAGCTGAGCAGCTATATCATTATCTGTGTCATTTCCTGTGTCATCTTTTTAGTGTGAAATGTCTTTAATTTCAGTTTGCTGGAAGAGCTGTGAAGGGGCAAAGGAGTCAACGGAGATAAAATACCCACTCACCGAATGCACACTTCCATTTATACATGGTAGTACAGTATGAACAATGACCCATTATCAATCGCTTGAAGTAACTTACATGCTGCAGGTTTTTGTGCTCTATTCCAGAAACAATAACCATATATCTCCAAACCCTAGTGTATCCCTCTGTAGGAAAAGCAAGAAGAAATAACAGAAATTGTTTCCTCTTATAGCACAGAACATCCTGGTGTAACAGATACGCTGAGTGCACTTTGAAATGATGCTTACATAATATGAGGCTATGTTTACATCTCAGTACAGTCCCATCAAAAAACTTGTCTCTCTGTTCTGAACAAACTCTTTTAGCTGAATATTTAGAAGGTAGCTCCCTAAAACCACATTTCCATTTTTAAATGGTGTGAAGGAGCAAATGAAAATGGAAGGTGCAGTTCCAAGTTTTGAAAGGATATAGTAGTTTAAACCAGATCCACCACACTCAAATAATTTACATGTTAAACTTTCAAGTGCATTGACATGCAGAAATTCGGTAAACATCATGCAGGAACACACAGGAATGCAATTACTCCAAGCTACTGTTCATGTTGTTGGGCTGTTGTATCTATCACACGCTGACATTACTAACCATCAGTTTCCATCAGAACACGAATACCTGTTGCTGCAGCAACATAGGATCCAAATGGATTATGTTTGTCTGTTCAAATGTTTTTCTTGTTTTCTAGGGATTTGGAGCACAGTTTGTCTTGCTTTAATTTTTATGAGAGCTTTGGGGCTTTTTTCTCACCTGGCATGGTGAGGTATAGCAAGATTTCATTGATGATTATATACCCTATGCTTTTAGAGAAAATATTGCAGAAATAAAAATACTGTTTTATGAAGGCCTGCCTTTCTGCAGGTGCGGCACATAAACAAGGGTTCCCCAGACCCCATGATCAGGGACTCGGCTCAACCTCTGGGAGCTGCAAAAATTGATGGCTAGGAAATATGTGATTTGACTTCCTCAGGGCCATGAATTATCTGCTTAGTCATAACTTCTTGTGGCATAAATATAGGTGTGGGAGGTCTCCAATTTCCCATAGTCACCAAATAGAAACAAGTAGGAGTCGGCTGAGATTCTGGACAGATGAAAGCAGCTGAAAGAAGCTCGAACATGAGAGATTTATAGAGCCACTGATGCAGGACAGTTGGACTTTTGCATCCTCATCCCCGCAGCTGATCTGTGGCAGATGCCCAACCCTTCAATATTTTTAAAAACAAAATGTCCTCCTTCTATTCTGTTCTCCAGAAAAATTATTTTTCCAGTCACATTCAGGTGTCCAGTCATTATAATCTGCCCTAGCTCTTATCCTAAAGAATACGTAAAAGGTGGAAACAAAAGGGGCTTGTCTTCCCTTTACCCTTTTTAATACCGTGGGATTGAGATGAACATAAAGTGTGTTCTGAATTGACTCTTGTATCTGATGTGATCTTGTCTCCCATAATAAACTTCTGAGAATTCCTTGTTCTAAACATGCTTCTTAGTTGTGCAAAATGCATCTTTGAATATAGATGTTAAAATCCAGAAGCACTACTAGCAGGATTGAGATTCCTGAAGGCAAAAATAGGCAACAGTGAGAGAAGCGAGAAAGAAAATTGAGAGACGTTGGAGTGATGCCTGTGAACATTTAGCTGGTCTGTAGCTGGGCCACGTATTGGAAAATATGCAGTTTGAGCAATCAGTATTCTACTTCAGGGGATGAAATGAAATTTTTGCTCCAAAACTAATGTGTGAAATTGTTTCCTTATGTCAAATCTCACTTAGCATGTAAAGTCAAAAAAAAAAAAATCTGCTTGCAGAGGTTTTACTAGACTCTATGTGTGATCTCCCTTCACTGCTGTCACTGATGGAGAATTATTGTTACGTCTCTGCTGGCGCTTTCATAGGGGATTGCAGGTATACCTGCAGTAGTCACCTATTTTCTCATCCTGGAGATGAGAGGCAGAGTATGGCCTTGCACTCATACAAATAAACTTCCATCACCTCTCCCCTCCCCTGGACAAGAGCTCTCCATATCTGCCTGGGGACAGTCTCTCCCGTTGACCAGGTGTGAGCTAGCTGACCCCAGCCAAAACTGCGGGGGAGGGGGCTCAGAAACGACTGGATGAAGCCAAGTCTCCAGGTGCAGCACTGCTGGCGCATGCCTCTTGCTAGCCCAGCACCAGCTCCAACAAGCCATTTCAGTGAACATCTCCCAGCATAACCCGAAGGCTGCCCTCGGTTAGGCTACTGACTGACTGCATCCGTCTTGAGGGAGGTAGTAGAGGAGGGAGGTGGCTTTCTGCCCTCTTTATCTTCCTAAACACTTTGCTGATTGCAAAACAGATGAACTGCAATTTTCTCTCAAAAAGCTAAATTTCTAAAGGAGTTAAATTTTCAGCAGCAGCAACTCAATTTGTCTGCCATAGTGTGCAGGCACCGCCTTGAGATATCAAAGGCTTCATTTCAGCGGGCAGTCACTGATCGTTGTGGTCGTGCTGGAGGTGATCAGTGCTTACGAGTGTCAGAGCCAAGCTGTCTCAGATGTGACACCAAAGAGCTGAGGCAACAGAAATGAATAGTAATACTTGAAATCTGGGTCTAATTAATTTTCATGAAAGCAAAGCATAGTGCAGAGGTATGATATACTCTGTGTACTCTTGGTAACATTTTTTGAATGTGACCTACATTTTCTGTTAAGTTTTCGTACCTGGTGCTTCCTCTTCGCTTTGTGTTTCGAATGTGTGCCTGGGAAAACGTTCCTTATCTTTGTAATTCCTACAGCAGCGTGATGTGTACAGAAACGGGAAGGTGGTTTTAAAAAGGCTAACCTTGCAGTTAGTCGTGCAAAACAATTCCTGCCTAGAGTTGCTGTCTCACGTCCTTTGTGCCCCTTGTTTGCAATTCCCGTGTCATTTCGGTGAAAGCCAGTCCGGCAGTAGAGGACAGCGCTGACAGACAGGGCTCCTGTCCTGGTAATTTGTTGTCTTGATGCCCTGCATGGCCAAGTGGAACGAATACCCAATCATCAGTTCTACGATGGGCTCTTGCTGAGCTCACCGCAAGCTGTGGGAACTTGAGAGGAAGCTCACCAGGATCACTTAGCCCCTTGCTGGTTTGCAGTTTGGGTGGGGTTTTTTTGCTTAAAAGCAAAACAAAAACCACAGGAATCCCGACGACAAATGTTTCCCTAGATTCAGCAGGTTTGCCAGTGCGATGAGCTTAATTAAAATTAACAGAGCATTTTAATTATGTTGTAGTCTTTCTCTCTAATGGGTTGCCCTTGCAACCTGCCTTAAATGAAGCCGTGTGGTGCATTTTGGAGACCAATTTGTGCTTCTCTGCAGATGGTGGTGCATGTCTATCAGCCAGTTGTTTGACCCACTGCTGCGAGCCAGAGACAGGGGGAAAGCTGTTGCCCGCTGTTGTTGCCTTTGCAGAGGGTAAGCCATCTGCTAGAAGTGGTACCCTAATACCTCTGCAAGGGCTCAGCAGGGAGCTACAGCCACTATCATGTCTGCCCACCTTTGACCGAGCCAGTGAAGAGCCCCAGTCTTCCCTTCTCCATGACCGTGCTCTCCTGGGAGGAACTGCTTTGGTCTTCAGGGGGTGTAGGTTAGTCCCCTTGCCTGCCAGTGGTCTGTTTAATGCTGGCTCTGTGAAAGGCGTTTGTTTCCACCCCGGAGCACTTGGCTCAGCAAACAACAAGGTTCTGCATTTTTCCTGCTGGCAATCAGGTCTTGTCACTGTGGCTGGGCTATTTACAAAGCAGCATGGGAGCACAACGGTGCCCAGGTGCCTTTCATCCAGCGCTGCCGTGCAGACTTTGACCTGAATGTACTCATCCCCATTGTCTCAGAGAAGTACCTGAATATGAATGATTTCAGCCCAACAAAGTGACCATGACAGTGAAATATTTCATCCACTTCAAGAGCAAAACAATTAATACATAAAGTATCTACGGCTTCCACCAAGCCAGAGCTGACCTTGATATCCTGGGATGCACTCTGGCTTCTTCATCTCATCTGCTTGAGCATTCCAGGAGGCTCAGCTTTCCACCCTTTCTTTTTCTTGCCTATAGCTTGGTACATGCCTCCAAGTCAGGCTGACTCTGGTGACTGACGAAGAGTTTCAGATGCTTTTTGACATTAGGTGTCACGCTGAGACCAGAGCTGTGCAAAATACAGCTGTTTGACAGCCACAGTGAACCCAGCTGTCAGTCTGCTGGGTTGTGTGCCCTGTCATAGCATAGGCCTTGGTGCTGAGAAGTGTCCCCTTGCTGTTGATAATCCTGTCACCATATTTGTAGAGCGTGTGGGTAGATGCCATCGGTGCTGTTATTCAGTTCCCTGGTAAACTAGGGGGTTAATCTGAGTTTTCTGAAGGCAGACTCTGCCTCCTGAGTGGAGGAAGAAAGAAACAGGGGATTTATCTCTGTGTCACCTAATCTAACACTAAGTTGAGATAGAAAGGTAAAAGGGCTTGGTGGGATTATCCTGCTCCTGTATTTTGCTTTCAGTGTAAATTCTGGGGGTTATTCTTTTGACAAGATAAAATGCAAGTGCTTTGAAATGGCTTCTCACACCTGCCTTTCGCTTGCCTTCCTCCTGATGCATGGAGAGAGGTGAGTGGTGCTACCACCAAAGGCTGGAAGTCCCGCCTGGATAACTGCAGTGCCGTGCACAGCTCACAGCAGAAGGACTGTAGCTTTTCCACAGAAAGGGGGATATCAAACCAGCCAAAGAGAAGCACAAGGTTGTAATCAACCTAATCTTATTAAACAAAGCCTTAGTAGCCCTGGATGGGTTGATTGCCACCACCTGCCTGATGGCCTTCCCAGGAGGCACTCTGTGCTCTTTAAATTCCTTGGGAGAAGGCAGGAGGCTGGTTCCCAGGATAAATGTATCATCTCTTTTGTTTTACTCTCTTTGCCACATAAGTGTTTCCTGGTGACTGCAGGCTGCTGTGCCTCTGAGGTAGGTGCAAAGTCATGACTAGCTCTCCTGTTACCAAAATACAGAGTACTTTATGTCCTGGGACTTGCTCCCTGACAATTTGCTTAGCAGACTGTAAGGCTGCTGTGTGCCACTGTAAGAATTACTGTGATTTGTAAGTTCACTTTCAAAGCATGGTTTCTTTTGTTGTGGTTGGTCCCAAGATGCTAATTTACACTGAAAAGATTTAATTGTGTGTCTGGAGACTGTGTGCTCGCTCTAACAAAAATGCATGGTTATAACTTTCTGCAGGTCTAGCCTTAAGGAACTCAGATTTGTGAGATACTGCTGCACTTGTCTCAGTGTTTCTTCATGCTTTACCTGCTGTATTCCACTTGTCTTGTGCCTGCAACGGGCTATTGTGTTTTAGAGACCATAAAATCTGTGAGGACAGTATGGCTCCTGTAAAGGCTATTGGTACAGAGCCTTAGCTGTGTACCCCAAATCCTCAGCTGAAGTACTTGTGTTCTCCCATGATGATAAAAATGAGGCCAAGCAAGCTGTTTTCTTGTGAATGGACAATTACATTGTGTTTACATAAGCTCATTAACAATCCATGATGAACATGTGGCAGAGAGGATTGTAGGCTAGGTAGGGAAAAGGAATAATGTTGTGTGATGTCCTCTCTTGGCAGGATGTGGGGGTCCTCCCTTCCTCCTTAGTCCCTGGGGCTGTGCTGCTGTGTCTGCACCCAAGTTAGTAGGGAGGGGGTCTGTCCTGAGGAACAGTATCACTGTTCTGGATTAAAAAATTATGATGTTTGGATTTTGGGGTTTTTTGCTTTTCCGTGTGTCCACAGTGCCTTGTTGGATTGATGGCAGAGCTCTCCTTTGAACCTGCTGTGGTAGTATAAAAGCCAGAGGGGAGGGAGGGGAAGAAGACCAGGGATGTCTTAAACATTCTGTGCTGCCAGGGCAAATGTTAAGTTGTGCTGCACAGTGAGCAACTTGCCAAGATGGAAGTAATACATTGCGTTGAGACTCTGCAATAGAAGAGCATGGGATATTTTTTGGTGGCTGGCTGAGGTGTGGTTCCTTGTTTGGGTTTTTTTTAACCAGAAAACAGCCCAGATTATTACTGCTTCAGTGTAATGTATATCCTATGCTTAAATATTGTGCTGTTTAGAGTGTGTAAAGGCTGGCTACAATAGCAATATTGCCTGACATAAACCTACAGGAGAACTTCAGGAGTACTATTGAACACAAAGAGGTTGCATAGTGGGTCACCAGCACTTAATTTTATTCTGCTAACAAATAACTTGCTTTTCCTAATGAAACGAAGAAGCTGGTATTGTTTAGGGTCTGTATAACTTAATATTACAGCATATACTTTATAGAGTAGGAGTCTCAAGGAAAAGTTAATGTCAACTTCAGCTGGTCTGTACTACTATTTTGAATTTCTTTGTTCAAAACTAACTCTTAAAAGAACCACTAATTGGCAGATAGAGCTGTGCTTAAATATAGATCTAAGTACATGCTTTTTGCAAGAAATTATGCCCTCGGCCATAGGAAACTTTTCCTGCCTTTCTCCTGTTTGCCATTTAATACAAAAATCACAAAATATCTTCAGTAGGGTGGTGAAGTAAAATGGGACAGTAAATTTGGCCTTAAATTGTACTGATAAGATCTTCTTTGGAAAAGGCTTTCTTGCTGAAAGTAAGTAAAATAGACGATGGAATTTGAATATGAAATCTAGATTTCTCCAAAGTCCTATATCCAAAACACAGCTCTACACTTTGATTTGGGTAGTAAGGCATTTGCATGTGCATTATTTTTGGATGGCAGGTACCTAGCTTGAATCCTAGTTTATACCACAGAGGCTTTTCAGTATAGTTTTTCTAGCAAGCCCTTCCACAGCAGATGAAACTTCTAGTGTAAGATTTCTGTTGTTGGGAAATCTTGAAAATGCTGTTGTAAAAATAAACTTCACCCCTGAGTAATTTTTTTTTTCTGTTGTATTTTTTTTTTTTGCATATGTCTGTCTTTGAACAGAGACCTGACCCCTCAGAATTTCAAAGCTGATGCACATATGTGCAGGTAGTAGAGTACACTTTTCCACTGCTCAGGTACCTGTAAAAGAAAAAGCTTTATGGCACTGCTTGAGCATTGGATATGAAACCCAAACCTCTCCCCTGAGTGTTGGCTTGGAAGTTAGCAAGCAGCTGCTGGTGAGCCAGCAGGCAGATGTGAGTCACATCTGGAAACATCTCTGCAGGGTACAGGGCTTCTCTGCAAAATTCTCCCTCTAGTCTGTGTTTGGGAGAAACTGCTCCTGCTTCTCCCCCCAGGTGATAACAAAATGTGTCTGCAAAATATAAAGATGAGGGAGAGAAGTTGGGCCCTCGTAGCAGGGGCTTTTTGGCAGCAGTAATTTAGTCTTGTATAATCCTCATAGGACAGTCCAGGAGAGAAGTTTAGCTTGTTCTACTGGGCTTACGTATCCTGAACTAAGGGGCCCTGCCATACAAAAATGAAGGTCTTGAAAATGTGAGTGGGGGCACAAGTAAGATCCCCTGCTTGGGTTTACTGTGGAGAGTAAACCTAGTCTTAATTTTCTCTTTCATCCAGTCTGATCCCTGCTAGCCAGACAGGCAGTTACCTGCTGCTGCTTCTACTTGGGTCACGCTGGGATGATTGTTGGCTTAGCAGGATGCACATTAAATGGCACTAAAAATAAATAGGAAATTGGGGGTTCTGCCTCTCTTTTTGCTTTTTCTTTAAGTTAAAGAAATTGTTAAGCTCTTAGAATTGTTAAGACAAACCCAAGAAGCCCCTGAATTTCAGATACCTTCATGTAATGGTGCTTTCAGAGGAGGAGATGCCACCCTCAGCAGGTGCTGCAGTTTAGGCATCTCCCAGATGAGCCATTACACTCCCACGAGGAGTTCCACAAAGTGATGCCGCTTCCTGATGCAGAGCCCATGAAGTCACATCGAAACGTTGCATAAGCGCTTTCAGAAATACCATCTTTTGACTGACGCTCCCCGAAGCCTGGGGTGGGGTTAAGACAGAATTTAATTTTAAATGACCCATTTGCAAGAGACAAATGAGACCATCCTGACTCCCTTTTCCCACAAACACCCCCCCCCACCCCCAATGTTGTAGCTGCATAGCAGTTGTGCCAGACTGAATGTTGACAGTCTATAACATAATTTGTCTGTACTAAAATTAATACTGCACTTTATGTATTATATTTATATCTAACTTTCATGTCAGATAAGTTCTAGTGTGTGGGATGCATAACAAGATTGACTGAAAAATAATTTTTAACCCTGTGAGGCCTAGTGTTTCCTGCAAATAGAGGAGGTTGGGGCTGTTTAGATACCAGCCTGTAATGATGTGCATTATTTTTTTTGCCTGGCTTTTTATTGGGTTGGCTTATTACAAAGCTATAGTGTGGAAATTGCAAAAAAAAAAAAAAAACCACCAAAACCAACACTCTGAGGTTTATATGCAGTGCAGCAATGCAAAGCTTGTAATATTGTGAGGCCTGTCTGGAGCTTTGCTTAAGAAGTGGCTCTGGAAACAAGCTCAGCTGTAATTATAAAACTTATAAGAAAAACAAACAAACAAAAATAATTAAAGCAATATTTTGAGAGTTAGAACTGTTCTACTGTTATTAATTAAGGGACTTAAAGCTGTGGAAAAAAATGTTGAATCTGTTTCATACCTTTTGGCAATTACTTGCTAATTGGTATATAGGGAAGGATAAGGAAAGGTTTCAAAAGGACACAGGGGGATGGATCCACATTAAACTTTTCTAAGCACCAGTAATTAAAGGCACATATAGCATGTCTGCAGTTGAGAAGGATCCTTGGCTTCAGGGAGGGGCAGGGGTTAACAGGATGGTTAACATCCCTCTTGTGCACCTGCACCCATTGCCCGGCTGTGAAGGAGTTTCATACGCACACAAACACAGCCCCATGCTGTAGCACTCTGCTCATCTGCAGGGTCCCTGCTCCTGCTAAACCTTTCCCGAGGGAAGGGAAGAGGAGACCTGGAGTCCTGTTGTAGTTACAGTCTAGGCGGCATTCCCATCCATCCTTGGGAGGTAGGAGCTGTCTGAATCTTCCCTTCTCCTGTGGGGTGAATTAGAGCATGGAGGTGCCTCTTCCCATGCATCCAGGGAAGCTGATGACATGATTTGGCTTTGGTCCCAGCTGTTCCTACTAAAGGTGGTGGTTGCCTTCTATTTTCAGAGGGTGGGAAAAATGGTAAACACATTTTAAAAATATTTATATGTGTATGTATTCGTGCTACTGCCAGAGATGTTTCTTTTGGTTTGTGCCATGTAAGGCAAAGGGCAGGAAAGGCTCAAGACTAATTGTGGTATCCAGGGATCTACTCTTTGAAAGGTCAAACAGACAAGGGCTGGATTTGAGTGGCTGTCTGGCTCCACTTTCTCAAGACCAAGTTCTATTCAAAAGTCCTCCTAAACCTAAAGCAAAACCACCTCTCATTTGCCTACCTCTAAGTGCTGAACACAGCAGGAGATGTGTTCAGCTGGTGTAAATCATCTTGGCTCTGACATCAAGTCAGTGACAACCATTGACATCAACTGAAGACCTGTCTATAGTTAAGTATAACCCATAGGTATTACAGCATAATTTACAAAGGCTTTTAGCAGCATAAACCCCATATGTTTTATAGCTGCTGAGGAGAGGAAGCCATCTGACAACAAGTGGAGCTGTATTTAGTAGCGTTTTTATATGGATGAAGTTGCCCAGTTAGAGGTTTAAGGGAATAGATTTGCTGTGATATGCAGCACCGCATAATTCAAGCATGTAATACCCCAAGCATCCAATTTATCACAATCTATCATGTTAACTTGGCTAATTTGACTCACTTGCCTCCCAACATGCTCTCAGACAATTCTGCATTGTCTGCTGATCTCCACGGTGGGAGAGGAGGCTAAGGCTGTGGGAAGGACTCTAAAGAAAAGGAGCCCTCACTGCTATGGGTTTGGGAGAAGACGTTGCAGGGCGGAGGAACAGATCTGTTACATTAGTATTTCTTGTTGTTCACTTAATTTTTGAAAGCAGCAGCAGTGAAATACCGTTGGTCCCATGGTGTGAGTAAACGACAGTAAATTTCAACTAAATATGCCTTGAAGAAGGGGCGATTAGCCAATATGTGGTGGTGGAAGTGCTGGGTAATGAGCTGAAATGTGAGTGAGAGGCAGCAAGGATACAGAGGGACTACCTCCTGGAGAGGTAGGGTTTTGCTTAAAGGTCCTGTAACCATCTGATGCCTTCCTCTAGGCAGTTCTTTGCTGAGCAGAAACAGGCAGCTGGAGAGATGCTGTTGTCTCTTGCAGCACTTGAAAGTGACTTCTCAGTACTGTGTCGGTACTTGAGATCTGATGTGGACACTTGGGTTATTGCAAGCTCCACTAAGTAGGTAGGCATGGTGATAGCCCAGGGAAAATGCTGCCTGCCCAAACTGCTAACCCTTGCACATTCACTGGGCTGGCCTCAGGTGCATCGTCTGGGTTCCTGCATCAACTGAAGCAATTCCTCATAGTCTGGGTGAGAGGTAGCACTAACCTGGCCTGAACTGTGCAGAATGGGTAGAAGGGAAAGGAGAAAACAAGAAAATACAGCTGCCATCGGAGTTGGTGGCATTCCTGTGGTGCAGCAGCCACGAGTCAAGGTTTAGATGCTGGTCAAGAAGTAATAAGTCATCTCTTCAGCACAGCAAGGGCTGCATGTCCTGGTCTCCACCTGAACAGGAAATGCTTTTGCTATTGTTTTCCTAACAACCTATCATGATAGTGCAGAAGTGAAGGGAAACATGTAGTGAAGTTTTACCTTTGTAGGTCTAAATATTTGATCTATCTGTATTATCTAAATATTTAAAAATAGAAGAGTATGTGAGGAGAAGTCTCTTTAATTAGGCTGATCTAGCTTGGGTATTTTCATCATTAAACACTTGTAAAGACAGCTGAAGAGCTGAAGGTGATGATTTTGTCTATTATTAGCTAGTTGCTGAACATTTCTTAATAGATACTATATTGTCTCTTCCTTTTAATAAACATTCAGTGGTTATGCAAAATTAGCACTTGCAGATATTACTCGTTTAAATGTACCCTAGGAAGTTTTTAGTATTCCCAGTTTCCTAAGTACAGAATAGTGTCAACTCGCTTTTGTAAGTTTAAGAAAAATACACTCTGAGCTTAGTACTTTGTGTTGCAGCCACTGACCCACACCAGACTTGTGTCTGTATGGTCTATCCACGACAAAATCCAGTTTTTGCACTATGTGTCTGTTTGGTATATTAAAAGATAAATGGGTATACAGTGAAATGAGAACTGCTGACAAACCTGGGGCTGTAGCACCCAGATGCCTATATTTAAGGATGTCTTTGAGGCAAAGCTTGTGGTGCATTTTAATCCTGAAGTTTTGATTGTAATCGTGCCCAAAATTTCACCAACAACCGAGCTGAAAAAAAGAAAGTCCTTTAATTATGGAAGGGCCAGTGTTTCATGGCTGGGTATGGACTCTAAGCAGAGATGTGAAAAGGTGTGCTGAACCAATGACTCTGGAGGCACGTATCCCTGTGAGAAATCCTTCTCTACATTGGATGGAGAAGCTGTGCAATGCCCTGGATTTATATTATCTGCGATAATAAAGAAAACCAGATTTTTGTCATACACCAGGTATGAGTTACCTGCTGTCTGTTAATATCCGCTTGTTCACAAATTGCCTTGTCAAAGCAGAGGTCCACTGATGCAGCCCTGCTTTCCCTCCTGGCAGTCAGGACCACAGCCTGTGTTTTAGGACAGTTTCTGTCCCTGCTTCTCTCAGTGCCAGTGAGGTAATCGGAACAGGTACTCAGAACATAGCAGAATTACTCCTTGTTGATATCAGAGTGAGTTAGTTGGCTGGGAGTCCATTTATAGAGCATGGGGCTGTGCTGAGCAAATCAGTATGCTTCGTGTAAAGTAGTGGTTTTGCTTATGTAGTTGAAATACAAGGATCTCAAATAAGCATCTTACAGGGTACAGGTGTACAATTTGTAGTGTATATATGTATGTTGTAGTATGAAGCCATTGTGTGTTTAAAAAAAACACCCAAAGACAAAACAACCCAAACAGATTCCAGGTGTATGTCATAATTTTAGGTATCTTGTTAAACTGTGTCTAATGTTTTCTTCTGCATTAAAATAGTGTCTATATCATGATAAAGCAAACAAATTAAGGTTTTACTGATGTAGTAAATTCTGACACTTCCTGGCTTCCTAGACCTTGGCTCTCTGTAGATTGGGGGGGTAGGCAGTGTTGGTTTAAGATATATTTTTTTTTAAGAGGTTTCAGAGCCCTCTGAAAACAGAAGCACAATACATCTTGTGGAAACTGTTCTGCTTCTTGTAGGGTTCATTAGTGTGGAAGATTTACTGCACAGAACTGAACTGGTGAGCTACTGAAGTAGAAGGTACCTGTAGCAGGATGCTGTATATGTCAGACGGCCACTAGATCAGGATGAAACATCGACTTTGTTATTTTTGGACAACAGAAATAGTAGTCCCTGTTGTGAGCTCAGCTTCCTGTTGCACTCAGATGCTGTAGACTTTTCTGCTCTTGCCTACCTGCCAAATCTTGTTCTTTCTGTGTCTGGAATCGGCTTCTGGTACCAGCTGAGGTTCCTGCAAACACTTATCTCTTATTTCTAACTTTACCAAATCTGTATGGGCACCACTGAGGAATATATGTAGAATATTCTGCCTACTTTGGATCATGCCCACCAAGAGGTGGGACTGGAGTTTGCAGTGCAAGTTTTGTTTGTCCTGCAATCTTGTCTCTGGGAAGGCCAGGAATGCCACAGAGGAGCGATGAGCAGGGTCAGTTTAGCTGGCAAATCCCTGCCTCTGCTCAGCTCCTCCATCAGACTTCAAGCTTCCACCCAAAACCTACCAGTTTCTCACTGGATGACTTAAATTCACTTTGTTTTTCTTTGTGTGGGTAACACATGCTTTCTGCAAAATCACACAGTGATTCCTCAGTGTGAGTTTTCTTTTTTCTCCTTTCTGAAGTCTTCAAGAAATAAATTCAGAGCAAGCCAGAATAGCTGACAATGTTCTTTCATACTGCTAGACAGTCTAGCCAGACCCAAACTGAATCCTTTGTCCCATCATCTCACTACATAGTCATCTCACTACATAGTCACCCTTCTCTCACCCTTGACAAGTCTTCAAATTGGGAAGCGGCATCTAAGCTCCCAGTTCAGAGAGTGGGCAATGGTTAGTTTTGAAGCAAAATAAGTAAGGGGTATTACATAGTTTGTTAGGATGAAACCAGCTGATGGGAGGAGAAGTAGGCAGAAGAAGCATTCAAAAGTGGGAATAGGTGTACAGACTTTCTAAAGAGTCAGTAGATATTTGGAGTGGGGTTTGTATTTAAGATATCATCTGACAACTGTAGTCTGGCCTTTCAACAGCATATTAAAGTATTTTTTTTTGAACCACAAATAAAGATAAAACCTAACTGGAATCTTTGCAAATGTGCATTTGGAATAAAGAACTCTTGTTTAATCTTTTGCAGACTGAATTTCTTCTTTGCAGCATGTTTCTCCATGGCAGTTCCAGTCTGTTAGCAGCAAATCTTGGCAGCTGTTACCTAATAAGTAAATTTCTGTTCTATTTTGAGCCTTATTAATTAAAAAATGTGGAAAAGGTGTGTGGGATGCTCTTTTCACACAAATACTGGTGGCTAAACTGAAGACAAGGAGTTCATGTGAAATGCCTGTTATCCAGATGCTGCTTTTTGGGTGGTTATACTTTTGCAAGTATTGCAGCAGCAGAATGGGTGTAAGAAGGGGGCTACAGGGAGAACACTAAACAAGAGGAATTACGCCAGTACTCTGCAGTTGCTGTGTATTGGGAAGAGGGTTGTATGTGGCAGGGGAGCACCCTGGAGCTGGGAGGAAGGGCTGGCCCAAACTTGTGCTGTTTCCACTGCTGGGGTGGGTATTACTTTTCCTGTGAGGACTCTGGAGATTGCTGAAGTGTATATTACAGGTGTAGGTAAAATCTAGACTACACACAATTCAGCTGTGGAACTAGTGTTAGCATCAGTGACACCAAAAAGGAAAGGAAGTATGTTCTTCCTCAACCTGAATTTCCCCAACACTAGCCTGGCAAGGTTTTAAAACAGAAATAAAAGAATTAAAGGTGCACTTGCAAGGATCAAGGGAACTCTCCAATTTGCAAATAGTACCTGGTGGGAACAGGAGCAAGAATCAATAGAAGAAAAGAGCAGAGCAGCTTCATTAGCATCAGTGAGAAAAAAACAGCTTCTGAATGTGAGCCTTAAGGACTGAAGATCAAAGTCCTGTGGCTTGTCCCCTTGGCCAGACAATGTATTGAAATTAAATAATAGCTCTGACTGCAGATGCTTACAAGTTAAGCAACATTTCTGTGCCAGCAATCTATGTAAAGAGCAGTCATTCAAATGCAGGAGAAGAGTGAAAAGAAAATTAAATAGCTGGAGATGGAGTGTTCAGAAAGCACCAAGGATGCAGAACAGCTAAATATAATTAAATTACATACAAATAAATTAGTTGCCATAATGGTCAGATTAGGAAGTAAAACACAGAAGTATAATCCTGCCAAATATTTGAGTTAAAGCAGCAGAACTGGAACTTAACTGACAAATGAGGGGAAAGAGATTTATAGCTCTTGCCTGAATTTATGAACAGCTATGAGTATTTAAATTTTGCTGTCACATCTGAAAACAAACACTTCCTGCCTGAACCTTGTTAAAATCCTAAATTTAGCTCTTTTCTGTAAAGTTTGGAGGCAAACTTAATTGATGGCTTTGACTGAAATTGTTAGACCTGAAGGTTTCTGAGTCCACATTGTATCTGGGGTAAACTTAAACCCCCAAAAAATTGTCAGGAATGTATGGAAAAATAAAACCTTGCTCATCTAGTTGTTCATTCTGGTTCAGAGGTGTTACTTGCATGGCTTGAGCAATAACAAGTTGTGCAATGTGTGCCATGGCTGTGACCTAATTTGGCTTTTTTACTTGGAAATACACCATGAACAAAGATAAACAGCGGAGAGATTATCTACTTTTACCACTTGTTGAAATCAGTAGGATGAATTAGCTGCTGCAGTTTCCTCTACTCGCAGTAGATGATTTGTTGGTGCCCCTTGACTGGGGGTTTGTAATGTGTTCAGAGGGAACGGCCGTGTCTGCCGAAGGGGAGCAGGGCTGCGAGCAGGGCTTAAGCTGGGGAGCAGATGGCTGGACCTCCTCCTCTGTGAGAGTTGTACGATGCTGAGATGGGCAGCTGACGGCTGTCCAGTAATGGTTTCTGCAGCCATGCATCTCATGGTGCTGGGGAAAGACAGGTGCTCTCTTTCGGTGGAGCTGAAAGGGTTCCTGTTTCCCAAGCACAGCCCTGGGCAGGAGGGTGAGGTATAGGACTGCCCTACTCACTTTGGGGTGAGGATAAGCTATGGTTATTCCACGTTTGGCTTAGCCTACAGCCCTGCCTTGGGCTGACCCACAGGGAGCGGGTGGCTCCGAGAGAGCTCCCATGGCATGGTCTGTAGTGGAGCCATTGGCATCTCTGATTTTTCAGAGGTAGCAGTACTGAATTGCTTGCAAGATCAACTTGTTGGGGAGCTGAGTGTGCACGGAGGGAGGGGACTGAGTACCCTACCTGTGTCCTGCAGCAGCATCCCAGCCTAGGATGTGCCACGCATCCCAGGAGCTGTGGAGTGTCAGGTCTGTAGCAGGTGCAAGGATATCATCACTGAGTTACAGCTGCACTCCTCGCACATATGTGAATGTGCAAGAAAGGGCAAAGCAGGTTCTGATGTTTTTTAATTTAATTTCACAACTGTTTTGACCTTTCGGTGTGGCTCTTGGCATCCCCACTCTTACGGTTTGGAGCCTCTTTCTAGGTCGCTGTGTGTGCGGGTAGGTCTGTCTTTCATGGTGACTTTGGGCTGACTGGGAAACAAACTTTTTAAATGGTAAGCCTCCACAGGTTAACTTTGCCCTTGCAAGGGAGAAAGTAAGAAGTAGTAGTAGCAACGGATGTATGGGGAAAAATCTAGTTATTAATAAATACAACGAACCCAATGAGGCTAGAGCAATGTAAGAGAGATTGATGTTTTCTTAGGTCACAGTTTTGCCTGTGGCAGTATTAACATGAATGCCATTTATTCATCACTGTGATTTGTTTACAAAGGCAAATGTGTTCCTACCTTGTTCCTTATGTTTTGAGCTTTCTTTATTTTTGGCTTAGAAAGTGAGGGCTGATAAACATATACTGAGGCTGCTGGTACGTCTTTGTTTTTCGAGGATGAACAAGAAATGAAAGAACCAGGTGCACCTTCAATTCATGAAGTCAGTAGGATTGTCCAAAATGCTGGAGATATAGGAATGGTTAGCTTGGCACTTCTGGCCATTCATACTCTGTCTTCATCACAGAAACCCTCCACAATCATTCATGATTTTGTCTGCTTTGTATTTTCCTTGTCTCTTGTAATGAATCAAGCGAGAATGCATGTGCTGCCCTGCATTTGCTATGAAAATTATTTTGATGGCTAGGGTAATAGAGATGCTTTATGCTATGGGGGAACAGTGTTCTTAAGAATACTTTAAATAACATATTGGACAGTCAGCACCTCCCACAGATATGAAATTATCTCCAGCTTCCAAGAGGGGAGAAAGTTAAATTTTTCACTTCTTTCATGGTTTGTATTTATTCAAGTAGTTAACATTCCTCTCCTCATTAAAATTGCTAAGTTGTTAAAGGCTCTGGCTTTAAAAAAAGAATTAAAAGTGGAAAAAAAAAACAAAAAACAACCAACCTCCAAAATATGTTCTGCTGCCAGAAGAATGGTGTGAAAGCAAATCCTTTAAATTACATTTCAATAAATGTAAAATAAAGGCCGATTTTACTATGCTGGGAAATAAATGGCAGCTTAAGCAAGCCGAGACATGGGCTGTAATGGCATCTACAGTGGAGCTGACCCATCCACACAAGTGGTTTTAGTGGGCTGTGTTTCCAGCCTCAGGGCTCTGAGCGCATCTGAGCTGACGCTGCCTGCAAACACCTTAGGGCTGTAGGGGTGCTGTTTGAGTACACACCCTTTGGAAACGCCTGTTGCTATCCACCTTTGCAAGGCTGGTCCTTCCTAGGCAGCTTCCAGGTCCTCCTCACCTCCTGTGTTCACTGCTGCCAGGTTCATTTTGCAGCTTCTGCGTTTTCCTCCCCTGGCCGTGCCATCCTGGGGTGATGAGGCAGGATGCACCCGCAGCCCTGCTCTGTGCCGCTGCGGCTGCCGGCTGAGCGCTGCCACGCAGGGAGCGGGAGAGCAGGAGGCATCCCTGCGGATGGGTTGCAGTGAGTGAGTCAGAGCTGTTGCATAAGCTGAAAAGGTGGTAAACTTTGCCTACCAGAAACATTCCCAAATTGGGAGTCGCCTCCTCCTCTCCTCGCCAAAAATCATGTGCAGCATGTGAAAAGATCCAAAGATTACACACATCTTGGGTTGGTTTTGATATTTTAGGATGCACATAGTTTACAGTTCCAGGTCGATCTGTAATCTCTAGGGCTCGAAATGTAATTAAAAGGAAAGATGTGTTTGTGTGTGTGGGTGGGCGTGTAATATTCTCAAGCTTATGGCCTTCAGAGGAAACAGTAAATAGCATATTAAACTCCAGAAAATAGTGTTTGCAGTTTTGTTCAAGAATTATGTACGAGCCTAAAGAAGTAAAACGGTGTTACTTAATAGGATAGACAGTATCTTGGCAAAAATGAGACTGGCAGTTATTAGGTATGGGCAGAGTATGGTCAACCTTGTGTTTGGTGTGATTAAAGTTTGTTGCTAGAAAGTGTGTAATGAGGGATTTTGAGCAGTTTTGTTCGTTCCTTCCAGAGGTTATAAAAAAAAACAGAAGCTTTTTTTCAAAACCAGCATGGAGAAAATACTACTTCTCAATGGCACAAGCTATGCCCCCTTACCACTCCCACAGAGTAGTAGATAAATCATTTGAAATGTACACATGGTTGAACTGTTCTATTTAAGAACCTGCTATGTCAATAAATCAATATTTGCTTGTTATGTATGTAATGTATAAATGGCACATTCACAGATGTTGAATAAGTTTCCCTAACTAAGGAAACTACTCAATACACTTAAGACCTTAGTAGCAATGATTAAAGTACAACCCTAATAACATCAGTTGAGTAGAAATTGTTTAACAGAACAGCACAGACTTTATATATATATATTTATATATATATTATTTTTTATCTTTAAGCTGGTATTTTTAGTCTTCAGGCTTCAGTTACTCCTGCTGAATTAACAGAACCTTCCAGAACATTTGTTTTATTTGAAATCTGCAAGCTTGACATTAGCTTTTCAGCTAGCGCTTTGTCCTATTGCAAACCTTACCTGTTTCCTTCATCCAGCAAATATACAGGAAGGATAAAGCACACAGGATTTGACCATACTCTCATAAATTCATGGAACATGGGATTTCTTGCTGTGAGAAAAACAGCTAAGTGATTGCTGCTTTATCTAGTAAAACAAATGTGTCCTTCCCAACAGAGACGATAATTCTTACTGAACCGAATGCTTATAGATTTTGCCACTAAATATCTGATTTTTCAAAAGAGCTCAGGTCCTACTTCAGCATCTAAATGAAGCTCTCAATGCTTGGCTCCCAGCTGCTATTCCCAAGGACTAGATGCCCAAATGAGAATGTCTCCCTCCTTCCCCCACCTTGGTGTCTAAATTGGGATCTTCAGGTGCTGGGCTCATGCAAAGTTTGAAGAAATTTGCAAGAATAATGGTAAGTTGCACTTGGAGAATTGCTAAAAGGCCTGGTTCTAATTGCAAAGTGAAATGGCAGCTTTTTAATGCTGCCATTTTAGAAAGTAAGTATCCACAATTAGTCCCCTAAATCCTTATTTAGACACTTTTCTTTAAATCACATGCATATAGATGCAGATGGAGATACAGCGCTCACACCGTACCCATTTTAGATTGTCATTGCATGAAAGCTAACATGACTAATACCAGCTATCACTAAGTAATAAGCTTTTTCCACTAAATAGCGGGAGAACCACTGCGTTGAGGGGTGGACGTTAGGAGAAGCACTGGGGAGCCTGTGCACCGATTCTTTTGTGCTATTAAGTAAATGATAGAGCAGTAATTTGAAAAAACCTAAATGCTGGTGCACTACCTTTTTGTGTAAAAGTTCTTCCCTTTACAGAAATGACAAGACTTTCCTGAGAGGTAAAGGCGTATCTAGTGATCAAATCTGGGCTAGCAAAGGGACCAGAGATGAAGGGTTGCAAGAGAAATTGAGGGTCTGCCAAGGCCCTATTTAGTGTTGTGGAAAGTCTTTTGTATTTATAATTGGGACTTTTTACTGAAAAGGTGAAAATGAGGGGACATTAAGATAATAGCAGTTCTCATCACATTTTTAATGCTATTCAGTTCATCCTCTTCCAAAGTACAGAAACAAGGGAAATTTGTGAAATCAAAACAATGTAAATAAGAAGGGGTGTAGTGGAAAGCACGAACAGACTGTGGAGCTCAGCCTACCAGTGCTCCAAGAGGAAAAACCAAACATATAGTTTAGGCAGCAAGGACTTCCAAACTGAAAACTAGCAAACCATAGCGGTGAGGACAGGGATAGATCTTCTGGCATGGGACTTGTTGGCATAAACGGGGGTACTTTGAGACTGCATGTTCTTATGTTAACCCCACACAAGGGATTTTGTCCTGAAGGAGCCTGTTTTTGTCAGTGTTGAGGACAAGGCGGATGACTGCATGGACTGCTGTTCCCAGCCACATTGGCAGCTTGTGTGTTTGCTCTATTGCATCGATTTTCAATAGCTTTGACCTTAGTTTTATTTATCTATTCTTTCCAGCATAAATATAGTAAGGAGTGCTGAGTTTCTTTTAGGACCTTCCCAATATACAGCAGGGTTCTGTGAAGCCTGATGTGCTCTGATAAATTCAACCCTGTGTCTGTTGTGACTTGGAATTACTGGGGGAGGAGCATTTGACAGCATTGAGGATTAAGAACAAATCTTTTCACTGTTTGGGGTCTTTGACATAACCTGTGATTTCATCTGAGCAGACTGGGCTGCATCCTGAAGGTGGTTAGGGATGTGGAGAGCCATGTTTGGACCCAGGCAGGTCCCCAAGAGCTAGTGTTGGCTGTACTGTCTCAACTGCCCCCCTCTAATTTAGAAGGGACCTCTAGGACCTCTTAAGTTTGTCCATTGTTGCAAGCATTGGCTTTAAAGTAAGTGGAAATACCTTGAGAGGTGTCCTATTTAAGTCAAATAACCAAGAAGGCACTCGGACTGACATCTCTTCAGCTTAACCCTCCTCTGCTGCTGCTTTGAAAAAAGCTGAGCTTCAGGTCTCCGCTGCAGAAAGTCTGGAGTAGCTGGAAGTTAAAGAGAAGGAGGAGGAATAAAGAGGAAATGTATTCTTATAATTGTCTAATAACTTGGTTGATTTTGGGGGTATATCCGTGGTATTTTGTGACAGGACATGTGCTTAGAAGGGGGCAATTATGTCAGGAGAAAAACTCACCAGAGCATCTATGTTTGATATGATCTGCATAATAACATAAATCTAGTGTATGTGAAGATGATTTCAGCTGTCTCTCATACAGAAAGGCAGCTGGATTTTGGGACTAGGCCACCCACTGCCAGGAGAAAAATGCTTGAATCTTCAATACCTTTGATTCACGGGCTTTAGGAGGTGAGAATCATACTGTCACAGCATGTGCCTGGGAAACATGTTAAATTTCCTACGCCTCGTCCTCTCCCCCTCTCCCGCAGTCTGCTTCTAAATTGAAGTGTCTGCAGATAAAACTTTGTTTCTGATACCTCTACGTAATTGCCTGTTTTCCATTTTGACAGTTTTACTGGGGAAAAAAAAAATATTCTTTTTCCCCTTGTCTCTGTAGCACCGATGATTTTGTACTTGTCCTTTCCTGAAATATCTAAGTTAATTTTGTAGCTATTGAAGAGAGCTGTGTAAATGCAGCTCTATAACCTTTAACCACAACACAACACCCTCCTCTCTGTAATCTCCGCCTCCTGTACCTATTCTTGAAAACTGCCTGAAGCAGTGTTTCTGCCTCATAAATCTGAGCCTTTAAGATAGGTAGCACTGTATGCTCTGTTACAGCTGAAATAGTCTGATTTCTTTTCTGATAATCCCTTCTTGATGTGTTGCTGGTAAACAGCTTTATTTGTGAGAGATTATGGTCATTGTAAAAATCTGAACACTGACAATATGGGCAATGCTGGAATTTCCAGTCATTTGGAGTTTACCTTTAACCCCAAGGTTAAGCTTGTTGCCAATTATTTTTTCCAGTACATCCTCTGTGCAGACCACAAAGAGGCTTTTCTTCCACTGTCTGAAGACCCAAACCATCAAATAGTACAGGAAAATGGGTTCCTCAGTGGTACTTGAATCCGAGCAAATCTAAACCGAGCAAGGTTTTGCTAATGTTCACATTTGAATTTTGTGCCTGCAGAGAAACAGAGTCTGCACCTGTGTGGAAAACAACCGGTAGCTTTTCATGTGAGAAGCTCATAAACGTAGCAATTACATAAGGCAAATGGTGAGGGGGTGTGGTTTATTGGTGGCAGCATTTATTGTACCTTATCTGCAGAAAATGAATCATCTGATACAGAAATGGCACTTTGGGGACCGACACATGCAACTGAGCCCAGATTTGCAGAGGAGGACTGATCATCTGAAAGCTAGGAAAGAGGTCTCTTAGAATATAACTGGAGTAATAGTATTGCAAATCCATTATTTTCTGGCAGGTAATTAAGACAAATATGCATATTTAGCTATTCAGCAAGTTAGACACCTAGAAAGTGTTCTGATTTTCTACATGGTAACTCAGCTGTATGGCTTTTTCACACATTTGAAAATCAGGCTGCTTATGTTGAAGCCCCTGTTTTATCAGAATTAGGATGCCGTTGGCTGAGCTGTAGGGTAACAGTGGAAGCCCCTTCTCTTCAGAGTGAAGCAGGGCATGCATGACAGCAATAGGAACAGGCAGGTCTACATGGGCATGTGGACTTGCACAGTCAGAGCGGTATGGCAAAGCATTCTGTCATGGCTTTTGAGAAGGCCTGATCCAATTGAAGACTGGATGTATAACCATGTGCGTGCTTTAAAAAACATGGCTTCAGAGTTTTGTTGGCATGGAGCAGTTTGCTTTTCAAAGCAGATGCAATAATTGTGGCTGTGGAGAGACAGCAGAAATGTCCATTTGGGGTTAATGACAGCAACAAAGCTGTGCATGTGCATTGGGGAAAACTCTCCCTTGGAAGGCTGCTGTAGATATAAACACCCCTCACATACTGTATAATTGTATCAACAGTAATTTCTTAGTGTCCTGCTTATTTCTTATGGGGGGGGGAGGGAACTTGATTCTCTCTTTAAACTGTATGTTTGGAATATTGATATTGCTGTCATTGTATTTGTTCTTTTTGAGCTTTATATCTTGGTACCAGTGGTTCATAACTCTGTCTTTTAGCCAATAATTTTTCCTGAATAACTTGTTTCCCAGAATTGTAACATTTGCTTCCTTAAATTCCAGATGCTCTGCCTTGGGTCGGTATGTGCACAGAGTAGATTCAGTGCAAGTGTAGCTGGGCAGCTAGCTCAGAAGCTTCAGCAACAGAGTCTAGTGATAAGCAGCATGATGCTTACAACACAATGGATTATGTTTATTTTAGAGATGGCAGCATCCCGTTTTGGAGCAAGAATGCTGGCTATCTGCCCTCATGGAGCTGACCTAGTTGCCAATGAGACCCTTGAATTCCAGGAGTGAGAGCCTGTTTTTTTTAATTTTTTTGAACAACTAGAAGACACCATTTGGAGAACATTTTCCTGTGCTAGCGTTGATAGTACTTTAAAGTACCTTCACCCAGTTCAGGTGAGGTTCTCAGTAAGTTCTGTAACATTCATCCATAGCTGCCCTGGCTCCCACACTGCCTGCCTTTGTCACAGTGAATGTGGGTGTGAACTCACATGTTGACCTTCACCCCCAGCCAAGCCAAACAAAGAATAAGGACTTAAAAATATTTTATGTGCATGCCCTCAGACTTTATTAAGAGTGTAAGGTTAGGATAAGGTTCTACTTCATTCTTACTTGGCCACCTGTCTCCTTAAAATATCTCCAGACTTCCAGCTGGGCTGTATGTTTTCCATTTAATTTCTCCTTACCCTGTTGTGCTTTATCTCCATGATTAATGGCTCCATTTCTGCTGCATTCAACAATCCAAACCTCTTACTCAAGTGTTTGCTCGAAGACAACAGAAGACTTGTGGTAAACTTGTGATGTCATATGAGAAAGAACTACAGTTGAGGGGAAAAACATCCCAAATGACACTCGTGTTCATGGTGTACTGGAGTGTAAGGAGGAAAATTCAGAGAAGTCAGCACAGTCATCTACAAATTATTTTGTCACTTAGAGATTGAATTACTTAATGACAAAGTTCTTCCTGCCAAATTCTGATGGCTTTTTGCCTTCATGTCTGCACTAATCAGTAATTTCACTTGGAAGTCACTTATACTAGGTATTGTTCTCCTGTCACTCTTCAGACAGCGATACCTTGCTAGATGAGGGGGAAAGTCACTTCTTACGCAGTTTGTTCAGCGATCTAGTTAAACGCATGTCTATGGTACCCAGACATCACCAGAACACAGCTCCAGTGCATCAGTCATGAGTCCATTAGGTGATCACAGGATCATCTGTGATTGTACACTAATAACACGGAGCAAATATAAAAAAAGAAAATTTGTTTGGAAGATGTCAAGAAAAAGACTTCCAGCCTGGAGAAATTTCAGTACCTGGAGTATCATGTGAATCTTGTCACAGTGTTCATTAGAAACGAATTAATGGTAGAAAAGATGAGAGGAAGGACTTGTAGGAATGGAGAACCTGTATTAGGAGAGTGGAAGTGCTTTGCTTGTTTTGCCCAGCAGAACAATACCTTCAGAGGGGCACGAGTGGGAGAAAGATGAGTTATTTAGGGAAAATGCTGGCCTCATGCTGCAGCTGCGGGCTGCCTAGCATGGTAGCAGAGGCCAAAAAAAGCTGAATTATCAATGAGGTGATTGGTGAATTCATCCAAGTGTTTGATGGGTTGCCTGCAATGATAGACGTTTGATCTCGGTAACTCAGGAGATTCTTTCCAGTCCCATCTTCTTCTGACTGTCCAGTCAAAAGAAGGGAGTGGAGTGGTCACCGGTATATCGGTGTGGTGGTATAATCCAGTACTTTTTTCCAACTAATATCTAGATGAGAAAGTGTGATGTTACTTAAATTTTTTTTGTTTCAGTGGTAGTGTGTTGTCTTCCCCTCCCCCTGCCCCCTCTTTCTGTCCTTCATACCTTTCCTCTTCACTGCTGTTCGCTTCCCCTGTATTGTCTGGAGTAGCCTTAACATCTTGCTGGACTACTCTGGCCATTCCAAATTTTTAACAGCTATTGTACCACATTATAGATTGTCTTTAAATCATTGGTTGCTCTCTGATTTGATAATTGTGATTGGTGGCTGTTGTTTTGTTTTTTCCCCTCAATGCTGCTTCTATACTTTTTGGGGATGTTTAAAACAAGCAAACAAAACAACAAATCCCCTCAAATGCCACCAGACCTTTTCCCCAAGAAAGAGATCTAAAAACCCAAAGACAACAATTGTTCCTCTATTTATTTTCACTATTTTATTCTGTATTAAAAAGCAGTTATGTTAAAAATGTGCCTGTTCTAAACATAACCGTGTCTGTTAGTTGCAGCAGCCTTCCTCCTGTTAACATTACTGCTCTTGGACAGCCATAGGAGTGTTCCAGGGAAACTGGACACTGTCATGGAGCTGCTGAATACAAAAGAAACCACCATCCAGCAGAGGAAGTCCCTGGAGTGGGAGCATGGGGAGAGTGTTAGCAGGAAGGATTGCTATACTGAAGTCTTGCTCTGACTCGTGAGCATCAGTGTATGTCTGCAACTAGACACAAGACACTGAGCCAGACAGGATTTGTCTGACCCAGCGTGGTGGTTCTCCTGTGGGCTGGTGGAAGGCTGTCTCTGTACTGAGATGTATCACAGGATGCGTTCTGCCAGCAGCAGCTGATCAGTAAGGAATCAGGAGGGACTTTACTGTCGGTGATAGAATAGGCACTTGGGAGGAAACAAAACTAAAAAGCACAAAACAAATTCCCAAAACACCCTGCTTTTTCAGTTTTAATTCCAGTATTTATATTCCAGTCTAATGAGATTCCAGTATTAAGAAACTGTGTTTTTGCCTTTGCTTTGAAATGACAGAATAGTTCTGAAGTCTTCCTTTGAGTTACATTTCCATGAAATAACTTGCAGAATGATACCAGAAATTATATTTCTGTTTTACTATAAAATGCATGTTCATCCAGTGCTGATTCACTGTACTTCTAGTAGTCCTTTCCTTCCATATCTTCTTGCTCTCTGTGTAACTTGTTCCTGTGGTTTTTTCTAGAGTTTTCACAAATCTCTCCTTTCTGTGGAAGTGAACATTGGTGATACGATATGACAGAGTGCCTAATTTATTAAAGTTCAGTGTTCATTGGAAATTTAACCAGAATTGGTGGATGAGGGAGTAGAGAAAGAAGAAAACCTGGCAAAAGATATCGAGTGGGTCAGGCCTCAGGGATGTTCTAGACAGCTTGTACTGTGTTGTCCCTCAGGTATTTGGTCAGTACAGGAAAGCTGAGAACTGATTTAGAGAGCACAGTGTGTCTAAGGTAAGGTTCAGCCAAAGATTATTGCTGCATCATTGCAAAGAGTTTGGGTCGAAGGAGATACTGTTCTTTACCAGTTAGTGTGAAACCAAAGACGCTGCTGGCTACCAGCTGAGTGCTGTCTTTGCTAATGTTGACAATGCCTTGAGTGAGGACTTTATTAGGGCACTAATTTCTTATTTAATGTATTTGTAAATTCTAGAATATTTATTCAGGCCTGGACACTGTCTAATATTTAGATAACCAAGTGAACTAAAGCAACTTGTGTCCCTGACTAATCCAGATGTTCTGTGTGTAGGATCTTTTTTTTGTACCAACTAGCTCAGACTCTATATTCTTATTTTCTGCTTTAAAATTTATGCTCTCTGAACCTGGATTTTTACTACTGTCATTTGTATTACTAATTCTAGTGTATAATTTACAAATCCTTTTTAATACATTAATAATAAAGAACAACTAATACAGCTGATGTAAGTATTTTTCCAAAACTGCCACTATACCACTGGCAAGTGTGGTAAATCAACTATTTTGTGTCTTCCATTTTATTATTAAACATGTCGAATCTTACAGCCTAACCAAAATAAAAATAACTGACAAGGAAAAGCCCTTTGTCATTGGCAGTGTGTGCTGAGTGGATTTCAGAGGTTTGTGCTAATTCATGACGTCTTGTGCAGAGCAGCAAAGTAATAACATGTTACAAGTGGTTAGAAAGGAATTATTCCAATGAAAATAACAAATCATAGTTTGTCTAGGTTATATACATATAATGGTAATTCTTATGCACCTCACAATTAAGCACAACTTCAGAATCAAGGCTTGTCTTCGTTCTTTGCATATATCGGATTATCTCATGTAGAGTGAGCAGAGTAATTCACAGCATAGCTTAAAGAGAAGCCTAATTTTTGCATGAAGTATATACAGTAGTGTACATGTGAACAACATTGTATGTTTGTACGTGAAGACCCAATAAAGCAAACAAATTGAGTTTACCATATACCAGTATTATAGCAGGAGGCTTCTATACTCCATGAAATAAGGTTTTTTCATGTTCTAATTATACACAGTTTAAGTAAATTTACCTGCTGAAATATTTTACTTAGTGACTGCCAGATGAGGTGTTCACACATCAATTGCCTAACATGCAGGCTTTACAGTTCAGTGGCTTTGAAAAAAATGACTCTGAAATTGCATTAGTGGACCTTATTCCTTTGTGCATGTTTAAAGATCAATCAGTCAGTTTAAGCAGGGTATTTCTGGAGAAGGAAAAACATCATGGATCCCAGACCCTAACTGAAGTCATAGGCAAGAAGTACAGTCAATGTAGTTGTAATGGGTTGATAAGCTATCCAAGGATCTGAAGTTTGAGCATCAGTTGATGAGCAAGGTTCACTTATTCCAGCAAAACCTACCCAGACCGTCTCTTTCACTTGTACTTAATTTTTTTAATTCTCTCATGCTACAGTTATAAGTATCCCTAGATGGACAGAAGAGAAGGAAATGATTGCTCAAAGATGTTAGAAGTATTTGCACTACTACTAGGGAGCTAAAATATTTGGACAGGTTATTTTGGAGTGCAACAAATAGTCTGTTTTTCCTCTTACCTTTTGACAAGCTGTACCCACTAATTTTCTACTTGTCAAAGCAAGGGTGAATATGACATTAAAATAATGGAGTTGTGATTTTGGTCTACTTTTTTTTCCTTCGTGTTGTTTATACTCCAGACATCACTATATTCTTCCTTGCCGAAGTTTACTTTCATAGTTTTTAAGCCTTTTGGCTAGACAGGGTGCTCTAGCTGATCAGAAGACCAAACTTTGAATGCTGAGCTAAAACCAAATCCTACTCCTCCTTCAACATCAAAACAAAATATTGGCTTTCCCTTTTCCTTTTTGTAATGCCAGCAGAACAATCCCGTTTTTCCCAGGAGAAGGTCAAGCAGATGTTTTTCTGTGCACGTGTTGTGCACATGGAGAAAACAGAGCTTATACTCACCACTTGAAGAGCCCTTCCAGAACAGGTATGGCCTTGAGCCCCTCTTGTCTTCCTGTGGACTTGGGTAATGTTTCATGGAAACACAGTATGTCTGGAGCAAAATTCAGTCTTACTTAGTTACTTAGGCTGCTTGTGCTGTGAAAAGATGCTGATATGAGTGAGGCAGACTGTGAGAAATAATTTTTAAAAATAATATATGTCACTGGGATTGGGTCTTACATTATTAAAGTGTCTTGCCAGTGCTATAAGCGAGAGAAACTGAGTGAATACTTGAGTACTGTGCCACAGTGCTCAATTCTAAAGATACGCAATTATGTTGAACAACACTTCATTAATTTTAGGCATAGTTAGTAATCTCTGCATTGCTTCTTGCTTGTCTCTACATTTTAAAAAGACAGGAATAACATGTCTGTCACAATAGGATATTTCTCAGCAAGAAAACTAATCTCCTGTGTAGCAAAACTCCCTCAGCAACTTGAGAGCTATACAAGGCCACTTCTTAGTAACAAAAGGGATGTTTTTGTCCTTGGATGTGTACAGATGGTATTGAGTGAAGTGCACAGAAGACAAGGCACATCCTTAGTAGCAGGAATAGTTGAGATTTGTGGAAGATTATGGTTAAAGAAGAAAAAGCAGTCTTTCTTTCATCCCTTTATAATTGGTGTGACTGTTGGGCAGTGGGGAAGCACAAGCAAATATACAACAATTTATACTATGCGGGAGGATTACAGTTGAAAAAGGGGCTGAAGAAGCAGAGGAAGGGAGAGCTAGCTGTTGTTTGTCTGCTTTGTGAAGGGGAAAAACAAACCCGTCCCTGCCTCTAAAAAATGTAGTCCTACTTCTATCAACACATCGCTTTCTGGACAGTAGCATAGGGAGGAGAAAGGAAAGAGCATTTTCCTTCTGCTGTGTCAGACCATCCTGGATTTTCTGCCCTGCTGAAGCAATTTATTTTTGTAAATGAAACCCAGAAAAGATGCAGTCTCTGAGTTGCCTCTGGAGTAAGCAGCACTAAGCTAAACCTGGAATGACTGGCATGCCCGTCAGGATTGACAGCAGTGCTTGGTGGTTAAAGCAATGTACACAGTCCAAAAATATGGCAATTGTGAAGCTGAACACTTCCTATGAACTGGGTAATTATCAACTGAAATACTTCCCATTTGTCCCTAGGGAGGAAATGTTGGGTGGTTTTTGGAGACTTAGCACAGCAGTTTGTACCCTAAATAGGACACCTGTATGTTTCTAGGTGATTGTCATAAACTGACCTGTAGGACTACTAACTAAAGGAAAATCTTGTTCATCAATTATTTAAGAAATGAAATTACCTTAGTTGAAAATGTAAGTGGTATTTGCAAGAATGCACTTTTTAGGATAATGGGTTTGTGCACACATACGTATGTCCTAAGTAGCCAGAGATGTAGTTTTCTGAAGAGCCTTAAACACCAATATCTTACAGCATGACAGTGTGTCTTTCATGTTACCCTTGGTAACTAATGGTGTGGGTTTAAAGGTATTTCTGTTGGTATTGCCTACATTTTACACTTTCTCTTTGTTGATACTAGATGGCATAATATTTGCACTATGTCAGTTTTTGAGATGCTCTTTAAAGGAGGAACGAATGAGTTAATTGGGTATCTTTGAACATCAGGAACTGTTCATAAGGAATTTATACCAGTACATTTCCCATAGTCTTCCTCCAATGTTAACATGTTTTAAATAAATAAAGCAAGTCTATATTATAGCCAATAGTTTCTGATATGCTTGTACCTGCGCTAATATGATAACTGCAGAGCTTGAATTAGGATGTCCCTAAGGAAAAGCTGAAAGATTGCTTAATCTTAATATTGCTGAAAGCAAGTCAGTAATGTTTTTAAAGCTTTGTGTTGAGAGCTGCCTGTACCCCAGTACAAGGCAACATCTTATTCCAGTTTTAGCATGCTCAGGCTGAATTTTTGTGTAGAATGGTATATTATAGCTATTATGCATAAATTACAGTGTTTAAAACTTGTTATACTTATTTCTGTAACATAGGTACCACTGGTGACAGCTATTCTTTATGGGATGCCTCTTTGGAGGAACTGAGGTTATATTCTACGGAAAGTCATTGATTTCAGTTTCTTTCTCCTGATATGACCTAGACAGTATTATTACTTGCTTTTACTGAGCTCACCATGCCAAGGTGTAATGACAGCAGGAATTTAATTTGGCACGTAGTCCTACGAAGTTAATCAACTTTTAAATGTTTTTCTCTGTAAACTAGAAGTTGTGATACATGGAGTATGCATTCAAATACATGCAGTAGTGGTATGATCATCAGCATTTACTAATTATCTCATTTACAACTGATATATGACAGAGAGCTCCTGACCAATTGCTATTATTTTTTTATATGGGTTGTTTTTTGGTTTTCTTCAGCCTTCAGTCCTCATAGATGATGTCCTGGCCAGTTCTCACTTGAGTGACTTATTTCCTGTCTATCTAGACGTTTGTCTACAGTTCTGACTGGATACTGTAATTTTCAGTGCATAAACTAATCCACTGTGTCATCACATATTGCTGTTGTTTCCACCTTAGCTAGTTGGGGTTATTTTTTAGGTGCAGTCTGAGCGCTTTCTTTGGAAGGTCCTGATTCACAAATCACATGTGCGCTTGCTTAACTTCAGATGCTAAGTTTACAAGCCGGAGAAGGCTGCTCAGCTCTCCCAGGAGCATGCCCTGGGGTAGGGACAAAGGTTGTAATTTGGGGTGAGCTTGGAAGCACCTCATTGCCTGTTCAGTTCCTATTTCAGTTCCTATTTGCTGTAGCTCCATCTGGGTCCTGTGACAGTTGATAAATAGCAAGTGAGCTTTCATGCTCCCTATTCATCAACTGCAGATGGCAATTGCTGTTCTATTTCTTCAGTAGTCCACAGCCAGTTAGTCAAATTATGTACTTTTTTAACAGATGCACAAGGTGAGCATTGTGTCTGACCTCTCTCACCTCTTGGACTATGCTGCAAAACGGCAGATCTGGATCCACAGCAATGTGGGCTTTTGACACTCATCTACACTCATTGTCAGTGAACACAGAAAAGTAAGAAATGAATGTTCAGAAAGCAGAGTGTCAGTGTGAGATCAAATGCAAGAAATAATGCACGGGTATGTTAGTAAAAGACATGCTTGCTGTGGCTTCTGGTAGAGAACAATGTTCTTCAGCCCTAACAAAGGTCCACAGGCCAGCATGTAAAGGGCACCAGTGTTAATTCACCTGAACGTCCCAGCAGAAGACCCATGAAATACTTATCCCTGTGACAGAGAAATTACTGATGTGACCTTTGACCATGTCAGGAGTGTGCCCACATGTACAATTCCTCTGGTGGTTTGTTGACAATTTGCAGTAAGGGCAGGACAGGCCCTACAACTGAAGTCAGTCTGCATCTTTGTCACAGGAGCCCTTTTCTTTTTCTCCCCCACAATGGCATTATTGCTATGGGATTTTTTTTTTTCAGCTTTGCAATGGTAGCTGGTCGGGCAGAGAGCATGAGCTACAGTTTGAACTAGGCAAGTTCAAAAGCTTGCTGCAACTGTGACATATATCCATGAATATTTGGATGGAAAGTGTGAACAAAGAGAGGCTGCTGATGTGCAAGTGGGATATAGTGTTTCTGACCAAGTCTGATAGAGATGGGGTGAGGAAAGTGACACAAAAGCAACGTAATGCAATGTTTAGCACCTATCATTCACCTGTTCAGGGTGCCATATGATTTATATAGCTAACCAAGACAGCAAGCAGTGAATGTGTATAATTAATGGTTTGCCAATGATTTATGGATCAAGGACTACTTGCTGTAAGTGAAGCATAGCCTCATAATTCTAAATAATGAATAACTCAATAATTTATTTGTTTGGGGAGCAATATTTCATCGGAAAAAAGAAGAGAATTTTTCTTATTGGTTATTTGATGCAAATTCTTCACTCGGTTGTATTTAGTGGCTTATACACTAGCCTGGCAGGGGGAAGAAGAGACCTTGTATATGAGATGGTGAAAATATTTCTGTTGATCAGTCTCAACACTTAAAGATTAATGAAGTTCTTCATCTGCATTAATGTAGCTATGGGTCTTCCTGAAAAACTCATTCCCTGGCTAGTTTCCAAAATGTGGCCTTTAATCTGAGTAAGAAGTAGAAGAGTAAATCTGTCACGTTTTATGCAGATTTTTCTGGTGAAAGCAGGTGTGATCCAGTTGCTGACTACACAACTAGCACCAGCTCGCTTCATGCCCTAGAAATCTGAGGCAAAGCCAAGGGAGGAGGGGAAAAGAAACCAACCACCACAAACCAACTCATAACAAATGCTACCAACATTGTCCTTTTAATCACTGTCAAATTTGCTACCTGAGGGCTTCAGTTGCACGGTGGGCTCTACGACTTGGTGTGACTAGAAAATAAAAACTTTCATCAATTGCAGATAATCAGGAAAATGGTAGCAACTGCTGCTTATATCACCTTCACCTAAACCCCTCTGCAAGTCTGTAAGCTCTGGGAGGGCAGAGGCTATAGAGTATTGTGCTTGTCTGTACAGTTCCTGGTACAATGGGACTTACACTGACTGAGATTTCAAAGTGTGACTAAATATTACATAAAGATTAATACCAAGGCTTAAAATATGCAAATGCATGTCTCTGCAGAGTGTGCCTTCATGTTACTCAAACGAATTAGGAGAGGGCGATGTGACAGAAGTTGAATAGTGCAGTTCATCCAGTTGTTGCCCAAACAAGGAAACTGCAGCTTTTCTTTTTTATTTATTTTATTCTTGTTTATGCTTCCCTATCATTCTCTGGTAACATTGCTGAAAGCAGATGCTCTGCTTGTGTAGTCTGGTCTTTACCTGCATTTTTCCAGGTAGTACAGATGGTGGTCAAACTGCACTTCCCTTCCCATCACCTGTGGGTATTTTGGGTCATTGATAAATGGTGTTTTTACTGTGGTCCATCTGCAACAGACACTAAAAATATTTCAGGAGTTAGATTGCTTTAGTGGTGACATCATGCCAGTACTGTCACCTAGGTAATGGAACTAATTGCCATAGCAACAAGGCTTTATCATTCAGCAGCCCTAACATTTTTGACAGATGGGAGAGCCTAAAGATTTGAAGTAGGACACAAATGAAACATATCTGATTGGGCGAAGTCATATGAATTGTTCATGAATAAGAGTCTTCTGTGCAGGGTAAATCAAATCAGAGTGAGTGATATATCTTTAAGAGGCCCATTTACTTCAAATTAAACAATTTAATGTTAAAAATTTTCTTCCTCTAGGGAAAAAATAACAGCATTCAATTAAAACAAGCAGATAATAAACCTGACTGCTTAAATATTATTGTACAGCCCCTGGGTATTGCTCCTGTTCTAGGCATCATATGAGACTGAATGACAAAGTACTTCTGAAACTTTAGCTGAGCGTTAGTTCACTTCAGGGTTGGTACATGACCTCACCAAAATGTGATTGTGGCTGGACCGCTGGTGTCAACAGTGCCCTGAGCTCTGCCCTGGGGCCCTCTGACAGGGTTGCCTACTTCCACTGGCGCTGCCTTAGGAAAGGCATAACCTCAGGCTATACACCTGGCACAGTCAAAGGCCCAAAAGTGCAAACAGCCAGGGCAAAGTCTTCCCTCACTTGTCAATGCGATTTTTGTTATTTAGTAAGTACACCCACATTTCACCCTGCTTATACTGCTCTCTGCTTGTCTGGGCGCTAAAGGCTGGTTATACCCCTTAATTTTCTGCTCTGGTCCTTGGGCTACTATCCTGTGTTGCATATTCACCCATGGGAAGCAATGATGCTGATATCATGGTGTGGAATAAACGAAGAATGACTGCAGAGATTTAGGAACAAAAGTGTAGGACTTGGCCAGCCTTCCCAGAGCCAACAGGTGAGGGGAAAAGTTTGGATACGAGTGGACACATTCTGCAGAGTAACAACTGGCTGCATGTTCAGCTGAGAGAGTGGGTAGAGACATTTTTGCCATCAGGCTTGGCAGCCTGGTAAGGATGTCTTTAAACTAAATATGTGGGGGTTGGTGATAACAGCTTGCAATTGAGTGAGGAAACAGGTTGGGATGGCAAGGATACAGGGCAGGGTGAAGTCCTCTGGGCAGTCTGAGGTGTTCTGCAGATCAAACCCTTGTCCTTATGGGAGACTTTAACCTCCCCATCTACTTGTCTACTGGTGTGATGCCCTTCCAGTGCGAGGATGCTTGGAGTGTGTTGGGTAGCTTAATGCAGATGCCACATAAGATAGTTAGGTATGTTTTTCTGGACCTGCTGCTGACAAATGAGTTCTGGTTGAGGATGTGACAATCAATGACAGCCTTGACTGTGATGATTGTGAAATGGTGGAGATGAAGATGCTGACAGGAGTGAGGAAGGCAAGTAGCAGAGTATACCTTGGAGATGAGGGGGAGTAGGCTTTGACCTCTAAGAAACTGGTTGCTAAGATCCTGTGCGAGAGAGTTATGTTTCACCAGTCATTAAAAATGTCAAGAAAGATGATCAGGGAAACTCTAGGTCAATTGGACTTGCTTTGTTTCTAAAAACAAATCCCCTTGGAAGAGGTTTTTGGACATATGAAGGAGAAAGTGGCTGGAAGTAACCACTCATTAGATGCTGTCTAGAGTACCACATCCAAGTTGGGACCACCAGTACAAGAAAGACATTGGTGAACTGGAGGGAATTTAGGAGAGGCCACTGAGGTTGTTGGGGCAGGATCACTTGCCCTGTAAAGGTCGACACACACTGCAATAGGCTGCACAGAGAGGTCACGGTGTCTTCCTCTGTGGAAGCTTTCGAGCCCTGACTGGACAAAGACCTGAGCAACCTGATCTGAATTCAGTGTTGATCCTCCTTTAAGCAAGCAGTTGGGCTAGACGCTTTCCCAGCTCCCTTCCAACTGGAATTATTCTGTGATTTTGTAATTTTACCAGAAAATACAATTCCTCTTCATTCCTCCTAATCTTCCTACCTATATCTAATCTCTTAAAGCTACATCCCTGTGGTGTCTTCTGAAGAAACAACAGAAAGATATTGGTTTCTTTTCTATAATAAAAGGGAATGTATCATATTTAATGGCATGTAGCTAATCACAGAATATAGTGTTTAAACTTAAAGTGCATGTTATACTTGCCTGTACTGAGGTATGCATTACCATTTTAATCAAAATGCCTTATATTGGTTCAAGCAGCAACAACAAAAGTCTCAGATAAAGACCAGTGACTCTGTTACTTTCTGCCTTCAACATAAATATTAACTGCCCTCTAGTAAATGCAACTCTGATAGAATTAGATGTAATAATTATTTTTAACATATTGTCTGATTGCTTTCCTTATCAGAAGGTCAGGTTTGTGTTCCCACCTTTAGTATCAAACAATTTCTAATGGAAGGAGAGACTTCTGGAAATTAGGCTGGAGGTTCAAAATAATCCTGGCAATTACTTTTCTAATTGAGATTGTGAAGACATGACTCAGTACTAAGAATTTCTCTATGCATCTTGTAAGCTTTTTGTCATCATCACCCTTCCAAGCAAACATGGAAATAGAGACTTTGTGGTTTATGTTCTCTAACCTCAATGGTGTTGGATCTTGAAAGACAATTTTAAAGGCTCAGAAAAATCACAGCAAAACAGCTGCTTGGTTTTATGAAATATAAATGGTATAGTTGAAAATGCACAGATGGCTTCTTGGTGATGCATTTCACAAACATGCTTAGATGTTGTTCAAAATATGAATTTGAATAAATCTGTGACTGATTAATAATTTTCTAGCTGCTGACAGTAGCTATTAGTGGACGTGCAGGTAGTCAGATATCACTGTTATTTTTCAAGACTACATGTAGGTCCCTGTTGTGGTGTGGGGTTTTTTATACATTTGGTGAGACTAAAACCACTTTCTATATTTTATTTGAACTTTCATTTTGGCCATAGTTTTGCTATGGCCTTGAGCAGTGTGGTGTTGTGGGATGGAGGGTTACCACCACTAGAAAAAAAAAAGTCTAGGTTCATTACAGCTTAAACCACTTTTTCTCTGAAGAAAATATGGTGGTTTTTGTCTCACTACACTGTATTGCAATCATGTGAAAGGAATGAAGGGAAAGGGATGCTACCACCTTCACAACATGTGCAGAATAATTTTCAGTCATGGACATATGAGTGAAAAACACCCAGTATTTCTTAATATGCTTGAACAGTGATTGCTTTAAGAATTAAAAAAATGGCCCTTCACATAGTGCTGGTAGGGATTTCTTCTGTGATTTAAGCAGTCACTGAAGGGAGGTTGTTTATTTTGGTTACACTACATAACAAGAATGGTTCGAAAGAAGCAATTGAATGCTTTTCCTTGCATACTGATCATTCATTATATAGCTATCAATAACTGCCTAATAAAACTAGTCCAAAATAAATCATGCTTTCTTACCTACTTGGTAAAGATTGGACAACACTTCAGTATACTTCTAAATACAGTAGCACATTACAAAAACAATCTATACGCCAACTGTCCATTGCTGTTATTAATTCATTAAAATGTTAAGTTAATGTATTCAGGTTCCTTTATTGGAAAGTGAAAGTCAGTAAGAAAGCCAACAAAGATGTCTGTATTTGATTATACTACACTAGAAATAAATAATAGAGCATTATGCAATTCATGGTGCAAGTAATGGATTTTGGATAGCAGCATACATCAATTGAAAAATGATGGACATGTCAAAATAAGGTATGCCATAGTCAAAAAGTACAAGCTTCTAAAATAGATAAGTTCAAGACCTGTGCCCGTAATTTGCAAGGCTCACATAAGACTTATTGTTTCCTTTTAAAAGAAACATTGACTGGTAATCACATTTTATTTAATTAAAATGTACAGCTTTAGTGAAACGTTCACAGGATTTTCCAGAACATGCCTTGTATTTGCAAAGCTTAGAGCAATTGGAGGCATATATTGGAAGTGAAGCAGTACTCGTAGGGAAGCATATGCATTGAAAATATTCTGTATTAATTGGAAACGTCTCAAACTTCAGAGCCATGTTTGGGAGAGATTTCATTGAAAATAACTGGTAATTACTAAAATCCAATCCTTCTGAAAATGGAGGTCTTTTCGTTTGTCGCTTACCTGAGATGTTTGAAGACCTGCCAATTTAACGCACACCCTATATCTAATCATCTGGGTCATAAATGAAACTTTGAGAGGATACATCTCTGTGGAGGCATGTATTGTGTGGGATTGTGCTCTGACAGCATACACTTTCTGGATATGAAGATTGTCTGAATATCTTTTTCTTGATATCTTGGTTTCCATCCTCTAATCTCATTTAGACTGTTTCTCAGCTTGCTTATGAGGATGTTATAGGAGATAGGGTCAGAAGTCTTAAGATATGGTATCTACTGCAACTTCTCACTAAATACAAGCCTTTTACCTTGCCAAGAAAAAACTAGATTTGTTTTATGTAATTTGTTCCTAATGAGTCCTTGTTGACTGTAATGGTCTTCCTTATTTTTTTTAACTGCTTATACTTCCTTTGACTGTTTGACAGTAGTGGATCTGTGGTGGGTTTACTCTGGCTGGGTGCCAACTGCCCACCAAAGCTTTGCTGTCACTCCCCTCCTCAGCTGGGCAGGAGAGAGAAAATATAATGAAAAGCTTGTGGGTTGAGATAGGGCCAGGGAGAGATCACTCACCAGTTACGGTCATGGGCAAAACAGACTGGACATGGGGAAGAGTAATTTATTGCCAATCAAGATGACAGTGGGGTAATGACAAATAAAAACTAAATCCTAAACTAACTCCCCCCCCCCCCCCCCCCCCCTTCTTCCTGGGCTCATCTTTGTTCCTAATTTCTCTACCTCCTTCACCGTAGTGCAAGGGGATGGGGAATGGGAGTTGTGGTCAGTCCATCACATGCTGTCTCTGCTGCTCCTTCCTTCTTCGGAGGATGACTCCTCACACTCCTCCCCTGCTCCAGCACTGGGTCCCTCCCATGGCAGACAGTCCTCATGAACTCCTCCAATGTGAGCCTTTCCCCACAGTCTTCTGTTCTCCAGACTGCTCTGGTGTGGGTCCCTCTCACAGGGTCACAAGTCAAGTTGTCTCAGCAACCCACCCTAGTGTGGGCTCCTCTCTCCACAGGTCCTGCCAGGAGCCTGCTCCAGCACTGGTTTCCCATGGGGTCACAGCCTCCCTCAGGCATCCGCCTGCTCCAGAGTGGGACCCTCCCCAGGCTACAGGGGCACAACCAGCCTCACCATGGTCCTCACCATGGTCTGCAGGGGAATATCTGCTCTGGCACCTGGAGCACCTCTTTTCCCTCCTCCACTCACTTGGGTGTCTGTAGAGCTGTTGCTGTCACATTCTCACTCCTCTCTTTTGTCTGCAGTTGCACAGTGTGTTTTTCCCTTCTTTAATATGTTATCCCAGGAAGTTGATGGCCTTGGCCAGTGGTGGGTCCGTCTTGGAGCTGGCTGGCATTTGCCCTATTGGACATAGCTTACAGCTTCTCACAGAAACCACCTCTGTCACAGCATCCCCACTACCAAAACCCTGCCACACATGCAGTGCATTTGCTATTGTGTGTTCTATAATATTCTCTTCCTTATGATAAAGAAGCACTGGCTTCATACTTTTGCAGTCTTTTGTGTCTCCATCCATTTTTCTGAAATTCTCACAGGTAACTGCTAGGCAGTCCAAGAATGCTTCAGCCAGTTCTGTAGAAGTATTTTAGGACAAATTTAATTAGACCAAACTATTTGGAAAACATTTAGCTTATCTTTAAGTATTCATGGTGCTTCTCTGAGATCATTTGTCCTTATCTATAGGTGTTTAAATAAGTAAGCACCTTAATTACAGCTGACCTCTTCAATAAAGAATGAAATGTAAAAGGCATTGATGTTGAGATTCAATTCACCACCTCAGCTTTCTGTTTCTTACTGTATTAGAGTCTACATGATGCTAACAAGCACATAATCCATAAAACAAAGAGGAATGAAGGACCTCAGAAAGCTTCCTCAGAAACTTTCCAGATATTCTAAACCCATGGCACTTAAAAACCCATCCTATCAACATTTGGATCAAATTTTGCTGGGAGCAAAACAAGTGTAGCTTCAATGTGTTCAAGGTATTTGTATTACTTTGAGCTATCCTAGACAGGAAGGGTAAAAGGGGAACAGGAAGATGTTTCTGTAGTTCATAATAAGTTAATATTTACTGGCAAAGTGTCAGCTGTGTTCCCAGTGTTTCTGGTAACATGAGATTGGTTCCAAACACCACTGTCTCAAGTTTAAATGGCTCCAAAGGGAGCTCATAGTCTACCTTGAATAAAAGAAATGATCTTTTTCTATGCTATCATTTTAAAGGTTTATCATCTTGTGCTCTGACATAAGAGAACATTAGCTGCACTAAAGCATTCCAGTAAGCTTGAATCATAGAAGGGAGTATGATAGGAGCATAAAACAAAACTCTGTAAATCCTAAATGTTTTGACAAATGAAAATCAGCAGTCACAAACTGTAGTTCACTGGGTGTGCAGCATACAGCAAGGGCTTATTCTGATGCACTTGCATACACCAAACCTGTTATTTTTCCCTTTAATGTCCACATTACTCTCCCAATATAGGTATTGATGAAAAAAGGTAAATGAGCGTGAACTCCACCATTAACAAAAAGCCTAAGAAATGCAACAGTTGTATTTGACTCATGCACTGATACGCTCCTTATTGCCAGGGATAAGGTACCTGGTCAACAGGTCCAATACACAAATCCTGCAAGATTTTCCTAATACCAGAGGAAAACAGCACAAAGGGCAAGCCTTAGCTCTAGCATTTCTTATAAATAAATAAAGCTTTGTGAAAGTTTTTAATATGACATTATCATCTTAATAACTCCTACAATCTTGAAATAGGCTAGAACAGGAGTTTAAACTTCTTAGGGGGCTGCAAGAAACCTGCAACCACTGAAGCAATTGATGGTGATGAAGCACCTCAGACTTTCTTTACCGCATTTGTGATGAATGAACAATTTCCAAGAGTGATATTTCAGGAATTACTATTGTGTGCAATAAGAAAGATGCTTTAAGAAACACATCTGTATGTAAGGGAAGAAATCTTGTTCCAGCTGAACTCTGTAATCTCTTGCCCTTTCTGAACAAATAGATTTTTAGGGGGCTAAAATATATTCAAAGGCATCTTCTTGCAGCCATGTCTGCTGTCATCCCATCAAGGAGGAGAATAAAAGGAGGAGTCTCCCCTCCCAGCCTCATGATGTAGGATGCTGAGAAGGCTGAATTGCAGACCTTGTTGATGCCTGCTGAGAGACAGAGGTGATTGCATAGAGGGCAATGATGTGTTGGTCTTACTGCTGCATCTTCCTGGTGATGCAGCTCCAATGCATCTGTAGGATTGCAGGCTACTCAGACCTGGCTTGGTCTTCCCCATTTCTATGGCATGGTAAAGCTGAGGACGAGAAAAGTACGTGTGTAAGCAGTATTCTAGGCTTCTGTAAAATGTCTATTGTGCTAGATGGGAAAATATTAGTTAGACTTGTAGTAACTTAATTAGGTTATGATGGAGATTGATGTATAGGAATTATGAAGTGATGGAGGAAGGCGGCCCAGAGGAAGCTGGCAAAAGACCATGCTGAAGGGGGAACTGTTAGAAAGTGTCTAGCAAAGTACAATTATCTGATTAGGGCATAATCTGATTTAATATTTTCATTAACAACCTCAATACTAAAAGTAAGGGTGAATTAATTATTTTTTTTCTGGTGGCTTAAATGTGGGACATATTAGCAATAAAATTGTGAATTACCATACTATATAGAAATAATTAGATGACCTTGAGATCAGGAATGATATAAATGTGATGGAACATTATAGTATGAAATACAAAGTTATGCGCTTTGGGACCATGAACAAGAAGTTCAGGCATTCGCTGGCGCTTGAGCTGGGAGCAGAGGAGAAGACAGGTCAGGTGTTTTAGTCAGCTACAGACACAGCTGCAAAAAAGCTCATTGGGGTTGTAAGCTATTATGTTCTGCTTTTAGTGTAGTGATTTCCATGCTGTGTACAAGGCTCCAGGATGACCTTATCTGAAATACTTTGTGGATCCCTGTGTATAATCTCTCAAAAATTAATTCAAGATGGAATGAGTGAGAAGAAGAGTACAATGGTCCTAGCAGTCTAGCTTACAAAAGCAAATTGAAAGCACAGCTTCTTCAGATGAGAAAAAACAAAGGTTGAGAGAGAATGACTCTCCTCTACAGATTTACCAGATGAGAAGACTCTAAGGAAGGAGGAGTGAAGGTCTCCTTAAGTAGAAATTACAGGGTTGGCACAAGAGTGTTTTCATATTAGAAGACAGGCATTGCATTTATGAGAGATGTCCTGTAGTAAAGGTAGCACATCTCCTTTAACTTGCTTTTAGGATACCAATTGATGTGTTAATTAAGGGTTTATTAAACCTTATTGCCTAGGAGAACACGAGGCTGCAGGTAGATGATTGCACATGCCCCTCTCTCTCCTGTGCTCCAAGCTTTGTTTTGGAGAAGCCCATTCCCCTCACTCCACTGCTCCTGATCTCTGCTTGCTTCCTCCCATCTTCATAGCTGCACACATGTTATTTGCATCACTTATTCCACACATGATTTGTCTATTTTTTTCTGGGATACACTTGCCTCAGAAAGGGGATGAAGATTCCTGCACTTCACTCAGCCCTGTGGAGTCACACGCAGGAGCTATACTCACCACTTCACCTGCTTTTCTAATAGGAAAGATTCTTCTTCACACTGGGTCTGGCTTTTCGGTTTATGGACAGAAGGAGGGAGATTCACTGAAGCTCTGAAACAGAATTTAGAAATCATACTATTCAATAACTAGGAACTCTGTTTTTGTCTAACATCAGAGAAAACCTCCTTGTATTAACATTCAAATAGGTGCATAAAGTGGTTATTGTTTTCCTGGCCATACAGAGTATGCTGCCATATGCTCACAGTCAGAAATGGCATGAGGTACTATTCATAATGGCTTTTATTTATGACAGTTTCTGGGATCCAGGGTTCTAGCTATGATGGCTCAGCAGGTTTTCACAGCTCAGCTGTGACTAGACCTAATTCTGATTCATTCAGACTCTTCCTGCAGTAGCAAATAGAAAAGATACTGCTGATAAATTGCAGATGGAAAGATATAAAATCAATATAACAATTGTAGTTGATCCAATCAGAAACAAGAAGAGAAATTAAGGGAAGTTCAAAAAAGAACAAGGGAATAAAATCCGCTGCGATTAGTACTGAGTGTGTAGTGCTTATCACAAGAGTCAGATACTTAGATATTATGCAGTAGGACAAAAGAATGCAGAAAAAAATGTTGCTAGGGAAAAAAACTATGTACACTTAAGTGTGTCTTGAAGCAGCAAAAGTGTTTTACAAAAGTACCACCTATGGCACCACATTCAGCTCTGTCTTGCACCTCTTTTTCCTTCTCCACTTTTACTCCTGGGGTTTTTTTTTTTCAGTCAATTGGCAGCTCAGCAGTCAAAAAGGTAGACACTGCAAGAGGTTTTGCTCTTCCCAGATGCAGTGTCTGCTGCATGCCTGCTAGGTTACCGAATGCAAAGCAATCGGTTCAGTGCTGTGTTTGAATGGACATCAGCCCTCACTGATTTCACAATCTCTGCATGTGGCAAAGGAGTATTTGTTATTTCAGCCAAGGATTTAGCAGGTCCTGTCTAGGTTTACTGTTACTTTGCAGGAGGAACTGCAGCCTCTCTGGAGTTATAACAGGGAAAGGAGGAGCTCTGTCACTCTGTGTGGTCACATCCCCATCCGCAGGACAAAGACTGAAGGATAAAGGGAGAAAATTATGCTGAAGGATAAAGGGAGAAAGCTATGCTAAAGGAAATAGCATAACTCAACTTTGTATTGGTAATATCTCTATCATGATCTTACTGATGCGCAACCATTTTTGCCAGTATAGTTGTGTTTAGTTGAATAACTGTTTAACTGGGGGAGGAGAAATCACAGCTCTCCAGCAGCAACTTGCTCAGAAAACCCTGTGAGCTTCCTTGCATCTATAGGAAATTAGAAGTTAAAATAGTTCCTAAAAATATGCTGTCAACATCCCAGCCCATCTTCTGTTCCTTCTCTTTCCCAGCATGGCTGGTTCCTGTCTGTCAGAAGGAAGGATTAGTCCCTGCCCAGCACTAGTCTGAAGCCTTTTGGGGAAATCACAGGTTATTCCTGGGCTGAACCCCAAATGCCTACATCTTGTAATAAATTACTGATTACACCCCTAGATGCCCTTACCTGAGGAACTGAAGCCATGATGTGTTTCTCTCAGAGCAGCTAAACTCAGAGAGCGATAGTGTTGTCTTAGTGTTCAAGGGACACAGACCTTTCCTGTCCCACTCTAGCCTAAAGGAAAACAGTAAGTGTTTGATGTTATCTCTGTCTGCAGGAGTGAACCCAGGGGAGGTCACGGACCTAGTGGAAGTCTCAGTATCTCACTTGCCCACTTCATGGGATATGCATAAACTGGGATCCAGATGCCCACCCTGGCTGTAGCAGTACTCCATGCTGGGGCAAGACCATGGTGTGCAATATCCATTCCCCACAGTGACTTCCAAGGTGGAAAAAACTCTTTGTGTAAGTGCAGGAAGGGAGTTGCTGTGCATTCTACAGGTCCTAAAGTCCCCACAGGTTAGTGGTGGCTGTTGGCAGTTCTTGGCTTTTAGAGCCTGGCCATCAGTACTGTAAGTGTCCATCTAGGGAAGGGGTAAACTAGAAGTAGGTACTCACTTTCATTCTTGAGTAGCTATTCATTCCTTCTTTTCTCACTCGCATGTGTAATGTAGATGGTCTGATACTGATAGGTGTTTTTTTCTGTTGTTACCCTTGAAGCTGCAGTGTAATTAATATCCAGGATCTCAGTTTGACTCCTGGTCTACTGCAGTGCTTGCTTAAATAATGTTACTGCTTCCTTGGAACTTGCCACAAGCCCAGAATTTAGGAATTGTTCTTGAAAGGTGAAATACTGCATCTTTTTAATGGACACTTGAATTTAGCTTAGGTCAACCTAACATGGCACTTCACTGAATTCTAATCATGATAGACAAGAAGGGGGGGGTGGGGTGGGGTGGGGGGGTGGTGTTTGTGTTGCCTGCCACAAAAAAGTCAACTTTGACAACTCACAGGTGCCTCATTCCATAAATTCATCACTGAACTTGTGGGTGGCCTGAAGTGATGGAAATAAACCAGAGATGTTTATGGGTGTCTGGAATCTGCATGAGAAACTGTGATCTGCAGAGTCATTGCTTCACCCACAGTAGCTGTCCTGTTCCTGACATCAACAGCAAAGTGCAGTTGAACATGCTTGGTGGAAGGGGAAAAAAAAAAAAACCAACAACTTCTGTAGGACACATGGAGGTGTTTTGGCTCAACTGAGTATATGCCACTGCTTCCTTTTCCCCAGGGTGCTGCAAAGAGGCTTATACCCCCTCATTTCAAGAGCAGAACTAGGTCTCTTGGGGGCTTACTTTATTGCCACATACTGATACTGTGGGATCTCCTGTGCAGTCAGTCTACTAACACAAACAATAAGATTATCAAATATAGCGTGTGTTTTGCTGGTGCTTGGGAATAGTTGAAATAAAGGATAGCATTATTAGCTTTTATTTTTTTGCTAGTAAAAGAGAGAAAAATATTCTAGTAGTTCATAGTTGGTACCCAAAGTCACAGAACTAAGTGTCAAAGACCCTGGACTACATTCTTCCTCACAGGAAGGAAACAGGTTCCATTTCCACATACTCATTTAGAGAAACCACTCACTGAATTTTGGGTGAGTGAAACAACTGATTCCTCTTCACCTGGCTCCAGGTGCCAGCTCCTCCAAAAGGGAAGAGTTAGAAAAGCAGCGGTGGGGCTTCCCATTCCCTTTACCTTGGCTCCCCATTCTTGCCAAGCACAGAGAAAGGAAAGTTGGGAACTCCCACTTCGCTCCAGGCAAACCTGACTGGCAGGACTGCCTTCAGACTAGAGTTGTCCAGAACTCTCCCAGGACCTGAGCACTGGGGTTTGGTTTTTTTTTGTCCCACAATGTGGGCTGTAGTGTAAAAGTTAAACTCTGGTCTCATACTTCGAACTTCCAATATCCCCACTGCTTTGCCAGGGAGGATTATATATATTTCACAAAGTGAGCAAGTATGCTTTCAGAGAAAAAAAATATTTCCATGACTACAGATCCTTCTCATGCAGTGGAATGGCTTATGCAACTCAGCTAGCAGAGAGCTAATAAAATGAGAGGAAGTAATTAGATGAAAGGATGGCTGAGTGTCTGATGTCAAATTTCTGGTTTTCACCTGAGATGCTTGGGAACTGTCTCAGGTGGCCAGAGATGCTGTCAAGCTTTGTATTTTGCATGAAGATTACATTCTGGTTCTGGTCCTGTAGGTTTTTGTTGCTGTTTTGTGCACAGAAGTGGTCTTTGGGCAGTTTTATAATTGCAGTTACTCCATATGCTATTGTGTGTTCACATCTCACATGTAAGAAATCATATCTGTTAGGCAAATAAAAGTTTGACTTACATTGCTTGTATGGGTATGAAACTATAAAATTGTAGAAGATCTGAGCAGCACTGAATAACGAAAGACATCTCCTTGTGTGATACTTTTTCAGTGTGAAGTACTGGAACAAAGATCTCCCTGGCATTAACAGAAGATGATGGTGGAGGGAATATCTGGAAGATGGGTTTTGCCTGTAGGGTGCATCCTCTTGATGCCTAGACTTTTATTTTTCTCAGAGATTTTCTGATATGGATCATGAAAGTGACATAAAATTTCCTTTTCTCTACCTAAGCTGAAATGTGGTCTATTAAGAGGCTAAATACACCAGTTTAATATAAAGGACTATGAGACTAAGTGTGCTCTAATTTTTTTGAAGTGCCAAATTCTTGCTGTTCTTGGTTTATCTTTAATCATTTACATAGCCACACAGCTATGTGAGTAGGAGGAAACACAATTTCTGTTCATCCTTAAAACCCTGTCAAATATTTTTAAATACTTCTGATCATTTCCCTCAGAATTCTAAGTGCTTCCAGTTTCAAAATAAAATCCTGCGGTTGCGATGAACCTAGAATGAGTCTCCACTTAATGAGGTGAGGGCATTTTTTAAGGATTGGACACTAGTGTGACATATATTGTAATTTCAAAAATATCTGGCAACCTAGAAAGAAATTCTGTCTTAATTGAAGGACAGCTTCAGTAAAGATAAAATTAAAGAATCCTTTTAATGATGTGTGTATGAACTAAAACAGATGGTAAAGACATTTCACCAACATCCTCGAAGTACTAGTAAGTAAATGTGACAATATTAATTTGGGTGAAAGGACATGATTAGTACCCTTTGACTTTTTTTTGTAACAGCTGAATCTAATGTATCCTATTTATATGACTGTGAAGAGCTTCCAGTCATATTGTAATGATTTCTAAGGGCCAATTTGAAAGAGATTGCACTATGAGTGTCAAGTTGACAAGCTCACATCCTCTCCTTGACGTGAAGTGCTAAGTTCATGAAGATGTCAATGTGTTGCCTTGCCAAGTCTCCCAGCTGGAGAGTAATACTGCATAATAGTCATGAGGCTTCAGATCCAACATTGTCAGTTTAAGCATTGCAGGGTTTCACAGGGAAAACTATGGCACAAGCAAATGATTTTTCAGGTAAGTTACCTTCAATAGCATTATGGAATTGATTTCACATTGAAATGCATTGCTGGGCAGGCGTATGAAATTCACCTCGCTGTTTCAAGTCAAACAACATTCCTGTTAACGTTCAGTGGAAGCTTTGCCTGGGTTGGTAAAAAATCGTGAACTCAAGGCAACTTCAGACTGTTTCAGGAGATGTGCATACATTAGCATATATGAAAAATATACTTATTCACATCGCTGTACTAACGTTCTCCTGGTTTTCTTACATTAGTCTTAGCTGTGATCAGCAGGGGTTATGTGAATTGGAGACTCCTTGGTTAAAATAAATGAAGAAAAATGGGCCAAGCACTGACATACTTCAAAAGCTCTTGCCACTTGGTCTGAGTCAGTGCATGGTGTAAAGTCAAGGTGCAACTTTCCCCCCAGAGACAACCCCCGAAATCAGTGAGAAAGTAGGAAAGTGATGATTGCAAGAGTATGGAGCTGATATGATTAGATTTACTTGTGCTGGGATAGCTTTAGTTTCTACAGTTGTTTTTGAGATGCAGTATGAAGTTGGGCTGAGAGTGCCTATCCCTCTGGATAGGAGCCCTCACCCTCCTAATAGCACTTCTATGCATCTAATGAATTAGTCAATCAGTACCAGTTTAAAGAGCTGTGCTTCTGAATGCTAGCCAGTTTTTTGGCTGTCAGTGGGGTTCTTTTTCTGTACAAAATTGTTGCCCAGATTTTAATTTGTACTTGCTAAAATATATATTCTTTTGAAGTGCATACCTTACAATAGACAGCTTGAAAGCTGCCACCAGGCTTACCTCTCACTGAGATGCCGCTTGCTAAGTGGAGGAAAATGTCCAGCTTGTCAATGCCAAACCAATAAGGCAATGCCCCTTCTTTATTCTATACCTGCAAATGTAGGTAATTTAAGTCCTGAGTGAGACTGTTGTCTCCCTGGGTGAGTCTTTATGTCTCTGCCTGGAAATGTTTGAGCAGTTCTACATCCTATTCACCATGTCTAGAAAAGAGGCTTTGTATACCACAGTATAGTTATATCTCACCTCTTATCTGGAAGAGAACATATTGGTGGCTTTTTCCATGCTAATTAGGCCAATGTGACTCATCCTCAGATCTCCCAGCGTGACCATTGCAAAGGCAGTGCTAGCCTTTGGTCCAAAGGCCCCTCAATGAGAGCGAAGGAGAAAGCTCAGCATGCACCAACATCCTTGCAGTCCTTGGGACAACTCATTAAAAACCTTCTACCTGGTTCCCAGTCCCATCTTTTGGGACTTTGAGGGAGAAATATGGTGATTCTGCCATTCAGGCAGTGTCCTGTGAGACCAACCGATCTCTCTTACTCTTCTATTGATTTCACGTATTTCAGCTTCTTGATTTCCCAGATGCATTCAGCACAAACCAGATGTGCCACGCAAGTGGCCCATGGAACTTGTACTTTAACCAATAGGCCATCCAGTCTCTCCTGGATAGTGCAAGGAACTTACTCTGGTTAAGGTCTTTTCCTGCTTCTGTACTAGGAATATCTATTCTTAACTTTGGTAACGCACCATGAGACTTCCTTTCATAACCTTTTCCCTGCGCTCTGGTCTGTCTATCTCCTGTGAAGATTCTGGACTTTTGCTGGAGCGTACAAAGCGGGTAATATATGATCTTTGACACAACTCCAGTAACACATTGAAGATTCTTGTCTAATTTGCTGGAGAGCTGTTAAAACAGGAGTAAGTGTGAAGCAATTAAGCAAAATGCATGATTGCCTGTCCTCACACAGACCTCAAATCAAAATACTGAACGTTATTTCACTTGAATGTGTTTCCCTTGGTTTATTTGTTAAACACTCCGTAAGAATAAATTTGATAATCTGTACTTGGGGTTGGTGAGTTATGAAAATGGAAGTTTCATTGCTGTCCTGGTCCCAAAAGACAGTATCTTTATTACCTTTTTAGTTCAGATTCTGGTAATATTATTATGTTTAAAACCATAGATCAAGCAGAGAGGCAATAGGTTTTATGTAAAGCGTGCTGCTTCTAAAAGATGTAGGAAGCTGAACTGCTTTTCTTCATATGGGTATGAAAGCCCATTAGAAAAATTGGAATGATTCCCTTTCTGTGCATTAAACCCTTGCTGCACCTTGTTATGATCCTTCATGCTAGAAGACTCACATTTATGCTACCTATAAGTTTTCTAAGCCACCTGCATTAAAGTAGTTATGCTAACCAACATATACACAGTCTCGATCTTTATGGTCTTGTTACGAGCAGCACCCGGGGCAGCGGGGAGAAGCATATTAGCTACCGTGTAAGCAAGAATGATGAATCCTTTCCTTCCTGAAATCACCCTGCAACCCCACCATGGAGCCATCTGGGAGAGCACCAGATGAATACACACACGCTAAATCCATCTGCACCTTATGAGGCATTGACTTCCTAATGGAAACTGTTTTTAACATGAGCAAAGGCTAATCTGTAACTTATATACTTGGGAAAATCAATCAATAAACATGCCTGTGACAATGGGACTTTTGACAAGAAGCGCTGCAAAATCTTATTTACCTCCTCTGCACAGCCAGCAAATATACACCGGGGAAGGTGTTACATTTGATGTAGATATATAACTTAAATACTGCTCAAATGACTGGTGCAGGCATTGGCTACAGAGGATAAAAAGGAAAGCTGGATTAGCTAAAAATAGTTGTATTAAGAAACAGTGTATTTTCTTCCTCGAAGAGGAGAAAAAAAAACCCCAAACTCTAATCTTGGACTAGAAGACTACAGGTAGAAAAGTTCAGGTCTTGCCCTTCTCATTTTTGAAAGACATTTTTCTAGTTCAAAGGGGCTTTGGTTTAGCTTCAGGGGAAATATCAAGGATTATAATTGGAAGACTTTTCTAGGTTTTTCTAGCTGGATTTCAGAAATATGGTATGTACTTAACAAAACCACACACACAAAAAAAAGAACAGAGCAACTTTGAAATAAACCTTTCATTCCTCCTGCTGCCATGCATTCTGTACTGTCACTGTGCATTTTCCCTGAGAGGGAGGAGTACGGAACAAGGGATGAAAGGTATCGGAAAAAAGAAGTGCAAGATTAAAAATAAATCAAAAAAGGAAGGCATGTTAAGGTGGATTTATGCCAGCTCCTAAATTTTTCTCATAAATGGACACATCTGGAAAGATTTGTCTGTATGCAATGGAGTATTTCAGAAATTAATTGCAACACAGTTGATTAGAAAGGTTTGTGGAGATCGTAAGAGGGTGGACAGCAAGAACAGCGAATTTTAACAATCTGCCTCTCTGCACTGTGCTCTGGCCCGCTCCTCACTGAAAGTCACAGGAAATTAAATGCTGGTCAGTGTGGCTGGCTTTGGGGTGGTGATGGTGGTAGGATTTCACCCTGGTAATACGGTTTTGACATTAATGACTGTATAAACATTTGTGCCTATCTTTTCGGTTTGAGGTGGGGGGGTTGCTGACTTGTTTTGCCTTTTTCTTAAGCAAATATAATGTTTTCCTGCTCGTGCCTTTTCTTGGTGCATGCTCTGTGTTGCACGTGTTCTGATTAAGTATAATCTTCCGGATACAGGTGCATTAAATATTGAGAAGGAAACATTTCAGCAATTATGTAGTTAAGGTATATTAAAACAATAAAGAACACACCTTCTTTGTGTAAATCCCTAAGCCAGAAGCTCGTTTGAAAAAAAAAAAAAAAATCCAAGCATTTTAAACAAACCGTTTAGCTTCAGTGTATTAACTGCTTTGTAATTATTACACACTTAAAATAAGAAATGTTTGTGTTTACATATTTTAAGAGCCCTAACCAAGAAGAATCTTGCTGGTTTTTCTAAACTATTTCTGGATTGTAATATAACTGAAGACACACAAGTAATTTCAGTCTTTTAATAATTCCTGAAAAGGTTGGTAACTGCTACAAACTATCAGCCAGAACCACTGATTCACAACTTACTAGTCCCTAGGAAAATTTTTTTCTTGAGTATATTTTTATCATATCTACTGCTTGTGCTCAGAATACAATTTTGCATGATCCCAGGCTTAAAGTGTTTCTTACTCCTCATTAAAGAGGGGAGTGATTGGCCAGTGCTTTCAGCCAGGTTAACTGTGAAGGATGCAGCAGCCAGCACTGTGATGTATTTGACAGCAGGTCATTTCTGTGAAAACATATAGCTCAAGCGGTATTCCTTCCACTGAAAAATGGGTTTGCCTTTTAAGATTTTATTGATTAAAAATCTTAATTTTGGTATTGAAGCCTGGATTGCCTGACAGTTTGATTCCAACTTCATGTTCTTCTGTGGGACCACTTAGTGTCAAGGGCTTGTGTAACGTCTGGTTCTCGTTGTTCAACAGAGTTTTGGCAACGATATGCAGAAGCAAGCAGCTTTCATGTCTGAGAAGCAGTTCATCCGATTATTAAAAAGGCTAGCGGGAGTTTGGGCTTGTGGGTTTTATTCCCTCTACAACTGATTCGTTATTTGCTTACAATGCAGCATGCCTTGTTGACAAAGATCATGAAGTTTGATATTTTATTCTAAAAGTGCCGATTCTCCCAGTCACTTTACAGGATAGCTCAGCTTGCGATTGATAATGAGAGGAGGAGAAAGAAAAAAGCCAAGTTTTATCCAACTTGCTGAAAAGAGTTGGGAAAGTAACTTACGGAAATGGTTTGGGTTTTTTGGAAGGTTATTTAAAAATATCAAAACAACTGTTTCTAGGGCCAAAACCAATAGTGAATCCAAATGTAACTAATGCATGCTGTAAAAATCTGTGTTCTGGTTTGTGCTCAGATCTTTCTGTACTAACTAAATCCAAAGCAGTGTTTGGTTTTATCTTCCTCCACTTTGGAAAATGTTCTTTTACAGACTCTTGGCAATATTCTGAATATTAAAGCTGTAATAATGGTAGCAGTCTTCATTTTAACAGTGCTGTCATTCCTCAGAGGAAATTTATTTCTAGATACTACCTTTATTCTCCTTGTCCATCTTTGAGATTTGAAATCTTTTGTTGTTTCATCCAAGATCATGAAGAAAGATGTCGAAGTCAGTATGTGCTAACAGTTTCCCGGTGAGAACTGCAAAAAGTCACTGTTTCTCTTTTCCACGTTACAGCACAAAATGGGCACTTGCATCGTGTGACCAGTGTCTATAATTATGAGGCTCTGGTTTGGAGAGAAAAATCTGGTCGGAACTGGTGGACATGAAATAATAAAAACAATGGAAGGATGACTTATTGTAAGATTATACTGGAAATCATTATGGATCTGTCTCACCACCAGCCTCTGTACCGTACATACCTTTCAGGAACAAGTAGCCAATGACCAGGGTGGTTTTTCTTCTCTTCTGGGTTTTCTGGACTAAAATCTTACTCCTGCAAGCTTGTTCTAAACTGTTAGTAAAGCCTATAGTGAAGTTTGAGACTGTGACTGCTTATTCTTTCCTCTCATCACCATCATATCAGAAATGCATGGTGAGTGGAGAATGATGGATCGTTGCTCTCTAATTCATGTGAGATGTAACTGTAGGTGTTGTGGTTATCTCATGCTATCTGTAATGAAAGAAATGGCCCATTAGGAAATAATTTGTCATAAATCTGGGTAGAAGTTATATAGCTAGAGGTTATAAGGTGTAAAAAGCAAATCACACACCAAAGAAAAACCACCACCACCACAGAAAAATCCGAAACAACAACAAAAGCCCTAAACATACCAGCTGTTCACCTACATGTGTCTTTTTAACAGTGACCAAAGCTTAGCTCCAGTTGTCCCCCAGTAGAACATCCCACATCCTGAATTATGTTCCACCTTTACATCAGTAAGTGGTGACTGTGGGAGAAAGGGATGTTTTCACCCCATAGTGGTGACAAAAATGAACTCTTGTGAGAGAAGCAGCTTTAAATCTCCCCTGCACTGAGGAGAGGAATGAGCTGAAGTACCCATGGGAAGTACTTTAGCTGCTCAGCACAGCCTGGGATGGAGGCAATGTTGTCCCTGCAGCTGGCTCTGTGTTTGAACAGAGCTATTAGGTTCTATTTTTTGCAAAGCCCGAGAGGGCAGGCATGCAGCAAGCCTGGCAGTTCCTGGGCCTCCGAGATGAAGGTAGGACACCTTATTTTGTGAAGCCCTGGAAAACTGAGTTAAAGCTGAGCTCCTCAGCTCATTTCTAGTCTGATGGTTTTCTGGGTATGTGCCTGGAGATACTGAATGCAAAAATATATAGGTACTTACATACTGCCTTTGATATTTAGAGGTTTATGCAGGAGCTGGTGAGGGCTTAGGGCAATCCTCAAAACGATTATTTTGTGCGATAAAGTTACATAAGAATCTGACACAGTTTTAGCTGTCATCATCAATTATGCTGCAGAGTCTGTTTCCCATTCATGTTACACCCCTCCATCTCCCAGGTAAACGCAAGCTGTCTGCAGGGCTGGAATTGTACAGAGACCTCCGTTGGCTCTTTGGGTTTATATCATGATTATAGATATGTCCGAGTCCATGTCTTTGAGTTATTCTTCATTTTTGCATGAGGAGGTAGGGAAGCACAGAGACAGGGAGTGCATTTGATAGAATTAAGGGGAACAAAAGGGCAGCTTTGATATCATGGCTTCTGACAGGGAGAAGAACTAAAGAGAATTATGGTGACCTGAAGTTGCCACACAGTCTGCTTTAACTCAGACTTTGTTTGGCAGGCTGATGGGGGGGGGGGGAATCAATATTCTATTCTAGATAGCAAATATTATATGGATTTTTCTTATATGTTATTTCTAAGGTATGAAATCAGCATCTAATAGTGCAACCTTTGTCTTGAAATCAGACATTTGGAGGAAAGTTCATCTCTTATGAGGAAAAAGGGGAAAATGTAATTTCCTTCCTGGTTTCCTATTATTGCTCTCCCTTCCTTTCCAGGATCTGAAAGATTCCACTCTTGCAGGAATCGCTTTTACTGCTTCACTTAATTTGCCTGGTGATTTTAATCTTCTCTGACTTTTTCTGTAATTGTTCTGTTGGAGAAGATGCCTCTGTACCCTCTTAGGACTTTACTGGAGAAGGAAGGTGGGAGCAACAGCAAAGGTTGAGCTGACTTCAGGACTGATGTGATCTTGCAGTTGACGGTGGGAGGCTTTTTTCCTCCTTTGCAATAACATTTTCTGCTATTGGAACTGTCAGTAAAGTGGGAAAAAGCAATTAATATTTTTGCCACTGTCTTTCACAAAATCCTTGCTTTTCTGCAAGCAAAGCTCTTGAAAGAAATCATAGTTCACCTTGAGGAATGATAAGAGAGAAAAGAACTGTAAGAACTTTCTATGTGTCCTTTGCTCATTAGCAATGACAGACTGGAGAAAATATATCCCACAGTACAAGTTTTGTAAATACAATTGCAATAAAACCTAATTTCAGGACAAATAACAATCAGAAAAGGAAGCTAATTGGACATTTCCTTCAGAAACTACTTTATCTTCAACTTTATGTCTTAACAATTTCAGCCAAATATTTTGGCAGGCTCAAATTGTAACACAGGGAAGAATTGCACTTTGTGTCAATTAGGTGAATGCTTTTTAACTAAATATACCTGTCCCTTTAGCAGATTTTGCTTAGGAAGGTGGAAATCTGCTCCTGTGAGTGGCTCACTAAAGTCCCATTACCAGTGCGTTTATTCTGTTGTGTGCACCACTGACGTATCCAGAGCCAAAAGGGAAGCAGCAGGAAGCTATGACCTCTGCTCTGAGCACTCAGATCAAATCAGGCAGTTTGATTTTCACAAGGTGATGAGCTGCTTTGGCTCCTGTTGGAGTCCCAACCTGCCTTTCTCTAGGGCATTAGGTATCTGAGTAGACAGGAGACTGCAGCCCTCAGCATACCCCTTTGCTGTGTGTACTGGGAATGGATGTTTTTCTGAGCACCTGTTGCTCTTGAGTCTCCACTTGGAGCTGGCATTGCATGTGGGTGATCCTGGCGTCTCCCAGAACCAGGAGAAAATCACTCCTTTTGTGCAATAGAAGACAGGTACATAAAAATTGTCAGAGACCATAACGAGGATACAACCAAAAATGGCCTCTGCCTTATAGAGTGTGGGATATAAAGATCTCCATTTTCAGTCTAACCATCAATGTAGCACCTCTCCCACCCCACTATGCAGAAGTGTGAGTTGCCCAGCTGTGTCCTACCTTTGTCCACAGAAACTATGTATCTGAATATCTCTGAGGAGAAAAGCTTTAGAAAGTTACCCAGTCGTTGGGTGGGATTTCTTTTCCATTTTCCTCCGCAGTGGAATTGCCAAGAGCAAAACTCACACTGATATAACCAGAATTACGGCTTCATCTTTGTCCGTTAAAACCTCAACCTCTACTGCATTAAATCTACTTTAAACTTAAAAAGAAATATTTTTCATTGTAAAGAATTCAAGAACATAAAGGGTGGTGCCTGGAAAGCCAAGTTGTGCTGATAATCCCGTTTTCCTAAGCATTAAGTAAGTACCTAGTGAAAATCAGCCCCTCCTTGAGTTTGTAGGTGCTCAGTAAGACTCTGAGTGTCTTTAATTACAGATGATGCATGATGCCTCATTCATTTACAAGGTTGTTAATGTTTCTGTGTGAATTTCCTTGAAATGTGAGTGTGCCTTAAAAATATCTTAACTGTTTGGGCCAGCTCATAAGTGACAAGTGTCTTAGAGAAGGAAATATTACTTTTCTCAGTCTAAGGCCAGCTGTGCTTACGAAGTCTGCATGTGTCATGGATAATGGTCCTTAAAAGGTCCAGCAGAGCATTAATATAGGGAAAGATTTTTAAGTGGCTTGCTAGGTTTTGTACAGTGTCGGCAACCACGTCCAGCCTGTGCAAACACCAGCCTTAGCAATGAATGTTCAGCCAGGCCAGACACAAACAGATAGGCTAATGAGGTTCAGGGAGACAGAGGTTTTGTATTCTAATCCCAACCCCTCCTCAAACATCACTTTTCCTACTCTCACTTAATTCTGGCTACTCCTATATGTAGAAGTGTGAACACGTGAGAGTCTGCAGTTTTGCTGTGGCTGGCTAAGACTAAAGTGTTCATCTGGATACCTCTTGGTGCAATGATGTTTAGTGGACTCGTGCCCTGATGTCAAGCTCTTTTTATGACCCAGTGCATGCCTGCACCTATATGACTGTCCAGCACATCTAGTGAGCAGCCTTATGTCCGTGGCTATGTCTGCAGTAGCTTGTGCGTGGTGATTCTGACAAGCAGAGAGCACTCTGATTTCTCAGCGAGCTGCTTCCACATAAGTATTCATCAACATAATTTATGAAAGAAAAACCAAGTGCTGAATATCTAACATTCTGAGTATGATGGGAGCAGAAAGTTTTCAGGTTTTTCATCTCTCGATATCCATTGGACATGGTTTCTTTCTGTGCCCAATGGAGAGCTCATAGGACTATACTGAGCTTAAACTTTATAAAAGCAAAGTCCTGTGAGATCCTGGGATGAAAAATTCTGTAAGAATTTGAAGTGTCTGTAAGTTTTGGAACAGACAGTCTCATCTCTTCATGGTCGTAGGAGAGTTGAGTCCTGCAGGTAGGTTTCTTCAGTTGTGCGGTTCCCTTTGCACTTACTGAACCATGTCCCTCAAACAGACTTCAGATACAGTCTAAGAGTTGATGGTTACGAAGTTCTTTTCAAGCTGGGGATCATATTTTACAATAATCTTGATTTTGATGTTTTTAACCCAAGTAAATATTAATATTTATTTGAGTGACAGCTTTAATCAAAATATTTTTCTCAAGCACACCTTTTTAAACAAATGAAAAGGTTAATATATTTTTCTAACAAGAATTCTTATATTTTTCAACAAAGGCAAAAAAAAAAGAGTAATTATTTAAAAGCAGGAAAAACTTTCTGAAAACCCAGTTACATGTCTGTTGCTAAGGAATTCCTTGAAAGTTTGTCAGGACTAATGATATGACAAGGAATTGATAAAAAACAGCTTGCCTTTTTCATCTGGCTCTGACCAAAACTCTAATCAGACGTTTTTTTCATTGTTTTCTGTCTACAGAACTTGTGAATGTTGAAGATATCTAGCCTGCAGTAGGGTTTAATTTCTTTCATGTTTTCCCATCTAATTGTTACTATGTTTCATGCCTTTAATTATAAAACTGCATCCAGATGAAGCCACTCACTCCATGCTATCCCTCCAGGTTCCCCAAGGCTGGGCATGTTGAGCAATGCAGCTCTCTTGGGGCACTGTCCAACAGTGGGGTTGGGGCTCCTGTCCCTCCTCCCCAAGCCTTCTAGATGAGTTGGTGCAGGAGGACATTGCCCTGTGTCAATGGTAAATGTCAGAGCAGTATTACTATGCACAAGGGCCAGGAGGAAACGTGGAAGGACTTATAATTTGGAGAGGTTTTCTGGCGGTACAGATTAGTCCTCTGCTCAGGGTTGTGCCTACGTTGCTATCTAGTCTTTCCATTAGATAGCAAAGCTTGTGTGTAACACCTGCTTCAATTGAATTACAGATCTCTTCCTTGCCGTATTCCCTGTTTTAAAATCTATGGCAGTACTGGTACCATACACAGTGAAAGAGAGTTGTTTTGCTCAATATTCTGTACCACCTATGGTTACATATAGGTTTTTTATAAGTATAGCTCAAAAGAAGCTACTGAATTCACTGAATTTTCCTTGTCTGAGTAAGAATCACAAAATAATTTAGGTTGGAAGGGACTTTAAGGATCATCTAGTTCCAACCCCCCTGCCATGGGCAGGGACACCCTCCACTAAACCAGGTTGCTCCAAGCCTCATCCAGCCTGGCCTTGGACACTTCCAGGGATGGGGCACCCACAGCTTCTCTGGGCAACCTGTCCCAGTGCCTCACCACCTTCTCAGAGAAGAATTCCTTCCTGAAGTCCAATCTAAATTGACAACCCTCTTTCAGTCTAAACCTCTGGCCCCTTGTTCCATGACTATGGGCCCTTGCAAACAGTCCACCCCCAGCTTCCTTTTAGGTCCTCTTCAGGTACTGGAAGGTGCTATAAGGTTTCTCCGGAGCCTTCTCTTCTCCAGGCTGAACAAGCCCAATTCTTTCAGCCTTTCTTCACAAGAGAAATCCGAGGATGCCTCTGTATGAGTTGTGCAGAATGGACATGCATTGTGGATGCATTTTCTTCTGCTTCCACATTGTGTAAATTTGAACCTGAGACCTTCTGTCCACAAGGTGAGGACTTGACTTATTTGTCACTACACAACTCAGCTCTGTCATTTTCACCACTAATGGGATTTTGTGACTGAGTGACCTTGTTAATACAGCAATATGTTGCCTGCCGTATCAGTAACAATGCTCTAAATAATAGAAGAGGGGGGAAATTATGTTAGTTTCTTTTCCAGGAAAAGAAAAAACCTCCATTATCTTAAAAAATTATATTACTTTAGAATCCTACTTAATGTGATGAAATAGTTAAAGCAGTGTTCTTCTCTAAGCACAATTTGACAAAATAGCTCTTTAAAAATTTTCTTGAGGGGGGAAAAAGGACATAAATATGGACTGGATCCTTTCAACATAGCAAAGCCTATCATTAGATTGGGAGGATATTATGACACCAGTTACCAACAGAAAGATTTCTGTGAATGGACTTTATGACAAAATGGGTGGGGATTTTTTTCAGACGTTACCTTCTAATGTGATGGTTCAGCATCTTTTACTATCTTAATGATTAATATTGTTTGTACTGAAATAATAATAAGTCTGACTATTTGATGTATGTAAAGCTGATATGCATAGTACATAGTTAGGAGTGACCTGATGAGTTTATGAACTGAATAAATTCAGAAAAGGGAGATAGACTTAGGGAAATAAAGTGACAACCAAGTCTCCCGAGTCCCTGTCTAGTGCTGCATTTACCAGACCACACTGCCTCTTGATTTACGACTAAAACCTCCAAGGAAAGTTTATATTGCCGCCTGTCGGAAGGATGTATGAAATGAGGCTGGAATCACATTCATCACAGCTCGGTGCTTAGCGCAGCAAAGGAGGAACCAAGGATCTGCAGATCTGGGCAGGATCATGTAGGCAGAACTGCAAAGAAGGACTTGAAAATTCCTCTAATAATCCCTCTCATATAACAGGAGCAATGTCCTCAGAAAGGTAACAGATTAATTCAAAGGCAGACTTTTCAGGAAAGGAAGAAAGAGTTTCTATGGGATTAGTGGTCTATGGGGAAATGCCAGTGTCAATGAGTAAATCTCCACTGCTCAATGAAGTATGATGGTGATTCATTCAAGCTGCAGGTTTCCTCTGTTCAGCCAGGCCCATGGCATGGTGCAATGTCGTGCCAAGGTGCTTGCTCTGCTCAGAAAGCAGAATAGCTGCACTGATAGCTAGCAAAGGTGTTGCTGGCATGAGAGTCTGCGCTGTGCTGCCTCCAGCACTGTGGGCATGTCAACAGAAAATCACTTTGTAACCCATGAGGTAGTACTTTCTGTTGGATTTGAAACCCTGTGCAGTCCCAGAGCCTTTTTTTTTTTTTTTTTTTTTTCTCATGGAGAAGCTATGTATTTCATAAGACAGGAAGGTGATGTACTGAGGGTTTATACATTTCCAGGCATTTACAAAAGTGAGCGATTTTGAACATTTGAGTCCTTGCTAAATTCCTGCCCGGTGTGAAAATATCCTGTCCAATTTTTTCACCTTCAACTTTCTCCTGGATACAGTACTTAGAGCTGTTTACATGTAATTAGCAACAATTCAAGGAAGAAAGAAACATGCATGGTGTATATTACTGGACCACTCTTACGTATGCTTGCAATTTTTGTTTAGGAATTCATAACAATAATCAACTGATCAGTATCCACGAAGCTTCTAGACAACCATTAAAAATAATAGCTAAACAAGCAATGGTCAACCAGCTTTTGATTTGTCCTTGTTAGATTATGTATTCATTGCCTGGAAGAGCAAATATTCTGTAAAGAAGCACAGGAGTATGTTGCCTAGAGAGAGTGTGGAGTCTCCATCCTTGGAGATGTTCAAACCCTGACAGCCCTGAGCGTTATCTGGCCTTGCTCTGAGCAGGGAGTTGGAGTACATGATTTCCAGAGGTGGAAATTTCTCAACCATTAGCTGTCATTCTGTGACTCTGAGTATTCTTCAGAAATTCATCCTCCATGGAAAGCAGCAGACTTGCATTAGGAAAAGAAAAATAACTCAACATATAGACTGGTTCCTGGGACACGCCCCAGTCCAATGAAATATGTTTAAATTTAGACATGCAAGTTGAGTAGCACATAAAGCTGGCTTGTCATTTAGCCTTTAAGTAAATGGGGGACCCTTATGCTTGAATCTAACATCCTTAACTGCCTTGTTGAAACCCAAAAAGAAAATAAGGGCTTTTTAAGAGAAAACATACAAAATTTTACCAAATCAAATATGTATGTTTATCATTGCTTGAATATATATTAAAGTAAGTCTTAGCCTAAATTTATGCAGAAACTACTATAACATTTACAAATATTTTGGGGTTTTATTAAAAAGAAAAATGGAGAAGAAAAATCTAGTCAACCTTTAGCTTTGATCTTTATTTGGCTTGAATTCCTGAGTTCCCATAAACAATATTTAGAAATCAGTGTTTGTCGTCTAAATCTTAATTGAAATCTGGACTATATGGGGGTTTTGTGGGATGGTGGGTTGTATGTAGGAAGGTTGGGGTTTTTGTGTTTGGGGTTTTTTTTTAAATCAAAATAGTTCATGATAAATAACTTAGTTTTTCAGCCATCATTTGGGCCAAGGATTGGTGTCAAATGAGGTTGTTGAATCACAGGGCCTGCCAAGTGTGCATCTGTCTTAGCAGACAGCTCTAATCCTTCATGGTTCGCCAACTTTACCTTTATGAGTTCTTTTGATTGGTAATTGAGAGCATAAATCTTTGAAGAACTTACATAAACGCAAAAAAGAAACCCCATTAAGATTCAAGGAGTAAAATGCTTAGTGGCTTATTTTGTATGGTACCTTTTCAGTCCTCTACCATTTGCATTCATTTTGCCAGACAAAGATTCGAGATTGGCATCCAGTTATAGATTTTGTTTTCTTATGAACTGTCAGCTGCGCCCTCTATATTTTAACTTTTAATATCAGCACAGTAAGTGAACTGTTCGAGAGTCGGTTTGCTCTCAAGCACTTTGCAGTATTGAAGATACAGAGCAGAATAAAGAATTCAGTGTATTGAGGCACTTTATCCTCCCTGTCCCTATTTATGTTATACAGATGAGGAATTCAATTTACTAAACTTTAGTTCTTATATTAAGTATAAGAATGATAGAAGCACAAAATGTATTGGGTTGGAAGGGACATTAAAGGTCATCTCGTTCCACCCCACCTGCTATGGGCAGGGATACCCTCCACTAGACCAGGTTGCTCCAAGCCTCATCCAGCCTGGCCTTGAATACTTCCAGGGATGGGGCACCCACAGCTTCTCTGGGCAACCTGTCCCAGTGCCTCACCACCCTCTCTATGAAGAATTCCTTCCTTATATCTCATCTAAACCTACTCTCTATTTAAACCCATTACCCCTTGTCCTATCACTACAGGCCCTTGTAAAAAGTCCGTCCCCCACCCCCGCTTCCATGTTGGCCCCTTCAGGTACTGGCAGGTGCTATAAGGTCTCCCCGGAGCCTTCCCTTCTCCAGGCTGAATAAGCCCAACTCTCTCAGCCTGTCCCCATGGCAGAGGTGCTCCAGCCCTCTGAGCATCTCCGTGGCCTCCTCTGGACTCGTTCCAACCGGTCAATACCCTTCATGTGTTGACGGTCCCAGAGCTGGATGTAGCAGTGCAGGTGGGGTCTCACAAGAACAGAGTAGAGGGGGAGAATCCTCTCCCTTGTCGTCCTAGTCAAGCATAACCATAGGATTAGTCAGTGGTGAACTAATAGTTCTCTTGCTAATGATGAAACAGAATGAGTGAGCTCTCACTTGGGGTAGAGGAGGTGGCTCTGTGCAAGACTTCTTATAAAGCAAGAAAGTAAACTGGGAGCACTTGCATCTGCTACTTACCTGCTAGGAGTTTGTTATCCTGATAAACACGGGCTACCTTCTTTTCATTTCCTTTTCAGTCAAGTCATCACCTGATCCTGGGGGAAAAGTAACTTAACAAAGGGGAAAATGTAACCGAAATCCCTAAAAGTTTTCTTGACTGTTTTCAAAGGCAAACCTTTCTCTGTAGTCTGGAGTATACAGCTCAGCACCCATAGGGTTGTTTACTGGTGGGAAGAATTATTTCAACAGGGCTTGTTGGCTTAAACGTAACCTTATCACCCTCAGGATGCAGAGTTGACCTCAGTAAATTTGGAGACTTTGGAGCTTTGTGATGCTCTAGTTGTTACTTTAAAATTCATCCTCTGATATGTGCCTGTTATAAGATGAACAACCACACACCAAAGGGAATAAGTGGGACCTTTTAGTGAAATAATGTTGAGGGATTTGTTCAAAAGAAACCCTGGACCATTGACATTGTTTTTATATTTGTGCCACAGTTGTAAAAGCAGAACTGTGGCAACGTACCTGTGATCGTGCACTACTCAAAAGCCTGTGTCACAAGAGATACTCCATAAGGAGGCAGAAATATAATTTCCCAACAGATACCCAGCTCACCCTGTGGGGTTGTGGCTTGCAAAACCTGCATATTCACTTTGCAAAGCAGAACGTTCTGTTTATTCAAGCTAATTTACTCAGTGACTGTTCTCTAGTCTACAAGGTTAGATACGTCTGCCATAGAGACAGCCCTGTTTGTGCTGTGCTATTCATCGTGCCCCGTCTCTGATATTGAATAGGTCATGACCTGTTTGTAGGGTCAGTGAAATACGAATGGCAGGCCTTATTTTTATCTGCTGACGTGGTAGGTAGTGTCATTACCTACATTACATTAAACAATATTCAAATGCAGCCCCTGCGACAAGATTGTCATGTTCCAAACTGACCATCTTTAAAAAAAAATTTCAGAGCTAAGCCTTATAAGGGGAAATACTGTTCCTATTTCTGTGCATGAAAGTCCTAACATGGACCAGAGAGAAGTTATGATAAATATTTGAATGATTGGGTAAACAATAACTGTGTAGGAGATACTACATTCTGTTGGCAAAACCCCATTATGAGTTTGTAGATCTTGTGTGTTCAGGGCTCCATATATCAGAAGCCAGGAGAGGAAAGTCCTGGCTTAAACAATTCACAGAGATCCATGATACCAAAGAGGGGTATCTTTCCGTTGATACAGGCTGGGGAGAAGGGAGGACATAGAATTACTTTTATTTCTGTTTTTCAGGGAATTTCATACTCATGAAGGTGTCAAGCTTTGGTCTCAAACACCAAAAGTTTTGTTTGGCCAAATACAGCTTTAGCAGCAGTAGTACGAATTTTGCTGTCCTGCCATATCAAAGTCTGCTGCTCTGCACAAAGAGGGAGATCATTCCAGTTATTTGTAGGATGTGACCTGGCTGTTAGGCTGATATGGCATGTTCTCTCTCATTGACAAAAGCTGCAGCCAATAGTGCTTTGATGAAATGGAATTGACTTTACAGTTTTTAGGATGACCGTCTCCTTAAAAACATGTAAACACATGATGTAAATAAGTCAAAGCTTGGATTCAGTGCTCCTTGTGAGTAACTTTCACTCCAAATGAATGCCACATTTGGCATATTTAAACCTTCCTATTTTTTCTCATGTTGGAGTCCTATTCTGCCTTCTATGTCATGCTTCTTCCAAGTAATAACAGATGTTTGAGGTCTTCCAGTAAGAAAAAAATGGGACAAGTTCTGGGACATACCCCTTCTGCAAATTGCTTAATCTACCCATGCTGGCAGAATTCATAAGATGAGAAGACCCACAACAGCTCCTTCTTCCAACAGTCTTAGCTCATGTGTATTGCTTTCTACTCAGAGAGCAGCTCTGAATCCAAAACTGACTGAGAGATCAGAGGAGGGCACATAGCCCCTACCAAAAAACTTGCACAATGCAACCCTCCACTCTAGCATGTCATAGAATCACAGAATGGTTTAGGTTGGAAGGGACCTTAAAGATCATCTAGTTCCAACCCCCTGCCATGGGCAGGGACACCCTCCACTAGACCAGGTTGCTCCAAGCCTCATCCAGCCTGGCCTTGGACACTTCCAGGGATGGGGCATCCACAGCTTCTCTGGGCAACTTGTCCCAGTGCCTCACCACACTCTCCGGGAAGAATTTCTTCCCGACATCTAATCTAAATCTCCTCCCTTTCAATTTAAACCCATTACCCCTTGTCCTGCCACTACAGGCCCTTGTACAAAGTCACCCTCCACTTTTCTTGTAGGCTTCTTCAGGCACTGGAAGGCTGCTATAGTTTTTTTGTTTGTTTTATTTTTTTTTCCAACTGCATTTATTGCCTGTGCCAAACTCAGCTAACAAAACAAAAAACACATAAAAAAACTTTCAGACAATTCAAATAGCACTAATCTTCTGTAAAATATATTTACCTTAAACTTTTCTTTCTACCTTTACCCACTTCAGACTGACAGAAATGAGAAAGATGCTTCTGGTAATGTAATCCCTAATAGAAGGTATTGCTACTGTAAGAGAAACGTAAGAGTCTCACTCTATTTGTATGCATTTGACTATCAGCTTTCTAATGCTTTCTAGGCATCATTTCATTGGGTGTAGACATGTGTGTCCACTCAAACTTTCAAATAATTTTATGAAAAATTAGAATAATATACTCATTATTTGTTGCATAACCTTCCTGTATTTGCCCTATGATATGTGAATCTTACAAAATGCTTTAGAACAATTTATTACCTGTAAAAACCAACCACTGTGCAGCACCTGGAGAAAGGTCTTGATGTGAACATGCAACCCAATATTACGATCTTGAAGGGGGGGTTTCAGATTTACAGCTAGGTATTTTCACAAATAAACCCAACAGATACTCAATACCATGTTCATATGAGCATCCATGGACACATAGATCTTTCTTGATTTCATTCTGAAGCCTGAAGAAGAGCTGGTGATGTGAATAGTAAATAACAGTCAGATCAAATAAGTACAGTAGAAGAAACTCCATATATTATTGTCACTTAGATATTTTGTAAGAAGCTGATTAAAAAAAAAAAAAGAAAAACACCCCCCCTTAGTTTTTGAAATTTTCATTCAAGGTCAAGAAATGTTTCTGACAGACTACTTTTTATGGGTTTTTTTATTATGCTGTTGTGATTTAGTTAAGTACTGACATTATGAATATCACTGTTGAGTCTTTGGCGTTTAGTCGGGGGGGCAGAGGCTTCATGTAGAAATCTTTTTGGCTGACTTTTCTTCCTTGTCACCTTCTCCCTCTGTGCCAGCGTGATGTGGTTCACCAAGAGGCTCGAGTTCTTGAAGTCTATGTCTGGGATTTCCCCAGGCAACTAAGGGAAAATGAAGACAGTCAAAAGATGCCACGGCTGCGCTTGATTCTGATAAAATGTACAGAAGCCAGTTTTTTGGTAGGAGAGCTGCTGGTGGTGTGAGATCTCTGGGAACAGTGTCCTCTGCGTTAACAGGTTCTACCGTGTGGCCCCTTCTTAATCTCAGTTTTTTGAGACCTTTTTCTTTCTGTTGCCTGAATCAAGGCATTCTAAGGCTTTCTGCTCGTTCTCTTCTTCATGCTGCAAAAGCCATGTAGTTGCAGAATTGCTTGTTTCTAGTCTACTGTCATTTGTATTTTGGCTACTGCTGCTTGATAAATGCTGGGCATCCATTTGTTCCTGCTCTGTTTGCAAATTCAAGACAATTGTAGCCTTCTCAGTCTCTAAACTGACTCATCTTTTCCTTTTCAATTTGTTTTTCTTTCTCAGAGATTACAGCTGATATAGGCTGGAAAGGGTTTTCGTTGTTCCCAGGCCTTCCTCATCAGGTACGCTTTTCTTCTTCTCGTATCCTTCTCAATCTCTCAGCTCATTCTAGTTTCTGTTGTTCTTTACGTGCTTTTTGTTCTGCAGCATCTCTTTGGATGCGCTCATTTAAGGCATCAAAATCTTCTGCTGTGATATGTAGTAGCCAATATAAACCCTTATTTTTATTGATTTATCAATTTTTTTCCCAAAGCCCATGATAGCTGAGCAAGGTTCAATTTGACGTGGAAACTTGTATTCATTGGCAATCTTTTCCAGAGATAAGTAGTCAATGATATCTGCTTCTGACAGAGCTCCTTCTCTGTCCTGCTTATTTGCCAGCACTAACTTAGGTTTTCCTGATATCGTAGGGATGTTTAAAACTTCTGTCATGGCTTGCTTTGTTTCTTCCATTCTTGCAACATCACTGTAATCCACAGTACCAGACCACAGTACTCAGTATAGTAACTCCTCCAGATGTTTTGAATTTGTTTTCCACCCCCTAAATCAAAGATGGTGACTTCAAAACATTCCTTTTTAAGGTGAATCTTAGAAAACCTGACTGTTGAAGCCATGTCTTCAGGACACTCTCCTTGCATTCTGTGGACTATAGCAGTTTTGCCAGCATTATCAAGGCCTGCCATCATTAGTGCCACCTTCCTGGAAGGTTCCTGCCACCATTTGAACAAGTCACAGTAACCGGCTGTTAGACTCAATATCCTTCTCTGGTGCTCGTGGCTCTGGACGTCTGGAGTGATAACGTGGGCAGTCCAGAACAGCCCAAGACAGCCGTGAGAGTGACCGCAGGAGCTCAGACATTGTCTTGTCACTGAGATTGCTCACCAGAGGCATGACATGAGGAGCTCCGCTCCGCAGCAGCTCACAGCCCGTCCTCGCGGCGGCTGCCGAGGGACCCGGCATTGTCCTGGGCCACACAAGGGCACCTGAAGGGGATAGCACGAGCGCACGCTGGGGTCCTCTTTTTTTTATGAGGACAATGTTTTATGAATTCTGACAAAATCTTTCTGTCATTCTACCTAATTGAGATTTTTCAAATAGCTCCATTACTCTTAATGCACGAGGCAATTCATTGTGAGGTGTGAACTGGGATTGGCAGCCTCCTCATCCTGGCAACTGTGTAAATGCATGGATTTCTGTCCTTAGAGAAGACACTAGCCATTCTGGGCAGCCAAGGAAGGTTAAAGAAAGGGCTGTCATCTCCATCTCGCAGATGAATGTCAGTGTGGGGAGACGGACAGTCTTACTCTGTGTTCACACGGGCTCTGCACCAAAGGTGGTACGTCCCCCCACTGCTTCAGTACTGAAATCAAATTGCCCTTCCTCTCTAGTTCTGACCCAAAAGGGATCAGTCAGGACCTTTATATGACATAAACCATGTCAGGACTTCACATTAACAATCTGATATTGTTCCAGTAACAGCAAAGATCAATTTAGGGTGCGTCACTAGTCAAAAGACAGACAAGGTCCCTGGTCCAGGCACCTGATGGTGTATTGATTCAGCAAACACTTAAGTGCTAGTTCTGCAAAAGACTACTTCCCTGTGTCCCCTGCAAGAATTTGGAGACAGTAATGATACCATGAGATGATGCTTATTGCAAAACTTGGGTGGCATTCCTAATGGAGCTTTAGTGGGGTCTTCAAGACCTTTATGTTCAACTTACCAGTACTCTACGACAATTGAAAAAAATGTTTGCCTGAAGAAAGACTTTTTGGAAAGCACTAGTTTTAACTATATTTAACATCATACTTAGATTATGTTTTCAATTTTTAGTATTATGATTTTGCTTTGCTTAATCTCTGTATCTGCTCTGATCTCATGTTCTTAGCATCTTTCACTTTTTTCTTCCTCTCCAGCCTGAACCTTTCCCTGTTTTTCTGTCTCTGCCATATGATTCCTTCTCTTTCCTGTCATTCCTCTTTCCCCTGGAAATCCTGTGTAGCTTCACTATCTTTTTCTTCGCCATTAGACATAATGTAGTGCCTTAATGTCTGCCGAGCAGAGCATTCCCGTGTGCTACTGTCTAGAAGTGACATGGGTGATTCGGTGTGGGGTTTTTTTTTCCCTTTCTTAATTTGTAGCAGCATTCCCTAACAGAGGCAGCTGTAATGGCTCTTCCATTTTGCATTCAAATCTTTTTTAATAAGAGCAGTTATGCTGGCAAGCTTTGTTCTGCACAGACACCTATGCACAGTTAACACAATACATTTCATATAAGCCTTCAGGTTGTCATTAGAGACATGACAGCTTCACAGTAGCTGTTCCCACTGTCTCTAACTGGGGAATGAAAAGAGCAGTAGCTTTTTAAGAAATTCCTTGCTGCTCTAGGGTGATATTTTGCTACATATTTAAAATGTATACATTTAGTGTTAGAAATGAAATTACAGGTAGATGCAGCAGCATCGGTACTGCATTCATTTCAGTGTATATCTAAGATAAGAGGCAGTGGGAGGGCAGATGTCACTAGCTTTAGGTGCCTTTGCCATTTAAGGTGTAAAACTAGTCAGAGTAAACTTAAATCTCAATATTACTTCAATTCATCCATTCTTCAGTCCTTGAATTCTGTGATGTTGGCCAAGTTTTCCCTGTACCATGTTTAGAATTCAGTAATTTGGATCATTTTGGGACAGAAGGGAGGAAGAGCCAGATTACATCTCTCAGGTGGCTTTGTGTCTCTACCCCACTCAGGAGATGGTGATGGCTGGAGAGCAGGTCCCAGTAATTTTCCAAGCAAAGAAGTGGTTAACGATGAGGGCTGGAAATTCAGATTGGATCCACTCTTCTCTGCCTGCTGCACACAGTCTGTCACATATGCCCTACCTGCCTGCCAGCGTAATTCATCTTAGAATTAACACCCCGTCTCCAGTGACATACCAGGAGCACTTTGGGCACTGTGGCTTCAGGCACATGCTCATTTGGACAGGTGTCACTGCAGCGATTATACTCAGACAACGTGTTGAGTTTTCTTTAATTTAATTTAATTTTTAATAGAGCTTGACATATTGCCAAAGTATAATCAATGCAGTGACATCTGCCTTAGCCCTGGCTCCACAGGTCCTGTCTAGCTCTAGGTCTTATTCCCAACCTTCATTTAACTAACTAATATGCATACTTAATGATGTGCACACAATTTCTTGATCTTGGAATGCAGTATCATGTCTGGCTGGAACAATTTCAAGTTGTTACTGCCTTGTTTCTGTCTCAGGCATGGTCCAAGACTCTCTACAGCTGCAGGTTAACATTCCTCTGGCCCACCTAGGCTCTGAGAAAAAACATTAATATTTTTATTTACAAGTGTAAATGAAACATTTCTAGAAGAAATAAAATAACAGATTAAAGCTGTCATATTCTATAACCTTTTCCATGTCAGTTACATATTTTCCTTTTCTTTTAAGATCACCAATTATGCTGTCTGGAAGGTGAGAATAGATTTTGTCTTCTTGTTAATGCAATTTTTTTTGTCTTTCATATTAAACCAGATCTTAGGTCCAACAGATATATATTAAATGTTGTGTGGAATTTTCCAGACGCCTCTTCCCCCATCCCCCAGTAATTGCTGCAACAGCTGAGTCCATGGGAACAATTTCCCTGAAGTACATTTAACAATACCTACAGACAGTGTCTGCTTGGTTCAATGATGATTTCTTTTATTCTTTAATAATGATTTCTTTTCATTTAACACCTTAATGAAAACTAATGCAGGAGATAAAACTTTAAATTAGACTAAAAGTGTTCCTATGCTATAATTGGCATTGACCTTACAAATTAAATGTAATAAGAATTAAAATTTTATGTATTTTTAATTGTACATTTAATAAGTAAAGAATATAGCTTGTCTGTTAAATATACAAGGATTTGTTTAGTTATTGGATTAAGTCCTTAATTTTATGGAATTCAATTACCAGCATGGGGAGAAAGACTGTATTATGGCCAAAACAAATTGCAAAGATTATTTCTTCACCATTTTCCTTTTAATAATGAAAACCCCAATCATAAAAATATTTGTCAGCTAAAAACTGTTAGTTACCCTCTTCTGCTAAAAGCATAAGAAGGAATTATATTCCTTCCAGGGAGCATGCGGGTAAAGTATTTAAATTCTCTCCAGCATTCAGCATATAAACCCATTGTACATAACTGAAAAGGATTCATTTTGATGGTTCTGATGGAGGTTGAGCGTGAGGTTTCAATGTTTGGTATCAGAAGCTCCATTTTTCTCTTTGGGATATTCTTGAATCTCAGTGGTAATTCACACGCTGATAAAAAGGACGTGCTAATGTGGTAAACCAGTCAGTCTTTGGACAAGAGACAGATTGCACACCCAGCCTGATGCTGTCTGAACACTGATGCTTTTCTAAAGGCAGAAGTGTTCTTATACATTTAGGAAAATCGTTGCTATTGGCTTTGAGGTGCACATCTGGAAACCCCTGTTCTCCCTCCTGCTGTTCTGGCAGCTGCAAATGCCAGATGTGCATAACACCTGGCCTTCCTTTCTGGGCTTGGAGCTCTGGACTTGGCCAATCGCTTTTCTTGTAGGACTTACGAGAGGCTGTGGCCCCCTTGCTGCCAAATGCTTTCATCACTCTGTGCTCCCAAAATACAGAAACAAGCAGCCTTGGGACTGTGTGGTGGCAGTGTACTGTAGGAGGGAATGCAAGGCGCCAGCAAGCGGGAGAACTGTTATAAAACAAAGAACCGTTGTACCAAGTATGGATAGGTGAGACAGTCCCCTTTTCAATTTTATGTTGCCTGCCAGTCTGCCTAGAGGAAAAACCAGACACTGCCTGTGCTTCCAATTAGCAATTCCCACAGCAAATTGTGATGTGACGTAAATAACATGGTATAATATGCAACCGTGTCAGGCAACATCATTTGCTATTAGCAAATGGATACTAGGATACTGCATGATGATTCATGATCAGGACACTGGGGAAAATCTCTGTCAAATGCAATACAACAAGTCCTGCTCTGCTGTGCAGGTAATGCTGCAAAGGTCTGAGAGAATTAAGTTGGCAAGTTTCGAGTGCCAAACATCTGCAAAACCAGAGAGGGGAAACCTTGGCCCTGATGGCATCTGTAGGAGTTTTGCCATTGGTTTCCATGGGACCAGGGTTTCACTCTGATTTTCACAGGGAATGGATAGAAATAGTAATAATAATAATCAGAGAACTCATCCATGGAAAAGGGAATTTGGCTTTTTCCTCGACCAGCAGACACACGTCGTGTCTCCTCTCCAAATCTGCACGTACACTGGCCAAAAATATCCTGCCAGAATGATGCTGTGAAAGCAAGCCAAAACAGCTCCAGCAAGGGTAACACAGTGCTGGTTCTGACTAATGGTGCTTTTGCATATGACAGTCACATAGATGCACCAGAAGTGTGCTTGTGTGCATAAAGGACTCATGGATGAACATTTCTGTGACCCTGTGTGCTTTCCAAGTCCTCCTGGGTTAGTCCCATCAGCTGCACCAAGCACAGGATGGAAGTAGGCTTGCCATAAAAACCATTGTGAATTGTGTTTGAATATTTTAAGTCTCTGGAGTAGATGCTGGGTTTCATGGAGGTTTGAAACTTCCAATAGGACCAGATTGGTTATGTCCAGAAAACCTAGGTGGTATAATGCCTAAAAGTAGTTGCAGCTCCTCAGGGGATTATATCCTTTCCAGGATAAGTTTAGTTTAGACATCTGCTGGATAATCTGTGCTCCTGGAATTCTCCCTGGTTCTGCAAACATTACCTTCTTAGAATCACAGAATGGTTTGGTTTTGAAGGGAACTTAAGGTCCACCTAGTTCCAAACCCCCTGCCATGGGCAGGGACACCTTTCACTAGACCAGGTTGCTCCAAGTCTCATCCAGACTGGCCTTGAAGACAGCCAGGGAGGGGGCATCCACAGCTTCTCTGGGCAACCTGTTCCAGTGCCTCACCACCCTCTCCGGGAAGATTTTTTTCCTTATATCCAGTCTAAATCTTTCTTTCATTTGAAGAGATCTTCCATATTTATCCAACTCTAAGCCACACACAACACTGTGCTAATGCTCCTTCTAGCTTGAAATGCATTTGCCATTGTATGATGGAGCTGTGCTACACATTTTTGGCGTCATACTTACTCTATTTATATTTTCAGTGTCCTTTATGATTGTGCAAGGTTGTTCTTTATCTCATCCTTGAGCAGGACTCCGCAGGACTCACAAGAATAGTTGTTCTTTCGTTATGACCGAACCAAAAGCCAAGTGTGTTCCACAGTGCCGGGTGCAGTCCTGTTATCCCTGTTGTTTAGGGACTTGCCAGAATGCAGTCATTTCCTGCACTGGGCTCTCACTTTCCCACCCAGCCTGTGGAAAGAGTATGCAATATACTCAGACCTGGATATTGGAAAATATTTCCAGACCAGTTTAAATATTTTCAGACCACTGTTTCGTGATTGATATCACACTAACTCCTGGTCTTGATTTCACCTGTAGTCACAAGAAATAAAAGCCTCATTTGGTGAGTAGCCTTCAAACTTTCCCTCTCCTGCCCGTAGGTGCAGTCACCTTCAAGACTGTTTAGTGAACTTCTCTTCTGAGACTTTCAAGGACCATAATATACTTAACCCTGCCAGGGTTAAGATGTGAGCGCGGAGTATTATTCAACCTTTCTAATATCTGATAGCTAATCATCCAATGGAACAATATTGTTCCTCTTGATTCTTGCAGCCTCCAGCTGCAGCTGGATGACAGTGCTGTGTCACCTTGAATTCTGGGGCCATTGACATTTAAACAGCTTCCGAAGCGTTACAGTCACAGCCTGAAAGGATGAGGTGTTGGGGGAAGCCTCTGAAATCAGTAAGGTTTGGTAATCCTTATAATATTAAGTTGGATATTAAGACTATTTTATCATAAGGTTTCTGCACTACTACATCAATCCCCTCAATAACAATAGATCCTTGTTATACTCTGCAGGATATTTTTATTATTTAAGTTGGGAACGGTGCAATGGCATCTGTAAGGATTTAAAAGACAATCGGTAGCTCAGCCAATAACTAGATATTACCTTGCAAGGTGGAAACAAAACATTCATGAGGTTTGAAAGGAGGGAAAAGGTGGCAATCTACACTCAGTAGTTGCTTTCTGTGGGCGGGTTGGCAATCTACTTCTGTACTTTAGCCATTATAATGTTCACCTTGTTTTGAAAAGGAGGTGCTGTTTCATCAGTTGGTTTTTGTGCTTCCTTGTGCTGACTACATGATAGTGGAAAGATGGCAGTTGAGGTAGGAAGAAAACAGGCGGATTTTTTCTGTGACAAGACATGTCTATAAAGAATTAAGAAAAGAGCACCTGATATATAGAGTGTATATTTATAAAATGCTTCTATTGGATGTGTTGTATTGTGCTATAAACTCATTCTCATCTCCTTGCTTATGTTCCCGAGAGCAATGGTTTCACCTTTCTCTCAAATCACTTTTCCTTCATAAAGGTATTTCTACAATTTCCCCACATACACACCACAATTAATTCCCATCTTGACTTTCTGCCACACTTGGAACACTGTTGTCCCTCGCCTCTCTAATGCACAAATGAGGCTGGCTAGGCAAGTGGTAAACGGCCCCTGTACATTTAAGACCCAGCTGAGATGCCTTGTCTGCTTCAGCTGCACCACCTTCCACGCTTGTAATTCATGTTCACTTCTCCCTTTGTTAGGCCCAAGGCAAGAGTGAAGTTTTGCTCTGGTGCATGGGCACAGGGCAAACTTCAGGAGCACATTGCTCTGATCAGTCCACCAGATAGTGAGACCGAGGTAGCCAAGCAATGCTTTCCCGCTGGGCATATTAAAGCAAACACCAACCTGTGTATATTTATCAGAATGTACTTTGCGTCCTCTCTGGCTGAAGTTCTGTATTCACTTTGAATTTAGGCTTCTGATCAAAACCATTGGCACCAAATAGAAGAATAGGTGAAATGGGCTTAACCCGTGGCTTATTTGGCAGCCATTTGCCTATTCATTTTTATTTATAGTGTTCATTTCAAAGATTGATGGCAGCTGACAGGAGGTACTGAAACAATTGATAAAGGCGACTGACATTTTGTCAGCTGTCTGGGTGACAGGAATATATTGCTTGCATTTAAATTGTTTTGTGCAAATAAATCATTGTTGATGCCAAAATTCACCTTTGGCCTTTTCCAACTGGTTCTTGAAAAGTGGCTGGGAAAGGTGTTTGCTTAAGCAGCGAGCAACCTGCTCTAAAGAACAGATACTTACCCTCAGTAAAATTTTCCTTAGCAATACTATTTAAATATTTAAAGCGTTATTGAAGTAGTTGGATTCTCTTCACGACAAAGTTGAGAACAAAAGTGTTATTCTTGTCTTTGAATGTTCCATAAAAAAGAAACCACATGTTGACGACCAGTGGGACAGCTTATAATATGGATGTGAAGGAAGGCTCTTTGCAGTGTATTTTAGTTATCCTTTCTGAAAAGATGCTAACAGTCTTCGGAAGGACTGCAGGCTTGTACCTGCCAAGGCTTTCCACCTGTCTGTGATTCTCCAAGCGACGCATACTCCAATCACACAGTGTTATGCAAGAGATGAGTTTGATGAGCTTTGATCTCTGTCTCTTCACTGCATCTCTAAGTCAACGTATGCATCTAAACGGCAAAGAGTTCTCGTGTAAGTAGTGCACAGGCAAAGTGCATAAGGGGTGTGCCTTATGTGGGTGTGCATAAACCAAGGTGGGGTGAGCCTCTCTGAATTAAAGAGGGCCTGTACTATCCTTCAGAGTATTACCTTCTGCTGTCACAAATCTGATGTCTGTAATTGCCACCCTGCTTCTTGAAGAAGGAAGCGGTTGAGAACAGACATGATGAGACATGTGAGAACAGATCCCTCACCTATCCCTGTACAGGTGTACGTCTCCATAAGACACTGAGGACACAGCTGAAAGTGATGGGACAGCCCCAAGCCTTTTATCAAACCATTCAAGTGAGGAATGGGGGAAGCCTTTTCCAAGATTCGAAAATTCAGTTGCATGTATTGGAGTGTTTTGCATGATGAAAAGAACGTGGATGTTACTATAATTGCCTATACATGCACTGACAGGGCCAGTGAACCCAGATGCTTCTCAGGTTGATATGTTGTTGAGCTATCTTCCTCCCCTGGCATACTTTTCACTTCTCGGTGCTCTTCTTTCCATCCAAACCTGATGCTGTCATGTAACAATAAGGCGGCACCTCTCAGAAATGTAAATGCAGAAAGAGACTGAATCAGTTCAGTTCCTCAGGCTGCATTTCGGGTAGGCTGCACAAGGGTGGACCAAGCTGAAAGGCTGTACCAAAACACAGTCTGTATATCTGCAGATGGGGCGTCCCTAGGACGTACCCAAACAAATCCTTGGTGTTAATGGAGTAACAGCAACAGGAATGGGGAGAAGAGAAAGTTCATCTTGAGCTTAAATACAGCTGATCAGCTGTTTCCATTGCCACATTTATTGCAGAGCCGCATGGATTATATTAACAGTCTTGGAAATAAATTCATCCAAGATAATTAAGTTTTCTTAATTCATAGGGTCTCTACATCATGCTTAATAGCTCTGGACATGAATGCCAATAGACTCCTGCTTCTGCAGAATATGTTTTATGAAAATTTTTTTCTGTCTCTCTGAAACTCCACAGCTTTTCATGACTGGTATTTTTGCAGAGCTGCAGGATAAAGCCCCATCTGGGTCTTGCTGTGCACCAGCACATGGGGTGTATTTATTGAAAATGGCTTGGCATTTAGGCTTTTTCCATTGGCACTAATATGCACTATGTCAGGCTACATCAGGCTACATTACATCATACGACTTGATGGGACTTGACGTGACCTGACATAGCACAATGTATGTGTCTCCTTACATCAGAGATTAACAGAAATACAGTTTAATAAGGAGTAATAATACACAAAACACAGGGATTTTATTGCTGCCTCTGAGCAGAGGCAGGTAGGATATGTTAGGTTTCTGACACATATTTAATTGTGAGATTTTTGCATTAAACTCCCATGTTGCTATTAGTAGCCTTACGTAATGACAAGTCTGCTGCTAGGTCAAAGACTACTTCTTATCATTCCCTCTTGCAAATGTATGGAGAATTCTATAATGTAATAGTTCAGGTATTTTGCCATCCTAAGTGATTCAGTTTATCATTCTGGCCTGTAATGTTCTCATTTTCCCCTTCCCTGATCTCTTAATCTGTAGTATTGGAAAAAATGTTGTATTTAACATGGCTTTCAACTTCTATTTTCAAAGTTTCTCTTTGCATCTCTAATGCTATCCTCTATCTGCTCCGCCATCTTCTTGTAATCTATCCACTGTTCAATACTTAATTAAAAAGTTACTTAGGTATGGTTGAGTGACCTGTTTTGAAACTCTATCTGTAATTCAGTTCTGATTTCTGTAGTTTTAGTGAATGTTTGCATAAGCATTGATTTGAAAAGTGAGGGTTTTAAAGAAAGCTATGCTGATGTCTTGCAGGGTAGTTCTCCATTGCTTTCGTGGAAGAAAATACTACCAAGATCTAATTTCATAGAGGGGGTTTGGGGACAAAGAAAGTCAAGTCCTTCACCTTTATAAATGATGCAGGAATGAAGTAGGTTTTTGACTCTGGGACAGAGCTGTCTTTGATGCTGTGAAGGCCTGTTTATCTTCTTCAGCCGGAGTCGTCCGTTGGTGTTACACACTTTCAGCATTGCCAAGTACACGTCAGAGACCGGGGAGCATATAACAGGAAAAACATTGTCAGGCATTAGAAAAGGTTGCCCAGGGAAGTAGTGGAGTCACCATCCCTGGAGGTGTTCAGGGAACATGTAGACATGGTGTTTGAGAACATGATCTAGTGGGTATGGTAGTGTTGGGTTGATGTTGGGCTAGGTGATCTTAAAGGTCTTTTCCAACCTTAGTGATTCTATGAAATGGACATTAAATAGTCCAGAGGTCCTTGAGATTGCCTGTGGAGCCAGCAGCTCCTCTGAATGCTGTACTGCCTTGATTCAGGTGACTCTTGCAAACAAAATAAAAAAATAGATATTCTGGAAGAAACCATAGCCTGCAGGAATAGGGTATGCACCAAGAACTTGTTACAGGCTAGGGTCAGGATGCTGCCAGAGAGCTCACTAGAAGACCAGGACTGTGGAGTGTCTTACAGGGCTCACTTACCCCAACAAGTGTTGCACACCCAAGGTAATAGAGAGTATTTCCTGAATTTCAGGCTCCTGGAAAAAACTGCATTGCAACCGGGTATGCAGACTGGATGATCAGTTGTAGTTAATCACAGGTGCTTCAGAGAAGGTGCAAGATTGCAGTAATCCAATGTAGGATAAGTAAGGTGGGGTCTAGCCTGACATACTTATCCAGGTTCCAGATCTTAGAATTGACTAGGTCTGGTTAGTTATAGATATGCCTAATCTCTCTTTAAATCCTGTTGAAATATCTTCATTTGAAGAAAAAATGTCTGGCAGTAAATATATTTCAGGAAATGGTAATAAAAGGCACAAAAACATCATTGCGACCTAGTATTTGGAGGAAAACATAACCACAAAAAATTGAGTGATGACTATAGGTGCAGCAGTGAAGGAATAAATATGGTGTCTACAAGTATTGATAGGTGAGTGAATGAATGAATAGAAAAACTAGCTGCATCTAGTGAATGAAGCCTGCAACTGTCTGAATTGCTCAAGAAATATCTTTTTCTTTGTATGAGTATACAAACCAAAAATATTACCACTTTCAAGTTTATGAATTTTAAATGAACCCAAAAATTAACACTTGTATCACAGTAAAAAAAATGATCCATATTTCGAAGAATCAAAGGAGGAAAATGTGAAGCTGATCTTATTGACTGCCTCATAAAGAAACTGAGAAACCCACTTTACATATATTCGGTTTTTGACATCTTTAAACGGTAATTTCATCTTTCCAATGTCTTTTCGTTCTGTGTCTTCATCTTTCTTCTTCAAAACTTCCTTTCAAGCTTCTGAAGATATGTGATTTGTCTTTAGTAACAGGGAAAATGGTTTAGAGTATTCTCAGTTAAATATATGGAAGTCAGGCTTCCTCTCTTGAGTTGGGGGAGCCAACATTCAGAGTCAACTACAGCAAAATTATTTTATTCTAGCAGTTTGGCAATCTGAAATTCTTTCCTTTTACCTATATGATTGGTTTAGCCCTCGTATGCTAGCATATTTCTTAACTTGTAAATCCTGTGTAGCATAATAGGGACTTATGAATGATTATTCATTAAAAAAAAAAATAACAGTTTCTGCCTGCTCACTATTTAAGGCAGCTTCTTCTAAAATTCATTTCAAAAGGGAATTGTAATCTGACTTTTCACTCCAAATATATCGTGGGTTTTCTAGCAATGGTCCATTCCTCCAGAATACTGGAGGACTCCAGGTACTACTTACCCAGTATGATGACAACCAGCTATGGGAAACTTTTTGCTGCTGAAGCCTACAGCAACTATGCAAAAGGATTTCTGTTCCTCAAAATACATGCATTGGATTTCAGATTATATTCCTTCAAGGTGCTTGTAATCCTCTGCAAGAGAATATGGTTGTTTCCTCGTACGCCACCCTTCAGCCTTTCACCCAGGAAAGCCATATAAGTACAAAGCAAAGTGAATGACTTAATAGTAATTTGGCTTTTTCTTTCAGAACTATTCAGGTCCAACTTAACACCCCTTGCATTCTAAAGGTCTGCTCTGGGTATTGCCCCTCCTCATCTGTTTCTTTAAGTTCATCTGTGGTAACCCATGGAGCAAAAAATTACCATTTTTCTCTGCTATGACAGTGTGAGGGCCATTGTAGCAATTAGGACTGAGCTTTTGGTGGCAATAGTCTTTTGGATAACTGTAGTGCCAGCCGCTAAACTCTATGGTATGAGCTGTGGAATACAGCAGTATGGGATCTGGACTCAGAAAATTTTGAGTCAGGTACTGTTGTCATCTGAAATCTGAACAACTGCAACTATGTTGTGACAAGCGCTAAGAATTTTCTATTTCAGGAAACATTTGTTTACACTTTGGGTGTGTTGATCAAAAGCTCAGGGTTGAAGCACAGTCCTCCTTTGGGAAGAATTTTTGTCTAGACAGCAGGGTATTCCTCATGCCGAGCAGTGTGTACAGAAAATTTAACTTTATCTGATTTTTGAAGTAAAATGAATGGTTCAAGTCATAATTATGGATGCACTGCTCTTTCTTGTTTGAATAAACATTATGCTATTGCCTGTCCAGAGTATATCTTAATTGTAGAAACTCTGCATTCTATTAATCTTAATTACCTCTGCTTCAAAATCTGGAGATGGAGCTAGAATAAGTGTCTTCGAGATATCCTTTGTCTCTAATTATCAAACGGCCAATGACTTCAGTGGAAGTACACAGCTACTCTGTGGAACACGTAGAACTGGGGAGTAAAAAGCTTGTAGCAGGTTTAGTGCTTTTCTCCCCAGAGCTGGCTAAAATATTGCCTTGCCTTTTCCTCGTGTTGATGAAATGGGCAGTTCAGGTCTTCTGATCTTATGCAGCTTGGTCAAGGTGTGTGTGTGAAAAGGACAAATCATAACTGTCATCTTAGAGTGACTTTTTTTTAAAATACCACCCTCAAATGTAAATAAGAGTAATGTTGATTTAAAGTGAGCCTTAAATTGACTGTCAGCATCAAATATGAAATTGGTTCTGTGTCAGAATAAGTATCTCCCTCTACTCTGACTTGACCCATTCCAAACTGTATTTCTGTTGTTCAGTGTCTCCCAAAATTGTTCTGTTGTCATCATACATGTATATCTGGTGCAAGCCTGACTGTCATGGCTTAGGGCTTCCTAAGGACACCTGTACCCATTCAGTCCATGTAAAACACATCTGGATCTGTAAATGCGGTACAGTGATGTACACTACTAATATTCAGAATAAGTCACATTATATCCTTGCACAGTAATTTAATTTCAAGTGATTTTATGAAGCTGTGTCAGATCTTACTGTGCCACGCCTTCAGCCAGAACCCTTCCGTTTCACTATTGTGTTTTCTGTACCTGTGTAGGAAAGGTTTTGTGGAGTTGTGGTGTAAGGAATGTCATAATTGATTCCAGTCAAATCCAATTGTTTTGCTCAAATATTTCTTGATTTAAACCCTCTGCTATTTGAAAAATAAGACTGCTGCTGTAGTCAGCAGTTTCACCTACTTGAAACATAAAGCTTCTGTGTTTCATAGATGATGATGTCGCCTATTTCCAGATAGCAGCACATGTAACACAGCACCATTGTCTGCTGGGCAGTGCCAATGAGTGACACCAAGAAAAGATGGTCCTGCATGTGCACTAAACTTGAATAGTGGCATGTGCTATTCCAGCTAAGAAAGAGCATCTGTTTAATTTCACTGGTGACAGCAGATGTACAGTCTGCTTCTCAGTTGTAAAAGAAGAAGAATATTCATAAATGCTGGAAATGCTTTTATATTCTTTCTGGTCTGGAAATGAAGTTTGTGACTCTGCTCTTCTGAGGTTACCTCAGAGAAGGGCATGAAGCAAACCCCAGTGAATTTATCAGGAGCTTTTTCATCAGTGACCATTGAGCCTCTAAAACTGAGTTGTCTTTTCCTGGGGAAAACCAAATTTTTGAACAACAGAACATGAGAATAGTATTGACTTTTCACTAACATTAGTTATCCTGGGTTTAAAATTTAAGGAAAAAAAGTAGATTGATGATTATCTATGTATCTGCTCAATCTATTTCATAATGAATTTTAAAACAATTTGGAGCTTAAAATGACAAATACTTTACCCCTTCAGAGAAACCCACCTAATGTATTTTTCAGGTTTGGTAGATAACGCTTGCACTTTTTGACATCAGCCTGCTCCCTCGAGTGAATTTTAAGTTGCATTGTATTCACTATGGGGCCATCTTCTGGTCAGTTTGCTGTTATAAATAAGCACAATATTTATAATTGCATGTAATAGAAAGTGTGCATTAGAAACATTTGTGGTATCTACCATAGCTGCTAATTAAATTATATGGTGAATGTGTGCCTCACTGATTTAAATATGTTGAACACTTTGCAATATTGTTATAAATAAATGAACATATGTTCTCTTCTCCCTTGCTACCACTCTATTTCATTATCCTGTTAAGCACCTTAATTTTCTTTGACTTCTCTGCAAGGGAAAAAAAAAAAAATCCAAAATTCAAAGTTCCTACCAGAATCTGAGGTGTTCTGGTGACAAATACTACCTTGTGTAATCTTTCCTTTTTTCCCTCATCAATTTGACCCATTACAAAAAAATCCACCTTGTATACAAAGCAAACAATGATAGCTCACACATGCACAAGTTTCAGTGAGACCTTGTAGTTATATCACTGAAATTTTCCCTTATCTACTTAGTTTTTCTTTCTTTTATTTTTAATGGATGGAGAGCTAATTAACCAAATGAAGTTATTTCTATGATACTGTGCAGATAAGAATGTTTCCTTGGTCTTAAAAGCTACTTGCAATCTTTTAGAAGGTCACAGACTTGTCAGTCACAATCTATTACCTCTCTTTATCATCCATGGAAAATACCTAAATGCAAAGCTATTATAATATGTTCTTTGCTATATTCTGTCTGATTTCTACCCCACAACAATAATTTTCTGTTTGTAGAACCAACAGTGAAAGATCTCCCAAAACTCAGGAGCCAGGTTATGGATTGAGGTATTCATACTGGTAGAAGGTACATTTTTTTTCCAACCATGTGCAATAGTTATAACCTGTTCTTTCTTCCTGTCCATTGTCATCTATGCAGTTTCAGCAACATAACCAATTCTTCCGCATGACAACTGTCTACTAGTAAAGATATTTTCATTAGTAGCATTCCCCATAGTTTGTACTGGAGCATAATGCACTTGAGGGAGTGATTCCTGCATACTCTGTGCTTTGGGTTCAGAATGATTGCCAAGAGTAGCTGAAAGAAGTTTAAGATTGAGGTTAATTGTATAGGCAATTGGCTTCAAGGTGATGATGATTATTATCTGTAATTACAAATGTTTATTCGGTATTGATATTACAGGCGATATGCACTGCCCTTGGCCCAAGAAAATACTGAGCACAAACAGTAAAATCCCGTAAGTTATTGTTTGAAGAAAGGTGTCAAAATGAGGTTGATTCCGAATATTCAGCCCTACTCAGTAGGGATAGTATGCTGCCATTAAAACCTATAGGAGACCTTTCATGGATTGTTTAGTATCTTGGCTGCGGACTACTTTGAGTGCAACTGCAGAGTTGCTGCAGGAGGCAGAAGGTGGCAAAACCCTACACAGCTGGAAAAGGACCATCTAGACTTGAACCTTTCTGCTTTTCAGTCCCCTTCACCATCCATTTTCCTCTACAGTTCTCTTGAGTACTGTTCCTTCTCCCCTCGTGTATTCCTCAGGTCAGAACTCTGTTTTCTTCCCCTCTTTCTCTGTTCTTTCACATCTTGTTCTCTGTCTCTGCCGTATGGCTAAGAAGCTATGACCCAGACTGCCACTCCAACCTGGCATCTCTAGAAGAGCTTTGCTCATATTTCAAATGTCTTCCCCAGCATGTCTGAGGTCAAGAGTCCTGATTATTGTTTCTTTCTGTTGTGCTCTGCGCTCTCTTGTGCATTGGGATGGCTGCAAGTGACTGCCTACTAGCATTGTCTGGCTTGTCTTCTGATTGCATTCCTAAGTAATATTGAAAGGAGAACCCGCAGTGGGAAGATCTAAGGTGTGCTCTGTTACCTGGGCAGGAGACAAGCCCTAAAGGGTGTAATCTATTGGTTGCCCAAGTATCAGGGTATCCCAGAAGTTCATGCCTCCAAGTATCAGTAGCACAGATTTGCTTTATGGGAAACAGAAATGTGTTGTAGTCTGAAGGCAGCTGCTACCAGCAGATTTGATTGCTGTTGCAGGAACAGAGTAGCCAAGGTGACTGCTCTGTGGCTACAGGTGAGGGAGTTCAGATGTCTGGCAGTGTATTTCCAGTCCTGTTTATCAGGAATGAAGTGTTGAAAAGGGGGAGAAACCAAGTGAGGTACTAGTTTCTTCTACCTTCCAAATGTCCTGAATGCAACAAACCAAGGAAATATAGATACATTCTGGGTTTCTGAGTGAACTTTCTTGGTCAGAATTAGATTTTCCTGGGTGATCAAGTGAAAACTTTGTTAAGTCATTAACAAAATGTCAAGAACTACAATGCCATGCAGAAGGAACTTCAGATTTTAGTGTGAAAACTCATGATAGATAATGCTGAGAAGCATCTTTACATTTTAAATGTTGGGAAAAAGGAAAAAATGGCCTTCATCTTCTAAAGGAACTTGTAATTCTCTCCTACATGTTGCTTTTCATGTACAGCTAAGTGTCAGTCCCTGCAATTTAGGGGATAGACAGGGGAAACCTCCATGGTGGGCTATTGTACAGGAGCACTATGCTGCCGCTTCTGGTGGCTGCCGCTTCTGATGGCTGCCGCTTCTGGTGGCTGCCGCTTCTGGTGTCTTGTGGTGTCAGGCTTGGTGCTAGTACTGTCACCTGTAAGCACAAGAGGGGAAAAATGGTTATAAAGCCCTGAGGGACAGGGTGCACACAAAGTCTTGTGGACCTACAATCCTCAAGGTAAGAGATGCCTGTCTGTAAGAAGAAAATAATCTACGTGGTGTGAAAGGTGTCTGCATACAGTTAAAAGCAGTAAGGAGGGATAATCTGAGAAGCAGCAGTAGCAAAGAATAAAACCAAATGAGCATCAGAAAAGCAGTAGCAGAATGAAACTGATCTGTGCACTGATGCCCATGACCCTTTTATGTTATTTCTGTTATTCACACAAATACCTTGCAGCAAACAAACAGCAATGTTTAGGGCAAGTTGAAGTTTTTCACATGTACCTAATGCAGCTCACAGTAGACATGGCAAAAGCAGAGAGTAAGACAGAAACATGTAAACACATAGTTTGTTTCCAAAGCAAAATACTTTATTATTCTGTTTTGTTTTGGGTGGTTTTTTGGTTGTTTGGGTTTTTTTTCTGGCTAGAATCATAAAATGGCATGAAAGGCATTAAAAAAAAAAGTAATATGTTTATAAATTGCAAGGTGTTACATTAAGAGTACCATAAACCATGATACTAGTATGCTGCAGCAGGTCCCTTTCAAACACAGTGGTTGGATTGTTCCTTGTTTCCCACTTGAGTCTGGGATTCAGAGGCCCATTAACATTGTTCTATAAATCACTGTCCGTGGCCCAGTGAAAATATCCTGGTTTACACCAATTCATACCCTGATGAACGCAGTTCAGGGACACTTGCCCATAAGTGCTTGGGGGCTGAATCTGCTCATAGAAGTAAATAAGTGTGAATCGTTCTGTTATTCAGTGTAACAAAACCATATGGAATTTCAAAAGTGGAAAAAAGATTAGATTACTCTTCACTAGATTATTATTACTAGATTCACTATTTAATTTACAATCTGATTTTAATAAGACAGTATTGTCTTCATCCTTCCTACCTGCATGTAAGTAGCAAAGGTTGAAAACAACAGAAGTTGATACAGAATGATTTCCACGTTGGTATCTCCATTTTCCCCCTGCCCTGCCTAAAAATATATGGATGAATGTTGCTACATTTTTCATCTCCTCCAAAGGGGAGAATTACTAGGGTGCTCCCTTCTCTCAGACTTCTGGCTCTGACACAGTGCCCACTACCGTGGTGTCGGAGCCTTTCAGTAGTGCATTGAGGGATGTCACTGCTGCCTGTTACATGTGCTTCTCTCTCTCCAATTTTCCCTGCTTGCCTGGGCTTTATTAGATTTCTGTATGGTATACATATGTCCAATTAATTAAGGCAGGTTGAAATATGGTTTTCTCTTGGAAGTCTGCAGAAAGTGTTGAAGCTTGTGATAGAGTGGAAAGTGTTGATGCTGGAGGGTTGTACTTCACAGCCTTGTAAAGTCCCTCAAGGAAGTCTGTCTCCTGCACAAATGAGATTTACCCTTTCCAAACACAGTCCCTCTGTGCTTGAGGAGTGGCACCCTCTGTGATCCTGCTCTCAAGTTTTACATGCTACCACCACTCCTGGGTATCTTTCTATGTGAGCCCCCATTTGCATCCATGGCCTAATGAATCTCAAATCTTCATATTGTACCTTGCAAGTGCTGAGATGTTGGAGGATGACTACTGCAGGGTATAATTTATTCTGCATATGTAAAACAGGTGAGCAGCCTCCAGCCAGGCTGAAAATTCACTGCAAAAAACCTTCAGCTGTGAGAGCACTTACTTGTTCCTAGTGCTGGAGACACCTTGCACCATGATCAGTTACTTCTTGTTTCTAGAAATAATGTACCTTTTTCGGTAACAATTATGAAAAGTGGCCTTTTTATCATGTTGTGTGTAGAAACAAGAGAAAACGCAAAATTGAATATTCTTTCTAGTTTCAGATGTGATGATGAACACTGAGCACGATTTTCGTGTTTTACAGTCTATATAAATGCAGTATAGCTCAAGTCCTTCCAGTTTAGCAAGTTAAAATTATAGTTGTAACATTTATGGAAGCATTATTCATTTATTTGAATTTACTTTTCTGTTTCCCAAGAGAAAGAATTTTAGAGCAGGCTTCACAGATCACCTTGATTTATCCCTAACTACATTCCTTTAAAAATGTTTGCTGTGCTGGACATTTCAGCTTCTAACAGTCTCGGTTTGCCTGCTGTGGATATTGCTTTGGTTGCATGGATCATTGAACAGAGAACAGATATGCCCTTCGTTTCTCTCCTCTAATAATCAGTAGGGAAGTTGCAACTTATGTTTCCCCGTAATGAGGTTCTCAAAAAAACAAACAAACAAGCAAGCAAGCAAAAAACCTCTTTGTAGCTCATGGGAATAGATGCTTTCTGAATTGTCTTGCTGACCCATTCTCATTGTAAGTGCTTACGATTTGAGTCCCATGGTGTTTGATCATGGAATGGATTCACATTTAAAATTTGCATCTCTGCTGTTTTCGATTGCTTATCACTGGGTGTTTACTTTCATCCACTTGAAACCTGCAGACTCCAATTTTCATGCCTAAGAAAAGAAAACACATGGAAAAGCAAGGATAGTATTCATCCACACTTCATTTTATAAATGTAAAAAATGCTTTTTTTCTTGCATCCAGTATTGTCCCTCTACCTCAAAACCTTCACACCGGCATGATGGCTCTGATGTTACTAGCTCAAACAGCAAATATTGCTTAATAGCTCTAGTGAAACCTCATCAAGCAACTGATCCCTACAAGGCATTTTCTTTGTTAAGTGCATGTGAAAATAATCAAGGTATAAATCAAACAAATTAGTTCCTATCTATTCCTTTCATGTTATTTTGTTACTGATAAACAGAAAATCCCCAAGAACTGGCATGTCATTTTAAATCTATGTTTCCCATTCAGAAGAGAACTATACTTGACTTATTTAAAATAATGAAGAATGATTGCTTTTATGGGCATCTTTGTGGTGTTCTGCAGCATTGTATGAGGCACTGTTTCCCATTCAGATCCACACAGAATATATCCTTGGTCTTTTCTGTAACTAATGACTCTGTAATACTAAAGGTATGTGCTTAAAAAAAAAAAAAAAAAAGAGAAACTCAGATAGGACAAACGAAACCCGAATATGAGATCACATCAGAAATCAGTGGTGCAACCATGAGTAGGCAGCCTATGTCCCTAGCCCTCATGTCTGCTTCCTGTTCAGCTAACTGGACAATTCAGCTCAGGCTGTCCATACAAAACTACAGGGGACTCCCATAGTCAATATTTCCATAACTTTAGAGCAAGGCATTTTTGGTAGCTGTAGGGTTAGGAGCTCTAAGACGGTGTTGGAATAGTTCTGGATGGACAAGTGCAGAATTCACTCGCCCACAGTGAAGTTAGGTAGCTTTTGCTTTTGCAGTCTCTCTCAAAGATATATGCCTTCTTCTTGCTTAGCTTTAGCAACAGTCTCTAAAACCACTTTGGTTTGAGCTGTATAAACTGCCTCTATAGCAGCAAACTTTTTGTGCTTGAAGACTGAAAGAGCTTTCCTTTATAACAGTTTCAATGGCTTTTTAAATGGTTACCTGCAGGAATTTTATACCACTGGACTTTAAGGTGTTATTCCAGACTCAAGCTACTAAACGATATAAGCAGACCTGGCTTGGTTCTCTCTGGGAGGACCCATTTCTGGGGTCATCATTAGATGTAAGCGGCCTCATTTTTCACATTTGTAATAAAGAGTAATGACATCTCTGATTCTTTCTGGCTGAGTGGGACTGACAAACCCAGCTGGCTCTAGGAAGCTCTAGCTTCCCTATACTTCAGGGACAAATAAATAGGATAAGGTATAACCCTGGTCCCAAAAATGGCTTCTAATGAAGCTATGATATTGGTCTCTATGGAATCAGTGATAATGAACATGCCAGCCCCAATACTGAAATGAACTTTGGATTATGGAGCTGTTTGCCTGCAAGTGCAAAGAGCAAGTGCTATACAGAAGTGATTACTAGATAGTTTTCTGCTGGGCCTCAAAGCTCTCACTGCTCTGGAGCCTTGAACTGAAAGACAGTAGATATTTTTTTTTTCTTGGGTTGTTTTTGGTACATTTTTTCAGTAATCAAGACCCTTACCTGGACTAGGGCACGCGTAGGAGGGTCCTAGCTATGTCTGGGATGTATCACGAGTAGGTGAAACAGCATCTCATCACTTAGAACACCACAAGACATGTAACAGGAGAGCTGAATGTCCATTTCTATGAAGCTGGTAGCCAAATTTCACCATGGCGCAGTCCCAGTTCGTACTCAGGACTACAGTGCCTCTGTGTCGATAGAAATTGTGCAAGAAACGAAGGTAAAACCTGCGCTGAAAACATGTAACTACCTCACCATGACTAAGAGTAGTTAGCATAGCAGAGGGGCTGGTGCAGGCTTACTGATTAGAGTGGTTTGGAGCCTGCCATTGATGCATGGAGATTTATCCAGCAGTTCCATTAGGATTAATCCCCTGCCCATGGATCCTCATGTATCCTCCTCCTGCTTCACTAGGAAAACCTGTTTTAACTTTTGCTCAGTTCAGATAAATAGTACTGCTGGCTGAAATAGGATTTGCTTTCCTGCTCACCTTCCCAGGAAGCTGTCCTCAGCTGTATTTTCTGAACAAAACTTCTTTCTTCCAACTTCATATAAAGGAATATAAAATGTTTTGCTACTTTTTCCAGTGTTCATGTGGGATTTAATATGTAATTCACTGCTGTTTCAATATTGCATGGTTCAGCATTCAGAGGTGAGTTATCTTTTTGCAATGACTGCCACAAATGTAAGCATCTGGTGTGTTTCCTGAACAATACCGCATGGTGGTTACTGCTATTGCAAATGAACTTCTAAATTAAGGTTCTTGAGGTGCTGTGACCTTGCTTGCGACATGATGAAGCTGGTGTGCAGGCAGATTTAAGTAGAGGGACACACTTTTCATAGTGCCCCTTGCATCAGTGGAACACAAGAAGTAAACGTCATGCTGGCTGTCAGAGCAGCCCTTCCATATCCTGCAAGCCTTGCGACAGCAAGTTGTAATCTGGGATGTTTGGTTACTAGAGGAGAGGAAGTCAGACAAAGCAGCTTCATGTGGTGCCCTGTCTGGGGAGCAGAGTGGGAATATGTTGCTTTCAAAGACTGTCTTTTGGTTTGGAAACAGGAGGAGTAAGAAAACTGGGGAGACAGAATCAGGCATCATACTGAAGAATAACTGCAGTAAGAAAGTGAACACTGCAGTCGAATATCCCCTACAGGGATTTTGTGCTGCGATGGCTCACAAGCTGCGCTGGATATTTTTTCCCCCAGATCATAAGGCGTGTACTGTGGTAGAGCCCCCAGAGCGCAGGTACACTGCAGCACTCCAGGGGCACTTGGTGATGGCTGCTCCCCATCTTCTTTCCAGACACAGGAGGGGATTGGTGTAGAAATGTCTTTGATCTTGTGCTCAATTCCTTTCCCCTTGCTGCGTGAAGTCTTGGTCCTTATTTGACAGCTACAGCTCATGCACAAGTGGTGCAAGGGCCAGTGCTCTGACTGCCTCCTGTAGAGATGTGCAAAAGCACATCCTCCCTCCCCTAATGCTCCTTTTCTCCTGATGGGATCTGTAATTTGGCCCTGATTGTGCATGGATTATTGTATGCATCCTTTAAACACCATCAGTGGGGAAGGGGTGGCAGATTTTAATCACGATAGGCTCAGTAATAAGACCCTCCTCCAACTGACATGGCTCTAAAGTTTTAATAAGGTGCAATGTATGTTATCCAGCTGGCCTTTATCCAAATTTAATGCCTGTGTTCTGGCAAAGAGAACTTATGTAATACCGCTAGCAATAAGGATCAGCCCAGTAACTGTCATAGGAGAGTGTCCCCAGCACTAAACCTGAGAACTGTGTTTTGCTTGTTGCTCAGCACCCCTTCCTAATCTGCTCTTGCAAGTCACTGACAGGGACACACTCAAGTCCAAGAATGTGAGAAACAGAAAGCCGTAACAGAAATGATGCAGTCAGCTACACTTCACCCTATGGCTTTTGGATCCATCACTGTTTCTGCCATGTAGAATGCTGTGGGGTCAGGGAGTACCTGGGCTGGTCTTGCCCTGAAAATGTTACAGGTAATAACATGATGGCTGGACCTTCCTAGGAAAAAGCTTGATTTAAAATTTTTGTATTTTTTGTCTTCTCTCTCCCAATCTGCTGCACATTTTTCACTAATAGTAAAACTGAAAGGAAGAACAAACAAAGCATAACCCAAAAGGGTTAAGCCTTTATAGTTCTCTTACTGAAACTATTAAATTGCTACAGCACTGTATCAGGAGAAATTATGTCAATGCTGAGACAGTGGTGTGCCAGTTTCTTTTGGGATTGAAAACTAGAAACCTAATTCTTGATGAGGGAAGAGTTCAAGACATCATTATCTGTCCATTTTCACAGAGAAAAAGGGCCCAGCAAAGCAATGTGGATATGTGTTTCAGCTTAAGATCTTCCTAGTTTAAGGTATCCTGCCTTTTGCTACTTAAAATGTTCTCTGAAAACAATAAAACAGAAGAATAATAAAAAGAAAAATCTATAAACAAACTACAGGCTGTTATGAAAGTTTGTTTTAGTTACACTTTAACTCCAATTTTCACTGCTATTACTATTTTCCAAGAAAGAAACAAAGGATTCCTCAGTGCAGTTCTTTACTTGAGCAAATATTTTTCCATATATATATGTATATTGGAAATTTTGCCAAGAATGAAATAGCAGTGAATAATGCACACAAGAAAAGTAGCAGTCAGATCCTAATCCCAGCTGGAGTTTTTGGGTACTATTTCAATACAAATAAAAAATGAAAACGAGGAATGCTGGTTTTGCCATCTGCATATCATTTTTTCCATCAACCATCAAATTTAGTGTTTGTATTCTGAATTATAGCCCACAGGTAGGGAATTGACTTAAACATGACCTGCGATGCAAAATAAGAGGAATTCAATTTAAATCATCATGTACCAGATACACCTGCCAGGCTCAGGGTACAGCCTAGACCAATTAGCCCTGTGTTTCTGCAGCTCTGGCACCTATCCCACCAGTTTGTAGTCTAATGCCTGTGATTGCCCAAAGCTGTAAAATCTAAGGTGTCTTCATGCTAAAACACTCCTCTCTCAAGTCATGACCTCCCGACAGCAGGAGGACTTGGACTGGAATGTACTAAACCAAAATTATTTGTCTCCTGTGTATATTGTTGTCAGGTTTTGAAACTGTCTAAGCATTTGCTGAATCTCAAGGTTTGGTAAGAAAAATCTGGGTGAGAATAAGTGTTCTCCTGCCCCTTTGCTTTTTTTTTTTTTTCTCCATCAGGTTCCCTTTATCATTTTCTTTTCACCTGGGACAATGATACCATTTAAAGTTGGGGGTTTTTTTTCATTTCTGAGGCAGCTTACCTAGTGACAGTTTTTGTTTTTATCTTTATTCTTTCATCTTTAAAAATATTTGTTACAAGCATTGTTGGACATATGTCTCAGTTGTATTGTATAAATAACAAGACTTTTCCCATGGAGGAAAGCATAATGCACTGAATGAATGTACTTGCATATTTTCACCTAAGGGCTACGTTTGATCCACGCTGTTTTGACAACCACACTGGCCTTACCAGTTAAATGAATCTCTTCCTCCTGAAACGCTAAATCCTCACTAGTCATTTCAAGATATAACAAATACCAGCCATGATTGTGCAAGAAATATGTGTTGCTTTAACATGATTGGTGTACGATATATGGCCATAACAACCTGCGCAAGATTTGAGGGGCACAATGTCAAGGAAACATCAAGATCAGAGAATGAACAAAGGAGTGAGTGATAGCCAAGAACACTTACAATTCCCACTGAGGGACTTGTTGGTGATGAGCATCGTCCCAAGTGCATGGCAAGGTGGAGGTGAACAGAGGAATGGGACTGGGGAGAGCAGAAATAGGGAGGGCGGCTCTGAGGTCATCTGTACTCATCCAGGTTGAAAGGTAGATGTCTGTCATGAAAGAGCTTTAGAAACACTGCTTGGTCCTACTAGAAGCGAGGATGGCAGAGACGAGGTCGGTCTTACCACCTGGAAAGTCAGATGCACCTAGGAGGCTTGGAAGTGATTTGAATTACAAGTCCTTTGTTTCAGTAAAGTGGGTTTGGGTTTGTTTTTCTTTTTTTTTTTTTTTAATGCTACTAATGAGTTCCTGGTGCTGAGGGGATGCTGGGTGTGGAGAGAATCATAGTCCCAGAGTGGAGAGCAGGACGGGGGAGACCCCAGCACATCCCTCAGCACCGTGTGTGATTCTCTGGTGCCTTTTGGTTTTTTCCCTCCCTCCCATCACAGACATTGTTCCTGTATTGTTACTTTGGGAAAGTGTTTAATACACATGTGAGTTTTGGGGCATTTCATTTTTTATTATGAAGTCTCTGCAGACACAGGGCAGGTAATAGCTTCAGATTTTTCCAGTTCCTATTGTCAAGCTTATTTGCACTGATGACAGTCACAGGGGTTTTTTAATCATATTTTTTTGAAAGTGGAGATTCTGCTCTGGTTGTGCTGTTAGGTCAGTGGGCACCCTGCAGAGACAGTGCCTGTCTGCCACTGCACAGAGACGTTTCACTGACCAGGAGGGACCTAGAGCACATCAGGCTCTCAGAAGATTTTCCTATCAGTCTCACCCGGGTGGTTTCCTCACCACCACCATCTCTACTCCCTAGCCCAGGGCATGTTGGAGATCAGTAGAGATTCATTGCACACAGATTTCTGTAGGAAGTAGGAAAGGAAAACACCCCTATCACACACGCCACTTCTTTGAGTTTGAAAACATCTTCAGCCAAAAGTATGGGAAGCGTTTTGCGGTGTCCTTTCTTGGTTTGCTTGTTTTTCTTAACTTTGTCTTGCATCTGTTGGAAGAGATTGTTGTAATGTGTTTTATCTTCTCATCTACATGGGTAATTTCATGCGAGTCAAACTCAGATAAGAAAGAAGTGATTGGATTTGCTTTAGCTTTTGCTTAACTCTAGTGACTGACAGATGCTTGGGAAAAATGTGTTAAGATTATTTGCCTTTGCATTTAAAATTAATATCATCACCCTATAGTGGAAATTTTAACATCCTCCAACCATACTGGGAAGGGCAGTGTTAGCATTGCAGGTGTTTCTAAACAGGAAAGGACTCAATCCCCTCTATTCCTTAACTCTGCTAGCCCTTTTCTTAAGGATGCTTTTTTTTCTGTCTATCATTTTTCAGTTAAATCAAGTTTATCAGAGTGCCAACTAATGGATTCTTCTGCATGCAGGCATGGCGTTACAGGGAATTTCTGTTTCGCTGTCACACTCACAATTGCATTGCTGGTAGATCATCCTTTCCTATACCTGGATGTGTGCAGGGTTATTTTCCAGCACTGCCAAGGGGAAAAGCCTGTATTGTGGTTGTGCATGGGCCCTCCTGTTACAGCAGTGCTGAAGTCAAGGCACCTCACTGGTGACTTTGAACACAATGGAAAAAAATAAATCTGTGTTTTAAACTGTAGAAACATGTAATCTGTCTCAAAGCCAGGACTTGAATGCTTTCTTATTTATGTCTACCTTTCTTGGGTTTTGTTTAGGGTGTTATTTTGTTATTTAAATGAAATTAAGTTTTATTGTTGAGGGGAAGCTGGTTTTAAAAAACTGTGTTAAAGTGGCATTGAAGAAAGCAGTATTGAACATAACATTTTATTTCTGCATAGCTGGGGGGAGGGGATTAATGTATTTGCCTTGAGCTCTTGCATTAGTATTCCCAGCTACTGAAAAACGAAAATCATATTGTTTAGCGTTCTGGCTTTTGGGTTGTTTTGTTTTGGGTTTGGGGTTTTGTTTTGGTTTGGTTTTGGTTTTGGTTTTTTTTTTTGAGTGGTTTGTCTAGCTCTGGGTGATATGCTTACTAGTTAGAATTTAAAAAGCTATTAATTTTTACCTGATTTATTTCTACGCCTTCAGACTCTTACTTTCTCATAGGAAATAAGGGTGGCTGTTAGTGGCCTTTATTTGGCTTCATTATATGTGTTTTCTGTTCCCCAAACCTGCTGAAGCTGTAGCAGCTGGGCACAGATTCTGAATCTGTATCCACACTGACCAATTTATCACCACAAACTCATGTAGGTCTCAAAAGTTTTGGGGTTTTTTTTGTCTGATGCATGCATCAGTAATGCACAGATTTTTGCTTTTTAAAAGGTGAAACCAGGTGAAGAAGTACCTTTTTCTGGTATACCATCTGACCCAAGGAAAATGAAAATCAGGTCTCTCCTGAGCACTTTTTTTCTCTCTTTTACAATTGCAGCATTAAATCCCTAAACTAGGTTAACTACTGTGGGGACCTCTTATCATGAACTGCTGCTGCTTCCCAAAGGCAAAATGTGACTAACTCCGAGAATGCTGAAGGCAAAATATACAAAATATTTCATACACAATATATAAACCACAAGAAGCTCTGGGGTAGCCCAATATTTAGATGTCCATGTGAGACAAAGTACAGAGGCTTTTATTTAACTGAAAAAAAATCCCAAAACCCCCTGTTCGTGTCCACGTATATATGTATCTTTCCTATTATATGTAAATTCTACTAGGTTTTTCCTTTCTTTCTTATTCTTCTGGTTAGGAAAATGTGATTTTTTTTTGTTTTTCTCTCAAACAGAAAAGGGTACAGTAGTCGTGAAGGTCCACGCAAAGATGATGATCTGTGTCTGTTACAGCAATCATGTCTCTGCTCTTAGCCTTATGTGACCATAGCGAGCGTGATGGTGGGAGTCCTGCTGCCATGAGGGTATGGGTGCTTAGGGATGATGGATCGAGGAGGAAGGCCTTGCTTTCACATTCTTTAATGCTGGCATTTGTATGTGACAAGGAAACAACAACACCCGCTGTCTGCACTTCCGGAGAGCACTAAAATTAGTTTGGTCAAGTAGTTCAGACAAGAATGGAGCTTGAGAACTGCTCCAGTTTTGCTCCTTCATCTCTTTTGCAAAGAGATGTGAAAACATCCGTGCTGCTTATCCTGGCCTGCTGAGCAAGGCCAGCAAAGGCTCTCATTGCCGGTGGTGTAAAAGCAGTGCAACGTTCCTTGCATTGGCTGGGTTGTTGTTGGGAGAATGGTGGTGTAGGCCAAGACGATACTGCTGTGAACAACGTTATCCACCAATTTGCATGAACATCTGGGCTTTAGTTAGAGACTGAACTGTGTTTTATTGTGCTCTTGGAAATTAAGAGGGCAGCCTACCTGGGGTAATTTGGGATGACATGTAAACATGGATGAGACAAGTTCATGGTTAGATTTTTCCCTCTGATGTTGTCTTTCAAGAAGAAAATTAATCAGTACATCCTTGAACACTGGATTTTATAAGCATGAGCACTTGTTCTTAAAACCCAGATCAGCCTCTCTCTCAAAGCACAGTTTGTGGGTCTCCGAAATGGTCCTGTCTGAAAGGCAGGTGATCTCAGCAGTCATCCTGGGACAGGTACAGGCAGAAAAGCTGATGAATCCAAGACAGATGGAATAGAAATAAGGGTTAGCAAGCCTCCTGTGCTGGTTTCAGGCAGGAACAAGCTCCTTTACTTCACAGTGCTGTTGGCTGGCCCAGAGCGGCTGTGGGAGTGTTTCATTCTATGATATGTTGGGCTCAGGGCACATGCACAGTGCTGAGGCAGGAAGTGGCCTGGGGGGTGTTAAGACTCTGGCTAGCTTAATAGCTGCATCGTTAGCTCCCTTGTTAACTCGTGTGTTTGTTAGTGGTGGGGCAGATTCCTTTTGTTCCCAGTGGGTTGGGGGTCCTCTGGCTTTTATCCTGGTCAGGTTGTGGCCCTGGTGGTCTGGGGTGGGGGGCTCTTGGGCTCAGACTCTCCCTTCTCTGGGAGCTGGCTCTATGTTCATTGGCAGATGATGAACTATTGTATCATACATCCTATTTTCTATTATTTTAATGACTTAGTAGCAGTAGTAATTTTAATATTAGTATTATTATAATTTTCATTTATATTATTAAATCGTTCTTATCTCAACTTTACAAGCTGCTTTGTCTTTTCCTCTGACTCTCCTCCTGCACTGGGGGAGGGGGAGAGGCAAGCAAGTGAGCAACTGTGTGGTACGTAATTGCTGGATAAAGTTAAACCAGGACACCTCATCATCACAGCTTTATAATATGTCACAGAAATTGTTTGAGACATGTGACTTAAGTCCATTGTCCATAATGGGCAAGGAATGACTGGCAAACCAGCAAAGTTCTCTGCATGGGTCAGCACCTCCCACCCAGTGAGGGTCCTGAGGCCAGCTACCTGGTTTCTTCTCTGCTTGATTCCAGTAGCATTCCCAGACTGGTTGCCTCTGTAGAGATGTTTTGGGGAGTATGCATTACCAGAAGATCTTGATTGTACTGGGTAAAATTTATCTGACACGTAGATAAATTTTGGAACCCTGATGTTGATGGTTATCTGAGTCTGAAATGCTCTTGTAAGCAGCTATGAGAGGAGTGTATTGGCAAATGCAATAGGTGGTTGATTGCTGCTTGGCAAGCACAGCGTGTTGATACTCAAGAATATGTGAAGAACAACTTTCAAAGCTAAAATGGTATCATTAATAAAAATAAGATGCTCGTCCCCCTGTAGTGCCTTACATATGTCACATCAGGTTCTTGAATGTTAGGCCTTACAGACCCCTCATGTCCTGAGAGAAAATTATTGTACAAGAATTGTACATCCAGAAGGACGCTAATCTGCTAAGAAAAATCTTGCCTTTAAGGGTTAAACGGAAAGAGAGTAATTTTTAAATACTTGTAATGTAGTTAATAATGAAACTGTGGCAGTTGATTTGTATTTTTAGGATGAAGCAGGTACATCAGACACCTTTTTACTTCAGAACATGGTGCATATAAACTGAGTACACTTGTGCTGTCTATTAATTTTAATTTTAATTCACATTAAATTTATTTCACTTTTAATTAAGAACCTAACTAATGAGGATGCAAACAAGTTAAACAATGAAAATTTTTCTTTTCAACCAGGTTTGCTCAGGCTTCTCACATTCCTTTTGCTGCTAACCTGACGTTCACTTACCTCCACCAAAAAACCACCAGAAGAAAACTTTAACCAAACTCTGATTTTAAGCATTATAATTTGAGTCCATGGTGAAGCAGCTTATGTTACAAGTAGACTGAAATGTGCCCTCACTGTAAGTGCTTCCAATCAGGCAGGGAAAAGAGCCCAGCTGGCCAGCTGTGTGTATGAGGCAGCTGGTGATGAATGGCATACACCCGGTGGGCTCTCAGGTACTTTACTGCTTGACCAAATCAACCCGCTGTACTAAATCAAAACCAAAGAATTACCAATCACTTTCCTACCTATGGCAGTCGTATACAAATAATGTTATAATTGAGCACAGTGCTTTAATCAAAATTCATTTGTATTTATTTTCTAGAAGCTGAGCTTCCACATGCAGTAGCATTTACTCTCACTAAACGTTCTCAGCTGCCTCTGAGTAGCCAGCAAGCAAAAAGGTCTCTACTAGCAAATGAGGGGTTTTATTTGAGAAACTGCTTGTTGAGAGTTTGGTCAAAAAGAGCTGATGTTTGACACTCTTGTAGCATATTGCATTATTCATAGCATCATTTTAATCTAGTAAAACCTTTATTTTTTTTCTCTTTTTTGGTTGTTCTTGTAGCTGTTCCATTTCCCTGGTAAATGATTAAGCATGTACTTGTTCTAATTTTCAGTGCCTGCAGGTGGTAGTGAGCAGAGCTGTCTCTAGCACTGGTCTGTAAACAATACAGGTATTATTCTTCATGAAAATCACAGTGTAGCTTTCTATAGCACAGAAAGTAGCTTTAGGCACGAAGCTTTGAATTGCGAAATAACTTTATAATTTAAAAGTTGGCTCACATTAACAGAAAGAAATATCACAGTCCAACAGGTTACCATACAAGAATATGTTCGTTTTGGCCAAGAAGGCATCTGTAAGTTGCTGTATTCTCCTGGGCTGATAAATTCAGACTGCAGGTGGTTAATACCTGAAAATGTACTTGAACCAGCAACTCTTTTTTCCGCATGTCCCCTATGAACCTCTGTTTCTGGGGTTGCAGGGGATGGCCTTTGTTGCTGTGTCAGTTCTGCTCACCTGCTTTCATCCAAAGAAAAAAGCTTCACAGCAATACCGTGATGTATACCCCAGGGTTGTGCTGCTGTACTTTGTGTTGGGAACAAAGTTAAAAAACACATTCGAGCCTGGAACTATCTTTTAAATGCTTGGTAAGCGTGCATGGATGGTTATAATTAAACTGGAGCAGAAATTTAGTAATTAAATGTAATGGTGGTAAGAAGAGCTTAATCCAAGTTTCATTTGTTGTATTCACAAATGGTTTGAAAGCTCTGCTTCAGAACTGGGACATCAGCCTTTCAGCAGTTGAATATGAGCATAAATCATACACCCTAGACTATGAAAGAAACTAAACAGGGATAGTTTGCTGGGCAACAAGTAGATGAAGAGATAAGTGGTACCTTATCTTCTATGATCCTGCATACAACAGTTCTGTGTCTTCTGGGCAAGGCCTGATAAGTGCGTACAGGTGAGATATAGTCAGATGAGACAGTTGCAATTACAATTTTATCTGTAGCATAACAAGTAACGGTAGGAAATGATACTCAGTAACTATAAACATCGATTCTGTTCAAGCTGAGATGTGTGTGGTCCAAATTCTCTTTTTATTGGTGTGTCTCTAATAAGGGGTAGTAAGTACAGGATTATCAGCATACAGGAGAGGATGTCTGAGACAGGACAGGGTAGAGATTTGCAGTGCTGTTGCTTTGTGTTCATTAGATGAGGGTACTCCATGGCTGTTAGTCTAATGATGAACATGGACATTCATTCCTTGCGGTTGAGGGACTTCTGTGCCATACCTTTATAACATGCATTTTTTTATGACCATAGAAATGCTGCCCTTTCTATGAAAAAAATCAAAGCAGTAGCACTTAAACCAATGACAACTGGCCTTTCTCTATGACAAAATAGTAAGCATCACCTGGGAAATTCTCCTTTCATAAAATAATTGTAAATTAATCATAAAAAGGCCATTTTTACTTTTCAAGGGATTGTGGAAGGCGGAGAAATTAACCCAAAACTTGAAAATGCCTGTGCAAATGTCGTCTTAATAGAACAGAAGCTTGTCCTTGTATTCAGTGTGGTAACTTTAGGCTCAGAGTCGTCGCTTCTGTTAATGTTCATTAATCCATACATAAATTACTTAGTCTGACAGTGGAGAAATATGAAGAGTGAATGCAAATTTCGGACAGATCAAAGTGAAGTTATTAGTGATGTATTTTCCAGTGAGTAATAAATGTTTATGAGTTGAATAGGTCTAGCCTTTCACAGGGTGTAAAAAATGGGGCCAAAGTGATTCTTAGCACAATCTTTCAAAGAAAAAAACTGATGTATAGTGAATTTCCATTTTCAGGAGGAGTTTCTATGACCTTGAAACAACAGATCAGCAAATTATTGGAAGCAAACTGTGCAAATTCATCGACAAATTTACAATTCAATGCAAAGTCAGCAGTATCTTTAGAGTGAAAATTATCTCCACACCTCTCTTTAATATTGTTAAGTATCTTTAATGACCAAAATAAAGAAAACATGCTCTGTAAGTCAATTTTTTTTTGGCCTTAGTGCAGAATAATGCAATGCATTCTCTGCCCAGTCCTACATTAACTACTTTGTTCTGTATATATACATAGTGTTACGATATTTGGTTGGATCATTCCACCTTGAGTATTAAGGGTGGAAAACTTCATATGACTTGTTGCTTTATCTCATTGGTACAGGAGATGGAAATGAAAACGGGTGATTATTAGCACATTGCCTCCTCTCACTTGTGCACACTCGCTCTACAGGAGCACTACCTTTTCAGTCTTGGGGTAGCAGCAGAAAAGAGCTCATCTCTTCTCTTCATTGCTTTACCATTTTTATTATAGAAATAAGATTTAAAACCTCATTTTTGATCTAAAAATCCATAACATATCTAATATATAATGCAGGTCAGGGATCTTTTGTGGTTAAGAAAGTAAGAACACCTTGTAATCCAAAGGGATAAGAGTTGTGAGGAATTTGAGTTTTTTAAATTCCTCTGCTCACCAAACTGCTTGCTTGGATGGGATAAAGTGTTAAATTTCTGTGTGAGTGAATAAGAATTTTCCATTGTTTTTTCAACCAATCCCAAAATGTTTAAAAATCTCTTTAAGGGAGGGAGAAGAGGCTTGGCACTATCAAAAAATTGTGGGCAATATAAAGTGAGGTTAGAACGGAAATTCTGAAAGCACTGTAAAACATAAGCAAGGCATATCATTTGTCGATCAAGTCTAAAAAGATTTTTTTACTGAAATATGTTGGTGTTTTCCTTTACAGTGCCCCCTAGTTCCCTGGAATGGCAATACTTCACTCCTGTCCACAGCCCACCAGGCTGTTGCTGAAACGCAGTTGTTTTCTGAGATGTGTTGCAGTTATTCCCATGAGAAATTAAATGCTACTTAGGAGACTGGGAGTAAAGCTAAGGCCTTTCACTAGACTTCAGGAGCATTTTGAATATCTTTATTTGACATAACACGTTACTACACAGAAAACATGATTCAAGCTTACAAGGTGCGGGAATAAGGATTACAAAAATGACAGGAGGGATTAGCCCACAGAGAGAACAGATGAAAGTCAGTATTAGTATCATGGGACTAAAGCAATGATTTTTAGAAATCTACTGCTGCTAATGGTCTGTTGCTGTATGGCTCCTAAAAGTCTTGGCAGTTCAGCAGAGGTATTGACTACGCTCACTTTGGTTTGCATTGAAGTAGTCACTCTCAAAATTCTTTCCCTTTATCTCTTTTTTCTTTTTTTCCTGTTTCTTTTTCTTTTTGCATTAGTGAGTGGCAGTTTATTGAGATCTCCCTTTTCTTCAGACACTTACTAGATCTAGGAATATTGATAGAAGAAAAGGCCATTTTGAAGGTTCATAGCAGTGAGCCTTCTCCAGCTGCTGCATCTTTATGGTAATGAGCAGATTGTTAATAACTTGCTGCCCCTACGTAGCTTGTCAGGCTGTACGATTTGGCTTTGTACTGCACTTTGCTGGACTATCACAGAACTCAGTGCCTTTTTCTTAAAGGCCAAAACATGCCAAACAGATGAATATGTTCACATTCCTGAAGAAAATTAAGGAAAGTAGTGGTAAATAGCCTGTTCTGTGTACAGCACTGAAAATGTAGGCTGTGCCTCATTCATTATCTGTTGTAAGCTGTTATTGCTGTATTTAAATACAGAATATATGTCACAGCCACATGACCACACTCTTTACTCTTCTCCGCTACGTACCTGCACCGTGTAGGTTGATATCACTTACACTCCAGCTCTGTCGGACAGATATCAGCTGGGTCAAACCTGGATTGCTGTGGCATGACCTGTGAATCGCTGTACTGACTCGCAGCAGATGCATTAATTGCAAAAGCACAGGCACTTGTGCCTCTCTGTAATGATAGTATTTATGACTAAATATCTGTATGAAGGCTCTCTCTGCCGTATAACTCCCTGAGGTAGGTAACTCGCATTCATCCGGAGTATAAGACTGTCTTGCTTGTAAGAGAGGCACTGATCATGAAAGTGAACCTTTATAGAGTTGAGCACAGCACGCTCCCCGTGATAAGGTAGACACAGTGAAATAAATGGCTGTCTTTGTAGAAACCATTTGTGCACCTAGGCTGCCATGGTAGCCCCCAGTGCATATTTTTAATATTAATGTAGCATTGTAACAGGTCTGCTCCCTATGAAGCAACTTTTCTTTAACCTAGACATGCTTTTTTGGGGGATGTCAATCTCTTATTCCCCATAGTGCAAGCTCTTCGATCCAGTGATGCATATGTTACAATAACTGAAATCTTCTGACCTCTGAAAGTCCCACTTGTGAAATATAATATCATGAACTTGCTGTGAGATTTTCATTCTTTGGATAATAATCCCACTGGTCCAGTAAGAGTTCTACCTCAGTAAGAACCTAAGAAGCAGCCGCTAGTTCCCACCAGCACACAGCATTTCTAAAGGAAGAGTAAGGGCACGGTTGGTGTTTGTACTAATGCTTTAACTTTTTGTAAACAAAGCACCACCTCTAGGGTCACGGCTGGGCTCATCTCCCCTCCTTCTTCTAGACCAGAATAAGAAGGGAATGCATTAATAGGAAAGCAGGAAAAAAAACATGAAGGGAAAGGAGAGGAGGGAAAAGGATCCTGCAAAAGATCGGTCAGATGGGAGCCAGCTTCTTGGATCACATCTACATGGAGAAATAGAGCTTTCCCAAGAAGGCTGGCAGCTGGTGCTCAGAGTTCTACGTACCCTACTGCTAGTCACACCTATGCTTGTTTCTGTGTTGCTCAGGTTTCCAGAGCATGTGATGCTTCAGGAAGCAAAGATGCTTTAGAAAACTCTTGATGCTTATTGACATTATTTGCATTTAAACAGGAGTCGATGAGGCTAGGTCTGTATTGGAAGGTTTATGTTGGTTGACACCTTAGGAGATATGATAAAAGTAGATTCCTGGATGAGTCAGCTCCTCCATTTTCTGTTTCACATAACCTACCAAGACTCACTGAATTTGCTGAACCTTAAAGTTTCCAGAGCCACTGAAATATCTTTCATTTCACCAGAACACCTGTGCCAAAAGAACATCAGACTTTTAGTAAACTAGTGCTTACCCTTTATTACTAAAATATCCTCTGAAGCTACATTGCTTGATATAAAAGCAGCAATGTGTCTCTTGAATTATGTTCTTGCGGTTTTAGTAATAAAGAAACTGGTCTAGGAGAGAAGATGGAAAAGAGCGAATGCTGCTGAAGTTTATATCCAGACCTCTGAGTTTCATTATCAACTTCAATTTCAGACAAAGCTTGTTGAATATCCTGAAAACTCACCAACTCTGTGTGAGCAGCTTCACTGAAATCCAAACTGTAGATGTGGTTTTGATTTGAGGTTTTGCACTCATATGCACTTCAGACAGATTAAAACTCATCCATGTCAAACAAACATGAACAGATTATGACAACAAAGTGTTGCGTTTTTTAGAAATAAAGCTGGGTTTCTTTCAGCTATACCTTGAACATCTCAATTAAAATGCAGAAGACCGTTGAAAACATCGTAACAAACATGACACACAAGGACAGGCTTTAACACCCTAGACACTGTTTTTGAAAGGTCTTCATCCTAAATTAGGTGGTTTAAGGAGGCAAATGTAGTGATATGTAATAGGAGATATGGAAAAAATAAAAAAAGCTTTTGTCAGTGCCCTGTGTAACATGCAACATGCTGATCTGTGTTATTTGTTTGCTCTTGGCTGTTAAGACGAGTGGTTAAATCAGTCTGTGGGTCAAGTCATCAGGTGAAAGCTTTTCCTCTAGGAGAAAGCTGCATGTGTTGGTTTGCACAGTACAAGAGACCAAACAAACAAGCAAGAAAAGGGTATAAAAAGAGACTGTACAGATGTGTGATGAGTGAAGGCTAACAAGGAGGTGCAGGCTGGAATGCAGGGAGTGAGCTGAATTTGTGTCTGTATATCAGGATACCTAACAGATGATGGATGATGATAGCTGGTAAATGTAGCATATATGTGGATTTTTTTTTTTTATGATGTATTTTTTCATTTAACTCTTTCTCCGTAACACAGAATGATAGAGCTTTCTGAAAGCAAATGGGTGTCCTGTTTCCCCCCATTGTTGCCCCTAAAAGAGAACACAAAGGCAAGTAATTGTGCTAAGGTTACATTATTGGAGGCAATTGCAGCAAATCACCGTGGACTTGGAAGACCAAAATCGTAGACCTGGGGGGAAAGAAGAGATGTTATCCTGGCACGAGACAGGAGGGCTTATACCTGGAGGCACTAATAGGAGGGAGGCAAATACTTTAACCGTAAATTAGGGCACTGAGGTGTTCTTTTAAAAAGAAAACCTTTTTTTTCCTGTGAAAGGAAGCCTGTAATAATAATTAGTTTGACTCATAGCGTGGCAATTTGTGCGAAGTGAGCATAATCTCACCTACAATTCAGTAGGAGAGGATGTTAGATTAAGTCAGAGCGACTCCATACATGAGTTGATAGGGCCCAAAATAGTCCTCTTGAAGAGTGTATCTCATTCTTTCCAATGGCCCAGCAGCACACATTTATTGAAGAACAAAAGTTGGTCTCGGAGGTGGAGCATTTTCATCTGATACTTCAGCCTTTAGAGGCTACTAGATCTCTGCATATCATTAACACTTCTCTGGTGTATAAAACATAGCAGCACAAGTGTAAGGTCAAGTGTTTAGCTTCTTGCAGCTAATCTTATTATCACTCTCGTGGATCATCTAAGCAATGTAAAAAGGAGGAAGGCCACATTGCCTGTGGCTACGTGCTTTACTGCAGATGGACTTCACAGCCCCTGGACTCACACTGTCAGAAACAGACCAGCATGAAATTACTTTAACCTCTTCACTTCTGAAACTCAGGGGATGAACAGACTAAAACAGCTCTCACTAGTTTGGTAAGCCTATTTCCTATATATATAGGCCTCTAAGCTAAATGTTTCACTTTTTGGTGCCTGCTTCATTGAGTGTGATCCTTCATTGAAAGCTGTATACAGATCAGAATAAGCATCATCAAATCAGCATGCCACATTAACAGTTTAAATTCAAATATATAGCATTCAGATTATCTTTGATTTTGAGATTTTTTTTTTTTTCATCATGTGAACAGCTGCCACTTTAAATATTGTTATCGGCTAAGGACTACTATAAAAAGTCCTCTTATTCTTCCTTCAGCATCCTTGTTTTGAATCAGCTGCAAGGACACAAAAAAATGAAGAATAAAACATGAATAGAAATTTAGTGTCCTCGATTAGGAAACACACAGTACAAAACTGAAACAGACCTAAGAAGAGAGTAAATATTGGAAGGCCAATCCTTTTCCACAACTTCATAAAAGAAAAATAGATTAAATATACAGAATATTTATGGAGTACATGCAATATATGTTAAGAAGAATTTTACTTAACTGCTGCAAAGTATGTGTTCAAATGAAACGTGTTTCATTCTACGCTGTTTCCTGTAAAGTGTCTTGGTTTTTGCTTGGCCAACTTAGTGCCATTCTGACGTCCATTGTTTCCACCAGATGAGGTTATGACATGTTATGCATAATTCTCTATTTGTTCCTCAAAGGATTTAGTCTCTTTTTAAAGTAAAATGCAAAAAAAAAAAAAAAAAGTCATCAGAAAAATGTGTGAAAGCAGCCTAATTTATTTAGCCAGAATCTGTCAGCAGAGGGTCCCAGTGTCATCTGTGACCAGAAAGAAGGGTGATGCCTTTTTGTTGACATTGTATACTTGAACTTAGAAAATATAAACTTAGAAAAATGTTACAAAGAAAAAGAACGAAAAATCTGTTCTGAAAATCAAAAGTCCTTAGGAAAATCGCAGGATTTGCCCTCACACCTGGGCAAATGCTGCATTTAAGCACCTGAAACACTAAGCAGTGTAAAGTTTAGAAGTTTCAGGACCTCCATTAATGTTATCATTTTATCATTTCTCTGAAGATAGCAAATCACCTCCTCTCAGCGGGCATCAAATCTTCTATTTTTGCTTTGCTAATTTGAATCTGATTCTGTTCGCTTCTGGCTATGGGTTCTGGCTGCCAGTCTTACAAAAATGCTTTGCCTAATTTGAGGTTTCAGTACAAGGATATTGTTAACTAATCTTGCCTAATTAGCTCTTTCTAAAAGCCTAATCAAGACAAGGCAGGTGCCTCTTTGTGTATTAAACTGCTTGATTTAAAGCCTTCTAAAGAGGATACAGTCATCTTCAACCAACACTACTGTATGGTAAAAGCATACATTTTCCTTGGTCGAAGCAAAATTTTTCAGCAGACATCCAAGCTAACAGCTTTCTCTTCAGACCATCTTTGTTGGCTAGAGTGTGTTTGTCTTGGGGCATGGGAAGATGTGATATAGCTAGTACATCTCTCATAACCCCCTGCCAAGTCCTAGAGAGTACAAGTCAGTACCATTTTTAACGAGGAGATGGCTGGATGAGATGAGCCACAAGTACGCTTCACTTCATCTTCCAGTCTCCAGGTAAGATCCACAAGATACTCCACTACCATTAGGATTTTACAGAGGTAGCGAAGATGCACTTGTGTTGATGAGAGCAGGCTGTCTCTTTTGCCTCTCTGCTAAGGGAGGATTGCCTTGCCCTTCACATCTGGTCTCTCATATCCAAGAGTGGATGGCTGTTCCTGTTCTTCCAGTAAGATGGTGCACTCTGCCTGAATGCCATGACAGAGTGCAAAACTGCTGCTACACTCCGGAGAGGAGGAGGAGAAGCACCACAACACTCATACTGCTGTACCAGTTCTGCTGAAAGCGAAGATGAAGTCAAAGACTCAACTTTGTATCTTCCCTGTGCTGGAGGAGAGTTGTGGGAGTCTGACCTTCCTTTGGGCTCCCTCTCCCGGTATTACCTTACCCGGCATTGGTCCCACAGTTCACAGGCTCCTCACCTGGCGAGGATTTCTTTGTCCATCTCTGCCACTGATAGCAAATTGAAAGCCAGCTGATAGAGACCCAGGGAAGTTATACATCAGTTGCAACTTAATAAACTGAGAAGTATGTATGCCTATGCATAGGAGCAAGACAGAGTTATTTAAAAGGTTAAAGACCTCTGCTGGAGGTGTTCTTTCTCTTCAAGAGCATCTGACTCACTCTGAGAACAGGCTGAATTTAATTGACAAAAGAGAACGGTTGTCCACGGATGCAAGTTCATGTTTTTTCTGTTTCTCAGTTACTCCACTGAATTTCCTTGCAGGGCTAGCACACAACTTGTGCTTCATGCATGCATAAATGCCTTCTGAAATGCCTGCAGTAATTGTTTTTCAGTTCCTCAGTCCAACATTTCCTGATGTTTCCTCAGCTCTTTCCTGTGATGGTGCATTTGGAAAGATCTACCAGTCCTGACTGTCTACTGGCTGACTCAGCCACTGCATCTAGCAAGCTTCCTACTTCTAGCTGCTTTCCCTTGCTGGACTCTCCTATGAGCTAGAGATCTCTCCCAGAGATGTAGCAAAGTGATGGGTTTTCTCTTCTCTTGGCCAGCAACCTTCTGTCACCAGCTGAAAGTCAGTAACAAAACTTACTATGACAGGATTGGTTTGTACCTTGGTTGTAGTCATACGTGCTATGGTTCCCATACACCAGGGAATTTGGGAAACAATTTCCATCAATGTTGCTGTAATCTTTAATTCACACATGGGTAGAAGCCAGCGATGTTGTCTGTAAGAGGTCTTTCTCAAGAGCCAGTTAACACTCATCAAAAATGCAAATCTGGTGCTCCAAAGCAAAGACCAGGAAAGGATAAATCTTTTTGCCTGATCTTGTGACAAAATCACGTGTGTCCACCAAGTGAACGCAATTGTGCTGTGCCAACACACATCATACTCTTCATACATAAAGGCATGGAGAGAGATAGCTGCCTTTAACCATTCTGGGTGTTGATTCAGAGCTGTGAAAACCCAGGCACCCTGATTCTGTGGCCAAAGATTTCTGCCCAGTGATACTACATCAAGCCATTATGTTTTCAGTAGTTTTGGTTTTTCTTGCTGAGGTCTCTGTCAAGTAGTACAGGAAGGATATACGCTATTTCTGCTGCTGCTGCCAAGTAAAGCACTGAATAAATGTCAAAATATTTGCATCCTGAATAAGCTGCCCATTCTTATTTTTTCCTCTAGGGCATAATCATCTTTATTCCAGACAGGTTCTCTCACTCCATGAAGATCAACCTGGCCTACTTTATATGTAAACTTTCTTTTGCCTACCTAGATGCTAATATCTTTTTATTTTAAATCCAAATTGGAAACCCTGTGAACATCTAGGTAGAGTGAATATTGCAGTCTGATCCTTCTGTTCTCCTTTCTTGTGTGTTTACTTGGTCCTGTACAAAGTAGACGTGAGTTCTGCCAGTCTGACCTGAGAGCGCTTACAGCCACACAGGTAAATGATCACACAAGTTACAGGCAAATCAAGCTGTCTTTTTTTTTTAGCAAGAAATTGCTAACATACTTTAATCCCCAAAGAACATTGCCTTCCCCCAAGATGTGATCAATGCTTAGCAAGTTCACGCTGCATTGTTAAATGCAACCATGGCTGTTATTGTGGTCTGAAACATTTTTTAATTTTCCTTATTTTGCCATGCATACTAATGCAGATTAACTGAATCCTGTGGAATTGCTCTGGTTTCTATGTGAATACCTGTCATCTTTATGTCTCCATCAGTCTCATTGGAAGGAGTAGTTAAAAAAAAAAAAACAAACCTGCACTTTTTTCTGACAAGCAGATGTTACATTTCAGCTAATGTTCTTTGGAAACTAAATGTTATAAAAATGATCAAAGAGATGGTGAAATATTAAGTAGTTACTTTCATTGCCTCAAGGACAAAACAAATGAAGCTTTAGTGAGCCACTAGTGCAAGTTATGCTACTTGATATGCAGTTTAGTGTTTACCAGTTACTATTAAATCAGATATCTTTATGAGAGGTAGCCTGCAAACCTTAAAATGACTGCTAGGTCGAAAGGAATGCTGGCATGACGACATGCGATAATTTTCATTGGATGTTCTGATCGAGAGGGGAAAAATGAAAATAGACGAACCGACGAAATAGGCTAAAAGGGGTGGATTTAGATTTATGGTAAAGAAAATGAGTTGTGAGTGGGAAGTGATGAATTCTGTAGTTCTTCAGCATTAGGAGAAGGAATCAGAAGAAACTCCTGCGAGAGGATGCACATGATGTTTATTTGCCCAAAGTGACCTTGCGATCCAAAAGCCATTAATTTGATAGCACAGAACATGATCGCCACCCTGTGGTTGCTGGTAGAATCAGGCTAGCATAATGTGTTCCCTAATTAAAAAGTAATTAATCCTTCCTGCTGTCTGCAGCAAAGGTGTTTGCACGCACTTTTTGGATGCAGCTGGGAGCTCGGAGGAGGTGGAACAACGCTGGTTGCTCCCTTGGGAATGGAGGTTGAGACCTGAGGCTCTAGCGTGACAGGGCTGAGGAGATCTATTTTGGAGAGGTTTATCTTGCTACAATGAGTCTTGTGTGTGAGCTATATATTTCATAGGTTCCTCAGCTGTCGGAATTTGACCTGGTTTTCACAGCCAGATGAAAGACACATGCCTAACAAAACCATATAGGCAATTCTACTAGAATTGGCCAAACATTATTCTTGAAAGATCCCATGAAAAAATGAGCTTCATACAAATGTCTAGAGGGGACTATCCATAATATTAGTGACAGTTTAATAAGAAAATAGTCTTACGCTTCCTTAGCCGTTTTCTGAGAGAGAGCTCTGCCTCCCACGGGCAATATTGTGCAGGAGGCTATCTGTATGTAGGCTACTTTAGCTGAGAAGTAAAGTAGGGCAGGGAAAGAGTGAGAAGATTAAGCCCCCTACTGTTAACCATCTTATATGAGCATCTTATCTTAAAATTTCAGCTCAGTTTAACAAAACTATAAGCAACACAAAATAAAAGCCTAACGTGGGAAACGTCAGGTGATATTTTTAATAAGTCTGGCTACTAATCCTATTTGTATTTTTTGTGAACGCTTAGTGTTCATGGGGTGCTTACTATTATAGGCCAATAAAGCCAGTCATGGGGCAGCCAAGTACGAGAAGAAATCTTTCACAGACCAGTAGTGCTGTAGCACTCTGCAGGGGTAGCTTGAGATTCATGTGGGACAGCTGGACTGTCTGGGGAGGTAGACAGTCTCCAGGTCTTGTAGGCCTAATGTGCAGGTAATTTCTGTAGTGTGGACCTCAGCTTTGATGAGGAAGAAGGTTTTGTAAAGCATATAGTCAGATTTGATTGATGCCACATGGTTGATTTTGTGCATCTTTTTGTTGGATGATCAATCATAGAATCGTAGAATGGTTTGGGTTGGAAAGGACCTTAAAGATCATCTAATTCCAACCCCCTTGCCATGGGCAGGGACACCCTCCGCTAGACCAGGTTGCTCCAAGCCTCATCCAGCCTGGCCTTGAACACTTCCAGGGATGGGGCACCCACAGCTTCTCTGGGCAACCTGTCCCAGTGCCTCACCACCCTCTCCAGGAAGAGCTTCTTCCTGACGCCTAATCTAAATCTTTAATTTAAAGTAAATTTAAATTTAAACACTTTCTTTTTAAACCTGTTACCCCTTGTCCTATCACTACAGGCCCTTGTAAAAAGTAACCCTCCTTCAGCTTCCTTTTAGATCCTCTTCAGGTACTGGAAGGTGCTATAAGGTCTCCCTGGAGCCTTCTCTTCTCCAGGCTGAACAAGTCCAACTCTCCCAGCCTGTCCCCATAGCAGAGGGTCTCCAGCCCTCTGACCGTCTTTGTGGCCTCCTCTGGACTCTCACATCTCTCAGAGGAGCTGGAACTGGTCTGTTCTCAGAACACCTCTGCAGTGCCATACTGTTTCTAAGCTATTCAGAGAGGAGATCTAAGAGTGACCAGCACAAACTTTACTCACCTGTAATTTAATTTCATTTACAATGTAAAGCCCTGAAAAGTTAAGTGAATGCATTTAACCCAGAGCACACTTAAACTTCAGCACAAATTGACCAGTATGGACTGCTCACCTTATGGTGGGAGCTTATGCTAACATTTTTCTTCTACCAAATGCTTTTCCATCACACTGAGATCCTGTAAAGGACAGGAATAAATATAACCAGTCACCTCAAAATCAAGATTGGAGGTGAAGAAATATAACTGCAGCGCAGTGTTACCATAGTAACAAAAGCTCTAAAGTGATCTAATCTACTGTTAAATTCCAGCTCAGAGATGAACAAAATCAACATAACAGAATAAATGTTACATTAAAAAGGGAACGAGGATATTTTGAGAGTGCTATTATGTTTGTGTCCCAAAATATAACATAAAACCCATATTTGAAAAGAGAGGAGATTTTTTAGGCTTTTGAGTTGCACATTTATCATATTTGTTTCTAATTTGGACTCTAATTAATATCCTGTGAGGTTAGCTGTCAGGTGACTTTTTAACATACTGCCTGAGTTTACTCACACAGATGTATTGCTTTTCAGAATATTCCCCTCCTGTCACTCCAGTTGCACAGATGGAGAACGGTGGCCTGTACACACTACACATCCCAGATTTTTCAAGCCATTAAATCCTCACACCTCCTGTCATTGTAGGATCTAAATGAGTTCAAATGCCGAATCTCTTCTAAAAATTGGGTTAGACCATGGGGAGCCTCTGAAGAGGCTTGCATTACTAGGCAGAGCTGTTTTCATCTTGTGTTTCTCTTTGTGGTGAATGTTGACATGTCAGTAAGTTTTTTTCATTCTGTTTAAAAAAAAAAAGAAATCTTTAATGCGTCCCATGAAATCAATTCCCAAAAAAATGTTAGTTTTGAAAAAAATTGAAGTCCTGAATTATGGAAGTTTCTTGCATCATTTCATGGCGTGTCACTCTGAGTATGGACACCACGCGTTACCTGAACAGGCAGAAAGCACCAGTTTTCTTTCAAGTTTTGTTTTAATATCATTAGGGATGCTGGAGCTTCAGCTATCTTTGAAAATTAGTTGTGATTTTGGTTTGGGGGGCTGGAGTTTGGGATTTCTTTCATGTTAAGCAGTCTCTGCTTGTGCTGCAAGTCTGAGATTTTGAGTACCTGCTATTTAAGTATTTCTAAAGTAGATCAGATGAGAAATTCATGTTAGTAGTTTAGCTGAGCTCGATATAATTTTGGCATATGCGTAATAATATAAAATTAAGAAGAAAATACCTGAACTAGAACCAATACATTTGAAATAATTTCCAAAGGAATTTGATAACAGACATTTTAAAATGTTTGATATAAAGAAAACTTATTTATTGACAGAAGGTGACCAAAAAACCCAGTCCCTCTAAATCTAAGTATCCAGCATGTATTCCGCAAAAAGGTATATCTTTGTGATCAGACACCCCAGAATTTCTCTCTTCTTCATACTGAAGAATAAATTAAGTTTGTGTGTGTTTTAAAAGTAGGTCTTCAGCTGTATTTCATCAGCAAGAAACAGGTGAAAATAGAACTTGCAGAGCATGTCTTTCGGTTTACCTTTATAGCTTATAAACAGCATGTGAACAGCATGCTTTAGAGTTAAGTTTTCCTTTTCCAATGGGAGGAGATGTGCTCTTAGAAAATGATAACTCATTTGCATGCAATTTACACACTGCTTTTTTGCAGGAATACATTTGACTTTTTGCACTTTTCTCTAGTAGTTGCATTTCATTTTCTCTGTGCAGAATAGGAGCGTTAAGATGAGATTTTAAAGGACAGATCTCACATTCTCTGTATATGTAGACTTAAGAACACTATTTGCAAAGAGAGGACCCTCTTTCTAGCTCTCTCTTGCACACTGTGCAAAATCTAAGCTTTTTTTTCCTGGTATCAAATCATGTATGTGCTGCTTTCTCATTTATACCATGCTCATCACTGTGGTATCTTCCATAAAGTTCTTGCCTCATTATTGAAAGGTAGGAAAAGTAAAGCTATTTCTGAGGCAATAATCCTTGCTTTTATGGTCTATTCTCCTTCACATTGATTGCCTGAATTTGAAACTCTCATGACATTTTGCAGGCAATAAAAACCAGAGGAAGAATATGTTTCTTTTTGCTAGTGTATTCTCATTAAGCCAGGCAGAGCTGCTTACAAACTTGGTGCAGTCACTGTCACCAAATTCAGGGAAATGAGGAAAAAGAGCAATTTCCATGAAAGATGGGGCTAGAGCTTCCTTCAGCTGTTTCACAGATATCCTTTTGCTTTTTCAGTTCAATTTGTCCTCATTCTGTTTGAGCCTTCACTGAACTTGAATGGATGAAGTTCTCTGGGGATGAAAAAAATACTGTCATTCTCCTCTCTAAAACTAGGCACTAAAAAAACATTCTGAAGTGCAGCGCAGTTTCCAAAGTTACTGGGACAACTAAAAAATCTCTGCTCCTTGTGTGCATTAGGATGTATTATGGTCTAATTGACATTTTTGGTGTCCTGCTGAACCTACATGTTCTCCTCATGTAGGAGGAGTTAATGTAGTCAAGTAAAGAGTGCAAGATGATAGACAGAGGAACAGAGTCAAACTTATGATTCAATTTTCAGACATATCTCCTTAACAGCGTTAAGACCCTTGTTGGTATGGAAGACACCAAAGGACGAAAAAGAATAATTATTCTGTTTGTTTTCATACTTTATATTATATGGGTATGGTTTCAGGTAAATATAGCAACACCGAGTGAATCCTGTAGGTGAGTACCACTTTGACATCTTCTTTTCGTCAAACCTGAACTATTATTTTAGTTACAATTAGAGGTTCTGTCTGGGTTTCCATCCCTACACTTCTTGCATTGTGCAATTATATTTTAAATGGCCTGAGAAACTTATAATTTGATAATTGAGAAAGTGAAGATCTACGTGAGAGCAAAGTGGTTTGGATTCATTATAAAGGAAGCAGGTGGTTTATGATGTCAAGATAGGAATGTGAGAAATTTCAGATCCCAACTCCTCACTGAACTCTGAGCAATTTTGAGTAAATTTTTGTAATCCTAAGAGATGTCCCATTAAACTTTTTTTGTTACTGGGGGACCTCTTTCTCAAGACTGTATCCAGCTGCCCAGAGTATACTCAACCAAATTCAGACTTAGCATAAGAAGGAGCAACTCCTCAGAAGTATGTGGCCTAAATACAGTAGGGAGGGAAACACAATATCGGTAAAAGTAGCAAAAAAGACCACTATTACATTTTATAGATCCAGAGTACAAAATGTCTAAAAGGACAGGAGACAAACCCAAGCAAAGTCAGTAAAAAGAAGATCCAAAAACTAGGGTCTGACCACTATTTATTAAATCCATCTGTTCTCTTGGTGTTTCTCATTGCCAATCACGTAGCAGACAAGGAACACAAGAATGTTTCTTACTGGGAGTGATCAATGGTCCCTGTGTCTTGTTTCTGATACTGGGCAGGACCAGATACTTGTGAAAAGAACATAAAAGCTGAGCAAGTACACAGTTGCAATCCTCCAGGCACTTACAGAATCACAGAATGGTTTGGGTTGGAAGGGACCTTCTTAAAGATCATCTAGTTCCAACCCCCCTGCCATGGGCAGGGACACCTTCCACTAGACCAGGTTGCTTCCCAGCTTCTGGCAGTTTCTGGCTATTGACTGACAAGCCCAAGATCAAGCCCACTGTTATAGTTACATCTTTCTGTCTGTTATAGGTCATTCCTTCCATTAATTTATCTATTGTTTTTGTTGTGGTTTTTTTCCTAGGCCTGTTTATACAGCAGGCTCCCACAGTGTCCTTGGGAATGAGTTTTGACATTTTGGTTATAGATTGTGGTCAAAAAGATAAACCTGTTTTCTTTTCCTAGTTTTCAAACTGCTGCCTGAAAAGTCAGAAATTAAGCAGCATCAAATCAACCTGGGGCATAATGAATCACTTTTTCCTCTAAGCTCCTTTGTGATGACATTCCTTATTTTTGCATGTTTACATCTTATCTATCCTTGGTCATTGTTTTCCAAGTTTAGAAACCTTCAGTCTGTGTCATCTTTCTTTGTATGGATCCTGTCTTTTTTCTTGGTTGTACTTATCTGTTTTCTTCTGCTGCTCTATCTTTTTAGAGGTGGGGTGCCTAGAAAGGCATGCAATATTCAAGCTGTGGGAACATTATGAGTTTATAAAGTGACATACTGATATTTTTGCTGTTGTTTTTCATCCTTTCTTAATGATATTTACCATTCCATTTTCCTTTTGCATTGCCCCTGAGCTGTGGGCTGATGTTTTCAAAGAACTACCCATAATGACTTCAAGGTCTTTTCTGAATGTTAAGAGATAATTTAGATTACATTAATAAATATATATATATATTTAGACCACTTTCCCAAATGCTTTACTTTAAATTTCATCTGACATTGGTTGATTTTCTCATCATTCAGTATTGTGAGATCATTCTGCAAGGTGTTGCAGTCAGTTTTCATTGTTATTACTCTGAATAGTTTTGAATCATGAAGAAACTTTGTCACCTCACTGCTCATTCCTTCTCTGATCTTTAAATCTGTTGAAGAGGATTCATAAGGGCCCACAGTTTAACTTCCCTATGTTATGAAAAATGACTATTTATTCTTACGCTTTACATTCTACCTTTTAATAAGTCATTTATCCTGTAAAGGACCTTCCTTGTAGTTCCATGTGTTGTCATTATTATAAGAACCTTTGGTGAGAGCCTTGTCAAAACATTATTGGAAATACCAGTATAGCAGATCAATTGAAATGGCCTCATCCCCATTTATCATTTCTTTCAGAGAGCCTGGGTACCCTCATGAGATCTGACTTTGTGTCTTGGCTTTTCCATGTTATATTTATTTGTCTGTCTGCTTATTCTTTCTTTATTACAGTTTTTATCAATTCAGTTGGTATAAAAGTCAGATTTGCTGATCTGGAGTTTCACCAGTTTTCCATTAATCCCTTAAAGAAAAGCTAAAAAATCCATGTGTCTCTGCTGAAACTTGTTTAAGTGAGGAGCACTTCCATGTGTGATTTCTTTTAGGACTCTTACTGGAATATTACTACTTACTCTTTTCTAATCTTAAACCTTCTTTGTTTACATTTCAGTTTGAGACAGTTATTCTGACTTTTATTCTGTAAAGAAACTGTTACACTTAATTATTTAACAAATATTGCAATAATTTCAGTTCTCTGATAAAGCACAATCCTTTTGACCGATTGTTACTTCTAGAAACTCTTAAGCAGATGTGTTAATATTGATACATTATTTTGAAAAACATATTTGCTTTTTGTAATTTTATCATTAAAATCTCTTTTGCCTGTCCATTTTATGATTTTCAGATTTGACTTCCTAACATGCTTTTTTGCGTTTTTTGCAGCTCAACGTAACTTTCAGTTCTTGATTTGCTGAATTTGCTGGAAGCTAGACTGTAGCTTCCAATGTCATTTGTTATCCTCCTTTCCTTCCTTCACAAGAAAAAATGAAATGGTTAACAATATTGACATGTGAATTATCTCTGCAAGGCACTCAAATCAATTTTACCTCTCCCACTGCTCTCTGGAGACTGGATGAAACGTGAGGATAAATGAAGACACAGCAGCGTGGGCTTTGGTGTGTTGCTGGCTGCAGTCAGTGCTGCTGTAGCTTTGGTGGTAACACCACTGGAGACGGGTAGGTTGAAGCTTGGTAGCTTCACCACCTCCCTTCCTGCCTGCAGTCCAGGCATTACTCAGCACTGCCTGTAACAGAGCTTTTTGCCACCTCAGGTGCCTGAGGTATTGTCACCTTAGATGGACATTAATTTCAAACCCAAATGTAGCATTTGTAGTTCACTTTGTGTGCCTGCACATGGTTTTTAACAAATATCTGTGTATCTTCTTGAAATCAGTATGCCATGAGAGCAACTCTGTGAAGGTGCTTGTTATTAAAGTGCCTCATTTGTTTTGCTATTAATATGTCCAGTGCTGCAACTGACATCTATCAAACATTTTGCAAAGAAAATGCCTCTTTAAAAGGCAACTGCATTCCAGTTCACAATCTTGGAATTAATGAGAGGGGAAGCTGTAGGTACAGGCTGACTGTACAGGTGGCCTTCTCTTCAGTTTTGAGAAGCTGAGCCATTATGAACATCTTGGTCAGAGTGTGCAAAGGTAATGGCAGGTGGCTGAAGGGAGGAAAGGTAATACTTCTATAGCAGAAGGTTTTGTTGGCAGGAAGCAGACTTGAGTTTGGACCTACAGACAGTTTATGAAACAAACAAAACAAAACAAAAAAACAAAACACACCAAACCAGGTTTCATCAAGAAAATATTCAAGAAGAGAAGCTCAAATATTGATCTTCTCTGCATAGGATACACTCTGCACATATTTAAGGTTTGCTTCATCTACTGTAAGAGCTAGCAAGTGCTTTTTAGATAGGATATTCTGGTGAATGCCATAACACCTTTCTGATGAGGTACCCTGCTGCCTGCCAAGTCAGTCCAAACCTGGACCCTACAGCATTTAAAAGTCAGGTCTAAACTTCATTTTCATAGACTAAATACAGGGACTATGTCCTTGTAGCTAAATATGCCTCAGGTTCAGTAAACACCGGAGTTGCTAAGTTTGTGAAGCAACATATTGGATGTTATTTATGCAAGCTAAACTTTGGGGTGAAAAAGAGCCTTTCCTTGAAGACATCTAGTTTCAAAGTCTTCCAATGTTGAACAAGGTATTTAGGCGACAATTCAGTAAAACTTGTGAGAACAGAAGGTCTGACTGAATTAGGATTTTCTGCTAATGAAATCATACATAACTGCCATGATGTTAATAAGTGTAGAATTTCAGATTTCAAGATCTTTCTCTGTGGAAATACTCAGTATTTAATGACAGTGAATTTGGAGTTTTCCAGAGACTTTTAGGTGTTTAACTTGTACTTTCTGTCTGACACTAATACCAGTTACTTTTAAAATGGTTAAACAATCCTTACTAAATAAGAATGGCTTCTGTAATCTTGGTTTTGCACTGGTATTGCTATCTTTCCATTTTATAGTAATGACATTTGTAAGTTATCAGTCTTTATTAGTTCTTCCTATTCACTTCAGTTTCACATTCACATGCAAAAAAAATTAGGGTTGGCAGAAATCTCTTATAGGTTATTTAATCTCTTTTAAAATATAATAAAAGTAATTTCCCTGCTGTAGACTATCTCTAATCCATGGATATCCCATTCTAGGATATTGCCAGGATATTACTAATGATACCTAATTCCTAATGCTATGTGTTTCCATCATTATTGCCCTGTATCTTTTCATGAATTTGATGACAAAGTGAATATGTGTGTTTATACATTTGGTCTTACATTTTATCCTGAACAAGCAGGGTGTAATTTAATATTTTCTATAGAGTTTCAATTTTTTTTTCTTCCATATCAGCCATTTATAGTCTAGTCTTTGGACTGGAACACTGCTTTCTGTTTGCTGTTGACCTTGAAGATAACTTTTATTCCTTATAAGCTTTTGCATTCTGCTTGCACCTTCAAAATTTGGTCCACTTATTCACAAAATGCATTCATTTCTCAAAGTTTTAAGATTTGTAGGCCAAATGTTATTTATGGAGTAAGGGAGGGGGGATTATTTTTACTTTGAATGTTCTTTTCAAATATCTTTCCTTTAAACTCCATTTCTGCAGGTCTCTTACATATTTATATACAATAATCAAATCTTTTTTTTGAAATGTAAAATATGCTTGCAAAACTTTGAAATTATTTCCTTTTACATTAAGGTATCAGGAACAGCCACCACTTGTGTTTTACTCAGCCAGGGTCTTTCTTAGGTCTTAAAGGTAGAACTTTGACACTACATCTGAAGTAGCTCTCTGTGTGTGCACCAGTAGATCAGTAGAAGAATATCGGTGTTGAGATCTGTCATGCAAATGTCACAGAAAAATCTGCACAAAAATCTAGTACAACAGCTACTGGAGTTATATTTCCATTGATCTGTATTAATAATATACCTTTGTGGGTAATTAAGCTGTTAACCTGCCATCTTAATATGAAACATGTTTAGCAATTTGCGTCTTGTCCCTTACCAGTAGAGACATAAATCAAGTAGTGATTTAAGAGCCTGTCTTAAGATGGTGTCACCACAACATTTCTAGTACTGTACCCTTTTCTATAAAGTTAACAGGCACTTCTATGAATCTGGAGTTCTCCACAATTAATTTCATCATAATGCAAATATGTGGAGGATTCACCTCCCTTCAGAGAGAGAAAATAGAACAGGCTATGCTTATGCTTGCTCCTCTGCTGACAATATACAGCTGGTTGGTTCCACTTCTGCTTTCTAAAACATGCCAAAATTTTCATTTAACATTGAAATCTAGGGTTGCTCAGAGTGTACAAATACAAGAGAACAAGCATTGTATATTTCAGAAAACTGTAAATCCAAGTCCTGGGCTGAAAGAATCAGCCCATAGGAACATAGCCTTGGCTGGCAGTACCTCTTTGGGCTGACAGTTCCTCTTCTTGGAGAGAGGGAGGAAGAAACTTCCAATGTTTCTCCTCTGGTTGTAGGCTGTGGGTTTAGTTAGTATGCTGAAGCTGTGCAGATTTTCATTTCTGATAAAACTTAGCCTGAGAGGTATTTGCTGATGATTGTCAACAATCAAATGAATTATAGATGATGTTGGTAAACAAAATGCCGCCTTGATGAATGATGAGTTGGCTATACTATGACAAGACTGCTAAGTCATTCAAAGCACTGATTAAACCCATTACAGTAAAATAATCACCATCCATTACCTTTAATGTCGTGAACTGACAACCTAGTTAAGGCAGCTGATGGTGTCAGCAAAATGATTTGTTGGTCCTCATGTCCAATGACAATAAATCACTTCGATAAATCAATGAACAGTAGCAATAAAACAATATATTTTCATTTTTCTTGACATTCAATTACAGTGTATACGGACTTATTCTTAAACACTCAGTGATATGGCAGGATTCAGCATCCACCAGGAACTAATACATATAGTCGTTGAGATATTGTTTTGTCCAATCATGTTTTTCCCTTAGTTCAGTTTTCTGCTGCATCTGCTGTTGTGATACACCCCTTGTCTTACAGAGCCAGATTCATTCTCAGGTACAAAAGGTAACATTTTAATATTCTTTTTCACTACATCTGAAGAAGTTTCTTCTTCTAAATAAGTTTCTACTAGTGTAGTATTTTTTTTCAAAACTTGCAGAATAGTGGTAGCATTCTTGGGTTTTCTTCTTGCTAGTAGCACCTATAGGATAATAAATGTGACTTGTGGGTTAAACAAAAGGTGAGCTTGTGTCCAATCAGCCAGAACAGAGTTTGAGCTCCTGTGCTGCTTGCAAATGAGCAATTGATAACACTGATAAAACACAACTCAGCCAGCAGCTGTAGTCTTCTCTCTGGGCTGTGCTGAACACCAGTCCTGGCAGGCAAACAGAGTTTTTGGGAGCATTGTATTTTGTTTTAGAAGTATACATCTGTATCTACCTATTTCTCTCTCTTGTTATAGAGAAGTTTGTGTGTGTTGTTATCAGATTTTGGGCATGCATCAAAGTATCATTCCCTGGCAGTCAATTATATCTTCCTTGGAAATTATGAATGGCAAGATACCTCCCAAAGACTTGAAATTATCATTATATGTATTAGGTAAGGTCTTGTGCTTTGTAGCTAAAGATTAAAAGGCTAAAATACTTTCCTATTTTCCTTTGGTTTTTTTTTTTTTTTTTAATAAAGAAGAAGTTTAGAGTACTAAAACATTTTTCTCTGGCTTTCTTCCTGTACCCCACATGTGCACACACCCCACCAGACTCTTAACCTGAGGAATTCACAGGGCATATTTTTTTAACTTAATTCAGGGAAGGCCAGGTGGGTAATAAGGAGACAGAGATGGAGAACCAGATGGTTGTGGATCCTCCGTACTGACCTCTCTTACCATTCCTGTGTACTGATTCTCTCCTTGGTCGGACTTGATTTGTTTGTATCACACTTCTGTTGTAGGTAGTTTTCTTTCAGCAGGAACAGGTCTTTTTCACATATGTGCAAAGAGAAGAAGGATCTGTGGTGGGTTTTTCCCAGTATACTACCAGAGGTTGAGAGGAAAAGCTCTGGCTGAGGTAGTAGGTAGCAGGTATCACATCTATATTGACTAATGCTACAGCTTGAGTTGCTTCAGCATACCGGGCCTTGCCTTTAATGGTTATGTTGTGCAAAATAGGAAGTTCTAAAGGTATACATCAACTCTTAAATTGCTGATCTTTCTTTCACTGATAGAAGTTTGAAATCATGGCCAATGTGCTTTTCTGCACCACCAGCTTGGAGAGGTCACCAACCTGGGCACATAGGGTTGCATGGGTCCCCAGTGTCCCCCAAGCCTCTTCTGAAACTAAGATCCAATTTTAATTTTCTTCTGGATCCTGCTCAGTTAGAGGTAGAGATTTAGTGTAGGATCCATTTCCTTGAACCACTTGCCTCCTGAAGACAGAAAGATCATCATGGAGATTAAACTTTTCTGATATGGCTGTATCACATGGCATATGAAAGATTTTTCTCATTTCTTTCTAAAAATGGATCTGTCAGTAGAGAATGATTGGTCTCACTGGACATATGGGCAGTTAGAACTAGAAAAGCTGAATGTCACTAAGGGACGGTAAAAATGAAATGTTTGACTATAAATTATTTTTTATGTCATATTTAGATTAGAATATAGAAAATGCAAGTCGTCAATATGAGTTATGTAGCAACACCAGAAAGTGTCAAGAAATGCTCCAGTTTTTGATGAAAGCGAACTTTGATGGAGACCCTGCACTGACTTTGCAGGAGGCATAAGCTGTTGGTACTTGTTCCAGAAGTACTATCTGCAGCAAACACTTCTGAAACCATGACTTTCAGAACATTGCGGGATATTTTCTATGTAAGGGTTATTATGAGATCATTTGAGATAATCGTCTTCAACTTGGTTCTGAAAAACTTCAGCATTGCCCAGAAAACAGGTAGCAAAGCAGACTACTATCCTGTATCGAATTATCTGCCTGTGAGATCTGTACAAGCAGTTCAGGTTTGTAAAAGGTAGAATTCGCAGAGCTTTTGTGAAAAAGTTGAGTTTTCTCAGACTTTCTATTAAATGCAAAGGGGTATTTCTGTTATCCCCAGTGAGAACTGGCTTATTTCCTGTAGCAGTGATTCATTGAGTTGATTCATACACCATCCTCCAAACTCTGCTCTTCTGTACGTTCAACCTCATGCCCCTTCTTGCCAGACTGGTGCCTTGCCTTGCAAAGCAGAGTGTGTCCCTTTTATCACCAGGCATGCTCTCGCCTAGAAACTTGTATCTTTGGACCCTATTTTGGCTAGTTTGTACTTCACCTCGCTTTACCAAGTCAGCTTCAAAATGATCAGAACCGGGCTGGGAGCACGGCCTGGAGACTGAGCTTCCTTTGCTGCTGGGTATTTGAGCATTGTGGGTTGGTGCTCCTTCCCTGTGTCATGCTGCTGCCACTCCTGCTCTTGAAAGGAATGGAAGGGAACAGGCTCTCCACCAACCTTCTCTTGCCTAAAGTTTGGACCAAAACCTGTAAGAAAGCAGGCTCCGGTGTTTCCTCATCCCAGCCTTACCTGAGACGCAATGCCAATGGCCTCTGGCAAAATAGTTTGGTTTTAAGTCAGGGATTGGAATCAAACGAGTGTCAAGGTGAGCACAGTGATGTAGAGTCCACGCTGGAGGCTGACAAATGTCATTTGGCTTCTGAGCTCCAGAGCAAAGTTAAGATGGAATTTCATTTCAGTCTGAATCAGTCTGGCCATCTCTCAGTTTGACTCAGCTACGTGGTATTTTGGTTGGTAGAGTCACAGACTGTTTAACAGGCAGCCTGCCTGTGGGGAGGAAGAGCATCTGTAGAGCATTTTTCAAGATATGCTGTTCCATACCTTTCTAAAACTCCAAAGCACAATAAGAAAATGAGTGATGCACAGTAGATAAGCTTTAAAAATAACATTCAGCTGATAATCCTTTATAGGGTCTTAACTCCATCTGAAGAGTTTAGTAATGTTTTTTCTTTTTTTTTTTTCAGTGAAGCAATCCCTTTTTATACTTTCAATGGCTAAATTATGATATTGTTGTACTATAGTAGTACTTACATATTGTACCTTTGAAAACATTCATCGCTGTGTACCCTGTGTGTCTGAGAACATCTGCTTGAAAGGGTTGTGTGAATGAGGCAAAAAGGCAAATTGTTACAAAATTTGCTTTCCTACTCTTAATTTTAAAATTTCTAGCGATCAGACTTCAATATTCCTGTTATCATTGCCTTAAGGTTAACAAGAACATGACATAATATATTGATTTAAAATGTGTATTTTTTACTTAGGTATCAACGTTTTAAATAGTTTTAAAGTTGTCTATTAAAATTACTTCCAATATATATGATGAGACCCTGTCACATGATAGTTTGTGGTTCTCCTTGACTCAGGAAACAATGAATATATGAACCTTTTTAAAATGTCAACTATAAGATCATGCAATGAAACAGTTAAGTAGGTAAGCTCCATCCCAATCAATACTTATTTCTTGGTAAAACTGATTTTCAACATATCTTTGCCATCTCTATAAATATTTCTATAGTAACCTTAACAATTTTGTTTCCTTTCAAAGCTACTCTAGAAATTTTGAAGGTGTCCTAATTTGTTAATAACACGAGTATTGGAAGTTGATCCCAAAGTTTGCTTTCCAAAGGCCTTCTGGTCTTGCTCATGGCTGCAGAAAATGAAAAATGAAGGACTGAGACTGCACAGTTCCTGTCATCCAGCTTGAAAGTTATAACAGACCTTGATGTTCCATGCAATGGAACTTAGTATTGCTGTGTGTGACCCAGAGAAGACTGGGCAGATTTGGCTTACTATTGCAAGTACAATTTGAAGCGATCTTCCAAAACGGGGCAAAAAGAAAAAATTGAAAGGACCATCAGCAAATGGTGAGAATACTAAAAAGATTATAATTAAAATTAAAAAAAGGAAGTAGTGGACAACATCTGAAATTTAGCTATAATTAGATTTTTCGTCACATTTTAGCTCCTCATGGGCCACAGCCACCATCAGAGCAGCAGTGTGTGGAGTGACTTGTGACACAGCTGGCAGCAGTGCCTCAGGGCTCGGGCCAGCAGCGATGCTGGCTACTGAAGCGTTTTCTGCTCCTCAGAGAAAGCCCGTCTCTATGGACTAGGATGAAGATCAGCATGAGGGCAGTGAGGGGAGAGGAGTTGTTACAGGCACATCCAATTTTTATAACTCTCACCAGTGTTTTTCCTTTGTCTTTGACACCTGCCCTAGAGTACATGCAGCACACAGCTAAATAACATCTTGTCACAAAGACCAAAGCACTGATTACACTCTGACTAGTTTATTAGGCAATTTTATTTCACACTTGTCTATTAGGGCAGAGTAAGTAACCACACAACAAAGACGATCTTCTACAAAGAGAATGAAAGGTTCTTTAAACTGTACTGTTTCTTTTTTTAATATTTTGCCATTGAAACCACAAGTGCCATCTTGCAGTCACACATTTTAAAAAAATTTAAAAAAAAAAATTAAATATACCTTCTCTTTGTTAGGAAAGCATTCTGTGTCACTGCTCACCACAGTTTATCAAACAGATTTTCCATTTTGTCAGCTCAGCATATGGTGTTCAAAACCTGGTTTGTTTGGCAGAGGGGTTTGGTAGGTGGTGGGGTAGAAGGAGGTAAACAGCTATTAAAAGCATTCTTCCCATGGCTTGCTGAAAAACAAAAAGTTAAAACTTCTATTTTATCAGTAGGTTTGCTGTTTTGATTAAAAGGTAAAAGTCATTTATTTAATTTCCTTGTAAGGGCCTCCCACTTGTCAATAATATCAATTTTAGCCTTCATTTCTCCCATAAGAAGAAGGTATTCAGGACAGGGAATTTGGTATACACTGAGAATATTTTTGTATTGGAATTTTGAATTGGTAAATTGCAAAGAATTACCAAATTATCAACAAGATTCAGAGCAAATTCATTATCAAGTGAAAATACAGGGATAAGCAAAATAATATTATGTATATATACACCCTGTACGTGCAGCATATCCTTCAGAACATTTTTTATATTATATCTGTCTCGGAAAGTGTCTGTTCATGGAGGTTAAGAGTACATTTACCTTTCTCACAGCTGTAGCCAATTGGCCAACCATAGTCTCTGTGAAGTCGATTACATTTTCGTTACTTGCACTAGTCTTGGCACCTAGATAGCATTTACTTTAAAGGAGGAAGGAGAAGTGGAGAGTTTCAGAGCATGTGGTGAGTGAGCTGTCTGAAAAACATCCTCCAGCAAATCTGTGTAAGGTGTTCCTGACATCTGCTGATTCTCTGTAGCTGTGGGGCTAGGGCAACATGACTTAGACATCTCGAACTTGCATTTCTTGCACTACTGGACAGCTTGTTGTCGTGACTTTAAATTCATCAGTAAGTCAATAAACCAGCACTGCTGTGGCATGGACACACATCCCACTGAGCTCTCCTTGCTTCTGGTTGGTCACTTTTAGTTGGAGGACACTGGTGTGACATCTTCAGCAAGTCAGGTTCATTTACCAGAGCCTGGAGCTTGTCTTTGTTCTGTCTTGGTCCTTGGAAATGAAATTCCCAGGTGACGACACCTGATGAACGGTTGTCACCAGTGTGGGTGCACCACGAGGCTCTGCTTACAACCTGTGGTTACAGAAAGGAGTTTGCTGACCTTAAACATGTTGCCAACAGAAACAGACTGAAAAAATAGTCCTATCTTTTTATTTCACCTAGGGGAAAATCTTCATGCAGCAGAATTCTCAAGGGGGGGGATAGATAACAGTTCAGCGGCTGTGTGTCGCCTTTTACATAGGTCCGTGGGAGGCAGTGCCCCCTCAGTTGAAAAAAAAAATGCTGCTCTCCACAGGCTAATGAACAAATTTCTTTGTAATGTGTTCACCCAGCACTTGGGGGGGGTGGGGGTGTGGAATCTCAAATGGAATATATTGCTAGTGCTGGTGAAGTGAAAGGGAATAAAAGAATTTGTTCTTGAAATGTAAGAACTTTTTTTTGTCTCCCATTTTCTTGTCCCCAGGAAGACACCTGATTTCTCTGATTTGAATAAGGTGGTGATTTGTAGAAGGTTCTGCCAGTATGAAGAAGTGCATCAGTATATTCTCTACCTTTGCATTAACCAGAAAAAAATATTTAAGTTTTCTTTTTTTCTGACAATTTTTCAGTGTTTTTTTCGTACATAGTTAGCATGAATTACAGCATTTGTGTTATGATGTTGTTCCTTGCATAGACTTGTCCAGTTGAAACATTTACAAATCTCATAAAATGCAAGGGGTCTCATGCCAAATGTATATTTTATACAGGGAGCCACTTTATCTGTCTCAATTCACACAGGTTCTGTTTTCTTTTTCCTGGTAGCCATTCTGTCATGTCACACCAACAGCAGGGAGTAGCAGTCAAAGCAAAAGGCTTCACAGATCAAGCACAAGTCCTCTGCTAATATATTTCCTTCCAAGTTATCTGGCAAATATTTGCAAATACACACAAGGAAAATCATGTTTGATTAGGAAAACCAGTTGTCTCCACACGCTGACATGCCATGATTGTGGGTTGGGAAATGCAATACAGATGTGGCCCAGATATCCAGCAGTGTTTTTTGATGACCCAAACCTGTAGCATTTTTTAATGATCATGAATTGCATTAGCACAAAGGAAGGTTGATTGTATCCCTCTTCACTCCATCCGACCCTGTTCCTGTTTCTGTAATAAGAGTCATTATCAGATAACCAATTAAATACATTCATGGCAGGAAAGAAACATAATGGCTGAGGAGAGTCAAAGAGTTTGATTTTTTTTTTTAATGGATTACACGGATTAATCTTTACGTGCTTTTCTGTGATGGCTAACGAGACATATTGAGCTCCAAGGAACAGCACAAGAGTAAATGGATTTGTCAATGATACCTTTAGTACTCATGACACAGGAGCAGTCAATAGGTCTCTATGAGAACACCTCCATGGGTAGTAGAATCTTTTTTATATAGAGATTTTTTCATATATATTTGAATTCTGCATTGTGCTGATGCCCAGTTGTTGGGGGTTGCTATGTTCAGCTAGGAAAGACATCTGTTGGGAACTGAATTTTAAAGATATTTCTGTTATAGCTACTAGAAACAAGCGACTGCATGGTAATGAGAACCGCACGTTACACCATGAGAAGGAGCTCAGAGTCGGTGCAGAGTGAAGCAGATTTCTGTGAGACTCTCAGCCCAAGCAAAAAAATGGCATGATACCCCTCCAGCATTGCTTCATTGTGATGATGTAATGATCAAGTACAGGAGTCTATAATTTGGTAAACTTCCCAAAACTAATATCCAGTGTGCAAACATAAAATGTGTTGTAAAGCCAAAGTAAGAAGGACTTTACTTCAAATACATATTCACAAAGAAAACTCCTGAGTATGCTTATTGAAAGTACTTACCTGGTTATCTTGAAAGATACATGCAAGTTTATGAACTTTCCACATACTGACACAAAGATGGGATAAATCTTGCTTCAGAAGTTGCAAAGATGCTATAGCAAACTGGTACCATCACTTATGCTTGTAGTTACTAGATTAGGGTTATACATGTTGTCTTTGTTATTATTATTAATTTTTGCAGCCTCTTTAACCTAAGTAAATCAGTGAAGTACTTTCACAAGCCTCTTTCTATGACTCCATGCTAGATCCTACATGCATTTGTGATTTAATTAAGGGTTGCCTTAATTAATTATTCTGTGAAAGACCTGAAGTTTATTTGTTTCTAATGTATGCAGTCCCTGTGGTTATTAATCAGCTAAGAGGTAAATCTGAAAATAAATCATGAAATGAAATGAAAAAGCAAAAATTTCTGCAATTATAATGTAAAAGTGAGGCAGTCAAAAAGCAAATGAATGCTAGAAGACACTTTATCATGAACTGTCAATAAATACAAAAAAAACTTTAAAATCTCTTTAATCCTACTAAAATTACGTCCCCTTCCATTATACAAGGGATTTCATTCCAGTGAAAGATACACTGCAAAACGATGCCGCCTTCACGCAAGATGGATGTGCAGTATCAGCAGTGAGCCTCCCACACTATTTAGGTGTCAAATGGTCTGTAGGCTTGTAAAACTGAACGGATTGTTTCTGAAGAAATCTGTTTGTAAAGGTGCCACAACTGTACTAAGTCAGTCTAGGAATGGTTCTGATACCTTTCCTGGTGCCTCTGGGAAACTTCTGTAGCAAACAGTTGTAATGCTCTCCCTACTGTGCTACATCTTTTTCCCCCACAGAAATCTTGATAAATTTTGGGGTAGTTGTTCCCTGCCTTTTCCTGATTGCTGACACAAAAGATTACTAGTTCCTAGGGTGGACTATGGACACAGCCTTTTTTGACACACCACCACACCCCAGTATCTTTAAGCCTGTGATGACAGTGGGTAGATTACTTCCATACAGTAAATGAGTAGGGACACTGCCTAGTCCTTGTCCTGTTGGTTCTCTGCATTGTTCACATCCTTCTTTAGTAATTCCTGTATCCAAGTGAAAGTTCTTCCATATTGTCTTGCCACTGGTGACATTTGCTCAAACACTTAGCTAAGGGAGACCTAAAGTTTCCACTGCGCTCAGAGTCCACAGCTGCCTCTTACAGGCCAGTCCCATTGCGGTTTCCCTTTTGCTATTGTCTGAAGCAGCTCTTTGGACCAAACCTGACCTCTGTGCAGTGTCTCCCAGCCATCGACACCTCCTTAGCAAGCTGCTTTCTCTACACAGTACTTCCGTAAACTAATGTAAACTCTAAACAAGATCGTATTTTATTTCGTGCAGCTTTTGCTCCTGCCAGCTGGCCTCGGAAGACTTATTTTCCATCACCTGCAGTTGGTCACACTTGCCCAGTCTAAGACTGCTTCTTATCATTGTTGTTTTAATGATATTGCATCTGGCACTGCAATCCAGCTGGAATCAAAACAGTCATTCATTTAATAGCATAGCTGCAAATATGGCAGCTGAATGATAGGTGGCTGATTTCGGCTGTGCATATGCTTTCAGAGTCCTTGCTTTTACTGAAATTGCACTGCAGACATCATCCTCTGAACTAAAGCCTTCTGCATCCTTGGTCTGTTTTTGTGCTGCTCACTCCTTTCTTCCTGAAATAGCTGGGGATTCCAGATGGCTCTGTTTCACATCCTCCTTGCACCTCTCCCTCTCTTATTCTGCATGGTTGTCTTTAGCTCAAACCTATTTCCTTGTGTGGGGGTTGGGTTTTGTGGTGGTTTTTTCCCCATACTTTGCTTTTGCTGGTTTCCCTAATCCCTTGGATGGTCCAAGTGGGGTGGCAGTATTTGGAGGTGCCTGCTGGAGGGAAGTCATTGCTCTCTCAGCAAACTCTCCTGTAGCTGGGATCGTAGGTCACCAGGGAGTCATCTCCAAAACTGCAGGTAGAGGAGAAAGTTTTCACTTCTGATGTATGAAATTCTTGCTACGTTTTTTTGTGCAAGTACATGGTAGGTCTTTCCTGGCTTTGTTTGGGATCACATACTTCTTCAGTGCTTCTGTTGGATGTCTGTTGTTTCAGTTATTGTTTTTGGCAATGGTGTTTATCTTTTTCTTGTTCCCAATGAGATGGCTAAACCACCTTGTTCAGTCCTTTAGCAGCCGTCACTAGTTCTGTATACAGACTTTGTTTTCCCTGAATTTATGTTTGTGCCAGATTCTTTGTTAGAAATCCAGCACAGCCAATGGTCTGAGTCATTCTATGCTAACCATCTTCTCTTCCTTGCTGTGTATCTCACTAGACTGCCTCCACCACATTTCACATACCACATGTTGGCTCATAAAACAAGAGGGTTTCATGCTGGTAAAGTTGCTCTTTATTTAGTGGATTACTTCAGAGGTGCTGCAAATGCAGCACAGACTCCACCTAGAATGTATGGGCTGATGTCATGGTTCTCCCCTCAAATTCTTCCTCCTTTTGCATTTTATAAATGTCAGGTCTTAACAAGGAGAATATCTCTAGGGCAGAGACAGGATTTAAAACTCTGTTTTCTGTGAGTATTTAGTACTTTTGCAAACAGCATGCTCATTTTTTCTAGGAAAGGTTGTTCACTATGCAATCAAATACCAGACTAGAGCCTATGCCAGGCAGGCAGTCATCCTGATGAATCTCATATCAGTGCAAGTGTGCTCGTAGAGTTGTATGACTGTCATGTATCATTTCTCTGCTCTGGGAAAAAAATGTCCCTCTCTTTTCCTACCTATTGGGGGGGAGGGAGGAAAGTGCCTTATTAACTGTAATAGGATTTTAAAATCTCTTAAGTGAGGGCGAGCCTGGATGCTGGACTGGGATGCAAAAAGCCTGATTTCAGTCTCTAGAGCTGCTGCAGACCTTCAGTGACCTAGTCTGAGACATGTATTCCTGCACCTTCCTAGATCTCCTCTCTAAGGTGATTCCTAGACATCATTGTCTGCCTTACCCATTTTTAAGTGGCTTGGATCAGGTGGTGTTATTCTTTGGCTACTAGAATAGCAGAGTTTCAATACTAGCTCCTCTGGCTTTGTATAAAATGTGCCCAAACTGAAGAAAAGACAGCTCAGATGGAGGAGGGAACACATGTTTCAGTTGGGATTGGAACTTGATAGAGCTCAGGGGACTGAGCTTGCCCCACAGAGAAATTCTGCTGTCCACACAGGTTGTGCAAATAATGATGACTGCTCATTTGACTTTTTTTTGTGCCCATCAATACTTCTCAGCTTCAAAGCTGAATGCTGAATGTCTAAAGCAGTGTTTTTAAAATGTGTTTTTGATATGCCAGAGAATGTAACAAAGCTTGTGAGATCTACAAGCCCAAAAATGTTTGAAGAACTTAGACGTATTTAACTTTTAAGCCACAAGTTCCAAGGAAGCAGTTAACACATGACTATAATATTTATATTGTGTATAAAATGCAATATTCACTGATCTCAGAGTTTCAGTAAATGAGTGCCAGAGAAATAAAAAATGGTGCTAATGCTGTCAACGAAAAGTACTTTTCTCCCTATTTTAAGACTCAGCAAGTAACTATTACGTGTGATGGAGCCCTGCTTCCCTGGAGGTGGCTGAGCCCCTGCCTGCCAATGGGAAGTGGTGAATGAATTCCTTGTTTTGCTTTGCCTGAGTACATGGCTTTTGCTTTACCTATTGAACTGTCTCTATCTCAACCCACAAACTTTCTCATTTTTACTCATTTGATTCTCTCCCCTACCCCACTAGGTAGGAATGAGCAAGCGGCTGTGTGGTGTTTAGTTATTGGCCAGGGTTAAACCATGACAGTCTTTTTGGTACGCAACCTGGGGATCAAAGGGTTCAGGATAACAGACTTGATTGGAATGTGCTAGGTCGAATTTGTAGCTGTTACTGTTGTTTAACTATTAATTGGCAGGCTCCTGTGCTTGCCATGGGGCTTGCTTGTCCTACTGTATCTTAGAGTCTAGTGCTCGGTAGTGGCTGGTTTTCGCTTTCGCTGTTGACTGTGCTGCTGATCGTCTGACTCGCTGTGCCTGGGAACATGTTGATAACAGCAATGGCCGTGCATCTGGGCTGGCTGTGGCCAGGGTATCACTGCTGATTCTGTGCTGCTGCTGGTTCTGTGGTGCTGTCCTGGACAGGCTGAAACTCCAGTTGAAGGGACTGGGGTCTGTGATGAGTCCATACAGGAGAAGGACACCACAAAGTATCTGTGGCTGTCGATAAGTCCACACCAAAGCAGGTATATCTTGAAGCATCTGCGGCCGTGGTTATGTCTGTGTTATGTCAGTAGGTACACCTCTGAAGGGATTGTGGCCCGGTGTAAGTCCACACTGGAGAAGGCACACCTTGTAGTATCAGTGGCTGTGCATGCGGTCATGCGGGAACACGTCAAAGCATGTGGCCATGGATAAGCCCACGACAGAGCGGGTACATCCCTGGAGGGACTGCAGCCATGGGTAAGGCCGTGTTGGAACAGGTTTACTTCTGAAGGGACTGTGGCTATGGGTAAAGCCACGTTGGGGCAGGTGTATCTCTGAAGGCATTGTGGCCCATGAAAAAGGCCATGTTGGAGTAGGTCCGCCTCAAAATGACTGTGGATAAGTCTGTCCCACAGCAAGGATACCCCTGGAGAGACTGTGGCTCATAGATAAGGCTCCACTTGGAGCAGGTACAACCTGAAGGGTCTGCCAGGGGCAAGGGGAGGAGTTCATTGTAATATTAAACATGATGGTCTGGTCCAAAGAGGGGCGAGTGGTGGAGATTGCAATGGAAATACCTATAAACTGTTGTAACCCAGGATTAGAGTGGTATGTTGTGGTAATTACTATAGCAGGAACCACCTGAACCAATAGAGGACAAGACTTACAAGACGCTGTGCAATCGCAGCAGTGACCTGACCTGAGCTGGCTTCGGTGCCCATTAACTCCATCCAACACACCCCTCTCCTGACCTGAGTGACCACCATAACAGATGGAGCCCAAAGTCAGGGACTAACAACCTCAACAGACACTTGTGAACAGTTTAAAGACCATTTTCAGGGGTGCTCCACAGAATAAGGGAATGATATATGTGTATTATATCAAAGGATGGGAAGGCGGGGCTTGGTTAATGAGGTGGTATTGGGTAGTGTGGTACCTGAGTATGACCTAAATAGTGGTGAATGTGCTGGGGTTTGCTGGGAACTGGTCTGACAAAAAACAGAGGGTTGGGTGCAGCCATATGTAGAGAGCTGCTTGGGATTCCTCATCTTCAACAATTCAAATCATTATTCTGCACTGTGGATAACCAACAGAAGAAAAAGTTAAATATGCAGTTTTATTTAACAGAAATGTTTTGAAGACATATGGAATTCTTTGTGAATAATTCATGCTCTTTAAGATCAGAAGCGTTAAGACAAAAAAAAGGTGGGGAATTCTGCTGGGAAGTGCCAGTTTAGAAACAAAGCAGCACTCTTGCTACATGTAAATGCAGCTGAAACAGCATAGCTGTAACATCAGGGAAAAAAAATCCTTGCTAAAAAGTCAGTAGCAATATAGATGATCTCTTCTTCAGAAAGTAAATTATTCATTTTGTCCTTGATCAATTCCAGTTAACATGTATTTGTGGCTCACAACTGTTTCTCTAAAACATAAAAATGGCTCACGGGGGAAAAGAAAAGTCACGTTTGGGGAAAAGAGCATCAAGAAAACCCTGCCACAGTGTAGCCTTCTCCATCTTATGCCCCTACCAGGCATCTCTGATTAAATAACCCTTTCAATGACTTTGGCACTAACAACTTATTTAAATTTTCCTTGCCTCTCTCAATACATTGCTCTACTTATTTTTCTACCAGATTAGACACAAAATTGAAATGAAAAAGGGAAAGAAATATTGGAATGCGCGTTCAATTCTGGGGCAATTGAACAGCAGTGGGTGTAGTGTGGACTGTAGGGTGAAGCCTGGGAGGGATGGGTGACAGGTCTGTCTGGGCTCGGGAGCCTGCACACACATAATGCAGGCATTCATTAAGGGTTTTTTTGCTATAAATGCAGACGGACCCCTTAGTCTTGCGGTCCAAACTTAAGTCAATGGGAATCTGCTGGTGCTTAAAAATTGCTTCTTCTTGTTTGAAGAACTGTGACTTTGTGGCACATGCAAATTGTCCCCCAGCTGCTTACTGTAGGGTATGCAGAGCAGACAGTCACTATTGGGGAGGCCCAGTCAATAAACAGTCTTACATCTTTCTTCCATTTGTCACCTTTGAGCAATAATTTCTGTTCTCCCCATTACAGGGAATGCATGAAACAAAGTGTTCTCCAGAATTGATATTTCTGTCTTTTACATTATGTTTTGGTGACTTCTAGATCATCTGCAGATCCCTTTCGTCTAATATTTTTAACTTCTTTGAAAACTGGATGCAAACTCTTTATGTCCCACATCCAGAAACTGAAATGCTTCTGTAAGTCTTCCGATGTGGAAGCAGAGTCCTTCTTCCCATATCTAAACTGGCTATTAGCATATCTCCTTTTGTTCTTGGGGATGAACACCAAGGACAGGAAACCTTTGGCTACATGGGTGACTCATAGACACGTGGTAGAAGCATGATGTGTCCAGTTACACCCTAATGCCAGGACATTTTCACTACCTAAGTTATTAAATTATACGTGGCTGAGAAGACAAACAGAACAGAAATGTATCAGTCTTTTCAAATATCACTTTACCATCTGGTTTTTTTCAAACATATAAGTAAAACTATAGTTTGGTGGTGAAGTTCATCCAAACCAAACTGTCTGAACAATCAGCCATTTTTGGAACCACCGCAGCATGTCCTGCACCACTTCTTTTCCATTTTACATGCATGCAGAGAAGGTCAAGCAGTGAATTAGCAGACGGCTTTGATGGTGCCAAAGACAACAACCTGCTTCAATACATTATCAAATAATAGACTATAAATTATGTAAGCACTGAAATGCCAAGAAGCAAACAGCATTTCCACTGCTAAATAGAATCCCTGAATTCATTAGATGCTGCTAACCCTGATGATGTATTTATTTTGAGGAGTCTGACCATTAACTCTTTACTACCTTCCTTCCTTTTCTTTTTGCCTCTCTATCAATTCTCTGTTCTCTGCCTCTCTGTTCATTTTTTGATCACCTTCCCTCATTATGTGATTGTCCATCAAGTCCTGCACCCAGCATACAGAAACTGTGCTTTGATTCATTTCAGACCAACTTGATAAGATGACAGATGTCTAAGGCAGCTCTGAAGTGGCACCACATAGGAGCAAAGATGTTGAGTATGAAAAACTCAGGAGCAAAATGCCCCGAAAGGAGCTGGCAACATGGAATTTTGATCCCTTTTTGTGCTGCTTAGCTCCAGTAAATAGGATAGACAGAAAAGAAATTTTAAGTTTTATACACAGTTCTTCCACACCCTATGCTCTTAAAAATTGATCTGTATTTCTAGGCTTGGTTTCTGTTACTTTATAAACAGGAGAAAACTCTTCTGTTTCCTGGGGATCTTTCTGTCCCCTCTGGAGCTGGACTGGCTGCTTCCCATCTCCCGCTGCAGCTCCTGCATGTGCTGCAGGTCTCCAGCACTGGGCTGTGCTGCTTCTCTGCTGCTGCTACCATATCATGCATGGTTGCAGCCTTCTCTCCTGGGGCATACAGAAATCTTCCGAAGGGAAGACATCATCCCACTTCCCTTCAAAGGTCTCTTCAAGTCCTGTCTCTTTGCAAAATCATAAAACATCATTAAAAACAAGACAGATGCTCACCAACCCATGTACTTTGTGGTCTGCACCAGCTTTTTGCTGCTATCTCCCACCAGCAGTGACGTTGCTTGAGGTATCTGGCATGCCTTAATGTCAGCCAGCTTGTGACACTGGGCATTACAGTCCTTGGAAAAATAAGTGTAATCCTAAGCAAAATAATTTAACGCAGTACCCTTAGGAGGATGTACAGCTGCACCGAACTGGAATTTCTTATTCCTAATGTCAACTTTTTAGCACCTGCATTTTAGGGAACAAAACAACCTCGTTAGTAAGATTTTGATGTATCCAAGTCAAGAGAGTCTGTTAGGAGGTGAAGGACCCCTAGAAAGGGTAGGATTTTATATACAAACTTGTTTTTACAGTTTCTCAGAGGCTGGGGTCAGATAGTGTTCTGCTAATACAGTTGTTAGACCCACAATGGCAAGGAGTGCCATAAATGCAAAATATTATCATCATGTATTGATAAAATGCCTCATAGACTCAATGGACTAAGTCTAATTTAGGCTAAAACAACAACAAAAGAGCATCACAGTAAATATCTATGAAAAAAATTCCCTAGTCTAGCACAGTAGTTGGTCCCTGTTTAGGCCTGGCAACTGACATGAACATTAGGTACATAGCAGGACTCAGGCAATTGCAGAGCTCTGTAGGGAAATGTAGTTCATCCACAGTTTCTATACAGACTGTTATTAGTACGTTATTTTGAAGAGCCACTAAAATTCAGTGAATCATTATGAAAGGATAAAAAGCATAAAGTTAAAATACATCAGAAGTACAGGACTGAGACATTTGCCTCTGAACATTTTACTTGCTAAGACTTTTCTTTCAGGGAACTCTGCAGTTCCTATAAACATCTCTCTCCTTTCCACGAACACATATAGTTCTTAGGACAAACCAGTTCCGCAAGAAAAAACAGCATCCTTTATGCATTTTATCTCAATATTTTACTGAACAGAGAAATTTTGTTAAAGCCTCCAAAGCAAAGACAATTTTCAAATTAATTTCTCTACCAGTCTGAAAACAGAAACCATCAAAAGAGCATGCCATGTCCTGCGGCACTGTCTTTCTGTAAGAGAACCTAGGGCAAGGGCCACATACAAGGAAGTCTTTCATAGCTGAAATTTGTTCTGATGATTTCTAAGCTTGAGATAATTTGCTAGTAATATTGCTTAAGACAGGGTTGTGATTGTTCCACATCTTGGTTCAGGTGGTCTTGCTTTCTTGTTCTGCAAGCAGACTTGAAGTGAATGATCAAAAAAACGTCTTTCTTCTCTCATTTATTCCGTGTACCAAGAGACCAGAGGTGGCCTATCAGTCATAGGTGCTCAGAAGTAGATTACCTTAACAGAGGAGAAGGAAAAAGGAAGTACTTTGATGCATTTCTTCGAAACAGGGGAAGATGTCCCATGCCAGTTAGGAAGCTCCTAACCAAGGAATGTTCTTAAGCAACTATCCAAGTTTAAGCATGAGTTGTCATTTCGATATGCATGAAACAATTCAAATGCATAAAATTAGACATGTACTTGGCAAGCACTGACTTCAACTCTCAGTAATGAACCACTGTCCTTACGTGAATCTGGAGGCAGTAGGGATATATGACTCAAGAGCTAGCTGCTAGAAAGTTTCTCTCATTTCTAGAATTATCAGTATATTATCAGCTTTTCTGTCTCCAGTCGTGATCATAAATGGACATCTGAAGAAGAGGAAGAGCAGGCAAACTTATGTGGTACCTTCCCTTAATATTCTCCCAGCCTCCAACTTTTTACAGCTATGGGGATTTCCTAAGTCTCTGGTTGCTTGTCTATTTAGGAACTCTAAATTATCTCTCTTCTGAAATCTCTATAGCTGTAAAAAGTCGTCCAATCTTTCCTTCAATCAGTGTCCATTCTCGCACCCACAATATACTTTAAGAAGGAGTTATACAGGTCTGCTATCTGTTGTGTTAAAAACCAGCAGTTCTGGTTTAGCTCCTTCTGGGTTCATTTGATGTCCTTTAGTTCTTGGAATGAAAGAGAGGGTAAAAAAGTTGATTAACATGCATTGTTTCTGTGCTATTCCTTATTTTGTAGATTTGTTCCAAATTTTTCTATATCAGACTTTCCAGTCCCAGCCCCCCCTCCCCCCAGCCTCTTCCCTTTGTTTCCTGTGTCCTAGCAAGTTTTTTGTGCAGGTCAGAATTGTCTCATTTCTTCCACAGGTATTTGTCTTCCTTAAAAGCTTTGGATGAAGGAATTTGTCAAAAGCCTTTTGGAAACACAAAAAGATTGTGTCAACTAGGTCCTTGCTTTCTGCAAGGATCTGTAAGGCAGGGTTTCCCTTTGCAGTTCCTCACAAGTCTGGCATTTTTCCATAGTTTGTAGCTACATTCTTTAATACAGTTTCTGTTAATTTGCCCAGTGTTGCCACCATGATTACAGGCCTGTGATACCAAGTCTCACTGGGACCTTGCCTTAAGGACTCACATGACAGCCATTCTTTTGATTGAAGGATGCTTTAAGAGGTTCATATGCTTACATATTGCCATGAGTAACTCAACTACTTGACTCTCAAGTTCTCTTGGTCCTCCTGGGTGACTGCTGTTAGGTTTTTACAAGAAGCTACTGCTCAGCTGGAGCTGAGGCTAACCAATACAATTGTATTTTTGGCCCTCACTGCCTCTAATTCCTCTCAGCACAGAGCAGTCATTGTCACCAGCCTTGTAGGGCAGTCAGTAGGAGAGATGCTTCCTAAGGGATGTCCTTCCCACTAGGGGGTCCATGGATGCAGTGCAGTGTGATCATTTATCCCTCTGCATTCCCTAAAGATGTTTCTGAAGCTAATTATACTCCACAAGCCTCTCTCCATCCTCTTCCTGGGATGAAGTATTTAAAAATAAACAGAAGGAAATCTGATGCTGGACTTTTCTCTGCAGCTGGCCTGCCCCTGCCCCATGCCGTGACATAGTGGGTTACCTCTAAAGGTGGTATCTGGCTTCAGAATTTGGTTGAGCTGAGAGGCCAAGCACAACTGGGACTGTGGGATCTATTGTTTCAAGCTTTCTGCAGAATGGGATGGATTCAGAATTTTGTATCTGAGGTTTTTCTTAATTTTTTTTAATGAATCTGACACTCTAATCTCATCATGGGGTCAGAAGACTAAGAAGGAGCAAACAGTGGTTACTCCTCTGCCTTGACCTCCTGCCAGAAATGTGCCACATTGCTCTCTGACAGAGGAGTTAAAGAAGAAAAGGGATGACACAGAATCTGTTTACAGATGCAAGGCTTAACTTCGGTGCTGTCACCTTCATACATGGCAGATATGTCACCTTCTCCTACACACGTTGGAAAATGCTCACTACAACAGCTGTGGTCTGTCATCAATGAAAGCCAGAGTTTGTAGTAGGATGTGAAAGTGTGAATATTGGCCATGATCAGCCTTGGGAACTTGTTCATGCTAGAGCTGGCATGCTTGCTTTCCAGAAGCTGGATGACTTTCTGGTGCTCTGTCAGCTGATGCTAGTTTTAGATTTGGCCGAGTATCCTGTTTGAAGGGTATATTTGGCCTGGGTTTCTGTTTTCCCCCAAACTTTATACAACTTTATACTGGCTCATGTACTTTGAGTGTTATGTCTTTTCTTTAGGCGTAAGTGTGCCTCCGTTTAGGCCAGTATGGCAGGGTTGCATAACAGCCATGCAGAGGCTAAAGATTTTAATTTCTTAAAGCGTTCTTTTTCCCCAGAGAGTCTTTTTTAGTCATTTTCTTCCTCATTCAAAATTCAGTCCTCTTCCCACAGTTCAGTGTCACTGCTAGCATTTGGTAAAATCATTCCTATAATGAATTTGAATTGAGATATATTAGGGTGACCAGTGGCTTAATGGCTCAACTGTGAGTACTCCTTGAATCAGCTCTCAGATAATAAGTAAGGTAAGAATAGCTCCTCATCTTGTGTGCTGCGCTACCTGAGGTTCCTGCAGGCAATCGTTTTTACGTGCTACTTCCATACACTGTTTGGTCAGATAATGCCTTTCAATTAGGCCTTAAGAGCAAGCGATGGAAAGCTTTCCATAAAAGCTGGTTATATTAGCGCCCCGCAGCATATCCGTATCAACATCCTCTGAGATTTGTTGCCTTTTTGATGTCTTACTGTTGCTGCTCTGATCCAGAGGACAAACTGTTTATCCAGACTGCTGCAGGCCAGATCTTCAGCAGTGGAGCTCTGGCACAGCTGCCCTGAAGTCAAGGGAAATATGACGTGGCTCCTTCTCACTTATATTCCTTCATATTCCATAATATTAGTTGTACCCTATTGGTATTTGTCCATTTCTTTTGTTGGCATTTTCATCTTCAACTGCTATAAATAGTGTGTTAGCATCAACTCAATGGATCCCTTGTTGGAACCAGGTTTGGAGTCAGGAGTCAGTTCCTGGTTTTTGAATAAATGATGAAATATTTATAGGGGCTGTGGGAGAGATAGCACAAAAATAGAAAATCTTGAGAGTTTGGTGAGTGTCAGTACAGTTTGGGAGTAAGTTTTCACTGACCCTTATGGTTCCACTGCCATGAATGGAAGGGATGGACAGCTTAAATTGGTCTCAGTGGTAGCCCCTTACCATGAGTAGGTAGAAACTGCTTTTCTCTTGTAGAGTAGCCAACAATCATAACTGGCTCCTGAGGACAGCACTGCAAGCCCAGGTTTAACCGATTATGCTGGGGCGGGGAAGCTATAAGGAAATTTTCAGCCTTTCTGTACTCTGTAAGAAGGCATCCATATGTGGCCAGACACCTTCTTTCCAATTCCCAAACCTGCTGTGGTTTGGGAGGGTGCAAAGCAGTTTTCTTTTTCTTTGCATTTAGACAAGCAACAGTAATATCCCCGAGGCTGGCAACACAGTGCTCTCTCTCCAGGGGCGCATCACGCATTATTTTGTAAACAGAGGCAAGGTCACTTCACCCACGTGCCAGACCAATCAGGAGTTATGTGAGTAATATTGGTTAGCACCGAGCATAAACTAATGAGTCCTAATGAGATTTCAGCTCAGCTTGGAGCATATGCAGAACAGGCTTGTAAAATACTTTTAAAAGACACAGTACCAATCTCACCTGTGAGCTATTTGGTCTCCAGGCATTGTGAACTTCACCCAGGCTAGCAATAATTAGCCAAGGTGTGGCCTTCATCACTTGGCTTGGCAGCATTTAACAGATTGTGTTTTGCCTTTGCAGTCCATCTGAAAAACAGCAAAGAAAGGTGATCATGAAAGGTAAAAGTCTTGCAGCCTTCCATGGGCAGTTTGGATTGTTATGCCTACATTGTTGTCAGCTTAGTCCAAAAGGTACTTGGGGTTTTTCAGACTCAGACAGATGTAACACAACAAGAGAAGTCATTTGTTGATAAATTATATTGTGCTAAACCATGTCGTGTGAGTCAGAAGGATAAGGTAAATTGTAGTAGTAGGAAAAATGAAATATATAGGTGTTTTTTCTTTCTGCTTTGGGTTTACAGCATTCAATAGATTTAAATCTTATTTGGATATATAACACTTTTCTTCTCTAACCCATCAGTGAATCATATCCCAGCATTGTCATGACGGTGGCAGCAGCCATAAGAGCCTTCCTGGGTGGAAGGCATATAATTGGTCAGGGTGTGGAAGTGGGCAGGCTAACACATATCTATCAGCGCTTTCTTTTCCTACTCAGGCCAGGATCCTCTGGTACACTGGACAGGTTTCCATTTGGATAGTTATACATCTGTTGGGCCTTTAACTGTGGCTTGTAAAGTTTGTCTGAATCCTTTGAATAGTGAGTAAGTAAGTCCTATGTAAATGTCAGGCATGAAAGGAGTTTCAGAAACAAAGGGAAGATGAGGTGTTGACTGGGATGTGAGGGGGAATCTCAGTGCATCTCTGTCCTTCCCCAGGCTTCCACGATGGATGCCTGTGAGTTCCCCAGGGAACAGGCAGTAGTGCTGTTCCTCTATTGCCAGATCACAGCTGGATGTGCAGAGAAGCACCGTGCAGATGCCAAAAGTAGCTCCGGGTGGGCCAGGGAGTGCTCAGGAGCCCTGTATCTGGGTTTGCAGTCCTGAAGCACAGCTTCCTGGCTTGCGTGCCTCACTGTGGGGATACGCTTGTGTTGCGCAAACCTGAGCCTCCCTGGGATCTGCCTCCAGGGATCCCTGCTTTGCACCTTGGTGGATCCACACATATGCCAATAGTTTCCTTGAGGCTGAACCAGTATTATCTGTGAAATGGTGCTAGAGGTCTTTCTGTGCTATAGAGGTGTTACAAGGCATCTTCATACCATGGTAATGAGGACCATAAAGTACCTGAGAGAGACAGAGAAGCTCCCTTTTCATCATCTGCAGAATCTCGTTAGTCTACCTGCCTTTTCTTTTCTTTGCCTTAAGAGCAGTGATAGGACCTTATTCTCCTCCTCCTTTGGCTGAGAGCACTTGGAGGCAGATCAAGAATCAGAGGCTCCTCTTTGTCACCTTCCGTGCAATGATCTGCTTCCTGGTTGAAAAAGTGTCAAAGGAAAACTCTTCCAAGGAGGACTATATCCCTGGACAGTCCTCTAGCATCAATTCAAGCTTGCTGCAGCAACTGGGAGCTGCTGATTTTTATTTTGCTAGAACTCCAGTTGCATAAAGACTTAGACATGCCCAGCTTCCCTTTCAACGCTCATTTGCTTACATTTAAGTGCATGTGTCATCTTCCATTATTTTATACACCAAAGGGTAGATTCGGATTTTTTTAGTCATGTTTGGCAGAACGTTGTTCCATAAATAATCCTATTAACTTCAGTGGCTGTCCGTGGAAAATAGTACTGTTCAGCAGCAGCTGAGCAGTCCCAGCAGGAAGAGCAGGGAAGAGTGAAAGAGGGAAATGGCTGCCAGACAGTGGATCAACATTTCGATTTTAATGTAACTCCACATCAGTCACCAAACGCAGTAAAATATTTTTTAAAATGTGCTGTAAAAGCTTCAGCAAAAGTAGGAAAAACCTTGGATGTCCTTCTAGGGGTGCTTTAAAACAAAGGTGTATTCTCACTGTATAGTGTTAAAAAAAGACTCTGTGACTCTTTGGCTCCTAATTATTACCTCAGGCAGCTTATTTAGCCTACCTGTCACGAAGGTAAGAAGTATACAACAAACTGTAACTCTTGCAAAGTAATTGAACCACTTTTTTAGTCTTCCTCTATCAATATTAATAACCTACGCTAATTGCACAAGGCTTTTTTATTTTTTCCCTCCTTTTTCTTCAATCTGCTACAGGGATTAGTTAGGCATTTGCATCTTCTTTAGAGGCCTTAACAAATGTTAATTTGTCACTCTTAACTTTTTTTTTTTTTTCCTTGTATTAAGTGTCAGAAGGAAATGAATTTCCCGGAAGGATGTTTAGTGCCTTTCATGTCTCAATCAGGGCTGAGCTTTCCTTTTCTTATGCAGAGATGGTTTCTCCTAAGCTGTATGAGGTCAAGAAAAGAGAAGATATAATTTTAGGAATTGCAGAGTATCTTGAAAATAAAGACATAAGAGGTAGAAAGTTAAGTGACCTAGGGTATGCTGTAAAGATATTTCCATTTCAGACCTCTTTAATGTTTTTCAATGTCTAAAATGCTCATCCAGTCTGAATGAATTTCAGCAAACTTAGTTGCTCTGGTCCAGCAACACTGTCGATGGGCAGGTTGTAAGTACTAGAGGAGTTAAGCAGATTTTCTTTTTACAGATATAATTGTATTTCAGCCCATGAAATTCCTCATGTATGCTCTGCCAGGCTTTCTTATTTTCTGCTCTTTTTCCTTAATAGGAGATGCTAATTACGTGACGTGTTGTGGAGACATCATTAGGGTAAAGTTCCTTTAATTAATCTTATTTCATAATAAATTTTCCTTGAAAGTATTAATGGTCTCTTGGATTTCAGTGAGTAAGAAGTTTAGGTTTGCTGCTAAACTGCATAACTTCCTGGATGGCAGGCTCATGGACTGGGGAATGGTGGACAGGAAGCATTGACAGCCTATTTTTTTCATGCTGACGGACATTTCTCCTTTATTTATGGATTCAAGACTAATATAATAGCTGAGTAGTGTATTGTAACCATGCTCAAAGGCAACTAACGGTGTAGTTTTGAGGAAAAGCATGAGTAGTCAGTCTCAAAAATAGCAGTACAAAAGAATTCTGGGGAAAAGGGACCTCCAGAGGCCTCTGGTCCCACCTCCTGCTCAAAGTGAGGTCAGCTGTAAGGTCAGGCTGGGTTTCTCAGGGGCTCATTCAGCCTGGTCTTCTAAACCACCATGGAAGGAAACAGTATAGCCTCTCTAGCAACCTGTGTAATTGCTTGACTGTCCTCAAGGTGAAAATTACCTCCTTGTAGCCAGCCTGAATATCTCTTGTTTCAACTCATGCCTGTTGCCTCTTGCTCTCCCACCCCACACCTCTGCAATGAGCCTGGGTCCACCTTTTGATCACCTTCTCGGAGGTGCTGTTAGGTCCCCATGGGCCATGCCTTTCCTGGCTGAACAAGCCCTGGTCTTACACCTTCAGCCCACTGGGCAAGAGCTCCTGCACTATCCATCTTGGTGGCCTTCCCTGATCTCCCCGCAGTTAAATGATGTCTTTCTGCTACTGGCGATCCCAGACTGGGTGCAGTCCTGTCGATGTAGTCTAACAAGTGTTGAATAATGGATAATAATCATTTCTTTCAACCTACTACCAGAACTGCTCCCTGGCCTGGCAGTGCCCAGCCTGTATTGCTGAAAGGGGTTCTTCCTCCCCAGGTTTGGGACTTTGCATTTTTCCCCTCTCGATTTCACAAAGTTCTTATCAGGTTGTTCCTCCAGTGTGTCTAGGCTCCCTGGAAACTGGAAATTGGATTCTTAATTCCTGTGGGGTTTTAATGAGATTTAAGTGCCCAAGTGTTCTGATGTTTTCCCATTTCCTGCTGGTGCTAACGTGTTGTTGTTGTCCATAGGCAGGTCTACTTGACACTGCAGTTAGGCAAGGTTTCTCTTGCCTCACATCTCTGGCTTTCAGACATGCTTTGCTGTCTGGGGAAGAATATATGATGCAAAATGAGATTCTAGGCAGGCTTTGGTGTCTCTTGTGCATTATTTTGGTCTAGTCAATCCCACTCACGGACAGTGCGAAGAAAAAGTACTTCTATAACTGTGCTTCTATAGACATGTGATAGAAACCTAGCAGATGGGCTGTGTCTTTAATTGTCGACTGGGGATGAACAGACCTGAACCTGGGGAGCAGTACTAGGTGGAGTGGCAAGGATTATTCCCAGTGTTGTCTTTTGCATACGTCCCCTGTGGTCCTAAAATACATGAGATGCTTAAATCCTCAGAATGCCTCTGAAAAAATCATTTAATAAAGGGCTGGGTGGCAGCTTGTCAGCCATCAAAGCCACAAAACCATTGGGGCAGAGTGTAATAAGGTCCGTCGTAATTCCCCTACTCCCCCCAGTTGTAACACAAGCAAATGCTCACTGCTGAGAAGAGTCAGCAAAGATGTTAGAAGGGTCCGAGGCTCTTGCTGCTGGGCAGTGTCCTTCCCTATCAATCAGGCAGGGCCATTTATATTAGATGTTAATTAGGTTTTAAGGAGAGGAGGGGGAAGCAAGAGACACAGCGCGGTCGGGTATTGCTGCAGTAAATACAGTACCGTGCGGCATGCTGCTCTGCGGGCTGCGGAGGTGATGTTTGATAAGGGAACTCATCACAGCCAAGTTTTGATGTCAAAAGGTAGAGAGTATGAGGAAACCTGTGTAAGTGCAATTCCACACAGTGCGTAATCCTTTCCTTAGAGCAGTGTTTTCTCTTGTGGGGTGAATGCACTCCCTCTGGTGGCTAATTTCCTCTCCATTTCACTCATTATTTTTTTTTTAGAGTTCAGGTTGGATGTGAGCAGCTGGCTAAAAGAACCGAGCGATCAATAAGCTACCTCTTTTATTAGGCTAGTTTAATGTTTTGTGTTCTCAACACTGAGGACACAGGTAAAATCTGGCCATTCGAATGTATTTTACAGTAATCCCCATTCATGGAAAATGATGATGTTTAAAAAAAAAAAAAAAGAAATCTGTTCAGAAAGACTATTGCTGGAAAGAAGCCTAAACCACTCTATTTTTGTCAGGTAAATGGTCTGTTGGCTTTAGTGCTATGCTATTTTAAAACCCTGGTTGGTCATTCACAAAAAGTAAATCAATGATGTGTCTAATTCCCTCTTAGGCATCTATCTGTTATGTCTCACACTGCAAGCTTTTCTGGACAGAAAACAACTTTTTATGATCATAGCATGGTTGTCAAGACAATAGATGCTATTGCTGCTTGTAAAGCCATAGGAAGAACCTACATGCTGGAAATCACCAACAGAGCGAGAGATCTCCACTTCATAAACTTCTTTTGCATGTGGTCTTTATGTCATCCATGCATACAGTCGATTTATTTGCCTATGTATTTTTATAGAGTGCTTATGGTTAACGTCAGTGTTAGTGGCATTCAGGAATTAAACACTATTCTGAGGCTGGGAAACATCAGCAGAAAGAATATTTACTTAATTAGCTGTCATGGATTGCTTCAAAAGAGAGAAACACAAGCAGAAACTGTTGCAAACTTGCTTGCTTGTGAGGTTGATAGACTCCAACACCTGCTAAGCTTCCTGCCTTATGAAAAAAAAGCTGTTCCCACAGCTCCTGCAGCAGGATTTAGATGCTGAGATGACCATGTCTGCACCATGGTGGAAGGACTTAGACCTGTTTCAGTATATCTGGAGCAAGTTTAGTAAGAGCAAAGGAGGAGAGCTGGGGTGCTTCATTTTAATTCCAGATGTATCCCCAGCAATCCAAGCGACAGCACGGCCTGGGACAGGCACCACTGCTTGGTCAGAGGATGGGATCTGCAAAACGCCTTGGTTCCTTTGGCTCAGTGCTTGCAGAATTAGACCAATGCTAATTTTAGAGGCAAATGTTAACTTTGGAGGCTAGTCCTGTCAACCAAACTCCTTTACTACTGTCTTAAAAAAGATCCCTCGGTGACCATATAACCTTGAATTAACAGTCTATCCCAGAAACCATCTAATTACATAATCTATAATATCATTGTGGAGTTTCTGTCATAATTCACTTAATTGCATGTCTGCTACTGCAGTGCTTCAATTTGGGGAAATTTCTGTTTCCTTACTCAGGAAAACAGTTTACACTCTCAAGACCAATTTGCCAGCTGGAGCATAGTTCTTTTGCAAAGGGATGCAAAGACAAGGCTTTTCTAAATATCTGAAAGCACCATCATCTCTGCATTTATGTTTTCAACAGTATGTGTGTCAATAATGGAGTATCACAATCAACCACACCCACAAGGTAGGTCCCTGCTCCTAGCACATGATGCTCTGAAGGTGGCAGAGTGCATAGCTGGGTCAGGTCTATGGAGTTTGCCTCCAGTGTTGCTTTGAACAAGCTACTGAAGAAAAAGTATGAAACTCTATGACAGCACAAAGTTGTGGGGCATATTTATGACTAGCGTTAAGCAGCTGTCACAGATTCCCTGCAACAGGTCCTCTGGGTTTTCATGCACGGCAGTAGCAGCTCCAACTTGGTGCTCAAGAAGGACTTGTGAGTGTAACCTCCCAGAAGCAGACCAGGAGGTATTTTAGCTTTTTTTTAATTTTCCTCTCCTTTACATAGATTTTTCTTCCTGAGAGGAGATGGTTGCATTCCTGAACCAGTAACACAGTGGTTCAGAGAGGATCATCAGCTGATTAATCCAACCAGGGAACTGTAGTGATGTGGCTGTGTGTCAGCTGGCAGTCAATAACAGCAATTGGGAAAGAGATTCCCAGCTCACAAAATTAATAGACAGCACAGCCTACTCTTCAAGGTATTGGATCACATATATAAAGCAGCTTGGAAATAATTTTGAATATCTATTTATCCTCAGATAGTTTTAGAGTAATCTTAAATTAGTTGTTGCTCTAGTACAAATGAAATATCAGTTCCATTTTGCATACCAGTCTGATGTTTTTAATTTAATGGATTTAACTGGATATTTCCCTAAAAGTCTTATCTCCATAGTATTTCAAGAGAATCTTGAGGTTTTGTGGTTTTTAAATTAATTATTATTTTTTCTTTCTTAATAATTGGCATCTCTTAACTGTGGTAAATTAAAGCAGAGCAATGTGTACAGGATTGATAAAATGACCTCGCCAAACAAAAATGGGAAGGAGCTAAGCTCTCTCCAATTTTTTCTTCATTATACTCATGATTTGCTGCTGAGCTTGACCTGATTTTTTAAAATGTCTATGTTTATTAGTTGTGTTAAAATAAAGCACACTTCGGACATTTTTGAAAGTCACTAATAATTGGAAAGATCTCTTGTAGCCCTAGTGATACTTTTAATCTCCTGACTTTTGCATGGAGAAGAATTGTTACTATCACCAGAAACAAATTTTGTGGTTTGATATATGAAACTCCAAGTTAATCAGATTTTGTGATGTCTTCATATCAATGCAAATTATTTTGACATTCAGAAAATGTTACCACCTTTTAAACTATGTTGTGAATATTACTTTCCATTTCATCAGTATAACATGCCCATTTATACTGACGCGTTTCAGGATTAAGAGATATGGCTTACATTCCTTTGTAACTAATTTTCATGTGCCCTGCTTATTCCTCAGGTTTCATTTTCTGTTTTGGGGGATTTTTTCAGCCTACTTTCTGTCTACAACTGTAGAAAGGAGAAACTTGCTATTGAAAAGAAAAAATAGAAAAGCCTCAAATGAGTTTTATTCCTGGCATTTGTTTAAATCCTAAAATGTATAGTTGGTGAAACTTGCAGTGGACTCTGGAAATTTTTTACTAGATGGGAATTTCTTTGACTGTAGGATTTAAGTCTCCAGTTTTCAACCCATTGAGCATGAAGGAAAGTAAAGGTGGTATTCACTTCAGAAGATCTTTCAAAGGAAAGAACGTGTATACGTACCTTTTTTTCTGGTAGTTACTGTCATTCTCATGATACTTATACAACACCTTAACAAAACGGACTCTGTTTTACACATACAGCTAAATGAATATCTTACAATTCATTACAAGACCACCATTGCTAGAAAGAGATTGCCATGGAGGTTTTTCACCTTTTTAATGTAAATATCACTGTTCTTATCTTGAGGTTTAAGTGAGTGAGGAAAACCGGTGAGATCTGGTAAACTTGGGGTGACTCTTAGGGTAACTTAAAGAATCAGTTGAATTGGTTTTGTAAATCATAACTGGCTCCTTTCAGAAGCATGTACATCTTGATGCTTATTTTAAAGGTAAGAATGCTAGAAACTTTTAGCCAGCACACTTCAGAGAAAAGATGCTGTCTTGTGTCTCATTATGTTTGCTTATGCTTTCTGATTATGGCAGAATAAAAAAATAAATTAAAGAACACCAACAAGCAAACAGCTGCTTTTAACAAGATTAAAATCCTTCTGAGCAATGTGAAGGCTTGAATGTGAGTCAGGTGCAGCAGAATTACCCATAGCAATCCAGCTCCAGTGCTCACTTAAAATGCATGTGACTTAAAAGCTCTGTGTATCTGAAACAGGTATTTTTAAAAGAAAAGGAAAAAAAAAAAAAAACCCACAACAAAACCCCACCCAAAAAACAAAACCAACAAAGAACACCTTTATATCTCAAAATTCTCATTTCAGGTTTTCTGTAGACAAGCCCTGTTTTCAGATGACAGCCCGGTGCAGCACAACTGAGTGACAGGAAAGAGTTAGCAAGGTCCCTTCCCCAGGGAGTAGTGTTTGCAACAAGAAAGATATTATAGCACAGTCAGAAAGTAAACAAAACAAATAAGGACTCAAAGATGGGATTCAGCATCCAGGCCTTTATTTTCTTGAAACTGTTTTCCTCCTGTTGTGTCATAAATAACCATTTTGTATATCTCTGGGGTTTTTTAGGTGATTAGATTAGTTTAACAGTTCCCAGGGGCCATTGGGATTGTGGCATTGTCTCCTGTTTGGGTTCCTGTAAAGTTGCCAAGGAAAAGAGGAGGTAAAACAGCAAGTGCATGAGGAATAATTACAGCTGAAAATAAAGGCATGCTATTTAGCTCTGGCTTTAGGACTGTATCACTTTTCACTTGTCAAATAGAGCATATATATACCTTATAAAAAAGTAAACCTTTTTTTTTTTTTTTGCCTAGGAGCAACACAAAAGCAGGGTCTCCTGGATCCATGAAGTAGAGCATAAACAGTGTCTCTCCTTCTGGGATGTAAGTGCCTGGGCTGTAGAAAGTAAAAATACTTTGCTGTCCCTTGGTCTTACCAAGCAAAACGTGCAAAGTAACAGCTCAGAAGGAAGGACCTTCCGCCAGTGCAGAAACCCAGTACATCAAAAACCACCCTTTTAGTTCAGTTGGGGCCTGTGATTTCAAATCTATTTTAAATATAAAATACTTTTGTCATGGAAAATCAACATTGCTCATCCCTGTCCCCGCTCTAAGGTCACAAAGGGTCTGAGACATGAAACGAAACTTGCTGAGAAGTCATCCCCTAAGAGCCATGTGGTTCATCCCAGCTTTTGGGGCGGATCTTCCATTCAGGGAATTGGGCTGGGAGTTGGCTGCATTTCTCCCTCTGAGATGAAGGAGACAGGCACAGATGTGAAGACAGAGATGTCTCTGGTCTTTGCATGTTTACTGGTTTTCCTGGCAAGTTGCTCGGGATGCCAGCACCATGCCTGCCGCTGCATGGGCAGGGTCTTCATTTGTCAGGAGAGCAAGGTGGTCCAGGTTCCCCGGGACATCCCCACCAACACCACCGAACTGTAAGTAGGGAGAGGGAAACCGTTGCGAGCAGCAGCCTTGTTGCTGGGTCTCAAAACAAACTGCTGCTTGGCAAGCCACGGGTCGGGGTTGTAGGGAGTCACTCAAGAGACTTACACCAGCTGTTTGGAAAGACCATCCCTTTCTCTGACGCTCTTTTAATTGCATCTTGAAGCTCCTCTCTATTACTCTGTGCTCATTTTAAGATCTCTGTTAAGCAAAGATACGGTATGTTATAATGCAAAGCGCAGACTAAATTTTGAACAAGTTTCCTTGGTGCTGTGACAGTAATTTGAAGCATAAACCCTAAGCTTTCTTTACAGCTTGCTTTAGCGTTGTCGAAACATGTAGTGCAACTTGTCTGCCCCAACGATGAGCATTTGTGTTGTGCTGCGGGAGCTTTCCAAAGGTTTAGGCTTGTTTGCCAAGAAGCAACTTAATGTTTTCTTTCTGAAATCACAAAGGCATTACAAAAAGGACTCTGATAAACATTCAGAGAGTTCATTCATTTATTTTGATAAACATTCCTCTATCAGAGGAGCAGCACGACTGCTGTTGGAGAGAGTGAACCACGTAAAGATATCGTACTGCATTACTCAAGGAAGAGTTTTATTTATCTTAAAGCTTCTCTTTGCTTTCCATAAAGTAGCATGAGCAATATTGAATGACAGCTGTTTTCCATGCCAGTAGAACAGGAGATCAAAACAGCTTACGCAATGGCGAGCATGTAACTCTGCGAGCGATTGTTTTCATTTTAATTTTTTTAAAGCAAGTTAGATCACCCCTTGCCCACAGCTGTCTGACATTGCTAAGACCTAAAGTAAAAATGAAAGGAGTAGACCTGGATAAACCCTTTGATTAATAAGTGGAGTGGCAAGTTTGGAGGGAGGATACAAGGAAGAATTATGTCACTAAATTTTGGAGGGAGGATACAGGGAAGAATTATGTGTCACTGGATAGAAATATATGTCTCTATCCCAATTTTACATACCATATATATCTGTAATTACTATCCCACAGTTCTCCTAGGGCATGTTTTGTTTCATTCATAAAGAGGAGTTGTTATGCTCACTGTAGTGAAAAACTTGAGAAAAATATCTGTATTAACCACAGAAAGTTGGCAAAAGTTTAAATCATTCTCACAACTAGCAGGAAAAATAATCCATCTGCAATTTAGGTAGTCTAACTCCTGAGTGAATCATGCTCCAGGCATATACTGCTAATTTTGTTTGATTTTTGCTTTGATTGTTTCTTTAGATTACACAGTTAAGGTCTGCCTTCTAGGGATTAAGCAAAAGCAGTGTATAATTGTTTCTGCCAAGTGCAGTTTTCTACCATCAAAAAGCACCTGTTAGTAAAATGGGATTTGTTTGCAGCAAATCCTTGTTAACTTCTCAAGGGTTGGTTGTGGAGGCTTATTTGCAGTTTCCTCAGCACGAGCGTGTATTCTCTGAACTAGGCTGACTACAACATTAGTATGACCAAAACCAGTGGGTGAATCCTTTCTGCTGGCAGCATAGTACAAGTATTGGAGTTAGAATCTCTCAATTTTACTCTTTTCTCACACCAAATTTCATTCCCTGGGAGGTAATTCTGGTCCTGTTAAATCAATATAGACCTGGGATTGATTTCAGCTTGGCTTGAGAATTTTTCCATGGAAACTGTAGATTTGCTTTGGATATACCAATTGTTAATGTTACTAAAGCCAGATACATTAGCTGAAGAGCTATTAAGTGACTGATCAACCTTAGATTTTCCTTCAGGGTGAAAGGGGGACTATAGAAAGGTGCCTTCCTACACATCTCTGCTGTGTGCCTGGTGGAGTTATTCAGGTGACTACTGCTCCACGTGCTGTTGCAAATGCAGTGTTGGTAACAGACAAAGCTTGCTTTACGTTTCTTCAGAAATTCTCAATGACTCAAAAGGGTTTTAAAATCAGTGTAGCAACTTGAGCGTAGATGGCCATGGTGTCTAAGGGCCCTGTATAGGGCACGAGCACAGACGACTTCTTGCTAAGTATAACTCTTGCAAGGTACTTTTTTCACTTAAGAGCTCATTCTGGGAGTGCTGGATGTGGTCTATTTTCGTTTGATGTAAAGGAGTTTTCTTCAGTACACTTAGAACTCTTCATCTTCTTTTATGTGATCTTTATAGCTTTCCTAAGTTATCCTAGTGTCCTTTTCTAGTGCCTTTTAGATGTTGAATAACATGCCAGTGAAAGCTTTGGAGAGAGAACAGGAGCCTGATAAGCCTCAAGCACTTCTGCTCCTGTGCATTTCTGTTCCACTACAGCTGTTTCTTAAGTCAGGACACTGGCATGGGGCAGTCAGCTCTGGTACTTGGTAAGAAAACTCAGGATAAAGATAAAAATATTGCCCCAAACAACCATTATCTCTGCTCTTTCTCATGGCTGATGATATTATAATAATAATAGATTTTTGAGGGTTGGCCACGGACACCTGCTGCTGTAATAGGTTTCTTTGTGGTTGGTTTCCCAACAGTGAGAGCTTACTCTCCACAACTCCCATGAGCTCTGCGGCATGGTACAAGAGCTGGGGGTTTGCTTCTGGCTGGATTAGCATCTGCTTTAGCAAGGGTGTTGCAAAGGGGAGGGCTGACAGCCTCTTAGACGGTGAGGGATTTTGGTTTGTACTTACCACGTGAAAACAGAACAGGGATCAGAAGCCATGGGTTTTCATTGCTCTGCTTGCTGCCACATTTACTTTTTCACTTACAGGCCAAAATCTCATGAGGATACTTACAGCTTGGTTTGTACATTGCTTCTTGCAGATTTGCAAGCACTCTGCAGCTGGCATGCTCTGAGTGTTTGCAGGAGAGACTGTGGTTCTTGGCTGTTTTGCTTTATAATCTTTGCCTGTAAGAAGGGTTGGATAGAAGAATTTTTGGCAATTTGTTATAGATGGTGAAATGCCTGTGAGAAATGTAGATGGCTCTGATTTACAGCTCTGGAGGTAATCCATGAGAAACCAGAGGCTGAAAGTTCAGATGGGAAATGTAGGTTTATTTGTGTCAAAGTACTAACTATTAATTTCCTTGCAGAGTGAGAGGGGGAGAGCAACTCAGTAGTCACCTAAGGCAGTTTACTCCTTGCAGTTTTAAAATAGAATTGAAATCCAATGTCAAGCTTTGTAATCCATTCTTAGTATTCACTAAGATTTTATTTGGTCATTAGAGGTCTTGCTTTGAGAAAGTAATGCAAACAAAAGTATCTAGTTCTCAGAATAGAAGGGATCCTTCTTAAGATTTAGCAAACTAAGCAGAAACGTGTGAATATCAACTTGGAATACAACCAGAAGTGCCAGGAAAAGCTTACTCATTCTCTTACAGCACCCTTCCTTGCTTTTGGGTTTCTCATCTCACCAGTTCTTGAAACCACTCTGAGGGTATCCCAGAGAAATAGAGAGCTCTATCTCAGCTGCTAGTTGCAACCATTTGGGCGCTAGACTACATCTCTGGCTTAAGAAAGTAAAGCAACTGTACAAGGCAGCTTAAGAAGGGAGGTGAAAAAGACTGCTTGGTCTAGTTCTGCTTGAAATCCTGCAGATTTATGTCAGAGAGACGTTAATATCCGTATTTTCCCTGCATCCTGTAACTAGTGCTGTGATAAAAAGGTATCAGAAAATCAAATTTGCTCATGTTGTATTTGCTATAAACTGCCTCCAACTCAGATTCTGTCCTAATTTTCTCCTACTCCCAAACTTTACTCCATTGAGGTTTAGCCCTCTTTAGCTGGCATACGAGTATCATGTAGGTGTTGACCAGTTGGTATCTTTTGTCTGACTATTTCTATGCTGTGAGGAAAATACAAGAAACATCTCTTGAGAATGGAAGCTCCTTAAAGAAAGCTTTCAAACTCAGATATGTGATTCAGCTAATTAAAAGGAACTGTTTAACTTGCGCGCCAGAGGGTTCAGCAGGAGAGTGGTGCCAGTTTTAGAAAGAAGCAATTGAGATGACTGAAATAATTGACAACAGAGACAGCCTATCATTCGGTACCCATCTGTCAAAGTACTATCTAAGAGGAAACTGCAGGTAAAATAAATAATGCCTAGGATTGATCATGCAGTGGTTTGTGTTTTAAGAACAATTCTCTGGCTTCTGTAGCCAGATTAACCACTGTCAGAGCAGTTTAAAGGTATGTTATATAGAGTGCTTTCTCCCAGGCGTCTGCAAACTATAAACAGTGGGAGTTTCTACTTGCTCTCTGCATAGGTGTTTTTGTACAACTGCTCAAGGATATTTATTTTAGACTATCAGATCAAGGCTGAGTAGATGTCTGACCTCTAAAACAGTGGCTGCCTTGGAATAGCAACTTCTGTGTTATGTACTGAGTGAGTCAGATGTGCTTCCCTGCGACAAAAGCTGCAAATGATGTAAGCAGTAGCTGCAGCACTGTTATGGACAGCTGCAATTAGGATTTTTTTTTTTATGCTTTCACACTTAAAGTTGAAACTACATTGAAACCTGCAAACAATTACAGTTCTTGCTCAGGTGTTTATGCTGGTGGACTGACCTTAATCTAAGAAAGACAGCGTATGGAGAGGGTAAACTAAGCTAACAAAAGATTTTAAGACCCTTAAAATCTTCCAAGTCCCCCATTAGGGTTCTTAATCATATAGTTAATAAATTTACATATTATTAGAACAGGATGAGAATATTTGCACAGCAGAGCATCTTGAGATCATATTATGTGCTGTCTAAAGCTCCTTCTCCTTTTTTTCCCTTTAAACCAGCCTTCATTTTGTTAGGATAGAAAAAAATCTGCAGTTAGTGCTATATTCTTCTCTTCCTGAATTTATGATCAGTTCATACTTTGAAGCAGAAAGCTATAGAGGTTGCTGTGCAATCACTGGCTGTATATTGGTGGAGTGGTCCAACACTTATGCTGGGATTCTGTATCTGACATTTTCATTGGGAGGATAAAAAGAAATAGGCAGAGCATAAGAGTGAAAAAAGGAAAGGAAGAAAGTGACACTAAAGGATAATAAACTCTGCAGGGCAGATCTTCAGCTGGTATAAATTACCAAGTACATATCTCTATAGAAACATCCCGTTTCCAAAGCTTCAGGAGCTTTTCAACACCAGGAGATACGCTGCACACAATACGAGTTGCTTTGCAGTGCAATACTCTGCTGGCTTACTCATGATGCTATGGCAATAGACACTTACACACGACTCTCATCTGACTTATAATGACTGCAGCTCGATGGCTCTATAATTCCATGTATGATCACGCCTGAAGATGTAGAGATGTGTGCATATATCTTTGAAATCGAAATGCATTCACTTAAAATTTAATGGCAGGTGTATACATTGTTAAATTACTAGCATTTTTGCAGGGAAACAGTGAAAGGGAAACAAAGGGAAAGTGGGTTTGTTTGCATGTGGCATTGAGAGGGTACCAGGGTCTATACCCTAATGCTCCTTCGCTGGGGTCGGCTACAGAGAGATTCTCCCGATGTACAAGTTCTGGCTTTTCCAGCAGCCTGTCTCCTGCACGCACGCAAAACACGAGTAGCCCATGTCACGTCCCCACACATCTGATAGGAGACAAAATGGATTCCTGGGGCTGGTCACGTCCCAAAATAACGCCTCTCTGTTAGACATTTTAGGTATATTCTGCTTCACTTTGTACAAAGAATCAAAACTTGCCTATTGAATGAGATTATCACCTGTGTTTTTCTAAAGTGTTTGGAAGATTAAACTAGTCATTTGTAGGTGTTACATTTTCTTGTCTTGAATAGGCTGTCTTCATTTTGGGTGCCTCTCCATTCAAATCTTGTTTCATATAATTATAACCTAGAAGAGTTTGACGGTAATGTTATTCATGAGATGCTGGCTGGTAAATACAAAGGTTTAGCGTAGAGGCACAGCAAGAGAGAAAAGCCCTGGTAAGATGAGAAATAAGTAGCTTTTAAACTAAAATGTGGTTAAAATGGAGAAGTTACTAAGCTTAGGGGACATTACAAAGAAGGATGGAGGTCTACCTTTTACTTGTCCAACAAGAATATGAATCACAAAACAGATTTGGAGAACCATGAATTCACCGGTGTTATGCAGCAGTTAATTTTCCTCTGCTCTGAATGATATGCTATGCTAAGCTCTTCAATGCTATGGATGATTTCCTAGCTTCATTTACTGCCCTTACTATGGCTTCTCACAACTCATCAGTTTTCACTACACAGAGTTAAAACGCTGTATTTTAGACCTCGTTGCCTTCTCTTTTCTAATATTAAAATGTATTAACTTCATACCTCATCCCACCAAAGGAGGCCAAGACACCTTGGCCCAGGGAATGCTATTGACACCCAGATGTGACTATTGCTAGCTGGGAGAGCCAAGCATAGTTAGAGCTATAGGGGAAAACTCTGCAGAGTGCTTTATGAGTCTGAAAGACATTAAAGTGCTTACGTGTTTCTGTTGCAGTTCAGCTTCGCTGAATTGCCCTCCCAGCCCTTACATAGGGAACTTGGGTTATTTCTGCAGAGGCAGATGCAGAAAGGGGGGGTTGTGTGTGTGCCCCTCTTTGTGTGACCCAGCAGGGTACAAGCTCCCATACTGTAAGAGCCACGAAGCCAGGACAACTCATCCATTATCAATGTATCTGCACTTGACTGTGCAATATGCTTTCAGCTCCTCACTCAGGTTTATAAATGAGAGCTTGGGAATTTGAGTAATCGTTTTCTGGATCTGGCCCTTAGCAAAGTCATATCAGCATTGCAGTCCTGAAGAATAAAGCTTATTATCTTCCCCAAAACCCAGGCCATGCCTATAAAATGAAATAATTAAAAAGCTTTTCAAATACTTGATCTTCCCAGCAGCATTTCTGAGGTGTAACTGAGGAGAGATCCCCAATGGAAAGTGTCTTTAAAAGCTCCAAATTAAATTCCTCTAGAAGAGCATCACAGACGAAACGTGTCGCCTGATAAGCCAGCAGGAGAAACTCTGCTGTGCAGCTCAAGGCTTTCCATTGCAGGTGCCGAGGGGGGGTCTCATCAGGCTGGCATGTGGCTGAAAATAAGGGGGATGTGAAGAGCTTAACAAGGGTGAAAGAGGAGAGTGGATGAGGAATGCCAGAAGAACAGAGAGAACAGTTGCATAGAAGAGAAATGCCAAGTGAATGTACATCACGAAGGGGAGGATAGCCGCGCTGAGAGCCAGCGGTGTGCATGCAGGAGGGGGCCCTCCAAAGCCAAACCGAATTATCTAGCATAGCAAAGATAAGCAAACCTGTTAAACACCCAACTGAGGGGCGAAAGAAATCCACACAAAGTTCAACATGCCTCGCTCTCTTCTAACTTGATGGTTCTTTAGTTAGTTCTGCTTAACTTTCCTGAGTGTCCTTGTGCCGGCAAGCTAAAAGATAATTGGGGTAGGTTCACAGCTAATTTAAATTGTCATAGCTTCATTAACTTCAGTGGAAAGAACTAAGTTCATTTTCACTGTTGGACAATGGGGACCTCTGTCAGCCACGTGCTGTTCATTTTGCCAGCAGCTGATTTGTAATCAGTATATGTGTGTGTTTGGTAAACAAGATACTTTGGGCACAAAAGTCAGGTATTATTTTTCATAGCAGTCTATTAGTTTTACACAGTGAGGGGCAAGCACTTTGGTAGGAAAAGTCACTTTTCTTTGTTTAAGACCTTGACCTTTTCAGACAAATCCTGTAAGTTATTTCACAGTCTTTGCCTGTAGTTTGATTGGACTGCTCTTATTAACAGTGAAATTTAAGTCATTAAAATGAAGCTTATTTCCAATTATAGGTCAGAGTCAAGCCTGGATTTCATATAAGAGTATAGAAAATTATTTCTTCTAATTGTCTTGCATACACTGTATTAATGTGCCCAATTTCTGTCTTTACTCAGGTGCAGCTCACTTGATTTTGGGGGTCTAGGGTCAGAAAAGCTTATGATTTGTTTGCTTTTGCTTAATGCTTTCCTCCAAACATCCTTAGGTCTTTCAGGAGCTCAGCCTGGAAGGTATGGATGCTTCTTATCTCCCATTACCTTATCAAACCACTCAGATATATTTGCTCCTGGTTAGCTAAAAGAGAATTTGCAGACAGTTATTATATGCAGGGTGAGATATGTTTCTGAGTGAAGAGAGCCTTCAACCCAACTCAGTATAAACAAGGTTTTGGTTTTTTTTTCACCAGTTTATTTCCATAACTTTTGAGTTTTCTGAGCCTCTGTCTTTGCCTGGACTAGCTGAATAACGCTATATCCTTGAGTGTAACATATTCAGAACTTGCTAAAGACAGGGCAGCCTCAATTTGAAACATATACCAGCTGGATGAACTGCGGGGCTGAAGCTTTCACAGATGTCTGCTCTGTTATCTACACAAGAATGCAGTTACTAGTCAGCATTTTAGCATATTTTCCTGGAAAGCCTGTTTTGTGAACATCTATGGAGAATTGCTCTGGTAATGGTCTTACTGACATAAAGTTTCCTCATCCCACATATGAGGATGTACTTTCTGATATTGATCCTTGTCCAAATACAGTCAGTTAATTGGAAATAATTTGTAAATATTTATTTATAAGAAATCTGTGACCCTTCAGTAGTTTTCCAGAAACAATACATGCATAAACATGCAGTAGGGAAAACTTCCAAGTGTTCCATGTTTGATTCATCTTTTGTTTGAGATTGGAGCAAGGAGAGAATATGCTTTCAAATGATGGTCAGCAGATTTTTGTTTTTTAATCTGAAATACTAGTGTGCAATGACAAACTGGACTGTGTGAAGACTGGAAGAGAAAGTGGTGCTTGTTTTCTTAGGAGAGTTTCTGGTGTCCTTTGTTTATCTTCTGAACATAAAACAGCAGGATGCAGTGGGATGCCCATAAAACAACCTCCCCTTACCCCAAAAAAGTGAAGGGAATTTACACACATGCCTTGTGCTTAAAAATGGTCCCTGGTGTAACACTCTTGCCTACTCTTGGTTTTGAGAGGTTCGTCTTTCAGCGCTAGCTTCAGGATAAGCTTTGATTTCTCTTTTCATTTGCACCGTCGCATGATCTAAATATATTAGGCTATTGCCTTTAGTAGCCTAGTAGGTGTGTTTGAGGACAGAGCCTTTGTCAAGGAGTACCCTGTTCAATGGGAAGCACTCGTGGCTGTGGGAGTCACAGACAGCCAGGTAAGAAAGCAAATCTGCCTCCAGCAGTGGAAGCACTGCCTGCACTTTCTCTGGCACCTCCAGTCTCTCTCCACTGCTGCAAAAAAGTAGCACAGATTAGCCATATCCATTTTTTCCTTCTTAGTTAACTACTAGGAAGCAATCTATTCTGAAGAGTCTTTCCTCGGAGTCCAGTCTCCCAGCTGGAATATTTATAGACATACAGAAAATTCTGAAAAAGGAAAGTATAAGAAGAGGGCTATAAACCCCCCTGCTATGGAAAGATAGCAGGTTCCTGCTAAAAATCCTGCCTTTTTCCTGAAGTTTTCTTTGGCCAACAGAGCTGCTATGGAAATTTTTGCTTTTCTTTTTTTTTTTTTTTTTTTTTGTAAGTGGAGAGTCATAAAAGAAGTACAGACAGTGTCAGAAAAAGACAGCAAAACAAGGAATGCCCCAGCAGAACAACAACTCTCATGGTGGAATTACTGGTTTGGGGAAATTCTCACTGTATCCGAATCCCAGGAGCTGTAATTTCCTATCTGCAGTATATTGTTGCCATGGCAGAGGAAGCCCAGACCTCATTCTTGAGTGCTTTGGAATCGGCATTTGTGGCCCCTGTGAGGGAATACCCTACAAGAAAATCTAGGCTTTGATTCCACAAGCATTCGTACACATCCTAATTACTTGCCCAGGCAGCTCCGCTGCCTTCCAGTGGGACAAATCGCAGGTGTGAAACTACCCATCTGTATGTATTTGCAGATTCAGGACTTTGTGCTATTGCGGTAGACAGGAACCCACTCTAGGGAAAAATAAAACAGGTGTTGAAAGCACAAATGAGAAATGGTAGCCAACTGTTTAAACTTATTTTAAATTATTAGGGGAGATTTTAATTGTTTTAATGGGACATATGGAAATGCTATGATTTTTTTAGGGCTCACAGAGTTTTCTATAAATATTAACAGATTTCACAACATTACTAGTATGTAAACATAATATTACCAGAAACAGCAAAGCTATAGGATGTAAAGGATAAGCAATTTCCCCACAGTACAGGGTAGCAAATCAGTGGTTTAACTGGGACTATAGCCCCTTCAGGACCTAATTCACCACACCGTACTCCTATGGGAATATATTTCCTTGTTCAAAAGAAAAAAAAAATCAAGGAATAAAAAAGATTACCTCTTGCACATTATTATTCCTTTCTAATAACATTTTCTCATCACAGGAAGGCTTTATGCTCAGCAGCATGAAACGCAGGCCTGCTGCTTTGAATCTCCTAAATAAGGCAGTACAAAGTCATAGCTCTCTATTTTTTAACGTTCAAGTGATGCGTATAGTTTCAGGAATTTTTCCGCTCACCTATATTTTTACTGACATGGTACCTCTGCATCATCACCTTTTCCACTTTCTTCATCTCTGTACTTTTCTTGTATCGGTTTCTGTCACTGTATTAGAAGAGCAGCATTTCACAGCAGTGTTATGGTCAGTAATTCAAATACCGCTGAGGTGGAGATTTTTGTGGCCATTTCAATTATGGGTAACTGTTGGCTCTGTTACAGCCAGTAGGGCTGTCTATGGTTTTCACCCCTTTATGAGTTTAGCTACAACCTGTCAATGTCTCCTTAGATATAGCCCTTCATAAATACAGGAATGATGCATCTAGAGGATTTGTGTGTGTGTGTGTGTGTGTATATATATGTATGTATACACAGTGTTCATATTGCAAACAATATTACTTTGCCTTCCTTCACTTTCATCCGTGTTATATCGGTGCAGTTCAGTGTATTGCATGGGTCCACACCACAGAAATTGTGTTGGGTGTTTGAGCACGTTACCCTAGAAGTTGGAGCACTTCCATTCAGACCTTCACAAGAGCCCTGCATGGGTTGGACAAGAACATGTGAATCTCCACAAAGCGCCAGTCAAGGATTGCTTGCCCTTGGCCCCACTGATGCCCTGGTCTGGAGGGCACAGCCTTGTAGCTCCAGGGCTGTGGACCAGCAGCAGCTAGGGCTTGCCGTTCTGCGTGTCTGTCAGAGGCGCAAACGTTGTCTGACAGAAATGCTCCAGCAGTGGTGGAAGACAGGGAGACTGGCTCTTTGTTCAAGGCTTTGAAAGACTTTTTTTTCCCCAGTCTGTGTCAGGCTGCCAAGAGATGGCCTTGGTTCTAGGTGCAGATTCATCTGTTTAGTGTCCTCCAGGCTGAATACACGTAGTGGTGGTTATCAGCTAAAATAGGGAAGGAGGCAGGGGGTGCTTCAGAAGTTCCTGCTTGCGTCTCCTTGAAGATTTTCTGCATTCCACAGAAAGCTTGTTAACCTCTGCTTTGGAGGGTTGGCAGGCTGCTATTTTTATTAGCAGTGCCTGACTTGCCAGCTAGAGTACATCTTTAGAATGTTCATCACATAAAGGAGTTTATATATTGCTGTAAAACACCTTATGCTAGTATCCTACTTTTATGAACAGCAGATTTGGGCTTCAGCCTATGTTGCATAGAAATACTCAGGTTTTTGTTAGTCTGAACTCACCTGATTAAGGTTGGTACCCGATCCTAGATGCCCACCAGCCTGAATCTTCAATAGGATGTCAACTGCTTTTCCTGAAATGCTCCAAAGAAGCAAAAAGGTGCATGTAGACTCTGTGGGGGTCTAAATTTCAGCTTCACCATCAGGTATAGCATCAGTGTAGGAGTTTCCATGACACTGAGTTCTCCCAGTTAGAAAGTGCTTTTCCAACATCATTATCTGTTTCAGTAGCTGTTGTAACAGAACCCAGTGACCATGCTTCTTCTGCTAGTCTGACGAGCGGCATGCTTCCAAGTTACAACTGGCTTGCATGTTCATCCAAATGTTTTTCCCTCATGTTGATCTCACTGAAGTGGTGATGATAGAAAATACTTTCTGGAAAAAAAGGCGTCAAACCAATCACTAACCATTTCCTGCTATCTCAGTGCTGAAACAGCAGTACGCATTATGTCAGAGGCTACTTCTGCCAGATAAAGGGATAATCAGCTGAAACATCTGTGTGTTTCAGAGAATTACCCTTCAGTGAAGGAGGTGGGAAAATCAAAAAGCATGCACAAAGTCAGACAATATGTTGGTTGTGGCTTTCTATACTTTCATTGCATGATATTTGCTCTGCTGTAACTCAATATATGGACCCTAAATACTGGCTAGGTGAATGATAATAACAGTTGTTCTTATACAAATTGTGACTTTTGCCAAAAGCAGCATAAAATAACCTTTTAAACACTGCAGTCTTATAAACAAAGCCATAGGAAATAAACATCTTTTACAACATTAAATTCAGAGCAAACATTCATTTTCTCATTGCCAAAAGTGTGCCTTAGTCTGAGAAAGTGAAAGAGAATGACCGCTATCATGCCTACTCTTTGAACAACCTATTTGCAGGGATATAGATGTTACATTGAAAAAAAAAAAACAACCAAAAGACTAAAACCAAGAAAAACGTTTAACAAAAATTGCTTGAGTAGTGAGATGAAATAATCAAAAGGGCTGAAATAACAAGCATTACATCTAACCCAACAGGCCAAGGGGTATAGATTAATGGCATATTTTTCTCAACAAAGTAATCAACTACAAAATTCATGCATTCTCTCATTTTTTGCAAGGCCAGCTCATCTTTAAAAATTAAGAGACCTTTTACCATATAAAACAGAGGGAAAAAAAAAAAAAAAAGTAGATCCTGCAAGGAAGCTACAGTTAGAGGAGATCTTAAAGTAATGATACAGACCTTTGAAACAGATCTGAGGGAAAAGTTAATGAATCTTAAAGGGTATGTGTAAAACTTTGCAATGACGTTTTGGGTTCGGTGATGATGCTGACTGTCATTTTTACTGGCCCTAGAGCAAAATCAAACATGGTTAACCAAGCCTGTTGCAGCGAATTCTATCAGATAGATAAGATATGCAGCACTTAATGTACAGTACATTAGCTGATTGTGGATGTCGCCAGAGAAGAATGTGAGGCTAACTCATTTTTTTTTGTCTCTGATCAAGACGATTCCATCTCCTCGTGAAGAGATTATCATTGGTTAACCTCTGTTCTCATTATTCAGGGTTATGCACTCAATAAAAGGTCTATCCAATACATGTTGAAAAATCAGTGGAAGAATTTCTGTTGATTCCCATTGGATTGTGCCATAATACTGGGCCCAGTGTTCCACTGCATTACTTTAGCGCTTGGCCATCAGTGTCAGCTAACGAAAGCCATGGAGCTGTGCAACCTTTTTTTCATGTGAGTCATGAATAGGTGTGTATATAAAATGAGTGCATTAGACAAAGTCAAGTTCTGATACAATTTATACCCCTTTAATTATCTTCTGTCACAGCAAGTTATCATTATTTTTAATTAAGCAAATGTCCTTAGACTGGCAAGATGTTTGCTTCATGGCTTATCCCTATTGGAAATGCTTATGTCTGTTTTAAAATTTTAATATGAAGTATCAGGGAGGTGGAAGGAGACCTCCTGACATCCGGTGCTGTATATTTAGTTTGCCTAACTCTCTCATTCAAGGTGAGCAGTCAAGATAAGCCAATGATCTGCAGCCCATCTAATTTGTTTTTCCATCATTTTCTTAAGTTGTCTTATGTGCAATAATCATTACAGTGTAAGTGACACTGCTGGGAAAATCAATTCTTCCTCACTGAATAGAAAATAACTTACACTACACTTGAATCATAATTGGTACTTCGTCTATTTTGTTGGACTTGCAGTTAACTACTTTGGCCAAGAAAGTCCTGTGTCTTCTGGCAAAGGCACTGCTCGCTATAAAACACGATAAAATCTACTTTCGATGGAAATGTAATAAAAACTCCTTATGGATCTACCCTGAATTTTTCTGTCAGATGTTTGATATTACGTCCTTGAAGACTAAAAAGTGTCTGAATATTTATTAGCAAGATGGAAGGGTATTCCAGATAGGCTTTGAACCGCGCTCATCGCTGGAGCATGTGGATGACATTCAGCAGTACATTTGTCATATATTCTATTATTATAAGGTTCTTATTCCCCTTTTGCTGTTTATAATTCAACCAAAACAATAAAAAAGACTCTTATGTGCTATATGTGGGCACAAATCCCACGTAACTGACACCAGTTTTTCAAGCTGAGGATGAATGGGAGTTAGCAGAGGTTATCAGCATCGTGCATTGTTCTCACACATCTAGAGTGTCATGTGGTGTTCCAAAAACCTCTTCCATTGTACTGTATTTGACGAAATAAATCCAGGGCTGGTAGTTTGTACTCAGCTTAATTTTAATAAGAAAGTTTTATAGGAGAGGGAAAAAAACCCACAGCTTTTTAAGGCACTTTAATTTCCCGTGCAGCACTTGTTCTCTAGAGCTGATGCTTGAGGTCTTTGGGACAAAACCCCTCTGATGAAAGGGGAGCTCATGGTGATGTCCCAGTGATGAACAGTACAAGCCCTCCTATGGGCTGGTGACCTAGGGTTCAACTGAGAAAAGTTGTCAACTTTCAACTTGAAAAGCTGTCTGGAACTGCAATATGTCTTTCCTGGATTTCGTGATTGGGGGAAGAGGCCACGATTAATCAAAACACACTTATCTGAAGTAAGGTCATCCCCCTGTTACCCCGACTAAGGAGGCATGTAGGATTGTTTTCTCCTAGCCTTGTAGGTAGCATGTGGTGTAACATCCACATCTGTGTGCTCTACCCTGACGTTGTTTTGAAAGATCTGGCCACCAGCTCTTGCTTTGAGCTCCTATGCAGCTGCATGCTCAGGCGAAGATGTCCTACGCAAAGCAGGGACCCTGCTGCTGGCATGGTTCTGCTTGGCCCCTCCGTGACCCAACCCCGTGGTAGCAGAACTGCCCCTGCAGCAAGATATTGCAGTTTCACCAGAGCAAAGTTCCTTTGGGGGAAAAATAATTAATCAACAAGCAAACCCAGAACACAAGGAGGAAAACAAGGTGGCTGTGTACAAATGCCCCCTCCCATTGCCAAAACCACAATTCCAGTTAATGATGTCCCCCTTGCTCCCCTGCAGGGGATAATCCTTGGCTGACTATTTGGGGCAGAGAGACCTGAATGCTCTCCAACACCCTTTTCTAACCTAGTCCCTTAAGCATGTGGAGTATTAGGAGTCTGAGTCCTTGTGTGGGAGGACACTTTTCCAGTGATTTGAACAAGAATCTCTTCACCTCACCATTAAGGGACACTTTGTGATTGTGTGTCTGTTTAGTTCTGTCCTCCCTGTAAATTCCTGCATTTATCTTCATGACAAAGGATTCATTTCCTGATTTTTTTTTTTCTTTCTTGCTGGGGAAAGGAAAAAGAAAGGGAGGCTGTGTTTGTGTTTGGATAACCAGAAGCATTTTCAGGCTCTCTATCCAACTCTGCGTACAGCTGTTCTGGGAGAGATACTGAAAAGCTGCAAGTGGATTCTGGTGCCACCTTATCTCATTCAGACAAGAGAAGACACCCCTTGGCTTATAGCGATAAGCTACAGCCTTGATCGATTTGATCTGTGCTTTTGTCATTCTTCATAATTTGAGCTATTGATTCTATTTATTAAAACTAATTTTAAAAACACAAGCCCTGAGTACTCTGTTGTTGCAGATCAGGCTGCTCCGGGCAGTCTGATCTGAAGCTAATCCATTCACTGCTGATTTATTTTCACTCTGTTTTCAAGCAGAGTTCTGTTTCTTCTTTTTTTTTTTTTTTTTTTTTTTGTTCTCTTTCTCTCTGAGAAAAAAGGCATTTAATTTCACACCTCCAGTGAGAGCAGGGGTGGTCTAGATTCCTTTTTCTGATATATGAAGTGAGCTCAGGAAAGTTTACCTGGCTTATATTCATGTAGGTTGTGCTCAGACGGTGGCCCTCTGGCCACTGCGTGGGCACGCACACGTTGCAATTCCCCAGATCTGATCTAGGCTTTCCTAGTTCAGCATATCTTTTGCTATTAAGGCAGTCAGCCACGTGCTATTTGTAGGCACACAATGTGGGGAATTGCACGGAGGTCTTTGGGTTAACTCCAAGATCAGTGATACTCCCATGGTGTATTGTTCTCTATCGTCTTAAATCAAAGCACTACCTTTATGTTAGAAAAGAAATCTGAGTGTTTGCTTAGACACACTCATCTTGACATTTTGGAGTTAATGGGACTTACCATGTTGCTGAGTTGAGAGCCAGCAGAGGAAACCCTTTCCCTACTTCTTGCAAAACACAGGTTTGGCTAAGGGCTGGGGCATAGTTCTCTAAAAATAAGTACCTTTATTCAGGCTTAGAGAAATCAAATAAAGCCCTTACTATTACAAACAGATCAAAACTTAAGCATTAAGGAGCTAGGCACCTTTTAGCACCAAACTGGGTCTGAGTCTCTGGACAAGGATCAGTATTTAGTGATTTTGTGGTATTCATTTATTGTCAGCGCATTTTACTGGTGTTGGTCTTCTGGCCTTCTTTCCTTTAGTTTAACACAATTGTTTAAATACTCGGGCTCCAAATTCTTCACTGGTTGAAAGCTATCTGGGTGTCCTGCTTGCAGAGGGACTGCATATTTGGTCTGCTGCATCTCGTGGTGTTTGCTGTTGTAACATATTATTTTTCCAGTAAAAACACACATAATGTTTTCCTAATTTATCTTGAGGTCTGTTTGGTCATCCTCACAGTCTACAGCCTGTGATTTCTTGTGAAATATGTCATAACTATCAGCTGGAATCAATCAGACAATACATAATCCTAGCTATTGTCATAAAGAAAACAGCATAGGGTAATAGCCCTGAAGCCTTGGTCTGCTTTTAAAAACATCACGCTTTACTTCAGGATCAATATGGGCACATGGAGATGGAGCCAGTATTAATGAATATTTCTTTGTAGGGTAGAAAAACCTTACATAGTGCAGTAGGAGGATATCTTTGTTTTGACTTAAGAACCACAGGTGGAGTATTGATTGGATATTTGCTACAGCCAACATTTAAGCAAAACCACCGCTGTTCAGATACAGTAAGAAAGCAAAGCCCCTCAGCTTGTTTATGATGCAATCTTGCCCCAGATCTTCACAGAGATGTTGCATAGCCCAGCAAGGATCTTCTGCAAGCATTCAGCAGCTCAAATTTGGCCTATCAGCACCAATCAAGGACATGATTGATCCTCTATCCACAACCCGCCTCTAAGATTTTGTAACGGCAGAGCTGATAAAGAATCAGTCCTTCCCACTCCCTACGAGACATTTTGTAGACCTTTACCACCCCTTTAAGATTTTAAGGCTGAAAAGTCCCAGTCAAATTGGTTATTCCTCTTATGGAAGCCATTCCATGGCTTTGATCAGCCTTATTGCCCTTCTCTTCCCCTTTCCCAATACTAATATGCCCTCTTTGAGATGAAAGGCATCCTCTAGTCAAAGGCTAGGTGAATCACTGGGGTTTTATCATGGAGAAGGGGGAGGGAGGTATTAGAAATACAGTGCAGCAAACAGGTCACACAAAACCCTTAAGCATTTAGAGTATTAGAAGTCTGAGTCTGTTTTTTAGCGCAAAGTGGGGGTGGGGAGGACAGTAAGGGACAGCTTGAGATTTGACAGTGGCAGTATGTTTTCCCTGTTTTCACAGGGATTATCAAAATGACCTAGCAAAAGAATTTATGGGGAGCTGAAGCATTCTTTTCATATTTTCATTATTAAAGGATGCTGAAGCATTCTTGTCACATTTATTTTTGGAAATGCCTTGTAGAGCAAATTTTATACAATGAAACAGGAGTCTTAATGCAGTGCTGAAAATGTTACCCCAATTCAGTTTTATCTTTTGATCTTCTGGCAGGGGGAGGGGATTGATACTTAAACTGTTTTAACCTAAGGAGCAATCCTTTTTTCTGCTATGTACAAAACCTTGCACTAGCTGTAAATGTTGAAGGATACTTCAGCATTTCAGTCTAGACAGGGATCGCCTGTTTCAACGAGTTCAGAATAGGCGGTGTGTGTTTGTTGCCGATCTGAGTATATTGCCCATTCTGGCACAGCTGTCCCAGCCTGGTTGCAGTGCACGTACTTTGCTGCTCTGATGTGTATCTCAGCAGAGAGATGTGTACCATTCCAGCTGTGCCTGGCTATGGGGCATCGTGAGTAAAGTGATATCGTGGTTGTCATCCCTCTTCACATACTTTGCTTTCATGTATTTATCCATTTCTTCTTGAATGTCTACCATCCACAGTGTCCCATAGCAAAGAGTCGCATCTTTGAACTACATGCTGAGTGGAGACTGAACTCCAGCTTTGCAAATCTCACCCGTCTCTTCTTTTACTACCCTGGCCATCATACATGTTTGTTACCTTGCTTCAAACTCCACTTCCAGATAGCTTATAAGTATGGTATGAAGACGTTGTGCGGGTCTCCATGGGATACCATTCATGACCTTCCTTCACTCTGATGACTGTTACATTTATCCTTGTTTCTTCCAGTCAGATTTTATCCAATTTTACACAGGAAGTTGCCTATCACAGTCATTTAGAGAGCTGAGGGAAGGGTGTGTAGGAAGGGGCCAGAAGTCTAAGTTTCATCCACTGAGTTTAGGTGTTGCAAAGGATATATTTTCCCAGGCACAACTGCTGAGCTCTTTTTTAGAGGTCTTTAATAACCTGCAGCTGTGCCATGAGCAGGGCAGGTTTCTCCCGTCTCTATTTCACTGTTCTGTCACCCTTTTTAAGAGAACGATGTATGTTTCTTTTTTTTAAGTGGTCCATAGAGGGTTCACGTTCGAGAAGGTAAAAGCTCTAAGCACATCTTCATTCTGACCGTAAGCTAGCATTTCAGTTGCCAGTGTGGTCAAGCTGGCATCTTTCTGAAACAATAATACTCACTTTCAAATGCATTAAAGATCCATGCTTGACACCAGTGCGAGCTTCACTTTGTGTGTTACTGGGAAGAGACCTGCCAATTGTAAAAGAAATAGTACAGCTGGTATTTTTAAGGATACTGGTACACTGGCTGCGATGCTATATTTATTCAGGAACATCATTTTAACATCTGAAAGTAAATCTATGGCTAGTGGAAGTTAGATAAATCCAGCATTTGCAGTGGCAAGCTAATTCTTGCTAAAGTAATAGGAAAACATAATTATTTCCTTTTTTTGTTTGTTTTTTGTTACAAGGAGAAGTAATAGGGGTTCCTTGCTTTGTCATTCTCTTTCTATGAAATGGTGCTGTCTATGGGGAAGAGATCTCAATAAGAAAAAGACTGTGGAGGAGAAGAGGTGCTCTCAGGATGGTGCAGGATGAAATTGAAAGAGTCCATCCACCTGCAATTCACATCCCTGTGAATGTTTCCCTTACCAGTCGCTAATAGATGAACTGAGAAAAGTTCTTAACGTGGAAACTGTGCAGCTAGGAAGAGCACCAGTGACGTGGGAATGCACGGTGAGCAATGGCAGTAAACGGGAATGTTTATAGGACTTGAATAAAATGTGTAAAGTGCATTACAGTGCGAGGTGTACAAGCAGGAACCTGTTGCTCACACTCATCTCGTGGGTGCTCCCTTCCTCAGTGTGCTGTGAGGTTCATCCTCCCGCACAGGCAGCAGCAATTCCAGGAGCCAGCTTCTGACCCCTGGAAATTCTCAGCAGAGACATTCGGATTAGAGGAAGACATGGCCAAAGGGGATGAACAGGAGGTTTTGCTTCTTTGCATGGTGCTGGAGTAACAAAAGGTGGGAATTTGTCACCTTTGTCACTTTTAGTGTTATTTCAAAACATAAGTATTTAAAATTTAAATGTGCACTTCAGGATGTAAAAAGGAGGAAATGCCCCACTGACCACAGTGGGAGAGAAGTGGAAGCATATGGCATAGACTCAGCATATTTCTGTATTTCCGTATAGTTACAGTGGCACAAGTATAGTTGATGCTCTGGGAACAGCAGAGTACATGTCATTTGCATCCAAGACCCCTCCTTTGGGAGACGCTGTTTTCCCAAGGCTGCCAGATGAATTAGCTGTGTTTGGCACTCAGGCTGCTTTTTGGAAAACACAGCACGTATTAGATAGCAGAGAGAGTATTTACTTTTACAAAGCTCATACTCAGATCCAGAGGTGAAAAAAAAGAGTACGATCAAGTCTCCAAGTGGTGTTCCTTAAATGGCTTCTGACTGCTCTGGCATCAAGGAGTATCAGATATCTCATTACAACTTCAAACAAGCCTTTGGATGCATCCAAATGAATCCAAATATTTGGTAGGGACCCTGTTACTTATTAGGTTATGTGTGCTAATTAGGGAATGTAACAGTGCGTATCTTTCTTTTATTTTATTAATATTCTGTGATATTTCAGCTGTGTCCCATTAAGCAGCGTAAGTACAGTGCCTATGAGGATATGCATGACTAAGGAGGTAAAAGGCACGCTAGTTCTTGCTAATGAATTTGTCGAGCAACATAAAGTGACAGAGGTAAGTTACTTGGTGTTTTACGAAGCAGCAATGGTTCAGCAAGACATTTTGCAGAAAAGCTTTCTATTTCAAGGAAGTTTTACCTTCACTAAGAGATCCAATTTCATTCTTGGACAATTCGTCTCAGTCAATAAAATAGCACCACGTATGGAGGGTCTACCAACACAGAGAGTCCTGAGGTCTTAGAGGTAGGAACACTGCACACAAAGAACACTTGTCACCTTTCTGCTACGACCTCAGCCGATGAACAAACCGCTCTTCTCTCCCTGCTGTGGAATAAGATCTATGGGGTTTTAAACACAGTCTTGGGACAGGAAAGGAGTTGAAGTGGCCAGCTGTGTGTGAGCAGGATGGCTATTCTTGCTCTGGATCAAAAGAGGGGAAGAAAGTTTTGAAGACAATACCTAAAAAGCCCCCCATCTGGGTGGACTATGTTCATTTTCCATAACCCTGTTTGCCTCAACAAGTTGCCCACGGGAAAGAACACAAAGTAAAACGCTCTTTTTGCAAGAAACAAATACCCAGTACTTGCATAATGCTCCTTTTGTTAGGAAAGTATGTGGAGTTATTATTATAAATACATCCAACATCAAGAGGTTGCGGAGAGTGAATGAATTTTTAATGGCTCCTCCCCATAAAGACGGTTGCAGATATCAAGGTCAGATTTGAAGGAAGTTGCACATTTATCACCAGCTGTACATTTCTCAAAGGCCCATGTGAGTGAGCTGTGAGGAATAAGATGTGCTCTTCTGGTAGTAGTGTGGTGTCTTACAGGATAATCAATACTAATAAAGTATAGCTATTTGTAAAAATAAAGCTATCACTATTTTCTGGCTTTCTTTAACCAAGACAGGATAACTTCATTCACTTGTGTTATTTATCTTACACAAAACACTTTTCACAGCATGCCTTTGACATTAATAGAAGCAATTTTAACTGTGCTTTCAGGCTTACTGCTGGTCTTTTTTTTTTTTTTTTTGGCTAACTCACCCCTAGCAGTTAAACCCTTCCTGGTTCTGCTCCTAGGCCTGAAAAGGGCTTGTTTGTTGCAATTTGTGCTCAGTGGCAAACCTTTCTTCTCTGTGTGTATGTGCTGTGGAGGAATTCAGATCTCCAGCTTTGCCGCTCGAGCTCTGAGCAAGCTTAAAGAAAGGAGGAGATCCTTCCTGACCAGTCAGCATTGCTCTGTGGTCGGCTTTATCTGCTGCAAGGGTGCAGGAGGTAAACTTTGCCCTTTGACTTGTACCCACCTGGACCCACTGAAGGGACCAACATCCTTGTGTCTGTGTCAGAGAGTGATCTGCAGTAAGTCTGCTCAGGGCACATGTCATTTGGGCTTCTTACACAAGCGTTACTGCTACTTGCTCCTGAACCTGCAACAGAATTGTTTGTCAAATGCTTTGCAAAATCAGTTCACATGTGCAGGCAACTGGTCTGAATAGTCACAGCTCTGCTCCTCTCCAGCTTTATCTCAGTGTAAAGCAATCCAGCCTAAGCAGAGTGCAATATTGCACTAAGTGTAGACTGTTAAACACCTCAGGTTGAGTAAAAAAGTCCTTGTGTAGCATCTGTTTTTCTGATTGTGATTTTGTGATCTTATCTTCCCCTCCCCCCCCCCCCCCCCCCCCCCCCCAATTCTGTGTTTTTTGTTTTTTCAATCCCCCATCTCCAGACTCACCCCACCCTATCCAAGAAGAGGTATTTAAAAACATCTTGGAGCTGTATTTTTATCTGCCTGCCTGTGTGACCTGGGAGAGAAGCTCTCTGCAGCGTCATGGGGGGATGTACAGGGTTACTGAGCACAGTGCACGCTTTGTCCAGCAATGAAAAAGCTATCAGTGCTGAGACTAAACACACTGTGATTTTGGAAAATTAATGCGGGGGGTAGGGGGAAGTAGGCTTTACAAGTATGTTGCTTGACCACTTCTGCAGTCTTTTAGATGTCGGCGTTTGGGGTTTTTTTCCTCACAACAATTTTCTGTCCTTCCTTATCTCCCCTTATCAGCTGTTAGCTGCTGAGGGGCACTGCGTACAACTTGTTAGCTGACCTAAGCAAGGTCTTGGGGGAAAAACAAATCTGCCTGTGTGAGCAGCAGCGCAGCTCTCCTGGGGAAACCGGCATTTTGTTATCCATGTTATGGTATCGTGGGCACTCTGTGAGTGAAATGCCAACAGGACATCAGCTGTGTCATCTTCACATGCTTCCTTTCAGTTTTTTGTGGCTGCATGACATTATTATGCTGAGCAAGTACTTGCTACACTTAGAATAGGAGTGCCATCAGTACTATTCATTATCCTTTTAATCTAATTCAAAAAAGCAAAGGAAATTGATTTTTAAGGGAGGCCACTGGTAAAGATTATGGAGTGATTTTTCACAAGCTACTGCATGTATTGCCTTTTAGATTCAGACCTGCAAAGCAGATGGGCATTGCTAAGAACTTTATCATTGCACTTCTAATTGTATTTACTTTGCCTGTACAGTGATTTGTTTAATAGCACACAAACCAAAACATTTTCTTTCTCAGAGATGCCTCTTACATCACTCCCTGACCTGAAGAGATTCCCCAGCGGCATGCCTGAAAGGAGGATGTGTGCCCTCCCAGAGTTGCCTTGTATTGTTTCAGTCAGATTGAAGAATGGTTTTCGCTTGTGTTGCTGAGCATGATGTTGTACAGTATGGATTATGATGTTATACAGTATGGACCTTGGTTGTTTGGGTTACCTGCCTGGCTGTGTCCCCCCTCCAGCCTAAAGCCCACTCCCCAGACTATTCACTGCAGGCAGCAAAGTGAGAAACAGAGGCAGGCTTGATGCTGTGCAAACACTGTTCAGCAAAAGCTGGAAGTTTAGTGTGTTATCAGTACAGTTACGTTCAAATATCTAAACCGCAGCACTGTATGAGCTTCCATGAAGAAAATTAACTCTCTCCCAGCCAGGCCCAGGACTGCCTGAAACTCAGGAGGGGATATTTGCTTTCTGTCTTATCCATAAAATGTATATTGCCCAATTTTTCCTTGGAATACTCACCTTTACCTGCTGTTATTATCTCACAAAAGGGATAAAACAGCTACACAGTCTAGACAACTTGTCCTTTCACAAGCATTTGAAGGGGATGGGCAGCTGATTTAACCACTTTAGGTGAATGCAGTCATTAGATGCTTTGAGTCAGATTGTGCATATTAGCAGGGGATTATGGTCTCTCTCTCATAAGTCAATTTACGGGTGTGTAAAGTAGAGGCTCTCAGACTCTCAAATGCATGGTTATAAAAAACAAATTGCAAAGCTCTTCCTCCATTATTCAAGCATGCCTATGGCATCAGTGTCCCCTTTTCAAAATTAATCTGTACTTATATGCATAGTCATTATTGGAAAAATGCTTGACTTTGGTTTTCTATTAAGATGATGGCATAGCTCTCTGAAAAGATGATGGAAAAGCAGGATGGTGGGAGCTGTGTTTTGTCACTGCCTGTGCTATTCCTCGTGATCCTGTCAGCCTTATGAAGTCCCAACCTCAGCACCTCCTGGAACTGAGGCAACTAATATAAATCTTTCTCAGTTTTTAGATTAAAGCCTCGTGAGTGTTGAAAATAGCTTTGCAGCATGATATGAATACACTCTAAAGTCTTTAAAACCAAAAGGCAAATAAAATCAATCTTTTTGTGTTTAGCTTGATGGTTTTTGAAGGCTGATATTTTAGCATCTGATTTATGAGTTTCAGGCTCCTCTCTGCCTGCTGATAGGAAAAGGAAACCATAGCTATATTTGAAAGCAGCTACAAACTGCTTAATAGATTACAGAGTTCTTCCAGCTAGGCAACGGATTAGGAATAATACTTTCACGTTCATGTATATCTGCATGTGCCCCTTCCTAGTGTGATGTGTACTAGAACCAGACCCTAGTCATAGTGAAGTCACATGGCAATGTGAAGCCCTTTCAATGAGCTAGGGACTTGCAAATGTTCTTCATAAATTTAAATTAAGTCTCATTTAACTCAAAAGAATCTTATGACTCCTAACAGTGAGGATTAGGACAAAAGTTTAGAGCCAAAATGACACAGCTCGATGGGAGACAGTCTCCAGTATCTATTTGTCTTCTATTACAGCGTGAAAAGCAAAATAGTCCTTCACTGTTGTATTGACTAATCAAACAAAACCAGAAAAAAAAAAACAAAACAGGGGCAGGATTTTGCTGATTTTTGCATTTAATCAAGAGCACATTAAACAGGTCATGGCATCATTTTGTCTTCTCCTGATGTAAAGCAAAGGTTTATCTAATGCTTTTGCTGGAAACTCCAGCACACCTCCAAAGCAAGAAGTAAAACCAGAGGAAAAACCAAAAAAATTACAAAGAGTAAATTAAATTTCACTGTAAATCTTTCTTTGACAAAACACACATTGCTGCAGAGGATTAGAAGGTGATAAAATCAGTGTATTAGCTCAGAGATTAATGTAAAATATTCTTCAGTATCCTATCACATTTATTTCTTTGGAACCAAATTTGGTGATTTAGCATTATGGTCACCAAATCTTTTTGGCTTCTTATTTTATTTTCTTTTGGTCCTTAAGTTATAAGGTTTATAGTATCTGCTTGATATAGTTCATTTTAACATCGTGAATTTGCAATTTACATGAGCCGGGGAAGATAATTCTACAACGCACACACTTTCTGATTAACTGCGTGTGACTTAAGTAGATCTGAGAAATGAGTTTTAAAGAGTGTTTTGAAAGACCTAAATACAGCCATGCTTTATGAAGCAGAAATTACTTTTTTTTTTTTTTTAACTAGTCTAATTTCTGATAATCAGTGCAGTCCTTTGTTGTGCAAGGTTAGTGCTGCTGGTGGTGGGCTTTGCCAAGGATGGCGGCTGGGAGGAGGGGACACTGGAACAGTGCTGCACTGTACGTTCTGGAGGGGTATTGATGCCAAAGAACATCTTCAGAATTGTTCAAGAAAAAGCTTGTGGGACCCGGGGCTGAGATCTCATTTGGTGAATATGCAAAATACATAATTTCACACATAAATGTCTAACTGCACAGTATATTTACATTGTTTTGCTTAATATGCTCTCTTCACACACTTCCTATTCACTTTTTTTGGAGACATTAGGAGAAATTCCCTGAATGGATCCACTTTTTTCACCTTGCAATTTACCTAGTCTTTTTAATCACCTTCACCTTGGGCATGCAATACTCAAATAATGACAACCACTCCTCTATCCCTTCATGAGGAGGTCAGTCTGATTTCTGTCACTGGGTTCATGTGGGACTGGATTGAAGAATATTCTTTTTTTTGGAGGGGTTTTTTTTCCTCCTTCATGTCTTATGTTCTCTCTGTCTGAACTACTTAGGCTGCAGAAGATTCTGTTTTAGGAATCTTCAGTAAATCCCTTCATCGCTGGAAATGTTAGTGGGTTATTAAGGAACATTTTACCATGAAACCCCTAATTTCTGTTGTTTGCATGGTGTGCTCTCTAGGCTTTGAGATGAAGTTGGAAATATGATGCTTCTCTTATACTAGACGCAGCCATACAAAACCAAAATGTATTGGCTTGTTTGCTCTTCGTGGCGATATACAGTGGCGTAAGACACCTGTGTTAGGGGCTTCATATTAACTGAGACCCCACTGTTTTAAACAACGAGTTCTAGAGGTCTCTGTATGACCCTTGTCCTGACAGGTCTAGCCTAATTAGCAACCATTTTTTACTAGTTTCATAATAGAAGAATTTACTGACATCAAATCGTGAGACAAACTACAATGTTATACTGAAGATGCATATAAAACAATTAAAAATGAAAAATAGGGAAACCTGTGGGAATTATACATGTTCAATCCAGAGAAATACAGTCTGACTTTAAGCATACCTGTCCTTCCAGTTGTAAAAGGATATTACTGCACAATAGAAACAATATTCTTACTGGTCAGAAAAGCAGAAGTAGGTAAAAATCAGTTAAATATTAGGCAATAATATATGTTGAAGTAAATATTTCTATTATCATTCATAACACATATCTATATGTAAATATATAACGTATAAGTGGGATTGTGCAACTGCAGCAGACAGCTTCAATTCTCAACAAAATCCCCAGGAATCACCTTCAAAAGGTGTATTTAAATCAGCTTTTAGAAACCTCGGTATCGGGGGGTGTACAGGAGCAATGGATATAAATCTAGTTTATACTGTTCATATGGAATACAAATAGTTATACTGCTGTTCTATTTCCCACCATGTATATTACTTTCTCATGATTGCCTTCTCATAACCATGTCACCATCTGGGGTCTGTTTCCTTTCCTGTGCTTGTTTCTGCTCTCTCATTCATTATGTTTTTAGTGGCTCCAACACTGGGTGTCTTGCTAGGACTTCTGGGACCTACTGTAGCCTAAATAACATCAGTATCACTGAACTTTAGACTTTTTAAAGTGTAATTATTTTTTTTTTTTTTTTAGTCTGTCCCGGGGAAATCAACATTAACTGTAAAGGCTCTAGAGAGGATGGTAGGGTTAAATTCCCACTTGTCCTCTTTGGTGGCACAGGCATTCTCACAGCCCTGGCTGCATGATGCTTGAGCCTAGACAGGGAGAGGTCCTTTGGCTGCTGAGCATCCTCCTGGGGCATGACATACAGGATTTTGCCCCACTCAGAGTGAGGGAGGACTTGAAGCTGGGACTCCCATTCCCTGTGTCTGTGCTTCTGCTGCCCAGGCTCTGTTGAGATTGCATGATGCCTTCCTCCCTTCCAGCAAACCCTGCTGCGAGTGGGGCCTCCCTGGTTTCTCCTCTGTGTGTTGAGGGTGGTGCTACACCTGCATCCCTGATGCCGAGCTGTGATTTAGTGTTTCCTGGGGGCTAGCTCTGTGGACAGGTTTTCAGATAGCCTAACCTTCAGTGTACCCTTTGTCATGCCTTATGTTGGACATCTGGCTCTGGATTTTCAATTCCATGACATGCACAGAGTATTTTGGCTTTTCAGTGATTTCCTTGCTGGTGCTAAGTGTTAACATAATTTTTTAGGACCAAATACTGCGTCTGTCCATTAAGCAAGCACATGCTTTTTAAAGGATGCTTTTGTTTACTTGTTTGCCTTGACAGAGACATGCTTGAACAAAGGTGTTCTGTATTCATTTCTTTGAGCTTAAAATAATGCCAGCAACAAAACCAAGGAAATGCTTTTCAATTATTTTCTCCATGTACCTCAGGAAGAATTGGTACTGAATAGCCAGTATCTCAAGTTAAGTACAGATTGATTCTTGGAGCCTAATTGGTGAGATTTATTGACAATACAGCATTTGGCTAGTTATAATAGACTCCTATTCATTATACGGTTGATAATTCAACAAGTAGCTGGCTCTAATTTTCAGTGTTCGTTCTACCATCAAGGCTGACTTTATTAGCCTACTCAGGCATGTTTAAAAACAATTAACCTTAATTTTTTTAAGTGGAATTTGAGAGTTTGGCTATTAAACTTCAAATCTACTTTAACTGCTCCGGGGCATTAGACACGCAGCTCCTAAATTCTGGCACCCTATTAGTTCAGCACAGCAGGATATTCAGCAAAGAAACCCAAGGTTTGATTTTTACTTCTGTGCACTTATGGCTTTACTCATATAAGTAACCTCTTCTTTCACTTAGTTTCTTGATCAGGCTGTAAATTGTTGTTGTGGTGAAGCATGGCGTAGGCTAGTGTTTAATTAAAGGATTGCAAGCCTTCTCATGATCGGCGCCTACAGAGAGAGTTCATTTTAGAACATTTCCATAAAAAATTTATAGGTGGCTTTTCAGATGGAGCCCTCTTTCTAGGGCTCCAAAATTCTACAAAGGCGTGTTTAGGAAAGGTTTCAAAGCAGATCAAGGTTAAAGAGTTTCCTGATGGTTCAGCTTTGTAGCACTAAGCCTGCTGGGTGTTCTGCAAGGTTCCATTGTACCGATCTGCACTCTGAAAGCACAGCCCTAGCTTTGCATGCATTACGCTGGCCGTGTTTTCATTAGGGCTTTACAAATTGCCTAATCCAGGTTAGCGTTTTTCTGGAAGCTCTTTAATCCTTCTAAAGTTTGCATAATGATCTCAATACTGTAATTCTTGGGTGACTGTGTTGAAGCTCTTTCTGACTTACATTAATGATAGTACAAGAATAATGAAATATCAAATTGACTTCATCATCTTTCAGGCCTGAGAATACTATAAATTTCAATGTTTAAGAAAAGTGCAGGGCCAAGTTTATTCCCGGTGTAATCTCACTGGCGTCTCTATATCTAGGTGAGGCTTATATTGACTTTGTCCTGCTGAAGCAAATATTAACTCATGTTTGGGAATCTAAATGAAGGGGTAGATTCTACTAAAGACTTACAAGTGAAAAATAGGAACCTTTCACAGTGGTATTTGATCAGAATAATACCTTTTTTTCCTAAGACTTTGATTAAAACATGATTATCTCCCATGAAAATTCTAAACTAATCAGCTGAAATAAAAAATAGATGAGGATTGCATGAATACTTTATGTGAATGGTAAGAAAGCAAGTCTCTGGTTTTGAGGTGTTGTGTTAAAATTTGCAGGAGTGTACAGCAGGTAATACCAGGCTGAGTTCCCATTTCTGTCCTCCTCCAGACATTACAATAAGACAGCACAGATATGAGCTGAAAGGCAATCCCCAGCAGCCATGCAAAACCAGTTCTGAGATGATAAAAATGAGGGATGGTTTGGCAGGCATGCTCACTGAAAAAAATACTTCCATAATAATTCAGAAAACAATTCATTTCCATGGGAAAATAGAGTAAGAAACTGAATCACAGGGTGACATTCGTGTAGGTAACACAGGTGGCTTAAAAAAAAAAAAAAAGAAAATACCATTTTTTAACAAGAATCAGTGCAACCAATATTATGTGATGTCTAGGTTATTTATCTGCTTGGTGTTTAATACCTGGGAGTCTGAATATGACTTTTATTCTCAGCAGCAAATACAAAAATGTGATATTTGTCCCTACAAAATGTCTGTGGGTTTCTCATGTCTCACCTATGCTGTCCTGACCTGGCATCAGCGTATCACGTGAAGCATGTATCTTGATGAGCATGTATCTTGTGTTAATATATGCAATTGCTTGTGCTCACTACCTGTGAATGATTAAATGCGTGAAAGAAAACAATTACCCACTTTATTTCTCCAAGGAGTAGTAGAAACCCTACCTTTCATTTGCTGAGTGCCCTAGGTCATTTTGTAGTCCTCTTTGTTTATTGTGATAAAAGGAGATGAGTACAAGTTAACAAAATGGTTTATATTTTCTTTTACATGTTTTTTCATCATAAGGCATATTCTGTGTCCTTTTAAAAATGATAAAACTATTTTCTTGGTGCATGTGTGATTGAGTTGTGTATTCCAAAGTCCCAATTTTGTGGCACATCATGAACTGATTAGAAGAGAGACTGAGAGAAGCAATAAAGGGTATTAAAGTTGCACTGATGGAAGGTAGTAGCTAACTCCTTAAATTATCTATGCGGCAGGTTAAGGCTTATCTTGCATGTACCACCTTACAATCTGGTGTAAGCAACTCACCCCAGTTTTGGTCCAGATAGACAGTTGGAGTCCCATGCAGCCTTTAAACATTGCAGCTATATTTAGACGCCAAAGCCTTCAGCCTGGAGACGATCCTTGTGCCTGTGATAAAGGCCTCTCATGTGCTGACAAGGCTACCATGCAGTCTCACGTTGTGAATAGTGAATAATCACCCCATTTTCTCTGTTTTCAGGAGATTTGTCCTCACCAAGATGAGAGTCATTCCAAAAGGAGCTTTCGCAGGCCTTGGTGACCTAGAGAAAATGTATGTATTGTGTCAATATTTACCGGGAAACAACTATGTTACTTGAAACAGTTATTTCTGATTGAAGCTCCTTTTACTGCCTGTGAGCAATACCCTAACTCTGAGCTTTCATCTATTGTCATCTTTCTGTTAAAAAAAAAAATAGAAACTTTTTTTAAAAGACCATATTCTCAAACATTGTTGTCATAAATACATTCCATATCAGCAAGCAGCCAGTCCTTGGTCAGAGGGTTGGTTCACCATGGAGTGTCACTGGAGTTAATAAACACACTGCCCTAGCAGAAGATCATGGGAAATTATTATTTTGAGAATTTCATAATAGATTGGAATCAGTCAGTGAAAGATTAGGGAGGAAAGAACTCCGGTTCATAGCAGGGAAGCCAATCACTCTTTTCACTAATAGTGATTAGTATTACTCTGTGCATGTTCAGAGTCATCTGGCAGGACGCATGAGAGAAGTATATTGCAGGAGATAATCTGAAAATCTGAGCAGATAAAGGGCATAAGCATCTAATTTCAGTGAATTTTAGTGATAAGCCTGTAGGTATAAATATGAGCACCTTTGATGAACATATGTATCATACGTTCATTAGTATACTATTATGGATGTATTGCAGCCTTCCACCACTGGAAGGGAAAGTCCTTAGTAATGTTTCCTGCTGTTCTTTAGCGACAGAAAATAGACGGGTTAACTGGTGGTAACACCAGAAATTATTACTGTCACTGTCCAACCTGAGCTATTCTGGGGCATGTATGATTTTTCTGAAATATTTCATATATGAGCACATCATAACATTTTGTTTAGAAACACACCCGATGATTGTACACTGACAAGAGAGGGCCACAAACAGGGCTGTTAGCGCAAGGGGAGTCTGAGTGGGAGTGGGGAAATGCACTTTGAAGTCAGTGCCTTTTTCAGTGCTGTTTGTGTAGTGCCAAAACTAAAGAAGAATCAGTGGCCAACGCTTCTCTGCATCATTTCTACCCTTTTCCCTTGTACTCGTGCATAAGTAAGGGATTTAGCAAGACGGTGAACATACCAGAAGGTATGGCGAGGAAAGAGAAAGGGTTTTGAAGGATGGATGGATGGATGGATGGATGGATGGATGGATGGATGGATGGATGGATGGATGGATGGATGGATGGATGGATGGATGGATGGATGGATGAATGGATGGATGGATGGATGGGAGAACAAGCACTGAACATGCAGGAAGGATTGAAGAGCTGCTGGTCAGCAGTGAGTAGTAAAGCTCACATGGCACCTTGCCTTTTCTGAAGCATGAGATCCAATACAGGGCATCACTGCAGTTTCAGGAGTCTTCTATTAGCATGCGGTACACACTAAAAAGCCTCTGGTTGCTGCAGCTCACTCGTGGGTCCAGACCCTCATAACCCCATCAAGCACAACTGTAAACAGTCATTTTTCTTGAGGAAAGAAAAAGAAAGTCTTATTTTTTGTGGTGAAGAGTTACCTGTTACAAGATCAGCTCTGTGTAACCAGTTTTCTTGACACTTGTTTCTCCCCAGTTCTGCAGGGCTCCTTTTAGCCTAGTCCTTGTGGAAGATCATTGAGCTCTCTGGACTATGAAGTGGGTTGCAAAGTGCATTGTAAACTGTTCTGGTTATCTTTAATTACTCAGACACCATATGTCAGATATGTATGAAGGTAGCGATCACATCGAATAGGATGTCTCTAAGTGATGTTTTATTGTTAACAAAAAAAAATATATATGGAAATTAGCTCAAATTGAAAATATATCTATACTATTAGTACATGGAGAAGAAATGGGGACAGACAGTTTATAACAAAACATCCTTGAAAATAAAAGTGTGATAAATATGTAAATGAGACCCATCAACATCAACAAAGATGCGGTATTTGCAGATGATAGGACAAACAGATAAAATTTGAAATAGCTCACAAATCCTAACCCATAAAACATTCATCAGAAATATTCATGATAATGTAGGGACAAAAAAAAATGTGTAATCAAATGATAGATTTGCATATAAAAACACAGCCTTTGTATGAAAGCCTTTTTACTCTTGCAAGATCATGCACAGAAAAGGAAGATTAAAGCAAACTGTAGTCTATTTAAGGAAAACAGCTATTAATAATGTGATACCTCCATATGGTAAAATGTGGATAACCTGACGTATTAAAATGAGATATTTCACTGTAGTATATGTATGTGATCACCTAGAACTAAATAGACTAAAAATTAAGACCGTGGCAATATTTCCTGAAAGTGTTACTGAAGGAAGATAGTATCTTATATAGCCCAGCGTATTTTACACATGATTTTATTATTACTTGATCATTTCTAACTGAGTTTGAGAATTGGGTAGGTTTTAAAGACCAGAGGTTGCAGGGAAATGATGGTATTTGGAACTGGGGACAAGCTTGTCATTGGGTACAAGCTGCTTAAGTACAAGTTAAACCAAAGGTGAGTTGTCCATGAGAATCTTAACTCTCTTGTATTTACATTCAAAGTGAATGAAGGCTTCTGAATACAGTGAACAAAAATTACTGGTTTTCAAAGAAAAATCATTCAATAATGTTTTTTCGGTGTTTCTGCTTTCCCTACTATGCATTTTGGTTTCTTCCTAAACAGCCAAACAGCTGAGAGCTTTGACCAGATGTATTTTGCCACAAAATGTCAAATACTTCCAGATACTTCCAGTCAGGCTCCAGTCACAGTACCCAGGAAAGATCTTGTTTGTTGTCTATTTGGACTGTCTAAGGACTTTGCAGGATGGACACTAATGATCATGACTCATAATGGAAAAAAGTAGTGTTACCTGGAAATGTGGAGCTCCAGTTTTACTTACCAAGACAAAATCTGGGGTTTCATATGATTTTTTTTTTTAATATAATTATGCAAAATTGGCAACTGGAGTACTTTTAATATTTTGAAGTTTTTTGAAAGGATATGAGCCCATTTGAACCATCTTTAGCCTGTCATTTTCTTCTCACCCATCTAAATTCCTTCAGTGGCTGAAAAACCATGAAACGTCCTTTCTGCAGACTGTTGTGTAGAGAAACAACTTTCTCCATGTCTGTTCTAGGAGAAAGTGCTTTTCTTCTTAGATAAAATATTTGAAGTTATGAAATAAACTGACAGGCTCTAATTAACTGAGATTCCTCTTCATGATAGTGCAACTTGAATTTCTTATAGATAACTACGTCAGAAACACACAGATCTGAGGAACAGCCTAACCACCTCGTTGGAAGCAGCTCTCCAACTCCTGCACAGCTCTGGCTTAATAATAATTTAACAAATAAGTATTCAGGGAAGCAGATTTGTTATTCTCACTACATGTTTAGTCTACTCTTAATACTTAGCCAACTGGAAAGTGGCAGCTCATCTGGACTCCTGCTTAACAAACCTGTTTACATGCCCAGAACTAATTAACCCTCCTGTTACTAAAGTGAAAACCAGCCCCATGCAGGCACATACCTGGCAAAATCAACGTCATCTTCAAGCTGCACTGCAAGTGCTTAATTCAGAGTAGACAGTCTGAAGAAACATTAAGTCTCCCATTTTCTCTTGCCAAGTTTCCTCTGGTTACTACAAGGTAGCAAAGTGGATTTGTGATTGTTGGTCTAACAAGACCTGATTCAGGCATCGTATTTATAGGCAGTTTGGTCTGATTGCCTTGCCTTATGCAAGCTAAAGAGGTTTCACACTTGTATCCTGAGCCACAATCCCCTTGAAAATTCATTATCAGTTATTTCTTCTTTTGAAAGGTTTAAGCTAAAACATAATGTTTTGTTTCATCATTAACACTCAACTTGGACCTGTGTGCAGCCTAAGGAAATTCTGCCACGTGGATGAAGTACTTCTTGAACTAGAAGCTGTCACAGAACAAAAAAACCCCATTATTGGCCCTGTTTTATATTTTTTAGTAATAGGACAAGGGCATTTCTTTAACAGATTTTGGTAAAGACATATTTCAAGAACATGAAGTATGTTATAGTTAACACAGCTTGATGAGCTAAATTCTTGATGAACTCTGAAAATCCTGTAAAGCTAAAACTTTTAAGGTTGAGGGAATCTGCCAGAGTTGACATTCCTGTATATTGAAATCTTCTCTCTATGGAAGATAGCAGGAATATATGCACCAGCTCTCTACAGCTTCCTCATGGATTTCTAGAGAACGTAGCTCTGAATCATGTCTTTATTTAAACACTCAGTGCATTCAAGTTTTTATGGTTTGGGTTGTTTTTTTTTTTTTTTGCCGAGACTGTTGATCCAGTGATGGTTCATATGAAGAAATGCTGCTGGTCTGTGACCTAGGTACATGAGCACCAGCTAATTTCATATACAACAACCAACCTGATGTATGATGCTAAAATCTCACCCATTTGCCTCTGTAGGCTAAAAGGGCAGGTCATGTTTTCCTTTGACTTAATTAGATTGCACTGAGTTACCTTCTGTTTTATCTAAACTGAGGTGAGCTACTTGAGAACAGTGGACACCACTCAGTAGAGTATTTTGAGGCATGTTCTAAAGGATATTGGTGGATCAAGGCATATCTCTCTTCCTATGAGTGGGGAAGGAGCAAAGTTCTTGGCTTGATTGTAAAAGGCTCATCAGGAGAACTTGGCAGAGTAGGAAGTCTTCACAAGGGTTAACAACCTGGCAAATCAGTGGATTCACCATCCAGACCTTCTTCAGCAGTAGCCATCCAGGCTGCCTGGGCTAACAAGTGGCTATCAAGGTGTCCATCATCCCACGTGTTCCTGAAATCAGCTTCATTCAGCCCCAGCATGTGGTTCTGCAACACTTGGCAGCATACAGCCCAAAAAGGTGGGAAGAAAAGGGGGAGGCAGAAATCACATGATCACTTAAGGATGAGCAATGTGTCTTCTGCTACCAACAAAGCTGGTCAGTATTTTTCAGCTTCTCCAATTTTTCTTGCACGGTGTATCATGTGCTGCTTCATTTGGTGTGTGAAAAGCTGTGATTAAATAAGATCATTAAAGCTATTCTGAGAAAATGGTTAGAATTCAGTGTAACCAAGTCATGTGGAAATTAGTTCTAGGCAGGAGTTCCTTTCTATCTTTTGTTGCATCATTTGGATAAATCCAATATTATTTTTTTTTTTCCCCAAGAATCAAAATATGGATTTTCTGGATCTTCTGTGATATATAAGTTAAATAGTTCATGTTTACAAAATATTTATTTACATCCCTAAAGAGAAAGGGGGATATGGTTCATTCTGTGTACCCAAATAAGTACTGAATCGGATAACAATCACACTTAGGTAATAAATACTCCAGGGTATGTTCTCAAGGTGCAACTCCATGGATATTAAATTCTAATTTACATTATAGGAAGTTATGTGTATCAATCTGCATCTTAAGGGCAGAGCATGAAAGTAAGTATGCTACTTAATGCATTTAAATTAGTCTAAATATGCGCTTTCTCTCAGGGAACAGAGGACTACAGTTCAAACACATTAAGGCAAGTAACTAGCATAAGCAAAGAAATTCAAAGTTCAGGCTGACATCCCAAAGAATAAATGGTTTAATGGGCCACTGTTACGGTCCGGGGCTCTTCCCTCTGTCTGCCTGGTCTAACCTCGTGCATGTCAGCAAGCACCAAAGGCTGCCCAGCCACGTGATTTTGAACTGGCTCTTTTCTATACTGGCGGAGTTTCTTGAACTTCAGGCATCTGGTTCAGCAGTAAAATCATGTCAGAAAGCTTACCCTCTGCTGTACGTGCTGTACGCGTTCCACAGCTCAGCAGCTGGTGAGCTAGGATGGCACCAGGGTGCCAGTCTTCATTTGCCCATCGCTACACTCTGCCCTTTGAAACGGATTCCCACAAATAGGATTTGGAAGGCAAACAGCTCTGCGAGCTTTTCCCAGGGGCCCTGGAAAAAGGCCACGGAGTAGCTGGGCAGAGCTGCGCCTTTGCCGCTGTCTCTTGGTATGGCCATGAGCAGCTTGGGGACGTTTTCATCTCAAAGGAGTGCCATTACTTGAGATCGCTCTCCTGCAGTCTTTGCAAATATCATCCCTTGGATAGCAAACTTAAGTGTTTCGTATGAATACATAGCAAGCTGGTGTGTTCTTTATTCAATTTATTTCCTGAAAGTAGCAGCTATGCCTTGTGTTCTAAACATAATAAGTAATGAACGAAGACTAAGGCGTTTTTATTATAATCTATGCGTGTTTTGCTGCATCATCGCCTGGCATTCTGCTTTTCCCTGCCACAGCTTATCTGTGGAAGACATCTTATACTTGTCCCTTGCACAATTACAGAAATTTGAAGTAGATATTTATTATCCATTGTCAGCAACTCACTGCTGATGTCAAAAAGCAGAGATTTTAACTACAGCTTGGTGATATTTCAGCAAATGCATAACCTGATGTCCATCTTTTGCTAGTGCTTGGGCAGAACAAAATCACAAATAAAGCAAAAACCCATAAAAGAAGAAGATAGGAAATGTAAAATCAGTTCATAGTGCCCATATCAACATTTGCTAATTTTTCTATTTAAAAAGTCCCTGAAAACCATGCTAATATTTGCATATTTTAATTGAAACTTGTTAGAGTACAAGAAAGGAAATATTCCATAATTCTTTCTGTGTAGTTTGGTATCTTGATACTTGCTTTCTTTGATAAAATGGATTTAAAAAGGCAAAAAAGAAAACACATTTTGTCATTACTTCCTTTTGTTGAGCAAGAATGATTTTTGTGGTAATGAACTGTTAGCAGAAGTTTATTTGTTGACTGCATTAGCATGAAGCCAACATTAGAGACTGAAGTTTTTAATGCAAGAATCACCTTGGACATTACTTCTGGTCCCTGCTTTGCAACTGTCAAGGCATGTAAAGCAAAAAAAAAAAAGTCTCCCTCGTAAAATTTTGGGAAAAAAATGTGTCTCGCCTACTGTTTTCTGGGCGTCTCCTACCACCACTGGAGCAAGAGTCTGGGCATGCAGCTGTTGTTCATGTGGAGATACTTGCTGTCCCTGAATCACTCAGTTATAGGAGGCAGCATCACTCTGGGTCCTTGCATCAGAGGCATGAAGCTGATTATTACAACTGATAAACGTAGCAAGGAGCCTCGGAATTGAGTCATCCCATGGTGCAGAATTCATACTATAATCTTTCTTCTTTCCTCCTGTGGGATATGCTTTATGCATACTGAAGAGACTGATGTGTTCGCTTACTGGTCAGCTTTCTGTGATGCATCTCAGGGGATTTTGGGTGTATATTTTGTTTCAAGAGGGGCCAGAACCAGTGTTCTAAAATGTAAGATAACTGCCAGCATAGCCAAAATATTTTACAAAGATGTGTCATTTCTTCAGTTTCCATCTCTTCCTTCCAAGACCTTCACTCCAATTTGAAGCAAAGAAAATTTTAAGTTGTGGTTTATGATGAGATTCTTGTACTTTCAGAGTAGAATCAGTGACCTTCTAAGTGAATTTCTAAATATAAATATACATATTTGCTAAGGAACAAAATAATTCTTATGCTGGCTGAGCAATATATTTATTAAAATTACGTAAGTATATCAGAAAATTAAATGAGAGCTCAGAGTTTCTGGTTGAAGGAGTCAAATTTCTTTGTTTCATGGTGCTAATCACATTTCACATTTACAAATGTAATTCATACTCGTACATGGTTAAAGATGGTGCTTGTCATGTGATGTTTCAGAATATTGTTCTGATTTAAATAATTACCATTTTTCTTATTAAAATAAGTATATTCAGTTCTAATATCCCTAAATAATTTGTAAAAAAGAAAATTATATTTTGTATACTTGATTATATACTTTTGAATATTATATATGTTTGAAGATTAAAACAAAATTAATACAAGTAAGCAGCATTAAATCATCACAACTTTTTTAAAGAGTTGTAAGAGGATTAATATAAAACGGTTCCTTTCTACAAAAAAGAAAATTTGCATTCTTGAGTGAAATCCAGTAACAAAGCAATTCTGAGGGGAACCACGTGCATTCGGAACCGCAGTGGTTGCACCACACTTGGTTGTTCAGCTCAAACACGTAGCACCTCCACCTCCTGCGCCTGACAGACAGGCTGGTGAGGGTCCATGGCTTGTGATACGCCCTGGTGCTGTGCTGGTGTGTCTGTGGGAATTTGGGTGATGGCATGTCCCGAGAGACATCATAGTGCTATCTCCTTTCAGATATATTCAGCTTCTGGGTTCGCTTTAAAAAGTGTTGCTATGAAAAACAAAGAATGAATTAGAAATGAAAGGTCTTTTTTTCAGGAGAAAACAGGGGTTTATAGGAATTTTTTTTTCTTTTAATCTTGTGTGTGTATCTAAATGTACCAGTGAGGGAGTGCAGAAGGTATGACCTACTTGAAATTGTGCCTGATTTCCTATAAATGGGATTTTCTTCAATATTTATTGTAGCCGCTACTAAATATTGTTTGTTAGAAGGAGAAAGGGTGGCACCAGATAGGAAATTGTAATTCAATTTCAGGAGGATTTCTGAACACTTTCCCATGTTAATTTTATCTAGCTTTTCTGTTTATTTTAGAAATAATGTTAGTGGAATTGGCATGTTGCAATGAAGGATTGTTTCCTGTCGCTATACAAATGCTGGTACAAACCTCAGCGTTTATGGAAAACAAATGTTGAGATGAAGTCAAGACATTTATTTTCTAAGCAGGAGATGTTGATTCTCTGACAACATTATACTGCATGGCCTTTATTTCTATGATGCCACATGATTGATGTGGATTTAATCATTAGTTTGATGGCTGCTTTGCTCAGTGGAGAGACAGCTGAGCATTTTATTGTTATTAGTGAGCTGCATTTTGATTTTTCTGTCAAAGACGTTTCTGGCCCCAGTTCATCCCAGGTGTAAAACCAGAGATACACTGTACCCATTGGGTTTTTTGGGGTTTTTTTTTTCTGACCAAGCCAAGAACAATTTACTTGTAAAATACAGTGAATATTTGTTTTGATTTGTCAAGCAGGAACATGTTCTTGATGAGGAATTCCAGATATGTACTTGATTGTTTAAAAATAAGTACAAGTGGAGTACTTTTTGTAAGTAAACTGCTTACTGCATGGTAGAACAGATATGTGTATATATACTTGCATACATGCATATGTGTATGTATACAGATAGAGTAGTCTGGAAAAGATTTAAGTTGCTAGAATTTAGAATGGAAGACAGATAGGAACCCATAAAATATTTTGAATGCTTGGGGAGCCAACACCACAGATGGAAATTCCAAATGATTGTGAGAGAAATGCAGACTGCTAAAAAACTGTTGGTGTCTGTGCATTTTCCAATGCAGTCAGCAGAGGATTAGGAGCTGGGAACAGGGACAGGCTGGTGGCTTTCCTGGTTCAGGACCTGGTCCCCTGAGAGCTGCTGATGCCAAATGCTGAACGAGAACATTTAAGAGAAAGTTTCTGGAACAAAAATTGAATAGTTCATCCATATGGAGAATTTACCTTGTCAATCTCACAGGGTGCTCTCCTCTGGGGAGAAGAAATGCACCCAGTAAATAATGAGCTGTTCAATGCAAACTCTTGGCATGGTGTCTCTGTGTTGCTGTTGTGCTGTGAAGTTCCTCCACTAAAACAAGGAATAGTGCAGAATTTCACTTGGGGGCTGAATTAAACTAGTCTTTGTTATTTGGAAGCATCAATTCCATCTGTCTTACTTGTCTGCTCAAGAGCACAAAGATTTACATCTTCATCTGGAAATGTTTATCCTTTCTAGTGTAATTATGAAGGGAAGGTGCTTATTAGACATGTCTAATCCTTTTGTCAATCTTTTACTTTGAATGAGATATTATGATGATATGTTTCTCAACTTTGTTTTCCATATTTTTAAGACTTCTTGTGCTGGATTTTTAAGATTTTGGCTTTTCCCATCTGTGCTGTGAGAAGGGGTGAACACAATACTGTGGAAAGGATTTGCTTATTTATTACTTCTGTTTGCAATTAGATCATGCTCTTTAGAAAAAGTGGCAGTGACAGAGCTCCCTGAAGGAAGGCGGATTGAGTATTCCCTTTGAGGGCTAATGGGCATGTCCAGAGGGAGCAGCTTTGAGGTATGACAAGTGGCAGGAGGATTGCAGGCCAGAGATGGTTATGTGCCACTCCAAGACTGTGTTGGAAAGCAGGGAGAAGCACCAGAGGTGATGAATGGGGTTTTGCAGGAACAGAGCTTACTGCCACTTGGAATAAGTCACTGAGCAGCTCCAAACCTTCTCCAAAGGCAGTGGATATCAGGGGAGAGGAGATATACACTGTTCTCCATTCTCTTCCATCTAGCTAATTTCCTTTCTGGGTTTTTTTTTTCTGCTTTAATGATCCTTGTTTATATTCTAATTAAAAATGCCTTTTTTGAGCTTAAAATCATTTTGTTCTTCTTTGGGGCATTCTCTCAGAGGAAAGTCAAGACACATTACCTCAGAGCTTGTGGCTTGAAATGCCATCGTATGGCAGTACCCAGACCGTCTTGTCATTACGTGTTCACTGCGTGCCACACCTTGCCTCCCCCGTTCCCCAAGCCCAACCCTCTGTTTGGGCACCCAGCGCTGGAAGCCGGGATGAGCTGAGGCTGAAGGCACAGCCGCAACAGAGAGGTAATCTCCGGCAGGGAGGAGAGGAGAGAGCCGAACGGCGGCACGTTTTTACAGAGGCAAGTAAATAGATCACAGTTCATCTGCGACAGCCGCACGCCTAGGCGTAATTGACAACACGCACTGTTTATTTAAAAATAAGCTTGTTTTTGCCTGCGTTTCTTGGTAGCAGACTTAAACATGCTAACAAGTAAAGTGGCTTTTCATGAGCCTTCATCTGTCAGTACCGAGGAGCCTGTTTTGTATTCTTGGGACCCAGGGTACCTCTGAATAGCACATTATGTTTTCATCCTACTGTGCTGCCAGGCAGTGTGCTTTCAGGGGAAGAGATAGCATGTTAACGACTGAAACAGGCTGTAAAAATGAGGGGAAAATTGTGTCAGCGATGGGCAATCACTCAGGTCACGAGAGGAAGGACTTCCTAGTGGAATCTCAGCTAAGCACGGCACAGGCTTAAATCCCAGGGTGTGTCTTCCTGTGGACTGGCCAGTCTCACCTTATTCCAGGTTTCAGGGATCCTTCCCATTCAGGGAAACTGATTCCAGACGTAGCTACATTGATAAAAATTTATGACATATTTATTTTTGATTTTGATGGTGTGCAGTCAACATCAGCCCCAGCAATGTGAGAGTAAGGTGTCTTTCAAACTGCAAATCTAAGAATGCTTCTATTCTCCTTATTTTGGGAATTTGCTGGCAGGTTAAAAGCTTTCTGCATCCGAGTGAGTGGCAAAGCTCTCATTTGCCATGGCTCCTTTTGTTCGTATGAGAGCGAGTAAGAGCAGAACAGCGACCATCCTTTGGGGAAGATTGCCCAGGAGCCCACTCCTCCTCTCCTTCCTGTCACCGACTCTCAGTAGCCTGTTCAAAAGATCTATAGAGCTTACTCCAGCGCTGACCTTGTCTAATCGTATTGATTGTTAGTAACTGAAGGCTAATTAGGAAGCAAGTTGCTATGGTAATTCTTGAGTCATACACATAAAGGAGAAAATACTGCTAAAACCAATAGTGCATGGCGACTGTTAGCATAGTTAAACAAATTAAAAAATATAATTCATTCAGATTTATTCTGGAATTCAAGTGGAGATACAATATGAAACAAGGAAGTTTTTCCCTTGCTGCCACATTTTCCTCTTTCACAGTCATTTTGTTCTTTTATTTGTCTGTTGAGTGAGTTATGCATAATTTTAGGACTAAATGACAAAGTAGACTTTGGGTTGTTTTCCACCCCCAACCCCGCAGCCCACAGAAAATATGTCACAACAAGCTTCATGTGGCAGGAGAATGACTCAGGCGGAGGGTAATAGGACTTGGAACCCCCCAAATTTCTAGGTCACTTGTTCATATCCAGCCCGTGTGTATGTGATGAGTGGTTTATTTTCACACGGATAGGCTGATGGCTTTGCATACCAAGAGATGGTGATCTCAGCCTGTGCCCTCAGGAGATGGTGATTCATTGCAAGCTAGAGCTGCTGCAGCTGGCTTTCAGCAGCAGCCTCTTTTGGCCAGACTTTGAAATGGCTCTGCAGCAGAGCCGAAGTCTCAGTGGGTGACCATGCTCCGTTGTGGGGCACTGTGGGAAGGTTGGATAGCTTTGGCTGTGCTGTGCCTCATCTGCGGATAAATGGAAGATACTGCCAGTCGCATCTAATAGAGTCTTTTCACCTTTTTTGTTACTAAATGTGATCTAAAGGAAAGTCAAGGGCATTCTTCCCAGTTTAACGGAGGTCTTCCTTCTCCTTCTTTGGCACCTTACTAACTAGTCATGTCACGCACAAATCTTAGCACTCCTAACGAGTCTCCATCTGCACGTCTTTAAGGAGGAGGAGGATATAAGAGCATGCATCCTGTTGCTGCCCTTCCGGACAGTTTGAATAATGAGGCAAAATGTATCTAGGAGAGTCTGGATGGGAGATAGGAGTGTACTGAGTTCAGGTCATATCCCAGTGAACATGAGTTTCTCTGCCCCTCTCAGTCTTCACTGGATGAATGTCCTTAAGTTGACTTTGGCAGCACATAAAGAACAAAGTGAGCAGAAATGCAGCCACTCTGCAGCATGAATCTCTTTTAGCAGGTCTCATAAATAAATACAGCATTCTCCCTATGGCAGCTTGAGACTTGTATGCTTGCAGAGTTGCATCATTTAACCAAAAATAAGATACAAATTGATTACTAAGAAGTGCGTGCAAAAAGAAAAAAAAAAAAAAAAAGCACTAACAAAAAACCTGGAAGAAATGTGATAAAATTGATCAGGATCAACTAAAACAGAATAAAATTACTCTAGCACTGAACTGGGACATCTGGTCTGGGGCTTTGTGTGGTCCTCAAGACAAATAGTTGACATTGTAAAGACAATTCCTGAGCCTGCCATTTTGAAGCACTCACTTCATGTTACCAGTGATTTATCCCCCAAGGAAAACACAAATGCAAAGCCCTTGTACCCGTCTGCTGCCTCCTCCCCAGGCTCCCACATGGGCATAAGGCACAAGAGATTCACCTGGGGAACCTCTTAACCAGAGTCATCCTGCAGAGCCACCTTCAAACTAACAGAAGGAATATAATGAAGCTGTATCACCTTTGTGTAGAACGGCAAGGTGTGTTGCTGGTAGTGCTGGTTGCTTTCCATTTGCTGTACCTTTCTGCATGTGAGAAAAATACACTCCTGTCCAGGGATCCAGGCCTAATCCTTAGGGATTTTGGTAACCTCAAGCAGAACATCTTTCAGAGGCAGCTCTAATCATGTTCTGTAATACGTGTCATATTTATATCTTCATTTTCCCGTTGAAATACTTCAGAAGTACAGAGTTTGTTTTCATTCTGATGGAAGAAAAAATATAGCATTTGCCTTTTAGTTTTTAATGCAGTATTTAACATACACAAAACATTCCTTTAAATCTGAAAACTAAATTGCTCTCACAGGATTGCCTTCAAGTGTGTGCACTTCTCTGTTCTTTTTTCTATTGAGTTGTGTGCTTTCTAGAGACAATACTTACTTAAAATTACAGGAAAATATGCACTCCTCTAAAATGTACAATGTTAATGTAAATACAGATGCAGTATAATAAAACCAACGGATTTCCAAGCCTTCTGCTGCAGTCTGAAATCTCCTTCAGTCTCAACTAAAACAATGGTAGTAATCATAAATGATGGATTTAATTTTCTTTTTTTTTAAGTGTATTTCAAAGGCATGACTTTTCCAAATGGTAATTTTTGTGGTTTCGGGATTCCTTCAGGATTTTTTTTTCCTCATCAGTAGTATTTTTTCAAAGTGTTTTACTGGAAACAAAAAAGGTTTTGCCAGGCTTGTGTGCTGTGACGACACTGCATGTTCCAGTTTGTTTACATCAATACAGAAAGCCAGACAGAAAAATATCATACGTATATGCAGTGCAGTACAGCAATGGCATAGACACAGCAACTTTTAAGGAGAGCATAATTTTTTTTATTCAAGCCACAGTTCTTGCTCAGCCTCCTCCCTTAAGTGCTGTGACTGGGAAGGAAGATTCCTCTTACTTTTCCCTTGATAAAGAAGGAAGAATGACTTCAGACAAGGTTTTTTGCATCCTCTCTAGCTCCAACTTCTTCCTACGTCCCCAGTTAGATATGACCCAGGATAGTGTGGAGGAGATGGGCTCCTAGGGAAATCAAAGTGCTCTTACACAGGAGAAACAGGTTGTTCACAAGTGGCCAGGAATTGCTTTTGGGTTCTCAAGGAGTTTGCCTCATTCCTAGGGAGACTCCTCCGGGGGAATCAGTACAGATGGATCCCCATCAACGGGCAGAGTCCAGTCTGAGGACTTTCTTACTAAAGCCCTGCAACAGCAGATGATAACAGGAAGTCTTTGTTTGTCTTGTATTCTACATGCCTGAGCTGCACAGCATAGCTCTGGCAGAAACCCTTCATGAACTACCTTGTAAATGAGGTTAGATATGCCGAAAGGCTGCTACACACTGATATTATACAGTAAGCATCATTGTGTGGCCATGGGTCTATTATTTTCACTGTTTTAGTGAGGTTATTGTGTGTATACACAAATATAGAATCATATTACTAGATTAGATCTTGGCCCAAGTTTTATGGCGTGTTCCCTTCCCCCTGTTAAGACTTATTTATGTGTGTGCAGTCTTGTAGTATTTGGAGGTGAAGAAAGTTACTTGTGTCAGGGAAACTCAGGTGGAAGCATATGATTTTCCAGGGTTTCATAGTGGAGTTCTGTTCAGTTATTTGTCAAATAAGACTGTAGATGTATTGAATCAGGCTCCTCTTTACTGCCATTAGTCGCTTAACAAAAGGGTTAGAGTTTGTATGTAACCTTATCTCTGCATCCTCCCATACGGAACCTGCAGATTTGGGCTTAACTTTTTCTGCTTATGTTAGCACAGCATCACAATCAGATAAATCACCCTCGTGGCACACTTGTTTTGTAAAGCATAGATTCTTGCTGGTGCTTGTGGGTTTTTTTTTTTTCTGGCAGTCTGCTACAAGGCAGAAGTTTGAGCTTAACTTTGGAAGCATAAAAGAAGATCACTTTCCCAGGTAGGTTATATCTGAGGGCCCCAATCATGCAAATATTTATGCAGTAGGGTCTTGACTGAGCTCGGAGCCAAAGCTCAGGGATAAGAGTTTGTAGGGTCAAGGCCTCAGTTACACAAAAACCATGAGAACAGTAAGTAGTTGTTACGGAAGGGAAGAATGAATGCAAATAACAAAGAAGACAGAAGGAAATCTCTGTGCTAGAGAAAGACTTTTCACAGGGAGACTACCATAGAATAAGAAACTCCTAAATCCCTTCAGGAGGACATTTGAAGGATGTAGTGGATGGTGTTAGCAGCTGGAAGTTAATGTCTGTATTCGTAATTGTGTTTAACATTAGGCAATGCTTATATTTTTCTCGTAATGGGTCAAATCATGGAGATTTATTTCACTGAAGTGGGTGTAACATACAGCATGATTTGCTCTGGTGAATACACAGAATCCTCTCATAAGCCTGGGAACATTTTTAATGTCAGAACTGATGAGTAAGAGGGCATTTTTTCACATTTTTCTCTTAGCTAGAAAGTGTAATTTTGCGTATCTGAGGCACTTGCTGTTCTGGATCTTCCCATTTGCGTAGTGCATTGGAGTTAGCAATGAACAGTTCTCCAGAGGTATCTCTTGTGCATGTGCACTTCCTTAAAGCATTTCAAATCGCTCTGTTGAATTGTCTGGAGCATGTGCTTCAAGATGGTGTGTTATGAAAGGTTATCGCTGGACTTTGGCTCGTGGAAGTCACATGCTTGGAAGGCAGTCCAAGACACTCTACTGATTTCCTCCAGAAGTTGGTTTGTATGCTGTTTTGCCCCAGGAAGGGTATTCAAGTCAGGCAGGAGTTGTTTTTCTCTGGAGCAAGGGTTCCCATTTCCCCATTCAGCTGCTCTTCTGAGTGATTATCCCAAATATAATACTCTCATCCGCCCAGGTCATCTTAATACAACTATTCATCATTAGCTGGCTATCAAAGCCAAGAGAGAAGCAATAAAAGTGGCAATAAATGCTGCTAGCCCATTTCCATGGAAGGAGTTACAAAGTGGGCATGAAGCTTGTGTCAGCATCTCTGAATGAGGAAGTCCCTTCCTCAACGGAACTTCCTGAACTGAATCTTTGTCTGCTTCCATGATCTCAAGATCCTCTGGAGCCTATTGTGTCTGAGAAAGAAGTGCCATTGCTAGCGTGGGTGTCTTTATTTCAGAGATATTTTTCAGCCTTGCCTACAGACTTTCATAGTCAAAGGTAAAATGTAGTGATGCCTGAATGCAGCAGGCAGCAGGTACTCTGCGCCAGTGGCTAGTTGGCGCCGAATTACAACCCCCATCTCTCTGGGCTATGGGGAGCCAGCATTTCTATGGATAGCTGACATTTCCTTCAAAGACCCAGTCCTTGATGATCGACTCTGCAAAGCTTCACACATTTTCAGCTTTGCTGGCAATAAACTGAAACTAGTAGAATACATCCCCTTAGCACTAGAGTATGAGGAGATATCTATCACCCCAAACTCAACTGATTATAAAATCAATTCTTATAATGATGTGGCTTCTGCTGTCGGATCCGGTCGTTATCAGTTCCAATTCTGCAGACTAATAGCGGACTTTTTTAGATTAGAGAGACCAATTTAAAACTGTTACATGGACAATTAATTTGATGCAACCAAACTCTCAGCAGTCTTTCATCTGGATTGCTGGCATGGTGCTAAAACACCAATAGAAATAAAATCCCCTTTGTTACCATCTGCTGTGTGGAAATTTGCATTATATTCTTCCCATGCCTGCACTGATTTATTTGAGAATATGGTGGCATGCCCTTTGGAGAAGGCAGGAAGACACAGTATTGCTGCCTCCTGATAATCTCCTTCAGAGACTTATGTACACAGAATTTTGCTCTAAGTGTGAAATCACTATTAATACTCAGTTAAAAGGGTATCCCACTTATTTAGTCAGGTCAGTATAACGTGTGTGTATATCTTCAGCAAAGCAAAGAGATGATGACAAGAGTCAGTGCTTGAATTCATTTTTGAAATGTCAATAACTGCTAAGATATATTAGCCTGTAACTCCCTGGTGTTCAATAAATCATGGTAGGGAGACAAGTTTTTCATGTTCACACGGAAAGTGGCAGGAGAAAGTGTCAACTATCTATTTTTAAAAGGTCAAAAGTCTCTAATACTTTTAAGAAAAATAGCTTTTCTTTTGTAACCTGCTTAAATCAATGTAGTAGCATTTTTCTGTCACTTTAGAGGGAAGTTTTCAAAAGGAAATTTCAGACTGGCTTGTTTCTGATCAGACTAAAAGAAATAAGAGCTTTTCCATCTATGACAGGGAAACATAGGTAGCCAGGTGTTTAATTTTTCAGTTCAGACACATTGCAGGCTGTTCCCAGGGGTGCTCACCCAGTGAATGCTGGGCAGGATTGCCTGTGTGACACCACATTACTGCTAATTCCTTCTTAAGCCTGACATAATTTGTATCATCAGTCAAACCACCTAGTACAAATGACCTGACTAATTGCTCTAAAGAGTATATTTAAAGAAAGGGAGGGGGGAAAATGGCTTTTTTTCCTCTACCTTTTTCCTTTAAATCAATGCAAAACTATTGATTTTTTTGCAGTGCAGAGAGCCCAGGGAGGCCTCCTGCTCTGGGAATCAGTACCTGATAGTATCACTGCTAATTGCAGGTACCTGCAGAGTGAAATAATTGTTCACAGGAATCCACAGTATGTTTATGCCACCAAAAACAAATAAAATAACCCCAAAAAAACACCACCTCAAAGGCTGAGAATAAAAGACCAAAAGGCCCAATTATGATGCATCGCAGGAAATATAAGGTGAACACATCAAGTGTATAACCCATGTGTGTACCTGCTCTGGAAAGGAATTATAGGAAAGCTGCAGGAGTTTGCAGGGAGTGGGTCACACCCAGCACTACAGAGGGGGGTCAGTGTGGCTGGAGAGGGGGGAAATCCCCCCTTCAGGCCATGTGTCAGGGATGTGGGCAAGGTGCATACACCAAACACGTGCCTGAGAAACCTCGACACACAGGGCAGCCCCCTTTGCCAGTCTGCCACTGGAAAATGAAATGCAGAAATCCATAAATCCCACATTCATGCTGGTGGTCTGTATGGGGTTTGTGTAGCAGGGGTTTGGTAGTGGGTTGGCTACTGGGAGGAGCTGCTGTAAGCGTCCCTTATGTCCAGCACAGCCAATGCCAGCCGGCTCCAAGATGGACCTGCTGCTGGCCAAGGCCAAGCCCACCAGCAACCATCATAAAGCCTCTGTGATAATGTGTTTAAGAAGGGGGAAAAAAAACGGGAAACCGCTGCAGAGAGAGGATTGGGAATATGTGAGTGCAACAACTCTGCAGACACCCAGATCAGTGGAGAAGGATGGGAAGGAGGTGTTCCAGGTGCTGGAGCAGAGATTCCCAGGCAGCCCGTGGTGCAGACCATGGTGAGAGGGCAGGCTGTGCCCCTGCAGCCATGGACGGTCACGGGGGAGCAGAGACCCACCTGCAGCCCAGGGAGGAACCCACGCCGGAGCAGGGCCATGCCCAAAGGAGGCTGTGAGAACATGGGAAGCCCACACTGGAGCAGGATCCTGGCAGGACCTGTGCCCCCTGGAGAGAGAAGCCCAGGCTGGAGCAGGTTTTTCTGGCAGGACTTGTGACCCAGATTCAACCCATCACATCATCATACAACCAAACTTATCAGTTGGGCACAAGTTACTCTAAGTCCTTCCTGCTGCTGGCATTGCAAAGTTTTTGTGCTCAAGAGCTTACATTCCTGGGCACTGAGTAAGGGACTGATGCTGCGATCTGCCTCTAAGGTGGCCTTCCTATGTCTATATATATATATACACACGCACATTTGCGTTAAGTAGCCACATTTCTTAACAGTGGAAAAATGACTCTATCCCTGTCTGTGTCCCCCTCTCTGATCCTGAAAGGAATTCTTATCATAAAAGACACATAAATGTCCAGTCTTTTATTTTTTCATTATTTTGAAATGTGAGACCACTTGGCTGCAAGACCATTAGTTTGTGAGTTTAATAGTCTTGCTTTTCCTGTAAGACTTTGATTAGTCTAAGAGACTTTTTCTTTAGAGGACTACAAAGAAACTGCCATGAACTATAAAATCCTTGCTAATAGAATTGTTTAAAAGGCCATTTCGATGTATTTCAGTTTTTATGGGTCACTCTTTGAGTGCAGCTGTTTTGAAGAGGAATGCTTCCTATGCTCCATGCTGGGCTCTGTCACAGATGTCATGAACACGTACCCCCAACCCTGCCTAAGGGCAGCTTTGCAGACAGGTTAAACTGAGCTAAGACTGTATTGCCAATGGGCAGCACCTTCCTGCTCCTCTTCCTTTTCCAGCCCTCTCCCTCCTGTCACTGGTTCTGGCTATTACACATTGAAATGTTACGCTGCACTCCATTGCTTTTCATTAGGTGATAATGATGAAGGCTTGTTATGCTAGTGGAAAATTAGAGGAAATTCCATAATCATATGATGTTGTCACACCTTAAAGTCTCAGCTATTTTTGAAGAAAACCAAAAATTACTACCCTTTCTGCCGTTGTAAACCATTATTGAATTCTCTTTCCTCTCTTAAGCTGTGTTTGAGTAAACAATTTATGCTTTTGAGGATCACTGCTCATTTCAATAGGTCTGTGCATGCAGTAAAAACTAAGCTTACACAGACACCTAAGCACTTCACAACCACTGGGGTTTTGGGATTTTGGAGTTTTAGGTTTTCTTAAGAAATTCCCCCTGATTATATTGCATACTTTCTATTCAAAGGCTTTCATGCATCAGAAATGATGCTCAAATTGCTGTCTGGATTTGCTGTGATAGAGCTAATAGCATCATTCATTACAAACAAACAACGTAATAACAGTCCCATCTTCTCCTGTGATGACATATAATAAGATATGCATTATGAGCAATCATCTGTTTGTGTGTATTTATACTGTAAGACAAATCACTTGCACAAATACTACAGCAATCCCCTTTTTTTGTAATTGCTGCTACAGGTATTATTTGCTTTCGTCTAGAGAGGATCTGAGTCTGCTGAATCAGTTATTTGATATGACCAACAGTGCTTTGTACTTTTAATGCCAGAGATACCTTTGCCCAAGATAGTATTCTCTGGCTTTTCCATGAGCAGAATGTCCATATTTTGACAGGTACATGTAGATTGTTCTCGCAAATTATGCAACTAAAACCAGACTAGTGCTGCCTGTTGTTCACCACATGTGATCTCTTAAACAGACTGTTTTATTTTTTAGTTTATCCTTCTTACCTGAATGACAGCCTGTAACAGGTATATGTACACCCAAAGGACCAGAATAGCAGCGGCCTGTGTCAGAAAACAGCACTTCAGTGTTGTAAACTGGGATTCATCTGCAAAGAACGATGATGAGTAAGGTCATCAGCAACAGGATTTCCTGGAGAAAGCGTAGCAGAAGATGCACAATTCATTGCCAGGGACAGAGGGTTTTGTCCTTTTCCCTCACCCTCCACAATCCCCTGAACACAGAGGATGAAGCCTATCACCATATGGGTTACTGCCTTCTGCCGTTGAAAAGTTTCCCTTTTGTTCCCTTTATTTGTCTTGAGAGGCTCATAACCACAACGGCTGCAGTAGTTGTTTGCCTGAGCTGGAAGACAGCAAAAATCATTTTCAATGGACATCTTTTCATTGCCTGTTAAAAAAAAAATACTGTCATTTTTGTACCTGTGAATGGGAGTATTAGAATGAAAACTAAGTCATTCCCCAAATATTTGAAACAACCCCTCATATGAGTGCTATTTAATTAGTTTTAAAACTTAATATTGTGAAAACTCTTTAGAGACTCCTATCTTCTTCCTACATCTCTTTCATTCCTTCCTTAACCATGCATTCTCCGAGCCTTCCAAAGTGTCATGGCCTGCTTGTGCACTACTTGCATCAGATTTGTATCTTCCATTTCTCAAACCGAAACAAAGCCCACTCTCCTGATGCAGAAACATTCAGTTTTAAGCGTTCCATTAAAAGAGGTGTAGCATCCAAGTTGTTCCAAAGTTAGATAGCAGATTGGATCATAAAAAAATTATTACCCTTGACAGCCCTATCTGTCAGGAGAGGTCACTACTGTATTGTGGTTTCTTAATAAACTTTTTCTGCCTGTATAAGGCCAACAAATCTGCAACATTTTTCCCTGAGCTGTACAGTAGCATGAAATCTCTTCTGGCAAAATGTATTTGTTGGCATTAAATGTTCTGCTTTTTCTGTGCATTTTTTTTCCTAGACAACTGATTTTTAGATTGTGGGGAATGGCAAAAAATAGCTAGGCACCCAAAAAGAGCACAAGCAAAACCAAATCGAACCTTAAAAGTTTGAGACACCTCACAGGTTGTTCAATCTCTTGGTCTGTAGTTAAGCAAGTACATATAAACACAGCATAAGGAGTGGTTGCTTCTACCATGTATTTTATAATGCATTATTTTTAAAGAAAGCAGGAAAATAATAAAAGGTCTTTGGAACAGACCTTTCCAACACAGCATCCCTTGCAACAGCCGTGTACCTTTCATGCCGTGAAGGAATCCTTCTCTCAGTCAAAGCATTTTGTTGCTGCTGAAACCTAAATAAGAGAGAGGAACATGTTCACATGAGAGCAGGTGGTTCAGCACTCTAACAAATCCAGTTTTCATTGCACCCTACTGAGCACCTATTGTCAGCCCTCATGTATTTTTATTTTCTTGTTCTCCAGTCAGTTTAGAGCTCCCAGAGCAAAGGAGAGCTGGATTTCTTCCATAAAATTTTGAGGAAAGAGGACAGAGAGTTTGTTATTAACCTAAAAAATACCAAACCACTGAGAAATTTTTAAAGCAGAAAAGGTCAGATGAATAACTTACCTCCTTTTGCAAGGGTTTTGTTTGTCTTATATGAGAAGGTAATTTGTCAGGTACAGTTCAGTTGTTAGTCCGAAGGAAGGGGAATACTTTTTATATTACTTGTAATCATTTTTGTGATTTTTTTTTTTTTTTGGACTGTGCACCTATTGTGGTAGTCTATTGTTTTACCTCAGGCCTGTTCAAATCTTTTTCAATTAACACAATTTCAAAAGATCAATGAAAACAATGAAAAGAGGAACAAGGGCCGGCCAGTATACAATCTGACTCAAGGTTTCATTCCGAAGATGTATCCAGTTACCTTGTTATTAAAATTCAATAGACTATCACGCTATCACTGAATTACATCTGTCTTGCAAATTTTACTTCCTGCAGCTGACCTCAGCCTGGGAAATAGTGTTTTTGCACTATTTCTAAAAATGGCAGTGGGGAATATTTTGGCTTTACCTGGACTTTCCTGGTCACTGTCAGCATAAGGGATGCAGTTGAGGCAGATTACACTGCAGTAATTCCTGCTTAATTCACCAGGATAACTCATGAGCTCTAAATTACACTAACACCTGAGCCATCTCTTTGCCATCCCACAGATTAAAGAAGCAAAGAAATACATACTCAGGGCCAGCAAGAGATGTATTCTGATATTTGATAACAGAGAACTGAATATATATATTCTGCAGTTCTGTGGCTGTATGTGGGCATTAAGTGTATACAAATGAGATAAAATCAGGTTTTCTCCAAGGTATGGAAAACCTTGGCATCTGTGTTCTCCAGCTCCTCTTAATAAGGATGTGTCTGCTGGTGGCTTAATTTTAATCTCTTGTTTACGTTGGGTCAAGACTTCAGCGTGTCCTACTGCTGAAGTTGTGTCATATTTCTTAGGAACATTTTCACTATCTTTATTTCAGTCACTTTTTATCCCCTTTTTTCTTCACCAAGTTGAAAGATTTCATTAAATCTCTATCCGTAATTAACAATGTCAGAGATCCAGTAGCTCGTGATGGATAGGCTCTGACTTCTAACACAGAGGGAATGGTGACAGCAGGAGGTGCAAAGATGCTGTTACAGATGCAAGCTTCACCCTCAAAAGATGTCTGTTCTTGACTGTTGATGTTTGCAGCTGCTCAGTGTTTCTGGGGTCTGTTTTCTTATCTGATATCTACCTTGGTTTTAAAATTTATCACTGATCTAGGAAGAAGTTCCTTGTGAATTTTTCGCTTGTCCATTCTTTGCTTTACCACGGCTTGAAATATCCTGACCTTTAAATTATTTTTCAGAGAGATCTCGCAGAATGATGTTTTGGAGGTCATAGAGGCAAATGTGTTTTCCAGCCTTCCCAAACTACATGAAATGTAAGTAATGAGCAACCTAAATTCAAAGGAGACGGTTATAAAGATTCATTATAAACAAGTCTCAAAGTTTTTGCAGCTTGGTTCAGTTAAGGTCTGAAGAATTCATAGTGATACAGGAACATTTTAAATATCCCTTTGTCTCTTCCATCTTCTTATCTAACTGTCCCTTTCTTTCTCTGGCTACTATGAAACTTAGCCTCAAACCACTGCCAATATCAAAAGGTGGTGGGGTCTGATGGTCTGTGGTAAGCTGCTCTTTGAAATCATGCAGATCTCTGCTGTTGAGACAAAAATCTCAACATCTAGTACCACTACATCATGGGGTTACCACAAATGTCTTACATTCAATATATTGGTACATTTCCTGATGTTTCACTTTCTCTTTGCAGAAGAATTGAGAAGGCCAACAACCTCGTGTACATTGACCAAGATGCCTTCCAACACCTTCCGAGCCTCAGATACTTGTAAGATCTTTTTGCTTTTTGAAAGTACTATAGTCATTTTGAATGATTCAGATGTGTTTCGGTCCAACCCTTGCTGAGCACTTTTGGTATTAAGAGAGGATAGTGCCCCTTCCTACTATGCAGTTACACATTGTCAATCCTCGTTTTCACCACCAGGGCTGCACATGGTCCTAAGAAAACTGTAGATAATAGCCTCCATGGAGTAGTCCCACAAACAAGATCCTTGTGTCTTTCTAAGCAGCAGGCTGAAACTGAGTGATGACAATACAAAATGGGCCTTTTTTATGACCATACAAACAGGTTTAGGTTGAAATGCCTCTTGAGAACTTTAGGGCCAAAATCTCTCTTACCTGTCTGTCCTATGGCTCTGCCTTCTCTTATATTTCACACACGTGATCTTAGGCATTCAAATTCTCTTCTCTTTAGCAGTGGCAGTGCTATAGCAATGGTTTTCATTAACACTTGATGTGAGATGATTAAAACCCTAAAATACAAATGCATCAATGTATGGTATAACTTGATTTCATTAGCCATCCTCATCAATAATGCTGTTTGCTCAACTATGGTTGCCACATCTGCTCCCATAGTGTTGCCATCAAAATTCAGTGATAATTGCATCCATCCTTAAAATAAACTGTTAGCCAAAAATATTTCCACATCTTTTAGTACACGATCTTAACATGACTAATAATCTCTCCTCTGCATTAAAACCCCAGTGAAGTCAAGCGGACTCCTTTTAATAGCAATTGTTTTTAACGGCCATAGCTTAAATAAGCCCCTATGGTTGTCTTTGCTGAACAATGGCATATACACCCAGCAGGTTATTAACTTTTGTATGTCTATCAACCTGAGCACATATACCCAGTCTTCATTTCCTGACTTGTACAAGAAGCCTTGCTCACACAAGAAGCCTTGTTTTCCTTACTTGTACAAGAAGCCTGACTGCAGTTTCTACATTTGAGTACATAAGAGTAAGTGCTTAATTGTCTGATTCAGTATTTTTTAAAGATGGGATGAAATAGGTCAGTGGTCTAATAAGCCTAGCTTCCAGTAAGCTAATGAGTGTTTAAAGTCTCTGAAAATCACTAGTGTCTGACAGGTTCTGGGCTCAAAAATGCCAAGAGGCATTGCTTTGAATTTGAACTTTAAGATTTGAGATTTAAGATCTGGACTTTAAGAGATAAAGCGAATTTAGCACTTACACAAAGCGTTGTAGTTTAAACCCTCATTGAACTGGAATATGTGGTTAGAGGTGCGGCAGGATTGTCACTCTCCCCTGTATTTTGACCGATACTTGCTTTATCAAATTCACCAGGTACCTTGATAAACTTTAACTTTTCTGTGTGCATAACTGAAACACAGATTTTATCTTGACAGTAGGGAAATAAAGCTTTAAGACTGCATTGTCATGAGGAGGAGTAATATGCTTTTTTCCTTTGGTTTCAAGCCTGAGTCATTCAGCAGCGACTGCTGTCTTTGAGTAATTCCTGCTACCTATGAACGAAAACACAGCATTTGTTTATCCCACATAAAATCCTCAGAACAAGCTGTTATAAGCCATACAGTTGTCAGGTGTAGAGATGTTTAGAAAAAATGGAAGCACATTTATCTCATACAAAGTAGAAGAAGAAATGTGAACACACTAATGAGCACACAAATTTCAGTAATCTCTGAAATGTGAGACACAGAAATTATAGGTCACGAGGAAAAGGTAAATCCCTGCTTTAAATAGCTGAAGTAGTGGAATTTTTTCTCTTGACATTAGTGGATTTTCCCTCCTTGGAACATTTGTCATTCCACATTGACTCAAACATTCAGAGTTCCTATCTGTATAAAAAATCAGCCGTGGCAGCAATACTATAGGAGTATTAAATTAAAAATATAGAGTGTTGCTTGTCTAACTAACTGTTCCCCACTCCTTAGCTAGTTTTACTCACTAGCTGAAATCACAGGAAAAAGTATTGTGGGTATTCTTTAAGGTTTTCTCTCTTTGGGGCATACAGGACTGGAAGAGACTCTCCAGACTACTGTATCCCTCTTCTTACTGGCTCCATTCCATGTATCCTATTAATTAAGTGCTTTATTGCCATTCTTGATGCTCTCCACTGTTCCCTGCTTTCTTTCTTCTTTCTAGGGCAGGTTTTTTTCCAGAAACTCAGTGATTTGGTAACTACCAAAAGGGAGTTAATGAAATGATGGGTTTGTATTGTGTGGCCGGGAGGGGGGTTGTTGGGTTTGGGTTTGGTATTTTTTACAAAATACCAAAGTAAAAAGTTGTAAACATGTGGGACTAGAGTTTAAAATAATTCAGAAAAGGTTTAAGCATCTGTGTATAGAAATACTATGAACAGCTATTTAAGAAATTATAAAAATTGTAGGGCCATGAAGGAAAACTAACAAACCTTTGTACGTCACAGCCTAATTCTCCCATTAACTGCTGGAAGTTAGAAAGGAATAGCAAGTGACTTCAGAAATACCTTGTCACAAAAAACAGGAGATTTTCTGTGTGAGTGGGAAAGCAAACCTAATGCTGGCATATTCCCCTTGCCCATGTGGTGTATCTTCTCCCTAGCTGGGGTCCGTGCCAGCTTCCAAAAATAGTCCACACTGAGGCAGCAGAGCTGGAGATGGAGGTCTGTACTCAGACAAGTCCTTGGCTGAACCTCCTGCTGCAGACCCTGCCCTAGACCTCTGTAGCCCTTCCTGGTCTGACCCACCACTCAGAACAGCTGGCACAGGCAGCCCCGTATCTACCTACTTAAAGAGGTACAGTGAGACCCAGCTGCAACCTGCACACCAAAGCAGGGGCACTCAGGTACTCCTGAGTTGCTGGGCTTGTTGTGGTTCTTCTGAAGTTTCCAGCCATGGTGGCAGTCTGGCAGGGTATGAGATGCGTGGTCTGATTCCTCGCAACAGTGCCGTGCCTGTGACAGAACTGTTAAAACACAGTTCAGAAAATGTCACAGGAAAATATATATTTGCTGGCGGTTTTCTTCGTTAAAAAAAAAAAAAAAAAAGAGAGAAAAATTAATCAGTGTTAATGCCTGAGACTGAGCCTAGGCACCATAGCTTATCAGTTTAACGACATTTACAACACGTTGCTTGCAAGACTTTCTCTGTGCCGCTTATAAATATTGTTGTATAGCCAGTAGGTCTTATTTATGAGCAGGCAAGAAGCTGTGGCTAGCCTTATCAGTCCTCTCATCAGCTTCATAGGCTCCTTACAGCCACTAGCTGTTGAACATTAGTATGCTTTTATCTCTGTTAACTTGGGTACAAAGATATTTCCCGCTCACCCCACTCCCTTTGTCTCCTGCATCACAATTACTAGTATGGCTAAAACACTAAGGAGAGAGAAATGCTAAAAAAATGCAGTGCTGAAATATTCTAAGTCTTCCAGAAAAATGCAACCTTAACTTTCTCACCGGTCTTTTAGAAGCAGTGAAGAGAATTGTTAATTGGTCTTCTTGGATATATGCCAGAGACAGACTGCTTCAAAATGATAACTTATTGACCTTTTCATGGGTACAAGATTACTTATCTGGCTCTCATTAGGGAGAGCTATGGCATTGTCTGTTTAATAATGTAGTGATGGCTTTTCAAACCTATTTTCTTTCCAAAATTAGCTCTCATGTGTAATCCGTGTCCTTTGGTTCTTTTTTACGGGGGATGTGTCGACATCCTGTATTAAGCAATCTCAGCTTAAAATAGAAACATTTGGATGTAACACACTCAGATCAATTTTGAAGTCATGCAGCTGGACTGTTGGAGGGGAGGGGAAATGTAGGATGCAAAAGCATACGTTTTATATGCAAAATAGCTTGCATTGTGGAGAGCAGAGCCAGACTCCAAAGTCTTGCAGATGCTTGTACCTGCCTGGTCTTATTTCATGGAGGACCTGACACGTGTACCTGGCACACTTCCCACACCTGTTATTTGCTGTAGATAAAGTGAAGTCCACAGAATCGCTGACCCTTTGCATGGAGTTGGCTCTTCAATAAAAAGAAGTGGTGCTCCACTCCTTCCTTTTACATGAAAAGACATTGCTGCGGAGTGGGTCTTGAGGATTACAGGTTTGGCTTAGCCTGCAAGCCTGGAACGCATGAGTCAGAGGAATCTCTTGTTGGAGTCAGGCTCACGTGCAGCATAAAGTAACCAGCATGATTAAGGGACACAAAAATAATGCTTCCTGAGTAATGTTGTATTTATCTCTGCCTACCTTGGGTCTGCAATTTAGCAAATACCCACAATCAGTTCATGAGGTTTCATCAAAGAAGCTCCTACCAACTTGGCGTAAAAAAGAGCAGCCGTGTTGCTATATCTGGAGATAAGCAGCCAAAATCTTCCACGAATTAGTTTCTGAAAGATTTTTATTTTTTTTTTTTCTCTGCTGATCATGGTGCTATGTTTTCTTAAGTGCTGACTCCAGTAAGCCTTTTCAGAAAGACAATTAATGCTTTGGAAAGCAGCCATCAGCCATCTGAAAAACAGGTTCTTAGCAAGCTGTTTATGCATGGCAGGGGGGGACACTCAGTTATAACACTGATTAAAAAGGGCACTTGTTTAAAGTGAGGCTACTAAGGATGTGTATGTTATATGGTAAATATATTGACAGAAGTGTCCTGCAGGAAAGATATTCAGTAAATTGGATTATCTACGTTCTAAAAAGATTATCCACTTAAAGGCCTCTGGAGATTGGCTGGTTGAATAAAAAGAGTGGGAAAATCTAGGCTGCAGTCTAGCTAAATATTTTTTTAGTTCTTTTTCTGCAATTAATTAAAATAACATCCTCTCCTGCTCCTAATCACTGTTCTGTGCCTCTGTGCAATCAGTGCTTTGTGCCACCTGTAGATTTACTTGAATTTGTAATGATTTATCAAAAACATTTTCCTCTTCACCTCATGCTGCTCAGTTGACACCAGTACAAATTGAGCCCTGAACACTCTGGGATTACTGGAAAGATCAGGACTGTGGCAACACCCAAAGCCTTGAACATGTTTTTTCACGCACATATGGTGAAAGCCCTGCTAACCATCATGGAATTTTGATATGCTGGGAGAAAGTTGACACTGGAAGTAGTGATTGAGTAGCATGTTTTAGAGTACCATCATCTTTCATTATTGCAGCATGTAGATTGAGGTTTTCTCAGGAAAGTACTGTAGAATGGAAAGCTTCTCCTGTCTTCTCTATCCTGCAATAGCTACACGATACTTGGCAGAAGTTTACTTCTTCGTTTACCCACTAAAGGAAATGCATGCCATAACTGATATTTAACAAGTGGCTCGTAAAAGGAATTGCATGAATTTTTAGCATATGACTCATTTACAATTATCTGCAGCTTTCAACTAAAAACCTTGTACATCTCCAGTAATTTAGAGGGTATACTTTAAAATACTGTAAGGGAAGAGTTACAGGTTCTCCTTCTATTGCTTAAATTTTTTTTGCTAGCTCCTTTTACAAAGAATAAGTGCAGAAGTACTTTAAGTAATAAGGACCTTGTGAAATCCACCTTTTTCATTAATCGTGCTTTCTATTTAGCTGTATGTAATACTTTTTCAAAGGCATTTTTGTAGAGCTTTCTCGGTCATGTGACAGATGTTATTTTTAAGGTAATGCAACATCAAACTACTCTGACTCCTGAGACAAAACAGTCATGACATTTCAGCAACTGTCCCAAATTGGCTTCTTGAATATTCACTATACTTCTTTAATTTCTTCTTCCTGCACATAATGCACTGCTTTTTGCTATAAGATGAGACAGATCACAATTTGGCTTTTCAACATCTGAGGATACCTAGATACCATCTCAGGGAGCTCAGAGCAGTACTTATGCAAATGAATGACTATTTTATGGACCTACATGTCACCCTGAGTGCCCGTCAAAATGTAGGATTTGGCTGTCACGTGGAGGCGTTCAGTTTCAGTTTAGATTAGGAAACCTGAAAGGTTGCAACCCTCCTGAAGTAATCTAGGTTCATAATAAACATCAAATGAATGATGTTATTTCTTTCCAGTCTCAACTGGTCCTTTTCATCACTATTCAACTATTCAAGAATTAATCTGAAAAAGAAAAAAATCACAGCCAATAATGAAAGAATATTGTTCTGTTTAAGTGCCAGGATATACTTACTAATATGTTCCTTAAGGAATGGATATTCTCAGTGAAAGTTTCACATATTAAAAATACAAAGATATAACTAAACTTTTAAGAACCTAATTTTCTCTTTGTTTGTTAGAAACATAATGAGACTTTTGGTGACTGGGAAAAAATCCCAGCCACTCGGAGCCCAGCCTGGTCCAGCTCCTTCTCTCTCCTGTGCTCAGCCCTCCTTACAGACATCAGCAGCCACCAGACATCTACTGCTGCATGGCAACCCAAACCATTCTATGATTTGATGATTCTATGATTCTGTCATGTTTGTTCTGCCCTTGCTACTGCTCTAGATAATCAAATTTGGCTAAAATGGTAGAGCTCTGTGGATACTTCTGACTGTGTTTCCTCACTAACTGAAGGCACGGAGTTGTCCCATAGAGACAATGGTTTGGGGATGGTGTTTCATAGACAGGAGCCATAACACAGAGGCCAGCGATGCTCAACCTGGTGGGAAGGTAGTTAAATACAGAGGCTCAGACTTATTTCCAGTCACATGGACTACTGAAACTTTCCCATGTGTTTGGTGCCTCACTATTGGAGGTGCTGGGCAAAAAGAATCCTAATTCTCTCTTATTTTCATGAAATATTGTTATTTTCACCAGAATTAATGTATCCTCTATTAGAGTAAAAGATTAAAATTGTGGTGAGTTGATACTTTTGTCTTAAAAGAGATACTCTGAAAATGTGACTTCAGTGGGGCAGAGTTCAGCTCTTGCTTTGGAGAAAAAACTTTTTACGTTAAAATGTCGTTTCTTATGGGCAACCCCCCCATTTGTGGCTGAACTCTGCCTTTTGGGGCTGCCATTTTAAGTCCAATGTTCTACTTTGCTAATTATTGCCTGCTTCCTGTGACAGAGTAAATAATCTTCATCTGTTCTCTCCCCCTTAGGTTAATATCAAACACTGGCCTTCGGTTTTTGCCTGCTGTCCATCAGGTGCGCTCTTTCCAGAAAGTTTTACTGTAAGTGTTAATGTCTGCTTTCCACTTTTAAAAAGTTGTTGCTTTGAATCTTCTCCTGCTCCAGCAAAACCTTTCAAGATGTGATTCCCCTGTGTTTGCTTATTGGCTTCATGGTAGTGTTTTGGTTTATAATTTTGTAGACTTTGTTGATAAAGTGGCCCAAAAGGTCTCCCTTCTACAAAGTGTTATAACTTGCACTTTACAGGCTGCTCTTCCTTTAACTACTGCATGAGTGTGTGCCTGGATGGTTCAGTAGATGGATAACAGCCTTGCACTCCTCTTTTGCCAGTTGAAATCCAAACCAGGCTGCTGGCAGTGGAAATTTGTTGCCACCTGGCGACAGTTCTCTGGCCTGCATGGGAAGTCTTGCTGATCTCGGAGCTGTTTTCCGTGGAGAGGGGCCACATCACAGAGAAATAAAGAAATAAATAACACGGAAATATCTTTACCATGCTAAAACATTTTTTCTTTGGCAGCAAAACTGACCAGAGAATTCGATATTTTTTAACGTAAAATTCCATTGCCAACAGGGAAAAAAAAAGTTTGCATAAAATTTTGTGTGATTTTTGCAGAAAATTTTTACAGAAAAAAGCACCTGTTTTCTGTAAAGAATGCATATCAGAAAAAGCTTGACTTTTTTTTTTTTACTAAAAAGATCCTGGCATAAATTTTTCAATCAGTTCTTAGTATAATTGAAAACAGAAAACCCAGAAAATAAGCAACTGTTTCTTCTCTTCCTTTGGGCAAGATGTATTGTTAATGCACAGGCAAAGTTCAGCATGTTCAAATCTTTGATTAGAAATGTTCATGCTGCAGAAACATTAATCCTGAGATTGTCTTAGTAACAGTCATTAATATAAATAAAAATTCATAGAAAACATAGAGGAGGGTGCCTGAATGTAGTAGACACACTATATAAGAAATAAAATTCTGTAATACACTTGACATATGTAATTCTGAGAACTGCACTTCAGGGCTCCCCGAAACCATCAAGCAAATGTAACAGATATGAAGCTACAGAGCCTTCTTCCTCTATACTTTCATGTTTATCATCTGTCTTAACTAGACTTGAATTATTGTGTCCTGCTGAGCAAGAGTTAATTTCATTTGAGTTGAAACTCCTCACATTCCCCTAAGAATACATAGACCTTGATACTGCTTTAGTCCCAAACTAGACCTTGGTCCAAACCCTGGCCCTACTGAGGTCAATAAGAAACTTCCCTTTGGCTTCAGTTGTACCAATATATATGTCCCAAAGATAGGTCTTGATGGGTCATTGATGTTGGTAAAGGACCCATGCAGATCATTAGCAGAGGGGCCATGCTCTCCCACTACTCCTACGCTGCTGACCTCAGTTTGTAAAATCAGACCTCTATGTAAGTGTCATTTAAGGCAGAGTTGTGGCTGTATCCAACTGTCAGCATGAGATAATTTTGAAACAGCACCTAATTTCAAGATTTGCAGATAATTCATTTTGTTCCGTGCTTTCCAACAGAAAGAGCATGAAAACAACCATATCTCCCGTCTAAATTATGAGTAATACTGTTTAACTTCTTTGAGGTCTATTTTGAGCAAGCAACAGAACGTATATCTGCCGTTCCTGTTTTCCTATCCATCAAAACTGCTGAAAGACTGAAATGCCTACTTGTCAGGTCAGCAAACTGCGTTGACGGGGGTCCCATGTCTTAAGTTCTTAAGCACCTACAAATCTTATAAGCAACCCCGTTGACATCAGCAGAGGAATTATTCGTGGGCTGATAGGTACCCTGCTGAATCAGGCCAAAAAGGCTAATGGTTTTTCCTTCTCCTCACTGGGAGGCTGCCAGAAGGGGTCTCCTTGCAGCCCCTCAGCTTGCATTTTCTGGGCAGTATGTTTGCTAGAGGATCTATTTCATCCTCCTCAGGGTGATAAGACCTGAGCTTTAATACATTTTAATGGCTTCACCCTAACTGGGGGGAAAGTATGGGGGAGTTGGAGATGTTTTGCTCCTGCCTTTTCCACCAGGAAGTTTGTGCTTTGCAGACAAAATGTCTTCAAAACTTAAGTCGTCACCGTCTGCCTGTAATAGTTCCTCAGAATCACTATAAGGAAAAATACTGTGTTTGAAATAACATATCATATTGAAAGGCTCAGAGGTACAAAAAGGTGGTGTTTCTGTTGTATTTTATGTTTCAGAGATATTCAAGACAATATCAATATCCGTACAATCGAACGAAATTCATTCACAGGCCTGAGTTCTGAAAGTGTGATTCTGTGAGTAAGAATCCATTATTCTCCTCGTTAGTTCATTTCTTCTCCAGAATAGGGTCAAGGAAACCAGGGGAGAGACACTATCTTACACACTTCCAAATTCATCTTGAGGTTTCAGATTTTTCTCCTGCACATGAAATCTCTGTATTCTGTTTTCCTGCCATGAAAAATGAATGTTTTTGTGGGCTTTTTGTTATATTCTAATCTTGCTCTTTATTTTACAAGAACAGCATAGAGCAAATTTAGTAATTACTGATGCCAAGGTTAAACATATTCCACCTACAACAACAGTTGTGTGATACAAATTGTGTTCAGAAGGATGGCATGGCTCATAAATATTTACAGTCAGACAGATCATTCAAAGACATTTATTACTCAGGCAAAATATATGTAGATGTTGTGGAAATGCAGTATACTTGTACACAATGTTATTGCATTGACACAGGCCGGCTCACAATGCAGTTTCAAGCTGCATGGTTAGATGACTCTACATTTGACTTGAACAGTCATGTTTTTTAATGAACTATCTGGCTTCTTTGATCCTTTCTGTTGGTATATCAAAACATACTGTTTGCTTGCTAACAAGCTCCCTTCATTTCACCTAGCCAGTGGACAGACTGGAGTAATTTCCCACTCTGTGTGTGCAGTTTACCTCGCATACCGAAGCAGACAAGCAAGATCTGATTGACTGATTGGGCTCACGTTGATTTTGGTGGGAGCAAGGTCAGACCATCAATATTTGAAGAGAGGCCAGTAACAAGTCACTTAGATGTTATCTCTCTTTCTTCCCCATCAGTTATGCACAGCCTCTGTCTATGTCAAGTTCCCTGAAGTTTCAAACACACACAGAGTTTTCTCAAATATATATTCAAGTTATGAAACTCTAAATATACTGGTTTATCTTTTCTCCTGTGATGTTAATTGCTATTCTGGTGGTATTTTGTATTTTCAGAGCACTGCACAACAAGTACTGTATTTGTTTCCATAATACCACTAAGGTGTGAGATAAATATCCCAGATACTCTCAGCTATTTGACCTCTCTGTGCCACTTGAGCAGCATAAAATTGCCTTCCCTTTCTCCCTAGGATGTCCCATTGCTTATAGGATTACTGCCTGGCTATTGAAGGATAGTACCCTCTGAGGACTTAAGACTACTGCTTTGCCAGCAAAATTGGCCCTGGAGAGGGTGTGATTTTGTCCTCTTCCAGCTGCTTTGCCCTGCCTCCTGCGACAGCCCCATTGCCACAGGTTCCCCTTGCCTGCTGATGTGTGCAGGAGCAGCAGAACCTGGCCACCACCTGCCCGGTTGGACAATGTCCTGTCTTGGCTGTTGTTGTCCCTTCGGACAGGGGCCCTGCATGTACCCTTTGAAATTCCCTGATAAGGCTCTCCTTGTGCTGTGATGAACTTGATTCGTTTTAGACCCAAATCTGCCGGTTTTCTATACAAAACTGAAGTCACTATGCAGTACAACAGAAAGTTACCGTTACAGCAATATCATTTTGTGAAATCAGACATGCCAAGGTATCCTCAAAAACACCCAGGGCCTATTCAACCCCCTCATTCTGGGGAGACCAAATGTTAGCAGGTTTACCTGTGGCAGGCTACAGGCATGTTTAAGACAGCGATTTGGATTGCATCTGATCTTACACTACAGATGGGATCTGCACAGACTGGGGTGGTGGATATGTTTGGTGCTAGAAATTTATGGTAGAAATTCACCTTGCTTCCCCTTCTGTATGCCACTTAGAGCCTAAGATAGAGCTTTCCTGCCTTGAAATGGGATGTAAATAGTACCTATGGGGCAGTGGCCTCCTGCATCAGGTGAATTTTTAATATTATATTTATATAATATTAATTATTATAATTATATTATATTTAATATAGTGTTTTGAAAATACCACTATAGCCATGAAATACTGAGCAAAAGACTGTATGTCTGAGCTCTGGATCTCTGCCTCCCGTGTCACTTGTTGCTAACATAAGAGTTAGTGGAGTCAGTAAGGATGTTGGTCGAAGTGAGGGGAGAATTTGTCTCAATAAAGACTTGTCTATATAAAGTATAATGAGGTCTTGGGTTTTATGTATAATTTCGTTTGCTCTTTTTACTACTTGAATGAGATTAGCAAGTTGACAGGAGTGTGTAGTCCACCCTGTATTGCAACAGTGACTCTGATTTTACGACCTTAGTATCTCATTGCACCAGTATCATGTTCAGTGAGGGAACGCAGTGAGTGCTAATACTGTGATTAAAAGCATATATATCAGCCTGGCAGCTACAAATGGATAAGATCAATGTAATATAATGAATGTTTTAAATGCTGCAAGCAGGGACATATCTCTCATCTGTGCCTGCTCACTCATGTCTAATAGTACTTGCAAGTGAAGGGGACGGTGACAGTTCTCCTGATCTGACCTGACAGACATTATAGACACGGAGCTGTGTAGATCTGCCTGTCATGGCCAAAAGGGTAATCCTTTCAGCCATCCCCATGGCAGATTTTCATGCTGACCTTAGCTCACCACCTCGGACCTTAGATAAGTGGGTCACTTGCATGCTCAGCTGTCAGCGTGAATTAGAAACAAAACGTCCAGGTTTGCTGACAGTTTAATTAAATCAGGCCATTTTTGCCATCAATCAGACCTGTCGTTGCCTGTTGGAGAGGGCGTGAGTTTCAAAGTGACGTTTAAAGTGAGATAAAAGATTACACCATAAAGATGATAAATATAACTGACCCAAATGTAAATTTTTAGGACCGTGAAGGGAAGAGAGGGAAGGATGTTAAATGTTAATTAGTTAATGCACCACAGTAAAAACTTGGCAGAAAGCCTCAGGAGCTTCAATTCTCAGGTTCACTGCTTCTGTGTCTTCTTGGGGGAAGGAGCCTGGGGAGGTGGGACTGAGGCAGCAGAGCAGACAGGGAGTGTAATTTGTCAAGGCAGCAGATAGAGGAGGAATCAGCTGCTTCCTGGGCAGTTTGGCACCACTGCCAACCCCTCCTGCCCAGTTCAATGACGGTCAGCCTCCCTCCTCCAACTGCTGTGCTGAGGACGTGAGACCACCACAGACAGAGGTCGTTTTTTCTGATAACTAGAAAAGGTTAAGCTGTGGCCCAGTGTTTCAAAAGCCTCTTAAAAATCGTAGAACTAAGTGACAGCAACAGCATCAGCAGGAAAGATCCTGGTGCCACCCCTGCTGGGATTAACCTGGAACAGCCTCACTGACTCCGCTGCAGCCTTCCCAGGGGAGCCGTGAGCAGTGCCACCATCTTCATCAGCTCTGCCCTTGCTTCAGAAACTTACTGTAGCTATCACCACTGACAGTCACACTCATCTGCCCTGTTCATGTCTGTACTCTCCAAAGCCTTCCTTCGACTGCTGGGATCTTAGAAGCTAGTATAGCAATTTCATCATTGGAATATCCATTTAATAATTTTATTTGTTTGAGATCCCTTTCACTGATTTGAATTACGTACATTTTCTTTATGAAGCATGAATAAGAACCCAAGTCTTTTTTTTTTTTCTTTTCTCTCTATTGCAGATGGCTAAATAAAAATGGGATTTGGGAAATTGAGAATCATGCATTTAATGGAACCTACCTGGATGAGCTGTAACTATTTCTGTTGTTTACTATTCTGAAAAGCAATTATTAGAAGATAGTAACTGCAGCAAGCAACTTTTTTTAATCCCAGATTGTTTTAGCATCAGTATCGTTGTGTTTTTTTCAGAAATCTAAGTGATAATCACAACCTAGAAAAATTGCCAAATGAGGTCTTCCAAGGAGCCAATGGACCTGTTGTTTTGTAAGTAATATTCCTTTTTTTTTTTTTTTTTTTTTTTTTTTTTGCCAATGCTAAATCCCCAGAAAATAACAGAGAAGAACACATGAATGCCAGTCTGGATTTCATCATCTCACAAATCTTGGAGTTCAAAACTGAAGGTGTGATTCTGAACATAAAAACAACCTGGAAGCCATATCTGAAATATCAGTCTAGATCCATGTTTTCACTTTGCCCTCAAGATATTGGAAGTATTTGGTTCCAAGGATTTAGAACCAGATTCCTCTTCACAATAGATTAAGCTATGCAAGTGAGTTGTTCTGCTCCACTTTTTTCCCCAGAGAAAAACCCTGTTAGTTTTTTGTTTGAGCAAAATCAAGACTAAGCGAGTTCAGATTCAGTGCTTAAATCTGAATTGCTTATGGGTGATTTGCTCCCCCATTTCTGAAGCTTAATCCTAAAGATATAATCCCTTCCCCATAAGGTTAGGGACATCCCTGTAGGGACAGGTATGAGGTATATCTCACACAGTTACGGAAGGATGTCTTTGGTGGGTGATAAGCTGGAAGGTAAGATCTTAGCATAGAGAATTCAGCAGTAGGATGCCTACGGATCCCAGTCACCACTACCTCAAGCCATGGTGTGCCATGAGGTCTGAAAATAGCTGAGTGTGCAAAACTGCCTGTGTTTCTGAGCACAAGCCACAATACGTGAGAGCTGTGACAGATATATGGAAGTTCTTTTTGTTTCATCACGGACTTTCTCTCTTCCCATCCACCCCAGATATCCAGAGAGGGCTAGGAGTCACCCAGAAAAGGTGAAAAGGGATCATTGGAGCTCTTGGAAAATTTTACACAGAGGTTAGAGTGGTTAGAAATCTAAAAAAGAGGAAGAAGAACGCCTTGTTAACCTTGAGTTCAGATCAGAGCTCTTCTGAAGGCCTTTTTCCCTCATCATGATGGTCAGTGCCCCTATGCTATAAAGAGCTATGGTTACTGCATTCTGCTCCACTTCCATCACTCCCTCAAAGTATCTCCCTTCTTTGGAAAAGACTGCCAGTGGAGCATCTTTTCAGCAGTAATATCATTGATGTTTCCTTGGAAAAGCATTGTTTCCTGCAGCAAAAAGTGAATGTATTTTCTTTGCAAGCTGTAGCTGATACAATCATATTCTGGAGGTTTATCAAATTGATTTGGCTGTAGTTCAGATTCATTTGATAGTTCAATTTCTAACACCGAGTTATTTGTGTAAGAAGTTTTCTGTTCCATTACCAATACATCCACTATTCTATGGATGGGAAATTACCTTTTTATCCTGACTGAGATCATGAAAAAAGAGCCTTCTTACTCATCTATCACTGTAGTGTGCACCAGGAATGTGCTTTCACTTGTGGAAATGATTGACCCATGATCATATTTTTTCTGGGACAAACACTGTTGTTGCAATGAAATCTGTGTTGCAGACTGCAATGTTTTATTAGAATGAATGTCAGGATGTTTTAACTCTTAATCTTCCTGAACCAGTGTTCTAGAGTCATTTAATACCAGCTTCTGTTTTATAATTCAGCATATTAAAATGATGTGAAAGTAGCACAAACACAAATAGTAACGTCAGAAAACACCAATCTTAGTCCTTGTATAGGACACACAGTTTCACGAATCAATTCCTTTCTCGGGCTTACAGCTCTTGGCTGAATTAGAATATCTCTTTTGGAAAGACATCAAGTTTTCAGTTAAAGGATTTCAGCGCTGACAGGCAAGTAAATCAAATGGCTAATTACTCCCACACCTATACACATTCCTTCTATACAGAAATACACTGTGTTTCAAACTTGAAGTTTCACAGCATTAATCTTCAGCCAGATTGTTTCATTTAATCATCTTCTGGTGCTCGCAGAGCTGTAGTGGCTTACATTATTTTTTACTGACGTCCTTAGGAGTCCTCTGGCTGTGTCCTGACTTGGATGCAGGACAAGGTATGGCTGCATTCCATCCTATCCTTAGAATCTGTCTTCAATGAGAAACCCACATGTGTGGGCCACAGTAGTTTTCCAGTAGATCCTCACCTAGACAGCTGAGTCTCTGAAACATAGCCAGAGATCAGTTTAGATGGAAGTACAGAGAATATTTTTCTCACTGATCAGTCTATCCCTCTCTGATTTCTGCTCCGCCACCCATTTCTTACTGTTTCTGTATGTTCCTTTCAAACCTCATCAGCTGGTCAGTATTTTTGCTAGTCCAACAGAGACTCCCAGTGGGAAAGGGAAGTGACTGGAAGAGAAGTCAGATTCATTTTGGTGTTCCTTCACCGGCTGCTGTTAAGCCTGTTAACTAGCAGCCAAGCAACAAGAATATAAGAACACGTATTTTGACTTCCTACTGCTACTTTGTTTTGTTCATCGTGCTTATATAATTTAGTAAGCATCTAACTGGAGAAGAACATCCCAAAGAACCTCTTCACTGAGGTCCGCTCATGATAACTCAGTGGAGTAAGTTACTAAACCACCTGCACAGTGTCTGTGTTTGCTGTTCGGTGGGATGTCAGTGATGTGTATCCCTAACAGACAACAAACCCTGCAGTAGTGTGCAAAGCACTTTCCCTAGCTCAGTTCTGCTTACATGCAATAATGAGCACTAAAAAAAGGATTTTTAAAAGAAGAAGAAAACATTTTCATGGAAAAATATTTAATATTTATGAATTTATTTAGAGATGCCCAGAGACACAGTAATATTTTAGCTATTTTTAAGCATAGGTGATATTCCCATTTATATTTACTTGTTATTACCACCCAGTGTAATAACAGTTTGGGCTCAGTAAAGATTTTTAGCTAACAAGCTAAAAAATAACAAATTTTCCATGCTCTTGTTTAGAACTATGAGCCCTTGGAAGTTTCATATTGATGCTCTCTGTGGATTTAGGCAGAAAACTGCTGTTTAGGTGTTGAGTCATGAGCATATACTCTAGGTGACAGCTTCCATTAGGCAGCATACTAAGGGCAATAGCCAGTCCATGAAACAACAGAGGTTGCTCGTTGCAGCCTAATTACCTCTTCAAGTGTTTGAGTCAGAAATCAATAGCCTAAAATTTCTCTTCAGCTGTAGCTTGTAGTTCCTGTAAGAAACAGGTCAGTCCCAGAACAACCTCAGGACCACAATGTGTCTTCTCTCAGCCTGACCTGCACATGTTCAGAGTATTTCTGACTCCACAGGTCCATCTTGCCCTTCCAGTAGAAGTCATGGCCTTGGTTCATCGTAGCAGAGTGTGGGCTCCTCGGCTGCCACAATTCATGGTCTGGTTGTTGGAGGTTCTACGTACCTTCAGAGGCTGGATGCAAAGCCTCCAGCTGTGGGCACAGCAGGGACACAAAAATCACCTTTACCCATGACCAGCAACTGCTTTATTAGCTGTGTATGAGTTCGTTAGACTTGGCCACACTGAGCCAAATACAGTGAGTTCAAACAGCCATTTCCTGGTCTTAACTGTGCTTCTTAAAACAGAGAACAGAGGTGCAAATGTGTGTATGGTACACAGCAACTGTCTAAAGTTTATCACATGCTGCTAAAACCTGGTCTCCTGTTTTTGTGGCAACACTCTACTGCTTGAATACGGTAATGAAAACAATTTGTGCACACTGGGTAATAGAGATTAAATAACATGTCCTGACATCGTACTGTTAGGGATGAATTGAAAACTGTATCTTGGAGGGGGCATGGAGAAAATTACAAATATTGTCAGTGCAATTCCTGGATGGGGAAAAATTCCCTTCTTTTGTCAGACAATAAAGAACTGCGCCCTAGATCAGTCTCACACCATAAGAGCACATGGGCTGAGGAAGGACAGGGTGAATTTGCATAGTCCATTTTACTGCTTCTCTAAGAGAAAGGAGTTTGCTGTCACAAGCTGAGGGGCACAGTTCATGCCCTAGTGAAGGAAATGTGAGGATGTTTTGGTCCAGCTGTTACACCCTGGAGCCATGGGGATGGGTTCCCAAATATCGTTTAGCCTGGGGATGGAGCACCCTTGGTCCTTCTTCCCTTTCCCCACCTGTGTGGCACAATTTAGTGTGTGCACAATGCTTTTCCTTCTAAAAGCCTCCCCAGTGCTCTTTTTACTATATTTGTAGCTGCTGCTTCCATTTCTGCCTTTGATAGCCTGTCCCACACAGTAATTGCCTTCCACATAAATACATCTCTCCTAACCTCCTGTAATCTTACCCCTTTCAGCCCCCTTCAGTGTGGGCTCTCTCTGTTTTTTAAACCTCTGGAAATGTTTTGTTATTTTTTGTTCCTCACAGGTTGAACCGTGTCACCCCTGTCTCTGTTTAATCTCTTTTTCTTCCTAACGAGTACAGAACCTGATACTCCCAACCTCTCCTCACATCTGTACGCCCCTGTGAGCTGCTTTCATTGTGTTTATCGCCTTTTCCAGCAGCAGCCTTCCCATGATGTGATGTTCATGTAACAAACTTCAGTTGTGATTTCATCAGCCTTTTTTATACTGTAACAGTATTCTGGGGTGATTGGTGCATTTACTGGGTATTTACTAAACCCAGAATCATATGAAACTAATGGTTTATGTCTCTGCTGTTTCTTCAGAGAGTTTGGAGATTCTTTTTTTCTTTTTTCTCAAACCAGACTAACATCGCTTGATTGTTGTTTGCAACATTAATTCAGGTTTCCTGGAAGAACACCTAGTTTATCTGTGTATCCTGTTTTCAGCATGGATTTCCAGTTTATATCTTTCCAATCTCTTCTCTGAGAATGAGTAGGACAGTCTAAAACACATATCTACTGTCGAGCAGAAGTAAATTTTCGTTTTACTGAGATTTTCATATGTTTTCTTAAAGGGATATTTCAAGAACGAGAATCAGTTTCCTGCCAAATCATGGATTAGAACACATTAAGAAGCTAAGAGCAAGGTCTACATACAATTTAAAAAAGCTTCCTGATTTAAGCAAATTTAGATCTTTGATTGAGGCTAACTTCACTTATCCTAGCCATTGCTGTGCATTTACAAACTGGAAAAGACAAAAGTAAGTGATTTTGTTTGTTTTTCTTTTTGGTGCTTCTCAGCAGTTGATAGTGAATTAAATAAACTTCCTCAAAATCTGGATAGGAAAGGTGTCTTCAGGGCAGATAAGTAAACAGATATAAATAAATAAATAAATATGCAAGAAATATGTGTTTATGCCTGCTACACAGTGCACTGTCTCTCCATTCCAGTGGAGTAATAAATTTTGATAGCTGTGTTAGCATCAGCATTTACCCCAGCTGCAACGCTAGCCCCGACCTGTCACAGGGGGTTTCCCCATCTTTCATTGGGATTTGCCATCCTGGATCAGCCTGGAGCCACGCTGAAGACATTCCACAGGAAAAAGTGTGATACCTTTTCAGGAGGTGACTGGAGGGAAAGCTGTGTTTGCAGAAAAGTTGGTCAGCACTTGGCCATCAGTTCAGGGCGGGTAACACTGAGTGATCTTAAACTCTTCTCTCAGAAAGCCACACTGACACTGAAGCATTGGCCAACAAAAGACCACAAATATGTTATCTGTTGAGTCTATATACACAACATTTTTGGATGTGATTCCTGAAATGGTTAAACTAGAGCAGACCCCTTATACCCAAACTCCCAAAGTAATTTTCCATGCTTGTTTTAATTTTCCATTAGCAAGTGACAGTGAGAGTTCAGGTGTTAATGACTCCCACTGAGTATTTTCATCTGCTTAGATAGACTTTAAATGTACACATTAACTACCTGATGAACCTTCTGAATTTGTGCCACTGGAAAACATGAGGAACTGGTACCTATGGATTCCCCTGTTATTCTTTATGGACTCCCCTGTTATTCTTTGAAGTTCTTCCTTTACTGGATGCCCTCAAAGACTTGGAATTTGCCATGGCAGAAAAAAACCTGCGGATCATTTTTGCAATTCAACATTGTCTTCAGAAGTTACCTAGAACTTCAGTGAAAAGTAAAGCTGTGCAGAGAAAGCATAAACTACTAGTATCTTCTATTTTAATACTTATAATGGCCATTTATTTTACTCTTAGCATTTTATTGTCATCAGGCAATGAAAGATAACTGATTTTGCTTGTGAGGATAGCCAATAAATATCACTTATGTGTGTTTGTAAAACCTGTAAAACCTCTATACCTGTGTAAAGAGTACAAGCCTGGTGGTGGAGACTGAGTGATAAGGGAAGTATCCGACAGAATACATCCTGCTGTGCCCGTTTTTGATCCAAAATGCTGAATTTTTCCACTAGGACAGTTTATCATCAGGAGATATTTTCACATACTTATGTAGGCTTATGCAGGCACAGTGTTTGGTAGCTTGCTAAGTAGAAACAGGTCCAGTCCTTCCAGCACTGGTAGCAAAGTGGTATTTGCTGAAGGGTCCAATGGAAGCATGTTTATTCCTGAATCTGCAAAGGGACCCTGATGTCACTGTGATTCATATTATTGATGATACTTGGTACTTTAAGTCAGGACCCACATCCCAGAATCCACCCCTTAAATTAGGCAACTGAACTTTTCAGAAACAGAGTAAGAGTTACGATTGAAGGAAAGCTATGGAAGGAAATGGTCCTGACCTTTTCGTAAGTTCTCAGTATCTAGTCCCTTCACTTGGGCTTTAAATAACTTCCAAGGGAAAGGAATGTTGGCCAGTTCCAGCATTAGAACTGGCTTCCCAGGGAATTGGTAGAGTCACCATTCCTGGAGGTATTTAAAAGATGTGTAGACATGACACTTAGGGATGTGGTTTAGTGGTGGACTTGGCAGTGCTGGGTTAAGGGTCAGACTTGATGATCTTAAGGGTCTTTTCCAACCTAAATGATCTATGATTCTGTATCACACTTGCCCTAGGGCATTGAAGCCCACAGCACTCACTTCCCCCTCAGTACAGGTCCACTTTTGGAAGCCTCTGCCCTGGCAGGTAAGAAGCCAAGGAGGACACTGATAGCTCTTCCCACAGCCTGGGCAGTTGCAGTTTTGCAAAGAAATGCCAATGAACGGTGCAGGACTCCCGTAACCCAAGAGCAGATAGCCAGCAAGCTGGGCTGCAGCATGACACGGCAGTAGGGCTGCTTCAGGAGCAAGTCTGGTCACAACTTCATGGTCCCCTATAGTACCAGGCGTAATGCAATGGTAAGAAATAGTATGCAAGTTGGAGATGTTCTTTTTATATGACATATGGTTACTTGAATAAATGTGCACGTTAACTGTAACAATCTGGTCAACAGAACAAGTTTGAATGTCTTTAGAGTTGTTTTTAATATTTACCAGACTTCTCTTTTAAAAAATATTTAAGATAAATGCAAAATTATTAGAACCAATTATTTAGATCAATCCTTCCTGTTAACAGCTTTAAAACAATTAAAAACGGTAATTTCTTTCACACAGTCTTGTGTCCTGTACTGAAACTGGTGGGAGACTAATATCCTCTCCCCAGCTTAAAAGGAGAAATTGGAAGCATTTTAGGTCAGTTTGAATACTGAAGGTATTACCCCACACTTCAGCAGAGATTAGTCACACATACAGTAGCTACACTCGCTTTCATTTCAAAGCAGTTTTCTTGACAGCTGGCACAAGCTGCATGTGCACTGAAGTCTGCTTGGGTGGTTTAAGAGTTATTAGTAGTTCGCAGTGCTTGATCACACAATGTGTATTAGCTCTCTGGCGAGAGCTGTGCTCAGTTCAGTGCAGCAGGAATTTCTTAGGGTAGTGGGAACCGTAATGTGACCTGACTTGCTGTGCACCTTCACAGGAGATAGTTGTTTTCTCGTGGCCATTTGGGTCTCGGAATACTTACAGAGAGTCCAGGGGGAATAAAAAGGATGCCTTGCAGTCCCCAGAAGTGCATTTCTAAGGATCACGACAGCAGTTGGTGTTCCTGTGGGAAATCTGGGAAGGAATTAAGGCTGGGGTGTGTGTCCCCTTTCTGGTTGCCCCGTTTATGTAAGATTTCCTTTTTCTGAGAATTTTACAGCACTCAAGGACCTTAGATAAAATAAGTTGCCATAGTGGATCATGCTTGATCACATCTCCCAGATCTGTCTGCACTGGCAAACAGGCTCTGTTGTGGTAACAGAAAACTTAAACCTGTGGCAGCGGCAGTGCTTTTTAAATTTTGGAGGATGTCACCTCAAGCACATCTCTGCCAGACAGAGACACAAATTAAAAGGTAGGCAATTTGGATATTTTTTTTCTCCTTCCAAGAAGGATTATATGATAAATAGGGATTTATCACACTGGAATATCATGATGCTGGCCTAACAGAAGGTAAACTGCTTACTTAGGACAAGCTCAATACAGTATGTTGAATTCCCCTCAATTTTTTCTGTGACTGGAAAATAATATCCTTGAAATGTGGATAGGGCAGAAGATGGATGTTAAAACCCTCAACTTGACATAGACTGTTATGAACTTCAGCAAGCTTTTGGCTTTCTTTGACACAAAGATCACCTTCTGCCTAAAAGAATGACATTGATATGACCCTGTCCTTACACTTGATCATTATTCTTTGGAGGAGCTGTCACTTGAAATCCTCTGTTTTCAAGAAACATGGCAGCACTGGGAGTTGTGTTTGGGCCTTGTCGCATGAGAAGATAATATCAGTTGCTCACAACTCACTTGATGTCACTTTTCAGCAAGGATGATTGGTTTGAGATAGGGCTTAATACAGAACCTCAGTGGGGACTGTTTATTCTGCTGAGCGTGTTTCTCGGCACACGAGATCCTGCTGTCACCGGATCCAGACGAAGCGCATAAAATAACTACTTTTACACAGGTAGTCATTTTTGCTCTGTGGAGCACTCTGCCAGTTCTAATGTTATTCTTTAAGTTGGCCTTTCTCAGGTTTGTTTTTCAGAGGGTTTACACAAGCAGAGCAATGTTGAACAACAACAGAGAGTTACAAATACACTGAGTAAATGAACTGTATTACAATACCTACCGTCTCAAAAGGAAACAAGCATCCCTTGCCAAAAAATCTTTTAACTTGTTGGTCGGAATGCGCTGTACAGCCCAAAGGGCCAATATCCCAGAATAAAGAACCGGTAAGCAGTCAGTACCAGAGGATGGCTCTTCTTTCCCTTGGGAGTTGTCAACAGCCCATCTTATCTGCTCACGGTACAGGTAACCAGCCGGCAATCCCCTCTCCTCCCATCCTTGGAGCAAACAGAGCAGCTGGCTCCATGGGAAACTGATTTTATTTGGGACCGTTGGCTGTAAAATAATTCAAGCATGAATAAATTGTAATAACCAGAAATATTTAATTGGCCTTACATAGCAGTCTTATCAGGGGACAGATTTAGTGCAAGGCAGTGCCTCTGTAATTTGGGAAAAGGTTTATTTTTAACTCATAGCTGGAAAACGGCTGAATAAAAACTTTTCCTTCAGTTCATTTACAAAGAACCACCAATTGCAATAGGATTCAGTGTTCTCAAGTGCCTGTTGCACTCAAAATGGAGTGACTTTCTCTCCCTGTTATTGCTCCTTGGAAGCATATATTCCCTTTCAGCCAGAGAACTGTTGATATATTGATCAACACACTGGACCCCTCACTCATCCTTATGCGAGCAGAACACAGGGGAGCGAAACGTAATGCCTTGTTATTGCTGTTGTGACCTCCATAGTGCATATTTGACCTAACAGAAAATCAGTTTTCTGCCTCAGTTGACAGGCAAGATAAAAAATATTGATAATAGTAGAGGATGCTTGTAACCTCACAGGAAATGTCCCTCACCTTCTGGTGCTGGGCCTTCATTAGTTTTCCTTTCTTGCAGACCTTTTAAACTCAATTTTTGGAAGATGTAGTGAGTGCACAATGTCAAAGGGTAAAATTAGGTTGCAAAAAGGAATTCTAGTTTTTAAGCTGCTACCAGTTGTTAAACAATTTCAGCCTGACTTGCCTAGAAAGCTCTTTTCTCAACTGAATTGCAAGTCAGGCTGGAAGATAAACTGGGGTCCTGTCCTAGAAATTATGCACCTAAATTGCTGTCTAGGCTGTATTTGAAAATTGGCAGAAGTGAACTGTGTTGGTTTTGCAGCATATTGTCAGCTGGTTTATTCTACCTCAGGTTAGGTCTGAATCCACTTTATGCACAGCTATGGGTGCAAGTTTCTGGGAAAACCAAACTTGAAAGGTGGCCTAGGAGAAGTAGTTGATAAAGTCTGACCCTTTATTTCTTGCTAACACGCCTTGATATTTCTTAACTTGATGGAGCTGATCATCTTTCTATCATCTCAGCTAAAACATTTGTTTCTGCCTGTAGTCTAGGCATGGAGAAGAAGGGCATAGAGTTAATCCTCTAGGAAATAAAACCAAATGCAGAACTGTCAAAAAATACTTGTTTAACCTTCAAAGGCATTTTTTTCTTGAAACACTTTCCTTCATTTCCTTAATTTACCATTTCTAAAATACACAGTGTTTTGCTATTTTACATTTCTAAAATTCACAAAGTATTTTAGAAAGACTTTCTGACAGAAGCAAAAGCAACTACTCAACATAATGCCAAGTTGGTTTGGTATGGTGTAGCTTGGTTTGGCTTGGCTTCACTTTGCCTGGTCTCAAATCAATTTGCTTTGGAAAAAAAGTTTTTAAGCAAAATGTTGTACCGTGTCTTGTCTTTGTGTTGGCCACAGATTATCTGGAAGACTTCATGAACTTACTTATTAATGTTATTTATTTGTCTTAATGGCCAGTTACCAATATGATATGAGATACACAATATGAATGGCACAAACTGGAGTTGTTCTGTGCACTGAAAGAGTTACATGACTGAATATGGCACATTGACTGTAAAACACTTTGGGAAAAAAGGGATGGTAGCATTATTGTGGTTATACAGACTCTTTATGTGCACAGCTGAATTGACTCATTCTTTAAAGTTCAGTCTTACGTATGAATTCATCATCATGTGTTTTCCTGCATGCAAGAATCAGCTTATCAATGACAGGTTATGTGAGAAATTCAGTTGAAATAAGGATGGCTTCTTACAAAATGTACCTGTCCAGGTGGATAAATGCATCATGTTTGCTAGTAAAGCAATCAGGCTTTCCTCTCTCTTACAGTTTTTGATGTTTTCAAATCATTTACATTTTCATGTAAGATTTTATAAATAGGAACCAGTCAGACTATTAATTTCAAGCTCCAGGGTAGTCTATACAACCAGCCAACCAGAAAAACTGAGGTTCTAATAGAAACTGGATGATTTCAGGTTTGTTGTACACCTCGTGCTGTGTCTTAGTTTCCAACTCTTCTCTTTTTACAATTTCAGCACTGAATTACACCCGATATGTAGCATATCTCAGGCCAAACAAGACCTTGATGAACAGCCTGGTCACAAGATACGTAGGCTATCCGCAGCTGAAGATTATATTTCCAACTACGGCATAGGATTTGACCCAGCAGAGAATGAATTTGACTACGGTTTATGCAATGAAGTAGTTAACGTGGCTTGCTCACCTAAACCTGATGCTTTCAATCCATGTGAAGATATCATGGGATACAACATTCTGAGAGTCCTGATATGGTTTATCAACATTTTAGCTATCACTGGGAACATTGTTGTCCTCATTATTTTAATGAGCAGTCAATACAAACTCACTGTACCTCGTTTTCTAATGTGCAATCTTGCATTTGCAGATCTCTGCATAGGTATCTACCTGTTGTTTATTGCATCTGTAGATATCCAGACCAAAAGCCAGTACTACAACTATGCCATAGACTGGCAAACTGGGGCAGGATGCAATGCTGCAGGGTTTTTTACAGTGTTTGCAAGTGAACTCTCAGTCTACACACTGACTGTGATAACTCTGGAAAGGTGGCACACCATCACCTATGCCATGCAACTGGACCGCAAGGTTCGACTTCGTCACGCTGTGATTATAATGATTTTTGGCTGGATATTTGCTTTCACAGTGGCACTTCTCCCCATATTTGGAGTCAGCAGCTACATGAAGGTCAGCATATGTTTGCCTATGGATATAGAAACACCGTTTTCTCAGGCTTATGTTATATTCCTTTTAGTGTTAAATGTACTCGCATTTCTGATCATATGTGCCTGCTACATCTGCATCTACTTTACTGTGAGAAATCCTAACGTCATCTCTTCAAACAGTGACACCAAAATTGCCAAGCGCATGGCCATACTGATCTTCACGGACTTCATCTGCATGGCCCCCATCTCCTTTTTTGCAATATCAGCCTCACTCAAGGTTCCTCTTATCACAGTGTCCAAATCCAAGATCCTTCTGGTTTTGTTCTACCCTATCAACTCCTGTGCTAACCCTTTCCTCTATGCCATTTTCACAAAGACATTTCGCAGGGATTTCTTCATTCTGTTGAGCAAGTTTGGCTGCTGTGAAATGCAAGCCCAGATTTACAGAACAGAGACCTCCTCATCTGCTCATAATTTCCACACAAGAAATAGCCATGGCCCTCCTGCATCCAAAAACAGTGATGGGACTATTTATTCATTGGTTCCTATGAACCATTTGAACTGAGATGCTTGCATGAACTTGTGTCTGAGGTAGTGTGATAATCACTTTCAACTGTGAATTTGAATAATTACTTCAGCATAGCAGATAATTTTATTTTTTAGGGGAAAACATTTTTATCTCCACTTTGCTGTTTTTGTTTAATGAACAGCCATCAGAGATGACACGTCATCTTCATCAGTTCTCAAAGGGCAAGGAACAAAACTTCAGTATGTGCCAAAGTGTCCTTGTAGAATTATCTTGAGAAATAAATGAGATTCTAAACTGACATCTCCCATCTTACAGGCAGAGATTCCCTTCATTCTAGGAAGATGTTAGCTGCTTGTTGAGAATTAAGTAGTGGTTATATATGAATGAAAGAAAAAATACGTAGAATTAATTATTTTGTCTGTGAAGCGTGTTATAGCAATGACAAATAATTAGCTCTTTTCATTAGTCGTATCTGCTGGGGTTACAGTAGACAGAAAGCCAACTTAAAGCTCTCCTTCAGCACAGACTCACCAAGAATGAGAACACGTGTTGAACCCATTTCAGTTCACCACAGCAGAGGGGCAGAAGACATCTCCAGCTAGGCTGGTGTTAGCTGTTCCACACTACATGGACCCGCCTTACTCTGCGCAACACTTTGGGTAGGATTTGTGTTGATCTAGACCGGCAGGCTCAGAGAACCAGGTTTCATCTGAGTTGGGATCAAGGAGTTCGGTTTGGGATTTGTTTTCAGGACAAGAAATAGCAAGAACGAGAGCAGGAGAAACCCTTCATAATAAGGAGGATGTTTTCTCAAGTTGGTCTCACAAATTTGGGCTGAAATCACTTGTGTGTGATGTTCCCTTGGGTGTGGCAAGATGGACCAATGGGCTGCTTTAAAATGATACCCGAGACAGTTTTGTCATGCAGTAGTGCTAGTGCATTGCACTGCCTGGGTTACGTAAAGAACGGTGGACCCAATGTGGCTTTTGAAAACCTGAACAAAAGTTTTTGTGAAATCCTACTAGTTCTCTCTCCTCTTCCCTTCTAAAAACATCCTTCATAAGCACATTATCAGGTGATGGTCCAGATTTAAAGACCTGAAAGAAACCATACACTGCATATGTTGAAATAACAAAGAAGAAAAAGCTTCTAATCAAGATTTCCTGGTTTTACAGAGGTTTTGAATAACATCTCAATGAACATACAGATTTGTTACATGATCTGAATATCAAACTTTTTGAGAGTTATTTGTTCCAAAATGCACCAAAGGTTTAGGGTTGGGCAGGGTTTCCTCATGCTGATTGTGTGGGTATGTGTGCACAAACACCGTGACAGGGGTCCAGGCTTCATCCCCACCTCAAAAACAATTCACGGTTTTGCCCTATGCGAATATACATCTTTGGAGTCTTCATGGTTAAATGTGATGAGCTTTAAATATTTTCTCTATGTGTCTCCTGAAATTTCAGTAGCAATTCTTGACGCTTCTATCCATAATTTTCCCTGTCATCAGCTTCACATTTCAGCATCTGAACCTGATGTGAATAACTACAGGAGATGATTATTCATTCTGTCCTGGCCAGGGAAGGAAGTATCAGCTCCCTAGTGCATAAAACAGGGGAGATCAAAGGTAGTGTGTTTTGGGGGGGAAATTTCATTACTCAACACAATTAACTCTCCCTCCAAAATCCAGGAGAAGGAAGAATGAAAGAGAAAAACAGGAAACACAGTTCATCTCTGGGAAGATTTTGTGACTACTCACAGGAATCACTTCTACACAGATGCTTTATGTCATATACAGTGTACTGGTGTGCAGCTATAAAACGCATCCCGATGGAAGTATCTGAATGATGATGTTCCAAAATGACAAATATTCTAGCAGCATTTAAAAAAAAAAGGTCCTGAATCTATTCTTTGGCCAAAAATGAGGAGTTTTCTTTGGCAAATACTAGCCCATTTTTGTTGACAAATAGGGCAAATTCTTGTAGTACATCACAATTTTTTGCCTGGGATATGCCCATTGGCAAATGCAATAGGCTGAGACCCAGCAGGTCAAGAAAGCACAGACAGAGTCTAGGAGCCAGCCTTGTAAATCCTCTCACAGCAATATCAAGCACATGAGCTTGATACAGATCATCGATTTCATGCAAAACCATTGCACAGACATTTGTAAAAGCAGGACCCAGTTAAATAAGCTTTGCAAATTAACAACCATGAAAAGAGACCTTGCAGAGTTGTGTCTTGTAGCCAGAGTCAGACCAGGGCCTACGGGAGGAGGCCATGTAGTCTATGGCTCCTCATCCAGAGGAGACAGGGGATGGATGCTACTTGAAGAGCAAATCGAGCCAGGATAACCAGACACCTTGCCTCATCCCTAGCAGAAGGACATCATAAAAATGCTTCACGCCCATGTCAACCTGCCCACATGTGCTGCACAGGAGCTCCGGTGGCAGGTCAGGCTGTGGCAGCAGGTCCAAAGCTGAGAGGCTGACTGTGCGGTTGTCAAGAGGAAAACCTCTTCTTGTAGTCCTCAGATCAGTCTGGGTTTCACTAGTCTTTGGATTTTAATTTTAAACATCTTCCAAATTGTGAGGAGCATTGTAGGACCTGCAGCTTTCCCTTTGTTGGACAGTGGTCCTTTTATAGCAATTTTTTTAAGCAATGTTTTTTCTTTGAAGAAAGTAGTATAAGAAAAAAAAGAAGCAAGATACATTTTATTCATCCTTGTAATATAAAAAAAATCCTGCTGGTGACTGGTGCGGATTTTCTCAGCACTGAACAACATGTTTATGTGTTAATCTTTAAACTATTTTACATTTCCCTTTCTGAAATCTATTTTAATAAAAGCAATATCAAAACAAAGTGCCTTGAGAACAAGTGTACGGCCAGAGATATGCTGACGAAGTATGCAATAACTGTTACTGCTTATCTGGAGAGCTCCATTTATGTGGCACAGCCTCCACAGTCAGGTCACTGTGACCTACGGATGAAACTAGGCTGATGAGAGACTCTGCAAAGAAGACCCTCCCGTAGTCTATTGGAGAGTTAGAAAAGCACAGAAAGGTATGTTTGAATCCTCTTAAACACCAGCACTGACCCTTCTGTTTTAACCAATCTCTTCTATTAATTCACATTTCTTATTAAATAAGATATAAACCTTTGACAGACATTTTTCTCCTTTTTAATATATATAAATGGCCCTTTTGTGATGCGCTCTAATTTTCCCTCTCTCTTTTTTGGAGCTCTGTTCTGTGAAGTCTTTTTGTCAAATAAGTGTGTGCCTATGTGCACACACGTGTGCCCATGTGTGTAGGAGAGATGGACCGCAGGTAACAAGGAAACTGAGTCAATGCCTAGCTCTGACTCACAGGAAAAACCCAGGAGTTGTTCTAACTTGGAACCCATCGCTAGCTCACTCCGACGACCGTCTGACAGTCAACAATATTGTAATACTTTCTGGTTTTCCTTGATATCCTTACAAGTCCCTTGCCTTTCAGCCTTGACCAAACCCGAGAAAACATGCAGTTTAGCGAGTTAAGGCTGCCTTTGCCCTTATGGTGCCATCATCAGTGACATGAAGAGACTGTGCTGGCAGTGAATTTGCTGCCTTTGAGGATGCAGTAAACAGCTGCTTGATAGGAGCATCAGGCATGTACCTTGTGGAGAAGGTGTGCCTGACCTCCCCAAAAAACACATATCTGGTGGTGTGATGGGAAGTGAGAAATAGGGCCACTTCATCTTGGTGGACTAAAGGCCGCCTCACAAAAATTCCTACCACAGGTAAAAGTAATGGGAGCAGCTGGCATCAATAAAAGCAAAAGCCTGACTCAGTAGAGAAAATTAACCATGAGCCATTTTCTTTACAACATTGTTCTGGGGGTTACACAGATATACCAAGCAGGGTTTGCTCGTTAGAAGGCAGGTCTACATTTGAGCTTGTTAAGAATGCAAGAGGCTTTGCATCCCATTTAGCGAGTCTTCAAATAATTTGACCACATTTCTTTCCTGTAGATTCCCTCCTAATCATTCCACTGAGGACACAGCAGATAATCTTACATTTAATTTATGCATCTTTGTTGTTAAGAAGAGTTAATAATGCAAAATGATTTATCCTCAAGGAATAATTTAACCATCTCTCCCCCTCCTTGAATGAAAGAGCAGAAAAGAAAGGTGGGTCTGGTTCAGATGATCAAGTAAGCACATACAAACCTCCTTGCAGATTTGCATCTTTAATATGGGCACGTGTAATCTCCCATTGTGTATGCAAATGTGAATTGCATGTACAGACTTTTCTTCAGAGTGATTTTTTGGTCAGAGTGCTTGGTAAGAAGAACTTACTTGAAAATCTGGATCTTGTTGCTTTAAAATATGCAAGCACAGGAGTAGGATTTTATAGCTGTCATCTGGATAATTAAACTCTTCATTAACAGTCATTCTCGAACCAGTAGGTGACCTTTAATTAAGGATGAAAGTACTCAGGAATGGATTTCAAGCATTAAGACACTGCAGAGGACCCTTTGCCCCCCACCCCCACAAGACCATTGAAAACCTTTTGTAAAGTATTCATTTTCCAAGAGAAATAATGGTTGGTGAGATAAAAATACATTTCCAGGTCCAACACATCAGTTGAATGTTTCCCTTAACCTTGTTGTAACTGAAGTACTGTGTTTTCTTTTTCCTGTCTCACATAGACTTTGCCACGTGTTACCTGGATCTCCATTACCCCAGCCTGGACACTTGCACAGGTTTTACCCACACCAAAAAAGAACAGGAAAAATTAGCACGATCATGAGAGCAGTGCACAGATAGGAACGTGATGTATTTATGGGTGGGTGGAAGATTGCAGGGCAGGACTGAGCAATATGGGCTTTTCTGCTGAGACATCCAAATATCCAGTACTAAAATTCTGCATATTTTGGCTGAAGTATAGTTCCCAGGGAACAAGCAATAGAAATTTGCATGGTAGAATCCTATGGAGAGATAATCTTAAAAGGAAGTTTAAGTCATGTGTTTTTATTTTGTTGTTAAAGAAAAAAGAAAAAAAACACAGAAGTTTGGTATAAATAGCGTTTATGTGATGTCTCCAGAAAAAAAGGATAACAGCTCCTTTAGGGGCCATCCAGGCTCCACACTGCACCATCAACACTCACCTTTGCACTGCAATTCTTTGTATTGCTTCTGAGCTACAAATGCCTAATTAGTTTTAAATGCTCTCAGTTTCTTCTTTTCTTGCCCATAGTGTATGGACAGGCATGTGTCCCTTGGACATCTGTACTCTTGCCTCTTCATCACCTCAGCTTCACCCCACCTTACTCCTTTCCATGATAACGGTTCACGTTGCCTGTGCTAATAAACGTTCTGCTTTTACCCACAGTCACGTACGAACAGAATCCATGTCCCTTAGAAATATTTCTTCAGAAATCAGCAGATGGAAGATCAGAAGTCTTATCGTTGCTTTCTGTGTGAAAGTCTTCTCATGCTGCCTTCCGGTTTCTGCTTTCCATTTTGGTTGTTTGAGTGACTGTTGTGAGGATAACTGGCCTTTTCCCAAGCTTCAAACATTCTGCTTTGAAACAGTCACTGTTTGAGCCACCCAGCTTCAATCAATCAGGGGGAAATGTTGATCCCTCTCCCTACCTTCTGCACATTCCCTGGACATTCTTGGGAGGGGAAAAAAAAAAAAAAAAAACACAAAAACAAAACAAACAACTAATCTTTACATAAGTTATTCAGAGTTTTCCTTCCCTACCTTGCCAGGTGCATCTTTGTCCTGGCCCACAGATGTCATGGTGGCATAAGGCATCCCTAAGTGGCCTGGGGGAAGGCTGGGGAAGAAGGAGTGAGGAAACACAGTCTGGAGAAAGTGAGGACATCAAAAATTGGAAAAGCACAGTCAAATTACGGCAGCTTTTAAAGAATTCCTCCATGCTCCAAGGACTGCCTGAACTCACACCAAGGAAAAGCCCAAAGCCTTTTTTTTGGTTGTTTTTTTTTCATTCTTGTGCCAAGGTCTGCCCTAAGACAGGATTCACTATGCCGTGTCATCTCTGCGCATGTCTGTATGGCATGAGGCCATGCCAAAATACTGAGCTAGCAGGGGCACCAAAACCAGTAGTTTTGATCAAAGCTGTACCTGTGCTAATATACTCTGGTTCTCAACAGAGCTAACTTGCCTGGACTAGGCAAAAAATGAGCTGAACTAGACATTTTTTCTAGAGGTGGTATACCCATACCACTGTATTTTCACCATTTTGACTTAACCAAGGTTTGGGGTTTTTTCCAGTTACCTGGAAAAAAGTAGCAGTTTCTCCTGCTACCCAACATTACCTTTCTCCCAGACTACTTGTTCTCTCTGCCTTCAGTGAGTGCCGCTGCCCACACCACCACTTTTAGCCTCAGTTTTTCCTTCCTCCTGTGGATGGTGGCATCTTTTCATATGATTCCACCGAAGTCACAACTGAAACATTCATTAGTCACCGAAAAAGTTTTCAAGGCGTCAGTATTCTACCTTTTCACATAAAGGTGTGTTTTACCTCATGGTAACACTGCCTACAGAATTTTTATCCATGCATTTGACACTGTCATAGCTCGTGCTCATGTTCGGCCCGTGTCCCGCAGCACGCTGCTAACGAAGGCACCAGCTCCGTGATGCCTTTGGTCTCGGCTTCACTCTCCCTGTGCACCAGTGTTAACGAGGCAAGCATGGTCATTATCAGGTCATCAGAAGTGACCTCCTGGTTTGATTGCCCTGACTGCAGGTGCTAGCCCTGTTTTGGGGTTCATCAGTGCCAGCAGAAGAGATGTGCTTTTGGCTGTGAAGAGGGCCATCTGTGAAGTCATGTGAAATGGGAGAAAGCACACGTCCTGCCTTCAGAACAACCTCAAAGACCTTGAAGGGACTTGAAGAGCAGCTCCCAAAGCTCTCCTTGATGCTTTAGGTAAACCTCCACATACCACGCAGCATCCCAGGGCAGCGTCACCATTGCTAAGCTGTGTCCCAGAACTCGCTGTGTCAGAGCTGCAAAGCACTGTGGGACCTCTCCTGTGAAACATGCATGCATGCATTTGTTACCACCCGTTAAAAAAGTCACTAACAGTTAACTGGTCAGGTAATTATTCAACTAATTAAGTCTGACCTGATTTCTGGAAAGTAACCATCCAGGAATTCTTTAGTTTGTTTCCCCTTTACGAATAATTCATTAAAAACTACATTTATTTTCTTTCTGGAAAGAGTCCCATATGAGTCATAGCCCAAGAGGCTTCTCGTTACTTTGTTCATAATTAAAGATCCTGTGACATTTTTTCAATAGGTGAGAGACAACACCAGTGCTCTGTCTGGCATCCTCTTGCCTAGCAGACACAGATGGCGATGCCTAAGGCTGTGAGCAAGCTCAGGCTGTTTGCAAAATACTTGCATCATTTCCTTATCGAGTTATTGCAATCTCCACACTTTCCTCATTCTTGCAAATCTTCAGTTAACAGTTGCACATAGATAATAGTGGAGAACATAAAGATCTTCAGAGGGACTTAAGGAATTGAGTAAGCAGGATTCATGGACACTCCCGGGGAGACGTCCTTTGAAGACTTGAGGTTTTAGTATCCCCTTAGTCTCAGAAAACTGTTTGTAGGAAGGTGTTATGATTTTGCATGAGACAAGATGATTATCTACTCTATTTTAATTAATACTTACACAAAGGGTGGTCACTAGGCATGCCCTTCTTACCCTCATGGGTTTTTCCCCCTCCCAAAAGGCCACAAGAGTAAAAAGGCTTTTGAGGGGTAAGCCTGGAGAAGAACTCGTTGCTAGCAGAGTGTGGAGAATCACAAATGAGAGATGGATGGATGGATGGATGGATGGATGGATGGATGGATGGATGGATGGATGGATGGATGGATGGATGGATGGATGGATGGATGGATGGATGGATGGATGGATGGATGGAGGCATGCATGAATGGATGGAGGCATGCATGGATGGATGGATGGAGGCATGCATGGATAGCATCCAGGAAAACAAAATGCAGTAAAGCACTTAACAGGAGCTTTTGTGATATGTCAGAAGTAGAATGATTTTCTTAAGGCTGCACCAGAAACCAGATGGTACTGGGGAAGAATCTTCCATGTCCTGTGCTCTTCAGCCAGCAAAGAGAAGATGGCTTTTGAAGAAAAAATCCTAATGAGGCTTTCAAAGGGTTTATCCCTTTTTTAATGTTGGCACACTCTGAAGAAAGAGTGTTGAGGAAGGAGGGAGGGGGAAGACAAGAAGCATGAAATTTCTCTTACTTAAAATAAGACTATACAAATAATTCTTATGAGGGGAGTGAAAAGAATTGCACTGACGAGGCTCATAAAAAAACAGCGCTTAATTTTTCTAAGCTGGGCCTCCTGCGAGCAATGCTCTGTACCGAGACTAATATTCATCCCTGTTAAGAGAACCAGCACAAGAACTATTTTCACAATAAATGACCTTTAAAGTGGGGCTGACATGATGTGTAGGTTTTGTGCTGGCTCTCTGCACTGCAGTGAATTGCGTGTTGAGGGGGGAATGCTTGCTTTTCACCTATGAAAAATTTCCTATGTGTGCCCCATCACCCCCAGCCACTCCTAACACACATTTGTTTATGTGCCCTTTTGGCTCTGAGGCTCTGCATCACAAAATAGCACCAGAGCAACATACTATTAAACAAAAAAAGCATGGTAAATCACAGATTCATAGAATCATAGTATAGTTTGGGTTGGAAAGGACCTTTAAAGGGCATCTACTCCAACCCCCCTGCAATGAGCAGGCACATCTTCAATGAGATCAGGTTGCCCAGAGCTCCATCCAACCTGATCTTGAATTTTTCCAGGGATGGGACATCTACCACTTCTCCATAGGCAACTCCTGTGTCCTGGTATGAGGACAGTCCTTGTTTGAGTTGAATGTCCCAGAAAGGAGGCAAACACACTACAGGAGCACTTGAGTTCCTGTCTGCTCTAGCTGTGTGGAAAAAAAAAAAAAGAAAAACAGAGAGAAGAAAGCCTGGGCAAAGGGAAGCTGTGTTGCAGGCGGGTGACCCGACTCCCAGTCTCTCCAAGCAAGACCCCTCTCTTCTGCAGATGATGGTTGAAGAGCTGGAAGGTAGCAAGAGGGTAGGAGGCAATCCACAAAAATCTTCTGTCCTCTTAACAGCCGAACAGCTGGGCTGGCCATTGCTTCTGGTAGGGATTTATATGTATTCTTACCTAGAAACAAACCAAATATGCTCCTCTGCTGAATTACAGCTGAATTACACACACAAAATAAACCTGTTCCATCGCCAAGCACCACTTCTACCACTGCTGAATGCAAGCCTCTTGCTGTCTCATCACCTCCAGGCTTTATCTCCATCTTCTCCTTTAGTTTTCATGAAACCAATCCATTTCGAACCAAGTCCTTCCCATTTGCCACTCTCACAGTCTTCCCATTCCTGCCCAGGGTACTAACATCTCCAGTAGCAACAGTTGTCTCTCTTCCCACCTCATGTCTACATGGAGGCGGGCACGCTGGGACCCCACCCCTCACTGCTTCCTGGGCAATAATGTCAAAATCAAAAATCATGGCAATGTCTGTGGGCTGACTCGAGCCACCTCTCCACTCCTCAGAGGTCATTGGAGGTTCATGGCCTGACAAATTTACACATGTATACGCAAGGCATTCTTTCCCCAGGCAGCACGTTTAGGCACTGCAAAATGAAAGCAAGGCCCCAGTGCTTTTGCAGAATTGTTTTTGATCACCTGCCGCACAAGAGTAGCTTGCAGAGAAAAAGCATGTGAAATAATTGTACGTGACAATGGTCAGAGGGCTGGAGCCCCTCTCCTGTGAAGAAAGACTGAGAGAACTGGGCTTGTTCAGCCTGGAGAAGAGAAGGCTCCACGGAGACCTTATAGCACCTTCCAGTGCCTGAACGGGGCCTAAAAGAAAGCTGGGGGGCACATTTTACAAGGGCTTGTAGTAAGAGCACAAGGGGTAAGGGGTTTAAATTGAAAGTGAGGAGATTTAGATTAGATGTCAGGAAGAAATTACTCACAGAGAGGGTGGTGAGGCACTGGGACAGGTTGCCCAGAGAAGCTGTGGGTGCCCCATCCCTGGAAGTGTTCAAGGCCAGGCTGGATGAGGCTTGGAGCAACCTGGTCTAGTGGAGGGTGTCCCTGCCCATGGCAGGGGGTTGGAACTGGATGGTCTTGAAGTTTCTTTCCAGCCCAAACCATTCTGTGACTCTGTTGTCCCACCAACTGCATGGGCATTAAGGCAAAGCAGAAGGTGGGGGCTGCATGGAGGTGTACAGACAGTGAGCTAGGGAATCCCTGCCCTCCCCTCCATTTCACACAGCTCCTTCATCGTAGTGCACAATGTTTGATGCAAATGTGTGTGATGAGCAAGGGAGCAAGTATGGAGCTGGGGAAATAAACATGTTGTGCTTTGCTACTGCATCATTCTTCTTCCTTGTTAAAAGCTGAGACACAAAAATAAGATGGTGCTTGAACACCGTTAGCTACTCAATGGCATGATCTGCAGTCTCTGTGGGTGCAAGTTGAGCCTAACAGCTACCTGAGAGCTGGCCCTGTTTTTTGGGGGGGTGGGAGAGCTAACCCTCTGTTTGCCCCCAAGAAGCTTACATATTCTCCATGGGTAGGTTTCAAAAACTAAAGCATCCACTTGTTCAGAGGAGGAGAAAGCACCCAATCCGACTGGTTACAAGGATCAGGCAGCACTTGCAGTGCCTATGGCTCTGCCAGTCACAGCTCCTTCCTTATTTACCAAACTGCACTACATTCTTCTGTAATCCAGTTCCTTGTTTTCCTCTGCCACCTCTCAAGGCATAAATGTTCCCTTATCTGCTTTTTCTGCTTCTGTCCTTTCCATTCCTGTTATAACTCTTTGAACCAATGCTTTCATGTCTCCCTCTTGCCTCCCCACTTACCTCACCTGTAAGGGACACCAGTTATGGCGGTACAAAGCAATGTCTGAAATGGAAAAATACTGCAATAAAGAAAAACTCTCTAAAAACTAAGAATATATTTCTTCTTTGATTTTTTTGTTTGTTTGTTTGGGGTTTTTTGGGTCTGTTTTCCTTCACAACATCCCTAGTCAACACAAAAGGCACTGTGAAAAGGGTACTGACAGTTTTCATTTACCTCAGAGATGACTTTTCATCGGAGGAAGCATTTCAGTGTTCTCTTCCTCCCCTCTACACATGCATTTCCCTCCCCTCTTCCACTGCACAGGCAAACACACTGATTTTCTTTCCCTCTCCATTTTCCATTCTGTGCCTACAAGCATAGACAAAAGAAAGGCAAAGAAAGACTAAAACCTGCAGAAGAGCTAGGTTCAGACAGATTGAGATGAAGAGGTAGAGATGCTAGCAATTATCGGAACTGATTGTCGCATTATTTACAGGACACTGGTTGGCATTTACCAGCTAATAAGAACAACAGCAGAGTAAGGAAAGTCACTGTGCTTTAAAAGCTCTGCCAGAACAAAAAGCATTGCTAAGCAGCCCCTGGCCACACCATCAGGCTGGCTGGATGCTCTGCAGGTGGCCCGGCCAAGCTCCTAGCACTGAGCAGCCACTCCAGAAAGCAGAAATGTCAATTGCTGAGCAATTGCTGTGAACGTGCATTTTCCCCCTGTTCTGGTTCCCTAGCCCTTTGCGCAGTTTCTCTCCGCCTGGTAAGCTCTGCAGGCAGAGAGGAAGGGTGCAGCATCCACAGATGGGGACCTGGAGTGGGCTGTCCCCAGTGCTCACTGGCTCTGGCCAGCTGGGCTTGGTAGGGACAGCAGACAGAGCAAGCTTGTGCAGTGCACCCCTGCTCTCCCAGCACCAGGGGTTTGTGCGATTTTTGTATTTGTGGTCCTCCATCACAGTTTCCTAGCCATTCCCTCTAATGGGATTAACTCGCAGTTGCACAGAATATCCACTCTCAGCCCATCCATATTAATAATTCAGAAGCTTCCCTTCCTCTTTAAGTAGAAAGCAGCTGTCCTGGATTTCCACAGCATCCAGTGCTTAGTGTATGAATGGGATGGCATTAGCTACTGCTGCGGCTCTGGAGCTGTCTGTTGTATCTTTCAGCATTATTTATAACCTCATTGCTCTGCTTTCTAGGCTCAACCCATGCATCTGCCAGGAATGACTTCAAGCTGCCTTCTCCGAGCAGTGAGTATTGCTTTCTCCTTTCTCACACCTGCAGCCTCACCAAGTTTTTCTGGACAGCTCGGTTAACCCTTCCTCTCGCCATGTCTGAGGGTGAAGAAACTGTTATCCTCTTCCTCCAAACTTCTTCCCTTAGGAGAATTAGACCAAAATTATTCCACTCAGCTTTTTCCTGGTTTAACCAGTAGAAGAATGTGAGATTTTAGTGTACCATACTGAAAATGTGCAAATGGTACTAAAACAAAAAAAATAAGACTGACTTGTTGCTCTCAGTTTAGAGAGCAACAGCCTTCACATTGCAACATACACTCTGTAAGTTCGGTCAAGCTTCTCTTGACCTCTGAGCCATTTTGGACAAACACTATAGATTTTTCTGCAGAGGCTTAAGGTCTTGACACATTAGAGATTTTTGTGAGTAAAACCTAGTGGGTTATGCAGCTGCTCAGGCCAGAGTTCTTTTTTGCCCTCTGATTTATATTTCCTTCTTGGAAAGTAAGGTACCATGGACCTGCAGGGAGGTTTTTGTTTACTAACCAACTCAATTGGAAAAAAATACTGTGGATTAGCAAACCCCATGCTTTCACACCTCAGGAAAATGTGCTCATTATGCTGGAGAACTTCTAACCTTGCAAAGCTTTCAGGTATGGCATTTCAAAAAAAAACCCCAACAATCCCTTTTCCATAGCAATGCCCACGTGCTGGTTGCTGTCAGGACACTGCGAGGCGCCTCTTGTTCTCCTCCACGTCAGTCCTCGGGGAGACTGGCACTCCTGGTACACGTGCACCGTCTGGAAGCGCTGCTCACCGCCCTGCTTCCCTAACATCTTTCATCAGCTTCAGGCCATCACGTCCCAGAGGAATTTATCATGATGGGCTTTCACAGCAGTCGCTTTATGCTAGTGAAATAATGAAAATAATAATAAATTCTGGTCTTGCTTTGTGGTAATACAATAGGCTTTTATGCTGGAAGCTCAGGCTTGGAGAGGGGCATGAAAACCAGGGCTGAGCAGCAGGAGTTGAGACAAGTTTCTGAGCAACTGGAAACTTCTGAATTGTCTCAAAGTCAGACGTTTTGCCTATAGGAATACCGTGGATCTTGTGGCCAGGAAAGCTGGCTTACAAATGACAGGTCCATGGCAATTCCATGTTCCTGGGGCAATCCGTGCCTTAACACAGAGCTGCACAGTCCCACCACCACGATCCCAAAGAGGTGGGGGAGCAGCATGTCCAACAGGGTGCATGGGCAGCTCACCCACACCCTGCTCCATGGGTAACGTGCCACTGATGCCAATGAGAGTGTTTCAAGCTGCTGAACACCAAGGGAAATACTGCCTTAGCAGAGATGCCTGTTGCCCAGAGAGGTGCCAATGTTTCCATCCTATGGCTCATGAACCACAGGCTTGTGAGGTGGTAGAAAGGGACTCCTTCCACTGTGATGCAACCTTCTTTATCCCTGGGAAGTGTCTGAAATGCCCCACAGAGAGCACATACTGCAGGGGAAAGCAGGTCCTTCCTGCTGCAGCTTCTGGCTCAGCAAAGAGCTGTGGGAGTTAAAGGTGAATGAGACGCATGAGACAGGGCCACGATGCTCTGCTCTGACTCAGTTCACAGTACACTTAGGGGGAAGGTTTTGCCTGGATCGGCCACCACTCTCAGATGGCAGAGAGCAGGCAAAGCAGCCTCCAGCACGGCGCTGTGTCTTGGCTGCTTCCCCTATGCAAGGTCAGCGCTGTGCCAGGGACTCTTCTCAGCACTGCTGTGCCTGGAAAATGATTTACTCTGAGACTGACATTGCAGTGTGCTCCCACACACAGCTGCAGAGTGAGTTATTTAACTGCATAGATATTATTGAAGTACAGACTGTAGTGCCTGTTTTCTTTCTGAAGAGAAAAAAGGAGCATTACATCATGCCTACACTGAAAAACACTCCTTCCTTAAGGACAACAGCAGAAAGCTTCTCTCAAAAAGCGTGATTAAAATGCAAGGGTGCTGGCAGGTAGGGATGGAAGAGGCCAACTCCTTCCACCCCAGTGCTTGTGACCTTGCCTGCATTGTTCTTCTGCTCCCTGCCTGTGGGACATAACTCATTCGTGAGAGGATAGGGAGTGAGAGGGAAGGTTTGTGGTCCCACCTGCATAAAAGCACTGAGGTGCCCAGCATCTCCTGGGGGTCTGAAGGGAGCAAAGGACTATGAGGCTCCCCACTGTGCAGATTCAAGTCTGACATGGGAAGGTGAAAAGGGTCCTCGGGGAATGCTCACATGGCTGTCCCTGAACCACAGCCGGCCTGGCTAACCCATCGGACGGACCTCAGCACAGGCAGATGATACTGAATTTATCCCATCTGCATGTCAACAGCAGCTGAAAGGTGCATAGAAAAAAAAAAAAAGCTATAAGCAGGCTGAATCAGATCACTGATTGTGACTAGACTTGTAGTTTATCCTGTGCCATGTGAAAGATCTCCAGATTTCATTTCTACTGTCTGTGCTGTTGAAGCTGACAGGAGTTAGGATGCATTTAATACCAGGTGAGAAGCTGGAGACAGTGCTGCACACATGAGTGAACCCTTACAGGAGTCTGACAGAAGAGATTTGCTCACAATAAAAAGGCAGGCATTCATCTTTATATATCTTCTGTCACGAACTCCTGCAAATATGTCATTTTGTTGCTCTTCCTCCTCCCTCTCAACTAAGCATTTCACCTAGGAGGAAATTCAGAAAAATAGATTAGTTTATTTCCAGCCCAGTAAGAGACGCACAGGCAGGATTTCTCTCTCTGTGCATTGGTAAAGATTTACACTCTGTTTTCAAGGTTTTGGTTTTTTTAATGTATTTTCAGGTTTTTCCATTTATGGGACAAAAGACTAATTATATCAATAAAAAAGACAATGTGCTCAGGGAGTGAAGTCTGCCATACTGAGCTTACAACTCCTGTACAGGGGCCAGCTCTCTGAGGGTCTCTGTGACTCCTAGGAAACGCTACACATGCTCAGGAGGGAGAAGATCCTCAGAGTTGCCGTGAGAAGAACAAGGAAATAAGTATTTTTTCTTATGTCCTTGAACAAAAAGTTGATGCCCAGGTTATGAGTTTTGAATACACACAGTTTAAAAGGGCTGCACGGGTGGTGCTCACTGAGTATGTACCCTTCATTGTTTTAATAACATCAGATACTCTATGGTGATTACACTGAGAAACTGGTATTAAATCTTCTTTAATAAGAATACTCATTTGGAAATTTTCTGAATCGCTAGCTGTACCACTGTTATCTAGTAAATATCAAGAATTTAAGTGTCATATATTGGCCTGTCATGTTCACACTTTATGAATGATAATGATATAAAAGATGCTTTCTTCAAAAAAATTTGAGAGAAGTCTGAAAATTAAAACAACACCAGCAAAACCCCCACAAAAAGAAACTTTAAACACCACCATGTTCCCAGTGCTATTCTTGGAAAAGGTTGTCATATTTGTGTGAAATCTCAGGGAGGGAATGTATGCAAGCATTCTGCTCAGCATGAACCCCAACACCCACCACACTGCTCGATTAAATGTAATAATATGTTCCGAAAGGGAGATACACTGCAAAGCAAATTACACAACCCTTCACTGTATTTTGACACCCAGACGGGAAAGGTGCCAGGGTGTTTTTTCTATCAAACACACCAGATCCACAAAACTCCAAGAAAAATGTACAGCTGGGTTGGCAGCAGCAGGAAAATATGACCACAGAAGGGAGATGTCAGTCCCTGAGGAAGAAGGGGCACTCTGTGGGCTGGTTGCTCCCATCAGAGCTGTAACTATCATCTCCAGGACCATAGGCAGAGGCTGTGCTCTGTGAAATATTTATTTTTTCTTAGAAGCAGTGTTATTGAGCACACACATTTGCTGAGGAATGAACGTTTGGTTTTGTTTAATAGGAAAATCTGGCTGCAAAATGGAATTACTGCAGTTTGCTGCCTTTCCTACAATAGACTGGAGACTCATTCCAATGGGAGCACCTGAGTTTCCTTAAATAAAGAGCAAAGACATATCTGCAACATAAAAGTGTGTTTTGTTCATTTGATCTTAGCATATATGAGTTTATTCCTTAATATTTCCTTCCTGTCACTGACCTTGTAAGAGTAATGAAGACTGGAAAATAAAGGACATCCTGCCTCACAGCCTCCATCACTGAAGCTTTCATGGTATATATGATTTACCATATGAACATCTAGCAACACAGAGTATGGGGTTAATCTTAACCCCTCAAAGGAACAAAACTATGCAAATCATTGCCTAAATCATGGTGTAAATCTGGAAAAAGAACAATCCAGTTCTCCATTAGGTATGCACATAGTGCTTTCCAGATCACTGGAAGATTATATACTTCTTAAGGGTCCTCATGGATGAGGAGAAAACTAAGTAATGCAGGCACAGAGCAGTATTGCAGTGAAAGCCATCCAGCTTCACCCAGCACTCTTCTCCCTAGCTAAAATGAGCCCACCCGATTTTGAAAAAATCTGTTTCTTCTTTATCATCTGTGTGACTGGAGGGTTACAGGAAAAATTAGTCTTTTTTAAAAATATTGCTACACATTATTGCTTTTCTTCTAGAGTCTGAAGTGACTGGCCTGTCTTTATTGGAATAGATACTCTATGATGTTGAATCTTGTATTAACTAATTGTCTCCCTCTGATTAATCAGTGTGTCCATTCCTGTAGGCAGGTTGGGGAATTGTGGTTTACAGTCCTGGGCAGCTTTCTACATTCAGCTCAGTGGTGGTCTAAACAACACACTGAAATAAATAACCTGGTACATAACAAATATGTAACAGAGATTGGTATCGAGACTATTTCTACCAACTCCTACACGTGAGCTCAGAAAAATGAAGGCCCAAAATACTTTCCATGTGGCTTTTATTAATGATCTGGAAACAGATCAATGAGATTCCGACACCAGAAATTTGTGCTGCTCTGGAGGCAGCTAAATTATTCTATTTGCAATTTCTGCTGAAGATTTGCAGTCTCTCAGAGAAAATCCTGCTGGAGCTGGTCAGGAACCAGAAACCAGTTGAGTTTCACATGACTTTTGAGTTTGATGGAAAGTCTTTCTCACTGCTGGGTAGAAGGAAGTTACTGAAACTAATTATTTCAAGCTGCAATCATAAAAAGAAAAAAAAAATCAGATATATTTGTCTTTGCTTCAGAACATGAGAAAGAAAAAAAAAAAGAAAACTGCTTAATTTTGAACAATTATGAAACAGTGTTAAAAGTGTTCATTAATGTTGTTAACTGAGTCTGAGTCAGTGTAAAGAGGAAGACTTGAAATGTGTGAATATATTGGGCACATCTACATATGAGACCCGCCTGTTTGTGGTGCCTGCCCCACAAGGACAGATACTCGCCCGAGCCAGGGCTGCATTAAGCTGAAAACCCTTCTTTCCCAGACTGTGCACATCTCTAGTCTCAAACAGAGATGCTCTGCCAGCTCAGAGGCAAAGGCAGACGCATTAATGATGTATTAGTGCGCCGAAGACTGTTGTTCTAGGATTCAGAGCTGCACTCCAGTCATGTGGGGTAACCACCGGAGGCCTGCGCTGAATATTGAGGTTACGTGAGGATATTTCTTTTGAAAGTAAGCTCACTCTCAGTTTATTTTGCTCGTTTTCAGTGTTTTGTTGGATAGCTTGGGAAAGAACGGATTTTTCTTTTTCTTCCGAATTTTGTGATTGATCTGAAAACTGATAAAAAATTTGTTTCAGGTCGGATCAGAACATTTACGCTTTTACCTGAATATGACAAAAAAAAGAATCCTCTAGAAAATAAATATTCTGGATGAAGTAAAAATTTTTATAATTGACCTAAAAATAAAATGCTTTGAATATGGTTTTCTGTTATATAATAAGGTCTTACAATTAAAAAAAAAAAACCAAGAGTATTAATTTTAAATGAAAAATAGCATCTTGTGGCAATTTGAGGAAGTACTCTATAATATGGAAACTAAACCTTTCATTTCACAAAACAGAGAATAGATTCAAACCAAACATTTAATTGGTTTCAGTTCTTCAAAATCCTGGTTTTTCAGTAAATTCATTGTCAGCTTTTTTTTTTTCCTTTGTGGGTTACTAATTAACAGTGATGAGAAACTTCTGGTGCCACAAAAAAGACGATGTCATAAAAACTGATGTGATGACTGTTGTAAGCACACGGCACGAGTCACTGATAATTCTGATGATCTCAAGAAAATCCACATTAGCTCTGTCTTACAGATGGCAAACTTGGGGCACAGACCCTTGAAATCACTTGCTGTGGTCATGCAGGACATCTAAGGCTTATCAGGTAGCACAGCCCAGGAGGAATGGAGCTGCAGGGAGGATTATCTGAAGACCTGAGGTCCAGGATATTTGGGTGCAGTTCACAACACCCACATGGATAGTCCTTGCTATTTATTCATTGCTAGGCAGGTCCAATAGAGCCGAACCCATTCACAGGCAGCACGCATGCCTCCAGTTTGCTCTGGAAAGGCCGTGTCTTTCAAGATGAGTCCACAGTGGGAACCAAAAGTAGAGTGAGGAGGGGTGGTCAGGAAATTAACTTAAAAATACACTCTGGTTGTCCCAAAAATGCTAATGTAGGTAGTACATTGCATGTACTAAGAGAGCCCAGGTCTCTGAAATGCTAATTCTGGCCCCATTTATATCATCGTCTCACTTCAAAATTGGAAGAGGTCTATTGTGAGATGGTTTGAGTGTTTCAGCAGTACTAGCCAAAAATGTAAGATCCAGAAGTAGTCGCAGTCACAGTCAGTCAACAGTTACTACTCATTGCCAGAAGATGTAGGCTGTCCCAATTCCATTTTTCAAACGTACAGTTGTCTTGGTGATATCACCATTTTCATGGCTATTTATAAATGGATTTGAAAGTGCATACCAGGGACAGAGTAATTGTTTAAGTTAAGAATAATACTGATACAAAAATCAAATAAATAGGAGTGTACCGAGAAGAAATTCAGACTGGAAACTGGAAAACCGGTTCTGAGTAACCAAAAAATGAAACTGTGGAGCAGTCTACATACAAGATGGTGGGAGCTTGGACCTCCCATTGCTTAAAATGAGGTTTATAAATTTATGGAATGGCTTGTGTAAAGAAGGGATTAAAACATGGGATTTCTGTATCAGTCCTGAGAACTCCCAGTTTTCAATATTTGCAGGGCAGTGAGTTGATCAGAGTTTGCTTAGTAATAGTGCTTGTTCACACTTTATTTATTCTGCACTTATGCATGCCTCAAATCTCCAGGAGTACTGGGACAGGGAATATGGGAATTTTCTGCTCCTGAAGGGCTGGAGTTTTTCCACCTTCTTCTAAAGCTCAAGGCTTTGTCCACAGGAGACAGTATAGAGTGTGTTCAGTGATATTAAATTCCCCCCAGGTGTCCAGCTGGTGTGCTTCCCTCATTCATTCAGGGTTAAATGCATCATCTGGTTTGGAGTTTTTCTCCAAAATGAAGAAAAATGGAGAAAAAAAATCATTTTTCTCCAGTTCAGTTTGTGATGATGATTGTTTTCTAGGTGACTGCTTTTAGTTTCTTTGCTTTCCATCTCTTTCTGTTGCATGTCTGGGAGTTTTCTCCAACTAAAACCTTAATTTTGCAAGATCTGGGACAGTGGAAACTTCCTCAGCTGTCCTGTGGCACGCTGTATTTGGAGGTTTTGGTCTTTTGTCACATCTCTTCAGTTTGTTTTCTAGCTGGTGAGGAAAGGAAGGATACATGCAAGAGGTGTTCAGTGGTTCTTTATAATAAAGTGCATAAAACATGATTGTCGTGAAGACACAGCTGGTTCCTTGCAGTTCCTGTATGGCAGCATTGACTATTTCAGACTCAGTCAGCAATAAATGTAAGAGCTGAAGGAGATGCTGGCACAACCACTCATAGTGTCGGACTTGATTCTGTGTCTGTGGTGAGTGGAGATGAAACCCAAGATCCAAACAGTCCTGAACTCTGGACAAAACCAGAGCCTGACTGCAGATTTGTGATAAAGGGCAGCTTTTGATTATTAGTTACACCCATAGCTTATTCTTCATGCACCACTGTATGACATGTTTCTCCTGAAAGATTCTGGTACAATTTGAAGGCAGAGCCAATAAGGAGTACTGACTATGATGAACCTTATGAGGTTATGCTACCCGAGCAAAAGGGACCTTCTCTTCTTTATATTTCTCCTGGATTCTGCCAGCGGTGGATAATGTCAAAGTATCACTGAGTGCTTCGTGCGCATGCATTATTCAAGACATGCACTTTTTTTGTGATAACTGTCACATGGAGGAAGCAGGGACTGGTGAGATGTACTATGTAAACAAAACATGGGGAAATTATCAGTATGTACACAGTGATAATATTAGGCAATAAAGGTGCTCCCAAAATGGATCGATATGCCTTAATAATGCCTTTCCACTTTCCAAAGGGAGAAAGAACAAAATGGAACTGAGACTTTCCTGTACTGGAGATAATATTTTGTAGGTTCATACTTCTTTTCAATCACTTTCTAGGAAAGGATTTGCAACAAGAGTGTAATCTTCTCTTAAAGAATTCTCCCAGCGTTCTTCTCTTTATGAACTGACATTAACTGTTATTAAAATACATATTTATTTACACAGAATTGAAAACACTCTTGTTTCATTTGGCTTCTACAAGTATATGGTAATAGTAAATGGATCAGGTCACTGTGCTCTTTGCATGATATTATCTCCTTTTAGATTCTGCTTGCAAATATAGAAATAGATTAGAGCAAAACATATTTTAATACATAGCAAAACACAAAGTACTTCAAAATAAAATAATTCTTTTCCAACGGCTATTTTTTTTTTTAAAATGAGTTTTTCCTAAGGGATTGATTTCATAAAGTCTAGACGGGTGTTCTGGAGTTTTTGCCATCCAGAGACTTTTATTGCAAGGATGGAGATTGTAAAGGTGGTTTGAGATTTCCAAGCTTATCACTTGTGTTCATAAGAAAGAACCACTTTCCCGTAATGGCAAAGTTAAATCTGTACAGGATCATTAAAATTCTGCAGGAGGAGAAAAACAATTAATGTGATTCTATCAGTGTAAACAGAAGTACAAATGAACTGCTTCATCAGAAGAGGCCAACGCTCCACTGTATGGATAGCCTCAGCTGCTCTTAATCTCAGCCCTTCCAGCGCATTCCCACTGTTTTGCCAACTGAGCCTACTCACCTCTTCAGGCTGAACCCCCTGTTCATTTAAACCAGTGAGACATTCCTCACTTCTAAGGTTTTAAGGCCAGGGAGTCAATTCTGGCAGTGGTGTCTGCATGGCACGTCAAACTCACCACACCGTCTGCAGCAAACCTGTGGCTTTGATGCACTTGTGTCCCCTGGGAATGGCACTGAGCGTGGTTAGAAACTGAAGCAGCCTAGTGACCCCAGCATAAGATGCCTACATGGGTGATTATTTCTCTGAGAAAACGAAAGAAAGGAAAGAAAGGAAAGAAAGGAAAGAAAGGAAAGAGAGAGAGAAAGAGAGAAAGAGAGAAAGAGAGAAAGAGAGAGAGAGAAAGAGAAAGAGAGAGAGAAAGAGAGAAAGAGAGAGAGAAAGAAAGAAAGAGAGAAAGAAAGAGAGAAAGAGAGAAAGAAAGAGAGAAAGAAAGAGAGAGAGAAAGAGAGAGAAAGAGAGAAAGAGAGAGAAAGAGAGAAAGAGAGAAAGAGAGAGAGAAAGAGAGAGAAAGAGAGAAAGAGAAAGAAAGAGAGAAAGAGAGAAAGAGAAGAGAGAAAGAGAGAAAGAAAGAGAGAAAGAAAGAGAGAAAGAAAGAGAAAGAAAAAGAGAAAGAGAGAAAGAAAGAGAAAGAAAAAGAGAAAGAGAGAAAGAAAGAGAGAAAGAGAGAGAGAAAGAGAGAGAGAAAGAGAGAAAGAGAGAAAGAAAGAGAGAAAGAGAGAGAGAAAGAGAGAGAGAAAGAGAGAAAGAGAGAAAGAGAGAAAGGAAGGAAGGAAGGAAGGAAGGAAGGAAGGAAGGAAGGAAGGAAGGAAGGAAGGAAGGAAGGAAGGAAGGAAGGAAGGAAGGAAGGAAGGAAGGAAGGAAGGAAGGAAGGAAGGAAGGAAGGAAGGAAGGAAGGAAGGAAGGAAGGAAGGAAGGAAGGAAGGAAGGAAGGAAGGAAGGAAGGAAGGAAGGAAGGAAGGAAGGAAGGAAGGAAGGAAGGAAGGAAGGAAGGAAGGAAGGAAGAAAAGCATCTATTTATATGCTTATGTCCAACATGACTCTCTCTCCCATCTCTGTTCCTACAATTTTTCCTGCAGCATTATACAGCTAGCTTTTACCAGCATCTTCTTCTCCTCTTGGTAGACATATACAATGAACAGGTTGACTCTTTACCTTGGATAAACTAGACACACCCTAGTGGGGAAAAAAAAAAAAAGAAAGACAAACAACTTTAATGTTCTAAAAAAAAAAAGTTTAATGACAGTTGAAGCTGTCTGTGCAGTGAATGATTGGGCCCTTCTGATTAGAAGCTCACTTGCACAGGAGGTTTACTACCTTCAGGGCATGCTTTCAGAGTTGCACATAATCTAGTCACTCTTCTCTGAACTGTCCGCAATTTCTCAATGCTCCGCAGTCAGGACACCAGGATGAGGTGCAGTGCACTCTTAACCACATTGCTGCTGCTCCACGGAGAGCTACTGCCGCATCAGCCTGTACACCCTGTACACCTCAGCACTGCATCCACCCACTCTACCTCAACAGCCTGGCTGGCACACGTTCAAGACACCTTCCGCTACAAGCCCTGAGCAGGTCATGGCATTTCTATGTTGGAAGATACAATGCTGTTAATGAGACGGTAGTCATGCTTCCTCCCTACACACATCACCTTGCATGTCTGCAGGTCTGCCCTCCAACATTATTGACCACTCCCCCAGTTTCACCACCACTGCAAGCTCTACACACAATGATTATTCCAAATCATTCATAACATTCCTAAAGGTTAAATAGTAATTGCTGAATAGTACTAGATTGGTAGTTGCTGAAGTGTTAAACCAGCACTGGAATAAGTTCTTGTGGAGAGCAGACAGGCATGCCCTCCTTTGGGTAACAGTTTTCTATTCACAGTTACATTTTGCATTTTAGTGGATTAATTGACATATGATCCAACTAGTAATGGTCCACCATTATATTTGCAGACTGCTGATATTTTCATCAGGATGGCACATTTCAATTGTTTTGCAGAAATCAAAATATACTCTGTTGACATCATTGAGTTGAGCAAATTGGTGTTTCATAAACCTACAGCAATACTTCTGCTATTATTTGTAATTCACTACTTATGGATCCTCTTCTATTTTTACATCATGTCTCCTCCAGAGAGTTGCTAGATTAATTGGTCTATAATTTGCTGGGTCATTCTATTTACCCTTTTAAATTGTGGCATAATATTAGCTCTGGCATCTCTCAGCCCTCATGCTCCACGACATGCTGGAAATCAGTGCAAGCAGTTCATAAATCTCCTCAGGCAATTCTTTCAATGCTTGTGGATACAAGCAGTATTGTCCTGAGGTTTTAAAATGTTTAGCTTCAATAGTTGTTGTTTAACATCTTCCCTAATTAAGAAGAGAAGTGTTTGGTAACACACTGAGACACAAAACCATCATTCTGCTTCTTTCTGACCACAGAACAAACAATTATTGAACAATCCTGAGGCAAAGCTCTTGGGGAGAGGTAATATCTTTATTAGACTCTTAGATAGTTTCAATCATACTGATAGCAAGTCTAATAAAAGATTTTATCACTTATTTGCTTGAACTAAATCTTTAAACTATCATGGTTCCAACAGCACCATTGTGAGAAAAGACCTAGGTTTTTAGTATCGAGACTGATAATTTTATCATCCTTGTCTATGACTCTCCATGTACCAATTCTAAGGTTCCATCTGTTCTTCATACATTTAAGGAACCCTCAAAACCAAAGAGGTTTAGGCTATTCAGCAATGCCTTTACCCTCTTTTAACGATTTTCTGTTAAATTGAAGAGCCACCATTCCAGTTTTCTATATGGGAATGTACATGAATGTGTATACATGTATTTGGTTTCACATATATTTGCTGTTCGCACTTCTAATCTGCAGAAGGTTGTAGCCTGTTTTTCCTGAACTGCTGAATTGCAGGGGCTTGAATTTTAATAAACCTTTCTTGACAAGTTTTCTATTACCATTTGTACTCTGGTGTTTCAATTTTTCTCAGTATTATTTTGTCTTTTAAGAATTATTCCTTTTTAGAGCAGCGAGGAAGTGAGGGAGAGAGATTGCTGGTTATAGCTGTCTTCTAGTTAGGACCAGCAAATGAAATTGGGTTTGATCAGTCACATTTTAACAATGCTTTGTACTTTCTTCTGCAGTAACCAAGTTGCCTTATCCACCAGAATAATATCTAATACATTGTTTTCTAAATGACACATAAAATGGGTTTTTCTTTTGTTCTTAGAAAAATACCTACCATTTTTAGAAATTCTAAGGTTATGGTGTAAGTGGAGGAATGTATGTGTGCTCCAAAATTTTACTTCCTCTGCTTATTCCCTCTGCTTACGTCACTTCGATTACAAGGGCATGTTCCTGGTGACCTACAAAGGTCTTTGTCTTTCAGTCTTTCTCCTCCATTCAACCACCACCTCCCGGCCCTTCTGTATGTAGCCCTGTGACCATCATAATGCAAGAGCTCTTAGCCTTTTAGAAATAAATCACTCGGAGATGCAAACTGCATCTTTGACATAGAGAGCTCCCCCCAGTCAGCACCCCTGGAAAACCCACCCACCCGCCCCCCCCCAGCACTCAAAATACACACACACACCCCTGTTGCCCAGTTTAACATTCCTGCAGAGGTTATGGCCAGTATCTGGGCAGTCCAGCTATCTTGGTCTCCCAACCAGCTTTCACTACTGATGATATCTGATTTTTTTTCACAAATGGGAATGTGTAATTCCTCTTGTTTATTGCCTGAGCTTTTCATGTTGGTAGAAAGACTCTTAAAGAATTGCTCTTCTTTAAATGCCTTGGTGCTTTGGTTCTTTACATTGCTGTAACCTTCAGTTTAACTAATATGACTTGAGCAAACATACAGTGTTAGTGTCCCTTAATTCACTCTCATTTATAGTTTGGTTTAAAATCTTTGGAGTCACTTTAGTCCGGTAACTCCCTAGAAGATGAACATCCATCTTAGACCCAAGGCAGCTCACATGCCTTCCAGTCCCCCCCACCGCATGCACTCCCCTGTCACCCCCTCTGGTGTGCTGTCACCCCCTCTGGTGTGCTGTCACCCACAGCTCTGCAGTGCCAACACACAGGTATAAAACACTCCCTTTCTCACTTAAGAGACAATTAAAAGTAATGATGTGGAGAATCATGCCCAAAACCTTTCTTAAATATACTTCCTCCTGTACCTTCCTATCTCCAGTCTACATCCTATGATGCTTAAGCCCAGAGGTTGTCTCCTCCTCCAAGTAACTTTCCCTGCAGAAAGCTCTTCTGTATGTCCATATAGCATAGTGACATACACTTACTACACCAGAAGTATTAGCCATGCTGGTTTTTCTGACTACTGTTTGTGCTATTCACCGCTGCAGCACATATGCAGTGCCGCCAGTCCCATTAATCACATCGGTTCCCCAGGATGCTAGGCTTTACGAGTACCAAGATACAACCCACGGCTCCTCTAATGTCTGCAGGTTATGCAAGCCACCTCATCACAATGCACGAGTATCAACAGAGGCCTGAAAGACTAAATATTCATTCTCTAATATAAGAACCCACACAGAGAGCTCCAACCTCCCCCAAGCACTGTTCCTCCAGGTCTCACTGCTGTTATAAACAAACCACACGCTGGCTATTCTGCTTTCACAAACTGGTGTTCCTCAGGCGGTTCTGCACAGCCTCGAGATGAGCTGTAGAGATTAGCTCCGGGCATGCAGCCCTCAGGGATGTACTGTTGTCAAGTTTTCTCATTTTTTTTTCTGTAAGGGAGAGGAAATTTGACAAGTGCAGCTAGTCCTGATAGCAAAGCCATTGTAGGAAATCAAGTGAGAGCGGTGCCAGTTGCTGTGCTGTGTCTCCCTCCATTCCCTTTGCACTTATGAGTCTATTTAAATTCTTTCTCGTGTCCATAGACCAAGTGTGGGTCATGTCATACTTGCAAAAAACAGCCTCCTCGTCTTCACATGGTAAAACATGAGCAAGTCATTACAGAATATTAGCTGGGCTACAGAGCCTGGTTGTCTGACAGGGGAATGGCATCTTGCATGTTCCAGCACAGCCATCTAGAAAAACTATTTGCATTTTAAGGCAGCAGCGGGATAAATCCTCCCCTGGCTCTCTACAGTAAACAAACATTATCTTCAGCAGGATAGATTTACAGATAATCAGTTCAGTGTGAGTTCTTAGTACAGCACTGTGGCCCTGGACAAATCTAGTCATTGGGTGCATAATTAAAGGGTATTGATAGAAGCAGGAAGCTTAGATTTTCTCTGTGTATGAGACTTGCCCATCTGTGATAGAAATGCTGCTTCTGTCACTCAAAGAAACTCTGAAAACTTAGGAAAGATTCCAAGAAATTTCCTGAGAATGATCAGAGGATTTGAAAGCACATTTAAGAGCAATCAGTTCCAGGGGCTCAAGCTACTTATCCCATCAGGTCTGAGGGCTTACTCAGGTCCTAAAAATTCTTACCTGGGAAAAAGAATTTGAGCAGACCTCAGCCTGTTACATAGCAGTCAAATGCATCAAAGATCAAATGGCTAGAACTTGAAGGTAGAAAAAAATGAGGCTCAACACAGTGTACTTTTTAAACAATGTTTGTACTTAATCACTGGACCAATTTACCAAGGGTAAATTGGATTCTCCATCACAGGAAAATGTTGCATTAAAAGGGGAGGGTTCAGTTTGGTTTCACTAATAATTCAAATAAGAATTAACTCAGAGACATCTTGTAACCTTGATGGTTGCTTTTAACTTTTCAGTCTGTTGCTTTCCTGTTCCCGACCTGCAGAAGAGACGAAGAGCTGTCCTGCCTTCTGCCACCCACCCCTTCTCCCATGGCCAGCACAGGGACCTCCACAGGAAACCTAGGCAGGCACAGACAGGGGATGCAGCCACAGCATCCCCTTCTCCAGCCACTGCAGGCAGGCGAGCTGCTCAAGATCATCGCATACAAGCCTGATCATGCCCTTAGTACTTGTATTTTGTTTCCTTCGATACACAGTGCTCAGCCACTTCCGAATTTACACCCCTATGGGGTTCACCTCTGTCTACACCTACCTCTTGCTGACATTTTTTTTCTTGAAGAGAGTAGTACAGACCTTTTGTCACTCAGCATCCCTGCCTATAGCAACAGTCTCAAGCTTATGGCTTCAAAGGAAACCAGGCAACGTAACTAGGCAAACAGCAAACGTGCCTTTTAATTCCTACACAGCTATTCCTGGGGTAAGGCTAAGCGGCAGGAGTGCTCAGCCATCCTCTCTCCCCTGTTGCCCTCGGTAGGGCAGAAGGCCCTTTTCAGGGGCCTTTTTACACACAGACATAGTCAGGAAGGTCAAGGCAAACCTGCTGCAGGCAGGAAGCGAGGCACATAATTCAAAGCACATTCAATCTGCAAGAAGATGCTAAGATGGCTTCAGGGTCCTAACACATAGGCTCTGCTAGATTTAGCTGGCGTGACAGAGGACACTGCCTTTTCCACCTGCCTGTCCTCCCCGCTTATTCCTATCACCAAAGCAAGAGTGCAGGAGACAGGGAAGGTCTAATTCCTAGTGCCACAGTTCATCGACTCGAGAGTTAACCCAAACTGCAATTGATTGCGCAAGCAATTAATAAGACAGAGTGATAACCGCAACACTGCAGAGAGGCTGAAGGCAGGCCAAGTTATGACCCTGCTGGAAGAAGTCTCTAGCTAGAGGAGGGAACAGACTGCTAATCGGTTAAATCTTCCCAACATGAATCACCTGAGTTTGTGCAGCAGAGTCTTTAATTCCCTATAATTTAATTCTCCAAGGCATAAACTACCGAGATCTACAGCCACTTAAAACTCCTGAGTGAGAGCATCCAGACATGCTATGAATTTTCCTCAGTGTCTTCACGACTTCCATTTCTGCTTCTCATGCAGACGTGGACCAAGAGCCATATAATCACTTTTCAGGCTCAGCCTCCTGCAAACTCCCAAGAAGAGGTCTGGCCCCACAGTGTCTCAATGGTTTGACCAGAAGCGAGGTTTTTGAAAATTCATGTATGTGACCCCTGCCCCCTTCTTCACTGATTACATCTTTTACCAGTCCTGCCGTGAGAGGGGCATTTTCCATGAAACACTGTTCTTGTGATTATGTGTGAAGTTCTTACCAGTCTCCTTTGGACTGGATATTTGCCTTCTGGAGACATTTTTTCACTTGGTGTCGATATATAGCAGAGTTCCAGCTGACATAAAAACTCCAACTCCTTGCATCTGAGAAGTGCTTAAATTTTGAATGCATAAGGTCTTAAAACTGAGTGTCCTTAATGAGGTAAGGGTCATAAGCACTTCTGCTATTTCTCCATATCAGTAAAAACTACTGTGAAGATTAAGGCAGCAAGGTTCAGAAATGTATTTTAATCTTCATGTGTTGTTTATGTAAGGATTGTTATTTTAGATGCATGCTGCTGAATACATACCTGAAACCTAGCTGAGTTTTAAGAACAGCATGTCTTTTGATTTGTCTTTTATTCAAAGCCAATTAATATCTATACTTTTATAGAAAACTACAACTAGGCTTTAAGATCAATTAAATTCTTTATATTTCAAATTGTAAATGCTAAAATTATCCTTATCTTGTCCCAGAATGTTGCTGCTTTTAAAATGTAAGTACGGTGCTTCCCTATATACTCATTTATAGAGAAATGGTAAGGAAATGTTTAGCTCCAGTAGAATTTCACCGAGTTTATGAACACTGCTATGATTTTATAGCTACTTCAGAGGTTTGAGTTGGATATTGGGCTGTTTACTTTCAAGAAAACATTTTTTTTCATACACCACCAGTATACCACTCTGAGTTTGTAGAAAGTACCACAGCTCAAGAGTGGTTATCATCTTTACCAGTCAGGAACATACACTCATATATGTAAATCAGTTCCTGCATTAATGCGATTCTGTCTGTTCTTATTTAATCCTTTACAGAAGAGGAAATGTTAAAAGTGTACCAGGAATGCCACATTAGAAATGTCAGATGCAATTGGAAGGCAATCAGCAAGACAGACTAACCAACTATTTCAAAATTCCCTCAACTAACACCTTTTCTGAAAAAATTTAGTGGTGGCCTCAAAGAAGAAATAAAACAATTAGGCCCGTAATCCCCACAACAGCTGATGTCCCTGCACGCTCCAAAACTTTGTAATAGCTTTGTTGGCCCACCAGCTTCCACAGTAAACCTACAACACTGCTGTCCGAGCTGCTGCTTGAGAGCTAGAGAGAGGATCCGTACCGCATCAGCACTTCTGCAGCATCCATCCCTGCCCAGGTTTTTGCCACGTGCCTCTCTACAGCTGAGGACCCATTACCTTGCATTTTCTAACGGGTGGGAGCACAGGCGCAGCAGTTTTACCAAGTACAAGCTAGAGCAGTGTAGGCTTGCCCTTACTCTCTTCGCATTTATCTAGTCCTGCTGTTAATAAGGCTTCGTAGCTCAAGAAACAAACATCTTTGGCAACAAAGACTTAGCCTTTGTCCTGATTTCACTCTAGTCCCCTGCTGACAGATACTGTGAACAAGCTCTTACAACTTGTCTCACTTTTCTGATTAAAAGCATTATCTTTACGTGAGGCTAGAATTTAAGGCATCAGATTGGACTCCAGCTGTAGCTAAGTGACAGTGTTTGCTAGATAAGTATCCTGAAAGCTTTGCAGAGGGTTTGCTCTTCTGAAACAAACTGTAATGATACCATAAATAAAGAGTGGCACACAGGAGGGCTCAAATTGGATTTCAGCCTTAGACAAATGATAAAAGGGCAGAACCTTTTAACTAGGATATGAAAAACCTTTCTGTAAGGGGTCCTCTAGAAATGAAATCAAAAAAACACACACAATTAAAAGGGAGAAAGAAAAGCAAAGGGACAGGCAAGGACAGTCAGTTTTCCCAGGTAAAGTGAAGGCAATAAGAGAATATGCAAAGTACCCAGTCATAAGAAAACATATATGAGCACATCAATCACTTTAAATCTTAATCCCCAAGCAAATACTAGACTTTGTCTTACGTCTAAAAATAGAACTGGATCTTTAACTATGTCAGAGGAGTAGATAATAACCATCAGGAACCCGCAGAGACTTGACTACCAGCATGAAGATTTTCCTCTGTATGAGAAACAGCACAATTTTAGCTTTCCAAACATAAATGGGAAATGGCATAGGGGAAATCATAGTCTGCTGAGGGGAATATTTTTTCTGGGAAGATAATAACAGTTTTTTCAACCTATGTCACACACATAATTGGTTCTCTTTTTACATTAGTGAATTTCTATCTCTGACTTTACACTCAACTAGACCTCATGAACAAAGGTGATCTAACAAAAAATAATATACTTTACCTTAGTAAAATCATCCATTTGAATGGACATGTGGGAGAGGAAAAGCAGACCTGTGGAAGAAGGATCTCCTCTCCCATATATCCATATAAATAAATTATTTTACTAATGTAAAGAGAGGTCTACCACCATTAAGCCTTGTCAATGAGATCAGAGACAGGGTCCTGCTGTCTGCTCCTTAAAGTATATTATCTTTTGTTAGATCACCTTTGTTCATAACAGGGCCATTGAAAATTTAATGTCCTTACATACATCACTGTCAGACTTTATTGTACATTCACGAAAGAAAGTAATTTCATCAAGTGATTGACTATGAAGGCTACTAAATATAGATTTATTGGAAATTCCTGTTGAAGGTAAGTGAATCCTTTTTGCCAGCTGGAATAGAGAGCTACAGTCAAGCTATTTTCTTATCTGTCTATCATTCTCAGTGTAGAGAAAATGATGACTGTTGAGTTCTAAAATCAGATTATCACTGCAGTGCCTATAAGCTTATTTCTAAGTATGCAGTGTTTGTCTTACCTCTGGAAGGAAAGCAATTTTTGTCTCTAAACTAAACATTTGGCCAGAACCTATTGATTAAAACAAATAATTGGAGGGGGGAAAGGGGGGAAAATCCTCTTTTTAACAGAAGTCCAGTTCCTACCTCCTATATTCAGCGCACAGTTCCTAAGCACGAACTCAGGTGCTGGTAATCAGCAAGGTGATGGAGGGCGCGTGAAGATGACCATCTCTCTGCACTATTAGAGAACAGACAAGCAAAACTCCTGCCAGCAAATGCATGCGGTGCATTTCCTTGAAGACATGTACCGATTGATCCAAATAAGACTATCAATAAGACAACTGGGGTGTCACAGGTCGCTTTTTTCTCCAATGCCCACAGTGAGCCAGAAAGACCAGAGGGAGGCACATGGCTGCAGCAGGCAGTGGCCACCCAAAGCAGACCTGCCAGTGGGTGCCAGGGGTCAGAGGAAGGGTGGTGGTTGCAGCCTGATCACCATGTTCCTCCTGGTGTCTGATTTTTTGCCAAAAAGGTCTGGGTCTGCAGCGATATCTTTGCTGGGGACCAAGGTGCCTGCTCCTGGCTGTGTAGCTGATGGTTGTCTCTTTTTCAGTCATTCAAGGTTGCTTTGGGCACCATTTAAAATGGAGCCAAGGATGGACTTTAGTAGGTCAGAACCAAGACCTGATAAATACAATATTTTCCTTTTAATATAACAAGGGTTTGTTTTAAAATAATTACCAGCATAATTTATTTCCTACTTTTTCTGCTCCCGCTTTTTTGTTACATGAACTGGCTCATCAGCTGATGACCTACAGCCTCTTATATTTGCATCCACGTCCTAGAGATATATTCTCCATGGTCTACTCCTTTAACAAGGCACAGTTGCATATGCTGCACTGTAACCAGTGGCACATCCATGACTCCCAGGGCCAGGAGAAGGTGGTGTGAATAAAGAACACAAGTGTTTCATAGTGTTCTGTCAGAGAGTCAAATAACCCAAATGCACAGCACCACAGGCATCTCTATCTGACCACAGAGCTGACCACAGCATCATTGTCACCTGCCTGTTGCTGCTAGAGCTAGGGCTGGTCAGCCCTGAGCAGAGAGACTGAGCACATCCGAGCCCAGGACTCGGGCTGCTAGTGGGGAAAGTTTGTCTTGCATGTGATCAGCAGGCACAAGCAGAGGGAGATTGAGTTTAGACGTTTGGAATCAGATTAAAGGATTCTGCTATTCATTTTTCTTTTTTCTTTTCTATTCTTTCTTTGTGGGCATGCAGAATTGTCCCTCTAGTCTGAAAAGAGTTGCAAGGTTCAGCCATCCACGTAAACTTTGCTTGTAAGTTTGTGGCTGAAAATGCTTGTGCAGGAGGTCAGAATTTGACCCTTTCTGCCAGCGAGGAAGAAGGGACGTGATTCACAGAAAGCTCAAGACCCCTCCAGTGGAGACACAGTGCCCTTGCCTGGGCACTCTCAACAGCATAGCTCTACCGCCTGCTCACAGGCAGCCTCAAGGCTGGCTTTGCTAGGGCTGACCAAAGGACCATCCCACTCATTACCTCTGACAGTAGCCACGGGCAGATGGTTACAGAAGAAAACAGAGAAGCAGACAGCACTGCTTCCCAGTCTCCAGGGATGTCCTGAGGAGATCTTTCTGAGCTGGCTTCCTCCCGGTCACTCTGCCTGCCCACCTCCATCCATCTCATCCCACCAGAGTAGCTGGTCAACTGACCAGCAAGCAAAGGAGGATCCTGTGCTCATTTGTATGATGTCCTTACTTTTTGTAACATGTTTTCTGGAAACCCTCATGCAACAGGAAATGGTGGCTAATGTCCATTGTTGTCCTGTGGATAAAAAGGACAAGGTGGAGAATCACAAGGGAACAGATGTGGAGTGGAATGGAGTAGGTGACCTGGAAGTGAGCTGCAGAGAAAAAAAGGCAGTGAGATGGTATGTGTGACAACCAAAAAGAACTGTAAATGGAGAAAAAGGACAAAAGCAAAGAAAATAGTGAAGAAAACAAGAAATGAGGCATGAGGAGACAAGGGAGTAAAGAGAAGAAAAATAGTATGGATGCAAAAGAACAGATAATAAAAACTCATACCATAGGTGGAGAGAGAAGTCAGTGAAAGAGAAAGAACTGGGAACAGCTCTACTTTAACTGACAAAACTGTATCCTTAAACTGCCTGATAAACTGATACTCCCAAGCAATTCCACTTACTGCACACCCGTTGGGTGCTGGCTTTAATTTCAGTGTTATCTCAAATGTGTAACAAGCTCACAAGATATTGGGAGCAGCAGGCATCCAGCTTTTTCCCATGCTCATACACATGGGGTCTGGCCTGAAATATGGCCCACAGGTACCAATTTCCTCCCACTTAGTTTAGAGGGAGCCAAAGGCGCTCCTCTTCCTCAAAACAAGCCAACATGGTGGCACTGCCTAATCTGGAGCTGGAAGCTCCAGTCAGCTGCAAAAAGCAGAGTACCTCACTGTCAGCAATACCACACTCACAGGTTTTGGTCTCAAAGGTATATTCAATCATCCACCCTTTTACTGATAATTACTCAGATCAAGATCATGAAACAGGTTATAAACTGATATGTATAAATTGGGAATAAATTTTAGAGCATTTTTAGTTTGCTCAGGAAAACGATTCTTTGTCTCCCCTCTCTTGCACCTCAGTTATATACAGCCTTTGCACACTAATATATATGATAAAGAAACCTGCTACTTTTGACATGCAAACAAGGAGGTTTTGGCCTATTATTTTGGGGTTTATTGACGACATTCATTATCAGGTCCACTGTCTCATAGTTCTTTCTATCTGCTATTATCAAGTTTGAAAAAGCTATAAAATAGGATTTATTTTGCTTAACTTCTAAGAGTTATAATAATTAAGTTTTTTATTTCATTCCATTTTCATCAACAGTCAGGAATATCATCTGACTGCATCTACCTCAGATTTTATCACTTGAGTTAATTTGCTTAATTTGAACTAACTGAACACATTGGTAAAGGCCTGAGTGTAGTCTTTAAATATTCTTTCCAGAACACTAAAGATAGTGGTTTATCCTAAGGCTCCACCTTGGGCAACAGACATCCCTGCCCAACCACACCACTGGAAGAACAAAAGCTACCACCATCGCCATTGGGTCAGGACACACTTTGCTGGGTTAGTGTCACCTGCCCATTTCACTCCACTCCACTTTTAGCTTTATCACAAGCTGCTGTCTTTCCAAAGGGATGGGAAATCCATCCCAAAGTCAGCACCTTTATTCGAACCACAGCCGCTACAGCGAAAGGATATCCAGAAGCTCACAAGTCCTAATACACTGACAAAGTCTGACTTGCACCACTACAGCAAAATACCATTCAAAAGAGAGAGATGCAAGTCACAGCTGTTAAAAGATACAAGATGCATTAACCAAGTTAAGGATGACAACCTCTTCTCTTTAAAAGTCAGGATTCAGAGTGCTCAGGTGTTAATTTAATTTACCTGGGGGCTGTACAAAGAAGGGTTTGAGCTCCATCTGGAGACATTAGAGAGCAGCTGAAAGGTGTGACAGGTTGACAGACCACCACACTGTCCTACTAATACTGACTTGAGCCTCAAACCAGCTGTGATAATGTCCAAAGTGGTCTGGTTGCTCAGTGGTACAGAGCCAACCTTTAATCACAGCCCTCTCGGTAGGTCTAAGAATAATATTTAGGCATGCAAGAACAGATAGATAGATGCAGATGGTTTAGATATCATAAAGCTTTCATAGGTAGAATAGGATAAGAATAAATAACAGTTCATCATAAAGTAACATAGCAGTCAGACTGTGTTAGTGTAGCATTAGAGAGGCTAACTGGGGTTTGGATGCCCTGGAAATGCTAGAAAATCCAAGCAGAGATGAGCTGGGAGTTTTAGGCCAGCAAATGAGAAGAAGACTAGCTGTCTTTTGGACAGTAGGCACAGAAATAATTTTTGCCTTATTTAGAATTATTTAAAATAGAAAGATTGTATCTGACTAAGATACCTTTATAACAGTAATCCAGAAACGTAAGGAGGGGCCAGGGAACAGCATTCACCTGCCCTTGGGACACTAGTTACCCAGATGTTTCTATGTGAAGATGCTCAAATTCTTCTCAAGACATAATTCCTACATCTGTTAAGATGTCCACCCTACCAGGTGAATATTAGTGTTACTAGGATAATCTTTCCTATAGATTTTAATTATCTATCCCCCATCCCTTTACATTTATTTTCTTTCTCATTTAGCATCCCCAGCATCACTGCTGTAGAGGCTCCTCATCACAGCAGCACGGGGCGGTGCCCTGTCGTGCGGTACGCCACCGCTCGTTACTTCCCCCATGCACTGCATGATTAGATGGCCAGACACCATCCTTTCCATCTGTTACCATGACAGCCCCATCACCTAGGGGAGTCTGCCCCGAAATCTCGCACTTCCCACACAATGGGGTAAAACAAAAATTACTTCAGTTAATGGCATCTACGGTACACCTGGTGACAGCACCGTTTCCAACAGCATCCAGTGAAGAGTTAAGCTCCGTGAAGAGATAAAGATAGAGCCTAATGCTCATAGACCTAACAAATTGCATAGTGCATGTGTAGGCCAAGTAGCTGAAAGGCTGTCTAGCCTGCCAGATTTCACATCCACTGGGTAGCCTGCGGGGACATGCAGTAGCTACCAAATCTGACCTACACCCAGTCAATGTCAGCTCAGATCGGAGAGCTGGCAGGAACCTAGAAAAGAAAAATGAATGTTGCTGCCGCCTGACTCCGTCAGAAGGGGTTTTATTATGGTATTTTTATCTTGGGAAGATGTGATCTGAGAAGAGCAAAAGATGCTTAGAAGTATTTTCAAAGAGAAAGTGACAGACACATGCAAACGCTTGTAGGTAGGGATTAGGGAAGGGGAAGAGGAAGGGGACATGGGATGGGGACAAGAAAGCAATGGGACATGTAAGAGGTAGAAAAGATCAGAGGACCCACATAAAAGATGGAGGTGCAGATAAGGGTAATAAGAAGGTACAAATAAAGTGAGGGTAGGTAGCCAAGAGAGGTAGGAAAAACATAGCAATTTTCATGCTCTATTTTCCTCTACCATATGAGCTAAAGGATGGGGCATCTCCTGAATGATCTGGGGCCTCAGTGTACTTGAGTTCCAGATGGTTTCTCTTCCCTTTTGTGAGCTGGACTGGAGAAGCATGGCCATGTAATATTGCCTTTTCCTGTGTCCTGTATGTGTTGGATGTGGCATGTCCACGCTCCTGGAAGGTCCCTGAACCTCATCCTTGCAGGTCCACAGACTGGAAGAGCCTTTCCCATGTGTGCAGAAGCAGAGTCACATGACTGAAGCCTCCACCAACCCCAGCAGCCTGAAATGATGCAAATGTTAGAGATACCCAAATGTCACAGCTGTCACAGCCCCAGGCAGTGGTTAGAGGGGAAGGATGGGGCTGAGGAGACCCTCTGAGATGAATGGAGGGGGTCCTGCAGTTTGCAGCAGTTGCATCAGGCAACATGGGCTCTTCCCGCTCAGCTCAGTACATCACGTGGAGTCAAATGTGGCACACCACACACCTCTGGAAAATCCTTTCAGTTTAAAGGCCAAATACTATACACAAGGGGCAAAGCCTACCCAACACCCAAGCTGTTGTAAGCAGAAGTGCCCAGCATACAGCCCATACCCACACTCCTCCATGAAGGAATACTACTTATTTTCTTCCTACTCACATGATCAACTGAACCACGTTTCTAATGAGAGCATTAACTACTCAACATTTACCCTAGCTATTGCACATCCCTGTTAGGAAGAAAAAGGGAGCACTGCTCTCAGCGCCAGCTCAACCCTTCTGGCCAGGAATGAGCTGCCTCTTGCGGCCAGGGCAGGGGGTGAGGGAAGGGCCTGCAAGAGGTGGTCAGGGAGGGAGTTGCATCAGGTACCCCAAGAGTTACCATTACCTCCTTGTAGTAAAATAAACAGGGCTTTCCAACACTGCACTGGAGAAACTGGTCTGTGGGGGATAGTGGCAACTATTTCACTACCAGTAGAGTATAAACAGAAGAGGGTGGAAAACACTTGGAAATGACATGGATCTCTCATCCATGCCATAACGTGAACTGAAAATGTAGATGGCAATTACAGCTCCTTGCATAATCCTAACTCTCACAAATAATGCTTTTATTCCCGCCAGAGAGAAGGAGGGATTGAATTGCAAAGTGAAGAGCTAAGGTTGGCTGATGGAACTTTCCAATTCAGAATAAGCCAGGTCTTGAAAATCAGAAATTGGCAAATGAATGTAAATCCACATAAAACCTTAATTCCACTCTGTCCGAATGATGCCTCTGCATTCCCTTATAACTTTACTGCAACTCTGCTTTTGAACTGAACCGATCAAGAGTCAACAGCTCTGTTCCACAGGCTCCCGCTTAACTTTCTGCTCAGACAGAGCAGTACAGCTGCTAAACTGTAGAGCCCTCCGCCCCTCTTACAGCCACTTGCTGCTGCAATTTTCCCCCTGTAATTACACCAACAGCCCGAGATCACCTCCCACAGAGGTGCTGGCAGTCCCTCGTCCAAAAGGGTGCTGTGGCCTTCTATGGATACAGTCCATATGGTGCAGCGGTGAAACCTGAAAAGGCACACCGATTCCTCCCAGGGACATGATGACATCTGTATTCACACAGGGGTCAGTCAGAGGGCTGTGGCTTTCCCAGATCATTTCAAATATCTACTCGCTGGGCAATGCAACTGCCACTGGTGCAAATGCAGCTGGTGTGCTTGTCCCTGCCAGGCTCAGGAAGGCCAATTCACAATTGCATGTCCATGTGCCTTAATGCTTTGCTACTGGACTCACAGAAATGTGATATTTTCAGGAACTGACCTTCTGGGAGGATATGAGCTCACTGAGACGTTTGGCAGTGGTAGTGAAGTATCTTGTTGTTTGATCTAATTGGAAACCCACTGTAAAAAAAAGCATGGTGAAAAGTTTTACTCACAGATAAAGCTTTCTGAGTTTGAAGTCTCTGTGGGACATAATATATGGGGGAAAAGAAGTAGAGAAGGGAAGAACAAGATAAATTATAATGAGGTGTGAAAGGCAGTTAGATATTTCATACACAAAGAAGCCAGTTGTGCCAAACTAACATTCTGGGCACAGGTTTTTCCTGACACAGCACACACAGCATAGCCCTGATCACCCAGGGAGAAGTTTGAGATTTATATTATTCCCAAATTAAATTAGGAAGAAGAGTTTAAGTGCAATTTACATTTGTATTGGCAGAAGAAAGGGCTGGAGGCGTGTTTCAGTTTGAAAGCCATATGGACCCAGGTAGAGAATAACTGTTCTTGCGCTGCGTGTGGTGTGTGATGCAGCAGGAGTTGCCACCCAGGCAGAAGATGTTGATGCACTGCCATAAGACAAGCAAGGGACTTAGTCACTGAATGTACCACTGTCCCAAGCGTCATCCATGGTGGAGGATGGTAGTGGTGGTCAATTTTACATGATGTACCTCATCAGTTTCCTGAGGATGTGAAGGGGAATCAGAGCCAAATGCCTCCAACTGGAGCTTTGATGAATAAAGACTCCTCTTTGCCTATAAAACCTTTAAAAAGTATTTCTGTCTGCAGCATTGCCCCTTTCCCTCTCCAGATGCACTGTGTGATGTTTTGTGTTATGACGCACAACGTTGGGTACTGTCTGTCAGGTCACGTTAAGCTAAAGTAGTGGCCTGCAGCAGAGACTCAGTGCGATTCCCAATAAATTGTCAGCAGAGTGGAAAGCAATAGTTGCCCATAATTTGAATTTCATGCCAGCTCATCATGAAAATCTTATGTGACAGCTTGATGTGCCCAAAAGCTTGCTCAAATAGATGCTTGCATCCTTAGAAAGTCCGGCCGCTGGGCTGCGTTACCCACACGACTTGCTGGACACTCCTTGCATGGCATAATGTTGCTCCACCAGCATCAGGAATGCTTAAAACGAAAGCTTTGTCAGTAGTTTAGAGGGTCCAGATCCTAATCGTAACAGCTGTGTAGAAATGGAAAGCTGGAAACCACTGAAATTGAATTTTAACTTGGCAACAGAAAGAACAAATTTAGATCCTTTTGTCCTGGCTCAAACAAGGTGTACATGCGCCATACTTCTGGGTTGCTACTCTATTTTAGGTTCTTGTGCTGCCCAAAAGAGCTTCCTCTGGCCTCTCCATTAGGCAAATGCTTCTGTAGGAGATAATGCAGTGTCTCCTGTAGGTCTGCAGCAGCTCTGCCCAGCCCTGGCAATATCAAAATTCCACCATTCACACAGGAAACAAACTGCAGGCAACATAAAACTATGGCACCTGATGGGAGAAATCCCCAAAGTGCTCTCAGCCAACGCAAGGAGCAGCGGCCCCTACATCCAGTGGTCTGTTATCAAGGGGTTTCTTGTGGGCATTGTAGCCCAGGAGATTTTTTGACAGGGATTTGAAGGAAGGTCATGAGAGGTGTTGTGAATTCTTGCAGGAAGTTTATTCAAGCATGAAAGGCAACATGGTAGAAGATGGGGAAGTGTTTGCAGTGTTAATAAGGAAAAGGTATTGGAGGCTGCTGCCTTGGGCAGGAGAGAAGCAAGAGCAACATCTTAATGAGATAAGACATAAGGGTAAGATATGTCACTCAAAAAAGTGAGGACAGGTAACAAATACATTTACTGCTTGACAGGAAAGGGAGAGCTGTGGAGAATTACGAAAGAGACAAGTAGTCAAAGGGATTGGCTAGGAAAATTCTCACTGCAACAGCATTTAGGATGGAGGCATGCAAGTGGTAAATCAAGGGTAGTGTTTGTCCATCTCACATGCTTTGCATGGATCTGAATGAAACTGAGGATCTTTTGCTTGAAAAAATCCCTGATGAATTCTATCCTCCTCACAGCATTTCACCGGACAGCTAAAAAAAGTCCAGGACACTCTGATTTGTTGTCCAGACCTGTAGAGAAGTAACTGTTAAAGCTTTTAATTCTAGCATTTGCAAATTTTATAGGTTTTCTGCAGAAGTATTTGCTACAAAGGCAGTTCTAATGGCTCGTTCCAGCCAATGTTTTTAGTGTTAGGTTGTCCCTCCAGTCTGCACTGCTCCTGAACCTGCTTTGGCTACCAGTGATTCAGTTATTTGAGGGAAAAAGCAAATCTCCCAAACACCAGGAACCCATGCTCAAAACACGCACAGATTTGTCAAGCTTTGTATGAACATCACCATAAATTTGATTAACAAGCCAAGGTAAATAATGAGGAAGTACCTAACCTCAGATGGCACCTTTCCAGAAGTTTTATTTACAGAAAAATACAGCAGCCTTGTGAATGGATCCAAGACTGGGCTTCCAGGCACCAACACAATGTTGCTATTGCTGCTGTGATGGTTGACTCTACTACTAATTGTTTGTAAAAATGAGGTATACGCACCTAAAGGTGAAAGTGTATCTGGAATAAATGGCACTCTCCCATCCCTACTGCTGATGCAAGGCAGAAAGTATGGGTCAGCTCTTTGCCTGTAAAAATAAGCAGAGGGCAAGCGGCACCTCCATATTTTGCCAGGGAATACAGAAGGTGTTTTTCTCTCACACTGCCAAGGAACAGGTTGAATCCATTTATAACGCCTGGTAGAAAGCAGGTAGTATCTGCCCAGAAACAGGTAAGTGGCATCTGCTCATTGTGCCACTCAATTTTGAGTCAATTAACATTAGGGTTGTTTTTTAAAATGCTTTAAAAGGATGAAATCAGAAGTAAATTATTAAAAAATGCTACATTTTTATCCCAAACTGTTTAACAATTTTGACACTGCCTCTGACTCTCCTCAGCCTATCGCAGGTAACTGTAAACCAAACTCCTTTAGGGTTATCTCCTTCAAGGTTTTGTTCACACAGTGATGTGCCCAAGAAATTGGGCAACAGAGCCACATCTCTGGAAGCCAAATACTGCAGGACTTGCATAGCGTAAGCCAGCACTCGAGGAGGAGAAGTCAGCATGGTCTGGTCCCTTTCTGCAACCCCCTTTCATTCCTGTTTCTGACACATGAAAAACCCAAATGCTAATTGCCTTTAGTTATTTTCCTCCTTTGTAGTAAAAGGCTGTAGACCATAAAGAGGGAATTCAGTAGTTTCCTAGCTACATGCCCTCACATCAAGTGGCTTTCTGACAAGTTCATATGGACAGAATGTAGTTTTCTCACCTACCCTCCTCCAAGAGCAGAAATAATGTGAGAAGTCTTCAGAAAAATTATACTGAGTAACAACTTTTTTGGAAGACAAAACTGAGTATTTCACTTTACAGCCAAAGCTCTAGGTTTAGATTATTCTGTTCTTTTCTGGGTGGACCAGTGCCCTTCACCAGCTTTCCAGGCTGTCTTCAAGACGGTGGATACACTTATTCAGCCAGTCTCCTGGAAAATGATAGCTGCTGTGAACACCTTGCGATGCCCACCATATCTTCTCTTTGTATTTCAACTCCGGCCAGGGCTGACCCAAACCCTTTCAAAGGCCCATTTAGGAAGGGTCTCCTCATCCCAGTCCCAGTACCAACAGGCCCATAATAGGAGAAGACATTTCAGCAGTCAGGGTATCTAAATACAGGCCAAAAAGGAGTTGCAGAAATAGCATGGCAGTGTGTCAGGCGATCAGGTCTCTTCGCAGAGCAATAGCCCTTTTGGAGGGGGTAGGAGGCTTCCGTCAATGCTGACAGATATCAGTGGAACAATGAGGATTAAGCCCAGTCATAAACATCGTTCTTAAAAGCTCACCTAAACTCAGAGCCCAGAGCCTGTAGGAGCCCACCCAATTTCTGAGCTCCTAGAAGAACCACCCAGGATAAATATTTATTACAGCTAAAATAAATTCCCATGGGCTCTCTCGTTACTACTTCATTGGTGTGATTAAAAACTAGAAGTAGTCTCCCAATTTGAGGGCTGTATAAACCTTCAACCTTTTAATTAATTTTTTTTCAGGTGTTAGCAAAACCACAGTTATTGCAGGAGATGGCTGAAGCCCTGACTTGTAATATTAGCTCAGGTCACCCTCTTTTCAGGTCTATAAATACAAGGAAAAAAGATAGCCTTCTTAAATTTGATAAAAACTAAAAATAAGTTAATTTAACATAAAATTCCAGCTTCTGAGACAGTTTCCTGCCTGACCTGTTCTCACACCTCTGCCCCAAGCCAATCCAAATCTACATTTAATAAGGAAAGACATGTTAAATTATACAGGTTCAGTCCACTGTGAGATAGAAATTCAATATAAAACTGAATATAGCTGATAAAATCAAGTAGAAGTAGCATTAGCACATCCTTTTCATGAGACATCAGTATGCACAAGCTGTGGTAGTCTGTGATTTACAGTGTAGCTGAACATTACCTGTATTTGACAAACACACATTCAAGTCCATCAGCTCAAATGAATTTCAATGCCTTGAGAGGAACAACTCCATTTACTGTTCTTTTAATCTCTGAATATACATGTTCTTGTAAAGTGAACTACACCAAGTGTTCTTGAATATGCTGCTTCCTTGTGATTGGATAACAATAATTATTGCTATGGAGTGGAAGCATTTCTGAAAGATGTTTTGATATTTTAAGGTGCCGATTATAATTATGTGTTCCCAATAGTTTAGCTAGAAAACGGGTACTTCAGTCTGCCACTGTCTCCCTTTGCCCCCTGCTCCCGTCCCCAATTCTCTAAACACGCACAGACACACTCGAATAAGCAGGAAACAAATCTTATTATGCTAGCAGGAGGTCTAGGGGGTTCTGATTTTTAGAGCTCTAAGATGCTATTTAGGGACTGAAGCGATATGTGAAGAGAATTGTAAGTTGTCATAGTAGTAAAAACTCCCAAAGGCACTGAAAGTCCCTTTTATAAGGTAGGGTCTTTGAGCCAGGGCAGCATACTACTTCCCTTTTCAAGGTTTGCTTGTTTGTTTTACTCTAAGGTATGTTAAGGTATGCACATTTTGGTGGAGTGGGGTGCAATCTAAGCTCTTCCCCAGAGATGTTCAGAGCTGCATTGTCTCCCTTCAGTGGGGCTGACGGTAGCATCGCCGGGACCACAGGATATGAGAAAGTCTTTGGCCTCCCTGCCCTGTTCACACAATACCCTTCTTGCTTTCTGCCTTTTTCAGGGTGAGTGGAGAAAACAGGATACCAGAGGTTGTGTCACGGCTCAAGCTCTGTGGCAGAAATCACGGTGTGAGTCAGGCTCTTCCACCATTCCCAGAATTGCATCCCTGCTTGTAAAGATATGGCGACTAACGTGCTTCCCCATCTCCCATATACCAGAAAAATAATCTCAAGGAATCCAAAGCTAAACAGAAATAAAATGCAAGGTTTGTGCACACAGTGAATTATTTATAAAAAAATCATTCTTTGAGGGTTGCTGCTGCATTCAGCTTGAAATTCAGATAACCCAAGAATTTTTAAGCATGCTCGTTTATATTCTTAACAGCTATCCATTGCAGCCATGTTGATTTCCCACGATGTTTAATACTGGCTGCAACAAAGTTTTCTCTGTGCAGATTTGTGTAAAAGGATTGTTCTTCATATAGCCATCCATTTATCCCCACAAGAAAAAAAAATCAGCCTGCAAACAAGAGCATATGTGATTAATTATTTAGCAAATGCTATCTCCCAGTCTCCCATTTAAGAATTTTAAATTACCCAACCAGAAGCCAGAAACAATGCTGTTTAAGGTAGCTATTCTGTTACACAAAGGTAATAGGAAACAGTGAGGCTGAACTGCCCGAAACCAACACAAAACCTACAGTTAACTCAAGACTGGCAAATATGTATAATTGAAGAAGACATTCACAGAAAAACCCTCTCATTTCAGCAGTATCATGGCTGCAAAAATCCAGGGCTGCTAATGCCATATAATCTGTTCCAACAACATGGGCACAACATGCTTTTCAGCAAGTCTTGGTGCTAGAACAGGATTGCACCCGGATGTTCCTCCACCTACCTCCACCACATGCATATTCCCCGTCACTGACTGCCGGTTGAAATGCAGACGGAGCCATTTGACAAGCACGTTTGGAGCAGAAGACACATCTTTACCCACCACGTGGGTGGGCTGGAACTACAGGACAACCACCACATCTCTGTTGCCATCTCCATGAGCTGCCAGCTCTGTACGTTCCCAGACACTGCCTGCACTCTTCACACCTGGTGGCGGTGCAGGTTGTTTTAACAGTCTGTACTACATCTGTACTAACACCTGTATTACAGGATGAACCCACTTCACCACATCCTGCAGAAGATGGATCTTGATGCCCAAGGCTGAAAATCACAGGATTTTCTCAGTAATGAACTGACCCCCAAAATACATCCCAAATTGAACCACCTGGCAGAGCTGATCTTCATTAGTATTCCTCCCCTTTCCTTAATCTAATCAATCTTTCTGGATTCTAACTCACTAAATAAGTCATTAAATATTAAATTCCTCCTCAGTGAATCCATATTATTGCTGTGTAACTGCATGTAAGTGCCCAGTTATTACCTTTGTGGTAGTAACCATCTCTAACCCAGAAAAATGAAAGTGAGTAATTAGGTGCAGAACTCTTTTATAGTCACAGTCACAAGGCTGACTGTCTTGGGGGGGTCTCAAAATTTGAGTTTTGATGTTTATTATTTCTGTTCTAGCAATAATTGCTTTTCATTAGAAATACCGGTTGGTTGTAATCCCAGTGTCTGTCTCCACTACCCTTTTAACTTATCATATAATGATGAGTCTTTTAGAACCTATCCCTGTTCACCAGTTTGGTCCAAATTCTTGTTGATAACTATAAAAATTAAATGTTACATGGGGGACCATCCATAATTTACAGGATTTCCAGAAAGTAACTCAACAGCCACTTGACTAATTTCTTTGTCACTAATAGAAATATGCATTCCTTCCATTGGTTAGGATAAAAGCTTAGCAAAATCTCATTCTTAGAAAAAAAGAATTGCTTACTTCTTGAATAGATCATATCTGAGACAGAGGTTCTCGCAATATCTTCAGAGCCACCAGTCAATTCTCTAAGGCATCTTAATCCCTCATCCATCTCATTCCTTTAGAGAAGTGATGGTCACAGAATTCTGTGGGGTTTTTAAATCCCCTTAGCAAGCAGTCTTGCCACCCTGTGCCAAATCTTGTTGTCGAGGTAGTTTCTCCTGCTGCTTCTTAGCTGAGTAAATGACCCCCTTGCATAGGAGCAAGAGGTGCTGTTAGCTGATGACTGAGACCCCTTGGCCTTGTTAAAACTGAGCAGTTCTTCTGGTTTGATTCTGGATGCCACAGCACTTTGACATTTGAATAGTATTTCTGCAGGTCTCAGAAGAATTCACACTTTTGCCTTTCCTCCTCTAAGACATACTTAATATATCCTCCACGTAAGGCATTCAAATCCTCCCAAAAATTACTTCAGAGCCCATGAGAGGCTGGCTGGGATGCAGATACTGGCCTGAGGCCATCCCACCTTGTGCTGGGATTCTGTCTGATTTTGCAGGCTGAAACCCATGTTGGGTTGATGGCTGGTGGGAATATGAGTTGGTGTATATGAGCAACAGTTATCAAGGAAATTCCTGTAAGCAGTAGAATCTAGAAAAAAATGAATTTCTGACAGGAACTTCATTTTCCTCACTTTTGATCCATAATACGAGATTCAAAAGCTTTGTTAAGCTTCTTTGCAAATTGTGTGAAACTTGCAAAAAATGGGTCTTATGGGGAGATTTTTTCCAGAGGGGCATTCAGCCTTCTTCCAGAGGGGTGTTCAACCTCAGGAGAATCTAATCTCTGTATTTCCTGCAGCACATGGACCTGTAATAACCATTTTAGCCTGTGGCTTTCTTTATGATTTCAGGGTGTTTATTTGGGAGCAGGCTGTCAGGAGATACTCACTGAGCGCTGAATACAGTATGGCAAGAAAAGACCTAGCAAGAGGCACCCCTGTCCTTCCAACACGCTGCTTCAAGAGAGCCAGTCTATCAGCAAGACGTGCCCAAATATAGAAACTATTTGTGCGGTCTCCAAGATCCGACACAGGTACCTTGATCCATGGCATGCTTCATGCAGGCACTCCATGGCCCTGGGATATTAATTTCAGTTCTCCTCAAATATTCTTAGATTATCCCAGCTTTATCTGGAGCTGGGTTCCAAAGCTGGGACAAAAACCAAGCAGTTATACAGTACTGCAATGTCAACTAACGAGTGTGTCCCCCAGACAGTTAATCCCTCTTTCCCCTTCAGAAGGAACACTGATTCATGAAGCTGTGACATGATCTCCACCCGTGTATCTCAGCTACGACTGCATGAAGATTTATGGCATTCACACCTACATCCCTGTGGCTTAGCTAACCAGCTGAGAGCTGCACACAACGGAACCTCCCTGTGCTCGTAGCACGGTTGTACAGACACAGCAGGATTGCTGGCATGGACCCTCGGCACAGCCCAGTCCCTCAGAAGCGTTCAGAGCAATTTTGAACTCATGTCCTACTTGGAGAAATGTATTCAAAGCCACAAATCACATCCTACCATCTAAATAGCTGAGACATCCAGTTATTAATTAACAGCTCTTTGTATACCCAGAGGGTGCAACCTTGCTGCTTCTGTGCATCTGTGACTCTTCAGGAAAATCACAACTAGTTGTATAGATTAATTGAGATACTCTGAAGGGCTGCAAGGCAGTGGGCTGACTGTGTGCTACAGCAAGCCGTGCTGTCCCGTGGAAAAAGGAGTTGGGCTACCTTTGGAGTGTGCCAGAAATCATGACTCATGGCAGAAGTCATGGCTGGACAACACAAGGTGGGGGCAGCTGAGACTAACCAAAATTTTAGACCCAGCAGTGCTAGTCTCCCTGAAGGACACAGGAGTCATGCTGGCAGAAGGCTTAAGCTTGTGCAGCAGAGAGCAAGGTGCTGGATAGTCCTGGGGGTGCTGAAAATCAGACCCTTGTGCCTCCTTCTGCTTATGTAGATGGGGATATTTTTAACCTCTATCCCTGTGTCATAGCTCCTGGTCAGAAAAATGGAATTAATACGTTGTGTGAAGAGTGGTTTAGGCCACTTAAAAGATCCATGTCACAAATATTAGGGGGAAAAGCCATTTTAACATAAATTTGTGAAAAATGTGACTTAACAGAGTTCAGTGTCGAGGTCCACTCTATTAGTTATTCAACATGGAAAAACATACAGAGGCGAAAACAAATTAGCAGTGGGCTAAAATGCTTTATACAGGACAAAAATTATTTACAGGGTCAGAGAAATCGAGTCAGAATTGTGTTGTTGTGTTATGGATTAGAGGAAAAGGGCAAGGAATTTCCACCTGCCAGATCATGAGGTTCAGAGTGGACCCCCTTGCTGCTTAAACTCCTCAAGAGAGAAGTCTAGGGACAGCTGAATACAAGTCTCGGCGGGGCTTTTCCGGACAGGTTACCCCTTAGCGTCTCAACTTGTTTAACTTCTCTGGTTAAAGACAAACGTTCCTTTTCCAGTTTGGAGTATCTCTGTTCTGTTTCTCCAAATGCAGTCGAGCTGAACAATAAAGGTTTCTCTGGTCTGTCGAGGCCAGTTTGGAATAGATGCAACAAGTGCCACGTTCACCAAAATCCCATTCTGCGATGGTGGGGTTGTGGGGGCGTACCAGTCTTGGTCCCTGACATTTTTCAGGTGGGACTTTAACTTCTGCTTGGTGTAATGCTTGCCACACTGCTGCTGCTGCTTCCCCCACCTTTTCAGGGGAGGGCCCTCTGATTAGAATATCATCTATATATTGGTACAGTTGTACACCCTGAGGGAGTGAGATTGCCTGTAAAAGTTCAGCAAGCGCAGGATGAGCAATCGTGGGTGAACATTTATATCCCTGTGGAAGTCGGTTAAAGGCATATTGTACACCTTTCCCAGTAAAAGCAAATTTCTCTTTATCTTTTTCTTGTAAGGGACCATAAAGAACATATCTTTTATGTCTAACACTGCTATCCACAGATGTGAAGCTGCTTGAATTGTGATTCTTGAAGTCGCAATATTAGGTACCGCAGCCATTAGAGGGGCTGTATTGGCATTTAAGTGATGGTAATCAACAGTTAATCATCATCTCCTGTCTGGATTTCAGACTGGCCAACCTGGTGAATCATACGGGGAATGGGTTCTAGATACGGTTTTTCAGTTTTCCAAATCTGCTATGACTTCAGGAATTCCATTTCATGCTGCAGCAGAAACAGGTACTGCAGGACATTAGTAATTTTTGAATCATGGAGTGCAGGACCTGCACAGAGTACACTGTCGCCTTCAAATTTTCATTAGGGTATGGGTCAATTTTTGAACCAAAAGGCCACACACTGCCATGGTCCGGCCATTCAAAAATCGAAACCCAAGTTATTTTCATTGTGATCTTTAACTGCAAAGGGAGCAGACGACATGCGCTTCTCACCTGGAAGGCATAAATTAACCTTAGCAGTTTGGCAAACAGCACTTGTACAGTTAAATCCCATGATTGTACCTCTTTGCCATCTGGGTCCTATACCCAGTTTGTCAGCATCCTGTTGTGTTAGTACTGAAATTTGTGCTCCCATATCAATTAGGAATTTTAGTAGTGGCTGTTGAGGGCCAGCTGGGATTAAAATGGCCATTATTATTATTTATTCACTGAAAGGGTTCTACTTGTCAGACAGACAGACCCAATTGTTATCCAAGGTTGTTCCCTTTTTGATCTCAGCTTTAGGCAAGAAAAAGGGTTATCACTCTGTGTTCGCTTTCTGATTGTGTCTCTAGAACGCATTGATTAAATCCTGGATAAGGCTGGCAGGTTGTTTTTGAATTGCAGCTCTTGGAATGCCTAATGTTAACGCTTCATTAAACAGTTATCTCCACTTCTGAGTCCTAGACTGACAATTAGTAGTTCCTGTTCCTGGGGGTTGTTTTGGGGTGATTGTTTAAGCTGTCTAACATTGCGATCTGTGATTTTGGCCTCATTAGACAGTTCACTCCATCCCATTTCTTGTCCATGATTTATAATATCCTGCATTAGTACTGCCCAGGTAGGGAGATTTCTGTGAATTATCTCTTCTTCCTGTTCATCAGCAGCATGTCTTATGTCTAATAACGCATTGTAATCTGTGTCTTTCCTGATTTCATCTCGTTTTGCAATGAGATAAGGTTTGAGTACAGTGGGGGCTCCTTTAATTAATAGCTTCAGTATTTCATGATCTACTGTTGCTGATATGGGGATATTGTTTGGACCGCATTCACGCGTAGCCTGAAAACAGACAGCTTTAGTAATAACTACAGGTAGCTTGCCTAAAGATTTAATAGGTATTATTAGAGTCTCTCCCTTCTCCAGTATACCTATTACACAAGCCCAGCATGTCACTCAACTTGTTATCCAGTGGGGATTGTCTGGGGGATTGGGACCCAAAATCCATTACCCTTTTTGCCATTTAGTAAAATTGTATCTCCTCCAGTTAGGTATACTGGCCATAAATATTCAGTCTGTTTCACCTGGTTTATGGCCATAGTGTTCTTGTAAATTAGCCATCTGAACTGGATCAAATCAGGTCATTTTTTGGGTACAATCTGCTCCATCCCAAGGTCCAGTGGTTTCTTCTGGTTTTATAATGGGTCTGACTTCATGGTTAGGGGGATTTGAAGGGTTAGGGGGATTTGAAGGAGGTGAAGCATCATTTTCCCTTGGTTTGCTATCATCGGAATTGTCCCATATGTTTCTGTCCCACTTTTTAGGGTATACAACTGATTTCCTAGTTTGCACAATATGAAGTGGATGGGGATTTCAATCTTTTCTTCCAACTTTTGTGTATTCTCCTTTTCTTCCTGCAACTGTTTCTGTAGCTGCTTAATTTTCAAATACAGTGTTAATTCAACTGCTTTTCTGCCTGCTATGTCTTCCTTTAGGTCCTTTATATAGACTTCTCAAAGAGAAGTCTAGGTGCAGCTGAATGCACTCCTAGTCCCAGCCCTGGACTATGTTTTATGTTTGAGTTATTAGGGAAAAGGGTAAGTCAAGGAAAGAGGGTAAGGAAGTTTCTCCATGACAGTGAAAATGTCAAGAAACTGGTGGGAAAATAGTATGCAGGCATGTACATACTGCACAGAAAGGTGATTCATTGCATTTGGAGAGGCAACCTACTTCTCTAACTTTCCCTTTTGCAGGAAGGGGACCTAAAAATAGTAAGATAAGCCGGTGAAAAGGAATAAATTACATCAGGCACATGATTCCATCACATCTAAAACTCTTTTTGCCCATTCAAACCACAAACATGGCTTTGCAGCACTGCAGTGCCCAGTAGTACAGAAGTAAGTTTCAGGTCCAACTGTCTGGTCCAACTAAATATGGTCTTTAGTACAGTAATTCTACACTCAGAGGAAACAGTTTAACATATGTTAAGATTTTTCTTTGCCTTTCTAGCTGGGTACAGTATCTATTTGTACAAAATGTTTGGTGTTCTGAAGTGCCAACTTTTTGCAATTGCTGATGAAATAACATAATCCTATTTATCTATGCACCCTTAATTTGAGCAGTTCCATCAAAAAACAATGTTGGATTTACTCAGATGTTTTACTATCAAACACTTAACATATGCTTCATAAGGAAATCCAAACTTGATATTAGTGGGGGAGACGGACCTGAAGGAACAGGTGCTTGTGGCCTGTTTTGATTCATTAAAATCAGTGGAAGTGCTGGGATAGATTTCAACAGGGGCAGACATGCACATTCATAGGGGAGAAATGGTTTTATGCAAAAAGGTTTCTTAGGCCTGTTGTCTGTTTTTAGTCCTGACGCAGAGTCTCATTGCAATCCTGATTTGTCAGTTAATCGGCAGAGTTGTGATATTAATCTTGTGCTTTATAAGCTCACCTGGCTCCTGCACAAATTGCCATAAGTCCTTTTACAAGACTTAACATGTTTCTGGCTTTCAGTGATCACACTCAAATCTACAGGCCAGGAAAAAGAAAAAATCCACATCATAAAAGTTCACATTCCAACTGGCATAAGGAAAAAAGCAGGTTACGGGAGGAAACGCCAACTGCAAATGCCTGTCAAGAGATGCGCCCAATTTTCCTTCTTTGGGACCTGACTCCAAACTTTGCCAGCCTCCCTCATGATGCACATCCTTTCCCGTGCAGTTCCTGTTGGCCCAGGTCAGACACAGCACTCACCAAGTCTCATCTCTGTTTCTGTAGACCGAGGCAATAGCACAGATTCAGAAGCATGATGTGAGAAAAACCACTCTCTGCATGTGCATGAGAGACTGAAAGGTCCAGCCTTAGACCAGCTTCACTTCCCAGAAATTTAATATCGATATCAATGAGAGGAACCCATAATACTGACGTTCTCATTCAACATGCAAAGCCACAGCACCACCCCATTTTGATTTTTATTTTCCTGTTTTTGTTTTTTTTTTAATACGACTTGATTTTACTGCATTTATCGACTGTTCCTCTTGCATGCAAGGTCCTGGCCAGGTAACACTACCTCACATGTGACTCAACCTCCCACAAGTCAAGGTATTTCCAAAAAAGTCAGTGCTGAAAAATGTTCCCACCCTTTAGTCCTTAGCATCAGAAGCTGTGGAGCTGTACAGGCATGACACTTGGTCTGTATTTTGCTTTATAGAAATAACATGAAATTAATCCTTCCAACATGCTTCAAATTCTCCCGTATTCCTATACTCACTTAAATAAAACTTTATTAGGAATGGAAACCAGTTTGCTGGTTGCTACCCATTGCACAACACGACTCTTGGATTTTACTTGCAGGTACGCAGCCACAGGACTCGCCATCCCACATGCTCTCAGACACACTTCTCTGCTGAAGTCGATGAGGTTCATCCAGTTTCCACCAAAAGAAACAGTTCCTAAACTGTATTTATTTGTTGTTCTGTTTAGGAACAGCTTGAATTTAAACATCTTGCTATCTAGACAGTAGATATAAAATCTATTGTTTTGTGCACAGTAAAATTATAAAGACCTTATTTTAAACTTATAATGATGGTGGTTGTGCTAAAGAGATGTAGATTGTTAAATGAAGGGAACAATAAATCTGTCAGAATAAAGTATAGAAACCATGGCCATAGGGTGGTAAAATGGCTGTACACTGACTGTTGTTTTACTATAACAGCTGCCATTAAGCTGCAGTTTTATCACCACCATTATTGATTTATTTTGCTGAACTTCCAGAATACAGCCCTGTTAAAATCTTAATTTGAAGTGTATTTCTTTTTTGCTGGTGCTGAAAGAACAGGAATATTAGGACTTTCCCCTTAGATCAGAGGCGAGTCAGTCATGACGGACTGCAAAGAGACCACCAACAAAACATTTGAGCTTTCCCCTGGAGGTGAAGCACTGATCAGGAATTACCCCTCACTCAGTTGACACAGAAAATGAGAGGAACATGTTTGGGCTGAGCAGGACTTGGTTCACATAGATGGCTTTGACAGTAAGCAGGGACCGAGCTGTGATTCCAAAGGAGCTCGGTCACCGCAGACCACCTGGCTGAGGAGCCCAGTCTGGACATCTCCTGGCCAGGCTGAACAGAAATCTGGTAACACCAGCCAGAATGATCCCTATCCAAGACACCTGGACTTGTCCCAAAGGTGCAATGGGAAATACCCAGTCACCCTCCTGGCAAAGCCTTCTAAAAGACTTGACACCTTGCGGGGGAGGGGGTGTGCATTCTTGGAGGTTTTCTAGATTTAACTAGTCAGGTTAGAAATGGATGTTGAGTTCCCAAGGTCAACAGATGTTTAACTTCTGCAGAAACTTAGAATTTCACAAAAAAGGTTAATTTTGGCCTAAGCCTTGCATAGCTGTAGACCGAGCGATTCAATCAAAGCAGAGAAAACAGGAAATTACCTAAATCTGTTGCAAGGGTGGTGGGAGGAGTCCTGTTGTACTCATCCATGAGCATCTTACAATAAATCTGTCTCATTTAAACCACCCTAGAGTTTCTATTAATAATGGCAAGGCCAACAGTGTACCTGCACAAACAGAAAAATTAATGAGAATAAAACCTAGCAGCAGGGTCATCGGATGACAGATCTCTGCTACTGCTGTAAAAGCAAAAAAGGTAGCTAGCTAGCTAGGACAGAAGACTGCTTTGCCTTTGCTACTCTTTCCATTGAAGTGCCCTTTATATATGCAGGCTGAGTGGAATGCATCATAAAAGGTGACATTTTATAATAGCAGTTTGTAAATTTTACAGAAGCTTACCGCCTGTAAATCACAGAGCTTATTCCCTCACTGACTTTATTACTGCAAACCCAACCATGGATAAACTCCATGCCAGTTTACTTGAAATTTATCTTTTTTATTCAGACCGAACTGAGGTATTTTAATATTCCTTTTCTTCTAATGATAAAGCCATCCTGATAATATTATTTCCTTTACAGACGTTTTGAAGGACTCTAATGTATCTTGAAAAAGCAAGATACATTCCTGGGTTTGGTAGTTCCTATCTTGCTCCTATTTTAACATGTACTTCTACTGTCAAAAGATGTTCTTTCCACTTTATTTCAATTATATGTATTTATTTTTATTCCAAATCCTCCCCAGGCACCTAACCCTTTTTAGATCTAAACTATCTCCCTTTGACTTGCCTTGCTGTGCTTTGACTTGCTTCACAGCCAGACATCACAGACTGGTTTTTACAGGATCTATGCACAAACCTGTTCTTTATTTGGTAACATCTACATTTATTTCATAGCAGAGCTACACACTTTATTCTCCCATCTGTGCAGAGGATATTTCATGGTACTCATACACATTAATGGAAACTGATAGCACAGATTCCTTGTGCATCAGTGAGAGTTTTGTGAACAAGGTGGTTAGTGAACTAACAATTTTCCAAAGTGTTTCATGGAACAGAGTGTCCTAGCTATTTGCTTTTAACAGTTCTTATGCTCTGCTTATGGCCCTGTTTGTATTTCATATTCAGCCCTAACTGAAAGCAAGCCTAGATTCTGCTCAAAACCTTGTTTCAAGGGTAGAAAAGACCAAACTGTTTGGAAACAGATGTGGAAAGCTATTTCTTCAGAATGGTTCTTAAGGCAATTGTTGGAAAGTTCAGCCTCAGCTTGGCAAGCCAAGCATGATTCATAGTCACATTAGTTCAAAGCGCTTGCACCTGGCACTCAGGAAGGTGTTAGTTGTGTGAAGGTGTTGATGGCAGTGGAAATCAGCCAACGTGGAGCAGGGTATGACACGGCCCTTCTTCAAATTCCGCTACTGGCTCCATGCCGCTTTGGAGTTCACGTAATTTCTAACAAGTTTGGTATGAAATTTCAGCAGTACTTTGGTTTTCATCAACTGCTTAGCACCAGAAGCTGGCCAGTGTCTGAAATTGCTCAAGAGTCTAAAGCCCAGCTCATAGCCCGTGCTCCTTCTGGGCTTGTGAAATACATCTTTAGTGTTGGGAAGATGTGGTTTTACTGCGTGGATGACACAACCTCCCCTTGAGGCTTTAGTAGCCAGTGACATCGGACTAAAGCTTAATTTCTGTAGTGCCTGACTGTCTTCTCACTTATTTCCCATTAAGCGGGGGACTATTTGACTGAAATAAACTTTGAGTCATATTTGCTCCAAAAGAATAAGCAGCTTCAGCATGTTGTGCTTTGTAGGCCCGTGGCCCAGTAGAAATGGGACTGCAAGACAGCCCAGACAATAATTATTATTTTCTTAGGTGCTTGAGAGATCTGATACAACTTTGGAGTATAATAGGTTAGATACCTTAATGTGAAATTTAGGTATTTTTAAAGGACCTTTTGTTCCTACAGAAGGAGGGGAATGTTTACTGGGATATTATAAATTCCTAGGAATCTGGATTTTCATATGCTAATAGATTTGGACATGCTAGGTTAGTATGGGAGTGACTTGTCTCTCTACCATCACATCCATTGCCCAATAATCTCAGTATCTTGAGATGTCTAGCAAACACAACAACATCCATTTATTGAGTCCTCATCCACAAGGATGAACATTCTCTACGAACACACCACGAAGGATTTTGTCGACATACACACAGGTGTCGCTGCTGCAGCCTTAAGCTGCCACAGCAATCATGAAGGTCTTCAGCTAATATTTACTGCTGATGCTGAAACAAAGGTTTCATTTCCCAGAAGATTTCCTCAAAGTATTCACAAGGAAAATCCATTTACATCATCTTTGGACCTCAGAGATGCATCAACATATAAAGGCATTAATTGCTGCATTTTAAGTGCTCTACTCAGAGATTAAATATTGCATAGAAAAATGGATTTGATGAAACGGAGCACAAATCGTTACAGTTCCAAAACGTAAATCTCTTTGTTACTTTGCATCACAGCTCTTCTTGCTGCTGCTGCTTTTGCTGCTAATTGTTGGCATGTTTTATTGGAGCTCTTTTTTGTCTGTTTTTATTTTAAAGCATGTACATAGAAAAGAGGTTAGAAAATGCACGTGGAGGATGAGGGTGTTTTTTCAGCTGGCTGCAATGAGATGAGGAAATAAGTTTGCTTTCTAAAGTCAGATTTTTGCAATGTCCCATTTCTGTATGGAAAATAGTAGGGGTTGGATCATTTGGAAAGGAGTTGCTAAAGATGTTCCAAAAGAATGAACTTTTGAGATTATCCATTCCATGTGCCCAGGACGTTTTTTTAATATGAAATTTAATCATCATTGTGTAATGACATTACATTTTATATTGCAAATTACATATTGTAATTACCTAATTACACATTGTAAATATACAATTACATGAATTTGTACCAAAAATCATAATTATGCTTAATTACACTAATTGCATCAATCCAAACTAATCAACTACAAAATACAAGGAAAAGTCATGCAAACAAAACCTCCAGAAAAGAACATTTTGAAAGTGAGCCCGCATTCCCAAAGTACCCAGAGGCACAACAATGCCTTATACCTGGAAAAGGATTCATAAGTAGAGCTGTGAGGGAAACAATTTCTCTGACCTAAAGGCGCTTTTATGCTCTCAAAAATCTGCTTCTGCACTGCAGCGGGGCAAACATACATCCATAACTTAAAAAGTTTTTGGAAGGTTGGGTTTTTGGGGTTTTTTCTTTCTGCATAAAAACACAGGAGGTTTCTCGTTTATCATCGTGTCCTGGACAGTTGTACACCACTGCAGGAGAGGAGAGAGACACAGAGGGAAACAAACCTCAGATCAGGCATGCAGGTCAAACACTCCTCTGAGATACCAGGGGGCCAAAATTTTGGTCTGAACTAACGCAAGGCAGGCACTTGAAGCAGAGCGGATTATACCAGTGGGTCTGCAGTGGTGACTGTGCCTCCCACCCTTGCTGAAGGACCTACATCTGCTCCCAGGAAAAGATTTGGCTTCAGTGAATTGCCAGTTTCCACTAAAAAAGCAGACACATCGGATGCCAGCTTCACTGGGAGCAGCAGGTGCTTCACGTTTCTTAAAACCCAGCCCTAAATCTCCCATTTCAGCAGGATTTACCTCTGCTCTGCTGAGAATGGTGGTTTGAGGGGCTGATTTATCTCTGGAGCTCAGCCTTAGTCATGAGCTCAGGGCTTTTGGTCCAGCCTTTTGGGGTCTGTCTCTCAGCCTTCATCCTTACCTGCTCTTTCTTGCAAAATGAATGCCGGCACTTTCTAACTCCATTAGGGTGGATATTGCCCTGCATGATTTACTTTCTTTACTAATTAGTGGCCTATTTTTCTGTTGGATGCTTATCATGACTCCAGGGAAGCTTTCAGTCATGGAAACATATAGTGCTTTTGATGCACTTTCAGTAATTAAATCTCATCTTACATATTTATATATGTTTCCTTCCTTTGGGGAGCAATTCTGAGGAAACTGATGGAAGTCCTGCTGATCAGAGAAAGACAGGCAATTATGGAGTATCCCCTTCTCTTTTTTCCCTTTCATCACTGTGGTATCTGTAATTAAAACTGTTGTACTGTAAATATGGCTTTACACATCTCAAATGAAAAGGAACTGCTGCCAATAAAGCACGGTGTGCACAGACAGCGTGATCATGAGAGAAATGAACAGAGAGATGCAGTGTATTTCCCCATGGATGCACTCTTGTAAGTCCCATTAATACTCGTAATTTAATGATGGGATGGGTGAGAAGAGGCTATTCTGAGGCATTTAGAAGCAACAAGACTCAACCGCGGTGTAGTAGACGTGCTTTAAAATCTTACATCCCTTCTCCAGCGTTCTGTTTCCCAGGAAAATAATCTCTCTGGCAGTTTTTCTTATTTGTCTAATAGATTTTTAAAAGAGTCTATTCTCTGCAAGCAGCCAGAGGTGGACATGTGCCCCTTGCCACGAGTAAATGACTTCTTCTTCTGAAGCAAGATTGGGTTTTCCCAGCTGATGTGTCGTGACCCTGGGAGTGTCCTGGATGGCAAGTGGGGTACTGGGAGGTGTTGGAAAACAGCCTCTCAGACTTAAGCAAAGAAAACCTCATGTCCCCATACCCATTATGTACTGCTAGCTTTTAAAGGTCTTTGTCAGACTCTTAAAACTCAGCAAGTGGCACAATGTGATCCTTATTCTTGGTGACATAATCATACTCTCACCTTTAATAAAAATATGGGGGAATGCCATGATGTTTGCTGTTCAGCTAGAAGTTCCTACCCTGAAAAGACTCAGCTCATACAAAGCCATTACAATAAACATTGCTTATATTCAAAACCAGCAACATTTGTTTATCTACTGCCTTCTAAATCGGCATCAATCACACGAAGTATTTTCAATATAGCTAAAATTTATGTTAATATTTCTATTCAAGCACGTCAAAGCTAGGGTGTTCTGCAGTTAAATTTACCCATGTAATCTCAGTTCTTGCTGTGTGTAACACAGTCTTTAAGCACCCAGTTACGCATTATATTTTCCACCAAATTAGTCTCCTTGGAGGCCTTCAGTAGGGCATCACTGATTGCATCGCAGGTCTAGATCTGCAAAAGCACTTAGTCTCACAGCACACAAAACAGCGATGTCTTCAATATCCTCTCCCTGATTCCACCTCACCCGGGAGATGTCTCAGGTTCCCAGGACTTAATTATACCACGACTCTCAGTAAATATCCTTAAGGACTTGAGGCACCCTCTGAGGGATATGTGTCCTGATAATGCTGAGTGGCTGTGCATCGTGCTCATTCACAGATCCCACTCGGATGAGCAAGCTCATCGCTCCCCTGCCTGCTTTCCCTGAAGATAGCTAGAGCACATTTATGGGGTCAAAATCTTCATGAAAGGAGAATGTAATTTCCCCATGTATGCAAGAGCTCAGGGCTCAGAGGTCTCATCCAAGGTACACAAGAGCCACATGCAGCCCCCCCCTCTGCCCAAAAACATTTGAACATCTCTCTCCCTTCTCATACAAACGTTCAAAGCAGACAATGCAAGGGAACCAGTTGCAGCTGAATTTGCCTGGTCTGCTTTATTGAAACTCCTCCCCTTTACATAGCCTAACCCAAGACACATCGAAGCAAACCCAAAGCAACACCACGTTTCAGCCTGTCTGGTAGTCACAACTCCAAACAGGAGCAGCAGCACCAGGCGCTGCAGCCTGCAAGCCATTCCCTGGATCCAACTCTCGCACTTACAGCCAGCTGAAGTCTCTCACAGCTTGAATTGGTGAAGGGACCTTATTTATTATTTCACTTTGCAAAGATGGACAGCGATACACAGAGATTAAATTATCCAATGTGTCAATCAAATGCAGGTGCCCAGTTTGCTCCCCTGAGCCTTGCCCTGTGAAGTCTAACCTGGGTTAATTATTTTAGGTCTCTCAAACCAGCCCAAGCTAGAATTATCCAAGAGTTAGAAAAGGAAAAGAAGGAAACATTTCTAAAGGTGATTTACCCACTTACCCTGTGATGCTCTTTGCCTGTTCCACACACAGTGCACCAGAATGGACTTTCAAATATTGCTGGCAGTGGCTTTGCAGAGAGGTGAAAACATGATCTTTGGCTACCCTTCACTTGACACTCTGTACAGTGTTAGCTTAGAGACCTCCTGAGTTCTGCCCCATAGATCAAACTGTTTGGTGAGGTCAGGAGTGAAGCTGATGACTATATTGCTGAAGAAATGGTTTCTGCAGTATTCTGCTCTCTCAGTACCACGTTTAAAGCTGGGTGAATACAAATCGATTTTCATTTTAATGCCTGTTCCTGAAGGAAACATATTTATATTGCCAGTCAAACGAAACCTCTCATTGTGATTTTAAGCTAGCATAAACACTTTTAACACAAAATTAAAGGGTGGGTTTTTTTCCTAAATAAATAGCTATTTTATACAGAGGAATGGATACACTTCCACTGTTTTCCTAGGCTGCTTTAATAGAAAAGAGAGCAAAATATAAATCTATTTCTCAAAAAAAAAAAATCCATACAGAAATATCTTTAACCAGACTGCTAATTGTAGTGAACCTTTGGAGAGGTTTACAGTGCCTGTCACATTCACGTGTGAGAGCGATGGTCTCAGATGCCTTTGCTCATTCACTTTGTGCTCTGGCCAGTCCACGTGGTTCATTTTTCCTGAGAAAACCACTGGTAGAAAACTAACCTCCCAGAAAAATCTCAGCAGCCATTTCTACATACAATCCTGTAGCAGACTGATAATATTGTCATGAGATATATGAAGTTATGTACATAGAGAAAACAACATTAGGGATGCATGTAAAATGGCAGGATATTAGCTAATTCTACTTCAGGCTGTACTGCATTGTTCTCTGAAAACATCAACCCAGTTGTCAGCAGGAATCAAAAAGGCAGGTATAATATTTGGAAAGAAAATGAGAAGGAAAAAAAAAAACCCAAACAAACAATATTATGTCAAATCATATTGCTTCATACCGTGCCTGCATCTTGGATATCATGGTGTTCTACTCTCCCCTTTCCTCCCCACAGAGGATGCAGCAGAAACATAAAAGCTCATGACTGTGACCAAGTAGGGAATGGCTCCACAGAGATGTGAAATGGGTCAGACTTCTGCATGGATAAATGATGACAGAGGGAGCATGTACAGGAGGTTAAGCTTGGCCATCATGTTTGACCATAACAAAGCCAATATGTAGAGCTTAACAACTATTTCTCATAATCCAGGAACTAGAGGGGACCTTAAAAAATTATTAGACTGGGGACTTAAAACACAGAGAAGTATCGTCTTCACACAACGTATAATTAGAGCACAGACCTCATTGCCAGAGGATGTTGAAAAAGCTGAAGGTATAAATGGATCTGACCAGACAAATCCATGGCAGAAAGTTTATCCCAGAGTATTAAATCTGAGGATTGAGAGGCAGCCTATATCTCTGTCTTGCTGATTGTTGAAATTTGGGTAGGTATAGATTTTTTTTTTCCCCTCAGAATGTTTTCTTAAGTACCTGCTACAGTCACTGGCAGAGGAAGGGCAGTGAACTGAACTGGCCTGAGCACATCCAAGAGGAGACCTGTGGGCTGAGAGGCAGTGATGGAGACAGGCTGCAGTCAGCACAGCGAGGCTCAGGGAGCTGTTAGGTCTCCAACAATGCCAAGGGCATACCATAGCGATGTTGAGCTATGGCATGGTTAGAGGCAGTCTGAGAGTCCTTTGCGTCCAAGAGAAGGCAACCTGCTCTCACACGCTCACGTGCCCAGCCTGCTGTACATGTCCCCATGTCGGAGCCAGCCTTTCTAACCTCAGGGAGCTTTTATTCCTACAGCAAAGCTCACTCATTTTCTTTGTCACAACAAAGGCAGGCAGCTTAATTTGCATCCAGGTGTAATAAACAATCTGCCTTTCGGGAGAGCCAGGAGAGGAAGCACCTTAATTCTTCCTGGCGAATGTTAAAAACCCTGGCACCAAGGGGGAAAGCCACAGGAACCAAAAAGACCTCTCAGAACTTCATCCGATTAAACAGAGACATCCATGCACGCTGCTCTCCATAACAAGCAGCAAAAAATGATTAGCCTACAAGTTAACAGGAGTGCACATGGCTCGCTTCTCTGGCTCAGCCACAAAGGAGGCAACTGCAGTTGCTGCGTTTGAATAGTTTCCTTACAATCACAGCTGGGCAATTAGACCCCTGCCTTTGTTTGATGGCTAAGTTGGGAAACTGGGGAAGGAGGCAAAAGGATTACCTTGGGACAGGGGGAGCATTTACTACGGTGTATTTGGATTAAACCAATGTTTGCTTTATTATTTTTAAATTGCATGAAGCCACATTTCTAAATGAAATGCTTAAACAAATGTTCACAATAATTTTTCTAACAATTTTTTTTAACACAAATGCCCCTTCGCTATTGCCTTTACCCAGCCTATTGTTCCAATTCACCACACACATATTCATAAATACTTTCAAGCCACCCTAAAACTGTGAGTTTGGATGAAGAAATTTTTCCACAGTTTTTCATCTGGATTTTCTCTAAACCTCTTCGCTCTCATTACTTCAGCATAGCTGGGTTGGGAATAGCACGTCCATGCTCTTATTCTTTAGATTTAAAAATATAAATGGAAAGTTAGTATATTCTTCTTAACCTACTGAAAAATCATGCATACGCACAGTGGCTTTGATCCAAAGCTGAGTGAAACAATGGGAATTCTTCCCTTGACTTCAGTGGGTTGGGGACTTGACCCTTATGCTTTTGCTGAAGAATAAGCAAAAGCTATTATTTTGGCAGTCTGAGATAATTGTTCCTTTCTTCTGTCGCAGTGCCTCAGCACACCAAACCAATACCTTGCTTAGTGCAGCCTCAGAGATGCATTTCAGAGGGGCCTTTGCCAGAGCTTTCTCCAATCAAAGCAACACACGAGACAAATGTTACTACTAAATTCAGAGATATCAAACTCTGCATTATTAATACACATTCATGGCTGAAAAAATAATCCAGGGGCTCACAAGTCAGTGTTGGTTTGAAAATACAATGCAGTGCAGCCGCCGCAAGCCACACAATAGAAGCAGAAACGCTTTTTTGGGCTGCTGGAGCAAGCACAAACCTGAGCGAGCACAGTAGGTTCATTGTGGCTCAGGACTGGGAGGATGATGCCGCAGAAGCCAAATGTTAGCGATGTATGGGGACGCAATAAAAATTTGCATTGGAGCTGACAGCAGGTGCTGATACAGCAACTGGAACTCCCAAGCCAGACGTGGACTCCATTTTACAACTGCAATTTGTTTTACTTACTCATGAAGCTCATCACGTTGAAGTGGTTATCCATTTGAGCAAGGCAGGGAGACTTAGATCTATATATACAACAAAGTATTCCTAAAGGAAGGGTAAGAGAAACAATAATGTATCTGTGAAACAGTTACTTCCTGTTGAGGGGGGAAAGAAATCAGGAATTAAGTCCTCATTTTAGAAAACAAAGCAAAATAAACCCCAAAACAATGTTTTTCCACCAAACCCCTCATTATGAATATTAAGGTTTTGTGTGAGGTAACATACTGCTGTGTGATCGGGTGTTTCTGCTGCTTGCTTCTCACGTCAGGGTCCAGGGAGGCTTGATCTCTGATGCTGGACAATGTTGGTTGTAGGTACCATGCAGAAACCAGCGGGTGTAAATCTGGAGTAAAATGTCAGTGATTCATACCGCTCTGTAAGTTTCCTACTGGACTGGGACATAATATTATTTGCCAACAGAAAGGCTCTACATCAGTATAAATGTTACTTTTAGAAAAATAAATTTAAGGGAAATTTGGAAATGGGATGGTAAAAAGTAAATATAAAAGGTCTGATCTGGCTCCAGTAATGATTTTGCCTCTCCCCAGGAAATTATCAGGAATTGTTACTGTACACTAGAGGAAAGAAAGTAAATGGTCACCCAGGACATGCTCTTTAACAGAGGGATCAAACAGAAATGAAAACATGTTTAGGCTTTTCAGTTCAGTTTTTTCTGAGTTCTTTCACTTAAATTCTCCACAGCCAGGTTTCTCAGCATTGGTCAAAGTACATAAGGTTGGCTAGGAAACACCAAAGAAAGCAGCCCTCTAAGAAATCAATGCTTTGGTGCATTTGAGGCCCTTCCTCATATTTTTTCATATGAGAGTATAGATAAAAATCTCCATGTGTGTACATAAAAGGCATATATAAGCACATTTTCTTCAATAATAAACATGTCCACATGTTACTATAAGACCTTAATTATTATGAGACTTTCCGTTATATTTAGTGACTTAGATTTGTTGAGTTCAAAAGTGACACCTTTCCAGAAGACTTCCAGTTCTCTTGGGATCAAGCTTACGCAGGGCATTTTACAGTTCCAGAAGGTCTTATTCCCCTTCTCACTCCCTTCTTCAGACAGACCTTGCCTTGAGGTAAAATATTTGCAAAAGCTTGGGGTCGTGTATTGGGAAGGAATTGCTAACCTGCAGAGTTTATGCACACAGATTTCTCGCATCATATTCTGAATGATCCGTGACATATCAGCACCTGAGAAATTATTTTGGACTACAACCAAGTGATGACATCATGCTCTGTCATTCATTAAGTGGGATATAAGGGTAGCCAGTAATTCCAAGAAAGTTCACGCCCCCCTTCATTTAAAACAAGCAACGCCCGAGGCAATACATCTTTTCACCCAGAGTGGTCCACTTCCTTCCGCAGCCAGGTCTGGAGCTCCTCGCTAGGACGGCAGATGGGCAGGACGTAGGGCAACTTGCAAAGCAGGCCATTTGCTAGGCAAAGTCCATGGCAAACCTTCAGAGAAGGGCAGCAAGGCTGACCACAGCCACAGAACGGCTCCCTGGCTCAGCCCAACAGCATTACGGTAGCACCATTAGTCTGGAAAAGAGGAGACTGAGAAGGGGTATGGCAGGAGTTCATGAAATCATCAATAGCGTAAGAGGTGGTAGAGGGGGAATGAGGGCCAAATGGACATCAGTCTGACCCAATACAACCTTCTTGTCCTCCATCTGGAAGGAGCAAATGAGGCACTATTGGCCCTTACTTGTCCTAGAAGAAGAGCTAGAGGGAAGGACAGCAATAAAGGAACACTTGTGACAAGGCTACTGAAAATTAATGCCTTGTTAACACAGAGATATTTCTATAACTTATTCCATCCACGTCTCAATCTGCTCAGCCTGAGGTACCACCTTGACAGGTATTGTACCCGCCACTTTACAGAAGGAAAAACTGATACACAGAGATTTAATAATTGGCCCAAGGTTACACAGAAAGTCTGAGGCAGAAACAGGCCTGTCCTCAGATCTTCAGCTTCTATCTACAAAACCCAACGTGAAATGCTGAGACAAGGAAAATGTTCCCAGATTGGTACAAATTAGGGGACGGCACATACAGTGTGCCTCGTTGTGAGCCTGTAAATGAATGTTAAACACGGATTTTTGAATGCAATTATTCTGCCCTAGTCACAGAATATATTTGAAAAGGCTAACTGGCCCATGTCAGCTTTCATCACTGAGGACCTCTGTAACCAGCTCACAAATCCAGGGCTGCACTTAGATGCTTAAAGCTGACCTGGGGAAAAAAAGGAAAGAAAAGAAAGAAAAACTTCAAAAATTCGACTTTTGGTCTCTCACAGGGCTAACCTCAGCTACATTAAAACAGAGCACTTTCACAGTTTGAGGAATGTGGGCCAGAAAGAATAAGCAGGAAAAGACTGCAGACTGCAGATTCCTGTACTGTCGCACACAAGAGTGACTGCATTGAAATTGATGGGATTGTACTGGTGAAGTCACAGGAAAAAAACCCAACCTGACATCCCCACAAAATACTTTTTTTTGCAAAATACTAAGATATCCATGTAGCTTAGGGCCAAAGAATACACACACAATCAAAATATTGCAATTGTTTTTTTACTGTTAAACCAGAAGTGCTTAATCTATTCCTCGCATTCAATGTCTTGTGTAGCAGTTTTTAAGTGCGAAGTGGGTAATCAAGTTGAAAAAAAAATGCAGATATCATTATTAGTCATTTCAATTAGGCTGAAAGATCAGCTGTAATGTCTGCAAGAAAGCTGCTGTGGAATATCCTGATCCTTAACTCCACCCAGCAAAAGCCCTGCAGAGATTGCTCTGAAGTGCTTCCTATGGAGATCGTGAGGTTTTGCAGAGGATAAACACAGTTTGGCAAATAGATTTGAAATGACTGATTTACTCAGATTTCCATGTTTACTGGTTTGCCACTGCTATAATTTGTACTTGTTGTCATATCTCATCTGGCCACATTCTGCACATTTTGTAAGAGTGGGCCTGGGAGGATTCATCTCTTGTAACTTTAGCACCACCACATGGTTTGCTGTGTTTAAATCTCCTGTTAAGAGACATTATTTTTTTTCCTTTTCAGTATTTTTCACAGACATTATATAAATACTAGAAACCGTTTCCTTCTTGGAGCAGGTGCAAGATGAAATACCTCATTCCTGAGCAATCAAATGCTGAATTCTCTGTTAGGGCTGTAGGGTTCACATTATTCCCTTCAAAGCCCCTAAAAGCAAATGCAGTTCTGTGCTTAAAAGTACCGGCCAAAAACATTTGTAATCAGAAGCAAGAACACTCAGTTCCCTACTGCTTTGCATATTTCTTAAAGAGCATTTTCAAATAAATGAGGCTAATATTGCAATAAATAACAACTCCCGTCTTCTGAAGAAAAGGAGCAAGAAGGTACCCACGTTGGCCAGAGTAGTGGATGCCAAAGGGAAGAGTTGATGTCTCTAAACACGTTTCAGAATTACCTTCCTCCTTGCCAGGTACGTGTGTGCATGATGAGACACGGAACGCCCAGTTCATCCTAACATGAACAGATACGATGGAGTTTTTCCAATGTTCGTGTTGATGAGGCTATTCAACTGTTGTGTTATTTTTCTAGGTACGTGCCTGTAGCACTTGGAAGCGTGTCTGTTCCCCGCCTCGTTCATTACATGAACAGTCTGATCGATCTGCTGTGAGTAAGCTGATGCAAAAACATCTCAATTTAGAAAAATTCTGTTGTGTTTAAAACATCAAACAAAAATTTCAAAAGAAAGAAAAAAATAAGGGAGGGGGTGAAAATCAGAGAACCTATACCAAGGAAATATTGGTATAGTGGTCACACAGGAAAATTTAGAGAGCAAATTTGCTTTAAGGGAAGAAGCAAAGATAGATGAGACTTACATTCTGCCTCTTTTGAATAATTAAAAGTCATCTCAAGCTGCAGAGTAAATGCAAATGGCAAAGTCAATACACCATTTATCTCCAAAGTTTATTCCTTGCTGGAGTTATCATTCCCAAGGACTTTTTTATCGGCCTTTAAAGGCAAGATGAGTGACTGTGCCACGGAACCAACCTTACATTTTAAGGAGTGTTTACAGATGCTAAAAGTGACATGGGATACTCTAAGTGTGGCCAAGTTGCCATTCCCTACAGACATGATATGAGAAGCCCTCATGGTTCAAGTGAAGCTACACCCTCAACAGAAGAGGCACTGATTGGAGTCTCCAGTCTGAAATTACCTGTGAAGTTTAATTTACTATCCTGTTGTATTTATTTCTGTTACATGATCCAAAAATAAAATGCCAGAGTCTGCAATCATCGAAGAAAGAGTGGGACCAAGCACTACATTAAAAAAAAAAACCAAACACACACAAATTCAGAAAAACACGCCATATCATTTGAGCTTAAGGTTTTTGGTTTTTTTAATCAAAATGTATGAAAAGCTACTATGCCCATGTGTAGTAGGAATCTAAACCCCCAGTTGGACTAGTGCATCAAGAAGCACAAAGTACTATTGAAATCAAAGGGGTTCAGGCTGACAGAAAGCTCTGCCCAGGGGGATTTAAATTAAAGATCAAGACCTTGTATTTTAAGCTGACATCTCTCAGGAGAAAACTCCTTTTACTGAGGACCATAATGACTAACAGCGGTGTTTAGACCACTTTTTAGCATATCAGGTTAGCACAGGAGGTCACGTCTGCTGTTTTACAACCGGTACTTTTTCTATTGGAGTATTTTTTCCCTCTATTCCTGGCAGAGCAGAGAGGAGAGACAACTTGCATTTTAATCCAGATCGTAATATAACAAGACTTAGGAAAAATCCTGTTGCCTTTACTGTTTGTGCCAGCTCAGTCTGGACAAGTAAGGCAGCTTTGATTGACCCCCCTACTTGTTGCATAATATTCCTCCGCATTTCACCTTCTTTCTTCTCTGCATTTAATTTAGCCTGAATCTATCCAGCTCCAACAAGGCAGACAGAGAGGTACAGTCGTCCAGCAGACACAGGACCAGCTCCCATGAGAAGCTGTGCCCCTTGCTGAGACAAGGGGTCAGCAGAAGAGTCAGCCCCCACAACACACCAAATTGCCAGTATCTTGGAGACCCTTTTCTAGTATCTTGGAGACCCTTTTCTAGTCTTTTTGATTTCAGATTCTTCAAAACACTACAGTCCCAGCTGTTTTACCCAGGGGAAGCCCCTTCAGTGTTTCCATATCCAGTTCACAACATGATGCTGCATCGATTTATAAGACAACAACGAAGACACCATCCCAAGCGTTTACTGTGCATGTGACATACCTGATGTCTGTTTTCTAGCCCATGCTGAATCAGTACTGTGCTCGAATAAACACCTTTTCTCATTCTTTGACTTGAAAAAATTAAAAAAAAGAAATGCCCATATTAAACGTGCCATAATTTCCTGCTAAAAGCAGAAATGAGAGCATCTGGACAATTATACCCATTATTTATTGCAAAGGTTTTGCTAATATCTAATGAAGAGTGTAGGATTGAGTGCATATATCAAGCAGGCAAGTGTTATCACTAAGAAAATGAGCATGCCTACAAGGCCAGCCTTTCTTTGTCTTAGATGTTCAGAAGTAACTAAGAACCTTTCACATTTAATTTCTTGAATGCTCAGTTGGAGATAGGTTAAAGGGCTCCTTAGAGACTGGGTTATAATACACATCAAAAATACATCTCTTCTAATACGTCTCTTCATATGCACTCCAAAAACATAGCTCCTGCCCCTCCAAAAGCCTGGGCACTGTGTCTCATACAGGAATGCCAAACTCCCAGTTATAGCACCGTTGCGTCTCTGCCTTTGGATCTGAACCATGGTGTTGATGTTTATGCCTACACACAACTGCTCTGGTGCTCTGCAGAAAGGGTCCCCTCAGTTCCCTGTCCTCCCAGCAAGCATACAGCCAGCCTGCATCTACCCCATCCATCCTGAAGGCCAAATGAGCTGGTTAGAAACACTTACCCTAAATTTCCTGTGGTTTTCCACACAGCCCCCATATACTTCACCTATAAACCCACTATAATAGAGGAGACCTCCAGCTATAGGCAGCAGGTGGAGGCACATACATACCATCCCTACAACACACATAGCAGATGAGTCCATCAGGAAACAGGCTGTGGAAAGTCAGAGGCTATCATCCATAAAAACCCAGAGATAACAGCCGCAAACAGATTAACAACTACAAAAGGTGAAGAAAGAGTAAGTTCCTAGCACTTCAAAGTGTGCTTCGGTTCATTTCAGGGAGAAAAATCTGGGGGGGAGAAAAAAAAAAAGAAAGAAGAAAAAAACTAAAATCCCCACCCAAAATAACCTTAACCGCTTTACCCCTTTTCACTAAACAGTAGAGTGATTTAAATAAAACTCTATAACACATTACTGAAACTATTATTTCTCTGCAAAGCAGCATCATGAGATGGGCCTAAAAGCCATCTGCTTGATTTTCCTTTCAGATCATTTATCAAAAGACATTTTTAATGTTTTAGCCTAACTAGTAAAGACTTTTGAGTTTCAGCCAATCGTCAAACCCAGTCGAGTAATAAGGTGTCAGTGCCATGCATAATCCTTCCTTATGAAAAAAAAAAAAAAAAAAAGCTTTTAAAGTTAATAGCAGCTGAAAATAGAGCACGGAAATGAAAGTTTGGGAATTAAACCCTCGGGGCATCCCAGCAGTGGCACAGCTGATGCAGACGTACCTCCCTACCTGTATAGGAGGCATTGGATGGGTAACGATCATCTTATTGCCGTCAACATATGTACACAGAGGTCCGTTCTCGGTAGGCTATGCAAATAAGGTAAAACCAATTCTTTCCATTTAAGACTTCCACAGAAGTACACGAGCACACTTTATGGGCCTTCTGTTCAAATCAGAGAAGAAATGATTAAATTCAAGTAGCACACAGAATATCCGGCAAATACTGTCTTGTTATAAGTTACTACAGAAAAGTGAATGGAAGGAAAGCTTTGGGGATCTGCAATACTATATTTTGCAGCCCACAGAGACCAAGATTTCTGGACATTAGAGTTCTGTGCTGTTTGGCCATGTAACGAGCACCAGCATTGTCTTTCAATTACATGGAATGGGCTTTGAGCCATCACATGATTAATCTAATTATACTAGGGCACGATACTGTGAATCAACAGAAGGATTAACGTGTAATTCTTCCACACAGCTTTCCAGACGAGCCTCTCAAAGCATATACATAAACATTTAATTAAGCCTCGCAATACCCACACAAAGTAAATAGATATAATTAAACCAACACAAAGTTTTGCATTTGAACCCAGACGCAAAGGGCACAGATAAATGTTTCCTCCTGCAGATTGAACGGGGAGCATCGAAGAGGCTGTTGCTCCTCCCAGCTCCGATCCCTGTACTGATGACCATCTGTCCCCGGGCAAGGTGTCCAGCTGGCATTGTGAGCATGAGAAGTGACATCTCTAACGACTCACACTGTCCAGAGGGCATGACTTGATGGACTCCTGTGCAGTATAAAACAGCAACCGCATGGTCAATAGACAGTGGAAAGACCAAATAATTTTATATATCAGCACCAAAAGTCCCACCGGCTGCATTTCTCAGACCACAAGTGAAATGTCTGTGACCCAAGCAAACACTGCACATTTATCAACTAAACTGAAAGGTGTATCAGTCAGATAAAAAGTCACTTCACTGTAACTAATCACGTTTTACACTCAAACAGGACCTTAAATCCCAAGCAGTTCTGAAGAATTTAGCAAACCCCACAAATTGTGCAGCAGGCCAAGTAACTTGTCAAGGCAAGAGTGAAACCAGCAGACCCAGAACACTTTATGCCAAGTTCACATACATTTATACATGTGTAGCCACATGCACGTATATGGACATGTATAGTTTATAGGTGCACACACACATATGGGCTTCATTCAGCTGCTGTTTAGCAAGACACTGCAACACATGGCCACAGTTCAGGACAAAAAGAGTGGAACATATCCACAGAAAACCCCCATTTCCACCCTGGGATTTAGGGACACAGCTCAAGAAGGGAACTGGCCGCCACGCCTGGCTCTCTTCTACTCCTCGGAGCAGACACGCTCACAACTTCAGATTCTTCTGTCACCCATAGAAGAGAAACTGCCACCAGCACTCTTCAAGGACCAATTGCATACAACTATTCCCTTATCACCTTGGAAAAAGCTTTATACCTGAAATTTTTTCCAAAAGAACACATTTTCTTCAGTGCCTGGGAACGACTAGCAAAAGTGTTCTGTGATTTTTTTTTAGCATGTGATTCCCAGGTTTCTCAGTGAGTGGACGCTGGCTAAGGTCTCAAACCTCTGTGACAGTTCAGTCATCCAAGGACTTGGGCACTATGAGGTTTTTTTCCAGACTGAATGAAACATAAATGTTTACTAGCGAAGACTGTCATGTTTGGTCAAAAAAACCCAGATAGTTCGTTGTTTGAAGCTATAATTTCAGACTTGAAGGATGCCCTTTGTATCCTTGCAGGATCACAGAGATCCTAGTGTCCAAGGAAGATACTCCACTCCCTCTGACCTGACAATTAATTATTCTTTGAAGACAGCTACTCCCTCACGTGCTGAAGACAAGCCAAGAGTTGATGAGAGGAAAGCTGTGAAATCAGGGGCCTCCTGGTGAGTCAGGAAATGCAAATTATTTCTAGGTGATGGGTATAGGAATAAGGCACCGTTTTATACGGTGCTTGAGTCAAGGTAACATGTTTTATTATTGGACAAAATACAAACCATTTACCCCATTCATCATTTACCTCTAGGGAGAGGAAGATTTGTGCCTGTTCAGTTTAAATGAACCAACCCACCATAGTTTGATGAGTGTGTGCAGCCCTGCCACAGTGGGTCTTGCAGTCATTTTGATATCAAATAAAATATCAGCCTTTTATTAAGTCTATTACATTTGTTAATTTGTTTTAGACTGTGTTCACATCCTTGTTATTGTTTTAAATTCACAAGGGATAATTTTAAACTAATCTTCTCATCTTTTGCAGCAAACCCTCATCAATAAGCACTGAAAGGATGATTAAAATATCACTCCATGTAGAACAAACTAAGTCAAAATTACTGTGGGGAGTAAATTACCCTAACAGAGATGTAATGTCAGTGCCTTAATTCTATGAAAGATTTATTAACGAAAAAAAAATAATATTACCTCTAGCACTGTAAGCAGGTCTTTGTCAAAACAGCTTTTTTAAACAGATAAAAGACATGCTTTGGTCTAATACTTCCTCATCCACAGTGAAAGAATAACTCACTGGAGAAGAATGGTAGCAGCCTCATCAGGATGTTAGGGATATTATATCCAAGTGTCTGTAACACTTGTACTTGTCTCTCCTGGCCAGTTGCCTGCTCTCCTGGCATCCTCAGCACACAGAGGACCTTCTTGCTGCTCACCTTTGACTCACACCTTCAAGCATGGCGAGTTTAAGACACCAAGCTGCAGCATGGCCCATGAAAGAAAAGCTCTGGTGGCTGAAACACTGGTGGGTTCCCCCCTCTCATGCGAGTGACAGGGGGCTGCAGGCACGGACAGGGCACCCCGACCTCTCAGCAAGGTTGACGATGCCTTTCTCAGTGCAATGAGCCGGAGGATCACAACCAGGACCAGAGGAGGTGTTCATCCCAACCTCAGCCACCTTGCATGGCCCTGCGGCCAGTGTGGCCACTTGTGTCGGCCACAGACGTCAACTGCTGGTCCAGAGCTAGTCCAGGGTTTGGGTCCACCTGGTTTTGGAAGGTACATTTCAAATGGACAGATGGACAGAGCTTATCACCTGATTGAGTTGGAGTTCCAGGTTACAAACACACATAACTCCCCCCATCTGCACTACTTAATTACACCTTAGTAAGCGAGATAAAGCTTTACCCTAAATCAACAAGCGCTTCAATTACAACATACACTTTTAAGTTACATTTCACTAGCTCTTTTACTGTTGGGGGTGGGGTTTTTGGGGGTGGGTGGGCTCTAAGCACTGGGATGGCAGCACCTGAATTAAAAGCAAGGTGACTAATAAACTGCAAGAGGAGTCTGCCTCTTTTTCTTGGGTTCATTTCTCCCAGAAGTTGGATTACAGACAGCACCATTAGTAACTACACAAGATTAAAACACAAAAATTAGGCTAAAATCAGCACTGGCACTTAGAATTGCCTCCTCTAGAAAGGCATGAAGTTTTTGACATGGCAGTAAAAGGTGATCAAATACCAGGTTTGTATTTATGTACTGAAACCCAGCCTGCAGTGATGTGGTGGTACCGGCTCCTTTCATCCTTTCATCTGACATCAAGTGCTTTGCCATTTCCGGAGCTGATGTCTTTGCACAGGAGTGGCACCGTTCCTGCAGTCAGCCAACACACACCTCTCGGGGGGGGCTCAATCCCACCCCATCTAGCAAGAGCCACAGCATCTCAGGTGCATTGCACTCAGCATGCCTTTCTTCCCTGGCTTGAGTCAGAAATGCTCTCTGTTCAGCTTGTAAGTCAAACTTGCCACATTGTTTTAACACAGGTGAAAAGAAGACAGGGTAAGGTGGTCCTAAGATATTCTGGCAACATGGCTTTAAAGCTGAACGGTCCCTGGGCTGATCTTCCATTAACATCCTTGCACTGTGTTTTCCCTCCAGCTACAAGCAGGAGCCTGTAAGGCTTGCATTTTTCCTTTTCTGTTCAGTTTTTTGTCTTTCTTTTCATTCCCTCCCAACAAATGTTCATTTATTCTCTTGAAACATTGCCAGGATTGCCTGCCTACTTATTTACCTTTGATTTATATGGAATCAGAGATACTCAGTTTGTATACTTGTCAAATTAATTTTTGGAACTTGCTATATTAACTTATAAGCTTTAAGGATATTTTTAATTCTTTCATCTAGCTATGAATATTTGATTTTTTCAGCTAATAAATCATACTGTTCTTAGCTAAATTCTTTAAAGATGCCTCATGTTTTCACATTTCTTCATGGTTCTAACTAGGTGGGAAAAAGGAGAAGGACCACGTTCTGCAGTCCTTGACTGGCACAAAATAGCACACCTTGAAGTTTAGGATTACAGCCTCTCTGATTTAAATTGTTTACCCATTCAGATCCTTTTTATTCTGCCGCACTTAACCTGTGTTCATAACAGGAGGAAGCCAAACGACCAATGTATTTCTGAATCCTGCCAGCCACTGTGTCTGTAAACTGACCAAGTACTAATTTAGCCCATTCAAGCAATTCTCAGCAGACCTTTCTTTTGCGCTTATACCATCAAACAGATTCCTGTGATGGACAATTGATAGGCATCTGGGGCTGGACTGACTCAGACGCTGTCAAGTCTACAAGATAATGCAAGAGGTATACCTGCCAGATCAAATTTTCTGTTTGTCTGAATTTCCTGTGCTTTCAGCTGTTCCTGCAGGGGAGGAGTGATAGTTATCTGGCAGTTTCTTGGTGGCGAACAGCAACGATAGTCCTGTAGAAGCAGAACAGCTCCAGCCTCCCAGCAAACCACTGGATGAAAAGGACAAGCCTTGTCCCAGGAGACCACCGCCACACTGGCTAAAGCACAGGGAGATAAGCAGACCAGCTGCATACCACAAAGCAAATCCCCAGGAGAACCAGAAAGGGAGCCACCATGTCCCAGTGCTCATGCCTCCATGGTGGGCTTATTCCTGTTCCCCCCACCTTGCTCCATATGGATGTCCCTTGCCCTGTTCAAGGAACATTCTTCTTTCTGATATATTGAATTTCCCCTGTTCTTCTCTGTGAAAACAGACACATAATTCATTTATTTATTCAACAATGTCTGCTGCTTCTGTTGCAAAATTACCCTTTCCATTTTGCAGAAACCCCAGTGCCTCATTCACTTCTTATTCTTTATCCACTTGAAGTCTCTCTTATTTATTTTTACCTCTTGTCCAATTTTCATTTTACCTTCTATCCTTGCTACTCTTATGCCTCCTTTAACATTTTCCAGTTTATTCTGTAATCTTTTCAGATCTCCTTTGAGTCTGATCTTTCATAATTCACGTGTCCTTTGCAGCCTCTCTCCCCACTTGAAAGTCCCTGTTCACTGCATCTGCCTTATTTTACTTTTACAGCAAAGTCCTTCTCTCATTCTAGTACAATGGCAAAACTCCTATTGATTTCAGTGGAAATGCGGCTCTTGGAGTATTTATGGCTTTGCACAATACACATAAGCCCTGGATGGGGGGAGACAACATAATTAAACAATAGGGCATGACAGACCGTGTCACACTGCCGATTAATGGGTGCATGGTGTGTGTAATAAACGTGAGCCTCCGGCACACCTGATGTGCACATTAATCAGACCTATTGTACAACCTGAAAACTCTGATCATTATGAAATCAGTATTTAAAACATTAAAATGCCCTTTTTTAGTGATAGAAATCATTAGTCAGAGTGAAGATCTACTCGTGTCCGTGACTCCATCAGGCTGCTGTGACTTTCCACCACTGTTCCTCTTTATGTTGCAGAGATAAAGACAGGTTCCAGTATTTAGTTTAAATGGACAAAATACCTACCTTCCTCTATGCCTTTGCCACCATGTGGGGGGAGTAACACGTCACTGTGGGGATCAGGAAAAGTGTGCACCAATGGGGCACATCCCCAAAGAGGATGGTGATGCAGGGATGAGTATCACAAGTGAGGGTAGACATTCAAAGGAGCCTCCCCAGGCAGAGTGCTGTATGTTTTGGGAAACACCACGCACTGACAATCCCCACAATGCCTTCCCGGAAATGCAGTGGGACCTTGCTCTTACAGCCGTCAAGGCGCTCTGTATGGTGTGGCATCCTGAGTGGCTTGTACCAGAAGGTACCTGCAGGTAGATTTAGATTAGATATCAGGAAGAAATTCTTCTCAGAGAGGGTGGGGAGGCACTGGGACAGGTTGCCCAGAGAAGCTGTGGATGCCCCATCCCTGGAAGTGTCCAAGGCCAGGCTGGATGAGGCTTGGAGCAAACTGGTCTAGTGGAGGGTGTCCCTGCCCATGGCAGGGGGGTTGGAACTAGATGGTCTGTAAGGTCCCTTCCAACCCAAACCATTCTGTGATTCTATGAACCGTCCCATCGGCTGCCATAGTGAGCAAATAAGGCCCGTTTGCTCTCATACTTTTCTTCTCCTGACAGCCTTAGTCATAGCTCCTCCACTTCTTTTGGCCACATGAAACAGGTAACATACAAGCTGCTTGCCCCTCCCTCACCTGAGCAAGGGCCTGTCTGAACCCAGGGTGGGCTGATTCATCCAATTAGCACCCCCCTAAGGGAGCTCCTGCCTTGTACAACCATTCAAAGCAAACATGGTCATGTCCTACATACAAGGTGCTCTGGTCACAGCGAGGTGCATCCAGAGCGGTGCAGTGTGACCGTGTTGCAAATCAGGTACTGCCTGCACTGATGTTTTTGCACAGGAGAGAATTGATAGCTACTTTCAGAGTCAATCACCGTGGGTTTTAAATCCATTAAGCTGGAAATCACAACCCTGCTGAAACAGTACCAAGCATATTTTGCACTAGGGATTATGTGGGGTATCTCACCTCGTTTGCAAACGTCAGCGCTACATGCTCCTGCTGACACCCCACGCTTTCCCCACATGGCTCTGGGCTCACATGTAGCCCCTGGCTCTTCCCAGAGCGGATGCCTTCAGATTCACACCCTAACATCATTTTCCTGTAGCCTTAGCCTCCCAGGTGCCTTTTGATGGCCAGACCTCCTACCACCCGCACGCTGTCCTGCAGCGATCTGCAGAGGAGAAGAGGAAGAGGGAATCCAATAACAGGTAACGATGATACTACAGGCGTAGCACCTGCCACAACAGTCCCCCACTCCTGGCCGCACACTGCAATGCTCTACAACAAACCCACTCCCTCCTTCCTTCCATCTCCCATCAGACAGGCTGCACTTGGCTGGTAAGAGAGGCTGAAACCCACCCCCCCACCCCCGCATGGAACCTGCTGTTGTCCTAGATAATTCTGTTTTATCAGACATCCTCCTGCGAGTCAGATTTGCAGCTATGGGCAGCTTTTCAGTACTGAACAAGATAAATAAGAAAAAAGTGATAACAGTAACATGAGAAATGACTCGAGAAGCAGATCTAGTGGAGGGTGTCCCTGCCCATGGCAGGGGATTGGAACTAGGTGATCTTTAAGGTCCCTTCCAGCCCAAACCCTTCTGTGATTCTGTGATCTCGCTCAGCAGACACTGAGGTTTTCTATTATCTGGTGCTTTTTCCCAGCAGAGAGAGAGATGCAAAAGACTTGGTCCTCCAGATTTCCCACATTACTAAATAGTTTCTTTCTCTCCATTCTCACTGAGAAGGCCAGCTCGATGCTATGTTTGTTTTCCAATTTAGGGCCCACGTCAACATGCTCCGAAAAGTGTTGGCATTTTCATTTTGTTCACCTTAATGGAGGGTGACTCAAACCTTAAGCTGCTTGATTTTGGAAAACAAATCAAATATACAGTGCAGCAGAGGGTGAGGCATGCTGCAGCTCTATACCATATATATAATTAAAAGCAAATTTCTATGTTTCCTTTCCAGAACAACCTGATCCCTGTTCAGTCATGTTTTATCTGCCCATTTCCTTTCTGATGAGACCTACCACAAGCTTTACATACTGGGGGGTGGTTTTTTGTTTAAATTGCTGCTGCTTTCTTCAAACTCCCTCAAAGCCAAACTAGCATGGGTCTAACCGGTGTGAGTTTCTGTAACCACCACGTACATGGAAGGGCCACCGAGCACAATGAGAGGTCCAAGGCTCTCTCACACATCCAGAGGTGTTCTCCCTCGGTGCCCCCATAAAAGCACAAACCCTCCCCTGGGCCCCAAGACCTCTTACATACACAAGACAGGCGCAAGTTTTCCGCAAGATAGGCGCTGGTGTATCCCGCTCCATCAGCCCCTTTGCTGTCAGGCTGTAGGCACGTGGATAAGTTGCAGGTGGTGGTGATTTTTCTTTTCGGTATTCATTGGCTCTGCAAATCTGTAGCACATTTAACAATTCCAGATCCCAGCAAAGATTTTTGGATTTATTTTTTTCCCCTGCCACGTGCAAACCGCAATGCTCTGGGGAAGCAGTGGACAGGCACCAGACATTTTGCAGCTAAATCAAAGCTCTCTGCTTTTATCAGGAGAAGGAATAGAAGATGTGCTGCAATCAAAAGTGAGAATCTAAGCATTTGCTTATTACGGCTGAATTTAGTAATACAGAAGAAGATAAAATAGCGTATTTCATACAAAATGCAACCTGAAGCAGGTTTCTAGGACTCAGCAGAACGTTATAATTTCTAAATCATGTAACCAGCTGGTAGCTCTGGAGCTGTGCAATGCAAGAGGAGAAAAATTTACTGCAGCACATATGAGCGGCATGATTTTGAAACCTTTGGAAACTCTGCTCCAGGCACAAAGGGAGCTGCACTCCCTAGGCACAACCGTGGGTGCTGGTGTAAATCAGAGCTAACTCTAATGAAACCACTGCAACAGAATGAATGTAAATCATCAGAGGTCCATAATTTAAATGGCAGTGCAAGGGCAGGCAAATAAGGGCTGAGGCAAGTGACTTCAGCAGTAACTAGATCTGTGGGTATTAAAGGAGAAGCCCCACTGAAGAAGACAATTTCTGAGCATCTCTTTGTTCAACCTTTACCCACCTAATCTGAAATATTCCAACCTTTTTCAAAGTATTCCATTTTGGATTTATTTTTTTAAAACATAAGTGAATCACTCTTTCGGCTGTGACTCTCTTCTTTCCAGCTAGTACGAAAATTTCAGAAGTTTTTGTAGTAAATAAGCTTCCAGCAGAGAATGATTAGCATGAAGATTGATTGTGTGATTCGCTATAGTATATGGTAAATGTTTTCTGCAACTGAATAAGAAGAGTATGATCCTACTCAGCAGGAGGGCTGGTTTAACTGCTTAGAACATCCCAGGGAAAAAAAGATGCTGTTAAGAAACTATAAAAGAAGTACTAAATAGCATTTTCTCTTTCCACTGCAGAAGGTCAAAACGACCTAGCACTGTTGCTGTAACAATTTTAAGTTAGACGGCGATAATTACAGGTACAATACATTTGCACCTCCAGTACTGACAGAAAATACCCGACTTGATATTAATCACACTTTCAGTACCAGACAGTTGCACGTAGCTGTCGGTGCTCTTCTGCTGTCCACGGCACCAGTATCTCCACCTGACCTGTGGCAGCAGAGAACACAGCTCTTCTCCTGAAGCGCTCCACCCTGGGCAGCCGGTTCAATCTTCAAGGTTCATGAGAGCTACAAAGGGTTTATCTTAAAAATATGGATATCCTCCATATAGATATCCTGTAAAAATACAGATATCCTCAAATGTACAATAAACTGTTAATTACGTTCCAGACCATATTCTTCACACATCCTTTCACCAAAATGATAGAAAACCTGCCTTCTACTTACCAAATACACAGCTACAAACCCCATCATATGTCTGTTCAGCCTGTTTGCTTTAACAGAGAGAAGACATTTCAGAGGAATAGCTCCCATCTTGTTATTTGGAAGAAATACGCAAAATTAAGTGTATTTCAAGATTTTTTCAGACATGATCCTATTTTTTTGTGATGGAAGGAGCCTACTTCAGAGGAAAGCAAACAGGGCAATTGTCTGGGACCCCAGGGAAACATGGAGACTCTCCAGACTGTCCGTGAGAGAAGAAAAGGACCCATCTGTGTCAGGCTTCTAGCACACAAATAACACGATTTCAGCCACTCCTGCCAGCAACCTTGAATGATTTCTCCTTCACCAATACTGCAGCACTGACAAGGAGAGAAGAGAGGCAAGACAGAACCCTCTATAACTGTGGACCCTCAGAGCAAGGGAAAAGTTGGGAGAAAGAACCCTCTAATTTCTCCTCCATGTCCTTCCCACGCCAAAGGGAAGGGAAGAGGGGGTCCTCAGACCTGGGACAGAAGATGGGATGCAGGCAGATGTCGAAATTTAAGACTACTGTTTGGCAGCAGGTAGTTTTTTATAAAATACTCCATGATTTGATCTCATCTGGGGCTTTACAAGCAGCGCTCCAACCAGTGATGCACTGGTGATACTGCAATTCCCTTGCACGTGATGCAGGCACTGAGGAGGGAGGAAGAAGTATTAAAGCATCAAAGTGCAGCATGAGAAAAACATAGTGTGTGCACAGGTAATCCCTTATGTGAGAGGAGGGGGAAGAGGTCAGTGTCATAACACGTTTTCTTTTAAAGCTGGGATGGATGATCTCAGCAGCACATCTTTGTGGGCAGCCATGCAAACTTCAGCTGATTTTGGTATGCCGTAACACATGCATCTGCAACAAGAACTTTGCCGTCAGGTGAGACCAGAGCAGTGCTGGGTGGCAGACCTTGGGTGCACCCAGCTATATATGCCTTTAAACACACTACTGCATTGCCCCGTCACAGAGGGCTAACTTTGGAGTAAGCCTGACATGCTTTGCTGTGCTGGGATATTTGCTCAGAATGGGGTTGTCTGAGCCAAATTCCCCTTCTCAGGGTCCATGCACACACACCAAAAAAAAGGTATCAGTTAGTTACTGCCTAGGCAATCATTTACCTGGAAAGGTCATTAAAAGCCTCAATTTAATTAACAATAGCCAAACTGGAAAGAATAGACTCAAGAGCACTTCAATCATTACTTCAGTCCCACTGACTTTCAGACAGGTTTTCCATATGTGCTCAAAAGAAAAAAATAAAAATAAAGAAACAACCACCAAAGAATCATAATCAATGCTGCAGAGACCCTGTGGGAAATCTTGGGTATGATTTTCCTGCCTGTTTTTTCATTTCACTTACCCTTCGGTACATGACGATATCTATGAACTAACATTATTCGCCTTTCTGCCTTAATTTGGGCTCAGAGTCTTCTGAAACTGATTTTATGCTGACTTAAGTAAACTGTGTTACTTCCAGCAAGAGATGGCTTTTACTGAAAGCATTTCCCCCGGTGACTTTTTAATGTTCCTACCCTTGAACATTCAGTTCAAAATATTAAACAAATCAGAAGCTATTACTTGTATTTATTAGACCATTAAAAGCCAAACCCACCTCGTCCCAAAAGTTATGTAGGAAAAGGAGAGCCCAAAGACAGAAGGACTAGATAATTATAGTACAAAAGACCGAACATAAGTGAATTATTCTTGTGACATTTTCCATCCTTGTTACCATCTTCGTAATGAAAATGAGGTGTCAGAAGCTTCATTTCTCATACCCAAACTTTATATGATTTCAGTTACGTGCTATATTACTTTGAGGTTTTTCAATATTTGGAAGTTGGACCAGCTAGCCTTTCCCTTAAATTTCTGATTACAGACTCAATAACCCATGGGAGAGGAATAGAAAGCCCAGCTAATCGATGCATATTTCTTAAGCAGAGCTGATGCAATACCTGGCTGCTGAGGAATGCATTTTAAGACCCAAGTCTGAGTGTTCAGCCTTTATAAATACATAGATGTGTGAAATCTCATGCCGCAGCTCTTCTGTGCACCATCCCCATTAAAAGGCAGTGCACAGAGAGAAGCAACAAGTCACGGGGGTCTAGAAAGCATTTTTAGTGAAACAGAAATTCTCAGTAAAATATATATATATACACACACACTTCCAGGAGCAAGAAGTTTAAGAATAATACCACAACTGCAAGATTTAGCAGTGCTGATGGTGTTTTAAATGAAGCAGCTATGAGGAAAACAGGATAGTGCAGGGCGAAGGGTTGGAACTAGACGATCTTGAAGGTCCCTTCCAACCTAAACCATTCCATGATTCTTTGATAGACACTACAGTTTTTTCCTTCTGTTTCTTTCAGTGATTATGCTTCAGACAAATAAAAAAAAAAAAAAACCCAAACACACACCAACCCCCCAACATACATTAAATTTACCTTGCCATCATCTGGTTTTAAGTTCAAGTGAGTTGTGGAGAACTTGAAAGGACCTCATACATCAGCGTTGCTATCAGAAATACCTCCACGTTCGACACAGCCAAATAGCAGTGTTTATTCGTGTGCTTCTGTTCCACCCCATTCCTGTGCAAGGAGTTGCAGCACGTTAACTTGAAAGGCTAAATTTTTAGTGCCTGTTCCAAAAGGCCAAATGCACATTATCAGCAAGGAAGTGGAAGACGATGTTCGGGTGCAAGCCAAATATATTTGAGTGTTTGACATACCAGTACAGAGTCAAAAGGTGACGGTAAAAGGTATATTTGAGGAAGGTCTTTACGGTCTTTACTAGCTATTTTCCTTTGTGCTGGAAGAACCATTAACTTTCTCAGAGCTTCTGCAACAGCCTGAGATGATGAAGGGCTGATGCCCGGGCAGCGGGTGGGCATTTCACCTTTCCTCAGCAAAGGAAGGTCAGCTAGTGTCCCGGTGCAACTATGCTGCAGCAGGAAAGACAAAACTCTTCTTTAGGCATGGTTCTCGTCCCAAAGAAAGTTCTATGAGGTTTCCTGCTATTGCTTGTGTTATTGCTGCTGGTATCTGGACAAAGACACTAAAAGACACAATGAAAGGGCTCACACACAGGGAGCTTCCAAGCGACACCGTCACCCGACCCTTGGCTGCATGTAACCCGTTCTTAACATACCTATTGTTAACATAACAAAATGTTAACGTTTTGAGGTTGCCAAGTTTTACAGCCAACCCCCTGTAATAAGGCGAGGAACGAACATTTTTCTTCTAGAGCAGCAAACCCAATATTACTTTGACACTGCTCCGTTAAGCCCATGTTACAGCGCTGTCTTGGTCTCTGTTAACAATCATAAGGAGATATCAGACATTTCCTAAGAATCAGGTTACAAAAATGTAGCTGAGAGACATGCAAGGACATAAAAATTCCAATGAGATAAAAGCATCCCTGTTTACACAGCAATCCTGCTTCATTAGCCTCAATGTTGTTTCACTATATTCAATGCCATTTAGTTTTGATGTTCATTTCAAGGCTGCTTATTTATACTGAGGCAAAGCAGGGGAAACACAGTAAAAACTGTGGTGAACGCGGTGTTGAAATGGGGTTTAATATGCAATAAAATGTATGTATCATGTTCTAGTTAAGAAGGCATCACTGTTTGCTTACATATGTTGCTATACAAACTATATCCTAAACTCAGATTTGACTTCAGATCTCAGTCGCTAAATCCTGCAAGAGGAGAGACTCGTGATTGAGGCTGCTTAGAGACTATTCACAGTTGTGGAAGACAGGCAGATTTTTCCCCTGTTTATGCATAGTTTCTGCTAGGTGAGATTCACTCCTATTTGGGGCTTTAAGAAGTCTTTTTTTTATTTCCCTCAGGGATGAATTTCACTTATTAGCATTAATGCATACATCCATCCGGGGTCTTTTGCCCGTGGCCAAAATCCAGGGGACGTGGGCTGGTACCTTTGAGGGAGAAGAGACTACTTGCTACACTGTAAAATTGCCTACTTTCTTGAAACGCTTTTTATCAAATTTCTCCTATGCAGCAGCTCAAACCCACTAAGGGCTTAATTTTTCTTTTTATTGTATGCTATTTTGCACATCTTGCTATAGGGTTTCCCTGAAAGTGCATAAACTTATTTTAATTGTTCCCAGTGCTGACACCCATTTAATTAAATGGTAGTACTACAGCAAGATTTATTATACAGAAACAGAGACCTTTTTAGAGCCGTAATGGAACATGTAATAGATGTGTCACATTCTAAAAGCCTAATTAAATCTATTGTTTCTCTATGTCCTCAGCATGTCTCTCTCAAGTGTAAGATATAATTTTAAATACCTGGAATGTTTATTTCCATGATCATATGAGCCGGATTCGCATTTAGGCTGGTTGCCTTTGGCAAAGTTAAAGGACTGTTCAGCAAGAGCGTGTGTGGTATGGGGCGCTGAATATAACTCAGATAAGTGAAAGGAGTGAAAACAAGAGGATGTGTTTTGCTCTTTGTGGTTCTCATCTGATGTCCTTGGATGGGAAAGGGAGCTGAGTCAGGATGAGAGAGGCAGGTGGAAACCCAGGCCCTCTTCCCTCCCACCAGGCACAGCTTCTCAGGGTATTTTCCCCCTCCCAAAGTGAGCCTGACCCCTGGGGAGATGAACAGTGGGAAGCTCAAAGAGGAGGGAGCCTTGACACCTCAAAGAGCCTTCCAAGATGAGGAAACACATCACTAGGGTGGTAGAGGGACTGAGTTCTACCTACCTACAGGGCAGGAGCAGAGGTGGCTTTTAAATGGGGGAGGACAACACGAACAGGTGCAACAATGCCAGCGTTTGTGAGGAGCAAGACCAGGCACACTGATGCTTTCCTTCAGGGATGCCACCTGGGACACGCTGTTCTGCGCTGCTGCCCCTTCCTCTGGGATGTCCCTCAAACACAACTATTTGTCTGGAGCTAGCTGGGATAGCAGCTCTGCACAATCTTCCCTCCCAGCTCTGGGGTTTTGGTGTTTTGGTTAACCAGCTTGTGTTAACCATCTCTCAGATGCTGAGAGAAAATATTACAGTGATTATTATGACAGATCCAGGTAGGATCATCCAAAGTGCCCAGTGTTAAGCCAACTCTGCTCCCAGAACGGAAGCTCCCAACACTTGCAGGGGTAATTAGGCTACAGCTTGCCATTCTTAAAGAAATTACCCCTTTGTCCATAATCTCAAAATAGAAGAGATGGGAAACGTCTCAAAGACAAGCTGAACTCTAGCCAAGAGGAAGGATTTCTGCCCGTGAGGCCAAACCCCTTTGCCCCAGCGGTGTTTCAGCAGGGGAGCAGCTCGCAGGGCTTGGTGCAGAGTTCTCGCTGCCGTGATCAGAATCACCTCACTTCATCCTCTCTGCACAGTTAATACAATCACAGCTGATTTTAAGGGCAATCAAATACTGCAAGTCCCTAAAAATGAGAATAATAAGAGGCACCAAGGGAGGTAAATTCCCTTAGAGATCATTGGAGATTATCTTAAAGAAGAAAATTCAGTACAAGCTAGATATCAAATGTAATAACTCATGCAAAATACCCTTTTATGGAGAATCAGAAACAGAGTGGTTATTTCGTCTTTGGCATCTATAACCTTTTATAGCAAAGAATACATTGTAATTATTTAGTCTTAAATAAGTAATCACTTTTTTCCTGCTTTAATATTCTGAAAATAATTATATTACTTAAGGTTCATTAACTGTTTCCAGCAGAATAACCAGCTTTATTTAATTAGCGAGATGAAGCTTTTTAGTTACTTTCTTTCTTTCCATCACTGATTAAACATTAGTTTCAGAAGATTAGCAGCTATTTTCTTCCAGTCAATATGCTCCCTAGTTTATAATCTTTTCAGAAGAAAAGAAAAATACAATAAATCAAACTGAAATGCTGTGATTACTTAGAAAAGACATCAGTGAGAAATAGGGTTTGCTGAACTCTTTCATCCACCATCCTGCCCTTAGCAGTAGAAATGATAAAATGCTCAAAAGCAGTGAATACTACTTGTAAGGGACCAGGTTCTCTTGCTATACCTTTTGTTATTGAGCAAAAACCCTGCTCTGGATATCCTCAAAGGGACACTGGCATGAAATAAGCATAAACCTGATGTAAAACATCAGACGTGTATTCCGCTCACCTAGCTTTGCTGCCAAAGCACATCACTTTACAGACTGAAATATGAACTATTACTCTCCCAGTCCAATTCCAGCACGTGGAAATGAACATCACGTTGTGGGCATCCAGTAGTCAGGATTTATTCTTTTTCTTAACTCTGACTTCAGGCAATTCCTGCAGCACTTAATTTTACATGTTTTCTGTACAGCAAGTGGTAAGGAAACCTTAGCCCTGCATGCTTCAGCTGCCCAAAAAGGACAAAATAGCAAAGTCCTGTACATACGAGACCATTTTGGCAAAGCACAGCTCAGTGTATGCTACCCTGAAATAAAAGGGTGAATGGGAAGAAAATGGTGAAAGTAAGGAAGACAACAGCTTGGAAACAGATGCTCTCCACGCCTTTACCAAAACCACTATCCAGGAAGAGGATAGCCTTGCCACCCTCCATCCTATGAAGTGGAGAGGGAGGAGGAGCAGAGGCTGCAGTCTTTGGGCGGGAGCTGGGGGCATCAAAGTCGGCGTATGCAGCCAGCACCCCCAACAAATACGGAATGCTTGTATCAACAATTTATAACCCCAGCTGGCCAGTCACTGCAGTCGTCAACCGACTTCCCTTGCTGAAAACCACCTAACCTCCCCAGTGCCGAACACCTGGATGACCTAAAACTAATGGTAAGAGGATGATAACTTTCATTGACTTAAGAAAATCATCAGCTTTGCAGAAACAAGATCCAATCACATCAGCTCTCAACCACTATCTTTATCCTTCTTAAATTTTAGCAAGCAAAACCTCCACATCTACAAAGCACACAAACACAAGCACGAAATTTTACATTCCTCCTTTTGGTAGGGAAACAAAAAAAACAGTGTCTCAGCCTGCTTGCCAGTTAATTTTTGCACCCTTTGCAAATCATACTTGCCTGCAGCAGAAAAACTGGACCTTTCTCATCTGTCCCTGCAGCACATTCCCTTGGAAGCAAGCACAGCCAAGCCAATGCACATGCCCACCGCAGGCTTCAAGACGATGCACTGTTTTGCCGTGCCATGGGTTTCAGGTACTGGGTATTGGCGGGGGGGTCGTTATTGGTATATGGATCTTTAGCGAGAGCATAAATCTTTCTATTTCATTATGAATAATAAACATCCAAAATGAAAATCCAATTGATTTTAACTGAAAATCCCAACAGCTTGCAATTTTTAATTATTGTTACCTATTTTGTACTCGAGGGCTTTTTTTCTTTTTTTTGCACATATGGTGCAGACACAGATCTAAACTGCCAGTCACAAAGATCTCTTTACATTTGGCAACATAAAGACTTTACTGTGAACTACAGCTACACTTCTTAGGAGGTCTTTTACATCTCGGGTGTAAGGAGGCGAGTTTTCAGGTAGACCTCTGCCTGTCCCCGTTTTGACAATAATACACTTGACTTGCAAGAAAGCTGCAGATGTGCCAAGTAGCCAATAGCAAACCAGGGAGTAAAACTATAGTTACTAACGTTTCTGCTTCCAAGTTGTTGCAGCTAACATAAAGCCCCCTCTGATCTGTTCCGTTGCACATGTGGATGAAGGCAAGCCACACTCATAGCATCCACACGAACCAATTCACTCCAAACACAGAATCAGTTATATACCTTCATATAAACTAGGAAAACAAATGTGATAGGAATATCTAGTCTGAATTCCTATGTGGCACATGCAACGGGTGTCCACATACTGACCACGACAGCAGAGGGAACTGTGAACTATCGGCGACTGACAGGCAGGTTTTGGAAAGAGCTTTCTGTTTATTTACACAAAGTCAATACCCAACCAGCTGACAGCCAGAATACAGGCACCACTTAACACAGCTGCCAATACAGTTGTTCACATGATCTCTTTGAGCATCATACACATTTTCACAGTGGGTAAATCTGTCCAGAATTCAACAAAACAAGCCCATCTATTGTCTGGATATTGCAAGAAGGATAAAAGAGACACCAAACTATTTCTCTTTCTTTTTAGGCAAGCGATGGAGTCACAAAGCAAGAAAAATATTTCAATCTCTCCTTTCCTCCCCACATAAACGGTTACTAAGTTAGAGACAAACCTTTACAAAGGAAGGGCTCGGAGCAGGCTTGTATAAAGGATGGGGGAAAACTGATAGCAGGTGGCATGTCAGTTCCTATATTCCCAGAGCAAAATCAAAGCTGGAAGGTACCTGTTAAATTCTGCCTGTGAAGCAAAGTTTCTCCTTTAAACATAATACATCTAGGCAGGCTATTGCAATTCCCTGCAAGAACAACGTTATTGAGATGGCTACAGTGCTTAATAGGCAAAATAGTAAAAACAAATTCTTCAGGATTAAAGATTATGGGGATTTTTAACCCTGTTATGTTAAGCATGTTGTTTCATTTCCCTGTCCCTCAAAATCTGGCTTGCAACAAAAACGGAGAATGAAGCCAACAGCTCCGAGTCAGATACAACACTGATTTTAGACACCAACTTACTCACCCTGGTGAGTTACTCGTGGCTGCCACAATAAATTGCACCAAGAGCAAGTGCACTGCTGCAGTTTAGCCAGTCTGTAAGAAGAGCTGCTCATTAAGCAAAGGGAACCCTAATTATGGAGTACAAGTAAGATCTTGGGCCAGCATCAACTGGCAAAACTTTACTGACTGTAACGCTCTCCAGACTTCCAAAAATTTCTTTCGAAAACTTGTGGGTTTGAAAGCCATTCCACAGATGCTCCTTCCCTCCAGCTTGAACCTCCCTGCTGGCTCTGCCCCGCTTTTCTGTATTTGCTGGCATATCAGAGCTCTGAAAATTATCACTTGCTCTAAATTTCCTAGTCCGTGCTCATTGCCAGTAACTTTTATTTTGTTCCTTCTCAATTTTGCGTTGTCAACTTGATTGACTACATGGCAAATCTTTCAATAGCTGATGTGGCTTCCAACTCTCCATTTACAAAATAAGCCTCTAGTCCCCAGGGTCACAGATGGGAGTTGGGAGAGCTGGGAGAAAGGGAACCCTAAAGCTAAAGGATAGTAAACAAGTTTAAGAATCCAGACATTTACTCCTTTTCCTGGTGAGGTGATTTGCAGGAAAGCTTCCTGTGATTTTTGCCTGCTTGGGACCACCAGAACTCCTCAGTTTGCAGATCTGCATCATGTTTTGGCAACACAAAATTGCACTCAGTCCCCATTCACTGACCACCCAAACATAATCACACCAGCTTCCTAAGCTGCCTCACTGGGGACAGGTAGTGAGGGAAGCTTTTTAAAATAGCTGGTCACCAAGCCCAGTTTTCATCTATTCTTTTAAGGAATCAATTAAAATTTTTCACAAAATATTTGTATGGCACCCTGCAACAGGATTTCATTTCATCTTGAGAATTTAGAATTTTCTTTCTCTGCTGTCTGTAGTTATGGACCCTTTTTTTTTTTTAATCTGTTCTATCTGTGAAGTGCAATGAATTTCTGTTACACTTTATAGTGACCATCCTCACAGCCTAAATCTTCCTAGAAAACCTGTTTACCTGTGCTTACTATCTAGGCTGTGGTATAATAAATCATTTAAATGGACTTACAATTTGGTTGTAAAACATCAAGAGATGCTGACCAAGAACACTATTACATTATAAGCAGGAAACTCATGTTATAAACATTGTTCTCTTGTATTAAACACAGTATAACGTTAGATCTTTCAGGCAGTAACAGAGGCAATGGAGGGGGTTATTTGCAATAACTTTGTCAGCATATAGAGTTACCCTGAATGTGACAGTATTTTGAACCTGGCAGTGGGCTTGATTCTGCCCCAAATTAAATAGATTTTGTTATGGTTCCTCTTGATTTTTACTGAAACGAGTAAAACTTATGTAAGTATCTTCCAAAGGATATTCAAGTTTTATGGGTTATTTATAGTGATTGCATTTGGATGATATTACAAATATGATATCCTGCCACAGCCTGCCACTGCAGGAAGGGGTTACCCCATGGTACCCCTCCAGGGCTCACAGGTGTCTGGCACTCCTTCCTCACCCTGGCCCTTCCCTCCAAAAACCTCCTGGATGTAGGGAAGTTGGTGGGCCTTGTGACATGATGTATGAAAGTCACATTATTTTATTACACACCACCTAGAAAATCCAAGTAGAGGCCAGGGCATCATCACAGTAGAGACTTTAAAAAGAAATCACAATATAAAAACCCTCAAACAGAGGTATGAAGGAGGAGGAATTGCCCTCATTTGACAAAGAGAAAGAATTTAGATGACAGGTTCGAAGATGACCTCACCAAAGCATCTGGCAGCGCCACGGGATATACCCATGCGATCTGGGTCATCTGTCTTCCTACGAGGATGCGCCTCTCTCCCCTTTATTCAGCTACCATTCGCTCTTCACTTACATAAAAATCCCATCAGACTGAAACATCAGTTCCCAAAACATCCCATGAATGCATTCACATTATCTGGGAAGATAGCACTGTCACCTCTAAAGGATGATACACGGAGCACGAGGTGTATCTATGTGAAACAGAAGGGACTGGAGCGCCTGCTACATTACAGAGATGACAGAGCTGCATAACGCTACTGCTGAGGTTAGAAAACCCATGTTTATACTGCTTACCTACTGGCAGCCATGGATCCTAGTGAATTATGAGGAATTAGGGATGCTACCCTATAAGGAAGGGCTCCCAAGATATCAGGAGTGGCAGCACGCTGTGGTATTGTACAAGACTGGTGGCTCGGAGTTCAGTTAAATTTAGCCTTTTTCTTGTAGCTATCAAGAGACTTCACCAGCCATAACAGAGATAGGATTATAACCCACAGGCGTCGCAAAACTCTGCATTGAGGAGTCATAGGAGACAAGTAGGTCAAACTGATCTGAACCAAAATCTAGAGATATGAAGGGAGGAGAGAAAAAGAATTAAAAAAGAAAAACCTCCACACCACACACATCTTCAGACAGTGGGAAGGCAAGAGTCACGGGGAGATGAGACCCAGCCACTAAAGCATTAAGGAGACACAACGAGGAGATGTAACGGTACATGAAGCACGCAGTTTAACAGCGGAGAAACAGATGGAGAGTGCCAATGACTACCATGTCTGCAGCGCCACAGGCTTGTTGTTCCCCTTCTGCTTCAGGTTTCCACCGCATCCCCCAAAGCAAAAAAAGATCATATCACCATAGCTTTTTCTTTGGCCACATAGGTAAAGCTTACTACAGACTACACACTGAAGTGGATGAGGAAAGTTCACATGATCTTTTACATTGTCTGACCAGCATGAGCTCCAGCACATTGCCCACACCAGTCAGATGGCCAAAGCTAACATCTCTCTCAGCAGAGGGCACCTGCCTTCGCCCAACATCATCTTTCTTGTTTATAAGCTCTGTGGATCCTCCATCCTGAGAAACAGTCTGAGAAAAAGTCACATAGAAAAGCAACTCCTACTTACAAAGCTTCAGACAATACAATCCCAGACCTCCTCTTGATGGATAAAAAGTGGATTTGATTTATACTTCTTTTCCTAATTCACAGACAAAACATAAGAGCATGCCAATGTGGAGTCAACTGATGATTGCCTGGGTCAAATTCTGCCCACAGCTGTATGAAAATAAATTTGTACGTTCATTTAATTGGTATTTACATTAGTGTAACTGAGTGAAGAAATTGTCTAGTCAACCCTGATCTGACTCTCTCACTATGCGAATTCAAAGCACACAAAAAAAAGGTTTAAATGGGTAATTTTATGCAATAAACAGCACTATAAAATAAGAACCTAAAGCCCAGATTTACAGCCAAATTTATTCTCTTTCCACATGCCATGAAACCTATTTATTTGGAGATAAAAATCAGCTTTACAGGTTGAGGTTAAAGTCAGACACCCAGAAACCTAAGGGCCAGGCTGTTCCTTCTGCCTTTGCAGCTGTGCCCACAGACACGGGCCAGCCCACTGCACCAGTGCAGGAGGGGATGTGTGGCCCCAGGAGTCCCCAGACTGGGCTAAGACAGGTAGCTGTGCCCCACCATTCCCAGTGCCATCTGGCAGGATGAGGTGACTGATCCCTGAATGCCACCACGGAGCTACTGCCACCACCAAACTTCAGAAAAAGCCCATGAAAACCCCCCAAAAAAGGTTATAAGGCAGATGATCCCTCAGTTACTCAGTTCTTAAGATCCTAACCCTACTAAGATCCCTTAGTTAGGTCCTCAGTTACTCTAGAGACTGATTAAGCCTCCAGACAACGGGATAAGAACAGGTACTTCTCTACCCTATCAAGTGCCAACTGCTCACCTTTGCTTTCAAGGCCCTTTGTTTCCTACACCAAGGCTGTTTATCTATTACCTCTTTTAAGTGACAGACCAGCAACCTCTGCATCCTTACAAGTGAGTGAAACCAGCTCCCAGCACCACAACCACTTCATTTTTAAGCATGCATTTCCATGCTTTCTCCAACAGAGCTATCTTAAAGGGGATTTTCTTAATAGATCTCCAGAAGTCACTACAAAGTCCTCCTTGCAGCCCCATCTCAAAGCTTTGCTTCAAGGCTTGCTGAACTAAAAAAGATTACCAGTTGCAGTTACAGTTGAGCTGCTGGTGCACCAAGGTCCCTGCTATCCATGCACACAGTGGCTGATCCACACTCCATCTCCTCTTCCCTGTCCAATGATGCCTCCATCCACACTTCCGTGAGCTCACCGAGATCTGTTTGTACAGGTACACCAGGTCCATGGCCCATACTGGCTGTTCCCAGGCACAAGTGTTACACAGATCACAAAGAAATCATTAGCAAAGCAAAGGGAAGTTAAAAAGAAGGAGCTTTTCACCCCCTTTCAGCTGGCAGGAGGGAACTTGTGCTTTCCCCACACTTCTTAACTTCTACTTGTACAATTAACACTCCTTGGTTTCACTTTATCAGCATGGGGTATTTTCCTATTTGAAATTGTTTATTAACCTGAACCAATTTTTTTACTACCTATTTACATTTAATCATCTAGCAAGCCTGATTATCTTGAGTACTAATAATAATCAACACATTACTAACATCACTTTAGTTTTAAGCCGTATGACTAAACATTGCAAATTAATTCTAAGTTAATCAGTTTCATTAGCTATGCAAATATTTCTCTGGCTTAAAGCATTAAATCAGATTTAATTTGCTAAGACAATATTCATTGGGAGTTTATACAATCCATTCTTGCTTTCCATTAATTAAGGCATATTACACTGAGGGGTCTCTATGGGGGAAAAAAAAAAATAAAAGGACAAAACTGTTAAAATATTGTCTTCATTTGCAAGTTTTGTATTAAGAAAAGATCTAAAGGCAAATGAAAAAAAATAAAATCAAGGAGACACAAGAAATCACAACTTCCCCCTTAGCAAAATTTAGAACGGATTTAGACAAATTTAAATTTAGATAGATCATAATTGTTGTCTTAGAAGATCAGTGTGTTGAGTTTTTCTTACGGTGAGAGCAGCAACACTACAGCATAATGTATAAGCGGGACCTCACCTGTGCCTTAACTCCACAGTATGGCAGTTGGAAGTGTGAAGAAGACTCACTTAGGAGAACAGCGGATGCTAAGGTGCAGAATTATTCCTTACAGTCCTGCATGTTGCTACTACAGGACACGCAGATCGTTTGCAATAATTTACTACTGCAGACAAACGTTCAGAGTTGGCAGCTCCTGTAAACTTATTTGGGCACGTTTTCTTTGCCTGGGTGGATCTTTTGACCGTGCAAAAACACACTGATGTCGTTGAGTAGGGATTTAAGAATCCATCCTACTGGGCAGGAAATTATTAGAGATTATCTAAACACCAGGTTCTTAATCCAAAAAGCAAAATGGGATGTTGAGAACGTGAGAACCAGATGAATCAACGGGCTGCTCTGAAGGCCTGAATGAACTGCAGCAGATTCAGCCGTTGATGTGCTTTTTGTCACATCATATCCAGGCCCACAGGTGGAGAGCTGAGCACACAAAGCACCAGCTCACCCAGAAATCGCTATTTGCCCCTGTAAAAGCAGGGACCAGTGACTAAACCATCATAACTTGAACTCCCCATGTGTCTTTGATGGGTGTCCTGTCTTCCAGATGCCTCAGCTCTTCATTATCAATAACACTGTCGTACAAATAAGGATCATTTAAGGACTGGAAAGTACTAGAAGTACTGAATGCAAAAGCACTATGTAAAAGTGAGCTATTGTTTTTCCACTTAAGGCATTTGCGAGGTTGATTTTAATCCCAATAGCATTGTGGAAATAGTAGATACTTATTTGGAAGATCTGTTTTCAGGAACACCTTGCTGTTCTATCTATGGAAGTGGGATCTTTACTGCCAGTCCTGTGCCAAGCAATTTGAATGGCAACAGGACCACAAATACAATTCTGACTTCTAGTAACTTGCACCATTCACTGTCTGTTATTCATATCTTATGCAATGCCTTCAACATTTCTCCCCTGAGCATTTCTCACTCTTTGAAAAGCTAAACATACCTGAAGACTGTCCCCAAGTCACAGAGTTTGCACCTGTGCTGGTTTTGGCTGGGAGAGTGTTAATTTTCTTCATAGTAGCTGGAACGGGGTTATGGTTTGGATTTGTGCTGACAATGGTGTTGATAACACCGGGATGTTTCAGTTGTTGCTGAGCAGTGTTTACACAAAGTCAAGGCCATTTTTGCTTCTCGCTCCACCCCACCAGCAAGCAGACTGGGGCTGCACAAGAATCTGTGAGAGAACACAGCTGGGACAGCTGACCCCAACTGACCAAAGGGACATTCCATACCATGTGACATCATACTCAGCATACAGAGCTGGGGGAAGAAGGAGGAAGGGAGAGTGACGGCGTTTGTCTTCCCAAGTAACACGTGATGGAGCCCTGCTTTGCTGGAGGCGGTTGAGCACCTACCTACTGATGGGAAGTGGTGAATGAATTCCTTGCACGGCTTTTGCTTTACCTATTAAACTGTCTTTATGTCAAATCACAAGTGTTCTCACTTTTATTCTTCTGACTCTCTCCCCCATCCCAGTCCAGTTGGTGGAGTGAGCAAGTGGCTGTGTGGTGCTTTGCTGCTGGCTGGGGTTAAACCACCACAGTATCTTATTGTACAAGTTTAGTGTTGATGAGCAGAGAAAGGACAGAGGAAATTAGGTATTGAATTTAGACGCAGTTTTCATTTGGATGCACTATAACTGTCACGGGACTTCAAAAAAATCTTCTGTTTCATATAGATCTGGGTTATCAAGTGTTGTTGATTTCAGTAAGAATAAACTACACTTGGCAATTTTTCAGGTGCCTCTCAGCACTCGCTACAGTCAGACCATGACTGGATGTACCAGGAGTTACATCCTCTAGTCAGCCCATAGATTGGGCCGTACTGTCATCTGTAATTACTTGTCACCTGTACTAATGATGCTCTCACGTGAAATGGTCCTTTGGGAAATGGATCAGGTTAGTTCCACATTACCTGAATTTGAGACGTGACAGAGGGGACTTCCCCTTACATCTTTGGTATGAGGAAAAAACAAAATAACACCACTTTTGGGTCCCCTGTTCTGAGGAGAAACTCTCCCATAGCATCACAAGGCATTATGCAGAGTAGACTGGAGAGGCCGAGACCTATCTTGCTCTCCCAGAGCAGCTTGTGCTTCTCTCCTGAAGAAAGACGGAGCCTTTTCAAAGCAGTGAAAACATCCTGATGGCTTGGAGGCTTGGGAATGGAAAAACCCATTTCTCACAGGCCATCTGCCTTGATTTCGGCACATCTTTGGCATGAGGACAATATGGTTAGACGTGGGTTGGCACCGAGACTGTTGATTAAACCAGTGCTCTCTGAAAAAGCAACTGCTCAAAAGGAAGTTTCCTTGACCACCCATAAAACACACCAGTTATTATACAGAAGTAAAAAATCACACCCCAAGAGTGGTACATGACTGCCCCCCAGGACAAGTTACACCCTGCCACCGCTATGTGAACTTGAAGTAAGTGAACTCAGAGAACTGAATGGGGTTATAAAAGCTGGATTTGACTGCTCCATCTGCACAGAAGCGAGGTCTGGAAGATGTGAGATACACCCATCTTGTGTAGTGGCTCCAGCAAGTATTTCGTTCTTTAGTAAATCTCTGCAAGACAGGAGCTATTACTCCATAGATCCACAGACACACAAGTAGCTGCACTTGTACCATTTGTCCCTTCAAACTCAATGGGATCAAATAACTGCAGTCCTATGAGCACGCTCAACTTGGTTTTCATGAGATTGGTCACATCCATGGCATTGAAATAACTGAAGGACATCCTGGACATCAGAGATTAATAAACTAGGCAATCACCCTGTTGTTACAGTACTGCTTTCTTAGAAAATACTCCTAAACTTAAATATTTAAATATTTTAAAATTTAAATCACGCCTCTGCTTTAGTTTCATTCATCACAAATTAAAATATTTGTATTTATTTTCATTCTGAGCCCCTTACTTTAGCAGAATACAAATTCGTACAAAGGGCTCATGGATACATAAGGAGGATCAAATGTTTTCTTTTAGGATTTGGTCAATCAATTATTTATTAAATTTAAAGAACAGCTTTGGTGCTTTGATCTTTAAGAGACTGTTCACACCCCTTCCCCCGCCTACCCCACCCCACCCCCAGTTTCTTGGTTACTCATCTAAACAACACACAACTCAAAAATAATGAGGAAAGGTGTGGAAAGGGACCATCTTGACCTCTACATTCTTCACAAACAAGAGATGTGTTGAATGAATTTCATCTGCAGGGCTGCAGCAATTACATATGAACTCAGGAGCTGTGCACCTTGTACCCATTTATTTTATCCCAAAGCAGCCAAAGTACTGGCTTAAAGCAACCAGCATCCCACACTGATGTCGCTTGGTCCCACATCCAGCAACCACACAATGAAGTCCCCTCACGACAGCAAAGAAAGGTTAGGACCTTGAGGCCAGCCTGCCCTTGGGAACAGGCATAACACACCTGAGAAAGCAAGAAGAAAAAGGAAAGTAAGGGAAGCTCTGTGAAATGTCTTTCTGATATTTCTCTCATCCATATTTTTCTCCTTATTTTTTTATGTGAAAAACGCTCTCCTCTCTGGCAGCCACATATACAGTCCAACACTTATTCTGAGCCAAAAGCAGTGAGGTGGAGACAGGAGAGTTGAGCCAAAGGACACTTGCTGTGTGATCTGGGCACACAGCAACTGCTGGCTGGCGAAGACAGAGCTCTTTCCAGCTCCCGTTCACACCCACAGATGCTTCTCCATGCAAGGGTGAGCCAGCAAGAGGCATGGCAGGACTGCCTCGACCTACAGCTGGTGCTGCCTTTGGCTCCTCAAGCTTGAGGGAGGGAGGTGAGCACAGGGAGAGGAGGCTAGCTCTGAAAGGAGTAAGAAAAGAGGCTGTGCAAGGACTGGAAATAGTGAGAAAAGCACACCTGTGGATGCCAGGGAAGTGGGGTAGCAGTGCACACTTGCAGTTGGCCAGGGGCCAAGGAGCACCTGAGGTTGTATATGGTAACAGAGATATCATGAAGGGCAGTGGAACATCCCAAATTAATATATAGAATTAGACAGTGAGTCCCAATCCACACAAATAAGTAAGCCGTCAGAAATTCTTGATGTCATCTGTGGCCTTTCCTCACTTCAGTGGGCTTTGGTGATGTCAGCCATCACCCAAGGATTCGCTTTTATCCTCTTCTGGCTGCTATTCAAAGACAACTCTGGCCCTGATGAGCCTGGAAAAAGCTTCATTTCATGCACAGTAGGCTAAACTTAGTGAAAGAACAAGTAGGATCGTGGCCTGATGAGAAAATAAGTAGTCAAGGACCTTGTGATTGTGTGGCAGCCGCTGTGCCTGGGAGCGGGGTGATGACTCCCATGGCCCGAGCACCCACCACCCCCTTCAAACACTATCAAGCACTTTGCCCTAGCTTTCTATCAGATATTAAGTAAACGCAAATATTCTGGGAGTAGTACCAATGCCAGTAAAGAGCTAATTAAGGAGCTGTAACCACATTACTCTGTCTATAGCAAGCTTGTACCCATTGCCTTCCACATGGTTGAGAACTGAAACACTTTGGATACTCATACAGCACCTACCCAGCGCACTATCTCCCTGCTAATTAGGGGAGACAATTATATTACGGCCCTTCACACAAGTGATCAAGGTCTCATTTGGTGCTAGCCTAGAGGAAGGAGGGAAGGTCCATACCAGAAGGCCTGACTTATAAAAGAAGAAACTAAAAAAAAAAACCACAACCCTCCTAGAAATCCTAGAAACTAAAGGAAACAGTGAAGTCATCTGTAGAAGATAGTGCAGGGATTTAAGTGGAAGCTTTTTTCATCCTTAAATCAACAACTACCTAGATTTCCCATTTCAGACACGCAAAAATCTTGCAGAGAAGTGTTCCAGACATATCTGAGTGAATCCATGTCTTAGAAGGATTTTAGCAATAATAAATAAAGGGAATGGCAACAACACCACATCAGCAAAGACTCCTCAACTAATCTGTGTGAGAAATTACAGAAAAAATAATAGCAGCCAAAAGTTGCAGCAACCTAAACCACAGAAGAGAAATCACCTCTTACCTTCCTTTCTGCAAAGCAGCAGCTTACAGGTGTTCAAGCCGCAACCGGGAGCTGCGCCACTCGCCTGGAAGGTGGGAGGCACAAACACAAATCCCCTTACAGCTGGCAAAGGCCAAACATAGGCTCTCTTCCCCTTATAGACAGCAGCACTTCTTCCGCCTGTGGAAACTCTTTAAACCACAAGAATGAGCTTGCAAGGATTTCTTCATCCCAGATGATAGATGTAGGAATTTGCAACTCTGGACCCTGAACGGATGCGCCTGTTTGCCTCCAGCAACCCCGCTCTAGCGTGAGCTGGGCTTCATATTCATGCCTCTGCCCAGAGCTCTCTGGCTTGCTCTGGATGGATCTTTATACAGTTTGCATAATCTGGGACCACTTTTTTGGAGGCACCTAATTCCTTCCGTGAGCTTTACAAGAAGCTGACAGACCAAATTTTGGAGGCAGATGCTGCTGCAGTGGTAAAAGCCCAGAAAGAGAAGTTTGGTATGATCTTCAGCCTCAGGTGATACTATTAGCTTTTGCAAAAACACATTGCAGCTGAACCCAGGTAAGACATGGAAGAATTAGGGTCAGTCACCTCCTGAGCCTGTTCCTCAGCATTACACCAACTCCTTAACCACACCAGTGAAGCACTAGTGGGGAAAAAAAAAAAGAAAAGGAAAAAAGAGGATTATAAGGTTAATCACAAATAAACTGACAGTGCCTGTCATTTAGAACATAATTGCAATCTCACTTCATGTTGGTGTAAATCAAAATGTCTTTCATTTTTCTTGTGTTTCTGCCAGTAATCATTACAAGGTTTTACAAAATTGTCGTTCTTTAATGCTACAAGGCACTGTATATTCAGGGAGATAGTCTGGTTGTCAAGATGGTTGAAAACATTCATCTTTCTGGATTTTGGCCTCACAATGCAATACACGCACATCTCCTCCTCCAAAAGCATAATGTCTGCTCTAGCTCATTACCTAAACAACTGGCAAACTCCGTTAATTTGACGTTGAGTTGGGGGAAAAAAATATGCTGTACACTTTGTAAGTCGTGTAAGGACAGGCAGAAAGCATTCTTACACGCTTTATCAGTATTAAAGTATTTTCTGACCGATGGCCAATTACACAGCGTCCTGCACCCTTGGAGAGAATCACCCTTGGAAATACTGACCTTGAAATAATGTAACCCTACTGGATGTCAGAGGAAGAGGTAAGAAAGAAAGTGAACAAGCTGGGGATGGCTAACACTATTCCTTTTTGAAATGAACACTAAGAATTGGAATTATTTTCCGTTATTTGTCTACATACATTTGTTTATCTCAAGAACTTATGATTTAATCAACTCCCAGAAAAAAATGTATTAACTGCTTTCTGACCCGCTTCATAAAGTTTATTAAAAAAACAGTATATTTTTGATCAGTATAGTATGGGCAATTCTGATCTTTTATCGACAGATTGTGTGCTATCATTTTTATATAATAATCTTACATTAACTGTTAAACCAATATTTAATTATTGAAATTACTGCAGCCTTTTTAGACTGTCTCCTATCCATCTCTGCACTGTCAGAATCACACAAGCTCACCTGCATTATGTAGCAAGTGAAACTAGATGTAATTGCAACCCTTTTGAACCTGAAAGTCAATGAAATACTTGAACGAAAATCTCAGGATCTAGGCAGCATGCCATTATTTTTCATGTAGTATTCAAATATCTTGAGAATGGCAAAGTGTAGAAACCTCAGTGGAATTTTTACCAATCTGGCCACATCTAGCTTTAGAATCAAAAATACCTGTTCTGACTAGGACCATTAAAAAGAGATCAAATATGTCATAGATAGGTTTTTTCCCCTGGGTGACGCGCCAAAGCACAGAGTCGGTAAGAGAACACACATTGATAACATGATCAAGGTCAGGTGCAAAACTGCTTCCTACCTTATGAACTTCTGAAGTCACATTTTTATCTCATTTGCAGCAATGTTAATCCAGAGTTCAATCGAATTCAAATTTATGCTGTTATAAACGAGAGCGGAATTTGGCTCTCAAATTACAGCAGCTAAGCACAACAGATTTTGTTTCCCTTGGAGTGTTTTTAAGCTCTTGATAAAGAGCTTTTATGTCTTTAATAATCCCTTCTTCCTGAATTCAATGAGGTAAGCATCAAACACACACTCAGAAGTGCAGGGCTTCCTTCATTTCTCATGATGGCTTTAATGTATTTTAAAATAGTTTCCAAATCAGTGCATAATACATGCTAAAACTGACAGAGGAATCGGGCTCAGACCTGGCTGCGAATGGCTGTACCACCCTCTTTTGACATTTTGAGACAAGAGACAAGAAATAAATAAGATTGTGAAAGAAAGTCTTCAGAAGAGGAACTGAAAAACTACATTGCACTTAATTATTGGATATATGATCCAACTGACATACGGATTACTGAATCAAAGACCACGGGTTTTGCCATCCAGTGAATAAAGCTTACAACTCATCCTACTTCAGACCTTACCCAGCCGTTAGACTTTAGCTGTATGACACGGACATGTATATAAATTCACAGCTGCCTTTCCAGCTCGGTGTCCCTTCCAGGCACTCAGACATTCCTGCAAACAAGGAGTCTCACTAGCCTCCTTTAACACCTGCAAGTGTTATAACTAAGGAAGACTTAACTGATGTATCAGTCAGAGAACCAATACTATGGCCAAAGTGAGAAAAATCCCCACCCCGACATCTCCCCTGATTTACCCTCCACGGCAGTTCTGGTCCCACCGCTGAGCCCCAAGGGTTAACTCCCCATCACACTCACAGCCTCCACGTAAGGACGCATGATGCTCACAAGACGGTCGCAGTCCTCTAATTCATAACGACGCGTGCGCTGACCGTATGACATCATATCCCTGAAGAACCGGCAGCTCTAGGACTAGGCTGAAAGCATGCACAATAAAGCCCTGGGGCAGAGTTACACTCAGGCAAACACCCGACCGGAGCCAGACTCTTTTCCAACTTCTTATGGAGGAGCCATGGGCTTCTTTTCCAGCATCCTTCCTCCGGGCTTTACTGGAGGTAAATCAGAGGTTTATATGCCCTGGCTAAAGCATTCCCACAGATGATAGCACAAGACTGCCAAACAAACTGGGAAGAAAGGATCAATAATTAAGTAATTGGCTAAATAACAGAGGCCCGCTTTCTCTAAACAAACTCTGTTAATCAGTACTTAGGAGGATGGATGTGGTCCAAACTTAGTTACTACTTGCTGCTTTGTGACTGCAGTGACACAATGTCTTTATAAACACATTTCTTTTAGTTCTGGACCTGGTTAAGGTAGATGATGATCAAGGGAATGATGATCAAGAAGAGGTACAAGAGAAGAAGAACAAGAAAGGAGCACCTCTTTTACGAGGAAAGGCTGAGCAAGCTTGGTCTGTTCAACCTGGAGAAGGCTGAGAGGGGATCTTATCAATGTTTATAAATATCTAAAGGGCAGGTGTCAAGAGGATGGGGCCAGAGTCTTTCAAGAGATGTCCAGCGACAGGGCAAGGGGCAACAGGCACAAACTGGAACACAGGAAATTCCATCCCAACGTGAGGAAAAACTTCTTCACTGTGAGGGTGCCAGAGCCCTGGAACGGGCTGCCCGGAGAGGTTGGGGAGTCTCCTCTGGAGACTTTCAAAACCCACCTGGATGCGTTCCTGTCCAACCTGCTCTAGGTGAACCTGCTTCGGCAGAAGGGTTGGGCTAGATGACATCCGAAGGTCCCTTCCAACCCCTGGCATTCTGTGATTCTGTGAAAAGACACCGAAATGTTAAAAATGTGATAATAAAATCAAGTAATAGAAAGGAGCAGAAGGTTTGTGTTAAATTTGAAGCCGTATTTGACTAAGCTGGCTCCATCATTATCAGCTCTAATTCATCTGTAATTACCATAGTTCAGCACGTTGAGCAGTACATTAGCAGGACTACAACAACTATTCTGGGATGTTTTGGACAAGGCCACGTTAATCTATAGGATAGAAAATTATGACCTATTTTAGGTTTAGTTCACTGAAGAGTACACAGAAGGGCACCTCAGTTTTCCAATACCACAGTACAAAAAAAAAAACCCCATGCAGAAAGAAAGAGTTCATCTGGTTTATATGGTAATTCAGCGAACGGTGAGAAGCACCTCAGAACTGAGCACAAACTCATGCGATGCCATACTGCCTGTTACCTCTGCGCCGTTCTTGGCACGACATCTACCCTTGGGATGAAGTATGCACTCAGGAACGACGGGATATGAATTACCATTGCGTCATTATAAGTCTGTCTGCATGAAGGAGTGTGAAGCCAAGAAAGCATAACTCATCATGACAGATGTATGCAGCATCAGACATTTCTAACGGAGCTCGGGTGGAAGAAATACTGGAGCATCTGCGGGCTGCTCTGCTCTTGAGGCAGAAAGCACAACCCATGGCAGCGTACATGCTATCTTCTGGAAACCAGAAAAGCATATGGTACAGCAGATGCCGCACTATGATTTCCCCCCTCGGACTCTGTTAAGGGCATTCAGCTAATTGCAACACTGTAATTAGCTGTGTTCTCTATCTCAAAAGCAACTTTTTCTACGCGTAAGTATTCCACTGGCACTACTTCTCTGAGGAACTGTAAAAAGGCATGTTAAGGTTAGCAAATGGAGAAAGAGAGGGAAAGATAATAAATTAGAAAAATTGGCCTAACCTGGTTCTACCATAAGTGCGAGTTATGGGTTGCTCCCCAGCAAAGTGGGATGGCAGGTTCCGGCCCTGCTGTTAAATGTCAAAGTAAGAAACCTTGTACCAGCTCCTCTGTGCCAAAACTCTCAGTCCTTGCTCTGTCAACCCCACATTTCAGATCACTGGGAGATCCGATGGGCTAAGGACCACGGGGTTTTCCTGTTTACATTTTTGGCCTGCGCAGAACAAACCTACAACCTACAGCTGCAGCCTGGGCAGCTGTTATCCCTCCTGCAGAAGGGCTCACGTACGCTGCTGCACAGCGGCCTTGAGGCAAGGATTCAGGAAAGTGGTCCAACACGTGTAAAGCCATGACCCTGCCATATGCCAGCACTTGAGCAGAAGAATAACATCAGGCATTAATTCCCTGTGATTTCAGTCAAACTTCAACACATCAAAGTTCCCGCTTAAGTACTGCCAGAATAAAGACAGTTCCCTGAACTGTGAAATATGTGTAGTCCCATTCATTATGACTATATAGCCATGTATGGAGGCAGGAGTAAAGCTTTTTTCATGTGTAGTTACAGAGCTCCTCCATCTAAGAGCTGCTGTTTCTCCTGCATATATAAACTTAGCTTACGACATGTGCATAGAAACCTATACTTATGCATAATTAATACTTCATTTTGGACAGATATTAACAAAAACCCAGATGAGCCAGACTTCCAAATGACCATATCTTTCTATCAGAAATAAATTTGTTTTGCTTAAAATTCTAATTTAATGTGTTAAAAAAAATAGGCCATCTAAACCTTTCTATACAGATGGCTAACAACTCTCAATGGTACCTACTAGGAGGGTGTTTCAGGGATAGGTACACTTTCAGAGGTGTAAATTTGCTTCTCCCTGCAACCTGTATAAGATTCCCTATGACTGCTTTGGTGAATTAGTGGGCTGAACGCAGAGCAGTGGGCTGAATGCAATTAAGGATGTATGGCTGTTACAGATTTTTAAATGTTTTTTCCAGTTGATTGCAAGATCATATAACCATATGATTTGGGGTGGAAGGGACCTTAAAGATCTTTTAGTTCCAACCCCCTGCCAAGGACCGGGATACCTTGCACTAGACCAGGTTGCTCCAAGCCTCATCCAGCCTGGCCTTGAATACTCCCAGGGATGGGGCACCCACAGCTTCTCTGGGCAACCTGTGCCAGTGCCTCACAACCCTCTCTGGAAAAAATTTATTCCTGGTATCTAATCTAAATCTACCCACTTTCAATTTAAACCTGTTACCCCTTGTCCTGTCACTACAGGCCCTTGTAAAAAGACCACCCCCAACTTTCTTGTAGTACTTTTTCAGGTACTGGAAGGTGCTATAAGGACTCCCTGGAGCCTTCTCTTCTCCAGGCTGAACAAGCTCCAGGCTCTCTCAGCCTGTCCCCATAGTAGAGGTGCTCCAGCCCTCAGATCGTCTTCGTGGACTCCTCTGGACTCGGTCCAACCAGTCGATATCCTTATTATGTTGGGGGCCCCAGAGATGTACTCCAGGTGGGGTCTCACCAGAGCGGAGTAGAGGAGGAGAATCCCCTCCCTCGACCTGCTGGCCACGCTTCTCCGGATACAGCCCAGGATCCGGTTGGCTTTCTGGGCTGCCAGCGCACACTGCTGGCTATGTCCAGCTTCTCATCCCCCAGTACCCCCAGGTCCTTCTCCTCAGGGCTGCTCTCGATCCATTCTCCACCCAGCCTGTACTTGTGCTTGGGATTGCCCCGACCCATGGGCAGGACCTTGCACTTGGCCTTGTTGAATTCCATGGGGTTGGCAGTGTCCCACCTCTCCAGCCTGTCCAGGTCCCTCTGGATGTCATCCCTTCCCTTCAGCATGTCACCGCACCACACAGCTTGCTGTCGACAGCAAACCTGCTGAGGGTGCACTCAATCCCACCACCCATGTCACTGACAAAGATGTTGATCAATACCAGTCCCAGTACTAATCCCTGAGGAACGCCGCTCAACACTGGTCTCCACTCAGACATCAAGCCCTTGACCACAACTCTTTGAGTGTGACCATCCAGCCAATTCCCTATCCACTGAGTGGTCCATCCTTCAAATCCATGTGTGTCCCATGCAGAGACAATGATGTTGTGTGAGACAATGTGAAATGTCTTGCACAAGTCCAGGTAGATGACATCAGCCCCTCTTCCCTTATTCACAAACACTGAAACCCTGACGTAGAATACCGTCAAATTCGTCAGGCACGATCTGCCCTTGGTGAAGCCATGTTGGCTGCCACCAATCATTTCCTTATTTTCCATGTGTCTTAGCATAGTTTCCAGGAGGATCTGCTCCAAGATCTTGCCAGGCACAGAGGTGAGACTGACTACAGTTCCCCAGGTGTTCCTTTTTTCCCTTTTTATAAATGGGGGTTATGTTTCCCCTTTTCCAGTCAGTGGAAACTTCACCAGACTGCCACGACTTCTCAAATATGTTGGATAGAGCCTTGGCAACTTCATCCACCAGTTCCCTCAGGACCCATGGATGCATCTTGTCAGGTCCCATGGACTTGTGCACTTTCAGGTTCCTTGGATGATCTTGAACCTGATCTTCTCCTACAGTAGATGGTTCTCCATTCTCCCAGTCCCTGCCTTTGCCTTCTGCAACATGGACGGTGTAGCTTCAGCACTTTCTGGTGAAGAGTGAGGCAAAAAAAGATATATACTCTGTGTACACATGAGCATAAAGATGCATAAATAGCAAACTGCTTTATAATTAGATGGCTAAGTGCGGAGCTCTCCTGACCTCTGACAAATTGGCTGGAAGCAGGAAGGGAAGGTTCTGAGATCTTGTTATCAGCATAAACCTTGCCCTCAGTGAGCCTCAAGTCATAAAACACCTCACAGCCACAGGCACTTTATTTTGAGGACAAAATACTGAAGTTAAGGAAAGCAAAATGCCCCTGCAGCCTGCAGTATACTGGCATTACTGCCAGAGACGTAACTGCTGCTCATACCCAAACCAGCTTCAAGCTAGCTGGCTCGGGCAGGACAAGGGCAGCACGCATCTCAGCCCCTGGCGTTGACCAGCCACTTGTGCGTGACATAGTCACAGCAATGCCACCCCTCCAGCGCTCCTGGCAGGTGCTGCACTGAGGGGAGTACGCACGTCCCCAAACACCACACGTCACTCTAACACCCTCGTTAATAACATCCTCGAAGGCACCTGAGCATCAGCAAAACTCTGCAAACCACCAAATGGTGCAGATAACACAGGCAACTCTTCGCCAGGCAAAGAGTGACAGCAGGTGTCACTCGGCGGTGCTGCTCCCTGTACCCTTCCAAGCTGGTTTGTCAAACGAATCCTTTTATAAAGATGCACTCTTTTGCCTGGCTTTGGGAATATAGACAGCTCTGTGGACAGATGAGCTGTCTGGCAGCAGGGAGTTCGCCTCCGGACGGGAATTCTGCACACTGCCCGCTCAGGAATCAAGCTGCTCCCCAGGAACCAGCAGCTTGGCAGGAGGAGTCTCGAGAAGGGACTTGCTTGCCTGGCCTCTGGCTGTCTCCTTCCCAAATGACTGTATATAAGCACACGTGAGTAACACAGGAATACACCCAGATTTTTCCTCACTGATTGCTCCTCCCACCAGAAACCAAGCTGCAGGACCCCAGACATGTCAGGAAGGGGTCAGCAGGACCATACGGACAGACCTTAAGGAACCTGCACTTCACATGAGCAGGTCCTCGCAAGGGCACAATGTTATCCTACATCTGTCAGCTGGCACGGCTCAGTCGGTCCCTCGCTCTCATAACCCCACCACTTCCCTTGGTTTTGAAGGTGATGGGGAGGTAGGGAGGAGGAGGACAGATCAGTATAAAGAAACATCCTAGCTGGAATTAGGCAGACCATCCATCAGCAGAACCCCGCTGTGGTGGTGGAAAGAGCACACCAGGCACAGCAGAACAGGGTGACGGAGAGCACCTCCGAACCATGGCCAGGTAAGATAACAGCTATCACTGTCAGTTAACGAGGAGTGGATGATGCTGAAGGAAGAACGTTGAGCGGACGGTAGCCATCTCTACAGAGAGGACAAAGCAGAGCTTTGCCACCCTGCCCTCCTGCACGAGATTTGGTTCCAGTTCCTGATCCAGATGGACACGGGTCATGCCCTTGAGGCCAGTCCAGGGAAGTCGCTTAGCACTTGATAACTATCTCCACCTCCAAGCTCCCAGTGAGAATACAGCGATGCCCCCGGACCCCGCACGCCTCATACACCTCATTCCTGTCTCGTATTTTAGTCCCAAAGCCTGTGAAAGGCTTTATTATTTGATTCTATGATTTTAAAGAAACAACTGGAAGAATCGTCTCCAGCAAAAGCTGTGTTGTGCTGGGTCATTCCCTCCTTTACTCGGACTTATTCCTGGATACCCTAGAAGACAGAGGTAGCTTTTGATGACGTACCCATACCCTTACACTCAGCTGGCAAATCCGACTCTAGGGAGCAATTGTCTGTTTTGGTGGGTTGCTCCATCACATCAGGGTCCTGATGGACAACTAGAAAGCTACAGTTGTAATAAATAATAATAACAAGAGTGTGGAAAACAGTCCCTTACGAAAGCGAATGGACCCTTGCGGAGATAAGTGGTGCTGAGAATGTGATTCCTTCTTCCACGCAAAGGGTATAAATTGATCCTAAATAACAAGTCACACGCCCTGCAACACCTCTGATCACTCAGCAGGTAAATTATACTCCTTCATCAGCGATGCAGCAACTGTTCGCGAAGCTGTAGGAAAGCCTTTGACAGGGGCTTTGTAGCCCAACCATTCCCATCCACCAATGCGTCTGCTACATCCGCACAATGAGCATTTACCCCGCTGAGAGAAACGTGACGTGTTTTCCCCCAGACGCACTCTCAGAACGGTTAGTAGGTGGACACCCTCCACCAGCCCAGGTTGCTCCAAGCCTCATCCAGCCTGGCCTTGGACACTGCCAGGGATGGGGCACCCACAGCTTCTCTGGGCAACCTGTCCCAGTGCCTCACCACCCTCTCCAGGAAGAATTTCTTCCTGATGTCCAATCTAAATCTCCCCCCTTTCAATTTAAACCCTTTACCCCTTGCCCTGTCGCTACAGGCCCTTGTAAAAGGTCCCCTGTAACAGCCCCCCTCGTCGGGGACCGTGCGGACGGAGCTGGTTGCAGGACTCCCGGAAAGCAGCGGACTCGGCACCTGTATCCTTGGTACCCGGCGTGCCCAGTGCCGCCGGCGGCTGCTCCTACGGAGCGCCCCGGGGGCCGGGGCGCGGCTCCCCCTGCGGCGGCGAGCCCGCCCCGGGGCGGGGGTGCGGGAGGAGCCGGGGGCGCCGGCCGCGTCCCGCGGGCGGGCAGAGGCGAGCGGCGGAGAGTCGCCGCCGGCCATGGTGCCCGCGTTGCTGCCCCTCCTGCTGCTGCCGCCGCTCCTGCCCGCCGCGCCGGCCGGCCGCTGCCCGCTCCGCTGCGCCTGCGACCAGGGAGCCCTGCGCTGCCCGCCGCAGCCGCAGGGGGCGCTCCCCGCGCCCGCCCGCGCGTAAGTACCGCGGGGGGGAGGGCGGGGGTCGGTACCGCCGCGCTCCATGCGAGGGGAGAGCGCTCGGGGGGACCGGGGACCCCCGCGGCGGCGGGGATGCGCGCTGCTCCGCGGGTCGGGAGGGAGCACCACCGTGCGTCTCCCGCCGCCCCTGCGCGGTGCGGAGCGCCTGCCGAGCGCGGTCCCGGCGCGGGGGCTGGTTCCCGAGCGTGGCTCGTCCCGCGGAGGAGAGCGGATTTGGGAGTGCGCTTGGGGATGGAGTTTTCCTTGGGGTTTGACGGCCCCCGTGCGCTGCCCGAGCGCCGAAAGCAGAGCCCGGCGGCGGGGCTGCTCTCCCGGGGAAGGAGGTGCGCGTCCCGCCGGGACCTTTCCGCGGGGGCGCGAAGCGTCGCGACCCCAAAACCGCGTGCCCTGGGCCACCAGCCCCAGGGACAGGGAGAAGGGGTATGTCTGTCTGGACTGCCACTGTTCTCCTGCCGTGCTAGGGACCTTTCCTCTTCCAAAACCAGAGCTTTGGAGGGGCACCGTTAACTTTACAGCGACCCAATTAAAAAGTTGGTGTTTGGTCTTAAACTTTCTATCAGTTCGGGGACTGGGTTGGTTTTTCTGTCACAAACCTGTCTGACTTCTTGAAGCCTTTTCTCACCAAGCCCCTGCAACTGAAAGCCCCCTATGTTAAAGCATCAAAGTCCTCCTAGCAGCGCTCCTTGCCTCTCTTTGAGGTCCAACTCACTGACAAGTCTGTGGCTCACCTTTTTTTTTTTTCCCTCTCTGGTAGTAAAAAAGCTGCTGTGAGTTTTGACAGCTGTTTGGGTGTCTGAAAGGTGGTCCATCACATCTTTCTGCCTAACACTTCCCTGGGAATTAAGATTAAATTATAACAACAAGGAATCGCAGGCATTCCCTCAGCCCGTTCTCATGCCATACTCCAATCTCAGGATCTAATAGACCGGATCAAATCCTTGATATCCGTAGGTGTCCAAGTGTTGTGCTGTTTACAGGCTCAATTACAGCACTGATGGAAACAATCGTGGCGTCAAAATACGGGATCAGACAACCAGCAGATAGCAGAGTTGCCGTTTCCAGGCTCTCTCAGTTATCTGAATCTGAATTGAGCTGAGGTTTCCTTATCATGTCCCTTTTGGTAACAAAGCCTGTGTTTTGCATTTTCATCTGATTTGTTTGTAAATTTAACATGGTCTTGAAATTCCCCAAGGATGATACTATCCCTGATCTCCTCTTCCCTTTCTCCCTAGCTCGAGAATCAATAGGAGCAAGAAACACTAATCTGTATTAATCTACAGTCATGTCAATCCCTCCCCCAAAGTCAGTTTTTAGAAACATCTCTGTCCTGCATTTGTTTTCTCCCCATTTCCCTGTGTCACCAGAGCCTGTGGTTGCTGGAAAGATGCCCCATAGATATTGCAACAAGCATGTTGTTTCCCCGGTGTTCATACCGCACGCAGAGCAGGCAGTGGATCCGCCACACTGAGGATCCCTGCAGCAGCAGAAACAAACAGGGAGGTTAGTTTTTGCAGGGATCTAGTATGTTTATTAGGATGATGCACATCACAGCCCAGAGCGGTTAGCAGAAGCTCTAAACTTGCATGGTTTTTTCTTTTTTTTTTTTTTCAGTTTACTCTTTTACTTTCCCTTTTTCCATCTATCACCCCAAGAGGAAACCACATCCCAACCTCAGTGATCAGGTTTAGACGAACAATGGGTTTATGGCTGCTGCCAGTTGTGCTTCACCCGGATCAACAGGGCTGGATGATGGGCAAAAAATAAGGGAAGAATTTTTCCCTCCAACCTTTAATATAATATTGAATCTTCATGATTATTCCCATAATCTATTAGGGTGGCTGTAGAAACCAACTTTACAGTCAGAATAGTTCAACAAAGATTCTGCTCAATACTCCTACAGAGAAAATATTTACACTCAGGTGTCAAAAAAACCCCTCTTTCAGCCTGCATTTGCCCAGACATGTCCAGCTCCTTCGACTTCCAGGCCACAACCAGCCTGATTTACACTGAACCTGGAACTATACTATTAAATTTCCATTTCTTTGTATTTTTGGTGTTGGGTTTATTTTATTTAATACAAAGCATACATTCGTTACAGAATTAGAAAGCTGTATCCATGAATGTAGTCTCTAAGCCTAGAGGTGTAGGCTCTTTTTTTAATTCTTATTCAACTTCTTTTACTTTCCTTTCACCTCTTCCTTTTTAATTTCATACTAGTGTCTTCATCTCCACGTTGCTGTTGTTTTCCCCTCTCTCTTGCTTTATTTCTCCCCTTCTCATACCCTCTTACTCAGAAGGCTTTTCTAGCTTTCTCATTTTACTGACTCCCTCTATCTTTCCACACTTTACCAATATCTTTTTTAGCTCTCTTCTCCCCCTGCACAGCGCTCTGTATGCGAGACAAAGCAAGAGAAAGTTACTTTTGCCATCCCTACAGTCACATTTGTACCTGTGTGTACCAGGGGAACTGCAGTGATGTGCTTGCAAGTGCATTAATAATCTGGGAGCATTAATAATGCTGCTCCAGGTTGGTCCAGCAAAGTTCCTGGGATGCCCATGTCCTTACATTGGTGCGACTGTGACACAGACCAGACCTGAGAGACCTTTCGTACTAGTATGGTTGGTCAAGAGAATAAACACCACTATATAACTTCAGCTATACCTGAGTAATTCAAGCCCTGATGCTGTAATGAGCTGTGCTTCCAAATGGACTTTTGACAATTTGTTATATCCCAAGCATCTACCCCGTGGGGAAATTTCAGCCATGTTTCTTCACCCAAGTTACCCTTGCCATGTCATATTATTGCTGGAAGAGTTTTCAGAATGATTAGACTTCCGACAAGTTGCAGAATGATGTGTTTTATACAGTCCTAAATTGATTGTATTTCTCTTAGGCTCCTGTTTTTAATTTGGACATTACACAAACACTATAGAAACTCCATTATCCAACACCTTCATATGCTGTTTTGGCTATAGCAGCCATGTGTCTTCTTAGTCTCAGCAGAAAAATTATCTTTAATAGACCATTATATTCTGAAACAAAACATGATCTTTCTTCTTCTGAAGGTTTATACATGCTTCTAGGGTTGTTTTTTTGTTTCTTTTAGCAAAGCCTGAGCGGATAGGCACACAGCTCCAGTGGTACAGTAATGGGGATTGGGTACCTAATACCTTTCTGACCCTTCAAAAACGTCATTTCATAGTGGGGTTCACTTGGCTGTGCCTGAGTGTGTGCCCCTACACACAGGGCTTCTGCAGTAGGGTGAGTGGCACGTGATTAGGCACAAATCGTCAGACACCAAAGCCAAAGCTTCGTGGCAAAAGCCTGAACAAGTAGACAGTTCTACCATGTCTTCACTACGGGCATATTTGACTCTTTTGGATTGACAGAGCAATCCAGTTTCAGGGCCAAAGTGTCTTTCATAGGAGATAATGTACCACCCATCATCACCAAGCCTGAGTACTCCTTGGCTGCTTGTGTGATAAGTCCAGCATCATAGTTCACACTTCAGGTAGATAATGCCCAATATATGGAGCTTTAAAAATCAGTGCTAAAATTTCACATTGCCCCCAGGTGGTGATAAAGATCCTGGGAAAATGGTGTTTTTTCATTCTCGGTTTCAATCAGAATTCCCAGTTCTTCTGACTTAAGTCCAAGGGCACCACAGACTAAGATGTTTGTCACTCTCAGCAAGAGTCTACCTTACGCAGTCACCTATTTGGCTAGAAATATGTTATCCACTAAAATGGACTAACCAACACAGCTACAGTAACACATTCATACCTGTTGCCACAGGGCCTGTGGTTTTATTATTTATTTATTTATTATCAGTTCATCTAGTCACATTTTGCAAAAGGCCTGTCTCTGTAATGATGAGGACAGGACTGCAAGTGGCCCTGTGGTTTTTGGGCATCTAAACCTCCCAAAAGCTTCTCTTGGAGCTTGAGTCTATGTGGGAGCACAGGAGTAGAAATTTGTCTTTTAGCAGATAAATATTGTTGTCAAGTTGAGTGAGGTTGCCTCTGCTGTATCACAGAATCGCTACGGTTGAAAAAGACCTATAAGATCATCCAGTCCAACCATCCACCCAGCACTGCCGTACCCACTAGACCATGTCCTCGAGCACCACATCTACACATGCCTTGAACACCTCCAGGGATGGTGACTCCACCACTTCCCTGGGCAGCCTGTGGTCCAGTGCCTGACCACTCTGTCAGTGAAGAAGTTTTTCCTAATATCTAATCTAAACCTCCCCTGACGCAACTTGAGGCCATTTCCTCTTGTCCTATCACCAGTTACCGGGGAGAACAGGCCAGCACCCACCTCCCTACAACCTCCTTTCAGGGAACTACAGCGAGCGATAAGATCTCCCCTCAGCCTCCTCTTCTTCAGGCTAAACAACGCCAGCTCCCTCAGCCGCTCCTCATCAGACTGGTTCTCTAGACCCTTCACCAGCTTTGTTGCCCTTCTCTGGACATGCTCCAGCATCTCCTTGTCCTTGTAGTGAGGGGTCCAAAACTGAACACAAGTACTTGAATACAGGGGCACAATCACCTCCCTACTCCTGCTGACCACAATATTCCTGATACAGGCCAGGATGCCGTTGGCCGCCTTGGCCACCTGGGCACACTGCTGACTCCTATTCAGCCGGCCGTCAACCAACACCCCCAATATTCCAGAAGCAAAACAAAGATGATAGTGGGTTTATGCTATTGTATGCATGGGAGAGACCACCCCATGGAGATTCTCTGAAGAGCTCTTACTGCTCCATCTGTACATTCGGAGCAGGGGAAACAGAAGGTGGCTTGTTCTCGTGATCCCCACTGGCCCTGGTATTACTAATAACAGGAAGATAACCACCCCTGTGAAAAATCCACTCTGTGATTTCAAAACAAAAATACAGGAAACAAATGCCAGCTGAAGGGAGAAGGACAGTGCTTTAGCTACCAGACAAGGACAGGTTTGGTCAATCAAGGCACTGTTCCTGTCTCTCCTGATGTTCTTGGACAGTCTTACAGGTATTTAGCCTGGACATTTCAAAACTTACTGCCTAGAATGATGTACCTTGAAAACCTAGCTTGATTTACAAAAACGTGAAGGCTGGTGAATGCCTAAAAGGTTGGCTGGCTCCCCACTCTTTTCTGCCCATCCTTTCTCTGGGGTTGAAAGGTCCCACAATTCTCTGGAGCCGCAATACTGTCAGCTGCTGAATGGCCGGAGTGAGTACAAGCACACAGTTTGTGGTGTATTAACGATGAAAGGACCATTGCAGACTTTCTTAAGAGTGCAAAAGTTCAGCCTTTAACTAACAACACTTTTTCAAAACAGTGTTGGTGACTTGTATTAAAGATGGATACGTCCCTCCTTTCGTGAGCTACGAAAGTCAGGCTGGTAGGATGGGCAAGATGTACATAAGCTTTGTAGCTTTGTAAAACCAAGTTTGTTGTTTCTCTTTTTTTGTCAAAAGCTTCCTCAACTCCAAAAGATGAATAACTGGTCATATCTGAGTGTCACAGTCTGAGTGCTATCAGAAAGAAATCAATATTTAATACCTGCCAGTGCCTGCTTGGGTTTCATTGCGTGCTATCCAAGGCATCAGTCATGTTCAGCACCAGAGAATTCAGCACGAGATAAGGCCTCGATCTACTCGGCACTTTGGAAAGAATTAAGCCTGCAACAAGCAGTTCAAAACTCTATTAACCTAAATGCTTATGCACATACACAGGCTGAATCGTGCTCGGCAAGCTGAAGGGTCTTCAAAATGTTGAGAGTACAGAAAGAGGCATCTAAATGAACGTGTTTCCCTTTAACACAGGCAGGGTTTGAGATGCAAACCACAATGGTAAGGTGGACAAGAGTAGAGATGGGAACTGTCATCCGTTTGGTGAATTTAAGATATCTATCGATGTGGAAGTGTCTGTGCGTGCTACACCAGTATTTCAAGGATTAAAGAGAGAAGGCTGATTATGAATTGCCTTTTTCCTTTGTTCTTGCTGTTTTGTGAGATGCTTAATGGGACGAGGTAATGTCAATGCAGATGAGTTCACAATTCCAGCTATCAAGGTGAACTCAGGAGAATTAAAAAACAAAACCCAATGAAGTTGAAATGCAGAATGGATTAAGTGCCGTCATGCAGTTTAACTGCCGTACGTATTAAAAGTGCCGGGTCACCCCACTTAAATTTAATCACATCGCTGAGGTGGCTAAGCTCGGAGCACCATCGCCAAAGGCTCTCTGCAGGCAGGGGGAGCGGGTCACGCCGAGCCACACATTATGGGAATTTACAACCACCACGCTGCTCACCGGCACATCGCAGGGAGGTAGCAGGCTCTTGGGCTGAACATTTTGATGTAATTTAGAGCCAAGACCCAGTTTTATTTTTTGTGCTTTCAGTCACATTTCTGTTTCTTTGGTGAACGACACCATTTTTTTGCAAAGAGTTTCCCAAAAGGTGTATTTTATTTTACAAGCAGCCCCAGCTGACAGTGCAGTTATGAAGAGGTTCCTGCTGCCAGGGTCGTAGAGCAGTCATTTATCAGCTTCTACATTTTACTTCTTTCTGAAGTTGTTTTCCTTTTGGCTCAGAGTATCAAGCCCTGCTGCAGGATTATCTCCACCCAAATACGTTTTTCAAGACGCACGGCTTGGTTTCATTTCTGATTTAACCAAACCTCACGCACAACACAACATGCCAGCATCCATCTAGAAACAGGTATGACCCAATCGCAGGGAGAGCAGAAACGCTTACATCCTTACAACATCCCTATTAGGTAGGGAAACGTTGTTACTCCCAGTTTACTGACAGGGAGGTCAAGGTGCAAGGAAACTAAACGATTTGCCAAAGATCATACGGACAATTTGGAACGTAGCTAGGAACTGACTGCCAGGCTCCCTAGTACATCTAGTAACCCCAAGACATTCATGTGTGTGACAGCCTGCCAGTACATCGTGCGGGCATGATGTGTTTATACATGTAGAAAACACACATATATATAAATTATATAAACATTTTAATTGTCTTCATAGAAAGGATTATGACAACAATGAAAAAAATAGGTTTTATGAATAGCACAGAAATATTTCAGTCAAAAAAACCTTGAGAGAGGGTTTTTAAGGATGAGAAACAAATGTCTGACTAGATATTTGTAATTAAAAAGCAAAATAGAGCAATTATCTGTTTGCACAGAGATAAGGTCTTGAAATATGTTAAATATTTTCCTATGGCCGTTATCAGGGAGAGTGTGGTCATGGCTAGATAAACTGTCTGGTAAAAGTACTGTTTCGGATGTGAAGTAGAATGGTAAAATGCAGATCTGTTTCCACATCGTTACTAATTTCTCAGTCGGAGGAATTAAAAAAGTCAAAAAGGAAAATATGCTTTTGCTTTTAGTCAACTAATCACACTGATGAAATGTATGTTTAAAAAAAAAAAAAAAACAACTAAACAAAAAAAACCAAACAACCACAAAATCCACCACATCAGGCCTGATTTGGATCCCTTCTACACTAGTACACAGCCAGAGCATCGCCAGTGAATTCAGGGTGTCACGCTGCAAGGACACAGGCATACTGCCCAGGGAAGAACACGGTCCAGAGAATGCGAAGATACTGTTTTATAGAGAAAAAGCTTTACATAAAAGCCACTTCTTCTGAAGACCTAACTTTAACTAGCCTATAGATTCATTTGACTGTGAACGTAGCAAACCACTTCCACCAGGCTACTGATTTACTTAATAGGTTATTATTGATTATTATTGATTTGACGGTGACTAGTCCCAGATTTATGCTGTTGAGGAACTGACCCAATATCCTTTGAACTTCGTTTAACTGAGATCAACGGCAAATGGATCAGGCCCCAGAGGAACAGAGAACCGCAGGCAAAATGAAGTGGCCTTACACTTTATTGATCTTCTGCCCACCGTAATGTGAACAAGGAAACCCTGTGCCTCACAATCCTATCCTCCCTCTCTTCTTTTTGCAGATCATTTACTCACCTGCCTGTGAAAGTAATCCCATCACACGCGTTTGAAGGACTTAGGGATGCCTTCATCATGTAAGTTGGCAACATTTTCCATAGGCTTTTCTTTAATTTCTTCCTAGAAATTTTATCATAAAACTCCATCCCTAATAACTTCTTTTTACAATAACGTGGAAATGTGTTGCTAAAACATACTATTAGTGAAAAAAAAAACACTTGGGAAGGATAAACGTAGCGCAGTATATAAAAGATTCTTCGAAAAGGTATGATTTTCAGCAGTTGTTGAACAGATTCCATCATGAAATACTAATCATGTTGGAGAGAATTGGATACAGCTGATGATTCTGATTGGCAGAGGAGATAGGTTTCTATCATAAAACGTTATCAGTGCCATGACAGCTGTTGCATTCTGTGATTATACGTTTACGTAGTACCCAAATAAGGTATTTCTTTGGTGTTTCACACCGCGAGAGGAGCTTGGCAGGGGATCAGTCGAACTGAACCCTTTCTTGGACGTTCCTGTTTACAAATGCTGTAATTTTGAACACCAGGTTTGTGCTGCTTCCACAGCCTTGGCTTTGTACCTATTTTATATCAGGGACTCAGACCATGAGGCTCGTCAGACCACTTTTGCCTTTATTTCTGTTGTTATTCCAGCTGAGAAGTGGCAGGCTTGCACCTCCATTATTTATTATTTTTCATTTTATCGGCATTGTGTGGTCTGTAAAGGACAAAGTTGATGACACACCAGTGCAACGCACAACGGGGGAGCGACCTCCCCCAGAACCTAAGCAGCAGCACAAATGATGCCCCTTTCTTTTCAAGGTGCACTTTTTATACTTCTCTTCACCTATGAAAAGCACACAGCGCATCAGCTATTAAAATATATATTAGATGTTCCGTACTTTATTTTCAAGGAAACAAAAAGAGAAAGTAAGATTCTTGGTGCATTCTTGAAGGCAAAGACTTGAAGGATGAGGGTAATGCAAATGCCTGAATAGACTTAACTTCACTAATTTAGCTTTTAGTGCTCATGGGTTAAATGATTTTGGCCAGACTATAAACTTATGTGTTCCTGGAGCTCTAGCAAGTAGCAAATAAGCTAATCTCTGCTGCACGCATTCCACTGCACTAAGGTGCAATCCAATGGCACTACATTCCTGCACCTTAATGACTAATGAGAATTTATCATTTTCAGACGGGAGACCAGCTTAAATCTACAAAGTTTCTCTTACCTGTATGACTTGAGGCTAAACTTTCCCAAACTGTACGCATATATTATTCTTCACAGGGAATGTTACATTCATTGATATCTTCCCTTCCATAAAGAAAACTTAATTGATTTCCTTGCATCCTTTTAATGTAGCTTTCCAAATTAACAGTGTAGAAATCGATGTATTTGTCTCAAGTAAATCTATAGAACACTTCATAATTTTGTTGAGATTCAGCGTTACTTTGAAAAATGCATATTTTTAGATTATAAATCTCTAAATCATCCATTTGGCAACTTATCCCCAACTGCAAATCAGATGATAATCTATTCTTGCTGCCATAGCTCATTCAAACCTATGTAAATGGGGAGCCTGTGGCAGACAGGAGGGATCCCATGGGAGGACCATGTTCCGGATCCCATGGAAGGACCATACTCCAGACCCCAGACCTGAAAGAGTCTAAGTTCTGCGAGCAGGCTCTGATCCCTCCCAGCCCATGAGTCTCCAAGGATCAGGCACTCAGCAGGCCACTTGTTCTACATCCATCTTTCATTTATAGTAACTATTGCAATACTGAAAATAACAATCATCTCACTGAATTCTGATTATGGAAAAAGTCCTGAATATTTCTGTGAGAAATACATACATATTTAATATGTGATTTCTAGTGTGCATCCCCCTTTGCCACTACAAATGACAGAAAACGAGTCGTTCCGGTCTGAGGAGTTTTATATCGACACCCATAAGAATTGTTTTCTCAAAATCATAACTGAAATCAGACAGCTGTCAGGACTGTGACAATACTGACTCTGATTCTGTAGATGCATTCCATTTTTTTTAGAATTTTTTTTTTTCTTGACAGTGCACAATCTTAGGTTTTGTTTGTGTGCCCTTCCAGTCAATTCTGTCAAGAGACAACACTGTTTTGAAGACCTTTCCCCTATATATGCATCAATATATGCTGTTTACTTTCAGCAGTCTGTTTTGTGTAGCCCCATAAATCTTAATCTAGCAGACATTTAGCGAGCATCAAATACACGGGGTTTTTTCTCTATATTCAACATCGGTTATTACTACCTAAACGCGTGGAACAGGAGCTGCAGTACCTCGAAATCCGACAGCGCCTACAAAAACAGCCATGTTGGTCAGTGGAGTGATGAAAAAGCGCCACTTAATTTCGGTTCACACGCATGTAACAAAAATGGCATTTAAATCCAAAAAAACATTTGTAAAGGGCACTGAATGAATATTTGTGTATTTCTGCATCTGGGGATTTGATGACCATCACCCTGATTTAATAATAGCGTATGAAGCACCGTGAACACCACCTACCTCCTTGCCCATGCAAATAAATGCAAGACAGATGATAGGAGCCAAAGGCTCACAGGCTTGGGCTCACTCTGCTTGTTCTGGCCCCACGTCGCGACCTTACCTACAGTTTACTGGGAAAACGGAGACTGGCTGTTACAGAGATACTTGTTCCAAAGGGTTGGCATGCCCCTTTGCCAAGACAGCGAAAGGCTGGTCTCTCGCAAACACCCCGGCACCCGCTCTCGAGATGTCTAAGGTAAGGCATGGACACTGCTGCCAAATACGGATCGGTTCGGGGGGGTACGAACAACTACGTATGTTAAAAAAAACCCCACAAATATGGCTTTGTGTCTGCCTTTTTCGTTACAGTGAAATCTCCCAGAGCGACTCCCTGGAGAGAATAGAAGCCGGCGCGTTTGACAGCCTTCCCACCCTGTCTGAAATGTAAGCGTCAGTTACAGAAAGGCGCCCGTATCCTGATTCAGGATCATCAAGGAGTAAACGGCCTGCAGAGCAGTATTCTCGGACCAAACCTTCCTCTGCCACTTCGGCTGGCTTTGGATCAGATCTGAGACGAGAAACATCGCTCTCCATAGCACCATACAGACTAGCGAGCACTCCGCAGGGCCTAGCCTAGGAGACGTAAATCACGCAAAGCCATCCATGCATAGAAAGTCCCACGGCTTTCGGTGAGCTCGACGGCAGGAACGGAGCTCTGCGTCGGCTTCTGCCGGCACTGTCAGGCTTTCTAAGTGGGGAAATAATTTGAGACGACAACGGATGAGAAAAATCTTCCTTTTTGAAGACGCGGTTTTCAAAGCCCTACAGTATTTAAATACAGCTGCTTAGTATGCATAGCTCCTCTTTTGAGCGCTGAAATATTACTCAAACAGAACATGTACTGATTTTAAACTTGACCTGCATAGCACAGGCATTTGAGAGAGAGTGAGTTAAAGCAATGACTAGGAGAATGCTCTGAAATATTTAGTGAAATTGGAAACTATAAATCTGATTCAATATCTCATTACTGCCTTTTTCACACAGCATGAACAGCAAGTGGCTTAAAAATGGTGCGAGTGAGTGAGGAGAAATAAGTCTTTCTTTTTATTTTCCTCCTTATATGTGAACTCCATTGAAGCCACTTGCTTGCTCACACGAGCAAGAAAGAGAGTTACCCACCTCTGATTGGGTCCAACATCCACTAGACTTAATAGTGGGTTTAGGGAAGGAATGAAGGATTTTATTATAGATAGCTTGTCATTTGCCAACACCAAAAAAGCTAAGACCACCATTATAAAGAGCTACAGAAGGCTAACAAGAAAACCTGCTTCAATCTTGACTGCTCTGCACGCCTCACACTGCATCATGTCCCACACTGCACTTAGCTCCTCCCCATGGATGATCAGGGTAGGCGGGTTCAACGTAGGCCTTGGATTTGAACTCTTGTTGCAGTTTCATACGCTAAAACCTTGGAATTTTGTAAATCATACGTAGGGAGGGAGCTGGGCTAGAGCTATGGGGGTTTCATGCAGGCGTGCAGGTTGACCAGGTAGTATAGCTGCAGAAAGTACTCCTTGATTGAGAGGTTCTGTCCCATTTTTGGGGCAACCGGTAGCAAGCAGTGTTTCTCACACACCTATCTCCATCTCCCAGTTTCTGCAGACGTAAGCAGGCAGCTGGTGCTACTCGTCACCGCTCTAACGAAGAGCATGGTGCTCTAAGAGGTTATGCCATCTGCGGAACTGCCTTTCCTGGCTAGGCAGAGCATCAGTCACGTGATGGAAACAAGGGATGATGCCAAGGGATCTGACTGCAGAGCAAGGACTGGGCACACACACACCCCCCCAGAGCTCAGGCTCCTTGTTCAGCCCCACCTCCAAGACCACCGGTGGGAGGCACAGCCATCGCAATGGCAGGATGCTCATGCCTCTGAGCCCCTGGGGCAGAGCAGAAGCACTGGGCACACCACGAGCTCAGGATGCGTGTCCCAAAGAACTGGCAGACGATGGCAAAATGCTCACTCCCACCAGCGACCAGGGTATCTAAACCAGATCAACTCAGCTCAGTGAACCACGAGAATTCAGGAGCTGTGATCTTTTGTCAGCCACCTAGCAATTGCAGGCCATTTTTATTACCAACAGGGCTTCGAAAGGCACTCGTGGTGTATTTTCAGAAAGTTTGTTCACAGCAGGAGAGCATTCTGCCATGTTCTGCACTGTTTTCTGATAAGGCCAATCAATAACAAAATTGGGGACCCTCCCAAATGTATAACGATTATAATTCTGAGATAACCTTTCCCTCATTACAGATTAATCCTGAACACGAAAAATCTGTTGCACATCGAGGACGGAGCATTCAGAAACCTTCCAAGACTAAAATACTTGTAAGACAGAGTTCTGTTTCTTTTCTGTTTGCCTTTCCCCTGCCTCCCTCAAAGGAGTGGACAAATTACAGAAAGGCACATAAGGGAAAAAGGAGTTTTTCATGCATTACAGTACACTATAAGTACAGACATCACTTATGATAACTTTAATGGGCAGTTAACCAATAGTGAGGTCTTTCAATAGGCAAGAAAATAAAGTAACCCAGGGCAGGGCAGTAATGGACAAAACAGTAGTAAAGCCTGCAAATGAGCTATGTGCTTATGTCTAGAATAAAGCTTTCCGATAGACAAGATACCGTGCAAAAGAGGTAGCTAAAATCTCCTCCTTATGCTTCATGTAGAGAGAACATATGCTGCTTCTCCAGGACACTGCTTGAGGATGTTACAAAACTCAATTTTCACAGGTCTTACAAATACAATTGGAGCCTAATTAAAAATTGTATTTGTCACTCACCTTTTAATACATCGTTAAATTCGTACCTACTGAGTTGGCTTCTTGTTGCATCCATTCTGGTAATCTTTTCCCTGGTAAAGAGGAATTGTGCTTTTTTCTAGGAGCATTTGTAACACTGGAATAAGACAATTTCCAGACCTGACACAGATCTTCTCATTAGAAGCTCATTTTATTTTGTAAGTAGAGACCAACCTAATCCAGCTGTGAGACTTTCCATCTTGTTTCTGGATCACTGACAAAAACACCTGGGTTTTTTCCCCCCCAAAGGGAGCTCTGTGATAACTTGCGAATGACAACTATACCCCAAAATGCTTTCCAGGGGATGAACAATGAATCGCTGACACTGTAAGTAAAATAGTCCTAGCTCCAGTTTCTTCTAGGGTAACACTTCTGCTTGAGGAGAGCAGCTTGACTGTAGAAAAACCTCAGAATTAAACCTCATACCATACATGTCTGTATTATGAGTTGAATTTGAAACACCTAGGAAATAGAGGGGTGTTCTTCAAGCTGAAGAGTAGGGTATTATTCCAAAGCTAAGTTCACTTAGGAAATAAAATATGAGAAGGAATCCAAATCCTCATCTTCCATGCAACACTGTTTTTAGAAGTACCATCAAAAGGACATAAACTCCAAAAGCTGCACTGGAGGCCAGAGTCTCTCTGCTTCCCTCAGGGATGAGGTTTCTTGAAACAGTGCTTTCAGGTACCAAACAGGCTGACACTACAGATCAGGTTGCCTCCAAAGACAAGGAATGGAGAGAACAAACTGGTACAAAGTGCCAATTCTTCTTACCCTGATTTTGCTTGGCTTGGCTTACATCGATTCCCACAAGTCTCCCCGGTTCCTTTTAGCTAAGTGTGGACTCATTGCTACAGCTGCCTGAGAGACGGGTGGGTTTGATGCCAAGTGAGATCCCCCACCGAGGAACGCAAAAGGCAGCAGAAGGTCAAGGTGAGGTGTCATCTGTCAGCCCAGCAAGAACCATGTATGGATTTTGCAGCACCCTTGTCTTCACAGAGCTTCCACCAAGAAGTGCCGACATAGGAAAAATCCCAGACTGAGCCCCTCCAAGGATGTGGCTGAAATGGGGGTCTCCCCAGGAAGGACCAGCTGAGCAATGGAGGGCCGCAGCAAGCCACCTACTTGGTGCTGTAGCCACAAACACCAGTTTGGAGGCCAGTAAAGCCAACCTTTGCAGACCAGACCAATATTTAAAAAGCAGTACACATCCAGGTGGAGAGCCTTGCCTTGAGACAAGTCTGTACCAAAACCCCATCGATATTTGCACCTGCAAATGAGCTGTGCGCACACGCAGGTGCTGCCGTTGGCTGGATTGGGCCCTTCATCAGGCTGATGTGCCAGCCTGACAGTAATTTCAACACAGGTTTTATGTGTTGACCAGTACCTTCTGAAACCATTAAAGGAACTGAGCATAAACATGACTGAAGACTACTCCACGCAATGTTAAAGAGGAGCAATTGCTTAGTTTAGGGCATCATTTCATCTTACGAGCCTCCTTCCCGCTGGCAAGTTCTCAAAATAACTTCAGCAAAATTATGACTCTATTAATGGTGCAAGAAAATGAACATTCAAGAGATGGAGAAGGGCGCTTAAAATTTTTACTGTAACCCTCAAGTATATTAAATGGGAGGGAGTCTCACTCAGGAAACAGCCAACAATCATTTTTCTCCCATCCTTTTGTGATAGGGAGCTCACCACGAGAAGAATTACCTTATCAGCAACTTCGTGATTGCAGAGCTCCACGTTAACTCCACCCCATGCAGTTAACAGTAATTAGCTGAAATAATTCCAGTTGTTGCACCTTGGTCGGGCGAAACGCAAGTCATCTACGCGGGTGTAAAGTCAGCCGGCAGTAATAGTGTGCGCTACAAACAGCTAATTCAGTCTTTCCAACAGTTAGTGTTTCACGTGGATGGGGAAACTGATCCTACGTATCAGTGTGGTTCTTAAGGAAATCACTAATTTCAGCATTTTGCTGAGGTAGACCCCGTTCTGTACCAATTGTAGCCAGGCAATCCAGAGCCCACGCTTTCAGCTGCTTTTCTTGGAAGAAGGTTCCAGAGCCCCAGTTTCTGCTCTCCCCAAAACAAGTGGAAAAGCAAGAACAGAATTTCTGTTTCATTTATAAACCGCATCGAATTTTCTATTAGGGCTTAATATTAAATTTAGAAAATACTATATATAAATGATTATATTGAAATGATATTTTGAACATGAACTTAATATCACAAATGGCTGTTTCTCAGTGAAATCAGACCCATAGTGTAGATCTCCTAATGAAGTAGAAGATCTGGACTTTAGGTGCAGCAGAGCCCAGCCGTTAGTTATCTGGCCCCAGGATGGCACCAAGCATCCCTGTGCAGCGCAGGGGACAGGGTGGTTTCCACGGCACGAATCCAGCCAGCAGCAGTACTCTGGAGGGGTCGATAGCTCTCTGACCACTGGATGATGCACAGCTCACCCCTCCCTCTCTGCAAAGAGCTCTCTCGGGCTGCTAGAAGATGTGTCTGCCTGCAGAGGATCTGCAATCCAGCAGCACCCTCTGGGCTTTAGAGTTGCTTTCCATCTGACACTCCTCTACCCCTTTCCATTTATACATGCTGACACCACAAAATCCAGGTCTTCTGCCTCCAGGTTGTTGTCCGGGTGCCAGGAGCTTACCTGGAATAATGTCTTATTTCTGGATCTCAGCCCAAGGTAGGCACAGGTGAGCGCCTCGCAGGAGGGAGGATTTGTAGGTAAGCAGAAGTTCTCTTCAACAGCTAAACAGGAAGGTGCTTAGGGAATTTAAACTGCAATTTTATCTTCATTTTAGAGTTAATGTAAGCCATGCAATAGTTACCTTTGTTCTTTATCAGCAGACCCTCTAATCGTTAACACGAGTGCAGCTTTAAGACTTGAAACCTGCAGTACCTCATCTTTTGCTTGACAAATCTATGAAATTCATCATAATCTCATCTTTTCCCAATCTTTTTCCCTTACGTATTTTTTTTTAATCCCCAGCAAATTGTATAAAAATGGATTTGAAGATATCCACAGCCATGCCTTCAATGGGACAAAGCTGAACCACCTGTGAGTATGTTTCCCCTCCGCAGTATGTTTTTTTTAATGGCAAATAATAGTTCAAATGCAGCCAGAGGCTCTTCCCTCAGCTTAACTGTCTTGCACTTCTTGATAACCGCTAGAAAACTGCATATGGCAGTGTCATTGCAACTCAGTTGTTAATCCTACAGCACTCGCTGCTTTTCCCGACACGCCATCCCTTAGAACGCTGCAGGTTCTATGAGAAAAGCTCATCATTTTTAATAAAATGTAATTAGCTAAAAATTAGCAGCAGTAGTGGCAAGCTGGAAACCATAGCCCAAGCTGAGGAACCTACATGGTACATCTGGAAACATCAGTAGTTTTTAAATCCCTCACACGCACTCTGGGATTAGGCTCTTGGTTTGGGCAGAACTTTTGCTGCCAGGCCGGTTGTTCCTGGTTTAAATCAGAAGAAACTGGAAAGGATTGGAATTCAGTGTAGATGATAATGGTCATGTGAGAAGTCCCAGACTAGATACTGCAACAACCACTGCTGTGGTGGGAGAAAGGATTGAAATAGACAGGGAGAAGAAACCAAAAAAAAGAGTTATTTTAAAACACAGATGTAAAGAGAGTTAATGTTTGATTCCACAGAATCCTGAAGGACAATAAGAACCTCAGGTGGATACACAACGATGCCCTGAGAGGGGCCACAGGGCCAGATGTCCTGTAAGTACCCAGACCTCCGTTACCTGGCATTAGGGGTGTCCCATGGGAACTGCACTGTGCTGCACGGGCTGCGTCATCTCAGCAAACATGGCTTTGGGTCTGGAAGGAGACTTGATCTCTTACCCTCTGCCCGTAAAACGGAAACATGTCAATGAGATGCCATGAAATTACAGGGCAGAAGGGCTCAGTTCACACCATGGCAAGCACTTGTCAGTCAGTTCTAGTGTCGGCATTGACCTCCACCTCTTACATATTTCATCCTTTGCTTTATTTGTGCCTTCTGACACTGCAAACTCACTCATCTGTTGGTAGGATGAGTACGTTTTTACAATATATTATTTTAGAATTTGGTTATAAAAGTGAACTAGCTGATGGCATGCTATAAGCCTGTGCTGAGCAAAACACATTATTATTATCATCCTCATGCTTTATTAATCAAGTACTTACTGGAGGGCTGTACTGGCTGTAACTCCATGCAATAAAACCCAGTGGGTGGTTCTGTAAATAGCACTCAGTGCCGCACGTGCCATTCTGTTCCTTCCTTGGTGCTTTACAGTACGTGGCATTACTAATACCACTTTCACACTTGCAGCCTTTTTTCCCGTTTAATGACCGACTGAAAATCCCTCGTCACGTCAATGGCCTTTCCTCACACAAACAACCCCTCCGAAGTTACTCTCAGCCAAACTTCTGAGGTTTGCCTTGCAAGAATGATGGATTCTTTTACGTGTTTTAATTAACAACCATTTTAATTAAACACCTAGGACAGCTTCAGAGCCACGCAGGGAGCCAGGAGGGTGTCCTACCTGTTAGCTGGCTGGAGAGTCACACTGATCCACCTTCTCTCCCGAAAGAGCCATCCCTCACCCTGTGCACAGCGGCTTTCAAACCGAGAGGTCAGGGCGCAGCCCCTGGAGTGGTGGGTTTCGGTTTTCCCAGGACAAAACGAGCTCCTTGCTCTCGCTGGGGCTCCTGGGCCACGGAGATGCTCTAACCCCGCTGCTCTGTACTTTGACAGACCACGTTTCTGAGCTGGGTAGCAGGCGCTGGAGTGGCTTTGCAGATTTAGAGCTTTGTTAAAAACCGAGCCGCAGTTACCTACCATCAGTGCTTTGGTGGTATTTTTGTACATGTGAAAAGAGAACGCCCTCTTTATTTCACAGAGATATTTCTTCAACGGCGCTGGAGTCCCTGCCTAGTTACGGGCTCGAGGCCATTCAAGTCTTAAATGCAACGTCATCTTACGCGTTAAAGAGACTGCCACCGCTGGATAAATTCAGCAGTCTTCTGGAAGCTGTGCTAACGTACCCCAGCCACTGCTGTGCTTTTCGAAACCTAAGGACAGAAAAGTAAGTCCAAACAGCACATTGTTATATTGCAGTACTTCAGAAGCTCCAAAATGGCAATTCTCCTTTATTCAGACCACAAGGTTTGCTTATCCTTATTCTGGTTACAAGGAAGCTGGGGTACATAGCAAGGCCTTGCACAAAACAACAGATCTCTGCTAAAGCCGGGAAAATTATCTCCGTTTATTTCAGAACAGAAATGGATCCCATCCTGTGCCCAGGATCTGCCAGCAGGAACATTATTCTAAGTTTGCTTAAAGCTTATACTTTTCTTGCTATCTCAGTTTAAAAGCCTACCAGCACATGGAGGACAGATCTCCATCACTAGCATGTTACCACCCCTCCAAAAAGACAACCCTCCCTGTAGCCTTTAGCTAGATAGCTTTATTGAATTCAGGTGATATGATAACCAAGTAGAAAAGGCAGGTTTTCAATTACCCACCAAAATCAGGACCTGACACAAGCCTACAGAAAAGAGGTTACTTGTTTAGTTCTGGTCATTTCAGATAACAACAGACAGTATTGTTCTCCCCACAATGGGAAACCGTGGTGCAGAGAGAGCTTTGCATCTGCTAATTTGGAGCAGTCAATCCAAGACAACTGGAGCTAATTTTTCAGCATTTCTGTTTCAAAGAAATCAACCCTCGGTTGGCTTTAGGCAGCCAGAGCCACTCCAAACGGGTTTAGTTGAAGCTAGGAGGATGCCTCATTTTGGTGTGTCTCAAATGAAGGCTACAAAAAAGACATACTGAGCAGTCACTTGTGGGAAGCCTGATCTGTCTGACTTGCGTATCATCGCATCAGGACAGTGTTGCAAAGGCACAGGTAGAATCCAATTCTTCAGGGTAAAAATAGGGATGATGCTATGCTTTCTTTACCTACCTCATTGTATTAAGTGGTTCCTGCTTCTGCAAGAGTAGAGCAAAGATCCTACGGTCAAGGGTTTCCATTGCTACCAAACTGATTCAGTCCCAGAACAAGTCCCAGCGTGTATTAAATGCAGAAGCAACCTTGGGACAAAAAAAAAGATGTTATATTCATACCGATGAAGATAACTACACTTCTGATATTAATTTCCAGGTGTTTGAATTTGCAACACGATCATGCTCTATAAAAACAAGGGTGCTTTTGTAAGTCACTTTTCTATATGTAGTGACTGTTTTCTTAGTAAACTGTGGAAGGGGAAGAAAAAAAACCAAACCTGCAAGTCAGGAAACTAGACTGCCCTCCCCACTGGGGCATCAGCAGGGTTCAGAGCAGTGCTGGTGCGTTCCCTATCTGCACAACCCTGGCCACTGGAAAAACCTGTACAAGCAACAGGCTGTTACTTCCTGTGTGACCAGCTACTCCAAAGGTGTGAGAGGCAGATCTCCATCTGTTTTCCTTGTGATCTAGAGACCGAGACCTCCCCAAGACCTTCCCAGGTTACACATAGAAGACTTTTTCTGTGGTTATGTATTCTTATGGTCACGCAGGTGCAGCCTGTTTCTGTCTCTTACTACCCCATTCTGTTGCCCTGCACTCCACATAGAGTCATCCCAACCAGTTTTAATGACCCCTGCCTATTCCTGTTCCTTACAACCTACGGACGGCACTATCTGACCAGTGGGATATGGTGACAAGGTCCTACATACATCTGGCCAGGCAACCAGGTACAACCTGTCAGCATCACAGGAATTAGGGAAATAAACTCCTCAGACCAAATATTCTTGAGGTTTCTGGGGTACAACTGTGGTGTGCTCATTCCCCTCAGCCATGTAAGAGAGGTGGAAGGTAGCACTTGGTTTCCTAGACTTCTTCCACTGGCCTGAATGGAGGCTAGGAGTGGAGCAAGTTGTACTACATCTTCAAAAAATTACAAGAGAAACCAACTGCTGTTGCCACCCCATTGTTTATAAACATCATACAGGGGCTTAGACTGGTGTCTTACAGTTTTACTTCCCTCATTATACATAAAGTTTTCTATAAACTTCCAGGTGCCTGATTCTTTTAAGGATACACAAAAGAGCTTAGTGGTTTTTCTAACTCTTTCTACTGTCACACCACTGAGGTTTAGACAAAGCCATTTCCACTCACGCTGGTAGAATACCTGGCCCATACTTTCCAAGCCTCAAAACTAGAGATTTTTCCAAATGTGTTGTCTCTCAACTTGTACTTTTGAAATTACATGCTGGAAGTAAAGAAAAGTCTACCTCCAGATCCCAAACAATTTTTAGAATAAAGCACCAGGCAGCTTCCCAGCGTTTCTTGGCATGCACTTCTCCAAAAGCCAGCGTAACTGCTACCTCTTGTACTGGTGGAGAATCCGGCCCACTTCAGTATTTCATAAGGCAAAGCAGACCTTTTAATTCCAGCTCAAGTTATTTCACTATTAAAAAAAAAAAGCATAATAACTGAGCTGAAAGACCATCCTTACACCCTCCATGCAGTACTGCCTACTGCTACAGTATTTGAAGTCTTCCCTCCCCACTTCCAGAGCTCTACATGGATGTTCACACTGCCGTGAGGCCAGCTCTACTTCACCTTATGTGTCGGTGCAGATCACTTGCAGAGAAGACGAGAATTTGACCAAAATCCAGACTGAAACTCAATTTTCTTTTCACAGTACTTTCAGACAAAATTCCTTGCTTTCCATTTTTGACAACTTCTCCAAGGAGTGTGAAAGCACCATGCGGAAACCAGCTAACGAAATACTGTAAGTACCTCTCTGTATACAGGTGCTGGAAGTAGCAAACACAGGCTCTCCCCCCTGCCGTTCACGTGTTTTTTCTAGAACAGCGTGTCTTTCGCTGTCAATTCAGTCACCCTTTCAAGTTGCACAGTGGTAATTTTACTATCATTAAACCAAGATTATCGATTTTGATGTTGAAAAGGAGAGGAAAAATCCCACATAATTTCATGAGCTTTACTCACTCCAGCTTCTCTTGTAAATTCTTGAAATACTTGCAGAACAGTGATTAAATATTTAAGAAAGTTAATGGCCTACATGGTTTTTCATGTCCTGAGATAACTGCAGTTGTCTGTGTGATTCAAAGAAGAGATGCTGCTGTTAATATTTGTTTGCCTACAGGAAGGATAATACGTAGTCTGTATGTCAGTAGCTTTCCAGGGCAGCAACAGAGTCACCCAGTTTGATGACCCCGTGCCGTTGGTTTACCTTGTCTTGCCATAGCATCAAGGTTCTGTTGGACAGTGTTCAGTGGAACAATGAGGAAGGCTAACATCGAAACTGCTGTGTTGGCCATGCTGGATGCCCTAAACCAGTTGTTAATGGAGAAATTTAAGGATTTGAAACTACGCATCCCTCTACAGCTAAATGGGTGACCTTGGGACTTCTCATCAGCTCTGTGGTGTGGTCAGAGCATTGTAAAATCTAGAAAAACAAGGTTACAGTCACAAAATCCCAACAGCTAAATATAGCTGAAATGCAGTTGATTCACTGGGATGCTGATTCACTTAGACACTACCTTGTTCGTTGATTCATGAGGCCTCCTACACTTGCTGTTTAGTTTTGTTCAGCCTTTTATAACACAACGGCTACCTTGGTTCTCTTACCACCACTTCTCATTAGCTGCCTGCCTGCAGCTCATTCGAGTGCCTTGCTCAGTCGGTCCTGTCTGCTCCACTCCTAACTGCAAAACTGGAGCACTTCGGGACTACAGAAAGGCAAAGTCCAGGCAGTCAACAAGACCAAGAATATATTGTCTCTATCAAGGGTGCCTGTGGGGAGAAGAAAGGTGAGGCAAAGAGGGAAACGCAGAGCATCAGATCACACCGTAAAGGCGAGTGAAGTGACACCCCAGTGAGGAATATAATCACACAAATCAGCAGTGCCTACGCCAGAGTAATCCCCCTGCTTTGGATTAGCATCTCTTGTGCTTCTGCCGTGCGTTAGTCGGCCCAGTCTATTGGCTTCTGAAGCTTTTTGCTGTGCTCCCAGTCCCAGTAATTCTCTGAGCAGGGATTATATTAAGCAAATGGAAGTAAGGTCACGATTCATGGGCTGAAAGGCTGCAAGTTGAAAAGTTTGGGAACCACAACAGAAATGGGCTGAAAGTCCCAAGCTCTTACTAGAAGAATAAACAGCCTGCACATGGCAGCATGTTTACACGGCCTCGCAGAAAATCACAATCATTTTCATTAGAGTCAAAGACATTCCGTGCTCTTCCAGGTTAACCCAGGCAAGTAGAAGCAAGATATTGGGCAGTTTTTCATGTAAGGAGAGAAGAGTTAGGATAACAAGAGTGGAAAGTTATTTGCCCACCAGGAATAGCTGAAAAGCAGCTCAGTTTCGTTTGCCAGTTAAGACCCTGCTCCAGAAAAACAGCACATGCTTCAGTAGATGTGGAAGGTTAAGCATGTATTGAAGTTATCCCAGTTATCCCAAAGCTACCAGTTTTTTTGAAGAGTTGTCCTCAACAGAGATGCTTTTCAGGTCTCACACTGAAGATGACAGCTGGGATGACTGGAGAGTTGTGTAATAGGTACTTGTTCCAGCAGGGAATCAGAAGGGACAGTGCTTGTTTTTAAAACATTTCTTCTCTGGTAGGCTTATGCCCACAATATCGGTGACCTGGAGATAGAGACATCTATTTTAAATATCTAGAAACGTTTATAATTAGGCATTGGGTCCAGTCTAAGCCTAACATCTTCCTAGCCATTGGCGTTATCTGGTTATCCATGCACTTCTCACTTTACAATACTGCAAACATCAAATTCCTCAGCACTTCAAGTCGCACGTAGTCTCAGGACTTTGTTCAGTAAGTGCGTTTCCTAAGGGAGGAGAGCATGCACAGTTGAAATCCTTAGGTCATTTCAGTTTGGCTTCTATAACGGTCTGATAAACCTGTATGCATCAAACCTATAATCCATCAATTCGAGCGTTACTGTAGTTTGAACTGCAGTCTACGGGAGCAGGAGAAAGATGGCTCACTTACAAAGCAATCAAGATAAAGTACTTACAAATTGCATAGTACAAGTTGTACAAGAAAGCATCCCTGTGGATGTGACTGTGACCTCTGCTGCTCTCCAAGGCTGCTATCCCAACAAAAGGCATCATTATACATAAACACCCTGTAGAAACTCAGGTAGGAAGTAACTGTTTTAAAACAACTGTTACCTGTTGTATTTTACAAGAGTGTGAGCAGCATGTAACAAGTAGTTCACTTCTATTTGGGGGGGGTTGTTTTTTGGTAGTTACAGGGATTACTCTTACAACACATCACTGTGGTCAGCAGAAAAGAACCCACACCCGTTCACAACAGACGAAGACACCTCTCCTTACAGCTACTCAGCCATTTTTGATGACAGTGAAATGACCGACTTTGACTTTGAGTATGACTTCTGTCAGCCAAAGACACTCACGTGCACTCCGGAACCAGATGCGTTTAACCCCTGCGAAGACATCCTGGGATACAGCTTTCTCAGAGTGCTGATCTGGTTCATAAACATCCTTGCCATCGCTGGCAATTTTACCGTACTCCTCGTTCTCGTAACTAGCCATTACAAGCTCACCGTTCCTCGCTTCCTCATGTGCAACCTCTCCTTTGCCGATTTTTGCATGGGACTGTACCTGCTGCTCATCGCCTCGGTTGACGCCCAGACCAGCGGTCAGTACTACAACCACGCGATAGACTGGCAGACGGGCAGCGGCTGCGGCACCGCCGGCTTTTTCACCGTGTTCGCGAGCGAGCTCTCGGTGTACACGCTGACGGTGATCACTATCGAGAGGTGGCATACCATCACCTACGCCATGCAGCTGGATCGCAAGCTGCGCCTCAGGCACGCCGTGCCGATCATGCTTGGCGGCTGGATATTCTCTATTCTGATAGCAGTGCTGCCTCTCTTAGGGGTCAGCAGTTACATGAAGGTCAGTATTTGTTTACCCATGGATATCGAAACGGGTCTTTCCCAAGCCTACATACTGCTGATCTTGGTGCTAAACGTCGTCGCCTTCATCGTCATCTGTGCTTGCTACGTTAAGATTTACATAGCTGTGCAGAATCCGGAGCTGGTAGCTGCCAACAAAGATACCAAGGTCGCCAAGAGAATGGCCGTACTGATCTTCACGGATTTTACCTGCATGGCCCCCATCTCCTTTTTTGCCATATCCGCTGCCTTTAAAGTACCTCTCATCACAGTGACAAACTCCAAGATCTTGCTGGTTTTATTTTACCCCGTCAACTCCTGCGCAAACCCGTTTCTCTACGCAATTTTTACCAAAGCGTTTCGAAGGGATTTCTTTCTGCTGATGAGCAAGCTCGGCTGCTGTAAGAGCCGAGCAGAGCTTTACAGGATGAACTATTTCTCTGCTTACAACTCCAACTGCAAGAACGGCAGCTCGGCCGCAGCCCCCAGCAAAGCCTCACGAGCACTGCTGCTCCTGTCGGCGTTGGAGAAGCCGTATCCTGCAGTACCACGCAAGACGTCCTGCAACGAAAATTAAACCGGGGCAGCCCACAGATGCGGCCCCTCGCGAGGCTGGCTGTAATTATCCTCCTGGCTAGGAATTATTTTACCCTGAACATTGCCCAGTAAATAAAAATGCCCATCCCTAATTCTTACGCAACGCAACCGTTCTGACTTTCTAAGTGGTATTTTCCCTTTTCTTCTTTTGTAACAACAGGCGTGGAAGGTGACTATTAGGCAAAACTCTGCTCTGGGGGGAACCAGGGGAGCCCAGGAGTAGTCAAGGTGCTCTTGAAGTTAATGGGTACTGCAGTGATTGCAGTTTGGCTCCTTTTTCTCCAAATCTCCTTCAGTGAGTTATTTAAAGCCTGTCTGCTACCTTTCATGCCTTCTTTTTCCATTCCTATCAGTTGTGCTGGCATTGTTGGATTAAAGAAAGGGGCGCTAAACTAGATGCCTCCCTTCATTTCATCAACAGAAACTTCCAATTACACAGCCACCTACACCCAGTTAAAGAACAGTGTTCGAGCATTAGGTTGTAAAGATGTCACCAAGGAGAAAAGTTGACCTGCTGAACCTTTGTTACTAGCAATTTCACAGTTTACACGAGATCTCAGCCTGAGCCTGTAGGTAATTTACCTAAAAAAAATTAACCCACACGCAACCAGGTATGATCTGGAAATCACAGGAGATGCGACAGCTGTAAAACCCCACCTGCTGCACACAGGACTGTATTTTACGTGTCATACACGCGCACACACAGACCACATAAGCTGTGAAGGCTCCCTCTCAGCAGCAGCATAGCTGCTGCCTGCACAGGTAAATAAGCACTGCCTTGTTCTCTTCAAGGGCAGCTCACGAATTATTTTCATCTGCCCACTCTCCAGCATCACCAGCACTCACAGTCCAACTCCATTCCCAGATGATGAAGTAGAGCAGTTACTTTTTAGTGAATGTGTTTTCTCATAAAAATCTATCTTTTCTTTCACCGTGCATTGCCTGATTGCCAAGGAGACCCATATTTTTGCCTGAGTTCTTAAATTAAGTAAGAATTGAGCATCTTTCTGTTACTGCAGCGTATTTACTCTGTCCGCAGCAAATAAGCTGTCAGCCTTACGCGGTTCACTTGCCGCGAGCCAACACCACGCTGCACTGAAGGTGGAGATTCAGATGTCTCAGCTCTTACCTGCATCGCGTGGGCAAAACGATCTGTACTGAGTGACACGCTGCACATTGCACTGAATGCCGGGCAGGAGCCCTACAGGAGTCTGCCCTAGGCACATCCTAAGGAGGCTGCATTCGGGATTGCCCAGTCTTCTGAAAACGAGGACCTTAGTTATTAGAAAGTTCACAGTCCTATGGGCAAAACCAGATGCAAAAGCTGCGGAGTACCAATCAAGCCTCTTCCTAGGTCCCTCATTCCTGACAGGAGGAACACACGAGCGCTTGCAATCCATCAAACCAATATGGTACCGTGAGACCTACACGTGGCACTTTATGGTAAAGCAAATGTATTTTATTTGTGCTTGCAGTTGAAGTTTTAACATCTTAGACCACGTTCCACAGATGATACTCACAGTACCTGAAGCCAGATCCTCAGCTGGTACAAAATGCACCTCCCCTGCAGTCAGAGGAGCAGAGCAGCCATGAGATCTGTGCTTACTCCAGAAGAGACACAGCCCAAGAGTTTTTGATGGCCAACGAAAGCGCAGACTCTGATATATAAGAAAACTGTATTATTACAGTCACTTTAAACCTCTTGTATTTTCCTTCTCAGCTGAGTCCTTCACTTTCAAGTCTGTGACAGCAACAGAGTAGAAAACTGCATTCCAAAACACACCTCTTGTTGCCAAAACACTGCACTGCAAATTAAATTTCCTTCACATTAAAGTGATCCTTTTGTACGAGTGACTGGTTTATCATTAGCTTATGATTGTGTTAATTAGAAATAACATCTCTGACCCTCCCTTACCTTCAGCTTAATGCCATCATTTCCATCAATATGAAAGCTCTGTATGTAAGCGTAGCTGTACTCAGGAGCAGCTCGCAGATAGGTGGGGAAGGAAGCAGGATGGAGAACAGCACAGAGTGCTGAACTGTAGACTTTTAGCAATCTGCAAAAATTCCACGTCTTTATACACATCAGCTCCTGAGCTTAGCAAATGAGCAAACAGGACTGTTACAGGACATACAACTGTAACAGACACTAAAGACACTAGTAAAAAAAAAAAAAACACACCCAAAACTATCTGGCCTGAGGCTTCTCTGTCACCTATCTCGAAAATAGGTTTTGAGACTCATTGCTTGGGACAGCAACATGGAAGAGTCCTGCACACGACTTAAAACACAGCAAAACGTCTTGCATGGGCAATAACAGATTTGCTAACATTATGTTTCAAGAGGACAAGAGCTTGCAAGCAACCCCTTCCTGCCCCCCTATCAGGTACCACCATCAGGAAACCGCACGCAAGCAAAAGGAGTTAGACATAGGGACAACCGACAGTGCCTGCCTTACAGCGCTGCGTAGGTAGCGGCCAAGAAGCACGAGAGCTGCGGGCGTTTTTGTACCTGCTCTAAGCGGAGCCAAATCTACCATTTAGGAAATAATTGCTGGTTAAAAAAAAAAAAAATACATGGCACACCACAAACAACAAAAGTCATTTACATACCTCACATTTTTTCTACACAGAAGCAAGCGAATAACTAAACACAACACTTCATTAAAGATGTAGATTCATGCTAAAGCTTCTTACACAAGTTACAGTTGTTCATCTATCTCATTATTTTTGGTAAACTTACCTTCTGTCTGGTGTAAAGTTTCAGATAGCCATTTACTGAAGTATCTTCAATGGCTATAGCTGGTGTTACACACCTCTTCACATCTGCAGCAATGTGCTTGCTAAACTGTAAGTACCGGCAATCAAAAGCATTAATACCGTAAACTTTTCAGATCAAAACATTCTGATCTGATTACTGCTCAAGTCACAGGCTACAGTAATTAGCTAACTGAGCTTACATTTTAATAAGAAACATTTTTTCCAGTATAAAAATCCCTGACTTCAGATATTTTTAGTTGTAAATGTCTTAATCAAAGCTGTGAGTCTCTGCCAATGTCCATTCAAGAATGCTGGAAACAAAGTGTAGGACAGTTCTTGTATGCCTAAAGGGAAAACAAATGAAAGTCAGTCCTACTGCAGGAGTCCAGATAGACAGTTCACAGCTTTGGACTGGAAAAAAACACTGCAAGCACTCCCAAGGGGTACCTGCAGTGTGGTTTGGAGGGAGCCAGAAGATCTGCAGCATTATGAATTCAATATCCGTTTTCTCAAATATGGGAAGGGGTGAGATAGCAAGAACAAAAACCTGTTGTAATCCCTAAAGCTTCTCTATGTGATAGCTCAGGAAGACACTTTCCCACATTAAGGAAAGGAAAACCCAGGGAATGCTTGATGGCATAGCTGAGCCATCTCCAGCATCCCTTTTGATGCAGGTCATCTTTGACCCGGAGTAACAGCCGGCTAGGTATACTGTCAGCAAAGCTTCCGAAAGAGGGGTGGCACACAGCCCCTTGAGGTTTTAACTGATGACAGTACACATGATTTGTGAAAAGCAAAAGAGGATTTAAAATATCACCAATGCCCAACTTGTATATCTTAGCTTGAGAAATAAGAGGCCAGTGTTAAAAAAAAGTACTTCCAATTCTCGATGTGCAGCCCATATAATCATTATCATACTTGGACTGCAGAGAGGTTGCAGCAAGCTGCCATAAAAAATTAACTTGCAAAACATCAAAGCAGAAGTGTTTCAAGAATGGAGTAAACTGGCAGAGGAGGCTAACAGGTAGAAGGCATGTAGTAAGTATGGATTGGTAAATATTAGGCGAGATCGGGCAAGGGGGAGTTCCTACTCTAGTACCGTTATCCCACTCATCTCTGCACCCATTCACAGAGAAACAAGGTCTGAAAAGAGAGAGAGGGGAGATTAGCAGTCATAAGGATGGTCAGAGCTCCAACTCCTCACCTTCCTGTAGAGAGTCTTTAACACCACAAGCAGAAAGATGCAGCAAAGAGGAAAAAGCTGCCCATCTTTAAATCTATCTAAAAATAGGTACCCTTTAGCCGCTTCATTTTACAGTGACTAGCAAAACCAGATCCTGTTCTCAGAAGCAACATTCAGAGACCGCGTGGTGCTTTGTGAACGGTGCATATCCAGACATACGCAGTGGATTCCTGTGCCACACCACCTCTGCTTCCAGCCTTTTCTGAAGCACCGCTACTCTGCCCAAGCTGATCGTCCCACAGTTCATAACGTATTCATTATGAACACCTTTGGAGCCTGTGAGAGAGTGCTGAAATCTAAAAGCATCTATCATGTGGTAAGAGCTGCATTTCCTGTGCATTGATGGGTCTGAAGTGTAGCATCAGTGCAGCTGCGAGTCAGCTGAACGGGGAAAAAGAAATCCTACACGGTAATACTTTAACCGCCTCTGAATACAGCCCTTCCCTTCCCAGCAACAGTATCTATAAAATAGAAATGCCACACACGGGTCAGACCTTCTAGCTCAGTGGTAAGGGAGAGCAGCAGGTATGTCCAAAAACAGGATGCAAGAAACTCCATAGTTGTTAAAAACCTACCTCCTGAGGGGAAACATCTCTTGTTTATACCATCAGGACAAGGGTTTGTACCCCTGTGAACAAAGGTTGGGTTCCTCCCCTCCCCCGTTTCTTCTGTATATTCCTTCTTTCCAACTTTCCCCTTTATTTCCCTTCCCAAGGCCTCTGTATCCTCCCAGAGAGCAGAGATAACAGAAATGTCTCACGAGGTCTTCTTTCAGCAGGTGTAAAAGCAGCAGCCAGGAAGAAGGGGTGCCATAGCCTTGCATGTGGCACTGCCGTTCTAGCAGGATTATCCTGCTCCCAGTCAGCCTGGCTGAGGCTTTGCCATTTAGTACCCCACAGTGCCCTACAGGAGCGAGCCAGGGGAAAGCTGCGGCTCGGAAGGGCTAGGGCCCAGAACTCCTCTCCTTGACCTCTGTTTCTAGAGGAACAAACCAGAACCTAACACAGAGTGCTGCTGGGAACGCAGTTCTCATGGCAGGGTGAGCTGCCGTCACGTGCACGGCTTGTACACGTTTCTCTAAGCAAAGTTTATACTTAGGGGACAAAAAAAAAACCCAACTCTGCTAGAAACGTATAGGAGATGACATTTTATTATTATGCACAATTTGTATCATTCACAGCTTACTGGTCTGTAGTCCTAGAATGCAGTGGTTATGTACAGAAGGAAACCTAAATGACTTTGCGTTGACAGGGAAAATAAATCACATTTTAATGTTAAATCACACTATTCATTGCACCTCAGCAGGCACAGAGGGTACAGAATAAACAGTGATAATTCTCACACACTCTGAGCTCAAGGGTCTTCCACCCACATTTCCTGACTTACATCTAAAGTGCCTGCCTTTAAGCTGAAGTCAAAACCCCACAAACAGAGCTGCAACAAAAAACAAGGGAGGAAGGAAAGGGGAGAAAGGACACAGCTGAAACAGCCACAGGTTTCAGACTCGCACGGACAGTGCTCTTTTCCTTTTTTAAACTCAGCAGCCTTTGAAAAGAAATAAATACTATCACCAACAACTGTAGTTTTATAGTTCAAGTCATACTTTAGATCTTCTTTAAAGAAATGGAAAGAAATCCAACAGAACTGAAATTTACTTAAATATAGCCAGTATTCCATGGCTTTCTTGAATTACTAAGAGGTTCAAAATTTCACCCTTTATTTATTCCAGTGATGTTTCTTGGGTAGAAAAGTAATGAAACAACCAGAAGAGACCCACAAAGACAGCTGAGCAGCTCACAACAGTGTTTTAGTCTGCATGTATTAACAACCCTGCTTTTGCACATTTTTAATCACAGCTTTGTTATTTTGTTGGGTTGGTTTGGGGTTTTTTTTTTATGGCTAAACAATAGAAAGTCTAGTAGTTTTGCAGAAGGTTCATAAGGAATAATGCCAGAGTCTTAAAGTACATACTTCAGGGAGGTTTCACCACTCCGCATCTCCAACGGCTTTTGCGAACACATGGTCTTTACCCTCAAAGGACATCACTCCGTCTTTTAAGTAGAACTTCCATTTGTTCTTACTTCGATGTATCTGATAAAAATAAATCGGTGCCACCCCATCCCACACCCCCCCAAAGAAAAAAATTAGACCATCCACTTAAAAAAAACGTTTTCAAAGCACAACTTGATTTACAAACCTTGTTTCCCTTTTAAAAACCTGATCCCCCAAAACATGTGCAACACTGCCGCTGAGCACACCACAAATATTCAGAGGCAGAATTCACTTGTTTATAATTAATTCCCTGCCCTCTCAAGGGAACAACGTCCTGAGTCTCAGCACACACACCACACCAAAAAAAATTTTAAAAAGCAAAAGGTAGCTGTGTGACAGCTCGATTGGCAGGAAAACAAGACAATAATGGAGCAATTTCATCAGTGTATCAGTCCCAAAATATACTGCACCTTGCAAACAAGTGTGCTTAACAGAAACACCATGGTTTCCTCCTCCCATACGCATTGCAAAGCGATACTGCGTGCACAGGGACACGAGGATGAGGCTAACAGCAGGAACTTTGCTCAAAAGCAAATACTGCCATATGAAACAATAAGATTTTGCATATTCTTTCTTTTTAAATGCCTGCAAAACGATCTACACTGCAGCAATCTTTTGTTTAATACTAGAAGAAGGAATTTTAAACATCTCTAGGAAACCCCTTGGATTTTAAGCATCATGTTTTCAAGTTCAGAAAGAAAAAGAAGGGGAACAAACAAAAGAAACAGGACAGTCATTTTGCTGACAGCATTCTTTTAGAGGCAGCAAGGTAAATAAATAGATTACTGTTTCCATCCACTTCCTACTAGGCCTAAATGTTTCATTAAATCTATATAAGGAAGGGGAAAGTTACCAATATCTTCCCCCAACTTCTGTAACTGTTAATGTCTAGTAACATCTGATCTTAAATTTCCTACAGACATGTCCAATGTTGAACTTCCTATCAGTTTTTTTAAAGTTTTCAATTAATTTTTCAGCTTATTATAGAGCATCCAGCTCTGGAGCCCTCAACATAAGAATATCAGCCAGTTGGAACGAGTCCAGAGGAGGCCACGAAGATGCTCAGAGGGCTGCAGCCCCTCTGCTATGGCGACAGGCTGGGAGAGTTGGGCTTGTTCAGCCTGGAGAAGAGAAGGCTCTGGGGAGACCTTATAGCACCTTCCAGTACCTGAAGGGGCCTACAAGGAAGCTGGGAGAGAGGGTCTTTTTACAAGGGCCTGTAGTGACAGGACAAGGGTCAATGGGTGTAAATTATAAGTGAGATTTAGATTAGAGATCAGGAAAAAATTCTCCACGGAGAGGGTGGAACAGGTGGCCCAGAGAACACACACAAAAAATTATCATTAGTCACTTTTGAGAGGATGAAAGCTAAGGCACATTCTTAAGCAAACTGTAGACATTTTTCCATCATACCGGTGTTAGAAGTCCTGAATTTGATTTTCAGGAGTCCAAAATAACATTGGATTTTAAACATTAAAATGAAGGAGGACAGAAAGGCCCATAACAACTCTCTTGCTTTTTCAGACAGAAAAGAATTCTGGTAGGAAAATCTCTCAGTGAGCACATCCAAGGCAAAAAATGTAAAAGTACATACACATACTCCTCCTTTCATGGCTGAAAACGCATATACACACCCATGGAGCTGCTGCTATTACTTGAAAGTTAAGGAAATGTAAGTGTAAGGAAATGTAAGCTTTTGCAACTTTACAAATCTTAATTTTGTTGCCTTTCCTTTTCCTTTAATAGGCCATTATGAACCCATTGATTATCCTCATCTCAGAAAACAGCAGGTAAGTCTTCAGACTACTGTCGGCTAAACGCGTAACTTAAACACTCAATTATTACAGCACTAGATTGCCTTTAGAAGGCACTGACAGTAGACCAGACGTGAATTTGCTAAAGATATCATTTGGAATTATTAAGGAACAAAGATGAAACCATATACTGTACCTTGTCGTACTGACAAACTATCACATTGTCAGTGTCGAACAAGTCTGGAGTGTCCTGTTCACTGACATCATCACCAGAATTTAGGGGGTCCTAGAGATTAAAATTGTATTTTATATGTTCTTTCAGAATATCATTGAATATACTTGACATTAAACACACCTAGAACAACGAAGGTTACCACTGCAAAAATCAAGACCTGGACCCTACAAATGCCATGTTGCACAAGGCTCATTTATAAGCACCCTTACATTCTCAAAAACACCCTGAACAAAAACACAGGGCGAGAAGCAAGACTGCCAGCTGACAAAGCTGACCCCAGTGACTGGGATGCTCTTCAGTGGGTGTTTAGTTGAAGTCCAGATGCTACAAGTCAATTCTCTTATGGATCTCTAGGAAACAAAATTGCACATCTTTAAAGAAAAGCCTTTTCCTAGGAAATATACATATCAGATTGTTCTCTCTCTAATCCCCTTCAGAAATAAAAAAAAAAAATTAGATTAGTATCCAAAACTTACTTAAATAAAAAGCAGAACTCCATTCCACTGAGGCCAGGGTTTTACCATAAAACTTTAATTCTGGTAATTACTAATGTTAATTTGTCCAATAAACAAATAACTTCTCCACATGGCTTTCATTTGTCCACACTCCTCGTAATGAGCTCTCAAGTAGTTTCTCAGCAGTACCTCCTGTCTCAAGAGGTATGTCACTTAACTATGCACCCTCTGCAGTAAACTTCACAGGAATTTTTCTGGGTCCAGCAATTCAACAGTCAAGATAGATGCACTACTGTAATGTGCTTCACAAAGCTTAAAAGTAAATTACCTCCTCAACTATATCTATTTGGGCCTCTTCATTATCACCACCTCCACTGCTAGATTCCGTGTTTGAAACACTGTCACATTCTTCATCATCTTCCTCATCCTCCAGAACTTTTAGGTCCTCTGATTCAATAATGCCAATGAATTCATTCTCTTCCCCATCATCTGTATGTGATATTTCTTCTTTGGGAGAAACATCACCAGTACCATCTAGCTGAATTATGCCTTCCATGTCACTGCAGATATCATTCTCTGATCGTAAATTAGATTCCATCTGCTCAGTAGGTTCCATCTGACAGGAATAAAAGAGACCAGAGGCAGCTTGTGAATTAACACCACATAGCTTTCGTTGTTCAGTACAAAGCCTGAGATGTTTATTCAATAAAGCAACAAGACTGGGATGCTAAAATGAGAGTTTCAAGTCCTGGCCTACTTGTAAACCCTGAGTGCATTTGCAAATCTTGTTCTTACACCTAACCTTAAATGGCCAAGTATTCCCCAGCAATACAGAAATACGTTTTCTTAGACTTTTCTTTAAATACTATTGTACTCAAATGACTTCCTAAGAAGAACACAATCAAGCGGGCCTTCAAAATTTCTATTGCAAAGAAAACAAGTTAAAAAAAAGGCAAACAAGCTACTCCTTCACCACAAAACCCAGCATTTTTTCATTTTTAAAATAAAGCCAAGATGAACTCGTCCCTCCACTTCAACTCAATCAAACTGCTTTGCTTAAATGAGTTATAAAGAGCTGAGAGAGACAGTAAATATTTCAGTACTTCAAGTTACCGTTCATAAAAGTGCTAGAATTTCTAAACAGAGTGTTCACAGGAGCATAAAAAGGTTTTAAGCTTTCAACCATCTTCGGTGTCTCATTAAGTCTTTATCGCAGCACTTAATTCACATCCACATACACTTTCTAGTTCAAGAAAATAACACTTTGTTTTGACCTTCCCTTTTTACTACGGACCGTCTTCATCAACCTGCCATGAAAGTTCAGATGAGCAACATAACGTGCTTCCTATTAACAGTCATTTGTCACGACTGTCATTAAATCTGTCTCCATCACACAGAAGCGCTACAACTCAGAGTCAGGGAGCCAGCCCCAACTTAACACATCTGCAAATAATTTACTGGAAAAAAATTAGGTGAGATCAGGAAAACAGCCTGTTAATTAAAATCATTCAGGTTTTCCACACAGCTCTAGCTGAATTCTAGTTTGTTTAGGATGTTTTCTCAAGGAAATACATTTCCTTCCAGCAGATTTTCACTTATAAATATGACTTTTCGCACTCAGTACGCATTCTCAATGCAAGTTAACTTGCAATGTGTGAAGAGCATTTAAAACTAATCCCAGCTGACACTGCAAAAGCAATTTACCCACAACTGGCCAGTAGCCACATGCAGATTCAGCATCAGAGTGCCGTGAAAGTTCTCAAAGGGTCATTCCTGTCTGCTCAGTTGCAAAATAAAATTTAGAAAAAACCCCGTTATCCCCAAAAATACTGTCTAAGAATACATTGTATCTATCCGTTACTACACTTCTAGCATTTTTTTAGATTGACATTCTCTTCAGTCTCAGTATTTCAGCAATATTTGTGACAAACTCTCAACTTAAAGAGCAGCAGTCAGCTACTGCTATTCAAAACAAGCTCAAGAATAAACTTTGAAACAATAATAAAAGTTATTATTATAAATTAGAGGTGCTCCTTGTCAGTTACAGATGTGTTTTATCTCACCTCTTGCAATACTTCACACAACCATCCCCAACAGATGTATTTCCACCAGCTGAGAAATAAAAGGTCTTACCTTGTCAAAGGAAGCAATGCTGTCCTGATCTTTCAGAACAGCATTACCATCCAAACTTTTGCCTGTGATAATCAGGTCAAGGATATCATCAGACACCTGCTGTTGCACCAATTCCTCAGGCTCAATGGCTAACTGCCCCTCCACATCCAGCAGTACGCTGCTCGAGCTGCTTGCCAAGGATTCAACAGGAGAAAACCCTTCAAAGGATTCTGGAGTAAACACAGCTGTATGCAAACTGCCTCGCTGGGATTTTTTGGTTGAGTCTGCACGCTGATCGAATGCAGCGTTGGTTGCAAGCGGCTGCTGACTCACAGAGGGTTGCTGGACCAACGCAGCACTGGCAGAGTTCTCCAGGTGGGTTTTTTCCGTGGCATTTGGTTGAAACACCATGCTTTGTTGGACAGCAGTCTCCTGGGGTTGCAATGATTCAGCTACTGCCTGAGCAGAAGATGATGCATTCGCCTGGGCAGAAGATGATGCATTCGCCTGGGCAACACTGGCTTGCAGAACTGGAGGTTGCCCAAGGGGCTGAAATACCTGCTGACCAGGGTGACGTAAAACACCTGCATCTTCTGGGGTCTGTGTAACCATAACAGGCACAGTTACCTTATAAAGGCGCCCTACAAAGAGAAGAGTTAAACGCTGCTTCAGCAGGTTCATCCAGGCCACTCTCCTGTTATGACAACAGCCAATGGCAAACACTCAAACTATGAGAAGCAGGATATTTACAAAGCAGGACTGCCCCAAGCACAATTTCAGCCTTTAAAAATTAAGTGTCTGGGGGTTTTTTGAGACAGAGCTTTCATACAGACCATCATATTTAATAGCCCTTGTTGGTTTTGCCCTCCACAATACCCTGTGGCAGTAAGTTCAAAAATTTGTCATTTCAGAAACTAAGGAATACAAGACAAAACAGAAGAAAACTATGAAAAACTACAAAAACTGCCTAGGTTAGTTAAAAAAAAAAAAGACTCCCAGTTTATCTATCCTCTCATTGTATGAAAACTGTTTCAAATCGTGAAACCTTGAAAGTTATCAGTGTTAGAATTAAGATGCCAGAGATAAGTTCCCAATTTCATTTAAATATCCTTTTCCCCACACACACACTTACGCACAGAGTGACTGGTAACAGCCTATAGGTCTCAAAATCTTAGGAATTATACCTGAAATAGATATCTAGTGACATTAGTTCTCATCAAAGAACAGCTGTTTGAGGAAAGAGTCAATCTATGACTGAAATAAGCCTTCCACTCATCACACACTAAGCAGTACAAGCACGCTTTTGTAAAAGCGGTACAGCCAGTTTTATCAGCAAGAGAGATGATCAAGAAAAGACTAATGGATGGTTGGATTTTATTTCAGTAAGAAATCAATTTGATCCTGAAGCACCAGAATGTCTTTACCTTTTTAAAACATGGAGATTGTCCCTCACTTAAGAGGAGGAGATACCTATGTCCGGACTGACAAAGGAACACATTTGCAAGCAGTTGTAAAACAAAACAATGGCATCACCTGGCAGCCCATGTTAACTGATCTTGCAATTGTACACAGCTGACACTAATCCATGTAATTACTTCCCCCATGCAGCAATTACAAACACAAACACAGAGGAAGAGGCGGCTAACTGGTTCTACCCACCAATACTTTTATTTCACATTTATCTACTGTACTCAGGCCCATCTTTCAGTATCCACAGACAGTCAGTGCACCGTAACATTTTACATCTCCTCTTTAATCTTACCAGATGTTGTCTGTAGCGTCACTCCAGCTGGTACACGTATAGGATAAGCAATACCCGAAGAGAGAGTAAGAGTTGCACCTGCTTGTGAAGGACCCTAGATACATAAGAGCTTTAATAAGGAATAGTGCATACTTTATCTCCTAGGGCCCTAAATGTCACACATAACATACCCAGATAAAATGTGAATGAGGGCCTTTTTGTCATCATCTTTACTGAAGAGTTGCTTCAGACTTTAGAGATTTAGACAGAAAAAGAGTATTCTGTATTGACAGGATAATCACTTGCCCTAAGTGTTTCCTATTTTCCAGTTACCACATTCCCTTTTTGTTAACAGAACACTTTCCTGTACCCCCTCAACGTACGCACCATCTAGAAAGCTATTTTTCCACTCAGAGCCACTTTTGCCTAAGCTTATGCATTACTCCACACAGCACAGACTCCTTGCCCAAGCCTATGAAGTCACTTCACACTCTCTTTTTCTCCTGGAAAGCAAACGGTTGGATATACTGCTCCATTTCAAACTAACTGTTCTGGAGAAATCCACATTTTAAATCAGGAAACTTGCATGTTACACAAACATCTTCCCAACATTGTATTTCAGCTTGGCAAGCTAGTTAGCTTAAGGCTCAGGAGGCACTCAATAAGTTCATCAAGCTCTGATAATTAATAGCCCCTCCCCAAACAAGTTTTCCATGCCCGGAGTTCAGAATCTATCAACTCTAAAAACACTCATTTTCTTCTGGATGATAATGCTGCTCCCAGCTTCACTACTGCTAGCGTTTCCCAACCATGCATTATTTTAACACCCAGTAATAAAAAAATCCTTTAAAAAGGGTCTGTAGTTGGGCATTTCCATTACACTTCCACCCTATGGACTAAACACACACAGCCATGCCTTCCAACACGCTTCTGGCTGCACTGCTTGCAAAGCCAACTGGTAGAGCCCCATCCCCTTTTTCACTGCTCAAACAGAAGCAGCAGTTACAGGTCTCCCTCTGCAGACCCTTAATTTCTGTTTGGTTTTCATAACAAAACAAAACAAAAGGGCTAGAAGTAACAACGCTGAGCCTCTTCAGCTGTTGATTCTCTCTCAGCAGGACTTCTGCTCCCTTGCCTGCTCTAATATACCATAATCACAAGAAATGCTACTTTTCCCATGCTTAAATGCTGTCCTAAAGCATCTATACTTGCCTCCCCTTAAGCCTATCAACAACTGAAAAATTTAATCATTTAGAATTCAGAATAATCAAAATTGAAACGTCACTACAGCTACACACCAGTTCTGCTCCGGTGAAATGCTGAAAACCTCTGCCAGTTGGGATGACTAAAGAAGCTGTAATAAAAAAAAAAAAGCGCTACTTTACAAAAAACAGCAATACTGATTAAAAAAACAAAAATAACTGAAAGACAAACCAAAAACCTCACCCCCCCTCTTCTCTTTGAGCAAGGGATTACATTGTAGGGTGTGCAGAACCAGGTTAAACTCCAGCACGACAGCAGAACTGCCCGGCACAAACGTGCCATATAACCCCAGCACACACCATGCCACAAATTAAAAGGGGAGGTGAAAGCTTAACCCTACTGGTCAATTTGCAATTGAAGGGTACATTTCTGGACTGCAGACAAGAAGGTTAAAACTTTCTTCATGTTTTGCTACCAGAAATAAGCAGCAGATGAAGAACATGTAGACATAATTGCATTAGTTTCCCAAAGTTTAATTCATCCTATATTAGTCAAATTCCACTTTCAAATAATTACTGGTCACCGTCATGCTAGATATATCCATAAGCATCCCAAACCAAGATTATTGCAGCACTGTCAAGTCTTCCAAACAGATTCTTGAATCACTGAGCTATTCTTAAATTGCATCTGATGTGTTCACCAGCATCTGACCTGCTGAAGCCTGCAGAACGTTGTGAAAATTGTGAGGCAGCTGCAGGGTAAACTGTGGAGGATGGTGGCTACGTCTGAAGAAGCCTTCTGTTGCTTTAGACTGCATCACCTTGGTTTCCCAAAGCTGCAGAAAGATTAAGGTCAACAGATATCAGCTTTAAAAAACAAACCACATCTAAAATGATAATCAGGTATTTCTGGGTTTTCCAAGAGTAGACTTGACTGATTCTATCCAATAAACATGGAAACAATTGCTACTGAATTTGGACTTCCAGCAGCCAACACATTCGCAGGGCATTTATAATTCTAACTTAGGGCAAAAGTTTGCATGTTTTGGAGGGCAAAGAAACAGACAGGTACATCATCTCGAAATTAAAAACCACACCCACAACTTCTATTAATACAGAGAAACCCAACAAACCTTCTTCAAGTCTTTCAGAACCTGTTCCTCTATACCCTCCTCTGCAAAGAGTTCCCGCACACCTTCAACCACATCTTCGATAATGGACATGTATAGCTTAGGCTACGTAAAACAAAATCACCAAAATATTTTCAAGTTAAGATGAACATTAAGTCATTTGAAATAACACAAAGTCTAATCTCGCTGCGTGAACTACTGCTGCAAACTGAACAGCATGAAGAGATCAGCATAATAAACCAAATACCCTGTCAACTGCAAAGGTCTGCAAGTCTATTTATTCTTTTAAATCCAATGTGCCCGGGAACAGGCAACCTTGGGAAAATACTGGATTGGAGCCTCAAACTCTTGGTTTCTGCAGGCTGCAGAAACACTTCAGAAAATCCCACAAACATTAAAGAATTGTGGTGCTGTATTTTCAAACACGTATGTCTAAAATGTCAGGTTGACATTTACCACTTAGCATCATTAGTGTCACTGCCCCTAACTTAAAGGCCAACCAAAAATACAAACTACTAAACCTGAGATGTGCCAATTGTATCAGAAACACAATGTAAGTAAATTGCAAGAAATATCAGATTTTTTCTCTTTGTGATAATAGTCTGATGCTGTATAGTAGTTTAGCTATGGAAATTTTAACACCATGGTTATCAACATATGTCATTCATCTATATCACCACAGGACCCTAACACAGCATTTTATTCTTTCTCCTGCCCGCCCATGTCAGTGATTAAATCCTAACCCTCCAGTCAGACATGGACAACAGACACACATAACCGTCAAGGTTCAGCCATTCAGATGCTACTGTAAGATAACAAGCCTTTAGCAGTTTAAAGCTTATTAATCTTGACTATCATTACCATCAGAATAGCCTGCACAAGATGAAAGATGAAGCTGAGATTTTTTTAGGAAACCTTAGAAGTTAAGATTCCATGATACTCATTTACATTTTTCTAACTTAACACCAAATTAATAGTTTACTGCTCTACAGTTGTTCTAAACTGCAGATGATAAACAATTTGGGGTGTTTGTTTTTTAAAAAAACCCTAGAAGTTATCAAGAGGTAACAAGTTACAAAAGCTACCAGCACAACACCGCACTGTTTTAAAATAACCATATTCATGCGGGATTTCTTATGGGTGGTTCGAGATCTCCAAGAATTCCCCCCGCACACTTCAGGATACTAGGAAGACGAGGAGGAAAAAACCACTACAAAAAAAGATGACTAGCCCCTATGTCAAACGCATTGCTAATCCAGAAGATAAACTGAGTTTGAACCTTTCCACAAGCCTATTCCTCTCCCCAGGGTTGCCAAGCTACAGTCGCCACAAGTATATATTAGGCTATACAAAAACCGTACTTAGCAACTGTAAAATTCAAACATTACACGTTTCCAAATTAGACAAAACGGATGAAGCGCAGACATTACTGTACTCCAGCTTAGAAGGGAGGCCTTTGCCAGAACCAGGCCATCCAGATCGGGAACAGCGAGTGCCGCCGACAGAGAAACTCCCGTTTTCCCTGTACTGTGGGGTGGCCGGGGAGGATTTACCAACACCCCACTCCAGCAAAGCCTCCAAGGCTCCCCTGGCAGGCGAGGCGGCAGCCGATGAAGGCCGGGTGGGAGTAAGAGCCGCCGCCTTTCCCCCAGCCCCGCCAAGCTGGCACAGCGTCCCTCCGCACTCCAGAGCTGCCCAGCGGCTCACGCCAATCCCTGCCGCCATGCCCTTGCCCAAAACACGCTTTTTTTAAAAAACAACAACAAAAAAAATCCTCCAGAAGTGAAGGCTTTCGGAGTCACCCCCGGGCTTCCCCCGCCAGAGACTCCGCCCGGGCACTCCGCGGGGCAGCACCGCGCCCCACCGGGCTCGGGAAAGGGGAGGCGGTTTCGCCGGCCCTCGCCCGACCCCATCCCCTCCCACCGGCGCCGAGAGGCAGCCAGACCCCGCCGGGCCGTTCGCAGCCCCCAAGCCCGGATACACGCCGCGGGGTCGGGACCCTTCCCGGCCTCGCCGCTAGCCCTCACCACGGGGCTAGCGTGAGCCATGGCGGCGAGCGCCGTCACCCCGCCCTCCCGCCTTAAGGCTGTGTTGCCATGGTGACGCGGCCTGCCCGCCCCCCGGCCCTGTCCTGGCCCTGTTTTGCCTTTTCTGTGGTGGGCTCCCTCTTTTCACAGAATCCCTGGATCACTAAGGTTGGAAAAGACCTATAAGATCATCTCTGTGAATCACCTAGTCCAAACATCAACCCAACACTACCATACCCACTAGACCATGTGCTGAAGCGCCACGTCTACACGTTCCCTGAACGCCTCCAGTGCCTCACACTGGGGTGCAACCGAGCGCTGGTTACTAAACCCAGGGTTCTTCTTTCAGCTCCCTAGTCCAAAAAGGGGGACCAGCCGGTGAAGAAAGCACCAGGCTGCCGAGCCTGAGCCTGACACTTCAGCCTGTGCGCATGGACAGGAGAATGGCAGGGACAAGAACCATGGTTGCTCTGTAGTGCAGAAACATACCTAGGAAATCTGGCTACAAAAGCATATTATTTTGCTCTATTAAACTCTGAAGTCATTATTACCTCGTAAACAGGGAGATAGCTGAAGCTACCAGTTAAGTAGCAGCAATCTGGTACGACTACTCAAATCATTGCTTATATTTGCAGCAATCTGTTCATATGTTAATACAGAGGTTTACCAATTTAGCAGTTACTCATCTGGAAAAATGTTCACTAATCTCATACATGTAGGAGAATATATACTTTGGTCTTTATACACCTTGTGTCCGTACACGGGTCATTGTTACCCTGATGATTCTGAGAACCTGGAAATATCTTCTCTTTTTCCTTTCTTCTTCCTTTTTTCCCTTTCTTCTCTCTTTCTTTCTCCATTTTTAGGTAGTTATGTAGTTACAGTGCTATTTGGTTTATGAAGACTCGCTCGCTAAGCTTTAATTTTTAAGGTTGATTTACACATCCTGAAGAATGAAAATATTTTAATGAAAATACTGACAGATCCTTAATTATACAGCTAGACTATCACCTACCACAACAACAACAAAAGAAGCAACATCCGTAATAATACTGTAAGTTGCATTTTCACAAGTGAGACAAATGCAATTTGCTATTGACGTAATTTTGCTCTGCAACAAAATATGTTTAATGATACTGTCTGGGTCTTGAATTAAACAGCTATTGCACATTCAGCTGTTCTGTATGCCCCGCATCATCATGAGGAAAAGGCGAGCCGTGTTCCTTTGCTTACAGAATCATTTAAATAATAAAACGTATTTTTTTGGAAGTGCAGTGCTCATTTGAAACTGTCTGGGATAGTGCGTACCAGGAGCATCGTTACTCTTCTCCTGTGCAGTTAGTCCTGCTGTGTTCGCAGAGAGAGCAGGAGAAGTTGCATCCTTCAGGGTCTCACCAGGCCCTGTAGGTTGCAGGTGGTGATCCTGCAGCGGGTTATTCCTGAGACAGATAAGCCTGATGCAGAGCCATCTCTCTGCCAGCATGCTGTACAGCAGTTTTAGAAAGGTGGAAGTGCAGGAAGAACAGTCATAAATTAGTCCCCTGCTTTCTACAACCCTTTGTTTATCTGGGGATTACGAAGTGCCTTGAATTTGGAACAATTTGTATGCCTAACTTCAAAAAGAGAGGAGAGAGGCTGGGGGTCTTGCTATAAAAGCATTTCTCAGCTGTCTCAGACAGCTACCAGGTTACTTTGGCTATGTCCGCAGGGACACGTGCAGACCAAAGCTCAACCTGCGCTTCAGGCTGACAGTGTGCCTCTGTATTTTCACATACCTAGCACATCCCACCAGCCCAAGGCACTGTGGGCATACCCCTTCGGTTGTCAATTATATCCTATGTATTGCCAGCGAGTACCAAAGCTCCATCACTGAGGTCAACGTGTCAGCTCCCTTCACACAAAGGACAGAAGACTAAGCCTACTGATAGCACACAGCTATCGCTGGGGAGATAGTAAAAACGGGGAATGGGAATGCAACTTTCCAGGCTGCACAGGGAGGTTGCAGAGGGATGTTCCTGCTTAGCAGGGCACTTACACTTTCAGCTGAGGTCTAGCAATATACTTTAAATAGTTTCTTTTACAAATTCCTAGAGAAGGTGCCTTGTCGTACAAGCACAGCGGGCAGTGTCAACTGAACAGCATGAGAAAGCCTGGCATGCGCTGAAAAAATTCCATCTTCTCTGAGCAAAAAAAAAAAAACATTTAAATGCCTGTGAATAGCATTACTCACACTGACTGGCCAGCTTTGATATCGGTGATCTTAACCTACTATCTGTGTCCTGCAACACAAGGTGCAAACCTGTCTTTTTCCATGCTTGCGGCTTTGTTAACATTTAACCCTACTTTTAAGAGAAGAAACTGAAGCACAGACACACCAAATATCGTGCCCAAGCTGACAAATGGCAGTCAGGAAGAGCATCCAGGTTTCACCAGTCTTGGTTGAGCTTCTGATCCAGCTCTCCCTGCTGCGGTCTCTTTAACAGCTCACAAGAGTTTTGGAAATCAGGCTATTGAAAGGATTAGCATGCTGTTCGAACCCTCCTGATTTTTCAGGGTTTTCATCAGCAGTTGGGATAGTGCTGCTTAAGGGCACCTCAAACATTCGTTTACTGGACAGGTTTTAATTTGTAATTATTTATACTTCTCTTGGTACAAGATGTCTAGAGAAGATTTATTTTTGGATGATGAACCTTTATTAATCTTTTTTTTTTTTTTTTTTTTTTTAAATAATCCCGTTTTCAAATGCCTTCCCTCTAGACCCGGAGAGCCCTCAGCAAACTCAGACGCTTGGTAATGAATGCCCTCTTCTGTTTGAATCCAGCATTGCTGCTGTAGGAGAACACAGCTCCTCAACCGCAGGACTGCAGAATTCCTTCTCAAGGTACATTATACAAACACCATCTTTCCAAATAAAAAAGTAGTCATTATTAGGAGAACCGCTTGCAGAAGCCGGGCAGTCCGCACGGAGAAGCCTTGACATGGGCAGAAGTGTAATTTCATTTTAAAGATACTATCTAACCTGCTCCCTTTGTTTTCAGCTCTTGACTCACACAGCACTCTAGGCTCACAACTGATTTTATTAACAGCATGATTTTGTTATAAGCTCCATCGTTTCCCTCGGAGTTCTGAGACAGGCGAGACTGGGACCTGTGATTTGTTCCTCTTTCATTTATCATGTGTGACTCACGTTTCTTCACAGGCCTCTCCTGTTTTACTTGATTTAAATCACTTTATCAGAGGGACCGTAGAAAAAGCTGTCCCTCAATTCAATTTAATGACAAATTTTGAGGACGTTGACTGGCATAAGAAGGGCTCTGACCTGTACAAACTGCTATATAGAAATGGCAGTCCTGATGGATTGAATACACTGACTACTACTGCGTATCTCAGCTTCTTGGTAAACCCAGAGGCTTGTGCAGCGTGAGTAAGCCTAATTAAGGATGAAATAAGCCTTGCCCTTCCTAAATACTCGCCCTGATACATATACCTTATGTGGAGAGAACGCCTCCAAGGGAACTAGCAGCCACCAGCCACTCCACTGTCCTTATTCCTGTCCCTGCTTCCTACCACACTCCTGCTGGTGCCCAGCTCAGCGCTCATCTCCCGTTCCTCCTTTGCTGCCTGGTTTCCCGGGGTACAATGTATGGATGCCTATAGCACCCTCTGCCCCAGAGAGACCCCAACCTCCTGCCCTGTGTCCCCAGGAAAAGCCCCTGTTCAGCTCCCTCCCCTTTTACCTGCTGTCTTTGCCTTCATCACTTTCCTAAGCCCCTTCCCTGCCATCTGGTGTTACGCCCCTTCCTTCAGCAATGGTTGAAAGCCCACCCCCTCCTCACCTGTCTAATCGCCACTTCCCTGCTCCCCGGCTCCAGTGGAGAGGGATGCGCTGCAGGGGCTGCAGAACCACACAGAGGCAGGGTGCAGCGGGAAGGTAAATGCCAGAAACATCATTCCTCCTTAGCTGAATTCACTGCTGGAAGCTCATACTCGAGCAGACGATTGCTGAAATCCAGCAGTTTTAGTGCAAAGTTAAATAAGAGCGGAATGGCATGTTTTGGTCAAGGCCAATTGGCTCTGTCTAACTTTGCATTTGGTAATTCGGAGAGGAGTAAAGTTGAGCGACCACCATAGCCCCTTTCCTTGGCAGTGGCTTTTGCAGCACTGCCCACATCGCTAAAATCATCCAGCAGGTGACTGAGCGATAAGTTCAAGCACAGCTTCGCAGTCCGATTCTCCCCTTTCCTGAATACTTGGCACTAGTTTAACTCTACAACAGAATAAGTCAGACGCACAGAGACTAAGCTCATTGCCTCATTGGGCCTTGGAAGTGTTTAGGTGAGGACCCCAGTATTTGTTCAAGGTCATCTGCCTGAGCTTCCCTTTCAGAGCACATGGGGTTGGGCTCACACTGTCCCAGTACTTGACTGTACACACCTTTTCACTCTTTCCACCCCCGCCACTCTACACACACCTTCTGACAACATTAACCACACGATTAGCAGCAAACCCATTCAGTAACTCATTCCCGTGGCTGTGTGGAAACATTTTCCATCTACATGCCATGGCTTTCCATGGAGAGCTAAAACAGCCTTTCACCCTTTCTCCTCAGGCAGCAGATGAAGTCACCTAAATCCTGGAGTCAGTACTTAACATGTAGGCAGCAAAATCTACTCAGCAATACAGATGACTCCATTCCTTCTCCTCCCCACCCCAGGAGAGCATTCAGTTCATTTTTCCCCCTGCAGCTACTCACAACTTCGTTCTCCATAGCTCTTCTTGAAGGCACTCCTCTGCATGGGTTCCTCACCGCTCTTGGGCTTCAGTCCCTTTCATACGTAAACTCTTCCCCTTGACTTAGGGAGGCAGTGGTTCTCCTTAGCCCTTGCAAACAAGCTCTGCCCACTGCCCTTCTGCCAACTCCCTGCCTCCTCCCTCTTACCTCCACCACTGGTCACCCACTCGTGGGTCCCTTCTACTCCCAACATGTCCCCACTCCTGATTTTTTTCCCCTCGGACTTTTATTGTTGAAATGGAAGTGAAAGTTATTCTATATTAAACCAAAAAGGCCATCACAATACAATATAATGTTACATGGGGGTTGGAACTGGATGATCTTTAAGGTCCCTTCCAACCCAAACCGTTCTATGATCCTATGACCATACCTATCTACAACCAGAAATACCCAATCACGCTGGGTTTTGTGGGGTGGCAAAGCAGAATTTGAGCCGATGCTTGGCTTCAGCAGGCTTCAGCAGAGAGCATGAACATCACTTACAATGTGTTATGATTGTTATTGTAAAAAACTACAGGTTGTTTTTACTAAAGAAAGAACAGGGCTATAAAATAGCACACACTGGGCATAGCACATGCTAGGAAACCGTCCCAAAAATAAACGTCTTTTTATGTTTTTATTTGTATTCTAGCAATCTACCATCTCACTTCTTCATGTACCTCGATCATAATCATATCGTTCACTTTTAAACATTGCAAACTGCTTAAGCTCTGGAAGGGGACTGTACTTCCCCTGGACGCCTGCTTTCCATTTGCAGGTGCCCAGTGAAGGGCAGAACACCAGCGAGGTGAAAGCAGATGTTAACTGCATTTCCCAGTGTTTCACACTGTAACTGACTGGTTTGCTACACAGACAGCAGCACAGGACAAGTGGCATGACTATTTTACACTTTAAGCCCGTTCTTTGAATGCTGTCCCACAAACCTTATTCCCGTATTTCCCCACAGAGGTTTCACTATTTCCCTAGTAACAGCTCATTTCAAGCACACGCTTGGAAAATTGTGGAAGTCTTAAAACAGTTGTCGTCACATTATATTCAAATATCCCAGTGAGATCCGAGGGAGGGCTCAATAGGAAAAAACACGGTATTCTTTGGCTTACTATTGTTATGCAGATAAGGCAGGAAAAAGGCCTGCCATAAAGTATCATTAATGGAATATAGTGCACCGTTCAGCTTTCTGTGACTACCTTTAGCTAAGGAGTGATGTCCCCCACTCACACAGGGAGTAAATTGCTCTTTCTAATAAACTACAGTACCTGACAATATGAGATCAACTAGTTAATTATAGTAAATATAAAACCAGCCTGATAAATTTTTAGTGAGGGGACAAGAAACCGCTACTTTGAAATACAACTTTATTTTTTTAATCAATATGCAATCTACAAAATGTTATTACAAGATTATCAACATGATCTGTTTATACTTACACTGACAAAAGACACAAATAAAATTATCATTTCCATTGAGAATAACAGCACTGCTTCCGAGTTATCAAAATTATAGCTAAGAACTTCTAATTGCAGCAGTTAGTTACTGTGCTTAGTCAACAAAAGGACAAATAGATGTGACATAGGGGTGTGGACACCAGTACTGCAGCTAAGAAGTCTGTCGAGTAAAATAAATGCAGCTAAAAGCAACATGTGAAAACACGTTTTCAGACGTAAAGTACTTTTGGACATTTAATACGGAATCGGGGCGGGCGGGGAAGAAGCAAGGAGCGTAAGGATGACAGCAGCTTGGCATCATGTTCAATGGAGTGCACCATCATCCTCATTCCTCTAGAGCCGCTACACGGGGGCAGCTGGATCATCGTTCCCAATCACTGCAAAGCTGCAGCTATGACACCCAGGAACACCTCTTTTCCCCTCTTTTGTGCTCTTTTCTGATGGGAGTAAGCAAGCATTGCAGGCTGCTTACTCACTAGCCTCAAGAATCTTCTACAGTGTTTTTTTCCTGCCCATTACCACTATTCCTTTCTTCTTTCTTTTTTGCTTTTCCTTTATTCTTAGAGACTTTGATGCAGATCCCATTTTGTCAGTTAAAAGGCTTCCATTGACTTCAATGGGTGTTTGAATCCAAAATTACATCAAGTACCGTTTACCTACAGTAATACAATTAGTATGAGAAAGATGAATGCAGAGATAGAGTTTGTTGGTTTCAGCAAACACTCTGTAAATAAGGCAAACACACTATAAGAATAGCTGTTCTCATTGATTTCCATTTAAAATATAAAATATCCCAAACCCTGCCCGTCCTTCGTGAAGGAAACACAGATAATATCTAAATATTGCCCTGTAGTAAACGTTAGCGGAGTGTCAGCATCTTCAGTGACCCAAACACTTGGAAGAATTTCAGAGACTGCAGGCGGCAGCCGCGGGCAAGCAGAGATCAGATACGTGTGAAACTTGGCTCCTCGCATGACGCCAAGGTACCTCATCGGTTATTACAAGCTCCAGTCCCCCTGCTAGCTGGATACTGAGCATCACTACAGCTTATAGCAACTTTCCTCGCCTCCGTTCCCCTCCCAAAGGACAGTTAGGCTACTTACAGCCCAGATTTCTAAAGAATCAAAACCACTGCACTTACTCGCTCTCACCTGCTGCAGCCTGCTCAGAAAATGTTAGCAAATGACTCTTAAAAAATGAGATGATGTTTTTCAGTAGGTTATACTCAAAGGACATCAGAGGCCGCAGAAGAAATATTAGATAAGAGGAAGTCAGGGTGTTTCTGCTTTAGCGTGTTGCAGTAGAATAAGAAGTTAAAATTTGATGGGGGGGGGGTGGGGGAAGTCAGACAACCCAAAGTTTCTTTCATGTCATTGGAGCCTGTTTTTCAATATTCTGACAGCGAGGCATGCAATCATGAGGTTGAGACTGAACAGGGTAATTGCTGAGCCTCAGGCTGCACTAATTGTCAGGTTTAAACTGAAAGGCATGCATTAAACAGAGTAACTTTCTTTCAGCGTGGCAGCATTCCTGTGGAACGAATTCCCTGTGATCCCAATTCAGTTCCGATGAAAGCTAACGGTGAGTCTTGCAGGCCTCACACGGAAAGCCAAGAGTCTGCCACACGGATAAAGCTGTAGCTTGACCCTTCTACGTCAATGAGTTCAGCAAGGCTGGAGGATCATTTGCACCATACCAGACAGAATACGCACTCACTAGCGGGAGAGACGACTCGCAGTGTGGCTGTTCATCACTGGGGTCATTCAAAACAATCGCTCATATCTTGAGGGGTCAGGCTAAAAAACCTTAGTGGCACATGGGCTTCTTGAGCACATCCTGAGAGAAGAAAAGCAGCCATTGCTTCTGCAGGACCCAAAACATCACCAGGTACTGAATGCCCAAGAGATGAGTGCTGCCAATGGGGATCCTAAGGTGAAAGAGTCCCAGAACAGCCTGGCTGTCCTTCCTTCTTAAAACCAGAAAAATAGGGGCCAGCTGGGCCAGGCAGGCTTTGGACAATAACCACTGCTAACACATTTACTGAATTAGCTGTGTTGATGTCGATCAACACAAAGAAGCCTCAGACAAAGGTTAGTGCAGGTATCTGCAACACCTATTTCCCTCTTCTGCCTTACCAAGCGGTTAACAGATATCATAGCTCTAGTATAACCACAGTCTTCGGCGAACGTCAGAGCTCTGCCGTGATGCTACATACAAACACCTTGCCCTAGCCTACACCGTGCCCCTAAATTCATCTGAGGGGTGCATAAACCAAAATGACACATGAAGAAAACAAACCAAACGTGACTTGAAGGTGCTAATGGTTTCTCAAGTCAAAACACGGATGGAGGATGCAACAGCTGAGACCTATTGGATCACCAGTACACTCAAACGCTTCCTTAGATTTATAATAACATAATCTGCTAATAAAAAGGGATATATAGAGAAGCCAAAATACCGTAATAGTCTATTTGGGGCTTTGGCAATGCAATACCCATAAAAAACCTGCCCTCAGGACTTACTATAGCATCTATTACCCATTTCATTCTCAGCTTCCAAACGGGGGGAAAACTTTATTGTGATGAACTAGGTTCATATTATGGCCTTCTGTTTCCTCAGACTGGTAATTTTCTCAGTGCATATCCCACATATTTCTACTTTTGGGGAATAACATTTATCTGTATTTTTACACAGTGTTCATATAAACAGTTACAAGCTGTGACAAAATATAGCGAGCCTTAGTGCATTACTGTATTTTTGTTCTCCACTAATTTCAGTTTGAAGTAAAGATAATTTTAGGAAAACTGCAGCAAAGAAAAAAAAAAAAGTATCAGGAGCATTTTTTAATTTATCAGTTTTTTTCAGACCTGGAATTACAGCCTGCAGAAAATGACAAAAGGGATAATGGCTGAGGGGAAGCATTAAAACCTTTCCCTAAATGCCAATCATTTGTTCAAAACACAGTTAACACATCGATATGGGGTTAGTAGCTCAAGCTGCCTGCTAAAGCATCACAGCTTCACTTCTTTTGCAAGAGTCCATTCCTACCTTGTTCCCCCCGAGAAAACACCTTCCGAGCCAGGAGCATGGAGACACCTCCCTTCCCATCCATGGGGAGACATGCCCTCTGTCTTAAAACTTCCTCGAAGCAACAGCTCCTGCAGTTTCCAAACCGACATCTGGACCTCGCATCCTAAAGGAGACCCCCGCGGCAAACCGCAGCAACCCGCCATTTCTTTGGTCCGTGGGGAAACCCCTCCGCTGGCGTAAATTCTCAGAGCTTCACTAAAGGAAATGGGCCTGGACTGATTTAGACTTGCTGAGGCTCTTGCCTCCCTCGCTGCAGCAGTGAGAAGGATTTGCCTAATGCTGGCAGAGAAATTTCAATCACATCCGCCATATGTTTTTCCTTGCCCAAGAGATTACTTTGAGTGAACCCATAAAGTGCTGGGGAGGAAACTCTCGCGGCCACGGAAAAATGAAGAATATTATTGCTGAGGAACTTCTCCCATTTTACCAATTAAATCACCCAGTTTCCAACTCGTTAATTGAGGCTCTTGTCGATAGTAATACTAGGACTTGTTCTGTTCACATATATGGAGGGGAGCAGAAACATGGGGGACTTTGGTTTTCAAACACCACAAAAAAATGTAACTGCTCCTGCTGGACCTTACACAGATGCTGGTCTGCACATAAGCACTCTGGCAGTTTTTACTGCTGAACATTATATATCCAAGTGACATGAACTCTTTGAGTAGTGCCATTAGGTTTCAATACAGAGTATGAGATCATTCCCAAGTCACAGATAGGAAACAGGAAAATAATATATTACAATCAGTCAATTAAGTGCTCACATTCTGCAACTCTTCACAAAGAGACCTTACTCATACCAGTATTCCCATGACAGGAAGTTTACTCGAACACAGGCCAGTCAAACCAGCACTGATTTGCAGAATCAAATGCAAAAGCGCTAAAAAAAAAGGAGGAAAAATTCAATGACTGTGTTTATCCTAAACTAGGTCACTGCGCTGCTTCTAACAATAGAATTTCCTATGTAAATCGATTCCTACTAATATCGTATGACGGTGCCTCCTGTCCTCTTTTACTGCATTAGGCAGTTGCCAGCCTTATCTGGATCCTCTCCATCAAGCCTAATCCACTTCTTTTCAATTTCAACCTGTAGTTAGAAAACAAACAAACAAACAAAAAACCACAGGTAGAATTAGCAAATAATTGGGCACTGAAAGTGTGAACTGCAGCAACGGCATGAATAAAAGCTTTGACACAGAATCAAAACATTTCCAGACCCAACAGATTTCAAAGTCACTACTCCCAAAAATAGCTCAGCTGGGGAAAAACAGCACCGCATTTGCAGTTCTGTTTTTCAGCATCATCTTTGATCAGACAAGGAATTGTTTTTTAATTATTCTTTTGCTCAAAGTCATTATCACAAGTGCATGCAAGACATGTTTAGAATGCGAAACACGTTCGCCTTGCAAAAACTGTATGGAGGTGTGGGGAGGAAGAAGAGGAGGAAGACACTGAGAATATAGCCCTGAAAATACCTGGCAATTGTAAAAAGCTTTCTGAACCACGTGTTTCTGGGGCTGCACGTCGCTCTCTATGCCCAGTGACTTGACTTCTGTTCCTGAGGCACAGGTATCATGAACGATGAACTGGACAGTAGCAAATGGGTACCAGTCCGATGGTATTTCCTGGTCTGATCCCAGTTCCAGTTTGTAAGACAGGCTGTGTGGATGATCTGAACCTTGGAAAAATTAAAAAAAAAAAAAAGAAAAACAAAAAAAACACAAACACACCATCAGTTAATTATCTTTGCTTTGTTTACAGTGCAAGGCTGATGTGCAAGCAAGAGAGCACAGCTCTATCTTTCATTAATGCAGAGCTGCTATTGTGATAGAAGATTATTCTGTCTATAATCTTTTGCTACTTGGGCATAAGGTGGTCCCTAACTCATTTTTGTTCTGCTTCGGCACACTTTTCACAGTCATTCCAGTTTTACAAACTAATCTGCACAAGATTTGCCAGATCCTCCCAGCTTCTGATTGAAAGGAGAGTATTACAGACTTAGGGATTGGTTGTTAAATTCAGACTATTAGGGAAGAATCTGAGTTTTCCCTTGAAAATACATTTCTTACTCTCACAGAAAAATAAAAATTGGAAGGCCACCACTTAGGCAAGGTAGAGATGCCTCCCTGTGTCCAACAACCACCCTTTCCAGAGCTCTCTGCTGTAGGAATCTTACTGGAGTGTTTATTTCAAGCACTACAGCTACCTTGTGTAACATCATTTATTACAGCATGTCTACGGCAGGAAGACAAAGGCGCAGCTCAGGGTGCTGCTCAAGCAAGATACATCCCAGCTGCCAGAATAAGGGCTACCTGGGCTCCCTTTCTAGGGAAAAGAACACACCCCGTTCTTCCAAACAAAAGTATTACTGAAGTAACTGTCACGTTATAAAGCAGAGTCCTGAAGGGCTGCCCACGTACCGCAGCAAATCATTTTAACCCAGCCTCAGATCCTAGGGATCACTCGCTCTAGCATTTCTTAACGTGTGGCAAGAGTAAGGGAAAGCATTTCTCCTCCTGGCACACAGAAACACCGGGTGGAAAGCCTGCTTTCCAAGGAAACCGAGGTCAGCAGGCTCCCTGTCTGCATGAAAGCAGTATAATATAATACAATGAAAGGAATCCTTTGTATCACAGCCGCCTCTCCGAATTCTTCAGGGCAAAAACTAGTAATTCTGCATTTCCATCTCCTCTCCAGGATTTTAAGCATCAGCACAGACAGCTAACTAGCATTTGGCTGCAGGCAAAAAAAAGCAGCAGGGAAAGGATTGGACGTATTTTGTCAAAGGCAAGCCTGGCAGCGTGTATTTGGGTTTCATCCATTACACTGAATGGCATCTCAGGCAAAAATGTCCCGTTCTTTATACACTGGCTTTCTGCGGTGGCAGGAATCAGTTTTGTATCAGAATGAAGGAAATACTGAAGATGGAGTTCATATACACTGAGCTTTATCCATCCCACGGGAAAAATCGCAGTAACACACCGCATCCACGGGCTCACGGGAATTTCGTAAGGCAAAAATAAATAAAGCTGCATCCCCATTGCTCCTGGGAGCCTCGGGCTGGGTGCATCCTCTGGTCCACGCTGCAGGATTTTCCTGCAACCTGCCTCACAGCCTGCCCAAGCCAGTTCTGATTTTAGGAGAGAATTTACATGTGAGCAATTTGATGAGCAGGGTTCTGTCACACGTGGCTCCGACTCCACTGGAACAAAGTCTAATTCAATAAACCGTCCTCCAGATTTCATCCCAAGTCTGGCACATGGTCAACAGGTCCCCAAAAAATCAAGGCTTAAAGAGCACAAATTCACGCTTGTTTTAATCATAGTCACCAAAACATTTAACATTTTGTTTTTCTTTTGATTAGTTCTATAACCAGTATAATTAATAACTCCCTCCCTCTTCCTTGCTGTTACACTCAACAGCACAGTTAAAACTTGGCTGCCTGGAAGAAAAGGTGAGAGGAAATAGGAAAGGAATAGGAGGTGTCCTTTGGATTATCAGCCCCTTCAGATGGGAGAGATCTCCAGCTATTTTTCTCCCCCCCCTTCTTTTTCCCACGTTTAATAACAACAGTAATCGGTAGCCTAAAAAGCTGTGTGCTGGATGCAAGTGTTCCCCCCTCTGTTCGGTGCACCCCAAAGGCACGCACACAGAATCACAGCAGCGTTTACAGCCACCGCTTCGGAGAAGGGACACGTCACTGGACAAGTGCATTCCTTCACCATCTGGGCTCTGCTCGTGGCTGATTTACAAGCATCCCCTGCAGACGTGCTTCCAGCAGTAGGCGGCATTCAATCCTTATCCTAAACGCCGATTTTTACCGAGCTACTTGTAACGGTCAAAGAAAACCCGACTGGATTTCAGAAAATAATGCTAAAAGCACACCAGCTCGACTCCTGCACCATGGAAGGGTATCAAAACCTGGTCGTGGAGTCCCTAAAGAAACGTGTATCACGATGGACAGCTTGCAACTGTTCCCCACACGGGACTGGCTGCTTCTTGCTACCAAAGCTCCGTCTCCAATACCTGCTCATAAGGAACTGGTTACAGAAATTGTAGGAAGGGGTAACACAGCTTGCACTCATAAAAGCAAGGGCTGATCCATAGAAGAGACTGGTGGGCATCACTGCAACTACTGTCAGTTCTGAGTTTCGGGCACAGAGCTCCCCTAAATATGCGCAGTACAACAGCACGTGTAAGGTGAGTGGGGAGAAGCGGGTGCCCAGCGATGGCCATCACCCCAGCCAGCACAGAGGGAGGGAAACCAAACCGAGCAGGGCAGGCTGGAGAGACCAGATGGAAAAACCTCACCCCACCGCCTTGCAGACTTTGCAACCCAGCGGCCAAGGTACAACCCACACACACACTCCAAAAATGAAAACCATCAGCCAAACCATGGCCCGTGACCAAAAGCAGCAGTACTGTCACCTCATTTTTATGGAAAAGCCTACCGCTCCGTCCACTTGCGTATGAATGGAGCTCAGAGCCACCCACCAGCTATGCAGCCAGGCTGGCACGGGGACGGAGTAGGAGGTACTGACTGCAGTTTGCACTACATCAGTGCTACCGGCATGTGCGAGACATGACTTGCACCTCGGAGCACGCTACAGGACAGGATCCTTTAGGGACACCCAGTCTGCAAGCTCCTAAAGGTCTTAGGCAAAGGAGCGCAATGCCAGGGGCATATTGCGTGTGGCTAAGGACTCAGGACAATGATAAAATACACAGAGACAGGTAAAACTGTAACATTAGGGACTTTATTACTGAAATAGAGGAGGGAACAAAGTTAGAAAGAAATATTACAACCACCCGTCAGCTCCTTGAGAAGAAAGTTGGAAGAGGACTAAACAAGTGTGAGGAGGAGATGGTGCTTCGTCACCGATGTACAGAGTGACAGGCAGATCTGTATATTCTGTGACGTGTGCCTCGTCCATCATCTGCTGCTGGCCATCTCTTGCTGTCCAAGCCCATTTCTCCTGCACTAACACTCTTTCGGTCCACAATCCCTCTTCCAAACTGCCACGGAGGAATGAGCAACCCCTGTTGGGGTGGACCTCTCCATCCTTGAATCTGCCATCATCCCAGCAACAGCTGTGGGGTCAGCAACACCAGCACCCCATTCCACAGCCAACCTGTGAGACGACATCCCATCTGTGGTACCGCAACCCACCCAAGCTGCGCTCCTCTTGGCTCCCAGGGCCTACTCCACTCTCCAGGGGTGGTGCTGGGAGGCAGCTTGGCAACACGCTTAACTTGACCCAGTCTTGTGCTGTTTGCTGGGTTGGGATGAGCAGGCTGCACGTCACCCCAAACCCTTCATAGCAGCAGTCGCAACACTAAGACGGCACATCATGCTCTGACCAGGAAACAGCGTGCTCTGCCTCTGGAGCTGTGGTTGACCAAGGGTCTTGAGGAGAAAGGGTTTGTCCAAGAACAGCAGCATCTTGTTTGGAGTCCATTTGTGGCAGCAGGAAAAGGGTGTAGACCTAACGGGTTTTGGAGATCAACTTCAGCATCTTCCTTTTATGAGAGGGAGACCTATTGAGAAACAAGTAGCAATGGGAATTGTCTGGAAAATATTTTTGTCGTCTGAGAAAGGGAATCCAGAAATAGCCACGGCTTGAAGTTTTCCTGCACAGGTATGGTAAATGTCAGATGGTAGACATCCACTTGATCCCAGGCATGAATGGGCCATTCCTCTTCCTACCTGCTGCTAAAGGCTCCTGTGTGAGACACGGCACAGCTGTGGTTCAATACCATATAGCACTTAGAAAAAATCCCTGAGCTTATGTTCCAGTTAACCCACACCCATGATGCCGTTTCAGTGTTGGGATCCAGCGAGTTCTGGGGTCCTTTCTTTTCCCTAGGTGGCAACCTGCAAAACAGAGATGATAGTTTTGGGATCTGGGTAAGGCTACTGCCCTGGGTCCTCTGCAGCAGCCTCCAGTGGACCATTTGCTTACTCCCAAAACACTGGCTTCCCCCAGCCCATCTGTCTCCTGTGTCAACACCAATGTCAGAGGGAGATACTCACCACTTCACTTGTGGAGAAGTTCCTCTGCCCGCTGCTGGGCTGTGCTGGGAGCGTGAGGCAACTTCTTCCCCTCGGCTGTCAGACAACAAAGCAACCGACCGACACTTCAGAAGACGGCGAGCATTGCTTTAGTTTTCACCTGAAACTGGCTAGTCCTTGTCATCTCTGCTCCATGAAACTATTGCTTCTTGGGCCTTATATTACACTGGAGTTAGAAGAAGAAAGAGAGGCTGCATGTAGAAGATACTTTTGCAAAAAAACCTATTATGCTGAATAAGCAAGATGCCAGCCAGAAAAAAGGAGTGGTGTGAAAGGCAAGTTGGATGAAGCAGGCATGGCGTAAGTCTGTACAGCTGCCCAGTGGAAGCTACGACAACATACTCAGATACCCCTAACCCTAACCCAGCTATACAAAGTGTGGCCCATCAGGCATCACTGAGACACGACCATCTGGCCTGATGGAATCAAATCACTCCTGAAAGACAACCAGATAATACGGGGAGATAACTGAGGTTTTACTAGCTAACTTGGGAGACAGAAGACCTGGGATTTAGCTGTCTAGGCAACTTGTTTTTTGTGAATTCAGAGACCTAAGTCTTCCTTGGTTTGTATCTGAAAATTTGGCACTAATTTCCTAAAAATGTTCCACATTCTTGCTCTCTTTCTCTGAAGGATAACAACAAAAAAGCCAAAACAAACAAACAAATCAGTAAAACTATGAAACTAGATTCAAACAGTCATTTAGCATTCATATAGCACTTCACAAACAATGAATAACCTAACTTTGAGCATTTACTCACACTATTTATCCCTTATTCACCTGTATGAGTAGCACTCAAGCAACTCTGATCTAAGAAAGGCTCATGAAGCCAAGCAGTTGAGGCCAAAAAAAGTGCTGATTATTTGAGTTAAGGGGTAATTCCACTTTTTGCTGAAATAGGTCCAGGTCTAGATATTTTGAACATGAAAACATCAACAATTGCTAAGAATAGATTTACATGAGGATTATTAGAAGTTAACAGCTCCTGCAGCTGTGTCCAATGGGTGCATTTATCCAAACTTCTTCTGGGAGAAATGCACAGGAGACAGGGGAGGGGGAAGGTACCACCACCAAGGAGCAGTCTGCAATGGTGCTGATGCCAGAAGGTGGCTGGGCAGGGATGGAGCACACCTAACAAAGTCATGGCTTGGAGTTTCCACCAAGCCAGTTTGGAAAAGCAAAAAAAGTGGCAGCTGAAGGCTGCTGGGAGCCACATCACCCCCCACATCTGAGTCCGTGCTCAGATGCTAAAGGCTGCCAGCAGCCACCAGCTCCCCTGGCTCCATTTCTGTGTGTTGCTTAATCACGGTTTCCTCAGCGTGGCTGCCAGATGCAGAAGAAAAGGAGAAATAATCAGCTGAAGAACTAGTGCGTTACACAATGGCCCGAGGATGGAGGTGTCCTAGCAGGAAACACTGCAGGGCACAAATTTACCCAACAAGAGTGTCTAGCCACTGCCCAGCTCCCCGGGCATACAGTTTCTCCAGAGCAAAGACTGGCCCCAGAACTGTGCTGACATCATAAAATGTTCTACATTTCCTTACACAATGCCCTGATTTCACAAACGTAGACTCAGTTTGCAGAAGTTTCATTGGATCAACCCTTCAAAGTCTACAGCTTTTTCAACTTTTTTTTTTAAATAATGTTAACACTCTGGCTCCAAACCCTCCATTTATATGTATTGGAATAAGCAGACAGATTTAAAAACCTTGGGTATCTCACAACTCACACAGACTTTGCTTGGCCAGCACTCTTCCAAGGAAGCACTTTAGTAGAATCCAGTGGATACTGACATATTTTGATGCCTATAAATGGAGTCACAATATAACTGGGCAATCTTCCCTTTTCCCTTTGTTTTTTTTTTAAGAAGCCTTGGACAAAGGGTTTTTGAAAGCAAAAGCCTTGGCATACTTTTCTCCCTGCAGCAAACGTATTATGAAAGTTTACATATTTCTATGAGTTTGGCTGCCTCCACATTTTTGGCACGCCTTGGGACAACTCTATTTTTAAACTCCTAACTGCATACAGAAAACTCGATAGAGAGGTTTAAAATTTGACCGGGCGGTATGACTACCGAAATGTTTTTTCTCAAACGCAAGAACATTTCAGGGATACAAACGATTTTACAGATCTCAGCTGAGGAATTATTCAAATGTCAAAAGTTTAAGCTACTGGTAGAAAATAAAGTAAAGCTGTAGAATGCCACAATAAAAAAAACCGGTCTTACTTTCAAATAACATAAATCTGAAGTTAATTGTGCACATCAAATCTTAAGGCGAATGAACTGCTGGGAATTAAGGACTTTGGAAGACTTAAAATCTTCCTTAAAATTGCCTGCCTGAACTGCTGACTTGATTTTGCAGAAGCAAACCCACGTTAAATAGCCAAGAATATTACAAGCTACCCAAACGCTCGGTCCTGGAAGCCTTGGGAAAACAAATGGGCCACACGTGTGGCATGCGTGCACAAAGCACACCCCTGAAGCCCAGAGCGCACGGCGCACACAGCTACCGATTTTGAAGACTTGAAGAAACTTCTCCCCACTGGTCCTCCCACGTCTCTCCACCAACCCCTCTGCCCTCCCTGTCCGTTTTTCAGTCTCTCCAATCCCTCCCTGACTGCCTCCCCTTATCTTCCCTCTCGCTGTCATTTCTCCCCCCATCATTAATTCTGGCTCGGACCCTGCCTTGTGCTAGCCCGTCTGCTGATGCTGCGTCTCCACCGCTCTCCCGCTGCCCGCGGCTTGGCAGCCACCAGCACCCCCTCCCAGCAGCGTGCGAGATGCCCCGGTAACGCGCAAGAGGGAGGGCGCAGCCAATCCAGGAGGTACCATATGGCATTGGTCACGGGTCCAAGCCAACCACAGCTTTTACCGAAGCAAAAGGAAGGGCAAAACAGAGATGGAGTTAGCGCCGCGTCACTTCTGAACCTGACCGCAGCCGCGCGCGTGCTGCTCCTCCCGCAGTGCGCAGCACTACAAATCGGAAGGCAAAATTGCTCGAGGTTTGAGAGACCCCATCACCAAAGCAAGACCCAGTCTGCACTCAAAAGGGGCCAGTATTTCCATGAAATTAGTCATTAGTGAAAGTACTGGCCCTGGTCCACCCGCAGCCGTGCAACAATTCACGCTCTCACAACTGCCACATTAGCACGTTGATGCAGGATGCTTTCAAATGCTGCTTTAATACCAAAAGCAAGCTAGTTCATGTACAGGCTCAGCATAATAGGCCCTTCTCATTTGCTCCTGCCTCAGTTTTTCAGTCAATCTTTTAATTCTGACACTGAAATATCAATCAGAATACAAATATCAAACTGTAATAAATAAAATAAATAAATAATGACCTAAACAGCAAGTCAGATTAACTATAACTTACAATTCATAGAATCATAGAACGGTTTGGGTTGGAAGGGACCTCACAGACCATCCAGTTCCAACCCCCCTGCCATGGGCAGGGACACCCTCCACTAGCCCAGGTTGCTCCAAGCCTCATCCAGCCTGGCCTTGGACACTTCCAGGGATGGGGCATCCACGGCTTCTCTGGGCAACCTGTTCCTGTCAAAATTAGTTAAAAATAAGGGGAAAAAATATCCCTAGGATTTTTTTTTTTTTGCCTTTACTCTTATTTTTAATAGTTTTGCATGAGAAGTCTCGCCTGCACACACATCTAGCTGTCAGAACCAGTAAGCTGATATGCCAACTAGCATACCTGAAACGAGGACTTGGGAAGATTAAATCTTTCATGGGCATTTTAAAGAGGTAGTTAGTCCAGACAGGATACTACAAGCCTAGCCCAATCCATTCGTTACCACTTACCACCTTCTTAAAAGTACAGACTTTAAAGATATTGTAGGCAAAATGTTTTAAAAGACAGCCTTGTCTTACACAGATCTCCAAAGCCTCCGATACACACAGTGCATAACCGAGGAAAGGATCAAGTGCCTTCACTCTACAGAACTTGAAGCAGAATAATATATTCCTCAAGAATTTTCATGCTTTTAGAAAAGTGCTATATAGGGCTATTTACCTGGTAACATGACTAAAAACTGGAATTTTAAAACCATTTCTATTTTACTTCTCCCAAAAAGGTCTCGTTTTCTCCATGAAAATTAAATTAACTATTTTACTTAGTGGGAAATTAACAACTCCCATGTGCATGGCTATAAACTTAGCTGCTTTTATTGCTGCAGGTTTTTAGTGAGGTACCACCAGAGGAATAAAGTGGGAGGCATTTTTGGCCAGGGCAGTTATTGCCATGAACATACAACCTGAATACACAAGCCCCTAAAGGAGGTAGCAGATAACAGCCTTTGCAAAAGCACACTCGACTTGCTACAGCAAGTCTGACCACAATACCTTCCAGTCATGCACCATACCTACCGTTTCCTAAACGACGCAAGAAACCCAAGACGCAACGGTTACAATCCCACCTTTTCTAGTAACCGAGTGACACCGGGTGGTGAAATAATTTCACCTACCGGCGTTTGGTACCCATCCCACCATCGCTCAGCTGGTGTATGTGAAGCATAAACCCTTCTCTCTGTCTTACTGTGGATTTGAGGTTTACTCAGAATGACGAGATTCACTTCCATGATGCCGAACCCTTACAATTACAGACGATAAAACGTCTGTCTCCATCAAATAAGTTAGGAAAATGAATGTGCTTTGTGGGTTTTTTTAACAAAACAAAACAAAAAAAAGAGACGCTATATTCTCTTTTTAGCAAAAGGTTACTCCAGCTTCCACCTATACCACCACCCAGACAACAACCCAAACTATGGAAGCTGATGGAAGCACACAAGCATGAAACCGGTGAAAACGTGCACCCAAGCCCATCATTTTATAGAGCAAATTATTTACTTGAGTTTTTATCTGGAAGCCTGTCTATCTTCCACACAACAGCCCTGTAGGCACTCTCGTATTTTGCTGTTCCAACCGAGACTTGTATTACGGGATCAGATTCAATCTCGTGTAAAGAGCCAAGGCACGCTCTCCTATTCATTTTTGCTTTTAGGGACTTCTGCCTTTGCAGGTTCATCGTCCAAAGTGCTTTGACCCACTGCGTGGGAACGGGAAAGCGTATCGTAACGTTTTCACAGCATTTCACAGAGGGTAAACGTGTCGGAATCGGAGCAGCTGAAGACATGGTTATAAAAGCCTGAAGTTCAACGTATGCCCCCTGAACGACCACCACAGCCTTCACAGAAAAGGGCAGGTCTTGCCCACTATACCGTGTCCTGAAACGCATCAGTTCCAGCCTATAGGCATCCGGGGGCGTAAACTTAATAATTCGCGACTGCTCGAATTCCTGCACTTTGACACAGTTATGGAAACGGCAATCGAGAATATCGATCCATTTCTTCTCCTCCTCCTTCTCGAAGTAGCGCTCATCCCTCTTCTGGAGCTCCAGGTCATTCAGGGTTAGGAAGCAGTCGGCGCTTCCGTTCACAAAACATAAGCAGTAAATGTGCGTGATGACGGCACTTTCTACGAGTTTTCCTTCTGCCTTAGTGACTTTCCCCCAAAAGTTATCCACTATTTCCAGAGTCATCTCCTGCTCTTCATAATTCCTCTTCTGCCTAGAAATGGTAGGGAGTTTCATAAGCTCTTCCTCGACGGTTACAAGGAAGTCGGTGAAGTCGTTATAATCTGTGCTGCCCAGCTTTAACATCTGCTCAACCTCCGGCTCGTGGATCACTTCTGCCTTGGGATGATACCTCCTTTTCTCTGTGTATGACACGCACTCGATCTTCACAGTATGGATTTTTCCCGAGACATTATAGCTCTCCAATTTGGGTTCGGACAGCTTACAATGTGGTTGCAGCTGGATTTCCCTGAAAGGTTTCTCCAGGCCCTTTTCGTAATACATCTGGAGTATACCTCCAGCTAGGACACTAAGGTAAATAGGGCCCCACTGCCGGGACGACATCATGTTCTTCTTTTCGGGAATCCTCAGCATGAATGGCCACCCATCCGCTTTCCGGCTCCTGAAGAGGCCGCACGGGACGGCAGGGGAGAGCTTGTGCCACGCGTGAGCGCTGGAGACGGGTTGGCTTCCCGCGGCCTCACAGCTATCAGCCTGCAGGTGTTCGAGCCTCTCGCAGATGTAGCTGAAGGAGCCCTGGTTAAGGCTTTTCTGGTCGTGGCAAGTTTCTCTGTCTTTAGGATGACAGACGCTCCTGTCGAGGGCTTTGTCCTTCCTGTGCGTGCTAACATTAGCTGGTGATGCGCTGAGCGAGCATCCTTCCTTCCAAAAGGGACTGGAGAAAGCACAGTCACTCTGGAAGTACGGGAAGCGCCCCGGTGCCAACGACAACCCTCCTAACTCCTCGCAGCTTTCCAGCAGATCAGAACTTCCCTCGTCTGTTGTTTTGGAGACCAAAGTCTTAACTGGATGGTCATTAGGCGAGGTGTTCGAGGGAAGGCTGCTCAGTTTCTGCGAGGTTAGGGATGAGCAAATCCCAGGTGATGGAGGAAGGTCAACGTTTGGTGGCCACTCAGGGATGGGATAAAGGATGTGAATCCCAGGCTTTGGGATGCACGGACTTCCTGGGTAGTCTCTGGTAGGTGTAGTAAGTGGAGAGTTGCTGGGGGGTCCAGGACTTAGGTATAAGTCGACTACAGGAGATGAGAGGGGAGTGCTGCCTGTAGAAGATGATCTACTTGAAGACTCATGAACACTAGACAGATTCAGTTTGAGGCCATTTGCTTTACAGCTACTCTGATTATCAATCGATTTCTGAGGCGACTGGAAAAGCGGCTCGTCATCGAAGGTGACCCAGTTTGCTGGATTTGTGGAACACATCTTGTAGGAGAAACTTGAGGCACTTGCACACGTATCACCCGCAAACCATCTGCAAAGAAAGAGCAGACAGGAATGGAAATAAATTCTCTTGAAGGACAAAACGAAGAAACCCAACCCTTATAACACTCAAACCACACAAAGGTTGAAAGGTGCATGCAGGTCACAAATCCAGTGTACTCTGTGTTTTACATGTATAATCCGAATCAGATGTGTCGAAACAGATAAACTCCCCATGAAACCCTACTGCTCCCCCAGGTTGGGGCCCTAAGGGAACTCTAAGTTGTACAGGCCCTTTGGAGCATCTGAAGCATGCAGCCCCTAGATTAGGCAGAGCAGAAAGTCCCACTGCTGTACAGGACCGCTTGCGTAATTGTCCTACTGCACTGCTTATCTGTGGCCTGTACTATGGACAGAGATTTACTAGGTCTCTGCTCCAGGTGAGGTTTCTCCTCCATCCCACCAGTAAACAAACCAGTGTTTTACTAAGAATGGCGCAGCTGTTTCCAAGAATAAAATTAGGAGGATGAGGGGGGATGGTTTTGTTGTTGTTGAAAAGCTGTAGCAACTCAGCGCGGATGGCAAAGGCACACATACAACAGCCACGGGGGCAAAACCAGCACCCCAGGATAACACGTGCAATGAACGGCCAGTCCCTGAGGCCTCTCCGAAGGCTGATGTCCCCCTCGTGTGATGGGCACAGGCAACAGGGCAGTTGCAGGAGCACCCCCAGGGTGAGAGGCAGCAAACAGCCTGCGACCCATCACCCGCGCCGTGCTGCTCTCTGAGGTGCCTCCTGCCAGGAGCAGGACGCACAGATTGTTTCCAGAGGCTTTCCAGACCTGGGCAGGAGTTGCTTCACATCAGTTCCTTCAGCCCTGACTTACGCTCTAAGGACTAGACACGTCAGAGCAGCAGTAGAGGAGGGGTGTAACAGCACTAGACTTATAAATGAGAAAGACTTATCCCTAAGGATGAGCGACACACCCCTGTTGAAGGTGTAGATTGAAGGGTAGATTACGAGCATCCACTGGAGATAAAACACTGGTGAAACCAAGTCAAGGCCAAGTTACAACCTACGCATCTGCTAAGCACTGAATTGGCCAGCAGCCTGGAAAAAGTCCAGGTCTGTAAACCAATTAATAAACTACACTTCATCAAACAAAGCATCCTTGGTAAAGGGCTCAGCTAGATGTCCTCAGAGCAGGACTGCAACCAGTAAATCATTAATCTTGCCTTCGTGGTTTTAAAGCATGCACCGAGTTGTAAATGCCCACTGTGTCCTTACGCAGGGTATGTCGTCCCCAGAGTTCTTCCTCCTGACGGGTGAAGAAGCGAGCAATAAATGGCTAATGACTGAGGATCTGAGTACAACGAAGCACCAGAGGGCACAGAAAAACACCATTCATTTGAAAAAAGGTTATCCTTGTTATGTCAGAACATATTCCTGTTTGCCTGAAAGCACAAGGCAGGCAGAGTTCATACAGACAAAACCACCTGCACGTACGATACTCCGTTAATTAACGTTAGATAACGATGACTTCGAGCCATTCCCCTCCGTGCACACACAGCCATAGTTAGGCCGTTTATTAATTGCACAGCATGTAATCAAGTACCCCCAAAAGCCATTCCTTGTCTGTAGCATTTAGACCACGGTTCTTTTCTAGAGAAGCCAAAGTTCAGCCAAGTGAAATCCTATTCTACGAGTCATTATTTTTACCATTTCTCCATCATTTCTTGGCCAGTTTATAGCCGTTAAGAAAGCACCATAACCTGTGGCACTGCCCGCTCACTCCACGGCCGCACAAACAAGAGCTTGCAATGGAGGAGGACTCTGGTCCTTCATTATTTTTTGAACTCTCGACCTTTTTGTTCAGTAAAAATATTTGCACTATGCTAGTTATTTTATAAGCACTCTCCTCTCCACTTACAGAGAGAGAAAAGCAGCAAACAAGTCACAAATGACTGTCATAGCTCAGCCACACACAACTGCCAGTGTATCCTTCACCCACACAATCACTTCATCAAAATGAAGCGCGGCAATGGAAAGAAAAATCACAGCTATTTGGTCTCTCTGATGACTCGGTCATCATTTTTTCCTGCCATCCCACACCCTTCCCCTCCTTCCCCTCCGGCTGCCGGCACTGCTCACTCGGCAGAATACATTGATTATTTCTAGAACGGGAGGTTTCAGAGTTTGCAAACCTTGTTTCATCTTAACAAGCCTCGTTGGCTAACGACAGCGTACGCAACGCTAACTGGGAGCACGTCTCTAACCGCCAGGACTGTGGGGCACGCTGGTAAACGGAGAGCATGAGGAAGCAGCCCCAAAAGATGCCATCGAAATCTCCTCCGGAGACAAGGGACCGCCAGCGAGGAAAAATCACACTGAGCGAGGGGAGAGGAAGCCTTTCTGTCCGGAGGGGCTCCGGGGACGATGCGAGGGCACGGCGTGAAGCTCAGCGGGAATGACGGCGGGCTCAGGAGCCTGACACGGCACACACGGCCGCAGCCGTGCCGGCGGGGCAAGTCACAGAACTCCGAAGCGTGCCAGTGAGAAAGAAAACATCATCAAACGGGAATGTAAGGAAATACAAACGTTGTTTACAGTAAAGAACACATTCTGCAGCCTGCTTCCCTTTCTCATTAGAAACAAGTTTCTTTCAGTGTCCTCTATTATTTCCAGATGTTGATTTTCCCCCCCGCCAACGTCTGCTACTATTTACTTCTTACAACGTGAGGTTACAGATTATTTGGCAGGGTTTTTTTACCTGTTACAAAACAAAAAGATGTTTGAAATTCACCTGCCAAATATTTAACTCCAGTCAATAAATGCCACTCTGGCAGACGGAGCTCTCATCTGCAGTTACAACACTCTTCACATACCTGCCAGGGGCTGTAGCTTTCACCTTTCTGTACTTTTCCAGAAATGGGTTTTTCAAAAAAAAAAACCCAAAAGATACTGCTGTTAACAAAACCACGCGTGCAAGAAGTAAGTGTTGAAACAGATAGCAGATCCCCTACTATCGCTCACCGATCCTCAAAACTGCCTACTAGGAATGGAGGGGGAAAAAACCCAAATAGATCTTTAAAAGCTGTTTTTATGAAGTCATGCTAATAAAAGGAAAGGCACTCTCTCATGTTACGGGTGGCACCGTTCATCCTGCATTTAAAAGGCAAAAATAACATTTATAGTCTTATGCTGGTTTATGTAGCTTGTTCTCTGACGCTTTCACATCTGCACACCACCATAAATTAATCTTTTCTCTCAAGTTCTTTTTTCTTCTAAGAAGCGCCCCAAATTCCTCCTCACAGACGTTCTTCCTCGAAATGGCAGTAAACTCAGGCTTTAGGGTAGATGTGTTTTGACTCCAAAAAGCTCCCATGGGACCCACGTAAAGGTAACCCAGACGTCTTGGGGAAGAGGAAAATGATACAAGATGCCATTGACCTCTATTACCACATATGTTATGCAGCCCATAACATTTAAATTACAAGCACATGTGGTATCTCGTTCAGATATGTGACAGGAAATACCATTTTTAGAATACTGAAGCTGCAAACAAAAAAGCTGGCTGAAGCAACAGTCGGTCCTAAATGCATCAGTTCCAGCAAACCCTAAAGCTGCGACTCCTCTCAATTCATCCTCTTCTGCCTGAAAACAATCTTCCCATTTATCAGATTATCTCAGTTCCTCAGCATTTAATGAACGGCGGCTATGGCTTAATTTGCTTCATTTTAATACCTTGAGGACGTAAGGAAGAGAAATCCTATCCTATTGTTGTGAGATTTTATAGGCTGTAGCTATTACTGGGTTCCCTCGTCGCTTCGAAAATCCCAGATCAAATCTGCAGCGAAAACACCGCTCAGCTTCTGTGCCTTGCTGGGGGATGCCGTTATCTTCCTACGGTAGAACACTAATAACAACTTCCCATCCGCTCCACGGTGCAGGTCAAGGCACCGGCTTGGGTACTTTAAATCCAGACAGGGCTCAGTCCTGAGCCAGCTGAGGATGATGCTCACCTGCCATCGAGCCATGTCCCCCACCAGCCTGATGGAGTGGCCTTGCATCGCCCCCATCCGCAGGAGGAAAGCAGCCGCATCTCAACCAGCACAGCACACGAGCGGACACCCTGAGCATCTCGCTCACCGCGTCTTCCCTAATGTTTGGCTCCAGTTAAAATCCTGAAGCACATCCCTATGAATTTAGACATAAAGGTCCTTTTCTTTAAATGTTGGAGGAGCATGGGGGTCACCCAATGGGGAACAGCAGGGAAACACACAGATTCCCAGATTCACAGAGTGTTAGGGGTTGGAAGGGACCTCTAGAGATCATCCAGTCCAACCCCCCTGCCAGAGCAGGATCACCCAGAGCAGATCACACAGGAACAAGTCCAGGTGGCTTTGGAAAGTCTCCAGGGAAGGAGAACACCTCTTCTGCAAAGCATAAGGCAAGTAAACACCATGTTGAATAGACAGTACCCACATTCCAAAATACACAGAAAAGCATAAATTGATAAATACACTCCTTATCGCCTCTAGTTCCAAAGGCTTCAAAACCGTTCAGCCTTACACCCCCTAAATAAATTCCCTTGCAACACCCAAGCATGTGTCTTAGGTGTGCCACTTCCATAGCAGCGTCTTATTGGGCAACCCCACGGACTGTTTCAAACTGGAAAAAAACAGATTTACCTACCCACAGCGTGACAAAACAGTTAAATAATCCCTGCAAAATAAGATGAGCTCTTTCCATTTGTGGACAACACCTGACTGTTGTATTTCCACCCTTCCGGAATGACTACGGACCCCACACATTACAACACATCAATTATATTTCCAGGAACGAGGCCGTCCGCTGCACCCCGGCGGTACAGAAATGTAACACAAAAGCTCTGCACGCTGTGGTGAAGCTGTCCCATAACGACACCGTGTGAGTTGTTACCGTTTCTTGTACAAATACGTAGACAATTCTTCAAGCATTTTGCCATAAAGTGTAATAGTCTCGCAGGAAAGTACAAATTCTCCGCAGTTCAAGCAATAAAGCACATATGGTATATAAAATACCCTAAACGTTTGTGAGCCCTTGTGGTATCCAAGTAAAATATGGCAGATTTATCTCTGTATTTTACAGCCACGTCCTTTGTATCACCGCTTTTATTACTTCACTACGCAAAAAGCTTTAAGAATACCTTCTACGCAAAATACTGCTTGATTTATGTTCATTTGCCTCAAATTTCCTTTTGAGACTACATATGGCTGTACTTTTATTTAACTCTACTCGATGTCTCCCAGACAGAAAAGAAAAAATTCTCCGCCCTACACCTCGCAAATAAGCATGAGCAAAAGGCACAAGTGACGGGAAACAGGAATTTCTTGGCTTTCACTTGCATTTGGGATATGCACATGGATAAGTCTCCCACTGCATTACTCATTTCATTACTTTCAGAAAATAATGAACTGGTGTAACAGTCAAAAATATACACCGACTTCAAAGCGTAACGTGAACTTGTGTTTACACTGCTCGCTCTCCGGGGCGCAGGCACAGCTGGGAGAAGTTCAGAGCTCGCAGCTAATCTGTTTAATTTGGAATTCCTCACCCTTGGCCCCGAGAGCTGGAGGAATTAAAAGGTTTCAGCTTTTGACAGCGCGCACATCCTCAGAGCAAAGGCAGGCGTAACTCATGCCAGCGCCTCTCGCCGTTGCTTGTGCCTGCTTTCAGCCAAAGGGGAGTTTCCAAACAAGGCGGTTGGTCCTCGCGCGCACAAGCATGAAAAAATTAACATTTTTAGAGGCATCGACGCAACGCATCACAGCGCGTTCCCGAACGGAGACAACGCTTACTTTCCTGGCTGGGGAAAAGGCTACGGCAGAGGCTAAAGCAGCCTCTAGAGAGGATGGCGTCACGCAGTTTGGAACGTGGGGGACTCGCCATCGTGAGGGCAAGCACCGGTGGCTACAGCACCGGCGCTCTCGGCGCGTCAGGAGAGCATCCAGTGCTCGGGAGGGATGCTGACGAAGGAAGCCTGGAGAAATGCCCGCTCCTCTGCCTCTCAGGGCCTCGCATCATGCTGTAAAGGCTGCAGAAAATACGAGATACACAGAGGAGGGAAAGCCTACGGGAAGGTCTCGAAAGAAAAAGAAGGAAAAAGCAGCAGCGCTGCCAGATTCACATGTCTGATAACTATTCTAGCCCGCCGGGCTGTTGTTGAAGTGGGTCTTCCCCTGCGCTCAACAGGAGGAGGTTAGACAGTGAGAACCTCCCAGTTTACACGAAAATTTAGCGTGGCTATTCAGAACAATTCCCATCTTTGCCACGGAACCATCACCCAAACCTCAGCTGCTATGCACTGTAAATAAACTCCTTCTCATGCCGAGATCCACTCCAGGAGACCTTCCCTAACACTCAGATGTGAAGTCATTTCAAAGCTGTCCCGAAAAGACAACAAGGCAGCGTGCATGACTCCTCTTGTGTGTAACGCTGTCGGCTTCAGCCCGTCTCCCCACACGCTGTAAGCCCCGATTCCCACACCCTCCCTCGCCCGGCTCCAGCGGTCACAGCACGGCCGGTGAATCAGACCGCCTTGCTCCTTCAGCATTTTCTTAGTTGGGAACAGATACCAAGGCAGGAAAGCCTAGAGACAACGTTTTACTGGAAGTGCCGGTAGGATCTGGGGGGGGGGACATGCCAAAGATGCTTTCTACAGGAACTGAGAGATTTTCATAAATCACTGCAACGGAGTCCCCCGGGATCCACACCACCATTCCTCTCAAGGCTTTTTTGCAGAGTTTGTTATCGCAAACACCACTTTCAGAATGGGATAAAAGAAACTAAAATTAAACAAACGAACTAAAATAGAAAGCTAGTTCAAGTGTCATTGGGAAACATACCGGAACGGAGACCCGAAGGCACTGTTGGAAGTTACTCGAGATCCTCTCCAGCAGTGCACGCAGCCAAAGCGCTGAGCTGCAAAAAACAATAGCCGTCCTCTTCCCCTGAGGCCACCTCGCTCATCTGAGGGGAACCAAGAAGTTACTTGCAGCGATTCCTACGCTGCTTGCTGTGACTCAGCCAGCATGCGGCCACATTACCGAACCCACGAATCAATGCATGCAACAGCACGGAGCAGCCCATCAAAAGCCAATCTCCAGCCACAAAACATTTAACGATCACGGGCTTGCAAGAGGCATTTCTAACAGAAAAAAAACCCCAAACAACAAAAACAAAGAGTTTTCCCACAGCTACATGTAACTATTTTGTTTCCAGGAGATGCCATCACATCTTGCATCACACCACCAACTCAGGATAATTCTGGTATATAACAGCCACAAACAGGGACACATAACCTGGGGTTTTTGGTGGGGGCTTCATTGGTTGGTTGGTTGATTGGTGGTTTTTTTTTTAATGTAACAAAAGTAACAAAAAAGGCCGTTATCTGTGCTATAACATCAGGTCTAACCACACGAATGGCAAACATCAGTCCTCGACAGAAGTTTAAACATCTTTCCGGGGTCCGTCAGTTCTAACTTCTCACTTGGTTCCTCCAGAAGAGGCTCAGAAAAAGAGCCCCATCTCACGATGTCCAGCACCTTCCTGCTCATGGGGTGGATTTCCTACCCGGGGAGGTGACAGATCGTGCCAGGCCTAAGTCACGTACGTCTGGCTGCACGTGTTCCCGTGCATCTTTGGACTCTCCAGGCTGGTAACTGCGAAGGCAGGACGGGGTGTACCCACGCTCGTGCCCCATTTGCTGGTAAACTGGGGATGGTCAGGAAAAACCCCAACAGGACACAATCAGCTATCAAAGCCAGTAGAAGTGCTTTTACTAACTCAAATGAGAACAGGATTGCACCCCCACGAACAACAAAACGGTTCTCTATGTTATAATGCACACCTTTAACAGAAGAAAACGCTCTTTTCCTAGAAGAAATAATAAGAAAGCGTGATCGAATCGGTATGAACTACTCAATGGTTTTATTCTCTTCCTGCCTGGATAGCACAGTGCCTTCTAAGACACCGCACCTGTTTTCTTTCATGCTATTATCTGGTTAGACAAGGTATGTATGTCGTTTTTAATTCATCGTGCACAGGCACGTTTCTCTCGTGTATACAGCACACCTCTCCACGGGGCCTTTCTCCTGCCTACCAACGAAACCCGCAAATCAGAAGATGGATGGGGAATAGACAGACGTTGCTGGGCTGTCGAGCTGCAGGGAGCAGCACCGGTGAGCCCCTGAAAGATGCTTCTGTTCCCGCTCCCGTTCAGTTCACTCAGCCAGTCCCGCTTTCCTCTCCCCTGAATCCCGCTCCTCTTCAGCATCACCATAGCGACTGCATAACTCACGCTCCGTGGGCAGATTTCAGAGAGCCCACGGACAGTTTACAGCCTCATGTAAACTGTTTATTGACACTAGCTGACGTTTTACTGTTCAGAAGGTTGGCTGGGTTATTTAAAAAAAAAAAAGCCAACAAGCCCTCTGCGTAGTGCTCTGGCACGGAAGAGGCAGGAAAATAAATCTATTTTTATTTACAGCACGTCTGGAGGTCACTAACTCAATGGAATGTTACTGCATTTACTGAAGCAATTTTTAACCGTGTTTAGGAAACATGTTATTATTAGGAAGGCACAAACATCCCACAAAAGTACTCTTGTCAGGGCGGCACTGCAGAGGCTGTGGCAAGGAGTTTATCATCCCAAAGCCCTCCCTCTCCCCTCCCCCTGATCAGCTGCAGAGATTTAGAATATGCCACCAAGCAGCAGAAACGCAGTTAAGGGTGGCTGTCCCGCTCCTGTAAAGTCAGCCCTTTTCTTTTTTTTCAGGATTAAGCGCTGTGGCACAGAGATCACGCATCAAAATATTCAACCGCTCGTGGTCAGAAACAAATTTAAACCTGGTCCTCAGCTAGGGCTTGCAGTGTCCAAGGAAAGCAACGGATGAAATGCCACGAAGAATACATGCTGCGAAAGTAAACTTCAAAAACTCTTGCCCACTAATCCCAGCAGTGAATAATAAGAAGCAGGGAAGCTAATGGAAATATTATATTTAGCATATTCACTGAACAACATAATACTCTCATTTTCTTACTTTATTTTTGGTTCAGAGGTGGGTTTTAAATCCACATTTAATACCACCTTGCGTTTTAGTGCCCAGTAAACAAGGACTAACACGCAACGTAGGATCTGCTGAGCTCTTCTGACCCAAAAAGGACTGCCTGACAGCTACTAGTCATGTTTCCTGACAGACCAGCTCTCTCCTCAGCTGTGGGACACTCCCCTGCCTTAAAGCCTTATAGGAATACCAGCACTAACGAGGAGGCTCACAACCGAACCCTTCTGTATTTGGGCAGAGTTTAACAGCAACCGATGAAAGTGTAATTCATAACGCAGTCACCCAAAAAAGCCTCATTCGGGTTCCTCTGCGAAAGATTTTTAAGACAGACGTGTGGACAGCCTGGCTTTCTGAAGCCAAGGACTTCAGCTCCTATTCATACCGGTCAAAAACAAGAGGAGTGGTGGACTAGAGGAATCTTGTTTACCAGAACACGGAGTAAAACACGGTCCATGCTGGCGCACCCCTACTCATGTAACAGGGCTGCGTTTCACGTCGGAGTTACCATTCACAGACAGAAAAACTTGGAGAAGTGTACATTAAGTTGCTATTTAGAGATCCGGATTTGGGCAGCAATATCAGAAAACTGGGCCATTAAGCTTACAGAAAATAGCTATCGTGTGCAGAAGGAGATGGGGAGGAGGAGAATAATAAAATCGGAGCATGAAAGAAGGAGCTCGTACCTGCCTTGGGGCAGAACTTCCCACTGGTGTGATCTACAACTCCAACACCGGTTCCGTGTAGCCTCCGGGCACGCTCTCCCGTACAAACCACTTCTGCGCTCAACTATGGGTAGTTACAGGGCGCAGCGCAACGCTCTCCTCTGCTCGTACATACGGTCAAGAAGGCAGCTAGCCTCTCCTCTCGCGGGAGGTGTGCTTTCCGTGCACTAACCCCGGCAACCCAACGCTCTGGCTTCAGCTTTTTTTTCCCCTCCTCTCTCACAGACGCAGCCGAGTCTCGGCCTCCAGGTAAGGAAGAGCAAGTTAACAGCAAAATGAAGAGTTCCTATTTAAGAGCCTCAGGCTCCAAAACTTGTGTTCCCTCCTCCCCAGACAGTCACAAGCAGCCTCCCAAAAAATCCTAAGCCCTGTTTGCAGAGCAATCAGGGAGGGTTTCCAGCACGCTCCACCTCAGAGAAAACACATCCCTACGGGGGAAGGTGAGGGTTGACTTCTCTGACTTAACTTCTGCTGGGCTCCTACAAAGTGCCCCGTCAGCATTTCTCCCAGCACATTTCAGAAGCGCTCTTGTTCGCCAGAAGCATCAGAACACCTATAACCTCAAAAAACCCCAACCCCTACTGAAAGCCACCCCTTCAGTGCGTACTTATTTAAAACCAGAAAGTCAGAACTTCCCCTATTCTCTCTCACCTACGATACGCTTGAAATACCGTCCCCAGAGCCTGCGCTACGGGTGTATGTGGGAAGCGCAGCCTAATCATTTCAGCCCCGGGAGGCACATCTGTCTGCGTCCGCTCCCGTCGTTTTCCCAAAGCCTCGAGCGCAAACACCCCGAGCCGACACGCAGAGTTGAGCATCACCGGCTGAGCCGCTAGAAAGTATGAGAAAGGCTCCAGGAATTCATTTCAGTTCAAGTATTAAATAAAAAAAAAACCCCTAAACTTCCCACTCGCTCCAGCCTCCTCCCTAACAAGGCAAAAGTCATGGGAACTTGATCCTGCGGGATGCCGGTCATCCAAAAGCCCAGTGATTTCCGCAGTGGTTCGAAGCTCCGGGTAACCCGTGCAAAGCCATCCCCGCTCCAGTACTGCTGATTTAAAATAATGAGAAAAGGGAAGCAAAACAGAAGAGAAAAAAAAAAAAAAAAAAGGAAAGGAAGGGAGAAGGAAAGGAAGAAGGAAGGGAAAAGGAAAAGAAGAAAGAGAAAAAGAGAATGGGAAAAAGAGAAGAGAAAAAAGGAGAGAAAAATGAAAAGAAAGGAAAAAAGAGAAGAAAAGGGAAAAGAGAAGGAAAAAGAAAAAAGGAAAGAGAAAAAGGAAAAAGGAAAAAGAAAAAGGGAAAAAGAAGAAAAAAAGTGTGGGGGAAAACCACTCCAGGAAAAACCACCCCACCCACCCACCCAAACCCCACCTCAAAAAGCCAACTCTTTCCCGCACCCCGCTCCCAACCCAAACAAAGCCGCCCCCTCCCCCGGCCCGTTTCACGCCAGCCCTTCTGTCTGCGCCTCAGCCACCAGGAAAACTCCACTCCTGCCGGAGCCCCCTCCCCGGGCCCCGCGGACCCCCCGCTCCGGCCGCCGGGAGCAGCCTCCGCGGGGGCAGAGCCCTGCGACCCGCCGGGCGCCGTCCTTACCCGCCAGTCACCGTCGCGGTGCCGCCATGGGGACGGCGGCGGCCACCGGCCGGGGGCGGGCCGGGAGGGGGGGGGCTTACCCTCCCGCCCCGCCCCGTCGGCTCCCGGGGGTGGGACGGGCATCCTCACAGCGCTTCATTCCCGGCCCTCTCCCCCCTCCCCGTGCAAAGCCCTGAACCCAAGTCGGTTGTTTTTGGTCTTAAACAAGCTGGGTTTGGTGAAATGACGCACCAGCGCCGTAATTAATTTCTTCAAAGGACAGGGGGGCCCCCCTTTCCAGTATTTATTCTATCGTACGTCGCTTATTTTAAACAGAAAACGACGTTTTGGTGCGGTTCCTAGAACTCAAAGACCAGTTTTTCTCAGGTGTTATGACCCGACATCGCGTCTCCGGGTCTGATTTTCACCGATTTGCCGTGAAAAGCGGCACCCAGACAAATCCCGACCTACGCGGTAACACCTACTGAGCCCTCCAATCGCAGTCTTCGTTTGAAGCGGCGCTTTGAGTGTATTAATTAAATTTTCATGTAAATGAGAAGTAAGGGAGCCACCCGAGCAGCGCTGAAGCCTGTGAAACGCAGAGAGCAGGGAAGAAAATTCGGGATGAAAAGAAGATTTCGTCTCGGAGGCAATGGGAGCTGCAGGGAAGTTTCTTGCTAAGCAGAGTTCAGGCAACTGTGCGTGTGGATTTGCTCGTAACTGTGTCCGTAGGGTATCGATAGGCCTGTCCTGCTTCTCCTGAAGTTAGGAAAGGGCAGAGCTCATCCTGCCACCAGCCGAGAGGTGAGGGAGCGGCGGCGGACAAGAGTGAGGATTGATGACGTCTTTGATAGCCCAAAGGACAGAACTCAAAGGACAACATTTCCTGGGAAGAGCTTCAGTCCATTCCTTCCTAAGCTGACTTCTCCAAAAGATTGTCCTCCGGAGGAGCCTCAGGCCCCTAACGAGGACAAGGACTCCAGGATCACCCTCTTCAGTCGTTCACCCTTCCTAGCTGTCTCTCCGGAGCACCGTGCTGGCTGGAAAGCCTGGGAGCTCCGCAGCCTTTTAGCTGGGATCAGAGACAAAAACTTGCTGGTTTCTTAGGAGACCTTAACCCAGGGTGATTTTCTAAGTCGTGAAGGACGAGCCAGAAAAATCCACCACTATTGTCCTCGAGAGTGAGAGAACACGAGTGGCGGTCAAAGAGGGGTGAAGGAGGGCAAGCCACTGGGAGATTCGGGGGTGAACTCCCAGTTTTAGGGTGATGGGGACCTCCTGGGGAACAGGCTTGGAGGAAGCACGTTGACAGCCTCCGGTGAGGACACAAGACGCTGCCACATGGCTGAGGTGGGCTAAGGCTGATTTTCCACGGAGTGAGAAGCTGGCGAGGGAGTTTTACAAGTCCTTAATGTTGTCAGAAAGTCACGCCAAAGCAGACAGGCTTCTCTGGAAATTTGAGTTGAGGCAGGCTCCAGTAAATCCTACGGTGTGAGGTGGGATGACCAGTGGCTCTGAAAAGCGTGATACAGCAAAGATTTCTGTCAGCGCTGAAGGACAGCGTTTCCAACAACACCCTGCACATCTCGGTAAATCACCACTTCTTTTCCTTCCAGGTAGGCCATCAAAATTGCCAAGCCTTCCTAAAAACCTGCAGAGCTATGGAAAGAACAAGCTGCAATGTGGGAAGACCAAGTCCAGGCCAGGTCTCACCCTCTGTTCACCCTCTGCAGAGCCCTCTCAGAGCAAACATCTCCCAGCTCCAAGAGAGGATGGGTTCCCTCACGCTTCACAGTTCCTCTGGAGACAGGAGTTCCTCCAAAGACAACTGTGAAGGGTGCACGACTCAATTGGAAACTGTGTTTCCAAGCACAAAGCTTGGAAAAGGCCTAGTTATCAACAGGATAATAGTCATATTCTCTTAAGTAATAGAAATTCCTTCTTGTCCATTACACTGGGCATCTGTAGAGTGCACCTACAAGAGGTGACAAGGTACCACGCAGGAAGTCTGCTCCTAAAACGATGCAACATACTGATAGAATGAATAGGATGAAGAGGAAGAGGAGGGAACCACTTATAAAACCCCCCAGAGTGATCCCAGGGGCATGGGGCAGAGCTGCCAGGGGCTGCAGATACTGGAATTGCCCGTGTGAGGTAGCAGCGAGAGCTCGCTTACAGCGGTGAGCTCCAGTTTCTTGCGTGACGCATCCTCTGTAAAGCATCACCTGCCCAATTTAGCTCCACTGCTTTTCGCTGTTGTTGAACCTTCCCTTGTAATTTAAAGAGAATAAGGAGGGATGTGCTTTTGTAGATTGCTTTCGCTTGTCCTGCTCATCTTCTTTGAGAAGTTTTCTTATGTTTTCTCTGAAAATTAAGCCAGTGAACTATTTACATTCTTCTCTCTTTACCTGTGTTTATTCAGCACTGCCAACCCCAAGCCTCCAGGCTCGGATGGCAGAGCAGCAGCCCGGGCAAGCACAGGGTTAGGTAGCTCAGCATGCCACCCTCGTCCCAGCACGCAGCCCTGGAGGTGCCAGAACCTGATCCCAACCTCTTCCCTCTGGAATTCCATCCCAGTGAGTCTTCTGCCTTCTCTCAGGACACACCCAACCTCTTGGCAGAGGGAACCCAAAGATCGATACCTCCTGTTTCATCGTGAAACCAGGAGGTTAGAAATACTTTAACTTCTAGTATTTCCCACATGCTCCAACACGAGTCCTTCAGCCTCACCTACGCTCCTTCACCACATTCAGTGCCTCTTTTAGCCCGTTAGCTGCCACGTTAGCCCTTTCTAGTGGTCTTCAAGTTAAGTGGGAAAGGTATTAATTTTTCATACCTCCTTATCAAGGTCAGCATTGGTCTCAAAATAGATCATATTTTTCCTCTGCTGAGACGAGCGTACGCATTTTCAGTACAAGACAGTTCTTCTCCAGTGAGGTCTGCTAGCATTTTTCCTTCCTCCAAAATAATTTGGTGCAATATGAACTCAAGCAGCGTGGGGGAAAGAAAAAAATACCTGACTGACCCTGAGCTTTAAAAGTCCTTAGTATAATTTGACTTTAATAGTAGCATATGCAGAACAAACTAGAACTATTATGTTTTACTGTAGATAGAGTTTGAAGAGTATTTCACATAAAGATACAGTATTATACATTGCTAAGGCAGTTATTGAACCCCTTCACCATTTTAAAGTGCTCAGAGTCATTTTACATTGATGCCTACACTGATCTTCACAGTACAGTTTGCAGTATTTTGCCCTCTTTGTACAATGTTTACTGTTTATGACGTTTTGTCAAAAGCGAAACCTGTCTGTTCCTCTCTCGCTAGAACCAGATAACTGGAGGCAGAAAAGCACTTGTTTCTAGACTTATTTTAACCCATTGATCTACTTTGACTTTCATTTTAGCAACAAAATTCTGCAAATGTCTGTCTTAACTGAGAATTCAAACCAAAATGCAAATCTAAGAGTCAAATTTTTCACTTCCTCTCATTTAATAATTTTTTCCTTTCATACCATTGCTATTAAAAAACCTCACGAGTTTAGTACATTCACTACATATAACTTGGTTCTAGAGATTCAGCACACTCATCGTGTCCCTTTTGTGAGAGACTGTGTGCTTGCTGGCTTCAAATGCTCTAGACCTCCTGGGCTGGACCGATAATCCGAGAGAAACTTGTTCTGGTCTACTAGTTTGGACTGAAAATAAATCAGGCTTTCCAGACCTCAAAAGAAACGTGTGGTAAACCTGATCCCCCCTGCCTCCCAAGGCCAATAGCTGCCGCGTCTGACATCATTGCATATGCTCTGTACAATTTGAAAGTCACCGAGTAGAACGCACGTGAGGGGTGCGGCACCAGTTCCAGTATTAAAGCCATTCCTTATACCCAAGACTGCAGTCAATGAAACTGCACGAAGTTCAGACTTCTTCCTGCTAATAACTTAATTAAAACAATTGTATCTTGAATATAGTGTCCTGCATTTACTACTTAAGCACAAACTGAAGCCTTTTAAATCCGAGAGGAAGGAAACTTGAAGCTTTAGGGGGAGGGCAGAGATGGATGAAGCCTCTTTTTGTATTAGAAAGGGGGGTGTGTGGAAATTTAAGGTCCCCCGCATACTCACAGGTGAGGGAAAGACTGTGGGTGTTGTCTTCCTGGACTTTAGTAAAGCCTTTGACACTGTTTCCCACAGCATCTCCTGGACAAACCAGCTGCTCATGGCTTGGATGGGCGCACGCTTCGCTGGGTAAGAAACTGGCTGGATGGCCGGGCCCAAAGAGTTGTGGTGAACGCAGTGAAATCCAGCTTACAGCCGGTCACAAGCGGCATTCCCCAGGGCTCAGCGCTGGGGCCAGTTCTGTTTAATGTCTTTATCAATGGCCTGGACAAGGGGATCGAGTGCACCCTCAGTAAGTTTGCAGAAGACACCCAGTTGGGTGGGAGTGTTGAACTGCTTGAGGGCAGGAAGGCTCTGCAGAGGGATCTGGACAGGCTGGATCGATAAGCCAAGGCCAACTGTATGAGGTTCAACAAGGCCAAGTGCCAGGTCCTGCACTTGGGTCACAACAACCCCCTGCAACGACGCTACAGGCCTGGGGATGAGGGGCTGGAAAGCTGCCTGGCAGAAAAGGCCCTGGGGGTGCTGGTTGACAGCTGGCTGGAGATGAGCCAGCAGTGTGCCCAGGTGGCCAAGAAGGCCAGCGGCATCCTGGCCTGCATCAGGAACGGTGTGGCCAGCAGGACCAGGGCAAGGATTGTCCCCCTGTACTGGGCACTGGTGAGGCCGCACCTCAAAACCTGGGTTCAGTTTTGGGCCCCTCACTGCAAGAAAGAGACTGAGGGGCTGGAGCATGTCCAGAGAAGGGAACGGAGCTGGGGAAGGGTCTGGAGCACAAGTGCTGTGAGGGGGGACTGAGGGAGCTGGGGGTGTTCAGCCTGGAGAAGAGGAGGCTCAGGGGAGACCTGATCGCTCCCTCCAGCTCCCTGAAAGGAGGGTGCAGAGAGGTGGGGGTTGGTCTCTTTTCCCCAGCGACAAGTGGAAAAGGCTTCAAGTTGTGCCAGGGGAGGTTTAGATTGGATATTAGGAAAAATTCCTTCACTGAAAGGGCTGTCCAGCACTGGAACAGGCTGCCCAGGGAGGTGGTGGAATCACTACCCCAGAGGTATTTAAGAGACATGTGGACAAGGTGCTTAGGGACACAGTTTTGTTGTGGCATTAGTAGTGCTGGGTTAACAACTGGACTTCATCTTAAAGATCTTTTCCAACCTAAAAGGTTCTATGATTAATTTCAGAAGCACTAACTTTATATGAAGAAAGTTTGCAAGAAACTACATGGCACCACAGACAAGATTCCAAGCCAATGCATGGAAGAATCCATGGTGCTTTAAGTGACTGGAAATTCCTCAGACTCTTAATTTTGTGGGTTTCTCTCTTCTCAGGATCAAGCTGTGTTGTTTATAGAAGACCATAAATACCATTTTGACACCAGGCCTGGATTTCAAAGGCTACTTCTTTGGGTAACATCTCATCAGTTTATAAAGTTTTGGACTTAGAGGATGAATTTGAGTTAAAACCAGTACAGATAAAAAGATTTCTGCTGCTCTCTCTCCCCATTTCACACGTAAAACATTTAAATTCTTCTGGGGCTATTCGCAGAGCAGCTTGCCAAGCAAATTAAACCCAGTAAGGTTCATACACTTCTTATTTTGCAGCTCAACTGCGTAACCTCAGCATTGCAGCGATGCAAGTATTGGCACTCTTCCGTAAGAGGCTGAGCGCTGCTGAATTAGCACGGACGTGTCTAAAGCCGCCGACATGCACAGCGGAGGCGGACAATGAGAACTGCCCCCCGGCAAGTTTCCACGTGGTGGATTTCAAAGCCCCAGTCAGGCCTTGGTTTATAAAGGTCCCCAACAGCTCTCCTCTATCCCCATCTATAACCAAGCCAGCAGTTTTGCAGCCACAACTATAGTTAAAAGCAAGTTTCAAACTCTCTGATTAAAAGAAATATTTGGGAATTAGGGCAAACATGGCCTCTCCTAAACAAACATGGTTTTAATTCACCACTGAGTAATACTGCAAGTAGTAACAGAAGCAGAAAATGCAGAGTAAGACAGAACAAGCATTCTTAATAGAGTGGCATCAAGCCTTTGTGGGAGGAAGCAATCAGACCTCTGGTAGCAATTACAGTTTTGTACTATACTAAGCTTTATTTTTATTATGACCCTGCTGTTGCTAAGATAGTGCTCTCAAATTACCTCACATACATGCTGTATTAAAGAACAACAGCTTTGCCCAGTTTACAGGGCCACGTTTCTCTAAAATTTAATATATGATTGAATTGATATTAAAAAAGCATTCACATTGCTCAACCAAGCCTGTAAATAACTTCCCTAGTCTCATGATAGGCGATATGGGGATAAAAGGTTTATTTCCTTTCCCATTTGCAATTGATGCTTCGGACGTCAGAGCAAATCTGTTCTTTGGAGGTGTAGTGAGCACTGCCGGGCAGTGCCCAAAATCAGCATCAAGGAAACATGCTGGGCCAAAGGCCATTCCCCGCCAAAAAATTAACTCATCCGTCAGTGAGGGAAGGTAGAGTAAAAGGAGCAACAGGATTACAAGTACAAAGCAGAAGTGAAAAGGTAGAAAGGGAAAACACCCTGAAACGCATTGGCTATTTATACAACAAAGATGGGAAAGCAAAAAAAGTGCTTTTGTTTTGGTATTGATGCAGCCTGGAATGCCACTAGCTCAAACCCAGTGTGAAGTTCCTGGCACCAGTATCGTTGGAAACATGGACCTGGTTAGGAATGGATTTGAAGGAATTAGAAAAAGACGTTGCACACACCACTTCTAAATCAACACCCAAGCTAATCGCCTTGAATCACAGATGTATATAGTTACAGATGCAACCATTCATCACAATCATTGAAACACCAGCGAGGTAACACCCTTAGGCTGACATCATCAAGACCACTGTTTTTTAAGGTAATCTTTCAGGTAGGGAAAGCTCTCACCTAAAAAAGCTCAAGGTCTTTTAAAATAGCCGATGTATTTGGTACTCCTTGGGGACTCAAAGCCTCAGGAAGTTTAGATCTTAAGGGGGCAAAGTTAACCAAGAATGAGTTTATAGCAAGTATGTATTTTGAACACACAGAATAGTAACTGGGGATGTGTTTTCAGAAATCTAGGGTAGCTAAATACCTTGAAGTCTTTGAAAGTGTCAGTATAGGTTTAACGCAAAGTTCAGAAAGAATTTCTGAAGAACTAATTAAAACCATTAATAGGAAACAGTGCTGTTATCGGAATGGGTCACGTATTCACGAGTAAGGGATTATCCATGAGGTGCCCAACACTATGGAGAAATGAATTAAGCACTCTAAAATTGCTATAAAATGTGTTAGAATAAACTGTGTTTATTCTAACACAAAAATGTGTTAGAATAAAAGCCAACTAGCATTAGGATTTTTCTTTAACCCTGGATTTCCACTGTATTGTCCCAAAGATTTTCCTACCTTACAACAGTTTGTCATTAGTTTCCTGATTAACCAACTAGGAAGTGTTCACATGGTAAATTTCTGAACATTAATCCCAGTGCAATTTCTCCGCCCAAATTTTGCGCATTCCATAATAATCCCCACAGACTATTTGATATAGTCAACGTAGTTCAAATTCGTATTTCTGGAAAACTGCGTCTCAGAAGACGAGCTCTTCACTGTAACATTGAAGACGGCCTTCGGCTTTTTAACAGCACAGCGTTGTGCAGCAAGGATTTAGACATTTTAGAGCAACTGAGATGTTCAGAAACTGACTCAGAACCACCTGGTTAGCGGATAAGCACAAGCTAGGGGGCATTTCCACTTGTTCCCGCTTCGAAGGCCACCGAGTTCAGTAATACACCGTGCCCCCGCACCGCACTACCACTACAGTATCCAAATTACCATGCTTTGGAATTTTTCTCCAAGATTCTGGTTTTGTGTACTGATAGTCTACCATTGTTTTCACTGAGTTCCAGACGTTTCCTTGAAGAGCTGAAGGCAGCTTGAGTGATCAAAACCATCCCTCTTTGGCGAGAGGGACACCCAAATACATTTCCAAATAGATATTGCAAGATGAAACTAATGTGCACTGGAATTGTGCCTAAATGCCTACACAATCTATATGAACTCCAGTTTCGATGTTTTTATAACAGAGTATACTCCAACAGTCCGAGATAACAGATACATTTAACTTGTTAACGCACATTTGTCAACACTCAGCCTTCAAAGCCCATTTTTACTTCGGCCTGTCAAAAATGGCAGAAGCAAAACCTTCTGAATGCAGCCGCTTAGGAGAGGCGGCATCGGTAACAAGTTCCACGTTTTGATTCAAAGAATAAAATAACCAAATCAGTACCTTCGCTGCAAGATGAAAATCCTCAGAAAAGGCTGCTTCAACAGAATTGGAAGAAGTTAATTAGCTGTCAACTTCATTGAAACAGTTTAAGCTCTATCTGCTTCAATAAAATGGTTAGAGACACTTCCCAACGCGCATTAGCACCTCTGTGTAGGTTTTAACACGGTGCTAGTAAGAAACAGCACAGGTTCTCACAGGGTCACAGAGGGTTAGGGGTTGGAAGGGGCCTCTGGAGATCATCTAGTCCAACCCCCCTGCCAGAGCAGCATCACCCAGAGCAGATCACACAGGAACAAGTCCAGGCGGCTTTGGAAAGTCTCCAGGGAAGGAGACTCCCCCCCTCTCTGGGCAGCCTGTTCAGTGCTCTGTCACCCTCACAGGGAAGGGTTTCCTCACATTCAGACTGAACCTTCTGTTGTCTGGTTTATGGCCATTGCCCCTCGTCCTGTCACTGGGCAAGACTGAGAAGAGCCCGGCCCCATCCTCCTGACACCCACCCCACTCTCCCCACCTCCTCTCCGGTTCATGATCACATTACCACCACCATTAATAGACAAAGCCGTATCAGAACAAGCCCACAGTTGCCACCACCACAGACCACGTGCTTGTTTGCCTTCGAGCAGGCAGGAAGGCAAGAAGTGCCAACATGGGCTTGGCGTACCTCGCACGCTGCAGCATTCGGTACAGAAACGCATCCTGGCTCAAACAAACAGAAGCACTGCTACGAGTGCCTAGGCCAGTCTAATTACTCACGCTCACCTCAGCGGGAATAGCTGCTAACCTCTCAGCACACCACCATGCTGTGCCACCTGGGTACAACCAGAATTAAGAAAAAAGTCAAGCTGGTTTCATGTCGCTGATTTTATTATTACATACTAGTAATACATATCGACACATCTGATACCGGAGTAAACCCTTTATGGGACATGTAAGTGCCAGAATGCAAATTATGGGACAGAAGATCAGTGTAAAGTGTGGAGCAGCACAGCATCTGATTAAAAAAAGTTAAATATCAATGCTGTGAAAACTCGTGGTATTGGGTTTCACTTACAAAGTTACCTTAGGAGAGGCCTAAAGTCCACAAGCTTCCCAAAACACAGGAAAAGCCATGTGCATACCCTCAGTGAATCCATCAGGACTTGAATTCCATGAAGACTTTTTGCAAATTCAGTGTTTAAATCTACATATTTCATATTCTTTACTGTAAGAGAGCACAGTAAGCTCGTCTATTCTACACACATTGTTTCACTCTTTTGGGGCAAATTACGATCACAATTTCCGCTAGCTCTGAGTGGCTATTTCAACCAAGATATATACATAAACGTGTAAACAAAATGCCTAAGCTTAAATCGCTTAAAGCAATTCCACGGAAGTATCCCAATTCAGCTTTTTGTGCTCTTTACTTCAGAATCCAAAGTGCCAAATACAAGCAGCAAAAGTTTCCACTACTGCAGTTTAAAATAAAATCATGATCCCATTTACTTGTGTGAATTTATAGAAATCATTTAAAGCCACAATTCCAATTAATTCAAAAGGGCTGAGAACAGGAATAATACGCTTACGGTAACGGCACAGCTCGCACGGCCAACAGTCTCAAAAGTAGTTTTTAAACTGTTATTAACAAGGAATGTACACATGTTGACAATTTAAGGTATAACTCAAAAACCAGACAACTACTGCACTGATCCAAATTTGTTAATGCATGACAATATTTGAAAATATACAAAATCGAGTTATTACATGAAATTAAAACCTGGTTTTAAAAAGTGCACAGTAAAAACTGAAGGTAATTACTATATAAATTATCCACAGAGTGCGTATTTCCTGGTTTAGAGCCAACATTAATTTCTGGTTTATCTGTTATGAGTTCTAAGTATTTTAAAGCCATTTACAGCACCAAATCAGTTTTTACTAGACCCAATACCACCCTCCGCTTCCTGGAACAAACAGGAATTGGACGATGAATGTTCGCTATCTGCATCCTGCGCAGCAGCAGCTTCCGAAGACAGTTGATTAGCTGTAGGCTATCGATTTTTGTTCTTTTTAGAGTTTCCCTGCAACAAGAAACAAGTGAAGAGAACATATAATTCCGCTAAGAAAAGCTGGACAGATATCATATAAAATCTGTTGTCTGCTAATTTATGCCTACAGCAAGCAAAGTACAGTTCAAGTGAAAATAAACAGTCCATAGGCTTTGAATAACGGAAGCTTATAACTGTTTGCTCTGAAGAATCCCTCTACCTTTACAGGCATAACAGAGCAAACATGAGACATTTCAAATAAGCACAACAGTACCTTACTTCAATTGAAACCTGTGGAAAAGAGACATTTGAATTACGTCCCAGGACGCCCAATTGTATTAACAACACTAATATTGTAAAGGGCAGTGAAGGCAAGTCCAATCATAATTCACTCTTAAGTGATATTTCAGGTATAAGTCTTACAGGATAATTGACTTAAATTAAAAAAAATCAATCCTCCACCCATCGTTTTGTTCCAAAACAAATTTTGCTTTAACTTGGTCTATACAGAACATTCCCAGTTTAGAAAATCATTTGTCCTACAGCTAACCAACTCGCATTTGACTTGGGACAATTCCACAAAGCAAAGGTGTAGCTTAAAATAAACTTTTGTGCTCTGGTTAACTTGCTGGCCATTCTCTGTCTTCCTATTTCCTTAACGTAACATTTGCTTTTAACCTAACCAGCAACTCTCTCCAAGTGATACTGGCTTTAACTGCATCCTTTTGGCTTCAACTGAACAGCCCTCTACATTTGGTAACACTGAAAATCTGTGCCCACTGCTGTGAGAGTCTGAACCACCTCCTTGCAGGCAGAGGACCGCTTCAAGTCTTAAAAGTATGACAAGTGAGAAATTCCAGAAGGCATTTCATAAAAACAAGCAGTGCTATGGTCAGGATGCAGCCGAGAGCTTCCCTCTGAAAACACAAGAGCCCATGCCCCAAAAAGTAACTTTGAAGATGACAGTGCCAAGTCGCAACACTCGGACATCTGAAGAAACACGGTTCTATACGTGGAGGTGGGGGGAAGGAGAGCTTACTCTCAAACATAAAAATCACCATCTAGGGACTTTTGATTAAAACATGGATTTTACTTCTTTCTTTAACCCTTCAGTGAAACCTGCTTCCGTGCATTCTGCAATTAAAGAGAATAATGCTAGTTTATTAGTTTCACAGCCAGATGAGTGAAGGGTAAAGGCCTTCACAACATCTGTTCCCCCCTAGAACTGACGGAATAAGAGACCATGGTTTAATCACCGACTGCTCAGAAGCTGCAGACATCTGCATTTTACATCATTAACATCTAGGTTAAGCCAAAATTTGTTTCTGATAAATCCTTTTACAAGCAAAGAGTCTACCCATTTAAGTGTGCATTTTAAGTTCACAGGAGAATATAAGCAGCAACTTTTTCATTCCTACGCCTGAGACAGACAAGCCAGAACATGGAAATAAAACAGAGAAAAACAATAGCTGCCAAGCGCAGTGTGTGGTGAAACCGAGAGGAGGACAGAAAGGATGCTCCTTCCATAAACACCCAGTGTCACTAGCTGCATTTGCACATAGTTCCATTTTCACCACATATAAACAAAAAAAAAAGGCGCTGCTCTTCCAGAGGGTACACTTTGAAAGCCTACTTTGAAGGAGCAACAAAGTGCTTGTTCTTTCCCACATACATGTTTTGCAAGAATTACTTCTTCACTGAAACACGCAGGTTTGGAGTTGTCTTTCCAATGGGGCGAGAGTAAGAACTCTCGCTTGTGAGTTGGATGAAGGGCAGGCATGCCGAATGCAACCCGCTGACCTCTACACTGCAGCCAGCGCCTAACGCCACCACCCGGCAACTTACCTTACCAGTCATCTTCAGCGTATCAATTTCTTCCCTTTGTTTAGTTAAGGTTTCATTCATACTGCAGAGATGGTCACTCATCATACTCAGCTGGTCCTCGTAACTTCTCTTCGTCGTCATCAATTCGTCCTAAGGAGGGGAAAAAATAACCAGAAGCCTTTGCTCAATATTAGTGACAACTGGCACAGCAGCCAACTTCTATCTCCACTTAGTAAGCTCCACTTTTGGTGCTGAATGTGTGCACTTAAGCTAAGACATTAGGGGGGAAAAAAGCACTTTATGAAAGGAAAATCAACAGCTATCCTTCTTTACCTCAGGTCTCACACACGGATGTTCCCCTTATTTTTGCTCTGTTTCCTTTATAATTTTTCCCCCGCTTTTTCTGGCTTACAGGTCAGTTTTCCAACACTGCTTCCAGCCAAGAAACAAGTTTATAGGTTAGAGCGCGGCCTCTACATGAACATACGTGGCATATGAAGCTGAAGGAATCAGCAATTCACATGCAGTTGCAGAGCTGTGATCTCTCTGGGATTAGACAGACAGGGTGCGATGGCGTGCATGGCTAGAACACAGGAATGATGCAGACTTTAGAAAGGACACAAGGGGACAAATCAGGCTTTACACGAAGGGCTGGTTTGAGGACAACTAAGATCTCATGGGTAGGGATCACAGGAAAACAAGGGTGATATGGCGAGCATCTGCTACAAGCAGATAATTCTCTCTCAACCCCAGATCCTGATCCTCACGAGGGATTTTAACTACTCTGACATCTCCTAGAACAGCAACAAGGTGGAACACAAGCAATTCAGGAATGCTCGAGTATGGTGAAGAGCTTCTTGATATCGGTGTCAATAGGCCTAAGAGATGCTCTCTGCTGAACCTGTTCCAACTAGGGAAACGCTGCTCAGGGATGTGAAAGCCAACGGTAGCCTTGGCTGCAGCAACCACGAGTTAGTGGAATTTAAGATCCTGAGGGAAACAAGCAAGATGAATAGAAGTACAGCAACCCAAGATTTAAAAAGAATAGATTTCGGCTTTTTCAAGGTCTGCTTGGCAAGATCCCAGGTAAAAGTGTCCTGGAAATTCAAGGGGCCCATGAAAGCGGAATAATCAAGGACAGAGCAAAGAACAGTCCAGTGCTGAGGAAGCGGAGCAATTGTGGCAGAAGGCCAGCATGGCTGTACAGCAAACTCCCGATTCGACAGCCTGATCTGAACCCAGTCTGCTCTGACCAAAGGAGGGGTCCAGACTCCCTTCAAAGGACCCTTCCAACCTAAGCAGCGCTACGGTTCAGTATTATGCAGACTACTAAACACACAAACGGTGCGCCTGTTACCTTCTCTTGGCAAGTTTAATAAGTAATTGGAGATGAACATCTCGTGCTGGATTGGATATTGATTGTGGAATTTGTTAAAGGAACAAATCAAAGGAGCACTGTGTGCCTATGAACAATTCTTTTCAGTGTACATCATTACATTCACTGCCTGCAGGGAGCACTTCAGGTACTCCCCTCAGGCAGGGGAGCAATAAAGATGCAAACTAAACACAAAGAGAGCATGAAGGCATTTACAAACTGAGTATTTATATATACTTCATTTTACTATTGGCTCCTTTCTCAGCTGCGTGGAAGGGAAGTACAAAGGGACAGGACGTCTGACGTAAGATTTTATTATCTGTTGATGACAGCAGCTTCTCAAAGATTACCCCAAAGTTATTTTTGTTTAGTATCAAGCTATCCATTTCAAAAAACAACCTGGCATTTTTAAGAGACTTTCAGTCCCAGGTGCTAGAAAGGATTAAGAATTCATCATATCATCTGAAATCAGTCACACAACCACACCTTTTGACATGAAAAAAACCCCGTTTTCATAAAAAGCATTGACATCAAGTGTGCTAACACACAGGCTTAGCTACTATAACCTTTTCCTTGCAAGCTTATTCCACTTTAACTTTATACCTGAGATTTGAAGTGTATTATTTAAGCCTCTTCTCCACACACCATCAGCATTTTTACATCACATGAGTAGTGGTGTAAAGGCATGACCATGCTCGATGTAGTTTTTCTGCCCCAATTTCCCCTTACACACGACTACAAAAATGCATCCATTACATTACATAGCATTTTACTTGCCTGTAATCGACTGATGTTTTGACTGGCTAACTTCAACTCCGCCGTGAGCGATTCCTTGGACTTCTCTGCTAAAGACAGTCTTTTGGCAAGCGCTCGACACTGTCAATCAGAACAGGATAGAAGGTAGAAGGGAGGAAAGTTAGTACCAGAGTATTGCCTTGTGCCATCTTTAACTGATTGCTTTGGATGTTTCCCTCTTTCTATAACCCTTAGATTTCAAGACACTTAGTCAGAGTTTACGCACATTTTTAAATGTGAAGGTAACGTAACAGTTAAAACATATTCTGGGAACAGATTCTCATGAAACATTGTGTTCCATATGTTTAAACTCACTGCCATAACACTTGCCTGTGGGAAGTTCAAAACAGGATTTACTGTTTTCGGTACAGACCCTGCCTGCGTGCTCACCTCAGCGTGAAAGTGTACCGATTTGCTGTCAGCAAGCTGCAGATGAGACGTGAGTTCTGCTATCCTTGCCATATAGTGGGTTTTTATCAGGTCTTCACGAGACTCGACATCTGGAGCCTGGCAAAGCAAAAATTTAAGCAGACAGATATTTATGTTTAGTAGATTGAATACGTGCATCACAGCATTGTCCTCTGTACTGGCTTCTCTCCTTCCCTCCTGACACCTGGCTGCTCTACCCAAAAGCATTTAATTCCCAAGTCATTCTGCAATTCGTCAATCTGATGGCAACTCTTTATGTCAGAATTCTCCAGAGGACAGAGCTGACTGAAGATGTAAGAAGTTAGCTTGATTTAACATTATCAAGACTCTGATGAAGGTGAAAATCCCACTGCAGAAGTGGACTCCTTTTTTCACCTAGATAAAAACTTACTGGCTTTTCACAACAAGGAAGGATTCCTTTGCATAACTAAATTTGAGGGGCTGACAGTCAGAACTATTTCTAATGTGGCATGCTCCAGAAGGTTCTTCAGACACTTGAGCCTTAAAAAAAAAGACAACCCACACCTCACCAGTTTACTGGAAGTGAGAGTAACTCACTAAGGGCGGCTTTCACACGAGTTACGTTCAGGTTCAGCACTGTGCAGCAGCTTTTAAGAACTTGTATCACTTATTACCTGTCTCCCATCCCCTTTTTAATCACACTTTCAGAAGAAAAGGAGTGAACTAAAATACACACCAGCTCCCTGCAGTATTAGAAGAGGCAAAGCACTGGATCTTACTCTGTGAAGTCCCTGCAGGGGCAAGCTACACAATAGCAGCACTAAGTAAGAGTTAACCTTTGGTCTGGCAGCTGGCTTGAGTTTCTTTCGGTGTGATCTCTGGTTTGGGACAGTCTGTATTTAAATGTTAAACATCAGGCTCTACAGTCAGTGACTTTTATTGCAGCTTGAGCCCTTCCTCGAGAGTTAAGAATTGAGGCTTGGAATGCAGTCAGGGTTACTGAAGTACAAACTGACCAATGCCTTCCTTAAATTACAGAGAACAGACCTGCACCACAGCTCACACTGCTCCAAACTGCCTTCATGAAGAAGGTCGAGAAACACACGGATTTCCAAAACCCGAGCATATAGTATACAGACGACACGAGTGACTCATGCCATTATACACAGTGTTGGTGGTAAATAGACCTTTGGAGTAAGTTTAACAGAATCGAAGCACTTTGCAGATGTACTCTGATAATGTTTAAAACAGATTACCTTTTCGTTATCAGTAGTTATAGTCAACATTCCAATCTGGAACAAGGAAAAACATACACTGAAGTGAGAACTGCAGAAGTAGATACCATAGCTGCAAGTCGTTTTGGCTTCAGTCACAGAAGGACTTTAAATTAAAAAAAAATCTTGCAACAATTCAAACTAAAATCAAATTTAAGTACTTCCACCTGTAACAAACAAGGGTAATAGTACACATCCTTGAACAGAATTAAAGCTGACACCACCTCTCCAAAATCATCCTTTGCCTTATGATTACACAGGGAAAAAAGCAGTAAAACCAACAAGATGCAACTGCTTGATTACATGAAACTAATTCAGAGGTATGTTAACAAACATGAAAAGTAATGTTGCAGTGTAAGAACACGGAAAGCCAACTTGGATTTACTGAATACCTTCCCAATTCCTTTCTTTCCACTTTGACTAGTAAAGTACACGGAGTTCCAGAACTCTAGCAGAGGGGTGTACGCCAATAATTAGTTTCATGGAAGAGTATCTTCCCACAGAATCAGAGAGGTTTTTTCCTGATCTCATCAGCACTAGAGATTTAGGTTTCTGGGAAATATTTATCCAATATGTTGATGTATAAGTTACACAAAGCCATTCTCCTGAAGCTCCTAACAGGCCAAATACAGGATCAAAAATTTAAGATGTCAGTTTATTTCAAAACTAGTTATTTCAAAGCAATCCACTAATCATTTTCATCCTGGCACAGGAAAACATGGAGGGGAAAAGGTTCTATTGAGTGCTAGGCTGAGTAGATTGATTATTTCTTACCGATGACATCCCTGTTAATACCACTTCAAAGTGGTAATTCAGAGGCAAGGCCAACGCCTTTTAAATACAACTAATAAACAGGAAAAAGCCATTTGCCAGCACACAAGAGCAAGGACAGACCACGTGCTGCATCCAGAAACAATGGCTGAACCCAAGTTGTACGCACCTATGAAGGTTACATAAAAATCAGCGCTCCAGAGAACGCTGAAAGCTTGAATAGCTTCGAGTTAAAATTAAGCTACAGCAAACTGACCTGTAATAAGCCTCAGAACCCATTTAAAAATACTAGTTGCCTACTTTTGTTTGTTTTAACATACCCAGAGATGAAAAAAGTAGTGGAAGCTCAGAGGCAACCTGAGATGTCTACTACTTGTGAGGCTTCCTGACTACAGAGTCAGAAAAAAAAAAAAAATCTCCAAGTTAAGCACCTATTATTTCCCCCTCAGTCATACAAGTACAGAACTACAAAGCCAGCGAACAAAGTCACAAAACCCAAGAAGTTCCAAACTCCACAGAAAGTACTAGCAAGCAGCTCTGCAAATGCAAGGAGCCCAAGTGTGAATGCATTTCAATACAGCCAAAAAGCTGTCATTGTTAGCGCGCCACTGACTAAACAGTACTAGGGCTACAGAAAACGGGTTTTTCCCTACTGAAGAAAAAGGTCACTTACCAGACTGGTACTCTTAATAGGTTCCCTCGGACTCTTTTCTGTGGTTTCCTTTTGTTCAGCTACATTTGGCAAAATAGAACGTTCTTGTACAGTTTCAGTTAAATGTCCACTAAGAGAGTTCTTCAGTTTCTGGTTTTCTTTCTCTAGCTTTATTTTAGCCAGCTGGGCCTCCAACATCCAGTGTTCTTTTTCTTGTTCAAGTTTTGAAATCTTCTCCAAACTCTGCTGGACCTTTAGGAGGGAAAGTTTACAGTCCAGGTGATTGAATGCAACGGGGGGGAAAAAACCCACACAGGGGAAATATTTGAAGACAGTATTATTTTAAGCCATTACATAAGCGAGGTAATGAATAATGCAGCAGGTGAACAACCACTGCTTTAAGCTGCACACTTAACTGTGGTCATGTGTCAGAAATGATCACCTCAGTTAATTAGTCTGAAGCATGCATCAGAAAGGTACAGCTCATAGAACTGGCAACACCATTATGAGGTGTAAAATCAAAGCAGAGAAGAATTTTACGAAGATGTGAAAGATGTGTGCTTGGCACTAGCATTGCCTTGTTCTGTGCTAGAAAGAACAAGCGCTTTCTCCCCTCCCAGAGCTGCCTCACCTCACACAGACAGAGCCACCCACTTGTTCAGCTAAGAAGTCCACATCCTCACTCCACGCATTTCTGTTGAAGTCGATCTCATCCCTACTAATACACTTTGAATATTGGCCACTAGAAAAACACCCCACTGAAGTCATGATGGTGACTCAAGCACAGTCTGAGCATTCAAGTTAATGAAGAAGTTTTACTATTAATTAGTCAGTCTCATTCATACGAGGAGATGGGCAAACTGTGTAGGCTTGCTAAATACCATTTAACCTCCCTCTGCATCACCATCCAGAAAAAAGCAGCACACTGAAAGAATAATTAAACTGTAATCTATTAATACACTCGAACTGGAAAAAAAAAAATAACCAGTGCTAATATATCCTGTATAGTCCAAAAAAAGCACACAAAACAGCACATGAGAAATGAGCACTTCAGTATGCCTTATTCCTGTCCTTATTTGGAATTTATTTGCATTATTAAAGATGCCCTGACTTCTTGTACTTATAAATCAAGACATCAGTGGCATAATGCTGTCTTTTATGACGACACGTACGTTCTGCAGGCGCAGGAGAGCAAGTCTCGGATAACCCAGCCTCACAAGGAGAGGTTTTGCTTTCAAAACTCCACAAGTAAGACATCTACAGTCTAATCTTAAGTTTCACTATACGCACGTATACGTACAAATGACCGCACACAAGTATGTAGAGACTATTTGATACTACTTTACCTTTATAAAAATACACTACTGTCATAGAGGCTAGTAAAATTTATACCAAAATACCTGTTGTGCAAGACCTTCTCTACTTTCTGTGGAACTCAGGAGAACTCTGCGATTGGCTAAAGCTTCTTCATAAGGCACAGAATCTGCACAAGGCTGCAAAAGGATAAAAGAAACCTCAAAACATGTTTCACGGTACATCAGAGTATGTATTCTGCATTTGTTATCTCATTTCCCTCCTTACTTTACTAAAGGGAACAAAAACATATTCCAAATGTTCACCAGTCAGTAGAAAAAATGGCTTCAGTTTAGAAAAAAATACCACCCCAAAATGCACACCTGATTAAAAAGAAAACTCCACGTGTTAGTTAATGACCAAATGCATCTTAAGGTCCACTTTCCAGACACTGCAGTAAAGTGATTTATTAACAACTGTTAAGCTGCTAACACTTGTTAACTTCAGTGGAGCCAACAGGGAGATGTGGCATTGTTCAGCCCATTTTCTCCAGCATACCTCCTTTTCAGCTGCTTTTGGGTTTGGATCTTTTTGTAATGTTGCTGTCCACTGTCTTCCAGTGAATGCAAGTATAAGAATACGATGTCATTCACTCCATATTCCTGATGAATACGGGAGGAAATCTGAATGAGCAGCAACCCTCTTCTCTCCTTGAAGTCTTGGCACAGAAATACTTAGCCGAAATGGGCAACAACAGAATTGGCACATACCCTGAGTTGAGAGCAACTACGCTCTCTAAAGTTTTCAACAGCATTATTGCTCTAAGGATTCCACTTCCTCAGCCAAAGATTCTCATTCAAAGAACCTCATCCAAATACTGAAAACCCTTAGTTTGTATTCTCTTCAGCATAATCAGCTACCAACCGCACTGTGTTTTCCCTGTGCAAGCATGCTTGCTGAACAAACCTTCTTCAAAGACTTCATGTAGGCAACCGCCTTTTTCTTGTACTGCAGCATACACTCAGCTGAAAGCGGGCTGATGAACTCCGTTCCTCCCTTCGGGCCATAGCTCAACGAAGTAGTGAAGTGATCCAAGTTGTTGCTAAAGAACGAGGCAATCTAGACACATCAAGACGAGTGACTTTTTTAATTAAGTTCACCAGAAAGATTCATCGCAGCAATTACTCTTTCAAGAGGAAGACAAGTATTTAGTGAAACTGGGCTTCACAACAAGAATTTCAAACAAACTACAGGCTCTTCCACATAACTGTGACCTTACTAACACAAAGCATCTTCACAGTATCTATCACCCGTTCCAGTTGATTTTAACTTGTAGCTTGAAAATACCAGAGAATAAGCCTAATACTACAGATTATTAATATCAACAGCACACGTACCAAATCATTCCACTAAGATTTAAAAAAAAAAACCTCACAAACTGCACAAGTTAGGGCATTGTATCAAAATAAAAATATCCATTACCTTGCCCACTCCGTTTGTTAAAGCCACAACAGAGGATAAGATACAGTCATTTGTAGTTACGAGTTTCTGTGTGGCAGTTGGAACTTCTTGTTCTAAAGCAGCTTTCTGACTGTAATGCTTGGAAATATCTAGAAAAAGAAAACACACATTTATGTCAAATTACAATTGTCTATTTCAGCAATCATTTTCTAATTCAGTTTATGAATTAGCAAATTCATTTTATGCCTCTTCAGGCTTCAAATGCTTCCCCTCTCTTTAAGTTGTATAAAAGCTTAGTCCGAATACTCTTACTTATTCAGTGCACTGCCTTAGACAACTGTTTGATCACCAGGAATGAGCGTTACACCTATTACACAAGGTGGAATAAAGGTGTCTAAGTGTACACTGTATCCCAAAAATCATAGCTATATAGGGGATCCAGGCTGACACTGAACTAGCACTTCATTTCACAAGGACACTTTCCATTTCTATATGTTCACATCTGGACCCTTAAAAGCAGAATTTTCAGTCATGTTCAATACCTGACTGTTAAAATACTCTTCCCTTACAAGTACGCTTAATTCTGTCAGAGCAAGTCTAAAAGACTAACAGAAGTTTAGAAAGCCACTTCCTATATTCCAAAATTCTTTCAGGCAAAGTTAACAGAGCAGTCTCCAGGACAGGGGCCAACCGAAAAAACCCCACACTTTTCAAAGCCATTCACAAAACCATCTTAGCCTAAATACAGCAATTCCAACAGCACCCAAACTTAAGAAGACTCAAGTATTATCATGCAAGAACAAACATTCTCAACTCAGCCTAATTAAATATAAGCAATTATTTGATAAGTCTACATTTTGCACGTATTCACTGAACAGGCTGCCCAGAGAGGGGGGAGTCTCCTTCCCTGGAGACTTTCCAAAGCCGCCTGGACTTGTTCCTGTGGGATCTGCTCTGGGTGATCGTGCTCTGACAGGGGGGTTGGACTGGATGATCTCTAGAGGGCCCTTCCAGCCCCTAACTCTCTGTGAATCTGTGTAAAGTACTATTGCTACAGAATGGAAAAATCCCAGGTCATCACAACCAGAAGTTATAATCTGAAGCAAATTTAAATGGTTGGAAAAGAAGGGAGGATAGAAGTGACAAATCAAGTATTCCGAGTATGGAAGTGAGAGGTGTTAAGCACAACATTTCTGTTGCTAGCTAATGAATTCCACTGACAGCTTTCTTCAGTACTTTCCTTTGTTAGTAAGTGTATTAACAGGTAGAAGGTATTTATCGATAAGCTTATCTATACCACAAAACCCTTGGTTTAGTGTCTCATTTTGTTTGAGGTACAATCTCCAGTATATCTTTTTTTCTTCACACAACAGGGACTCTGCAAAATGGGGCCCTGCTACTGATGTAACTGAAAGAAACAAAAACCCTATTTTGCATAAAGTTGTAAAAACTTAAACAGCAGACTAGTATTAAAACAATTCACCTATACAGGTTTTCTCCCTGGGAACAGCTACACAGTACAGAGACTCTAGCATATACAGAAACATCGGTGCTTTAAAACTCTGAGTTTTAACCGAACATCACTGAAAACGTAACATATCCATGTTCTGCTGACAAAAGGAAGGTAAGCCACTTTCAAGGAGGGAGTTAGGTTTCAAAAAGAAAGCAGACTTCATTCCGTTCTGTGCACCAGTTCCACTAGAGCAATGAAGTTTAGAAAGTGAACTGATACTGCTCAGGAAGATCTTGAGCTGCACAATTAAACAGTCGAACAACGCTAACAGAGCGGAGGAGTGAAAAACATGCGTGCACGTCCAAAACAAGCAGTAAGTTCAGTTTATCTTAGTTTGTGAAGGCAAAACAAACCAGATTTATCACACATCACACACTCAACATTGTTACAGAGAGAGTACGCGTGCGATGTTTAAGAGAAAGAAGTAGAGCTGCAACATAATATTCCTGTACTCTCACCTTTTAAAATCTCGTGAAATCCATGAAGACTTGCAGCAATGTTTGTAAACACCAAGTTGTAATTTGTCCTAAGAAGTCCTTCCGGTTTTGTACCTAAGAACACCATGTAGAAAGGAAAGAAAAAAAACACCCAACACTATGATTTGACCATGAATATAGTTATCTTTGAAAATAATCCAACTTCCACCTACTAGAAACATTTGCAGAGTATGAAACTCAGACTCATTTACTTAAATTTCCTCTTCGATGTCAAATGTATATATACAGCAAATTTTGCCAGGGCAGGCAGGTAAAACACAAGTTTCCTAAATTTTACTCAGGTTTTACAAATATCAATTGTTTTTATCTCAAAAAGTAATTATGCATGCAGAAAGATTTATCATAGAGACATAAAATAGTTCACGTTGCAAGAGACCTTTAAAAGTCATCTAGCCACATGCTCCTGCCACGAGCAGGGACATCTTCAACTACATGAGGTTGCTCAGATCCCCATCCAACCTAACCTTGAATGTTTCCAAGGATGAGGCATCTACCACCTCTCTGGGCAACCTTCTCCAGAGTTTCACCACCCTCATGGTAACAAATGTCTTCCTTCTATCTAGTCTAAATCTACCCTCTTTGTTTAAAACCATTACCCCCTCATCCCACTGCAACAGGCCCTGCTAAAAAGCCTGTCCCCATCTTTCTCATAAGCCCCCTTCAGGCACTGGAAGGTGCTATAAGGTCTCCCCGGAGCCTTCCCTTCTCCAGGCTGAACAAGCCCAACTCTCCCAGCCTGTCCCCATAGCAGAGGGGCTCCAGCCCTCTGAGCATCTCCGTGGCCTCCTCTGGACTTGCTCCAACAGGTCCATATCTTTCTTATGTTGGGGGCCCCACAGCTGGATGCAGAACTGCAGGTCGGATCTCATGAGAGCTGAGGGGGAGAATCCCCTCCCTCAACCTGCTGTCCACACTTCTGATACAGCCCAGGATCCAGTTGGCTTTCTGGGCTGCCCGTGCACACTGCTGGCTCAAGTACAGCTTTTCATCCACCAGTTCCCCTGGTGGGATGAAAAAGTGGAAGGAAGTCCTTCTCAGCAACACTGCTCTCAATTCCTTCACCCCCCAGCCTGTACTGATACCATGGGTTGCCCTGACCCAGGTGCAGGACCCTGCAACTTGACCTTGTTGAACCTCATGATGTTCAAACTTCAAGTTTTTCCAGGTCCCTCTGGATGGCATCCCATTCCTCAGGCGTGTCAAACGCACCACTCGGCATGGTGTCCTCTGCGAATTGCTGAGGGTTCACTCAATCCCACTATGACATTGATGGAGATATTAAACTGTGCTGGTCCTACCACAGTTTTCTCTGACTTTCCTTTTCTGGCTGCCATACCGGTAGAAGCATTTCTATGGATGCTTTGCATCCTTTGCCAAGTTCAGTTCCAACTGAGCCTTGACCTTCCTGACCCCATCCCTACACAACCAGGCAGCATCCCTGTCCTCTTCCCAAGATGCACAGACAGTGGAAGGAGGGACAGGTATCTCCTTCTCACCCTTCAGTTTGACCAGCAGGTCATGACTCATCCCTGCCAGTCTCTTGCCTTCCCTTCCTGATTCCTTAGTGGGACTGAGAGATCTTGCACTCCATGGAAAGTGTCCTTAGGAGTCTGCCAGCTCTGTTCTCCTCCACTGCCCCCAAGGGCAGTTTCCCAGGGGTGTCCCATTGATTCCTTGAAGAGCTGGAAGTTTGCTTTCCTAAAAATCAGGGTCCTGACTTTACTCTTCACCTGAGCCACATCCCTCAGGACTGTGAACCCCAGCAGTGCATAAGCAGTGCATCCGAGGCTGCCTCTAGTCTTGACATCACTGATTAGCTCACTTGTGTTGGTGACCAACAGGTGCACTAACACATCCCTTCTGGTAGGGCTATTATCTGGCTTAAGAATTTATCCCCAGTGCATTCCAGGAGTCTCCTGGACTGCCTATAGCTCACCATGCTACCTTTCCAGCAGATGCCGAGTTGGTTGAAGTCCCCCAGCAGGACAAGAGCCCGTGAGCATGATGCATCCTGTAGCAAGAAGGCTTTGTCAGCCTCCCAGCCTGGAAACAAAGAGGGTCCAGTATGCCAGAGCATACTACAGAATTCACTTGCCCCATAGTTTAGACTGTACCTGAAGAGTAGCGTTAACCTTGTTTTCTTCTATCACAGAAGCGGCATTTTGTACGTGCAGTTTAAAAAACAAAACACACCCTAAAAAATGCAAACCAAACCACCCCAACACTGGTCCAAAAGGAAAACTAGTACCTTCCAGTTGCAAAGTAACCAACTGAGCCAAAACTGGCACTTACTTGGTAACACAAGAAGACTAACGTACGTATGAAGCTTCTCAAAGACTGCGGTCAACCTTTTCATGTCTCTGTGTAGCTCCATGTTTCTAGCTCTTAAAGCAGCTGTGCAAAGAGAAGACTCACACTCTTCTTCCAAACTAGGAATATATGAATTATTTTTTTAAAGAGTGAGCAATTATCTTTAAAAAAAAGTTAGAGTTTTGGAGCAGGTAATGTTCTCTACATCCCCGGTTCAAAGCAACGATAGACTAGGATTTTAGAAAGATTAACATATCAAAGTAATTTAGCAATACATGAAAATTACTGTGTGCATGTACTATCCCCCCTCTTAGGAGCCTCAGTCACAAGGCAGGCACAGATTACACTCATGGCAAGGAACTGGTTGCATCAGTTTGAAGATTTTTTTCCCCTACTATGTATAATTTACCTTTTGCTTCCTAAGGAGCAGCAGAGGTACAAATAAGGCATAAACCAAGCTTTCTCTTCTTCCTTAATCCAACCCTCTTTTTAAGCAGTCCTTTGCACTAATAATTCACCTCCCTTCGACCCACTTGGGAACAAAGATTTTCACTGCAGAAGGGATGTTGCCTCTGGCCAAGTTTTTCTACACTGCTATATTTACTACATGATAGATAATCTTCAGACAGGCTCAAGAAATTAACAGTTTCAGTGCATCACACCTGAGCAGTATCGGTGCTGTTGAATAACATTAAGAAACACTAAAAACCTGTGCAGCTTTCATTAAAGTCTAATCCACGAGGGAGAAGAGGCAGCTTCAAAATACATGTTTTTAGAGGTAATGCCCAGCTGAAAAAAAAGCATACATAACCTAAAGGCTCAAAAACCAGCAGGCAAAGAAAAACTTCAAGGTGCCTTAAGAGTTGATTTAATATCCGGGCTGCAGATGTTGCCAATGCTGCACGTCTGACACTTAGTGCCCCTTTAATCTGATCTATTAAATTAAAAGTACCTTTTTAACTGATAAGGAAGAATCTTTCTTAAAAAGCACAAGTAGGAAGCTAAATGTTCTGAGAAGGCCTTCAATTTCACAGCTGTTTCCTGGAAGGAAAAACAACACATAAGGGTGGGGTTCTTTTGGGTTTTGGGGGGTGGGGGGGATGGTGGTTTTTGTTTTGTTTGGGGGGTTTTTTGTTTTTAAAAACAGAGCAAAAAACCTTTTTCAATACTGAAAAAGGTATTGAAACCTCACCAGGACTGTCACAGTGTCTTCTGTAATACTCTCGAACAAGTGGAGCATTCCTTCCTCCAGAGGGCGGACGTAGGAAGCGTTTTCATGGAGATACTGCGAGAACTGAGCACAGAGAGATGTTAAAATGGTGCTCGCTGAAAGCCCCTGCAAACCGTTTCAGGTTAACAATCGAACAGTCCAATTCGCCGTAGCACCTGTCGTCTTAGGTGATGCCCAGGACGTTAATAACAAGCTACAGCGCTCAAGTGACGTGCAGCCACCTCCGAGACAGGGCACGCGCGCACCTTGAGGGGAAGCGCGAAGTAGAAGACGACCATGGGCGTGCAGGCAAAACCCCATCTCGGGCTTTGCCACAGCACCCCGTCGCCTTTAACTGCCATGCACAGCACACCAAAGCCCTGCTCTGAGTATAAACATTCCTGCCTTCTTTGCTCAGCTCCATCAAATTAAGATGCGATCCACACATCCATGAAGCCACCAAAATAAACTGTGCTACCTTCCTCCAGCTGTTCGCCTAGCAGCCCTTGTCCTGTGCGTCGGCGCAGCCACGCTGCGCAGAGTGCTGAAGAACTAAACCCAGTCAGAACTGGGAACGAGAGACGTACCGTTTCATCTTCGTTTCCAGTCCAGTTTGCAACACGGGTCAAACCACGCTTATGGTAATGCAAAGGATGGAGCAGTGACTAATCGGGAGAACTCCTCCTTTCAGCGAGGATGGGTTTGGACCATTACGAAACTTCAGCTTTACAGAACAGCCCAACTTCACTAAACACTACTGAAGTAAACGCTATGGCTAATTTCTTCAAAGCAAGTGTTCCTGAGAACGGAGGTATTTACTCTTACGCACAATCAAATCTAACAGTACCATGAGCTTTCCATTTTGATGCCACAGTGTGACAAAAAGCTTTTTCCACAGATTGATACAGGCAGTCTAACGTGACCTTGTTTATTTTATCCCAAAGAAAGACACCTTCACCTTTGATTATTTATACCACAATAGTAGCTAAAGATCCCAGGCAAATAGGGTACAAGAAATTATTTTTTGTATTATTACGGTGCAGCGATACAGTGTTAAATGAGAAGAGAGAGATGCCAAGCTCTCATTCATGCATGCAGAAATCTGGATGGAATTAGGGAAACCTCCTAAATCTAAGGAGGAAGAAATAACACATGCAGAATGCTCCTAACTTGTGTTGCAAAAGAGAGGACTGGAGTTATCTGGCATGATGCTGAAGACCCAGCAGAACCCAGCAATCCAACACTTAAAGAGAAAAGGAATACTTGAACCTGGAAGGGAATTGTCCACATCTACTTTGAGTGTCTGGTGGGGAAAATAGCTCGAAAGCGCCAGACAAGACCTGGAGTTGGGGAAAAATAAATCAGTGCAAGTGTGCTAAGCCACTACCTGACACTCGTCTCATTCTCTACCACATTAAGGAGAGGTTTTAGAATCACTCAGTGGAGGAGCTAAGATCACACCGAGAACACCTGCCAAGCAGCTAAGTTAATCAAAAATACAGGAGCAACAGCAGCTTCAGCGAGTGAAAAGATGCTTCGCTGCTGGAAAGTCACGGCAAAAGCCCCGAGAGGTGGCATGCACCAAGGCAATTAGGTCGTGAATACACAATGGGGCAGGCAAGAGACATAATTATGAAAACAAACCCTGAACTACTGAATCAAAGTCAATTATCAGAAAAGAAGAATCAAAACACAGTTCTGATTAAGTTGCATATTTCAGCTGCGTGAAAGCACTTCTCTGCTGAAAAGCAACAAAGAAGCGGTAACTAGGACATTAAGAAAAAAAAGTGTGATGTCTAAGAAAGCTGATTTTACTCTCTGAGTGTGAAATGCAGTAGCGTCTGCAGGATCCAGTCACCACACTGGAACATGTAAACAAGGAGACAGTTCCTGCCCCGAAGAATTTGGAAGACGACAAAGCCTCAAGGTTTTTACAAGAAGGACGTGCCATTTTGAGTACGTTTGGTGGCAGGAGCAAGAAAATCTTGTTCCCAAACTAAGATCTATGCTGAACCTCTGTAAAAGTGTATTTTTGATTCAAACAGTTGAAACGACTGAGAAGGTAAATAGAGTGGGATTTCTTTAGCAGACAGACATTTTCACAAGCACATTTGTTGCCTGCAAAGGGAGTAAAAGAGGTCCTCCTAAGAACAGGAAAGTTGTGCGATATGTTAACATCGCCACCACATGCACTGCAGCTGTTTGATGAACGCAAATCACATCCACCTCAGCAGCTTAAGTCTGAGCACTACAAACTACTAAATTGCAATTATAGTCTGAATCAGAAAATACTGTCCTCCAGCAACTTAACTGCGCATAGATCCACTTGCACGAGGAAGTCAGCAGCTCTGATGTTAAAGCAATTTTGTTCCAAAGCACACACTTACATGCACTGCCATGCAAATCCTCGTGCATAAAGTTTTTACCATGTTTCGTGGCAGTGAAAAAGTCAAGAGATGCAGCTTAACAGCTCTGAATGATACTCTTAGAAAAGTCTTCCCATACAGTTTCATGGGAAGAGCCAGGTCATGTTGTTCACAATAATTTCAACGTGCTTTACAGACCTGAAGCTCCAGAACACTTACAGGAAAAGGTCTTTACACAAGTAAATATATCAGACTATATCAGACTATAAAGTTGCTTTGTGACAAGAGAACAAATTCTCTCCTTCATAAGCCTACCTTGTACGCAGTTCACACTACAGCTGAGCACTTCACACACAAAACCTTCTGTCTCAACATCTCCCATGCCCCAGTGCCTCAGCTAAGACACTCATCTGTTTAGCAGTGCCATTTGTGTGTATCTTAAAATAATGAGCTAAACTTGACAACTGCACTTTGATTTAGCACTTAAGTGTTGATTTGACTCTCGTGCTGTTCTCGCAGCAAGGCACATTCAGGGAACTGGCCCAAGAGAGAGAAGACCTCTCATGCAGCAGCAGCTGCCTCTCAGGAACCCACTTGCAGCATTCCAGTAAAAAAAGGCGGCAGAAGTTTGCATGACAGATTACACACTGATAAAAAGTTATGTAATTGCATATACTTAGAGCTGAAATCAGTAAGCTTTACCTTCTGATTTAACGGTGATATAGTGTCCGTTGCAGAATCAATGGGAAAGATCTGTACCTTCTGCTCGGTGTACGTGTGGAAGTTCAAAAGGGCTGTTACAAGTTCTTGAACAAAAGCAAGCGCCTGGCCAGCAAGGTCTCGCAACTTCAGCTGTCAGCACAGTTATAAAATGATTATATTTGATACGTTACTATTTAAATACAAGAAAACTTCTATGGCTGGATACAAAAAAATTCTCTCAATTTCTTTCTTGCTACTAGCTCAGCTTAACACATGGCAGCAGCAATCTTTAACTTCATTTTTAAAGCTTATGAATAAACTACAACGCCACTCCGAGGGGCATGTTTTTCTGCACTGACAAAGTAGGTTTTTATTTCATACAACAGATGATGCTTTGCCTTTGCTGCACTCCTCCAGCTACAGGCTACAAGAACACTTAAGAGGTCCGTAGTACAATTACACAAGCAGTCTTTGAAATTAAGATTTGTGAAGACCAACTGACTAACCACTGACAACAGCTCAGTTCTCCCAGTGCGGTGATAGAAGTTTTTAACACCTGGTTCTATGAAACCCCAAATATAATTAGTAAAGCCCAATTAAGTTTTCTACCTGAATACAAGGTGTCTGCTTCTCCAACCAATAACACTCAATTCTTATTCTCCCACCTGCACAGAACTGAGCTGCTGTTTATGAATAACCCTGTTGTGTGGCTTTACTTCACTATAGAGGGATCCAAGAAATTAATCCAAAATGAAACAGTCTGAAAAAGCAAAGGCAGAGATGAACACAACAGAATGTGGTTATTTATGCAGGACAGAATAAGGTTAAAGTGACATTTCAGTCAAGAATGGCTTTTCCTTTAGAGACGTATTCCTAATGTTTCAGTGAAGTGTTAAATCGAGTGAATCTTGAATATGGATCAGGGATGGTGGTAAGCAATTAACGCAGTCGTCATGCTCAGTTTGTGTATGTCAATCAGCTACGCAAGGAAGGAAAAGAGACACTATCACTGTTTTGCTGTCCTTTACACAGCAGACTGATAACACAGTAGCATTTTGCCTCCACTGGCAAAGGCAGTCAAAAATCTGTCCTGGAAAATTTTCAGGACTGCAGATCTTGAGAGACAAAGCTGGCTGACACGGTGCTAGCAGAAAACAGCAAAGGGAGAAGCTCTCCATGTAGTCATTTAGATTTTTCCTAGTACTCAGCAACAGGCTGATTAAAGGCTACTTCCGCCAGAAAACTGGCCAGCAGGTCACCTGTTCTCACAGCAGAGACCTTCCTCTTAATAGGCACTTCTGAAGAAAGCAGAACAGGAGAATACTGACTGCAAAGTATCTGATTTACTACTATCAAAATCCTTAAAATATTTAGCCATTCACAGAAAACTAATGCTCATTTTTTAATACTGAGTAAACCACATTCCCAAGGAAACTGATGAAATTACAGTAATGAACAGAAACTGTTTCTTTTTGTTAATAATATTTAAATTAATAACGGTGATTTAGCTGCAAGTAAGAGGTGCTTTGGCAAGAAGTATCCCATAAGTGAACCATGCAGAGTTCTCAGACACTAGTCATGACCCTTTTAAGGAATACATCACGTAACAAGTAACATGAACTAATACTGTACTCCAGCATACACACCAACATGCAGTTTGCACGTGCAAACATTCTTTGTGGCTCAAGTGATGCGACTGAAGGTCAGTTCGAGGGCAAAGGAATTGAAGATACCAAAAATACGGGGTTTGGGGGGGTTTTTTCTTCAACAAAAAGCTTAAGACCTCCAGACTAATTCAGTTTTAACCAACTTGAAAAATGAAACGTTCAAGTTTTAACTTTCTGCAGGTTTGCATAGTAAGAGTATTTAATACAACTTTAATAAGAGACAAATATTAAACCTTTCTGCCATTCTTCCTAAGAAGACATGCCTCAGTTAATAGCTACAGTGATCATCAGCCAGCAGTCAATGGATTAGCTCTGATGAAGTGAGGTGAGCAGACAACTTCACTCCTCCACATGAGAGCAGTACAGACCACCTTTGGAAAAGCACAGAGGCTCTGTGGATAGAAATTCCCTTGGGATCTCACAATGGTAGTAAGACAGGCTATCTTCTGCCATTTCAGGTCACTAAGATTTATTCAGCATTCGTGTAGAAAGTTGCATCTTTACACAAGAACCACAAAAAGTGCTCACCTGATATCTTCTGTTGTGTAACGGTACATTCAGAGCATTGTATCGATTAGATCCTACGGGACAAGAATTGAGTATATGCACTTATTAGATCATAGGGGTTTTGAGAGAGACTTATTGGTAAATAATGACTTTTAAATGTAAAATTTCATCGCACTAACATTACAGTTCATGTAAGTTATATTAACTAAAAAGATACAAACAGCGGGCTTCAATAAAGTAGGCCTAAAAGTCCTCACTTAAGAGCTGTTACTGTGACTAGATGGACAGAAAGCACTGCCATCCTTGCCTCAGATTGTAAATCAGATTTAACCATCTGAACACGCTGAATTTCATAGGTGAGAGCAGAATCCTCTTGCCATAAAAAACCAAAACAGTACTCATCACTAACAAGTGTGAAAATTTAAAAAAAAAAAATACTCTTAAAAACTTCAAGATGATCTTCAAATTTAAATTACATTCTAGGGACTGTCAAAATAAGATGAGTGTATGTTTTAATGGTTTGCACATTTAAGAAAAGCTCCTGTATGTACTCGATTTGTTGATAATCTGGAGTAAGATGTACTCTCCACATATTTCAGCGTTCTGTTCCAGCTAGAGAAACTCAAATGATTATTCAGTTACAAGTGGGGACACGTTTTAAAGAGGCAGAGGGATATTTGTACCTAGAGAACAGCTTACAAAGCCTTACACGTTAAAAAGGGATCACATCCCATGTCAATTAAACAGAGTAACAACCACTTCAGTTTAAAATTTGCAGACAAAGGAAATTTACAGCTTCTTAACTCTTTTTGTATCATTCACATTTGGCAACTAACACATGGGAAGAGGTAGTTGTATTCTGAACAAAAACCTGCCCAAAATTCCCAAATCCAACTTCTAAGGAAATGCTTCAGAAAACTTTGTTACCTTTCTACGCTCAAAATCATGCTCAGCAATCAACAAGCCATTTGACTGTCACCGAAATCAAAGCGAGCTGCCAGTTACACTTACAACCAACCACAGAGCCTACAGTAAGACAGTTGGAATCCAAAGCAGAATAACTTACTTCCCGTCTTTCATTCTCCTCTCACTGAAAATCTGTCCCCTATTTGCAGTGTTTTCTACATAAACAAAACCATTCTGCTATGGCAGCTGAGTGAGCAGATAAACAAGTTACATGCATCTAAGTTCTCACTACAGTGCTAACCACCTGTAAAAACAACCAGCTAAAGATGACAGAGGAGTATAAATGGGCAGCAGATGCCAGGCCAAGTGATCTTTGTGAGAGGAAAGAAGGGAAAAAGGGTATCAACTCAAGACACCAGCACCTACGTACAACATGCTGTACGAGAGTCAACGTTTCCTAAAGAGAAGATGACCTGGTGTTTGTAAGCCAAGACTCACCGGATTGCCAACCCAGTGAAGAATTTGGAAGGCTTACCCCTGCGGCACCCTGCCAGCACAGCTTTCAGAGAACCTAAGGCTATTCAAAACATAGCCGTCAAGTTTTAAACTGAGTGAAAAACGCAAAAGCTACCAATAAAACCAACCGGAAATCCAACCGCCTGTTCTCACTTCTCTGCTCCTTGTCCAGTACTTTCAACTTTTTCACTATTCCAAGTTCTCCCACTCTCACCGCCAGAAGGGTACAAATTCTGCCTGCCCAAGTACAACCTCACGCTCCAGCTATTTACGAAAGCACCCAGCACTGACCTGGCACATACTAACCCATTCTTGTACCAAAGCAATGCAAAGGCTGAGCACTCCTAACTTCATGGCATCCTCTGCACTTCAGTTCACCTAGCAGTAGGTGGAAAGGAAGCAGAAAAAAAGGTTGCTTCAGGTAACTCTTCACTGTAACTCTGGCATATACCCTGCCACAAATACTCTGAGACGAGTAACTACAGAAAACTTTGTGGAGAAAGCACTAAGTGGGCAGTATTTCTTCATCTTTTACAATATTCGGTCAACATTAAGCAAGGCAAGTGGCAAATTACTCAAAAGCCTTCAAAGGTTGTAATTTTTGTTAAAGATACATATAAAAAAAAATAAAAACTTGGTATTTTAAGATCCCTGAACAAGATCATGACAAGATCTGTCATGAATACTTATTACAATTACCTCCAAGTGCTGTTCAGATGCCCAACATTTCTCACAGTAACACATTTTCATTGCTAAGGAATACTTCCTCAAGATGGACCCAAAATTAAACAAGAAACCCAAATCAAAGCAATACATACTTGTGTCATTGAAAGGTACTTTTTCATTGATTATGCACAGAGATTCTTCCAGTCTACTGCCCAAAGCTGCTTGGAGATTCTTTAACTGTTGCTGGCTAAATAACAAAAAGACAAATTTAAAACCATACACAGACATCGTACATCTTTAAATTTTAACCTGTATCACCACTACTGCAGCTCACCATAAACATCCCTTGAGCGTACAGGTATCTGTCTCTTTCTAGAAGTTAGAAATAAGACAACAGGAATTATTTTTCCTCCCTTATGTCATATTTAATATATGTCATGGTATTTTAAGCCCTACCAAATGCAGTAAAAGATGTAATAAATCGTTGTAAATCTTAAGTTCCATTGTTGGGAAGCACAACTTACTTCAGAGTTAATCTTGACATTGTTTTCCAATTCTGCTATTAATGTACAAGCTATATGAAAGTATTCTTTTCTACTGGAATTTGAATGAGAACGCAAAAGGGCCTTCAAATGAGTCGCTACACATCCGACGGGGTATTCCAATAGACAAGCAGCGAGTTGTTCATTCACTTAACTATGTCACATCGCTATTAGAAATACCTCGCGAGCTTTTCAAAGCCCCGTACTTCAAACACCGCTATGATACGGCCTATTCCCACAAGACTTGGCAACTGTATTTCTGATCCATGCTCAAGTGATCTTTCTCTAGATCTGCTTCATTTGCATTTGATTGTGTATAGAGACAAACTCAACTTGTGATTACTAATATCATCAGCATAAATTCTTGAGTTGAACAGTAACATATTCCAGCATTATATACGTATCTCAAAGATCACTGCATATTGACTGAGACCAAATTCCACACCTTACCCAACTTAGGCCCTCAAATTCTTCACTGTTTTGCTTCCCGTTTGACATCTAGAACTCCTGCACACATAGTGGAGTGTGGGGCGGAAGGTGTCGAAGTGACATTTTTTTTTTTTCCTTTTTTACAAAAACATTTGGTACGTGGAAATTTATCAGGACTAACAAGGAAAAAGAACCCAAAACAGACAAGCAAGATATGAAGAAACTGGCCGATAAGTAGCTCACGCACATTAACAAACATTTTTCTTGAAGAGCAGCTCCAAAGTTGCACAGAAACTGCAGAGCACGATTGTACTATAACGAATGGCAAACAAGTAGCTTGATACGCTTTGATTTACATCCTGCCCTTTAATTTTCAAGGCATGCACACTGTCAAGTCTCATAACCCCTGGCTTTCCCGAATAAAGTGTGTCGGAAGCAAATGGATCCCTGAAAGAGTGGGGAACACAGAAGAGCGGTACTCTGAAAGACATCTTCTGCCCTGTGTTCGTCAGACACCAATTTCCATGTCCAAAAAAAGGAAGTGTCAGGCTTTATTATTTTTACAAAGCCTCCCTACTTAAATGGAAGGGACAATTTCTTACAGGGACATTAATTACCCGGCCGTTATAGGATAATGACAGACAAGCTCTGAACTGAATAGAGGAAGATTAAGACTACACTGTTTTTCAAACACCACAAAAAAGCAAAACAGCAGCAAAACACAGCTTTCATCATCTTTTGCAAGACATGTTAAGGGAAACCCTGACCTGTATTAGAGAAGAGTTACTGGAATTCAGGTATCTTCACATCTACCATAACAATTCAAACGGTAACCTTCAAGTATATATTTGAAAGGAGGAACTTCATCTGATCGCACACTAGGCAGTTTATACATTACGTTAAAGATCTATACTGCACAAAGATCTTTAAAAAAATGCACCTTAACAACGAACTTCAGAGAAGTTCATTGATTTGGCCCACAGTCCTCAGCTTCTTCCGATTGTCTACAACTTGTCTTCAAGACAACGAAGGTATCCCAAAAATAACAATAACATCCTTTAACACACACTTCTAAGTGTTCTAGCTGAGTGTGCTATACCTGAAGAAAAAGCAATTGTTCAAGAAGCTTTTGGGGTGGAGGGGATTTTTGAATCTCTCTTCAGTCAATTGTATCAGCATACCTTACCCAAGCTTTGTTTTTAGAAGCAGTTTGTACGAACTCGAGCTTGTTTCGTACAAGTTCAGCAGTTTATTTTTTATAGCATTCCATTACAAATAGATTCTTCAAGCTTTCATCAGCTTCACAGCTACTTAAAACAGCTTGGCGACAGAACTGCTCTTACTAAAACTTGAATCTGTGGAACCGATTGTGTAGTTACATGCTCGGAAGTAACAGGGGTTTGACTTGCACAGTTAATGTGCTGTTGCCCAGTATTCTATAAGGATTGGTTGTTTGTTTTTTTTTACGGTGTTATTCTCTAAATGTAATCCAGTTCATCTTTTACAGCAGTTATTTCTTTAAATCATGTTTGCATTATATTAAAGAAAAACACTTACCATTCTTCGGTTCGAAGCCTACAGTCCTTAGCTTCTCTTTCTAGTGTCTGAGACTTGATCTTTATGCAAGAAGATAATCTCACAATGTAAGTACTGACACAGCAAGGCATTTCATTTCAAAACTTTTCAAACTTGCAAGTAAGAAAAACTCCTTACTTCTAATCTGGCTTTATCGTTCTGCAACTTTTCTATGGCATCCGTGTATTTTCTCGTTAAACTGTCCACCACAGCTTGATGCTGGGCAGCATCAGTTTCCAAAACCTCGAGTTTGGTTCTCAGCTCTGCTTCTAAGCGTTTGTGCTGCTCATCTGCTTCGAAGAACTAAAAGAAGAAAAGCAGAGCTCCTATGAAAGCTTCATTACGGAATCTAGCCCTAGGAGTTACACCAACTTAATTAGCCAGTCCAGGCTAATAACAAGTACTAGTTCTCAGACAAGTAGAAATTTTATTATATTTACAGAGAAAACATTTAGGAACAGTGTACTCTATGTTTATGAGAGTTTTGTAGTACCAAGCATTCCTTAAATATATTGCTGATCAACAGCAGACACCTGAAAAATTAAACTTGAGCCACAAGGTTTTTATCAAGTTTTCTAAACCAAAGCGCAAAGTGAAACACGCTCTGTTTCTGTAAGGTAACTCCTGACTTAATTATGGCAACTCGCAGAAAATATTTTAAGCTTTAAGGCAATTCTGAAGTGATCAGCGAACCGAACCGATGTTTCTACCCAGTACCAACTACATAACTTTCGGTGACGCTTAGTGACTGCAAATTGCTAAATCTGAATGAGAAAACACATGTATTCTGCGAGCTATTCCACACACTTTCTTAAAGATCTGCTGTCAAAATACTCTCATTTGCCCAGTGAACATCTTTATCAACAAGCTATCCAATCTAACCTACTGTTTTGCATACAAGTAAGTTTCTAAACCCATTTGTTTTCAGATGCTATTTTATTTTCTGTGTGTGTGACCAGTTTTCTGAACTATGAAAGGCTGAAGAAGTGTCACTCACGAGTATATGCAGTCGTTCGTTCTCTTCTATCTTCTTCTGAAGATCTTCATTGAAGACACTTTTCTGCTCTTGACTCAACTGAGATGAGGATTCCGCACTTTTCTGAAAGAAAGAAACCGCATTCGTTATCTGCAAGCCTCTGGGGGTATCCCAAAGCCCGTCCCCGAGCATCTGGAAACACTTCCCATTGACCAGTGTATGGGAAGGCACACGTACTGCACGCAGCACGGGCCCAGAGGCAGCACTTTTTCCCTCACGCTGTTGTTCTAGCGGTAGAATGCTGATTCGGCAAGGACTCAGGAAAGCCTCCGCTCAGGCACCACATTCGCACACACACGGAATCGCTTCTATGGGCGGGTGCCCATTTGACATCATTGGATCCTTGCACGATTCCACACAGTCAGGGATACAAAACCCTGCGCACACAGGCTCATCTGGTTGGGAAGCTGTGTGTAAGGCACATATTCCCCTGGTCTAGTCTCAGCAGGGACCAGGAACAATCACTGTCCCATGGCAGGCTGCAGCACAAGGTGGCACCGGAAAACACGGGCTCTCCACAGTCAATAGACATCTCTCTGCCAACTGTTTCCTCAGTTTTCACCCACTTTGTCCAAAAGACTCAGAGACCACCAGTGAATCCCAGACCGCTTCTCTGCTCTACCACACTGCTGAACAAAGGTAGTACCATCACCAAACAAAAGGGGGACTGTTTACATTTAACCTTAACGCCAAACCTCAAGTGCTTGGGACAGCTAAGCCACCTCTGCATTTGAGGTCTGCCTACGAGCTACAACATCCCAGATATGGCCCTACGTTCTCCTCCTGCAGTCTGACACAGATCATCCATCCAAGTATTAAGCTAAACAGTTTTTAGATGTGATGTACGTGGTCTCCCAATAGTGGCTCTCTGAAGGAAAGGTGACAGGGAATTTAGCAGGGGTAGGTTCAATACAATGTACGTGCTCAGCGAGGCCCTATAGGTAAAACTAAAGGGAAAAAGGGAATGCATTTAAAAGGCAGCACAAGCACTTATTTAAAAAAATATATACACAAAACAAGACACAACCGTGCATTCTGACAGCTGAACAGGAAAGAAAGTCAGTGGCAATCACGTGCAAAGCTACTCAAGCCAGGCTGAGATCCTTCAGTATCTGGAAACTTGTTAGGTAACTTACCGCTTCACTAGATGTGAAATAAGAGAACAGAAGGGTCCAACCGCATTTTGAAAAAACAATCTACTATGGTGCATGAATAATTAAGTCAGAGGCACTATGCTTGTCAAGGCACTGAATAGCAAAAAACCACACAAGAGTTTAGGGGGAAAAGTAAGGAGGATGATCATGTTACTGATCAGCTGGGTTATTTCTTGAACGTCAGTCGATAGCTACAGCACTCTGTGAGCTAAGCATAAAGAAAAGATGACAGTAATGAAGAAGGCTTTCCTCATAAGAGAAAGGTGGCAAAGGATGCTTGAGATTTAAGTCCAGTCCACCACCACTGGAATTCTGACGTTACCTACAGAAGACATGGCTGATCTTAGACAGAACACAGTATACCCAGGTCTAATCAGTAAGCGTTTTGGCAAAGAGATCTCCGTACTGAAATTATTCTGTCATTTTGAAACAGCATAAGGAATACTAGCTAAAAAATTAGATTTCAAAGCATTTGACTAGATTCATATAAAAGTTAACTAGAAAAGCTACAATCACAGGCTGAAGAGTAAACCAGCAACATCAAAACCATAAGCAAATTACAAAAGCAAGAGGGTGGGGATAGGAAAGGAGGGGTGATCAGTTGTCTTCACAGCAGCAGGTTAATTACAGAGCCCCAAGATCCTTCCCAGCTGTTTGAACGCTTAGTAAGTACCTGGGAAAGGTAGACAGGAATTGGGTATCAGATAGCGATGCAGAGAAAGAAGCACAGAAGTACTTAGCATATGATATAGGTATCAACACGTTTTGTGAGTACTTTAACAACAGTTAATAACACAAGTGCTCACAAAAACATTCAGCTCAACCCCTGACAGAAAGCAACTACTGCTAGAAACCAGGATAAGACATTGACAGGTGAGGAGGAGACGTCTGCTAAGCAAGGGGTTTTGCCTTGAGCACACACCTTGCTCTTCTTGCCCCTGCCTTCGCTTAACGCAAGTTCATCTTGAAGTAACTCCACCCGCTTGGCAAGCTGCTGATTTCGAAAGGTCAAGCTGTCCATTTCTTGTTGCAGTTTTCGCAGCGATTGATCCTTCATCTTCAATTGCTCCTGAATGACCAAAAAGATTTGAAATTAAACTTTCACACGTGTTTCTTTATTAAAAAGTGAAGAATTTTAAAATATGTTTGTGATACTATCTGAACACTGATGAGGCCAAAAGCATTGCTTTTAAACTAAAAAACAGACTTAATTTCCTTGAGCTGCCCACAGAGCAGCTCAGGCCCAATTTGTGGCATTTCCTTCCACAAATTAGCCATCAAGAAGTAACCTTCCACTTTTACAAAGTAAGCACCTACAGAGAACAACCAAGACTAGTTGCAGAACAGAAATTTTTACTAATCAAATTCCTTCTTTACTCTTTTAATCACAGTACTGTGTAGAAAACAGGTAAATGGGAACACTTTTTCACAGCTTAATACATCTGACATGAGCCATGTTTAGAGATTACCTTCAGAGAAGCAGAGTTTGCTTGCTCATCTACAACCCCTTTTTTCAGTACTTGGTTCTGAGCTCGAAGCTGAAAAATAAAAGACAATTCACTGTGCAAGATGAAGCAATAAATAAAAGCCATTCATTAGAACGTGCATAAAACATCATATCCGCTCATGAGAGCGCCAGATGCGCATGCTTCTCCAAGTATTCTGCTCAGGTAGATAGTGGTGGTATCAGGCTGCAAAAATACCCAATTCATAGCCTGAACTGGCAAGAAACAAGAACCTATTTTACCCTCTGAATGTTTCGGTCAAAGAGAGCATAATTCTTACTCAGCAAGTATCTTGGAAGAGTAGTTACTTCAGTATAATTCAGGTTTGAGGAACAAGTACGGAAAAGGGGTAGCTTCTTCCTTAACTAATCAACTTCTTGCTTATATTCAGCCCTATTTCTGTCTCTCCCCCAAACTGTTCACAACTGATTCTGCAACATAAGCAGAGCTCACAATAAAGTCAGAATCTGTATCAATTCAAGAAGAGCTTCACTACACCCTAATGCAAAAATACGTATCAGTGGTAGCAGCAGATGATCCAGAAAGAACAGCTTGACAAACACTTCAGGAAAATGCCTAAAAAGCATAGAGGAAAAAGCCCTCTAAGTCTTCCTTCCAGAGTTCACAGTCTGAGCTAAAACCCCTGTGGCAAAAAGCGATACTCAAGAAATCTATTTCCCAGTCACTTCAGAGTACCTCTACCCTGCAGCAGTGAGGATACAGACAGTTCCATCTTCCCACTCTTTGAAATTCGCTTGAATCCCGGTTCTTTCAGTGGCAGTTTGTATTCATTTGACATGTTTGAGTCCAGCTGTTGCAGACATAAATTAAAAGGGTTTGTATAGTGCTTGGGAATACCTCTGGCAGACGCATAAAAGGCAAGACCCAACGCAAAACTGCAATGGCTAATCTTTTCAGTCTGCTGACTGAATATATTGGAAAGGTCAGAAGTCAGTTGACATGGCCAAGCACAGGCTTTTGCCCTGCAGCATTCCCACTGCCCTGCTTAGGCGTCACAAAGGCAAGAGAAGAAACTTGTGAGACCACCACAGAAAGACTTCCCAGCACAGGGTGTCCCAAGCGACAAAAAGCAGTGCAGTAGTTTTCCAAGTCTTTTTTTTCCCCTGCCACAGCTACTACTGCAGGAACATGTCAGGTGCAATGATGAAATGCACCGTGAACTAGCTCAGCCATGCTGCACTGAGATGCCTAAGCTGAGGTGCGATCCACCAGAGGCTGGCACAAGTTGAGAGAGCCTTTTGACTCCTACTTCCATCAGGGCTGTGTGTAAGAGCCAGAAGCTGCAACTCAAGGGGAAGAGGAGACTCTGAAAACACACACCCTTCTTCTGGACAGCTCTGCGAACCGATGGGGAACGGCAGGTACTTCCCTTGGCACTCCTTGAGTCTATCAAGCTCTTGTCTTGACTTCCACAACACCCTTAAGTGAACGGGCAAATAGCTTCTCAGGGCTATTTTCTGTTTCCACCTGCACACAATAAAGAGCCAATTGAACAACTGCTTGTTTGCACAAAAGCAGAGTTATCTGCAAAGGGGATCCCACAATGCCCTGGAGTTGTTGCACAAGAAATGGGATGAGACCAAAAAAAATAGTTCTCACGAAGAACCAACGAACTGTTCCGGGCTGAAAGGTACGAGATGAAGTTCAAAGGAAGATTTTGGATACCATGATACTAAGAGAAAGAGGATCCAGTAACTAGAACTTCCAGAAGTTATAGTCAACAGGTCCACACGGCAAAGTTTCATTCAGGAGCCAAGCAGCAAAGTCCCTCAATTACCTTAACTCGAGCCATTTTTAAGCTCCAAGTACAGCAGAGCCATTGTAGAAGGCAACAAGAAATATGAACTCTGTGAGGAAAAACCCAAAGAGAATTCAGTTTTCTTAAAATGATCCTGTGGAAGCATTAAAAATTTATGTATGCCTGTAAACTATTTAGAATCTGTATTTTTTTTTAATAGCAGTTCCAAGGAGAACAGTACGTGGAGACACATCGTTCAGTAACCTAGGGATGCAGTCGAGCGCCTTGTGCCAAACACGCGGGGCTGCATGAAAGCCAAGCGCTGGCTTTCTCAAGGCTGTTGAAGAGCGACTGTCTCCTCTTCCTTTCAGTAAAGAAAAAGATTGTGTATCAAGCAAGGCTCCATTTAAGAAATTATCTCCAGCACCTCGGAAAGGAGAAGCATTCCCCACCACGGGCCAGAAGCCCTTGCAAACACTCCCTTAAGCAGCACCAGGAATGGTAAACAAAGTATCCTAGGGCAGCTGGAGAAGAACGGGAACAGACATTAGGCAAGCGTGGAATCAAGCGTCTTCACTCCCAGGACGCTGCACCACCGCTGCAAGCACTGCTACCCCCCCCGCGATCTCCCACACCCACCCGTGAGAGCAAACCGAGAGCCCGAGGGTAAAGACGCAAGAGCAGGACCTCAAGGGCTGCTCACAGCCACGGAGATAACTCAGCCTCCCGCCGGACTGCGGGGCGGTTCGCTCCGAACCCACTGCTTGTCCCGCTGGACGCTCTGCACACGAGGCCACTCCCCTCCTCTCGGCACCTGCACGCTCCCACCTCCCCCCCCCCGGCCCAAGTTTGCTTTCGCCACAGAATAAAGGAACCTTTGGGCCTCCGACGCTCCGAGCGCCGAAGGCGGCCAAGCCGGGCGGGAAGAGCTCAGGGCACCGCCGCCCCACGGCGGCACCGGGGCGGAGCAGCCGGCTCCCCCCCGGGCCCGGGCGGGGAAAGCCCCCTGCTCTCAGAGAGGCGGCCGCAAGGCGCGTAGCGGCCGGCAGCACAGGGAACGGCTGGAAGGGAAGCGGCACCGGGAAGCGGGCGGCCGCCGCCGCCGCTCGCGGAGCATCGGGGACGGGCTCTGGCGGCTGATACCTTGGAGTACTCCTGAGCCAGCTTCTGGTACTTCCCCTGCAGCTCCGCGGCGGCCGCCATCCCCCCCCTCCCGCCCCGCCGCAGCCGGTTCGGCGCTAACGCAGCCGCCGGCGCCCCACGCCCGCGAAGGGAAGACGCACTTCCGGGTTCAGACAGCGCCAACGTGATGACGTTGCACGCCGAGAATGGGGGGGAGGGGCGGAGCTTAAGTCGCCGGCGCCACCATCTTGACGCAATTTCCAAGATGGCGGCGCGGAGGAGGCGGGGGCTCAACGGGGAGGCGGGCCAGGCCACGTGACACCAGCGAGGCGCCTCTGTTGCCATAGTAACAGCCTCAGGGCTACGGGCCCCCACCCCGCCCAAAAAGCATCGGCTGCGCGCGGGAGCGGCGTCCGTCCGGGGCGGCAGGGGCTGACGGCTTGGGGGGGCGGGGGGCGTGATGTCGGCGGATCGCGACGCGGGCAGCGGTGCCCCAGCGCCGTCCCCTGCCCGGGCAGAGTACCGGAACCGGTGCCGCGGTTCGCGGCCCGAGGCAGGGCTGTCGCTAGGGGGAGCCCCAGGCCCGGGCCTGCCGCCCATGTCTGACGGCGGCTGCTTGAGGGTGCTGCCCCTCGGGCGGCCCCCGGCCGGAGCCTGAGCTTGGGGGGTGCTGCTGGGGGTCAGCGGTCAGGCCTGGGGGCTGCGGTCAGGCCTGGGGGTCAGCAGTCAGGCCTGGGGGCTGCGGTCAAGCCTGGGGGCTGGAAGTCAGGCCTGGGGGTCGGGGGTCAAGCCTGGGGGTCAGCGCTCAGGCCTGGGGGCTGGGGTTCAGGCCTGGGGGCTGCAGTCAGGCCTGGGGGCTGGGGGTCAGGCTTGGAGCTGCGGTCAGGCCTGGGGGCTGCGGTCAGGCCTGGGGGTCAGCGGTCAGGCCTGGGGGCTGCAGTCAGGCCTGGGGCTGCGGTCAGGCCTGGGTACTGTGGTCAGGCTTGGGGGTCAGCGGTCCGGCCTGGGGGCTGGGGGTCAAGCCTGGGGGTCAGCAGTCAGGCCTGGGGGGCTGGGGGTCAGGCCCGGGGGCTGGGGTCAGGCCTGGGGCCTGTCCTGCCTGCGGGGCATTGCCCCTTCGGGGCGCACCACAGCTGTCGTGCGAGCCCGCACACGGAAGGCCCACAGGACCCTGAGGCAGCAAATCCAGGTTTGGCAGATGGGAAGAACCAAAACAAAGGGCAGTTATGTGTTCCGGGTCGCCAGGAGTGCGCGGCAGGGACGAAGTGGGTGGGTGCCAGCGCTTGGCTCTTCCCGCTGCCTTCAGCCCGCCGTGCCGCTGTATCCCGCGGAACGGATCCCGTGCGGTGCTGCAGCGCTGTCCGTTTGCTCTCAGGCCGCAGAAACGCGAATGTCACGGTCTCCGGGGTCCTGCTGAGTATCTGTACCCTGCGGTTCCCAGGAGCAGGGGGTGGGATTGCTTCTCTGCTGCCTGTAGGTCCCTTTGTTTCGGAGCCGCCTTTCCGCTTCTCCGCCATTCAGCCATCCTCCCTTCGAGTTTGCTTAGACTGTGCTCGTTATCTCCCGTTTTCTTCTTCTTTAGCCTGAGATTTGCCAAACACTTAGAGCTGTATATACCATCAGCATTCTTGAAGCAGAATCTGAAGACATCGTAATAGGTGTGTTTGGCCATGCCAGGTAGCCAGTGCAGGACTTTGTTTCTGAAAACGGCTGGAAGCAGATGTGTAAGGAAAGAACAACAAGGAGAAATGTGATGACACTTTCACCAGTATATGCTGAGCATCTGGTGATTTGCAGGTTAAGGGCTTCCTGGCCTAGGAGGGAGATGTAACAACAAATTATTATTTTTGCTCAGTTTCCATGGTATCATTTTTTCCCACTTGATTCCAGCATGGTGTTCGTTGCCTCTCCTCTGTAGTGGGTAGTGCTAGGGATGAAAAATCATCATTTTCTTACCTCCTCTTCTCTTTGTTCCCTTTAAGTAGGAGTGGATAGCATGTGCCTCTAACGGAAGCTAATCCTTTTCCTTAGTCTTGAGGCTTTGATTGCGTGTGCTCCTCCTTTGCTTATCACGGTAGTGGAGTTGGCGACCACTCCGTATGGTATGTTGGCCAGATCAGTAAATATGTTCGTATCTCCACAGGAAGCCTTCGTGTTGGAGGACATGTCACCGATCCATGCTGCCAAGAACAGACGCTGCACATTTTTAGGCAGTGTAAAAGGGGAAAAAAGCAAAGTGCATATTGTCACTATTATCCAAATGATCTTGCTGCTGTTCTGCGGGACTGGAAGAGCTTAAATAGCGACACTGGAATAAGAAACAAGGAAGCTGTAGTTTTTAACATGAGAGCCATGGCAGACTAGTCCTTCCACTCCATTTCGTATTCCCTACGGAAGCTCTTAACGAAGTAGATGGCGTTGGCCGTTGCTGTTCAGCACACCAGGGTTAAGAGCAACTCGCACCGTACGTCCTCACGCGTCGGTGCGGTGAATTTTACGCTGGAGAACTATGGAAACCGGTTACAATTGATTCTAAGCCTGCGTTTCCTAGCATGGAATGTTAGGTGGAAACGCTCTGAACATACGTTGCAGGATACAGTACTCCTGGGTCGTGCCGTCTTCAAAGAGGCTTTTGCGATAAAATTTTCCCCCCTTATCTGGTGCGGTGGATGCTGGCAGGGAGATTTCACAGCTGAAAGCTGGGAGAGGGAGCTGAGGGAATTACAGTGCCTAGTTGTAGCAGAATGAATTGCTCTCCCACTGACAACAATGGTGTTTCTGACCGGGCGGCTAGCGTTCAGGGTGGAGGAACACGGAACTGATTTGCTTGCGTCCATCCCTCCAGAATGGCAAGATCCAAATGTACGTTATATAGGGTATTTATCCACGGAGGTGATGACAGTTTCTTAAAACACGAGTGGAGGGAGTGAATCGAGAGATGGGCGTTTTCCCTGCTTAAAGGCTGAGAGCTGACTGCAGGATTTTTAGGGTCACCAGAACAGCGCGGCTGCCGTGGGTTTTAAGCATCAGGCCAGCCGCTTGTATTTTAAAGTGGTCCAGTCTCTTACCCAGTTTCTCATGGATTCTGGAGTCCCTATAATATTAGGAACATGTAATATTGTCATTTTTCCACCATTCCATGGTGACACTTGGTGGACAGCTTGTGTCAAAGTTCCCCAGCCATATGGGTAACAGAAGTTACGTGGTTTGGGTTTGCTTTTTTAACTTCCTCCTAAGAAATTCCCAGATTCACCCTTTCGGTTTGGCATTCCAGCTGCAGTGCTACTTCCCCCCACTTTCAGCTGGGAAAAAAAAAAAAAGCCTTTATTGTGCCGTTTCCTCGCAAGCGCTTTCTGGACGCTCCTCTCTCCCTAGAGAGCAAGGCTGTCCAACCGCCGCACCGGCGTGGTGCCGTAACGCTTCCTTGTCCGCAGCTCGGCCTGTAATTGCGAAGGACCAATCCCGTCATCAAAAGTTCCAAGCCAGGAGCGGTCGAGCAGAATGCCAAGCAGCGTGGGGCGGTTGCCACGGGACCCCCGAAACACTACCGCCTGCACACCCCCCGCATCGGCGTAAGGCCGCGTTACGGCAGCGGGACTTAACGCAAGCCGAGACGTGACGCGTTGGGCGCAGAAATCCCTTACGGGGGTCGCAGCGTTTTGGCTTCTCGTGAGAGAACGGAGGGCAAAGGATTTACAGCGGAGCAGAGGCTCTCCTTTTCTCGTGCCTGTGCTCCGCGGCCAGTGTGGAATTTTAGATGCTGTCGCAAGGCGAATCACGCAGTTAAGAATTACGGTGATTGCCGGGTATGTTCTGTTTTCAAGCCCGTCGGCCCGCCCTTCCCCGCTCAAACGGTGCCTTCCCTCCTGTCCGGTGGGTCGGGCTTGGACTCGCGCACCCCGGGAATAGGCGCAGGCAGAGAAATAAACAGAACGGGAGAAGTAAACAGAATATCATCCAGGGTGGTTTCTGCGCTTCGGGAAAATAAGCTTCCTCGTCCTCGCTTGCGTGCTTGCGAGTATTCCCAGCGCAAGGGGTTCTAAGATCCGGAAGAAAATTAAAAGATGGTTGGAAGGGAGCCATCGTCAGTCGCCCGGCTCTCGCAGGCGGCGCGTCAACCACATCCTCGGAAGCTGCGAACACCCTCAACGGGTGTTTTGTTTCCGTTATCTTAGCAACGGCAAGCCCGAGCGGCAGGATGCGCGCTCGCGGTAGGCGCTCCTCGTTTCTCCCGGTGACACCGTAACAAACCGTTGGTTGGATATAACCTTTCACCTCCTTCCGAATCTGGTGGTTCTAATTCAGAACAAAGCAGAGTCCTCAAAAGTAGATGCACTTCACCGAGCGGTTTCTTTTAATTATCGTCCTCATTACCATCATTTCAGGGTTTCCGTAGCATTGAGGAAGAGACGTGAAAACAAGCCCCTGTCTCCCGCGTCCCTTCCCGGCCCTTGGGATAGATAGCTGGAGTCGCCCATAGGGTGTGTGCGTGGCGGGGGGAGCGGAGCCTTGGGGTAAAAACGAATTGCCGAGAACGAGAAGGTAGAAAAACTGAGCCGTGGTACGTCAGAGTCGGCTTCACAGCTCCCGGCCCCCCCCGGGTACAGCGCAGCAGCAACTTCCGTCCCTGCACGGCAAATCTCGCTCCGTCAGACTCCGTATCAGCTGAGAGAGTTTGTGTTTCTTCCATTTTTTTGAATGCGGAATTCCCCTTCTTCCAGGAAAGCGCAACCTCTTCCCTCGCTCTGCCATCTTTCGCTGAAGCTCTGCGCATCCTCTACCCCGTCCTTTCCTGCTCTTGTCTGGCAGATTTGCCCGCCGCTGCGGAAACGTCTCAATCAGAACGATCCATCTTCATCAGCATTTTTATTTTTAACAAGATTGTGGCACCCCCAGGAACAATTTGGACTTTGGGAACGAGCTAAAGCCAGGTCCCGGGCGTGTAAAGGCTGTCGTGGAAAAAGAAGAGGGCTGGGAGGTGGGGCAGGGTTCCTCACCCACGGGGCACGGGGAGAAGGCACGGCATGCCGTGCGGAAGGAGAACGGTTATTACACGGCAGGCCCGGCGGTGGGAAACGGGAACCAGCAGCAGCGGAGGGGGGACGCCCCAGGAGGATCGAAAGGCAACGGGGGAGTATTAGGTCAACCTGACCGCTGGAAAAAGTGCTTTGGTGGAGGCAGGTTTGTCTTTGCGGATTAGCGTGAACTGGAAAGGAGAAACGGCACGAGGAGCAGAGCGGCGTCGGGTTTGAATCCCAGCGGTGGGAGCGGGAGGACTCTTGGGGACCATTACAAGGCTGAGATGGACTATGTTAGCATTTTTAAGAATAGGAATGGTCCCATTTTTTTGGTCTCCATTTTATTACATCTTACAAGGTTTTTTGTGCAGTTTTCCATGGTTTTTTCCTTTTTTTTTTTTTTTTTGGCATGGTTATGGGACTGACCAATAAAAGCAGCATTATTTCAGCTGGGTGAAATACCACATTCCTTCAAGAAGCTAGGAGTGAACTTGGGTGCGCTTATAGGGACACGTGTAGTAACTAATCAAGGAATGACACGCTTGGCCAGGAATATTTCCTTTTTTTTTTTACGAAAACATGGGAATAGGCTTCCAGGCCTCTACACTACAGAAAGAAATAAAATGTAGAAAACTGTTTACACAAAAAAAGAGAGGTACTCTGTAGAACTTCATCGTGATCTGTAAATATTCTGTGTAACCATTTAAGAGTAGAAGTTTTCTTGTATTAAAAACACCCTGAATTTCAAAACGACATCATATTATTGAAATGGTTTTAGATACGAAGCCGAGCTTCTTAACCTAGATGACATTCAGCTAGAAGGAAGAGCGCACATACTATTACTAAAAATTGGTTAATTGTTATTGCCAGCTACCCATCCATCAGCATTCATTCGTTTGAAAACCAGCGTTCCCCAGAGAGAAGGCGGGGACAAGTCGCTTGCGCAAGCCAGCAAAGAAAGGGAGGTTCGCGGCGTGCCGGCGCGCTGTTTTCCACCTCTGACTGCATCCCACATCGCTGCGTATAGGTCAGCGCTAACACGGAATTTGGTAGCAAGCTCTACGCGGGTGCTTTCGCTTCTCCTCGTCGGGAGCCACCACGCGTGATAAATACGGGGTATTTGCAAAGTTGGGCACCAACAAGTAGGGATTAACAGGCACGTCGGAAATAATGAGCCTTGACAGATCTAGGGTTAAATACTTTAAAATTAGATCCTGCTGAAAGCCGAATCTCGTCGCTTAGCAACGGCTGCATGGGATGCTGCTGTCACTCAGCGGATGCTTCTCTGGGGGGTTCACGTTATGCTCACAGAAAATGGGTTATGATTGGGTCAAGGTGACATCATGCAGCGAGGCGGCGGCGTTTTCTTAAGGTAGCACGCAACACGGTCGCTCTCGAGTCAATACCCAGATTGGTGCCGCCGCTCGGAGATTGTAGGAAACGTCTTTTCTAACGGCTCAGCTCTGCCTCCACCTTACCCACCCCGCGGAAGGGCTCGCAGCGCCTGCGCGAAACAGCAGGCCGTTTCGGCCAGCACACCGTAGCCAAACTCGACAGGTGGATTTTTAATTTCTTCACATTGCTCAGAGCCAAAAGAAAAGCAAAATGCCTGTAATTGGTGGAGGTCCGGCTGTGTATTCAGAGCATGGAAACCTCCAGCAGCAGTTCGGAAAACACGCACAAAGCTTACAAGAGAGAATAAAATGTACCCTTACTGAAAATAACTGAAAACGTCGTTTGCTGAGCTAATTTTAGCGTTTGAACCAACTGGGAGCCTGCTGGATCTTAGTAAGAAACCAAGATACCAAGTTAATTAAATTAAAAAAAAAAGCCTTTGAGGCATGAAGTCTATTTTTCAAAGTGATGCTGTGTAAAGGTCGATACAGTCACCTACAGAGACCTTTCTCAACGCCTGCCTGCCAACTGCAAAGCACGTACGCACATCAGGGCTTCTGAGGCTGGTCTGGTAGGGACCGACGGGCATCTGTAGGCACGAAAATACCCAAGGGCTTAACAGCTACCCGCGTCTTTGAAACGGATACGGAAATGAGGCATTCAGTCCTATCTCGTATGGCTGCCCACTGGGGCTTGGAAAGTCGAGCTGCTATGGAAACGGAGGTTATCAAAGCAGCATGGGTAAGGCGTGGAGCAACCTGGTCTAGTGGAGGGTGTCCCTGCCCACGGCAGGGGGTTGGAACTGGATGGTCTGTGAGGTCTCTTCCAGCCCAAACCCTTCTGAGATTCTGTGGTTCGGGTAGACGTACCTTGTTTTAAGAAACTCTGTGTCCTCTGAACATTGAAAGGGCACAGCGGGTGCTTGGTTGAGGGTAGGCATTCCAACCACTCCGATGGAGGGTGACAACGGCAAATGTAGCATCTCCTAGCAAGACACGAGGCAAACTCACCTTTGACCCGTCCCCGGCTTTTTAAACACAAAAACCTCACCCCTGTAGGTAACTGCAGCATGAGCTGAACGGCAGCGTGCACTGAGGACATAGGTACCACGGCTGCCAGAACCTGTCCTTCCTCCTTTATCTGGATAGGCTGCGCCCAAAGGGAGTTCCAGGAGAGTTCACAGAGACACGACCAGGACAGATCTCGTTAAACCAAGTTCCGGATCGTGAACTACCAACTTTTTCTGCCCACTGGGTCCACGCCGTTCGGCAGCGATGTGAAGAGAACAAAGGCATGGGCATGCCGGATGATACCAGGACCGGGCGACTGCACGTGACCGTGGGAAAGGCCACGACAAGCCTAGGACGTAGCAGGCAAGAGCGGCGCGGCGAAGCCGGGGAAGGTATTAAAGCTGGGTTACGGAACACACCAGCACTCTACCAGCGTCTGTGGCTCCTCTCGTGCACGTGCCAGCAGGCTGAACTCAGGCGGGAACTGATGGAGGGGAAAGTGGCTAAGAGGAATGAAGATCGTGTCTCCCACACGGAAACCAAGCACTCTGTTCAGTAAGTCAAGCGCCTAAGGAGGGAAATGGTTGCTTTTGTAGTGATGCAACAGGAAAATAAACACTCCGGTGTTCCACGAGGAGCCGTTCAAGCTAACGCTGGCAGACGTTAGCTGCAAGTGGTATCTTCCAGGAGAGCCTTCTGGGAGAAAAGGGGGAACAAGAAACCCAACTGACATGACCCAAAATTCGAGCGGAGGTGACGTCGCTTTGCCCTTGCAAGTGCAAGAGCGACTCTCGCAGGTAGAAACAGGGAGGAGAGTTTCTATGTCCGAATGTGCTGGGAAAGTTGACAGGGACACAGCTGCACTCGCACGGGGTTACCTTGAAGCGCGCCAGACCGTGCTTTCACTCACGCTGAGAACACGTACAGGTAGCTGGAAGCTCAAGACCTGTGAAAGCAGCACCTTATTCCTTACCAAATTTAGACAGCCTTTTAATTTTTTTTTTTTCCAAATAAATCTAATCTATTATTTCCTCAACAAATCTCCTTAAAATACAGCTGGCGTAAGTGGGTAATTGCTTCGGTGAATGCTTTATTTCAAGAGTTGTGGCTCCATACCGAGGGTTATTTCCAGCAAGTGGTAACAGGGGAAAACACTCTTGGGAAATTTAAAAACGAACTTGAGGCTCTCCTAGCACAATACAGCGAGTAACAATTAGAAGGATATCATTAACAAATGATACACAGCCGTGATTTTGCCCAAACTAATTAGAGCGGTTGTTCTCCTATCAGTGTATGAAGACACACGCTAAATCGAAGGTACTAACAGCGCGTCCATCGCCTGTAATTCGCCATTTCAGTATTAGCTGCTACGCTGATGAGGGCAAGTCTGTTAAAATCCACTTCCAGCCTCGCAAAAGAAACGGTTGTATTTCCGCCAGATCCTGCAGCGGAAACAACTCGGCGATACCGGCAGGGTAAAAAATCAAAATCGAAGAGGTGGGCCAACGTCTGCCTCGAAGAGAGAGAAGCGTCATGGCGCGTCTCGTTTCCCTCCTCTGGTACCTCCTGCCTCTCAGGCCCTGGGAGGGCGCACGTGTGAAAGCTGCCCCCGGAACGGCGAGCCGAGGGCAAGCGGGAAGCGGGACGGGGAGCGCTGAGCCGCAGCGATACGCACGCGGCGCTGCAAATGATCACAGATGTTCCCGTGAGCAAGAAAAGAGATCGGGGTTATTCCTGTTGAAACAAACGCTTCGGCACAGGAGGGCGAAAGGGATGCAGCGGTAAATCAGCGCTCTCCAAGATGTCAAAGCGTTCCTCGAATTCCGGGTTTAAGGGTGAATTCTTGGCCTTGCTAAGACGCTCTTCAAATATTACGGGGCCAGCTATGGACGAACCTGACCGTAAGCGAATCCTGCTGCAGATTGACAGGGTTCTGCTATTGCACGGATGACTCCCACACCCTTGCAACAGCCTCAACCCAGCCGAGACGTAGAGCGAATCGCACCTGTGGCGTGTTACACCAGCCCAGCCTCCAGGAAGAGATGTAAACGGCAAGAGGGGGCACTCGGAGCACCACCTGAGACCAGCCCAGCCTCCAGGAAGAGATGTAAACGGCAAGAGGGGGCACTCGGAGCACCACCTGAGACCAGCCCAGCCTCCAGGAAGAGATGTAAACGGCAAGAGGGGGCACTCGGAGCACCACCTGAGCCCGGGGTCTGCAGATAAAGAGAGAACACAGCGCTTTCTGTTTGCAATGCTGTTTATTTTAGAAAAGCCCCTTTGATCACCTGAATGAAAAACATGGGCAGAAAAGTCACAAACGTTATAAAACAAAGTTTATTCTGCAATATTTTGTCATAATGAATTGCATCTCTTTGGTAAAAATAAACTTTATAAACATTTTAATTAACAGAGATTAGCATACAAAAAACTAAACTTCTGTAAATCGTCTTTAAAAGGGGTAAAGGACTAAACTGGAGGAAAAAGGGTTAGAATTGGTCACCTACTGGCAAAATTATTCTAAACAAACCCAAGGACGTTGCTTATGCTACATTAGAAACAAGCTAACGGGAACAGTTTAGAAACAACTCTGGTTCATTTGATCAGAAAGCATTCTTACAACTCACTTTTAAATAAATAATAGTTACAATGAATTGGCAATTATAAAATGTTTTATATCACTATATGGCAGTAACATAATACTTTTAATTATGCACTTTTTAGTTTGAAGAAATGTACATTTATAAAACAGACTTGATAATGGCACTGGCAGTTAGGTGTGAAGAATGTGCTTTAAGATATAATGGCAGGCGCAACATTTAAAATATTCTGCCTTTTCTTTCCAATAAATATTTTGACTACACCATTATGAACGTGTACGAGCGCATTTTGCTTTAACCAAAGCTTGTCCGTTCTTTTCAGGCTGATGAGAAGTTGCGAACCATACAACTTCCCTTTTGCAGTCGGATTTTAAAAGGTCTGATGTGACTTTTGCAAAAGCAGTGATTTAGTGTTGGAATCTGAAAGGCCAAAAGAGGTTCGTAGAGCCTTCACATCAGGTTCGTCCTGCACGGAGCAGCCTCCCTTGCACACCAGCCTCATACACTTCTTCACTGTATTTCAAGAATTGGATGCGGTTCATTAATACTTTTCTTGCCAAAATATAGCCGAGTCAACCACTGGCATGAACATTTTACGTATGTCACTGAAAAAAACCCCAAAACCCAACAATCAAAATAACTTTTAATGATACTCCATTTATACTATATACACCAGGGTCTTTAACTGAGGTGGCCAACGAACCCAAACCCAGTGCTAGGCAGGCAAGCGAGAGGAGGGCAGCTATTCTCCCACTACCGAGAGGGGTGCTCTGCAACCGAGCTGGCGGCCCTTGCCCGCCAACACCTGCGGGCAGAGGCGTGGGACAACGTGCCGGAACAGGTCAGGGGCGCAGATCACTTGCGTCCTCCTTCGCAAAGGGGAAAGGGAAGATGGCAAAGCATCGGGAGCATGGCTCCGTCTCCTCCCTTCCACAACTCCGGTTCTCCCGGGCTGCAACGGATGCAGCTATCACCGCTAACTTCTGATTAGTATGGGTTTACTGCTCGTTGCATATGGCGATTAAACTCGTTGTTAGCAGCCCGACCCCATCCCTTCAGAAATACTGAGGTCATCATCACCAACTTCAGGGAAGTATTAACCTTCCCAAATTTTATCTGAGGCAAAAAGAAATAATTCAGAACCAAACCACGGAGCTGCCTAATAGCCACAGCTTCCAGAACACCTGGACCTCCATCCAGCTTTCACTGGAAGCTACAGAAAAGCTGCAACCACCTCCAGCCGCAGCTAGGCAGCACCCCTCTTCAACAGCGCAACTGAAATGCCGGCACCCAGCGAAATCCCGGGCCGGTACCAGGATTTCTGTGTAGCCGAATCCTCGGTTCTCTGCGCTGACACAAACTCTGCCCTTTGCAGCTTTCCGTCCAAGGTACCGCAGCAACCCGCGAGCACAAAGCAGTTCCACCAAGCGTTCGCGTCTCCGCATCCCGTAAGAACCACGGCGTTGGCGCTTCGTTTTCCTTTAAAGAGCGAGTTTTACCCCCACCAGCCATCCGTAACACATCCGGCAGCAGATCTAAACGGCCAACGCACCGCCCGCGCTATCCAGAAGACACACACGTCCGCACGCATGTTGCCCCGTTAGGGGTGTAGGCTAATGGGTATTCGCACAAAGCAGGAACGCAGCAGAGGATTTCTCTTCTTCCCTTTCAAGAAATAATTCAAATCAGGCTTAAAACTGAAATAATCAGGTAAAAACCAAACCAAACTAAACCAAAACCCCAAAAAAACTCCCCACTTTCTTCCTAGTGTTTGTGCTTTACAAAAAACCGTAATGTTGGCTTTAAATTCCAAACCACAAAGAACCTCAAATTTTTCAGGCTTGATCCAACAGCCATTGAGTCAGCGGGAGCACCACTGTTGTCTTCAAGAGGCACTGGAACAGGCCCTCAGAGCAACAGACCTTCAGCAGCACGGCTGTGTTCATATTTAAAGGAGACGGTTTGTGGCAGTATTCATGAACAGACTGACAAGTAAGAAAAAGCAAAAACCGAAAAAAAAAAAACCACCCAACCCCACACTGATCAACAACAACAAAAAAAAAGGCCTCCAAATAGCCAGAAAAATATATTAGGGAAAGGATAACTTTTGGCTCAATCCAGCACTGTTTTCAGCAACCAAAACAGTGGACATTGGTTTCCTAGGTGGCTCTGCTCCTAATTTTCAACCAGCTTGCCCAAGACCTGCTGGAAGCAATAGCTTCATGCCTTAGCGAGAACATTTATGGCACATCGCGCTCCCTTTCGAAACAGGAAAGATGACCTTGGACAGTTGCAGACGATCCCGCAACATACTTAAGGCATCCTTGTACTGACAGTACTGTTAAAGCCCACTCCAACAGAACTGCTTACCCATTTCTGAACGGAAAAGTTAAAAAGAAACCAAGAAAAGCCATTGTCTACAAGAAAAGGTAAGGAACCACCACTGATTTTAAAAGAAAACAGAATAAAAGAGGAAAGAAGTTCACCGTATCAGTAAAACATTTTTGGCTGAAGGACGTCTGGGAACTATAAAGAGATTCTTTTATTGCAAAAAATGAATTGTGAAGGAATTTCTTCCTGAAACAGAGAGTTCCTCCTGAGCCACGACGTACACCCAAAGGCTGGAGCCTAGCCTAGCCCACCAGATGCCCCGTGTGCAGCAGGAGGCTGACAGGACTCACACAGCACAAGGCACAGTGATGTGGGAAACCAAAGGTATAGACAGCCCACAGGACAATAAACGATGAGTGTTTTGGGGAAGGGACAAAAAATCCCAAAGCAATTCAGGGGTCACTGATCCAGAAGGAAGCCATTCTACTTTGACTCACACTGGGGGGTAGGATGTTCCCTTTTTCAGCAGCCGTTCGCCACCTAAAGCCTCCACCTCCTCCATGTTGCCACCGCCGTCAACTGCTGGGTCCTTCTTTCCCCCCGAATCGGTTATCGGGGAGCAGAAGGGCAGATGTTGCAGGACTAGGCAGCTACGACATATTCAAGAGTGGTGGTAACAAGGGGATAACATCAAACAGGGCAAGTGGCAGCTTTCACTGTCGCCTACATCCAAGGTGCATGTATGCATCTGCAGGAAAAGGACATCCCACCCCCGCCAAAAAAAAAAAAGATAATTTGTCTTAATATGAAAAAAACCCAACCCTCTATTTTCCATCAGGAATCTGACCTGCACACAGCAGATCTGGGGGAAGGAGGACAAAAATAAACCAAAGAATTGGGGGTGGTACCCACCTCAGCCACCCCTTAACCCCACTCTCTCAGAGGGCGCTCAGCATCTTGCTGAAAGCGGCTCCTGGAGTACCACAGGCTTTCAGCCGCGGTGTCAGATGGGCTGAAAGCTGCAGCCACAAGGAGCTGCTTCACCAGCGTTTCCGCCGGGACCTCTCTCAGAAAAGTGAAGAGAGGATGGGTGGGAGGAGGCAGCTGAGGCCAGGACCCTTTCCCCCCCCCGCCCCTTTCTTTCTTTTTTCTCCTCCTTTTTAATCATATACATGGAAGTCAGAGCCCTTAGGCAGGGCAAAATTCACCTCTGTAGATGGGGCCAGCAGAAATGTAAATAGGATCCACAAATACGAACAAACATATTTCTGGGGGAAAAAAAATCAAATCAACGATTAAAAAGAAAAAGAAATTAGAGAGTGATCATTAAGAAGTATGCTTTCAGGTTTTCACAAGTCATGCATCTCTTCGAATTTGAGAAGATTAAATAATTTTTTTTCTTTTTAGGCAGTGATTTAAAAATAAATGGCTAAATTATAGTTAGCGCCAAAAATAAAAAAGCAATGAGTCCTCTTATGGCTTTGATCTCCCTTGTGAAGGGTAAAAGTAGAAGAGTATTGCCACAATTAAAAAAAATATATGTATATATTCAACACTGACAAACATACTATTTTTTCCTTTGCTTGTGGCAGTGGGTCTTTGCAGTGCATATTAAGGAACTCAAACACGTTTGGATGCCAGCAAGGTGGAGCAGAGACCCGGCTGCTTCTTTCAACTCCTCGTCGATTTCGTGACATAACTCCTTGAGCGCTTTGTTGCTAGGCTGACTTTTCTCAGAGGTATCGACACAAGGTTGTGATGCATAGCCACTGTCTCCAAGAGGGTCATCTTCGTAGTCAACGTCTGTATCCACTTCGCTGTGAAATCCTTCGCTGCCGTCGCTGCCGTCGTGGCTGGTCTTGGAGATAAATTCGTACACCTCGTCAAGGGAGGACAGGGAAGACACGCTGGACCGCGACGCGCAGCGCTGGGAGCCCATGCTGCTGGCACTGTAGTTGTGATCCTCCTTTGGATCAATGTTGGTGGCTGCCGAATCGTTTTCCTGCAGATTTATGGAACTGGGAGGATTGAACGCGCTGCCGTAGCTCCTCTTCTTAGGTGTCTTCAGAGGCTGAGGTTTCTCACCTGTTAAAAAGGAAATTCCTCAGTGAGCAAACACCCCAGCGAGATCACCTGCAAAACGAGCACGCTACGGCTGGCTGGCTGCAAAGTAAGCCGAACGCCAGCATTTAAGAGTCGTAGCATCTTGTGCCCATTTACTGCCATCACAGTGGACAACGGTCTCTGGCTAATCACAACTAAGAGCAACTTCGTTTCTGGAGAAACAGAGAAGTAGCTAAGGGGGTCTTCTTACCATCTAGCACAAAGAGGGCAGGGGAAGAGCTTTGCAGAAAACCACCCCAAAATTAACTGGGGAAAAAAAGAAAGGTGGTTCTATAAAACTCTGTAATGCTAGCAGAAAGAGTGCTCAAACCAGAGTTGCTTCTTGACTGCTCTCACTATTGGGAAACTGGATTATGCTCGTTTCTTGACACTTTACAGAGAAAACATTTAGGTACTGGGTAGAGAAGAAAACCAGAGTAAAATGGCTTATGCTTACAGTCCAGCATCCCTTGTTGAATGGAAGTATTTAACAGCATCATTGCAGTAGCAGCATCAATATCACATTCTGTGAAGGAGAAACAGCAAAAGGTTAGATCTCGGGTGAGCCTGACAAAGCGAGGTCTCTAGAACGCAGGAAGAATATGGATCTGCGTATACTGGCCTACAGTAAAGGGTGGGGGGGAAAAAGGGTACGAATTTAGACAGAGCATGACTCTGACACAAGGCAATACGGTCAGGGAACAGTCTCCCATCCGAACGACGATACTCGGAAGCTGAATTCCCACGCTGCACTCACCAAAGCCGAAGCCAAGAACCAGCGACGTTCATCAGACATTCACACGACAACGCTGCTGCTATACTTGTCAACAGGTGGCTTTTGTTTGTACCGGTCGAGACAGATTACGCGTAAGGCACAGCCAAGCACCTCCGCAGCTTCCTACCCCGGTGACGTGAAGGCTGCTGGGGGACGAACGCAGCGCTAACTCCACGCTCCTCGCTCCTCCGGCAGCATTTCTCATGCTAACAACGTGCCAAGTGGAAGAAATGGAGAAGACAAGGGGAAAAGGGCACTGAACTGCTCCATCTAGAGAGCACAGGGATCTAAATAATAAATAGGCACTTTAAAAGGTTTAGGTGAACTGCCGGGCTTTCAGCTACGGTGACAGGCGCTGCTGTAAAACTCCATCCTCTGCCGCCCGGAGTGGCTTCCTTACGTCTCAGAAAGGGCACCTTGAGGATATCACGGCAGGAAGCGGCATTTCTAACCGGCACCGGGTGAAAAGAAACAAGCACGCCTTTCCCACTCACTTCAGGACACACTCATGCACTTCACAAAAGAAGAAATCCAAGGCCTTCCTTTGCTCGCTTCGGCTACGGCTGCTGGAGAGACAGGCTCTGCGTTCCCCCCCCTCAGAGCTGAAGACCACATCCGAGGTGTACACACGCGGGTAGGTACACGTGACTGGTGAGAGGAGAAGCGGGGCTGGAGGTGCCGGCAGCAACCAGAACGGGCTCTCGGTCCCGCTGAACTGGCACTGGGGCGGCAACTGCCCAAGTGGAACACCAGGAGGGTCATTTCTGAGGGCAGTGCGTCCACCCCTGCCCCCAGCATTTGCATTAGCTATGTTACTGAATTTGAGGGGGGGGGTCAGTAGCGGGGGGAGGACTGCAGGATTGTCTGTTTGGCTTCCTTATCTTATATAATTGTCCCTAGCTTCACCTCGGAGAAATCTGAAGAAGATGACAGTGCCTTGGGAATGTTGTACCACCATGGAAAGGGGACCGAGCTGCTGTTTCCAACACAGGTTATAAAACACACGCATTCCCACCTTGTTTTCATTTTCTGTCATTTTAAACCCAGCATAATTTAAGTTCCATTCCAATGCACTCAGGAGATTATTCGATTTTATTCAGTTTTGTCACTTTTGGCAGCAATAGGGCCCCTGGATTTACAAGTCATATGTATCCAACTGACAAGAAGAAATGAAAAAAAGCATGAAGAGTTATTTTCCTCCACTACCATAATCAGAAAGTGAAATATTCCCATCCCTTACTTGCTATCACGGGCATTTTATTTTAACATATGATGTTGGTATATAAGCACCACCTTGTTAAAATGACAAGCAATCGGAGGCATTAATGCAAAACAGAATTACTACCTGCAAAGCGCATTTCTGGAGGTTAGTACCCCCAGAGAAAGAGGAGAGACACTTCTGTAGCGACTTATAGCAGTGCTCTGAGTCACTGTTAACGTGCTTCGGCTTCATTTGCGATCGCTCTCCTCGATAGGGCAGTATTTCCCAAATTTATGCTTCCCCAGCAGAATAGCTGAGGAAGCACCTCATTATGAGGAATTCTTTCATCTGCACAGCAGCTGCCCTATACCACCCTGGGAACGTTAATGGCTTTCCTCTAATGCCAGGGAGATGCTGGACAGATTCACCAGGATGCAGAAATTAAAGGAGAGCAGATACGCGTCATTATTTTGGCACCTCCGGTGACGCAAATTGGAATAGTTAGCATCAGGCTGGCAATCTCCAAACCCGTCACAGGACACACCACCACAATCATGGAGAGGAAGGGGATTTCTTGTATTCTCTAACCAGGCCTGAGAATCCCAAGGAAACATATTCCTCCTGCATTCCTGTGGGCAGAGGAGATCTACAGCCCTGCCACAGCCAGCCGGCCAAGGACACTTTCCTTGCCATGAGGGTACCTCTATAAACAAACCACTGACCAGGTCTGGGACTAGGGGTGGATTCAGCCACCCCTAGACTGCTCTTTCGAGGAGGTTAGAAAGCAAGGGGGTCCACTCTGAACCTCATGCCCCAACGGAAGGAAATCCCCTTACCCTCTCTCCTTAACTCATTCCTTTTGCCCTGACTCCTTAGATATAAATCGTAGCCAAAGCCTGGGACTAGGAGTGGATTTAGCCACACCTAGACTTCTCTTCGAGGAGTTTAGAAAGCAAGGGGGTCCATTCTGAATCTCGTGACCCAACGGGAGGAAAGTCCCTGCCCCCTTCCCCTAGTTCATATCACAACAATCCAATCTGACTTGATTTCACCGACTAAATCATTTTTAATTTGTGTATAGACCATTTTAATCCATGGCTAATTTGATTTTGTCTTTGTATGCTTTCCCGTATCAAGTAAGTAGTGGAGTGGACCCAGCCATCGAATTCTGCTAAGTCGTGCTTCTCACAAATTCATATTAAAAATAATAGCTTTTCCCCTAACGTTTGGCCAACGGCATCCTGGGGTGCATTAACCAGAGTGTGGCCAGCAGGTCGAGGGAAGTTGTCCTCCCCCTCTGCTCTGCGCTGGTGAGGCCTCCCCTGGAGTGCTGTGTCCAGTGCTGGGCTCCTCAGCTCCAGAAGGACAAGGAGCTACTGGAGAGGGCCCAGCACAGGGACACTGAGATGGCGAAGGGCCTGGAGCACCTTCCGTACGAGGAAAGGCTGAGAGAGCTGGGGCTGTTCAGCCTGGAGAAGGGGAGGCTGAGGGGGATCTTACCAATATCTACAGGGTGGGTGTCAGGAGGATGGGGCCAGGCTCTTCTCAGTGGTGTCCAGTGACAGGACGAGGGGCAATGGCCATAAACTGGACAACAGGAGGTTCAACCTGAACGTGAGGAAACCCTTCTTCCCTGTGAGGGGGACAGAGCACTGAACAGGCTGCCCAGAGAGGGGGGGAGTCTCCTTCCCTGGAGACTTTCCAAAGCCCCTGGACTTGTTCCTGTGTGATCTGCTCTGGGTGATCCTGCTCTGGCAGGGGGGTTGGGCTAGATGATCTCTAGAGGTCCCTTCCAACCCCTAACACTCTGTGAATCCGTGTTTGTAGTGCTGATCTTTTAAGCAGCCTAAACCACTCATCATAGCCTCCACTTGGCAACATACCACCATAAAGCCTCCCTCTGGATGCATGGTAATTATCATCTGTGGACCAGGCAGCTGCTCCACAGTCTTCAGAACACCTTGGCTTTGCTGCCTAACCCATGTGTCTGGTTTGTGGCCAAAAAATAAAGCCACCTTCTCACCTCAACAGTCCACCGCGCCAGTAAAACCAGAGCCCTGGATATCAGCTAGACTGCTTGAGTCCTACTTCGTCAGTGGACTTTCATTATGCTTCGGAAAGAGCTTTAGCAACACGACTCCACAACAAATTAACACATGCTCACTTTTTCTTGGGATCAGCCCTTTAAAAAATGAGCACAATCCACTTTTCAGCAGTTTTTAAAAAAGATAAGCCTTCAGTGGACTGAGCTTTATTACTGAGGTACAAGACCTGTGCTCAACAGGCTGCTTCTAAAGAAATGCTGCGATATCCCAGCATGCTGTCGAGCTCCCTCCTGGTACCAAGGCCCACTAAAATGTTTTAAAACAAAGAAAACTTCTTTATAAAAAGTATATATTGGAAAATGAAGAAACCATCTTCTGTTCAACAGCTGTTGCTACTTGTATTTGCATTTGACTGTCGAAAAAACAGATTTCCATCTTAAATTCACTTTTTTTTTTTTCATCTGAATCTGGCTGGCTGGTTTTTGTTGTGGAAAGCAACAGTGGAAATCCCTAGGACACAACTATGGCCTAATGCACGTTAAAACCTGTAGAAGTAGGTATATCCCCATGGGATGAGGAAGGGGACACCAGGAAGACAAGCAATGCTGTACCTCAGCAGGGATTCCCTGAAAATAAACAGCCAAGCCCCTCCTCCAAAATCTGTGTTCTTTCTCAGTAGTAATAGCACTTTGGGTTTGCTTGTGCTACAGAAGCGCAAGCGTAGCTACGCCAGCACCCCCTGCTCAGCTTGCATGCTGCTGCCCGTGCCTGTCCGAAACCGTGGGCAGGTCTGCAAGCACCAAACAACTGCCCCAACAGCAGTGCCGCAGGGACAACCCGGGGGGACGGGCACCTTCTGAAACACCATCTACAGACAACTGTGTTTAACGGGAAAATGTGTTGTGCTACTGAGTCCCTGCCACGGCCAGAAGAGATCACTCAGCCACAGTCATACCCTGCGCACGACTCGGTCCGATCCAATCTTTCTCCACCCAGGTTTGGTGACTGTGGTTAAAATAACATTTACACAACATAAAAGCTTTTGGTTGCGGACAGGCCTTGTTTACTCCTGCATCTACTTCATTGCTTGTGCAGGAAACACAGAGGGATACAAACCTGGTTGAGGACCAGCACTGCAGCCTACGGTATCAAGACCTGTATTCAGAGTTCATATATTAAACCCATCCTATCCCTCTCTCCCAAGAGTTCAAATGAACATTTTGCCGTTTTTAAGGCGATACCTTAAACCAAACAGACACCACGAGGCTATTCTGCTAACTGGGTTAATAGGCAGGAAGAACTAAGTTCTGGATAACTACGCTGGCAACAACACCAGCTTGTGTCCAACTTTTTGGCAAGCGAGTGAGAAGTCCCACACAGCTGTGAAATGCCCATCTGAAGTATACTCGTTGCTCCAGGTTCCCCTGCAAATCCTGTCACGCTCTCCCACCCCCCTGCATCAGCCAACCAACCTGAAGGCACTTCTGTGGCCACCTTCCCAAGTTTTACACTTTAAAGTTGGCTGCCTTTTGTTCTCACTTCTTGGTAACCAATAAAACTAGTGTAGAGTTACGTAGTTTTCAAGCTGGTTTTCTACTGCACTATTCGTTCTGGAAGTAGGTCATATTTGGGAGTGGTGCGCCTGTTAAATACCTTGCTGGCAGAACAAGATGGTCCCTATTACACGTTGAAATTCACCTTCTGGGTTTAAACTTAATGCACAAGCGGCTAATACAATGACTATGCATTTTACTACGTCAGATTTTTCCATAATCTAGCAGTCCCTTCAGAGCAGGTCCACACACATCATCAGCTGAGCTTCATGCTTCTGACTAAAACCGGAGGAGCAGAGCAAAAATTAAGTGTTTACCTTTGAGAGATCGGCCGTGATTCTGCTGAAGGACTGATGTTAGGTAGTGAGGGGACGCTGACCTGCTGGAAAGAAATTCAACAGGTGAAAGCCAAGCCCTAACTAGCCAAATGATTTGTACAAAGTATAATAGACACAATGCTATGATCACAGAAAGGTAAAAAGAACCCTAACGCCACAGTCTGGCACACAAGGAACTTCTATTGCCCGCGGTAGATGGCTTGACACATGGGCTGATGGTTTATGTAGCACTGTAAGCCACCAGCAGCACTTGGAAAACACCTCAAAGCACACAAGCTAAGCAAAAGTCTTGTTGGCAAGAGATGCTAACTTCTACAGCTTTTATGGATCTGCTTGAGGGCTGGATTTTAAACAGAGATGCGTATTTTTTAGTAAGTAAAACATACATCTGAACAAAACATAAGCTTATATAGGCATGCTTAGAGCCCAGGAGCACCAGGATAGGAAAGGACCAGTTGTGTCCCTGTGATCTTCGAAATGGTGATGGGAGATTAATGGAAATGAAAGGTAGTATGCAAAAGCAGGGGAAGAACACAAAAACCCAAGCAAACCAAACCAAGACAACAGCTGATATTAACGTAGTCTGAAGCTGGGCTGCTTTTTTGCGTTATCAGATGCTGTGGGCTTTTTTGCGTTGTCAGACCAGCTTTGCACCTGGCAAGGTACCCCTTAATACCTCATGGAACAAAGGGCAAGTTAAAGCTTTCACGTGGTTTTCTGCTACACACCCAGCCCTCATTAATCACTTCATTATAAAGGTACTAGCAAACAGTTAGAAATAAACACAACAAAACCAGTACGCAATTGTTAAAACTGCGTGAAACATAGCAATATGCCTCTTTTACAGTAACTCTGGAAGAATTCAAAGGGCGACGAGCACAATTTTGAAGCCCAACCTGTAACAGCAACCTCATGGGATTAATGGGACGATTTCTATCATTGAGGTGTATTTACCTTTAATAGTTATCATCTTTAGGCAGCTTGAATTTCCAAATTAAGGCACAGCCACAAATCCCCTGAAAATTCCAAAGCTGTTAAGAACTTTATTTTTTTTTTAAATTACTGGTATAGATCATTTACTTAAAACCCAAAGAATGACTTTAAATACCTTTTTAAAACTAAAAAGGTAAATTGTACAAATAGATGCCAAGTATCTTCATCCTTTCGCTTCAGCTCAAAGCCTTCAAGAATCATATCCACATAGAGCTCTCCTACAGCAAACTAACGCTTAGTATTAAGACAGCCTATGCATACGCATCAGGTATTTGCAAGACGAGGACCACGGCAGCCCCCAGAGCCCAGGGGTATCACGCATGTAGTACTAGGAACAGAATGCAGCGGGGGGGCTTGCACTCGCTTGTTGAACAACCTGTGCAAGAACACAATGCACTAGTGATGCCAATCATCGATGATAACACACATTTCACTGTAACTAGACACAGATTACAGTTTTGGAAAGCTTCTGCTCACGGTAACACCTTAAATTTTATTTTAAAATGCTGGTGAATGATAGGTATATTCCCCACGAGCACACTGTAAAATAATTATGAACACAAGTCCTCCCACAGAAAGACTCAGACTCTCACAGCTGGATTCTAGCATCACCCTGTAGGTAAATCTGGACAGTTCTTCCAGCCTCTCTCCAGCTGTACCTCTGGGCTTTCTCTTTCTCCCCACACACAAGGCAGCCCCTTGGGGGCCCTTCCTCACAACTGAGCCAGAATTTAAATGTAATCCAAGAATTTTTAAACATGGAAAGGGGAAAAAATAAAAACACCCAACCTGTTTTTCTGTGTATGACTGAAGGTCTTACAAATGGTTTTTATTATTATTAGAGGAAAACAAAACAACTTTCATTAAAGAGGAGTATCTTGAAATGTGTTCATTTTGTTATACTTATAAATACAAGCACTGCAAAATCCTTCCAGTGTTGAAGTCAGTGGGAATTTTGCCATGTGGCTTCATTAGGACCGGGATTTCCTTATAACTGTGCCTGTTGGCAAGTGCAACCAGTCCTTCATCGAAGGGAAAGAAATTACCAAAAACAACAGCTCCAACTTGAAGTCCTGATCCTGCAAGTTCTTCAGCGTTCAGATAAAATCTCTCCTTCCCTACACCTCGTTTCAGTACATTGTATTTGTACAAGCTAGGTAAATCATACCTCACTGCTGGTATCGTTGGGCTAACCTTGAAGACCTTGAAGACCTTAACTGGTCAAGGCTCTGAACGACCCGCTCCGTGCTCAGCCTGATCCTCCGCTCCTCTGGCGGGGCAGACAACATCCAGAGGTCCCTTTCCATCTGTATTATTCTCTACATTTTAAAGTTGGACCGCGTCAGCACAGACACTGTGTTAACAAAGCTCTCAAGGACCAAACCTTCACCGGAGTTGTACTGAGAAACAGAAGTCCATGCCCTTACATAGAAACACTAATGCCTGTAAAAACATTATCTAGAGTCTAATTGCAGTACTTCCAACAATCTTTATTCCCATAAAACAAAGCCTGACAACACCACCAGCCATCTCATACTCTCCAATTTCAGTACTTCTTAGTACTTATAGAGGGAGTACTTATTCAGGGTTATTTTAGTAATGCTCCCGCTCCAGCAGAAAGCTGGAAAACAGGGCAATTCTGCCCGGCTCATTCAAACCCTTTACAGCTCAAGGCAGGAAGGTCAGAGACCACTTTTACACCTCAGAGGTTACAAGCCCACGCCATGCATTCAGCTGCTGCCTGACACCCAAGGCTTGCTCAAGGGTGCCAGCTCCCAGTGTCGGCATCCGTTGGACCCTCAGAAATGTCTGCTCAATGTTATCAGTTTTACATCCTGCTCCAGTAATCCCAGTTCCTCCTGTTTGTTACAGAAACTCCTTGCAGCAAGGTTAAGGCACAGGGCAATATACTTTAATTATCTCTTATCTCACCCAAATTCTTTGTTGGAACTAGATAAACCGGCCAGGTGCAGCAGCAGCTCACCAACAGCAACACGTTCCACTGCTTCCTGTCCTCCTCCTCTCTGTCCTGCCCCTACAGGCTGACCCAGCTGCTGTTCCTCTTCCTCTACTGAGAACGCATGATGTTGACTTCAAATTCTCTAAAATCTATTGCCTAATCTTAAAACGTGTTGGATGAGTAAGCCCTGGTTTCAGAAGTCTTGCGTGCTGCACCGCAGAGTATGGTAAAGGCTGTTCATCCCATCCCCACTGCAAAATGCTTTCAACAGCCTCGGGAAAAAAGACCACTTAGTCCAGCCCCTCTAAGCACTTCAGATGGTAGAACAGTTGATTGTTCTTGACAACAGCATAGAACATATACACTTTACATATGTGTTTCGGATTTGTGCTGAGAAGCATGTTAATAACACTGACGTTTTAGTTGTTGCCAAGCAATGTTTACATTGAGCCAAGGACTTTTTCAGTTTCTCATGCTGCCCCTGTGTTCCCAGTTTCTTCTCTACAAGAGGCGGGGAGGGAACACAGCCAGGACAGCTGACCCAAACTGGCCAAAGGGGTATTTCATGCCATAAGGCATCATAGGCTCATGGGAGCTGGACAGGGGGGATCGCTGTTTGGGGTCTGTCTGGGCATCAGTCAGTAGGTGGTGAGCAGTTGTATCACTTTTTTCCTATTGTTGTTTTCCTTTTCAATACATATTGCCATTATTAGTATTATTTTCATTACATAGTAGTAGTATCATTATTTTATTTCAATTATTAAACTGTTCTTATCTCAACCCACAAGTGTTCTTACCTTTCTCTTCTGATCCTCTCCCCTGTTCTACTGGGGGAGGCAGGAGGTGAGGAAGCGGCTGTGTGGTGCTTCGTTGCTGACTGAGAGAAACGGGGCTCACCAGTAAGCACCCAGCACAGCCCTAACCTTCTTTTAACCTCTCCCACAGTTAAGCAGATGACTGGGGCACGAACCCCAGATCTGTTATCTGGGAAGCCTGAGCTTGTTACGTCTCCCCACCTCGTCTAGCCAGTCTCACCTAAGTCCCACTCAAATTCTTCTCTCGGGTGAGAGCCTGTAACAACACGTCAACATCTGCGTGGGCATTTCCTCTGCTGAGTGGAGTAACATAACCACGCGCCGCACTCGGATGAGAAAATTCACCTACCTTGGTGGTGACGCCGGCGGAGTATAAAATGCAAGTGCTGAGGGAAAAGGCTGCTTTTTCAGTGCTTGGACAAGATTAGGTTTATATTCTGGATCAACACACCATAACGACCCTTTTCCGTTCACCTGCAAGAAAGAAGTACTGCAAATTAGAAAACCCAGGGGCCAGGCTGTTACGGTCATTTCTAATTCAATATTCCCAAGACGCAGCACAGTGCAGTGACATAGGCACCCACCGCTGCTCTGCTGATGTACACCATCCTCGGGCAGCTCCGCTGTCTCCATGGAAAGTGGACGCTTCCGAACTGAGCGTATGGTCCCGAGACCCTTGTTATACAGTGTGGAAGCACCCACCTTGCAGCCTGGGGGTAGCATCTCCAAAGCCCCTTCTCTAACACCCCATTTCCATTCATGTTCATCCACTGAAAGCTGATAACCTTATTTAAACACTTGTTACGTACCGCTGTAAATTTAAGGGTCTGTCCAGGCATCAGTAAATTGATCAGTAGTCTTTTGATTAACAGGTTTCTAAGAAACCAAGGCGCCTTTCCCTCTGCTTAGATTTAGCCCTTTGGATGGATTATTCCCACTTTTTCAAAATCTGAAAACCTAATTTATGTATTTTTGATGCACCTAATAATGTAAGCACCACTGTGCTAGTCTTTCTTGATATTAAATTTGATATGTCAAAAGTTAAGCAAGATAAAGCACCTCCTGCTCCTCTCAAGGGTTTCTTCACGTATTTACGGTACAAAGAAACAAACTGAGTTTTGAGCCTGCTGGTTACTGCACCATGAAGAAGAAAATTAAATAGGAAAAGTTAACGCAATTCTATCATTGCTGACCCGACAGATCAGCTGACAGCGCTAAAGGTAGCGCCATCAGGTTTTTTTGGGGGATACAGATGTTACAGGGGTGGTCGTGCACGTGGCAGAAGGATGGGGCAGCTATCCACCTGAGCGGGAAGATCTTTCTATAGGATTTTTTGGGGGAAAGTCTCAGAATGAGTAACAAAGCTTCATGGAGCACCTCCTGCAAGCCCTCAGAGGCCAGCTGGCCTCCTCCTGCCAGTATCAGGGGGGTATTAATACCATTCTATGAACGGATACTCCATGACTTATTTCAGACTGAAAAGGACCCACAAAATATTTAAGTCTGTGGTCTTATAAATCACAGGACTTTTCCTGAGAAGAGGAAATATTTTGCTGTCAATAATGAAAAATCAGATCAGGGGCAGCTCCAGCTGAGAAACAGAGAGATGCTGCTCTGCAATTTTAGTCGAAGCCACTGCCTTTCATAGAGATCTCTGAGCTGCAGCAGCTCTCAGAATCCCTCTTAAACTCATCTTTTCATGGTAAAACTGAGCACAGCCTGCAAGATACCTACCAAGAAGCTTACCTTTAATTAACCAGCCAATTCCTTCACCATGGTGACTGGCAGGATGATTTAACCAGCTAGGTACTAATGGGGGGCATCCTCCCAGCTGGCCCCATCAGTCATCTCCTCATGTTCAGGTTGAACCTTACATGACTAATGCCCTCATCCCTTCCCTACACCTCTCCAAGAGCCAGACCCTTTCCCTGGCCAGACAGGCAGCTCATTACTTTTTTTTTACCAACGTAAAAGACCTTGCCTAACTCTGGCTTTTCCCTCCCTCCTTCAGTAGCTTTGAGGCTCTGGCCCCCAGGGAGCAGGGGGACTCCCCCCAGCCAGCACAAGGCAGCTCCTCACTATTTTATCTGCTACTTTAGGTGAGCACCTCCCCTTGACGCCTTGTTCACTTCAGCTGTGGGCTGCAGCCAGAATGGGATTGGTTTCCCTCTTTCATCTTCCCAGACACTTACTCCCACCAGCTTGCTGCCCTGATAATACATTACAGTAATTTTGGGTGGGTGTTGCAACAGTGAGCTTAACCGGGCACACCCTGAAGCCATACAGAGGATCCAATGCAAGAGGGGATAAATAAACAGCGTGACTTCTTTGGGTACTGTGAGCCTGGGTTAGGTGTAAAGCGAAACCCACGCTTCTACCCACCGTTATTTGTACTAAAAGCAGACGCCGAGCAACAGAGATGATGCCCGCGGGGCTGCTCGTGCGCGCCGCTGCGCTCGCACCCGCTGCTTCACGTAGGCGCACCGCGGAAAGCCAACACAGGTCTGAAGTTGGTGCCGTGCTTTAGGGGAGAGCCGTGCGCGAGTGGAGCTGGAAAACGCATAAAACACAGACACATCCAGCTTGAAAACAAACCAGCGGCTTAACCACAGCAACAACAACAGACTGTGCCCCTTCTCCTAGCAAAGGCAACGCCTAGGCCATCCAACCTTTGGAGGTTACTATTTCCCGTCAACAGCGGGGCAACTGTTGATGCGCTAGCTGAAACGCAGATGTAACTTTTATCTAGTGTCTACCAAAACGTCCCTCCAGCCAGAGCAGAGCAGCCACCAGACCGTTTTGACTCTCCATCTCAAAAGGCGTGGCCCCCATCGTGCAGCCTTGTCCTATAGCTGTACCACCACAGTCCCCCCTCTGCTAGCAGTGACGTATGACCACTGACCGTGACCAGACCAGCAAGGCAAGCACAAGGAGCAACCGAAGCGGAGCAACTCAGCCAGCACCAGTGGCTCGGGCTCGCTGCGGAGGCAGACACCCATCCCTGTGCTGCAGAAAGCCCTCCGCGAGCTTCGGCCTCGGGCTGCAGCCCCGGCTCCACTGGGTATGGGCAGTTCTCACCAGCTGCTTCCACCAGAGCTAGGTGAACCCCTGGAAAACACCCTGTGGGCATGGAGCTATATTCAACCAGAGGTTTATCAGATAACAGACATTTCTCTCCTTTCTCTAGAGGTGGGACCTGCTCTTTGCCCAAATATTCGAATAGCTGCACAGATTGTTTACCACCATCTCTTGCTCCCCACCCCAGCAAAAAACAAGACAAACCCTAAAAGAAGAAACAAAACCCCTGAAATGCATATCCACCAAGAAGAAAGGGAGATCTGTTGGAAGGTATTAAAGCCCTGTCCCCCTGCAACCTCCAGAGGAGACAGTGGCAGGGCCACATCCATGTGAGCAGCGGAATACCAAACTGATGCTTGAGGTGGATGTCACCCCTGCCTCCTTGCACCTTTCCTCCGCAGCGGTAGCAATTAACCAAAATATCTCCAAACCCACAATTGTAAAAACAAGTCTAGCAAAGAGACTCTTGAGGGCTTCCAAACGGCTGTGTGTAAGACACCACTCCCTCCAATAAAGCAATATCCCACCACAGACCTCTCTCCCCCACACCCCAAGGCTGTGTGACAGTACTTAAGATGCAAAGAGCATTAGCAATATCTTCTGAGGATCAGCAGCCTGCAATCCCACCCCCACATTGTCACGGGCACCCGCAGACATGCTGGGAGGGAAGCAGGTGTCCCAGGAATCGGCCCCAGCACTGCCCCTTGCTTTCCATCAGCTCCAGCTCCCAACCACCTCTACCAGAGAATCACTGAAGTCTCGTCTGGATGGCTACGGACATGAGCTCAAGTGCAGCTCTAGGAAGAAAGGGTATTTCAGCTCTATCACCTGGGCTAAGCGCTGACAAACCACTCAGATGCAGCAGCATCGCAGCATCTGCACACAGAAGGGGTAAGGTATAGTTTAGCAGTGATTTGACGCACATACATCCCGTTTCCATGGCATGAGAAGTTCTTCCTCTCGACTGCAGTGCTGGCTCATCAGACATCTCAACACAGTTACTTTCCCTTCAGTGCCCTTCAACTCATTAAAAAGAAACTGTAACATATATTTTCCTGCAGTTCCTAGCAAGGACACCCTTCCCCCAGTCTCTGCTGAACGCCAACCGAGACTCCCCAGCACCCGCAGCCTGGTACGACACGCAGGGCAGAAGCATTTGGCTGTCTGATACGAATATGTGGGTGCTGGGGGAGGTTTTTCTACTCCAGATCTGGTACAGCAGGGTCTGGGGGACAACACCTGGGAGCAGTCACGCCACAGCAAGCATGCTCCTGCAGCACTTGGCACCAGCCAAAACAAACCCAGTTCCTGCATCCTGAAACTGCTCTGCAGCGCCAGCTCACGGGGGTAAGTGGAGAAAATGAGGAGGTTCACTTTGAAACGGATCCCAGTCCAAACCAAAACACTAGTGTTATGGCAAACGTGAGGATGGGCTCTTCCTACTTTTGCTGCCAGACCTCCAAGAGATGATTTCGGAGCTGAGAGCCAGCAGCAATAGCCAGGGAGGTGTCAGAAAGCAGCCTGCCCCAGGATGCGGGGCAACAGACCCTCCCCTCCTGCCAGACACTTACACTCTTCCAATACGAGAGCCCAGATTCATCTCACCCTGACGTTAAAAATAATACATGCTCCTCTCACGCAATCTGCCGTAGGTACCTCTGCTTCCAGAGGCACTCAGGATAGAAGAAAGCTGACTATGTGCTCCCTTCCAGTCACAATTAAGATGCCATTAACAAAGAAAAAAAAATGGAAGAAAATATAAAATGCCCGTGCCCTCTCTGAGACACACCCAGAGGCGTTTGCTAAGCGCATGATTACAGCCAACGTGATCAGCAAAACAAGCTTGTAAGCTACGGCCGCTCGCTGCAAGAAGTGACACCTGAAGGGCTCATCCGAAGGGGTCTGCAGCATTCCTGTCATCAGCCAGATCAACCCCCATGGAGTCTGCACACACCATGGACTTATTTTGCAGGGAGAATTCGGGGATGTACCATCACCTGGTCCTTTTCTAAGCAGAGCAGAGAGTAAAGATTTAACTACTGTGTGTTGGAAATGGGGCAGCTTTGACGAAGTTTCAGGAGGGACATTTTTGGGGCGTATTTTTTGGTAAATGCAGTTTCTGTTCTTACAAATTAGGAGGTTGTGGAGTCTCTAGAGCCTTGGGAAAACGCTGACAGAGCACATCAACATCACCACTACTGGCAGTGGTAGTACCTACTCTTCATTTTGTTTTTCCAGCTAGAGGCATCACATCTATCAGGAAGCCACCCTTTGGCTTTCCTTCAATCCCTCTGAGCCCAGCAATACTGGTGGAGTCAGCAGGGTAAGCAGGGGACCGGTCATCCTCAAGTGCCTGCCACCTACATGCACAGACCAAGGTTTGACTGGTAACTCCTAAATGGCAAGGGTTTCCAGGCTGGAAATGGCTGAGCTTTAAAGGACAGATCCACAGACAGCAGGAATCCATACACTGATTTAGGAGAATTCCCTGCCCCAATTCTTCAGAAACTCACATCTCCCTTCCCCAAGAGAGCCACCCAGTCCCTTACAGGCACCTTTGCCATCTGCAGCAGCATGCGGTCACTGCTCACGTCTGCATCCTTCACACAGGCACAGCTTGCAGCTTCTCAATTACTCTATCACAGCAGCTGGAGCCACATCCTAACACTCGGCAGGACTTGGCTATGGGGGAGTTACTGGACTGGTCACACAGCACCAAAAAGCCTTTTTTTTTTTTCAGGGCTAAAGCTCCTGCTCGGGAAACAACACCCTAACAATTTAATGTAAAAGCAGGGATATTGAGAAGTGGTGATGTTGAGTCCTACCAGCACCAGGCAGGCCTTCCCGATGCCCGCTCAGCTCCAAGACGTCTACCTACAGCGAGAGGCTGTCAAGCACGCCAGCCATTGCACACATTTCTGGTAACAAACTCTTACTACCTAGGCCGATGTCCAAGCACGTGGTCCAGGATTTGCTTACTGACTTTTGGTATGTGGTCTGTTGGTTTATTTAAGTCAGAGCTGGGTCTTTGAGGAATAGGATGGAAAATGGGAGAAGGAGGAAGGAAGTCACCAGTAAAATCACAGAAGACAGAAGAAGAAAGATCTGTACAGAAAAGAGCATCCTTGACCTTAAGAAGTGAAGCTGGTGTCTGCACCACGCAGAGACACACTGCTACGTTGTGAGAGGTTAAAGCGACACAGTATATTAAACACAGGAATCGAGATGGTTTTTCAAAAGTTATGACTCGTGCCAAGTATAAAACATCACCAGTGACAAAGTCAGTTTAATATTCAAGACAGCTTTCAGACTGAGAAACGCTCAGCCACGTACACAGAGTGCGACCACAAGCACGGGCGCCCTGCAGAAGACCGTGTCTGCGGTGGCAGCTGCTAGCCGAGCAGGCAAGCTGCTTAGCATCCCACAACCTCTTCTGCTTCCTGGTACGGTCGTAGCCATGCTGAAAAAGCAGGGAAGAAGGAAATTTCACCATAGGAAATAGCACATCCTGAGACAGGTGTCTGAAATTTGTCTGGGTACCACAGGCTAATAAAATTTTAAGTGGAAATAGGGTCCTCTGCCTGCAATAGCATGGTAGCCAGCTTTCAGCACAGCTAGCTCTACCCAGGTCAGCACTAAATAACAAAACCAACTGGCTTTTGTCATCCTGGGATTTGCCAGAGTGGCATTTCCAAACCATCTCCAGCTGCAAATAAAGTGTGAAGGGTGTGAGGGGGTTAAAAACCCAAGAAAGCAAAAAGCCCTTGAGAACAAGTGTCTTCTCCATTTCCCCCTGAATTTCAACCTTGATCCACCTCCCTCCCACCAGGTCTCACCTTGCCATGGCTTCTCTCCACCTTTCGGAAACACTTGTTCAGGGAGAGGTTGTGTCGGACCGAGTTCTTCCAGCCGGTGGGTGCCGTGGCAAAGTAGGGGAAACGCTCCAGGATCCAGCTGTAGATTTCTTTGACTGGCAAGCTCTTGTTGGGGGAATGCTCGATCGCCATGTAAATGAGAAGGCTGAAAGAGTAAGGGGGTTTGGAAGTGGAAGATTTTTTTTCGGGGTTCTGGTAGCAGGACGGTGAGAAGGATGGCACGCTGTCACCCTCAATGTCATATAAAGGGCTAACGATCGGAAGACCCTCACTTCCGAGGCTGAAGTTTGTTAGGAGGTTAGTACTTTCATGCAGCCAGTTCAAATTCGTGAGCTCATCGTCTGCTGAATCTCTGTCGACCACAGTAGCCTTTGGCCTGCCGGCATCGCCTGCATCGGGCAAGCTTCCCATGCCATGACACTGCCGTAGTCCTGCAGCTTTTTCCGCTCCTGGCGTTTCAGCTTTCTTATCCGGAGTCATTCCAGTGACTGGACCCATTTAGCTTTATTGGTCTGCAACAAAGGAGACAATCAGAAATCAATGCCAATCTTCAAAATCACGTCCAATGGCAGCCCACCAAACACCATGCTGGACCATCCCCACACCCTGCAGGGATACTGCGGTCACTCATGAGAGCCAGGGTCCAACACAAGCCTTCCAGTAATCTCCTGAGCATGCTAACTCTCTCTGGTTTACAGCCAGGGCTTACGGTAAGCACTTGGAAACTCCTGTAGCTATCCTGAAATGCCAATATGGACACAGAAGTAATAGCTATTTTGAGGTCGACATCTGAAACCTGAAAAAGGCCTTAACAGGTAAGGTCCAATCCATCCAGCTCTCATACTAACTCCATAGTTCCACTCCTCATAGTGTAAATTGACCCTATTTAGAAGCGTTTGCCTTTGTTGACGAAAGAGTAAAAAAATAAGTTGTAAAACCTACATCAGCATAAAGGCAATTTGTGGTCTTAGCACAAATGAGATCTTTACAACCCCCTACAAGTCACAGTCACTCCCAAGTACTGCCTCCCGTTTCCACCTGCTGTGGTTTAACCCAGCAGGGAGCTAAACACCTCACAGCCATTCGTTCACTTCCCCCCAAATGGAATGGGGGAGAGAATCTGAAAAAAGGTAAAACTTGTGGGTTCATATGAAGACAGTTCAATAGGCCAGAAAAAAAAATTAAAAATAATAGAATATACAAAACAAATGATGCACAATGCAAGTGCTCATCACTCCCTGACCGATGGCCCAGACAGTTTACAAGCCACAGTTGCTACCCCCTGGCCAACTCCCCGCAATTTATATACTGAGCATGACGTCATATGGTATGGAGTGTCCCTCTGGCCAGTTTGGGCCAGCTGTCCTGACTGTGCCCTCTCCTAGTTTCTAGTGCAGCTTCTCCTGCACCTCCTTGCTGGCAGAGCCTGGGAAGCTGAAAAGTCCTTGACTTAGTGTAAGCACCACCTAGCAACAACCAAACCACCAGCATGGTTTGGTTGAGAATAACAATCACGTAAGAATCACATTATTCTTATGCTAAATCCAAACCACAGCCCTATACCAGCTACTAGGAGGAAAACTAACTCCATACCATCTGAAACTAGGACAGTATCCAGCCCTTATTCTGTACCATCTACGTCATGCCCAGGTCTACACTTTCCAATGAATTCCAATTAATCATCACTTTTTCCATCCTTTAGTACACATACAGATATCATTCCCTCAGTCTATGGGGTATCCCTCTAAAATACCCGTTGAGTTCATTTAGTCCGTGACTTTAGGCTCCATCTGTCACAGCAGTCCTCCAGGGCAGGAGCGACGGTGCATGCTGGTGGATTGCTGAATGCTGAAGCCTGTTCTGGTTCCATCACCACTGTGCTTGTCTGGTCCTATCATCGCAGCCCTTTGCCCAGTTTCATCAAAATTAATCCTCCATTAATCTGGGTGATTCTTACTGTAATACTGTTGATATTGCATATAGCAATATAGTAGTGATGACATACAGTATTCTATAGCAATTAATATCACATAATTCAAATCGTTGGTTGTTCTCACTCAAAATCAAATCCCCTTGAGGTACACATCAGACTTCCCCATCCTTCTGCACTACCCATCAAATGCACCCAGGTTCCTAAGCAAAAACAATCCTACAAATGAGTTTGCCTTTGACAAAAGCAGGAATCACAGGATGGTTTGGGTTGGAAGGGACCTCACAGACCATCTAGTTCCACCCCCCCTGCCATGGGCAGGGACACCCTCCACTAGACCAGGTTGCTCCAAGCCTCATCCAGCCTGGCCTTGGACACTTCCAGGGATGGGGCATCCACGGCTTCTCTGGGCAACCTGTCCCAGTGCTGAATAACCCAGACTGTCTTCCCCAGCACATTTTTATGTGCACTACAGTGACTTTATACCTGGAAAAGTCTTGATCGGGCAGGGCCAGCCCAATCAGCAGATCCTCTGGTGCTGACTAGCCAGGTGGCCTTTGCTAAATGTGTATCCCAACGTTTGAAGGTTCCACCATCCATTGCCCTCAGTGTGGTCTTTAACAGCCCATTGTATCATTCGATGTGTGTGATATAATCAACCTGCCCGGCCTCCCCATATTTGTATCTCAGCCATCATCCTCCATAGCAGAGAGGCTTTAACTGCTTGGCTTGCTTGATTGCAGCAAGGACAAGGCAGACAACTGCTCAGTTTCCCCCATCTCCAAAGCAGCTATACCAAAAGCTCACCAGTACCCTTTTGGGTCCTTAAAATACCCTCTCCTGAGATAGTCAATGCCAAGGATGCACGGAGCCTCCGGGCCAGTCACAATGGTGCTTGTGCCACTCATTCCTAGTCAGGCTCACTCTGGCCTCCAGTACAATCTGTTATTGAGATCCCCCCATCACTCCAGAATTACAGATGGGTTCTGCCCTGTTATAGCTTGATGGCATTAGGGTACGCTGTGCACCTGTGTCCACTACAGCCTCATACTCCCGTGGCTCTGATGTGCCAGGCCATCAAATCCACACAGTCCAGTACACCTGAGCTTCCACGCAGAGCAGAGCGCGGTGGGACAAGCTCTCAATGGGAAGGGACCATCCGCAGGGATGGCAGCTCAGACCTGTTGCAACAATTATGGCTGACAACTCGCTTTGAATTATTCCCTAGATTAAAAAAAATAAACAACAACATTTTACCTGTTAAAAACTGTCACCCAGAACCCATGGTCTAACAGCCCACCCATGGCTTCAGAGGCATTACACTAACAAAAACCATCTTCTGACTTGCAGAGTTTTAAAAGGGGTCATCTAGCAAACTACAGATGATGCTAATAGCTGTTTTTCTCTGCTTGTGTGACCGTGTTAGAGCTTCACTGCACCTACGGCTTTCACCAACACAACTGTATGAGAAGTACAGGCCAACAAAACCATTCTAAAGATGTGGCGTGTGTACCTATATATATATACACACATATACATACAGAGGCTATACTAGCCTGCTATAAAGGTAAGGCACTCCAACTACAGATGCAGTTTACTAGCAAAGCTGAGGTTTGTATTAACTGTTAAAAAAAACCCTCTAAATTAAAAAAAAAAAACCAAACCCAGCCCTGTGCCCTGTCCTGTCCATGTGCTATCACTCTGGTTACAGGCTACAGCTTCTACTGCAAGGGCTCATCACAAGACTAGGACAGCTTCCATATCACCTCTCACCAGACAGCTCTGTGCAGGTACTGAACGTTTACTTGCAGCACTTTTTGAAAGACACATGGCTTCATGCACCTGCATCTTCTCCTACAAGGTTGGGGGCAAGGCATCAGCCACCTTCCGTGCACGGTTTTAGCTGCCTCAGCTACAAAACCACACTGCTGGCTGGCTCCAACCGTGTCCATGCAACTATACTGCCCATCGCATCAGCCTGCCTGGAGACCTAGTTGCTCAGCATCCTTGTTTTGGAGACGAGGAGCGACGTGCTAATGGAGGCGTGACAGAGGGAGGCAACAGGATACCTCTGTCTTATGCTCTGCAGCAGGAGCCAGGGCCCTGCCAGCCCCTGCCCGGTGCCAGGCAGGCGTAGGGGACAGAGTTTGTGCCTCGCCCAGAAAACACACTGGGTTTCCCCACCCGCAATTTCTTCCCCTCTCTTCATCTGCTCATGCAGCAGCTATTGCAAAGCTATTTTGACAGTAACACCTGCACCTATGCTTACCAGTACCAGTGCTGAAAACCACCCCCAAATTTTCTGTTTATGTGCGAGGACAGGCGTGATTAACTACCAGATCAGTCATTAAAAAAATTAAAAAAAAAAATTAAAGCAAAGCGAACTGCTCATATAGCCGGTCAAAAATAGCTTTGCTCTCCCTACAATTTACTTCTCCCTCAAGCCATCCGAGCAGATTTATATTGGCAGTTGGTGACTGCTGGCTTAAACACAGCAATGTATACATATGCTTATGTCACTTTTCCAATCCTTCCTTAAGCTAGAAGAAAAAAAACAAAGAGCTGGTGATACAACTCTTAAAGCGAGACAACCCCAAATTCTGCCACAATGTGAGCTGCACTGTTTCCCGTACGACGAGGAACTTCACCTCCTTGTTCAGCGCCTCTTCAGCCAGCTACGTACGAGCTTACAGCTCTCAGCTGTGTATTCATAATTTTAGCCCTCGGTTCATGTTGCATGACATATCCCTTTGCAAACCTTCGGTCAGCACAGCAGATCAAGAACACGCACACACACACACGGAGGTTTTAGGTCACTGTATTTATTTCTCCGGTGAGCGTGGGGCAATAAAGTCTCTTTTACAACACAGATATGGCCTGCTCACGGTCTTCTCAAAAATACAGAGGGGGAAAAACCACATAAACTTACTAAACTGGCACTTAAAAGCAGGTAGGTTTCGTGGTGTCAATGCACTATTTGTTTGCAAGCTATTATGTGTTAGCAGAGAATCATCAGAATAACTACTACCCTACTTTAAAATTAAAAAATATGTTATTTGCAAGCAATACACTTACAGTAACTAATATGGGCTAGTGCACATCTCTCCTACTAGGGGCATTACAAAAATCCACACGCCTCATATTCTTAGCGCCTAGTTCACCACCTCGCACCTCTTCTACATGAACACATCAGCAGAAATTAAATATTTTTCTAGAAAGCTATGAAGGCCATTATTAGACTATTATCATCTAATAAATAAGGGGAAAAAAAAAAATCACAATTCCATAACTCCTGCAGTTTTCAAAGTGTGTTCTCCAGTAGTCTAAACTGCTGCATCACGGACAATTTAAATATAGAAACAGCAGAGTATGCAACAGGAAAGGTATTATTACATAAAAATAACTCCAGTAATGAGACTGGTAGCAGCGAGGACCATCAACTGATAATTTCGGAGACAGACGGCAACGCCTCAGCCCTAAGGGCATAATGTGCTTTGGACCAGGCTATCCTACATCCACTCGGCTTGATCCCAGAATATTGTACCCTCTGTCCAGCTTACTCCAGCCTCTGCTGCATCAGTTCAAAGAGACAACCGATGCTGGCAGCCTTCCCACTGCCAGGGACTGCACAGCCTCCGAAAGCTCGCCCTTCCCCCAGGCAAAGATCTACCACCACAGCTCCAAAGGGTACACGCAGATGGGCTCGTCTGCAGATGTGTTAACATGTGTCTCACCTCTCAGGCACCCAAGGGCCACGCGGGCCCCAGGATCTCCTCACCTCTCTCAGGCACCCAAGGGCCACGCGGGCCCCAGGACCTCCTCACCTCTCTCAGGCATCCAAGGGCCACGCGGGCCCCAGGATCTCCTCACCTCTCTCAGGCACCCAAGGGCCACGCGGGCCCCAGGATCTCCTCACCTCCCAGGCACCCAAGGGCCACGCGGGCCCCAGGACCTCCTCACCTCTCTCAGGCACCCAAGGGCCACGCGGGCCCCAGGACCTCCTCACTTCTCTCAGGCACCCAAGGGCCACGCGGGCCCCAGGACCTCCTCACCTCTCTCAGGCACCCAAGGGCCACGCAGGCCCCAGGACCTCCTCACCTCTGCCAGGCACCCAAGGGCCACGCGGGCCCCAGGACCTCCTCACCTCTCTCAGGCACCTAAGGGCCACGCGGGCCCCAGGATCTCCTCACCTCTCTCAGGCACCCAAGGGCCACGCGGAGCCCCAGGACCTCCTCACCTCTCTCAGGCACCCAAGGGCCACGCGGGCCCCAGGACCTCCTCACCTCTCTCAGGCACCCAAGGGCCACGCGGGCCCCAGGACCTCCTCACCACTCTCAGGCACCCAAGGGCCACGCGGGCCCCAGGACCTCCTCACCTCTCTCAGGCACCCAAGGGCCACGCGGGCCCCAGGACCTCCTCACCTCTCTCAGGCACCCAAGGGCCACGCGGGCCCACAGGATCTCCTCACCTCTGCCAGGCACCCAAGGGCCACGCGGGCCCCAGGACCTCCTCACCTCTCTCAGGCACCCAAGGGCCACGCGGGCCCCAGGACCTCCTCACCTCTCTCAAGCACCCAAGGGCCACGCGGAGCCCCAGGAGCTCCTCACCTCTCTCAGGCACCCAAGGGCCACGCGGGCCCCAGGACCTCCTCACCTCTCTCAGGCACCCAAGGGCCACGCGGGCCCCAGGACCTCCTCACCTCTCTCAGGCACCCAAGGGCCACGCGGGCCCCAGGACCTCCTCACCTCTCTCAGGCACCCAAGGGCCACGCGGGCCCCAGGACCTCCTCACTTCTCTCAGGCACCCAAGGGCCACGCGGGCCCACACGATCTCCTCACCTCTGCCAGGCACCCAAGGGCCAAGCGGGCCCACAGGATCTCCTCACCTCTCTCAGGCACCCAAGGGCCACGCAGGCCCCAGGACCTCCTCACCTCTCTCAGGCACCCAAGGGCCACGCGGGCCCCAGGACCTCCTCACCTCTCTCAGGCACCCAAGGGCCACGCGGGCCCCAGGACCTCCTCACCTCTCTCAGGCACCCAAGGGCCACGCGGAGCCCCAGGACCTCCTCACCTCTCTCAGGCACCCAAGGGCCACGCGGAGCCCCAGGACCTCCTCACCTCTCTCAGGCACCCAAGGGCCACGCGGGCCCCAGGACCTCCTCACTTCTCTCAGGCACCCAAGGGCCACGCGGGCCCCAGGACCTCCTCACCTCTCTCAGGCACCCAAGGGCCACGCGGGCCCCAGGACCTCCTCACCTCTGCCAGGCACCCAAGGGCCACGCGGGCCCCAGGACCTCCTCACCTCTCTCAGGCACCTAAGGGCCACGCGGGCCCCAGGATCTCCTCACCTCTCTCAGGCACCCAAGGGCCACGCGGAGCCCCAGGACCTCCTCACCTCTCTCAGGCACCCAAGGGCCACGCGGGCCCCAGGACCTCCTCACCTCTCTCAGGCACCCAAGGGCCACGCGGGCCCCAGGACCTCCTCACCACTCTCAGGCACCCAAGGGCCACGCGGGCCCCAGGATCTCCTCACCTCTCTCAGGCACCCAAGGGCCACGCGGGCCCCAGGACCTCCTCACCTCTCTCAGGCACCCAAGGGCCACGCGGGCCCACAGGATCTCCTCACCTCTGCCAGGCACCCAAGGGCCACGCGGGCCCCAGGACCTCCTCACCTCTCTCAGGCACCCAAGGGCCACGCGGGCCCCAGGACCTCCTCACCTCTCTCAAGCACCCAAGGGCCACGCGGAGCCCCAGGAGCTCCTCACCTCTCTCAGGCACCCAAGGGCCACGCAGGCCCCAGGACCTCCTCACCTCTCTCAGGCATCCACGGGCCACGCGGGCCCCAGGACCTCCTCACCTCTCTCAGGCACCCAAGGGCCACGCGGGCCCCAGGACCTCCTCACCTCTCTCAGGCACCCAAGGGCCACGCGGGCCCCAGGACCTCCTCACCTCTCTCAGGCACCCAAGGGCCACGCGGGCCCCAGGACCTCCTCACTTCTCTCAGGCACCCAAGGGCCACGCGGGCCCACAGGATCTCCTCACCTCTGCCAGGCACCCAAGGGCCACGCGGGCCCACAGGATCTCCTCACCTCTCTCAGGCACCCAAGGGCCACGCGGGCCCCAGGACCTCCTCACCTCTCTCAGGCACCCAAGGGCCACGCGGGCCCCAGGAGCTCCTCACCTCTCTCAGGCACCCAAGGGCCACGCGGGCCCCAGGACCTCCTCACCTCTCTCAGGCACCCAAGGGCCACGCGGAGCCCCAGGACCTCCTCACCTCTCTCAGGCACCCAAGGGCCACGCGGAGCCCCAGGAGCTCCTCACCTCTCTCAGGCACCCAAGGGCCACGCGGAGCCCCAGGACCTCCTCACCTCTCTCAGGCACCCAAAGGCCACGCGGAGCCCCAGGATCTCCTCACCTCTCTCAGGCACCCAAGGGCCACGCGGGCCCCAGGATCTCCTCACCTCTCTCAGGCACCCAAGGGCCACGCGGGCCCCAGGATCTCCTCACCTCTCTCAGGCACCCAAGGGCCACGCGGAGCCCCAGGACCTCCTCACCTCTCTCAGGCATCCACGGGCCATGCGGGCCCACAGGATCTCCTCACCTCTCTCAGGCACCCAAGGGCCACGCGGGCCCCAGGATCTCCTCACCTCCCAGGCACCTAAGGGCCATGCAGGTGGTAGATTCTCACCTCTGAAGCACCCAAGGACCATGAAGACCACAGCATCTCACCTCTCTGGCACCCAAGAGCCATGCAGACCACAGGACCGTCTCTACCTGTTCAGCTGAGCTGGCACTGCTGTCTGCCCGCAGCAGCGTGGCGGGGAAGGACAGCAGCACCACTGGAGCATCTCTGAAGGCACACAGGTGGTCAGCTTAATTCATGCACACTTTCCAGAGCCCCTCTTCATTCACGCAGCCCCTTAATGACATCCAAAATTCATAATTTATTTGTCCATGTGCATGCTCCGCTCGGCCATGAGCAGATGGACTGTGAGGACGCAGCTTCCCAGCTATCATTTCCAAGACTATCACTTCCAATATTTGGGGTTTAATGTTTTACATGAGGGTCGTATGCCTCACTGATGCCATCTTTGCTGTAAGATAGCAGGATTTTGTGGACAGGGATGGCCCAGCGGGAAAGCCACAGTAAGGACAGCAGACCGTGACACCAGAAGAGCACAGAAGCAGTTCTCCAATGCAGATGTCATAACTGTATACACTTGGACCTCAGGGTTTTCTCCCAGTGTTTCTCACTGTCACCAGCAAGAAGGGTTGATGCACAGAGGTAGCCCCTAGGGCTTGCCCTCCACAGTGCTCCCACCCAAGCCGAATGAGCAGCAGTGATGTGAAATCGGCAGGGAGGTGAGACGGAAACCTAGCAGAAACGCGAGGCTAAGCACACGAGTGCTGCAAGGCCACGTAGTGAAATTTATCTTCCACTCCTTTATTCCCTCACTGCCACCTTCCCTGCCTCTTCAGCTCCCAGGGCAGCCAAAGCCTAGCTAGCAAACCACCTCCGAATGAGACGCACCTGCTCCGCTGCCGAGGCATGCTCCTTGTCCCTCTCTGAGACATTTCTTACCGAAGGAGGGTGGCAGATGGCAAGCATTTATCCGACCTCTCCAGCTGGCACGCTGAATGCCCACAGACTCCCTGCAATTCCCACGGCGACAGTCCCAGCCCCGCAAGCAGAGCTGGAAGGCAACCTCCAGCTGTGCAAACGTGGAAAGAATGTGCTACAAGCACACCTCTGAAAAATGTGCAACAGCTTATGCTCTGTCCCATGTGCTTTGCCCTACCAGTATGCACACAGTAACACGGCACGCTGCTCTTAATTAGCATTAACAGTTGCAACTGCAAGTGGAGCATCACGCATCCAAACCCTACGGAACTGAAGCATCCACCTCCTGTAAGCACCTTCCAAAGAAAAGCCAACCAAAACATCGACCCCTCAGCTACGAAGTACTGCGGCGGAGGTGCGCATCATTCTGCGTGGTAACTATATACAGAGGACTGTGATTCTAGGGTAAGGAGATCAAAAGTTTGCAAAGTCAACCAACATGCCTCAAACATAAGTTAGGATACATTAGAAATGAGGTGAGAGATGACCTCCTTTCCAGCAGTCCTGTGATTTTGGCATCGTTCACGAGCACACATAAAAGCCAGGAAAGGACCTCCCCATTGATAAACGCCGGTCCAACACCCAAAGCCCAGTCAAGTCCGGCTCTTCCAAGCCACTCATGCCCTGAACAGCTCAGCCCGGTTCTGAAGGGGCAGATTTAGGCTGTGGGTACATTCGAGTAGCAGTCGGGTTCAGAGAAGCCCGAACAGACTAGAGAGAGGGATTCAGCATCACAAGACGAGGTAATGCTTTTGCACTCTTCTTTCAGACTCACTTAAGAGCAAAGTTTGGGAAAGGTTATGGAGCCTGGAAGGTCCCCAGCCCAGTGGAGCACATCTGGGGTTAAACCAGGTTTGCACACCCCCATGTACGACTTCATTTTGATGAAAGACCTCGAGCACGGCTATGCTTGGCCATTGAAATGAATACTTTGATGCGTGAGCATTTTATGAAGGAAAGGCTGTTTTAACGTAGGCCACGTGTTTAAAACCTGAAGTCTGCTTGGGCATATCCTCAGGCGAGCAGGGAAGCAAGCTTTTTTTGCGGCATCTCTTCCTGAAGAAGCCTCAGCTCCAGCAGAGTCCAGGCCCAGAGCAGGAGGTACCTCCATCCCACCAAAGGTGACCTCCTCCAAAACCAGCAGCGTTGCAGGTAGCAGTGCACCGCCACCGCTTTAGCACTATGGCCAGCACGGCTGCACTCACCGACCCACCCAGAAACAACTCCGCCTCTTCGTTAAAAGACGCCACAGACCTTGTCTGTGCCAAGTTAGCACGTGAGCAGAGCTGCTGCTGCTCGACCCTTCTCCACTCTCCAGAGGCGTCAGATGAAAGGTGCCGTTTGGGATCTGCGCAACATCAGTGCCCCAGGTTAGGACAACCTTCTCCGCAACTAAAGGTACCTATTTATTTCTGTAGGACCAGCCGAGCAGCTAGGTCACCTCTGCTAGCAGCAGGAAGGTCTGGAACCTGCTAATGGAGCAGTAATTACCCTCCAGGTTTAGAAATTTAAAATAATAATAATAATAATCTTACAATGCACTGTCTAAGTCTGAGAAGTAGAATATGATTTTAATCCAGGAAGAGAAACTTTCAGCCATATCACACTAAGGTTACCGTGAGCAGCTCTGCAACCACGCTCTCCGCAGGAAGCTCAGGGCATGCAGCCTTAGATACAGAAGAGGGGTATTTGTGTACTCCACACACAACTTTTGTGCAAACACAGGCACGCTCTGAGAGAATATTGTAAAAGACCGGTTAGTGCCTCTGCATGCAAGCAGCTATACCAGCAGCAAGCTCTTCTACTGATTTTCCATATCCTTTTGCATTTATGGGAAATGTATGGACACCAGGGACTGACCTAAGTACATCAATGGAGGTATCGTGTTATTAAAACAGCCCAAGAATTGCACAAATAGATTACTGTCACCCCTCTTCTACTCAAGTTTAGGATAATCTTCCCAACCAGCACAAACACAGCACAGGACCAGCTACAAGTTTCTGCCTGTTAGAGGGGACATCAACAAAAAAATCCCGGCACAACCAGGGAAAACCCATCGATAAAGAGCATCACGTGCGCTTGACCGCGAGCATTTTTCCCCCTTAATTTAACCTTACCCCCCCCCCCCCCCCCCCCCCCCCTCAATCTCCTTTGTCTCGTGCTGCCCTGTTCCATCCCCTGCCCACCTCACACAGGCGGTTTGGCAGGCTGGAGGTCAGCCTGAAATCCCCGCCCCCCCCAGCCCTGCAAAAGGCCTATATTTGATTACAACAGTATATGATGTCATGTATCCAAGACAACTAAAGGCATTACGGTCTCCCGGGGACAAAACCGCCTCTCAGCCATAGATTTCGGAGAGCTGGGACCCGTTGTCTGCAGAGGAGAAGAGGGGGCAGCTGCACCCCCCTGGCCACAAAAGACACCCAAGACATGCTCCCCCAGCAGGCTGGGCCCTTCCTGCTCCTCTTGGCTTACAAAGCGGGGTGGGAATTATAAATAATTGTTTAAAAACCCATTGAAAAGGTGGTTATCAGCTTCTTGAAGCCATCCTGAAAAAAAGTCCCGACAAAACAACCCATGAACTGGACCAGCCGTAAGCTCTGGGGTTTCTTTTTAACCTTGGCATCAGTGGGCTCAAAGGAGAAGAGAGGTTTTCCAGGTATTTGCTAAAATACGTCCAAGCCTCTCTCAGTTTAATGTCCCTTTAGTGTCAATATTTGCCCGCACCCTGTGACACAATTAAAGGCAGGGGAAAACAAAACCAAACCAAACCAGTAATGAAAACCAATTAAAAGGTCCAATACTGGGGAAGCAATGCTGCAAAATTTAAAAAGGGAAGGGATTAACTCCTTACCATAGCCCAGGGAAGGGCAGGGAGTGAGAAAGACATGTCATTTAAGATCTTACTGGTATAAAAAAAGTTTTCATTTTATATTAAGTACAGAAGTGGGTTCTGTGATTGAAAGAAACATCCAAAATAAAAATGATACCTCAACGGATGGGCAGACCTAGACCCCAGTCCAGCCCCTTGTGCACGGCCCTGAGCCTTTGGGCCGTTTATTCCAGCGCTGCCCGCGGGGACTTTGCAATGGTGAAGCCTTTCCAAAGGCTGCAGTCACTGTTGGACAGGATTCCCTGTGCCTCAGATCTAAAACATGCTCATGAAAACAGTCTAACAGAGAAACTGGGAAGTGAAACAAAACAAAACAAACAAACAAACAAGCAATCCAACCAGCAGTGAAATCTAAATTATCAAGAATAAACCCACGGTATCACAGAAAGGGAGGGGGGAAAGTGCTTTTAATAAAAATGCTTTACGGCCAATAGGAGCTTTTCAAAAGATGCTTCTGGGTCATGTCTCTTAAATCCAGCACACTGCTTGCTAAATGGACTAAAATGCAAAAAAAAAAAAAAAAGGTAAGCCACAAGTGAGCCATTTGAGCAAACGCCCTGCATAATAATCCTGATGCTAATTCCCTTTCCAGGGTAACCCTTCCCCACGTTTCTCTACCATCCTCTTGAAGCAGAGGTGAACACAGCTACATTTCAGCCGGTGTCAGTGACAATTTACCAACCCTAGAAAACCTAATGCTATCTTTCCCACCCAGCTTTTCTGCCTTCTTCAGCCTTAAAGCACCAAAACTTCCAATTTGCGGCTGAAAACCAACAGTTTGAAGCTGCGCCCCAAGCGACCCTCCTGCAAGACTGAAGGGAAGGGCATCATCGGAGCGGTACCGCGAAGCCACCGCCGCGTTAACCAGCGCAACGGCGGGATGGCGAAGCTGCCACCCACCGCCGTTTCCCCCTCAACCAAATCAAATCGGCTGGTAACTGGTCTGGTGATGCTCTTCACAGAGGACGAGGGCTGAGTGAGTGCTGCTGCTGCTGGGCAGCAAGCTCCCCAGCTCCCACTCGCTCAGCTCTACCTTGCGCGATGTTTTCAGTCACCCACGCCCAGTAATTATCTTGCAGGTGACCATACACTGGCCCCAAGCACAACGCAATGCAGCAAGCGAGCATTAAAAAGGAAGCAAGCAGGGGACCGCACGTGATCCAGGAAACTAAAAGTACCTACACGCTGCAAGACAGGAACGTGCCAAACGTAACCCAAGAGAAAAAAACGGAGCCTGACCGTGGTATCAAGATAAGCTGCCCCAGGAGACGGGCTTTGGGAACGCACCCAGTCACTCATCGCGAAGTCCACACCACCATTCACATCACACACCGATGGGACACCCGGATACACAAAATAACACGAGGACCCAGCGGCATCACCCGCGTCCCACCCACCCAGCACCCAACAGACGGAGAAGGCGGTCACACCGATGAAGTCGCTGGTACCCGACGATGCCGTTCAAAGGCACGTCGAGGCGTGCGGGCCTGTGGCTGTGCTGCAGCTCTGTCGCTGGCCAGAGGGGAGGGCCAGCACGCAGCCGTACGGGCTGCGGACCCCATCTCAGCCCAGCCCTGCATTTCAAACCCGTCCGGTTAGCACGGTCACAGAAGCGGCGTTAGCCAGCTTACACCACAACGGCCATCCTGCTAGATGGCCTGCGTTCACGGGTACCGCTGACCCGAGTAAATCCCATTAGGATTTTCTGCCAGCGGGAACTGGGTGAAAACATGCCCAAACTTACACTCTGATCCTCCCTGAGGGTGCAGAAGGGCGGGGGGGGGCAGGGATTCCTGCAGCGGCAGTAGCCAGTTCAGTGGAGTTCCTAACATACCCTAACTTTTGGCGGAAAAGTAGGGGTCTCTAAATCTAGTTTGAACGTCGCAGAAAAAAATACGAATGCACTAGGAAGGGAAAAAAATAGGTCAAAATCCACATGGTTGACTTTTGGTATAAATCTTCTTATTGGCCAGCACAAATTCCAGGCTTCTCCCACCGTCCAGCAAGAAGGATATTCCTAACCCAGGCACAACAGCTAGTCTTCCCATTTGCCGACCACGCAGACCTCCGGGCACTGAGGAGCACTCAGCAGCGCTCTCCAAAAGCGAGCGCGACCCAACCCTCCTGCTTCCGCAGCCCTAACATTTTACAGGGAGGAGGCAGAGTACCAGGGGTGGTAAAGACCGCCTGGTATCAGACAGCACTTCTTCCGTACCACCTCAGTTATTACCGAAGCACGGGCGAGCTGTATCCCGCCTGCTGACTCGTCGTTGGCGAGCACCCCGGAGCATCGCTGCGTGCTTGTACCCAGCACGGCGAGGAAGGGACAGGAAGTTCATCACTGCACCGTAGTTCGACAGGGAACAAATAAACACCTATCACACGTAAAGGTCCAGCTGGAGACAACGTGAAGCAGCATCTCGGGGTTTTCTTGTTTTACTTCTGGGTGTCTTCCACGGGAGCCGAGGAAGCTGCTGGATCGGGGAGGAGACACACCACCTGCACCCAAAACCGACCCTTCCAGCCGCCGCGCCCGATCGCGGACGAGGTCCGCAGCCCGCGCGTGTCGCGGGACGAAGGCGCGTGCCGACGCGCGTCACCGAGCGCCGACAGCGGCGGCTCTGCGCAGGAAGTTGCCCAACACCGCTTCAGCTGCCGAGTGGCAGAGGCACACGCTGGGACGCGCTGCCTCCATCCACTTCCCTCAAAAAAGTTACAACCCATCCGATGGCACCCTATTTATGGGCAATACACCTCAGTAACGGGAGAGGGAGGAACAGCAACAGCCGTGAGAAGAAAGCTCCAGGAGCCAAACGGAGCAAAACGGACAGAATTTACACCTAGAAGGCAGCGAGCGTGCGCCCGCATCACAGACTCATTTTGCACCCCAGCGGTGCATTAAGACTGCCCTGTTGAAGGGAATGGCACAGCATCTCACAGAGACACATGTGGGCACACCATCACTCCCCCCAACATCCCCCCTTTTCTGTCACCCCGCCAGCTATAATCCTGCAGTCCAGCTTGTTCTGATAAGGTAACACACACTTGTATTTGGTGAAAATAACCTTCCGAGTGCATGGGATATTTCCTCCCATAAATACCAGCAGGAGCTGCTTGAACCCCAACAATGAGAAGCCAAGGAACGATGGCATGGGAGGAAGGTGGAATCACAACCCCAGTAAAACCAGCATCAAAACCTCCACTGTTTTTATGGGAACCAACGTCGTGATGCAAGAACGGCATCGCTTTCTCACCAGTTTAAACCAAATCCACACACGGCATCTGCAGGTGCCAAACTGTCTCATCCACCAAAGGAGTTTGGCTTTGCTTAACGTGTCAGGTTTTCGAGCCACCCGCACTGAGCGGGCAGAGCCTACGGTTAACAGAGGTGGTAAAACCGAGCTTGAGATGGCCCTAAGCCTCTGTATTCCTCCTCAAGCACTACAGCCGCTTGCTAGGCTGTCCTTTTTCTAGTCTGACACATCCCTGCATCTGCTCCATTACTTACTGGACCGGCACGTCCCGACACTGAGACGGTTGCTGGCAATGCTGGCGCCTTCCACCCCGAGATCCCCAGAGGACAGGGCAAGGTTCCTCAAGCAGAAAACCTGTGGCAGTTGGAGCTGTTGAGGCAGTCAGTGTCCCTTTTGGGTAACAAAAAGGTAACTTGTGGGCTGAGCGATCCCTCTGAGCTCCTTCAGCACGGCCTCGGCAGCAGCACCCAAGCGGGTCACAGCTTCATCCTCTGGCCAAGATGCCACCGCAGCATCCCCACCGCGCTCTGCAAGCGCCAACACCCCATACAGCGGCGCTGCTGTTTAGGGGTGCGTTCGGAAAAAAACCCAAAACGAGCACAGAAAAGTCCTATACGTGGTTTAGACAACTCAAAACACACCGAGTGAGAACTACCGTCTCCTCCCTATTTCTACAAAACTCAGATCACGCAGCTGGATACAAGTGACACACCCCCCCGCCCCCAGCAGAAGCCGACCCGCCGCGGCAGAAACAACGTACCCTGCCACTCCGCTAAGTTCATTAGCTCAAGCCCCGTGCCACGTTAACTGCTACGGTGCAGCGTTCGGTTGGGAGCTGGTGCGCCCAGCTATCTTCCGCAGAGCCTGGAAAATGCGAGTTGGCACCTGCCAAGAGAAAGACAACAACTGCAAACTGGTGCAAGTTTCCTGACAGGAGATAATGCCAGCCTTATTTGTCCGGTGTAGATGTAGCACCACAGCAGGCTTCTAGAGGGTAAAAAAAACCAAAAAAGACCCCAAACCATGAAACACCACAGAAGTTGAGCGATCCCCACGCTGTATTACAACCTACGCGTTACCCGAGTCCACGCAGATGCAAGTCCACCAAGAACCAGGTTTAGAGCGTGTGTATGTATATGTAGATGCGGTGTGGCATACAGAAAATCACCCTGATTTCCCAAGTTACCCGCCACCTAACCAAGTTACCTTCACGGCACTCAACTCCAGCACAAACCAGCGGTTTTGACCCTACGTTTGGCACATGCCGACCGCCCCTCGGCGGGCACCAAGGCGGGCGGGTTTATCGGCGAGTTTATGGCTCAAGGTTCCTCCTTATTTTCTGGTTTCGCTCTTTGTCCTCTTCACTCTTTGTCTGGGCTTTGGCAGAACCCAAACCTTGGCGGACAAAAGCCGGTTCCCCCTTCCGACACAGACTTTGGGTGGGGAGCAGGAGGGAGTGGGGCGGGCGATGGGATGCTGCTCCCCAGCCGCCTCCCCGCTGCCCTGCCCAGCTCCACCAAAAAAACACTCTCCCCCACCCCCCACCCCCCAAAAAATCCCGTAAAACTCCAGAGGCCCACGTGCCCAGCCTGCCTCCGGCCCCTCGGGAGCAGTTCCCAGCGTTTTACCCCAAAACGCGAGACCCCCATAAAAGCATCTCCCGCCCTCCATCCCCCACTCCGACCTCGGCAAAGCCTCTGCACACCCGCGGGGGCTTCCCACCGATCTGGGGACAACGGGGCGCCCCGGAATAACGCCAGAATTATTTATTTAGTGATTGAACCGCTTCGGGGTTGTCTTAGGGTGACACACAACACGCACACCCCCCCGCGCCCCGCTTCGCCCCATGCGGTGAGAGTTCAAAGCCCGGCCCGTCCCCCCACCCCCGCCTCCTCTCGGGTGGGAAGGCGTTGAGAAGCGCGGGCCTGCGCTCCCGCGGGAGGTCATCCGCGTAAAAACCGCGGGCGGACAGGCGGAAGCTCCGCGGAGCTGCGGGGGGAGGGTGGCCGAGCTCCCGGCACGGCCGCTGCGTGGGGTGGGGGGGTGGTTCCCACGCATCGTCATGGAGATGGGTTGAAGAGGGATGGGGGGGGGGGGGCGGGGGGGAGCAGTAACCACCCCTCCAGCACCAGCGGGACCCACCGCCCCATTCTCCGCGCATTCCCACTCCTCCACGAAACCCTTCCAGAGCGTTAAAAATAAAAAAAACCCGACACCCAAACGGCTGAAAAACCGCTAAACTAAACCAAAAAAAGGGGATCAAGCATTAAAATCAGGCGTGGGGACGGAGGGGAACGGGGGAGGGGCGGGGAGGGGGGGGGGGGGGGGGGAGCCGGCTCCACTCACCGCGGTCATGAAGCCGTGCGGCCGGCAGCGCGGACACAATATGGCAGCGGGGGGATGTGTCAGGGAGCAGCTGCTCCCTGCGCAGCGGCGGCGGCACCGCCCTCCCCGCCTCCCCATGGCAACCGGGAACAACCTCACCCCCCCCTTTCCGTCGCCAGCACCGCCCCGGCGGCCCCGGGAAGGGGGAGGGGGGGGAGGCGGCGGTGCCGCCTCCCCCCCCTCCCCCTTCCCGGGGCCGCGGGCTGCCAGCGGTTTCCAGGCCCCGTATCCCGCCTCGAGCATCCTCCCCGGTTGGGAAAAGTTTCCATTTTTCCCAAAACACCCCGCAAAAAAAAAAACAAACCCCACAAAAATTTAAACGTAAACCTTTTAGTTTCACTTCCCTTTCCCCTCGCACACCCACAGTCACTGGTGTGCTTTGCCTAATTCCCCCCCCCCCCCCCCCAAGTTTTCCTCCGTTCTCCCATGACATCCAACCTTCAACCCCGATTTCTTTGGGGTTTGTTTCGTTTTCATTTGAAATCGGTTCAGAAAACAACCTCTTGGCTGTTTGGGTTTTTTTAAAAGTAAGGATGAACCAGGCCCGGGGTCATAACGGGCAGAATATCCACCCAAGGGCAGAGGGTATGATTCCGGGGGCAGGGATGCTCAGCCCAGCAACGTACTTCCCTTTCCCTGCGCCGGGAAGCACGACCGCTTTCGGAACCAGCAGCGTGACCCGACAGATTTGACCAAAATAAATGGTCCTCAGCAGCTTTCGTTTTGCTCTGACCTCGTTTCCACCGACTGCATTACGATTCTTTCAACATTTGCTTCTTACAGCTTCGGAAGTTCGCCACGGCCTTCCGACCCTCTTGGCGGACAACAGAAGTGCACCTGTATGAATGAGGTATTACTAAAGCTATCTAACGCTCCAAGCACCCTCCCCTTCCCCAGCCATTAAAACCAGACCCCGCGCTGCTGGTACCAGCAACGCTTCGCCCGTAACAGGTTCTTTTCCCAAAATTCCCATCCTTCCGCCTCCCAGAAAGTGTGTGCTGCAGCCTGCCGGGATAGCTACCGCACCTCAGCTGCCTCAGAGGGAGGAAGGAGCGGAGAGCTGAGCATCGGTTGCCTCTTGGCACCCACGTGTGTTGGGCCTTTGCCCGGTTGGGCGTTGTCCTGAGAGATGTTTGAATCCAGGATCCTTTCGGCTCTCGTTTATTACCTGAAAGGTTCAGAGTGGGCCAAGGGTGGGATCTATCACACCCCTTGATTGCATTTACACCCTGGCCTTTAGAGCAGAGCTGCTCCCTGATTGTTTTCCATTTACCCCTTAAAAACACAGTCTGAGTTCAGTAGGAACGTAGGACCTCCCACCCTTTCTATTTTAGTGGAAGAATAAAAAAAAAAAAAAAAAACACAAAACCAAACAAGAAATAAAAAGATAAAAGCTGAAAGTGCCCTGAAGTCACCACCCCCTCACGGAAACAAAACAAAAAAACCCCTTGACCTTCGAACAAGCATTTTATTTGAACCAGGGTGTAGCACCACACCTCAAATGAAATAAAGTGTTTCTACACCTCCTGAAAAACGTTGTCACCCTTATCTTCCTTGGTCCTCCCTACTCCTCAACATGCCCATGCCAGGTTTTTTTGGCTTTCAACCACACTCCCTTGTTAAAAAATCCAGCAAATTCATAGCAGTAAAGACAGTACCCAAGATCTGAGGTTTTCTGGAGCGCCTTCTGCATCACCCCCTTACCTCCAACACCAACCAGGGTCACCTTCGCTCTTCGTCTGCCTGTGAAGGCACCGGTGGCTGCAGCAGCGCACCTGGGGACAGGGGACAAAGGACAATCCCTAGAAAGGCTTCAACCCTCTGCCTCATGGCGTGCTCGTCTCGATAGGGCACGGCAGGCGGAGTTACGTCTTCTAGCAGTGCACCTGGAGCTGCAGATCTGCAGCAGCTCATCCGTGCAGTGTTGGGGAGGGCCCGGAGCTGACCCGGCTCAGTTGGGGCGCAGAGATTTTGGGGCAGGCGTTGTCACGTTGGGTACCAGGTGCAGGACAGGTAGGTGCCACAGATAGGTGATGCAGCATCCCCAGCTTTCAGATGGTCGCTCCTCAAGGGCGTTTGCTTTCCCAAAAACCAGCGTGTTCCCACCAAATCACCCTTTGCACCCCCAGGGCGACACTTCATTTTCACCCTGTCTTCAGCAGTGGCCCGGATCCCCGTCCACAGGTCACTCAGCAGCCGGATCATGCCTGGGCTCCAGGCTCTCCTGGTCCCCAGGGAACATGCAGCTGGAGAGAAGGGTACACGTCCTTCATGACAGAGGCAGGCCAGTCCCCCACGGCAGGCCTTTTTGGGTCATCCTGGGGGCGCTCGTACCTCTCCTGATGTTTGTTCGCTCCGGCTGTCCCTGCCTGTACGGACCTCTGACGAGCAACCTCAGCCAGCACCAGGATGCCTTCGCTTAGTGCCCCGGCAGCTGCTGGGTGATCGAGGAGCCTGTGTTTGTCTCCGTTGGCTGTCCGCGCCGAGTTTGATCCCTGCCTCCTCGCCACCATCCAGTCTGACCGCTAAATCCTGTACGCGATCTGTGAAAGCAAGAGGGAGCAGGCGGTGGAGGGCCGGGAGCCAAGGTCAGTGCTGTCACCGGTGTCACCGGTGTCAGCCTGCCACGCGTTTGCTCGCCCCTGAGGAGCTGGAGAGCCATGGCGTGGAGGATGCCCTGCCAGGCTGCTTTGTGCAAAATCCCTGAAAGCTGCTTGCTCCCAAATTTCGGATTAAAGGCATTAAACCATTCTTCTCACAATGGAGGCCTGCGGTGGCTGGCAGTCCAAGCCTGCCTTGGGCTCCCTCTCACTCCATCTCAGCTTTTTACTGCGGGCAGGACAAGCACCAGCATCTCTGAGGGAAACTTACAGCAAATTAGCAGCCAAGCAAAGCAGAACTCATCCAATAAATATGGCCAGGACACGGTGCTATTTCTCAACACAGACCTTTAGGATAGGTGGGACAGATGGGTGCTACGCTACGGGTCTCTGCACGGCTGCCCAGGATGCCCGTGCAGCACCTGCAGCCCCCCAAGGCAGGAGGCGTGGGGAAGATGGGCTTCAGATGCTGAGGAGGTGGCAGGTGGTGTCCTCCACCCTGCCCTTGTCACCTCCTGCTTAGAGCCAAGGCAGACTGAGCAGAGGCTGCTGGTGGCTCCTGGCCCAGCTCCAGGGATGTCCTTGAAGGTACTGCCCACTCAAGGACACACCCTGCCTGCTTTGCCAAGGCAGCTCTCACCACTGCAGCCCTCCTTCCCGGCTCCTGCGTGGTTTCTGCCCGAGGCTGGCTGTCCTCTCCCCTTCAGGGCAGTCACAGCCCTGGGTGCCTTGGGATCACCACAGGTGGTGAAATGCAAGCAAACAGGAAAAAAAGAAGTGGTTTGGGGTGTTTTTTTCTGCTCTAGGCAGAAAATAAGCTCTTCCACCTCTCCCACGTCAGGGTCAGTATGCTCAGACCTTCTCTCATTACAGTCTGAGCTGGTGGTGGCAGGTGGCGTTTATACGTGCATCCTGGGTTAAGGCTGTCCCTGGGCACGGAGGACGGTCATGGAAACCTATTATGTGGAGGACAAACCCACTGGGAAGGTGAACCCTGCCTCCCAGGTGTTGCAATCAGCCTCTCCGAGAGGAGAGGGCACAGTGGGGGCTCTCCAAGGGCCAAATCACCTGGAACCTGAGCCCTGCCACCCAGCGCCTCCTCACCCAGGCACCCCCTCACCATCTAAAGTGCAACGCATGATCAGTGCTTTCAGGTGGAGAGTGGGGAAGAGCAAGAAGGGAACTGCTAAAAAGCAGAGGGGCAGGTGCTGGAGGTCCAGTGGCACAGACGTGTGATACAAGAGCCACCAAGCCCCAGTTACTGTGCTGGGATTTCTGTCACACGTGTGAACGGTCAGCCAGGCCTCAGAGCGCTTCAGCACTTTGCATGGTAAAACCACACCTACACTGGTATATCACCCCGCGGAGAGCCAGCCTAAGGAGAGTTTGTCAGGTTAGTCCACCCAGGAACGGCGTCGTCTCCTCCAGAGGAGCAGACCAGGATGCTGCTCACAGGCTCTGACTAACCTGTGTTTCTGCTCAGGGATGCCGTGAGAGAAACGCTGGTCCAGCACTGGCTGGACACCTGCTTCTTCTAGGACTCCTTGTTGCAAGCGGCATCTCCGATTTGCATCGACAGTTTGTTTGAAGTACGAACTTCAAAGGGACTTCCTACTTCTCGGGGTTGGTGTGTCTGCCTACTCAGCTCCCACACCGTAACGTTCTGCTCGCGGTTTCTGCCTGGGAACATCTCCCACTTTGCTCTCTCCTAGCACCAGTCTAGTCGGGCATTCGACCTCTTCCCTCGCCCTGGGCAAAGCCACGAGGGATACCGTGCAGTGCGTGATTCACGGCATTTCTTCTCCCACCATCCTGCTGCCTGCCATGTTTGCTTTCTCTCTCACCTCTTGCTACGTCCTGAATGGGACTCGGTGTAGCTATATACAGACAGGTCCAAACTCCCTCATCTTAGGGGCTGAATATGCTCCCTGCTTCTTTCTTCCCCCCTTACCAGCTTCTCCTAAGACTGAGGATCTGTAAACATCTCCCGATTTTAGGGAATACCAGTTGAAGTAAGTTTGAAACAGCACGAATTGCTCAATCATTTAGCACGAAGACGCAGGGGTTGTAGCATAGTGCTGAGCACTTTGGTACGCTGTGTGTTCAGTACTAACTTAGCCTGAGTAGCTGGATATGCTAAAGCCTTAGGCCTCCAGCTGTGAATTTCCACTGAGCTGTGTTTTCGGCTGGGATGGAGTTGAATTTTCTTCTTGGCAGCTGGTACAGTGCTATGGTTTGGATTTAGCGTGAGAATGCAGTTGATAACACCCTGATGGTTTTGGTCGTTGCTAAGCGGTGCTTACCCCAAGTTCGGTCTGGCAGAGCGAGCAGGAGCGCGAGAAGCACTAACCGGAAGGTAAGGAGGCTACAACCATCAAGGGGAAAACAGCCAGCAGCCTGTCTGAAGACAGAGGAAGAATCCAATAAGGTGGTAGAAGATCCCAGACAAAACCAGTCACCATTGGACCGAGACGGGCGTGTGAGGGGCGGGTGCATAGATTGTAAGGGCATAATTGCCCAGGAATTCCTTTGTTCAGGGTCCCTCTCCAGAGGCATCCAGCTTGGGCTGTTGTTTTCTCTTTCTGCTCTACCGTCTGAATAATTTATTTTTTTTAAAGAAGATTCCACATCTGAGACTCTGCTAAGGGAAACCTCGGGCCGAACCTGGAAAGAGAGAAGCTCTCGAGGGTGAGAACGTGTGTGTGGAAGGAGCGGAAAGGGGCACCCGTCGGCTCTCTGGAGTCCCCCACTGCAGAGGGACTTCGGTCCTAGCAGTTGAAGGCTCGGGCGGTGCGTGCGCGACTCCTAGGAGGGTGTATGGGCGCTTGAGTGGTCTCTCCTTTAACACTGAGACCAACCTTCTCCGCCGGATATCTCTGCATACAGACCCAGAGTTCAGACAAGCAGGTAACTATAAGGGAAGACTCAGGGGCAATACCATGCAGCAGAATTAGTGATTAGGTGCTTTCCCAACCGTGCAACCACCGACTGGGAAGATGTTCGGTGCTGGTTGCAGCACTCCTCCCTCACCGCAGGTTGCACGTCTCAGAACTGAACTGCATGTGTTGGATCGCCATTCAGACTCTGCAATACTGGATATCCAAAACTGTGTGGAGAGCTCGGAAGTTCTCTCTGTAAGAAAGAGTTTGAGATTATTGCTACTCCGGTGGGAATATCGTTGGTTTTCTGGTGTAGCTTTTGCTAGCTCAGTAAGACCAAACCTGCGTGAGATGGTTCTGCCAAAACCAAAGGGTGAGCATTTTGCCGGTTTAGCTGTGCCATTTGAGAGTGATTTATTGTTTTTCAGACTTCTAAATGATACAGCTGGAAAATAAGCACAAAGAGGCCAGGCCGATGCAGCCTGGTCTGAGAGCTTGTGCAGAAATGTCTGCTCAGGAATGGATAAATCAACCGTGGAGTAAAGCAAATGTGGCCTTCCTTTGCGATGCGTTTGGATTGTGTGTTTAGCACCGCCATCTATTTACTCTCCAGCAGGAGGGAGTTTATCTCTAAACTTGCTATCCTCAACAATGGATGAGGAATAAACCCAGCATTTTTACTATTGGAAAGAATCTTGCATTTTTAAGAGATAGCTTACCTCCCTCTCTTCATGGGCAATACAAAAACCTTACAGAAAATAGTAGCAATTTCCTAAATAGGACCAAGTCAATTGTTTCTGTTGTGCACAAACAAAAAGATGCGTGCCTTTTAGTAGATAGCCCACTACGTAATCTGCCAGGCTGAATTATCCAGGGGTACTTTGTTTTGAAAGGAGTGCAGAAATCCTGCAGGTTTAATTGCCAATAAATCAGCATGACCTCCACTCCCTGGCAATTTTTTTTTTTTTTTACAATGATCTTTTCAAGCAGAAAATGAAGAGACTGATTTTTACAGTGTGTGCATACTGCCTTTGGAGAGATAAGAGCAATGGCACACACGCAGGTTGCTCCGTTAAGAGCTATCCTAGATAATGAAGGACTCAATCAATGGTGTGTTCTGTTTGCTTTCTGGTTATTTTCACCTTGTGTTATGGCGCTGTCTTTTTGTCATGATTAGGAGAGTACTTGCCTGTTTAACAATTGCCTTGCAACTTGTTGTGTCCGTGTATTCTGCAGGACTCCGAATGAACTCACTCGTGGTTTATCCTGATAGCGATGCGTAACGTTTCAAGGCGAATGGCAATAAAGTTCCGACCTAAGGACTTGGCAGTTGAAGAGAGTATTTTTAAAAGAAGCTATTTTGATTTCAAAGCAAAATGCTCGTTATGGCACCTCTCCGTACCAAAGGTTTTATGGTTTTACGTGATTATTCAGAAGGTGTGCTCTAAAGCCCAATGAAAAATCCGGAAAGCTCGCCCCTCTTCTTACTGCACACGATAGGCCTTACTTCTCGTATCAGCTTTCGCTTAGCCCGCCTCTAATCCAAACATCTTCCAGCATTTACGAGCTCCGAAACACTGACTGAGGCAGCTGGGTATTCTAATCGCCTCTAACGGATAGGGGGGTTGGTACAGGGCGGGGCGGAGCGGGGAGCAGCATCTCATCATTGCACAGCGGTGGGCTGGAGTTCAGCACCCCTGAAATAACGCCCAAAGAGATTTGCTTTCATCCTGCCGTCGTCTTTTTGGCTGGATCAGGAACGGCACGGAAGAGCTGTGGCTCTGCTGCCGGATGTTTCTGGTCTCACCTTACAGAGCCTGAGGTGATGCCATCCTTACGTTCAGCCCAACAGCAAGAGGAATGCGCAAGCTTTCCAAGGCTGTTGCTGGGAGGACAGGTTTAGGAGAGGCTCTCTGAATGTCCCCTTTCACACAGGACATTTACGAACCAAAGATTGCCTAGCACAAGGCAAAGGCTGACAGTGGCACCCTTTACCCACTCCAAAGGCCGGCGAAGAGATGCTGCCCAGATCTGGGGGAAGAAAGGACCCCCAGTCTCCACACGCAGCTTTTGGCATCAGATGGGTTGGGTTTTGGACAAGAGGCAGAGGCAATAGGAATGGCAGCGATGGGGACTCTGACGGCAGTAAGCTCAGACATGCGTGCGTAGCTCCCTGCCTCTCCTGCCTCTCCTCCTTCACTGCCCGTAACCCATAACGCAAGGGATGCCAGGCTGGACAGAGAGATTGCACATGGAACAGGCACTTCATTCTTATGAAGTTCAAAGTGTTGTCAACAGTATACAAAGGGGAAAGGAAAGAAAAGAAGGAGGATTATGGATGGGGCAAGCAGGAGTGCGTATTTCTCACAGACGCTTCATATATATTATACGTGAGGCTCTTTGTGCAACGCTTTCACGTCAAGAGGTTCCTATAGAGTTATGCCATCGCTGGTGTCGAAGCGTGGACCCAGGCAGTCCACGTTACCAGTTCCAGTGACTTCATGATACGGCAAGAGCCCGTGAGAGGAGTAGCGTCGAGTTCCTGATCCTCTCTGCCTGGGGCCCACATGGTCTCAAACCACAGGTGCATTGGTAACCATGGATTAGCAGCCTGGTTCTGAAGGAAATTACCCTTTGTCTGAACCTCCTCCCATTCCTGAGTGAAGTTGCTTGGTAATCCCTTCGTACAAGAGAAACTCAGGATGTGTGGTCCTTGTACGCGGCAAGCAGCGATGGCTGGTTTGGTACCTGCAAACCCCTTCTGGGCGAACTTCTCCAGCAAGCTAAGGAAAGTCACTCTCACATGGCTGGTATTCCAGCACCAAGCTGGAAAACCGACAGCCTGGTCCAGCCAGGGATTTCAAACAGGCTCCCTGGCTGGAAATATTAGAAAGATAATGGTCAAAGACCTCGGGTCTGGTTGCTGCACTGGCTCCCAGAGCGAAAACCTCATTTTCGCTAAACTTTCACTTTCAGCTAATGAGCACTGAAATCCTCATCACCGTGCGTCGGTGGGCTGGCGTGGCTCCTGCTAGCTCTTTCTGAGTGGCTGATGTGTAGAAATGAAATGAAGGCCTACCAAGTAGATAAAAGTATCAACCTGTCCCCTTGCCATCACTCGGAGAGTAAAAGGTGTGGGAGAGAGGGGTGATTGAAACGGTCTTCTTTATTCTGTAGACAAAAACTAATCTTTCACCCCTTCATTGCCTGGGCAGGATCTGCTGGGCTGAAGGATCAACTGTGTTGAAACTCCTGGCTATGGAACAAAATTGGTTCTCTTTGGCGCGCTGACCCTGGGTACAATCTCACTAGTCAAAGCAGGAGATGGATGAAGCCTTGGAAAATAAGCTGGACTCAGATGTCCTGCTGATTATGGCCTTATTTGGAGAGAAGGAAGCCTGTTCAGCACCAGCTGGTGCGTTTCTCTGTGGCATTCAGGAAGGTGCCTTCCAGTTGATTAAGGGCAGCATAATGATCACGCTGCATTGTTTGGTTGATACATTCACGTACTCAGTGCGGCCAGCAAACTGTATGCCGCTGACGGTCCTGGCCGAGTACGGGAAGCCTTTTCCCTCGAAAGAGAGGCACATTCACACTACCCATCGCTCACGGATTGTCAAGGTTTTAACCCATTTCACTGTCAAAGCACCAACAGCTGGCTCGCCAACGTTAAGCCTGGTGATCGCGGACCTGCTGGGTGTCTGAGGCAGCCGTGCTAATAATGACATCCGTCGGGACCGGTGGTGTGGACCTCTACACAGGCCAACGCATCGTGCTGGGGAGCGTCCCTTGCGATGCTGGAGTGGCAGCTCCAGCTCTTCAGCTGGGTAGGTTTGGCACCTGACGCAGCTCGAACAGGGCTGGAGGGGTCCCTATGCCGCACAGCAGCCTGCAGCGCAGCGCCCCTGAGACGCGTATCGCCATGGCATCCCAGTGTGAGCGGCGGATGGAAGGTCCCCAGGGGTGTTTTCAGATGTGAACGGGAATTTACAAGGTGTCAAGAAGCAGCTGAAATAGCGGATGGTCTGAATGGGGAGAGGACAGAAAGCAATTCTGTGTCTGTGCACCTATGTCTGGAAAATGCCCTGATCCCCTTCTAAGGCTGGTTTTAGTCAGGAACCAAAGAATAGGAGCCAAATAATGTCACCAAACTCCACTCTGCAAATTCACTTCAACTTGAAACCCTGATAACAAAAGAGGGACTTCAAAGTTTAAAGCACAGCAAAGCGGCACTTTGAAAGAGAGGTTCTTTGGACCCCTGAACGTCAAAGCCAGGCTTGGCTTGGGCTCCAGCTGTGCCGTGCACGCTGCTATTGTGCATCTCACTCCCTATCACCTCCCCTCTTGGTCCATCCTCCTCCATCTGCTCCTGCTGCTTCTGCAGCTCCGGACCCTTGTCTTCCATCCATCTTCCCTCCTGCAGCCGCTCCTTCAGCCTCATTCCCCATTCAGCCACTCTGGGACAACTTCAGACGATTTCACAGAGTCCTGCTCCCTCTCCTTCCCCAGGCTATTACTGTTGGCTCTCTTTTTGAGCAGACACAATGTTGGTGAGCAAAGATAGTCCTTAAACCCCTTGTTTTGTTCACTGAGCACAGTCCGTGTTGGATGTGCAATGGAGAGAATCGGCAGAAAAAACTCCATGAGGTTCAGTTGTGAGCCTGGCGATGCCCTAAACTGGCTGCTTTGACTGGAGCTGCTCAGCGCAGGGATGAGACCATGGAGTTCATCAAAACATCGGGAATTAGTGGTGTGGATTCCCCACATTCTGTTACTTACTTTTCATTTGTACTTTTAAAAAAATGAAGTGTTTTGTCCCTGTATGAATCTGTGAGAGGAAAAAAAAGACTGGATTAGAGATTGTCTAATCTCTAATCCCCCTCTACTCCCCCTCTACTCTGCTCTCGTGAGACCCCACCTGGAGCGCTGTGTCCAGCTGTGGAGCCCCCAGCTTAAGAAGGATATAAGGCAGTTGGAGTGAGTCCAGAGGAGGCCACCAAGATGCTCAGAGGGCTGGAGCCCCTCTGCTATGGGGACAGGCTGAGAGAGTTGGGCTTGTTCAGCCTGGAGAAGGGAAGGCTCTGGGGAGACCTTATAGCACCTTCCAGTACCTGAAGGGGCTACAAAGAAGCTGGGGGGGGGGACTTTTTACAAGGGCCTGTAGTGACAGGACAAGGGGTAATGGGTTCAAATTGAAAGCAGGGAGATTTAGATTGGATATCAGGAAGAAATTCTTCCCGGAGAGGGTGGGGAGGCACTGGGACAGGTTGCCCAGAGAAGCTGTGGGTGCCCCATCCCTGGCAGTGTCCAAGGCCAGGCTGGATGAGGCTTGGAGCAACCTGGTCTAGTGGAGGGTGTCCCTGCCCATGTCAGGGGGGTGGAACTGGATGGTCTGTGAGGTCCCTTCCAACCCAAACCATCCTGTGATTCTGTGATTCTATGATTGTAACTGAACATACATCCAATAACAGGGAAATGCCTGGGGAAGGGCCCTCGAGCTGAAATCCAGTGTGGGAGAGGGGATAGAGTGGGAGGAGACATAGACTCCTGTGCAGAAACTGTAGGCAAAGCCAGTTTCAAGAGTCCGCATTGCACAGAGTTGGTGGCGAGGAGGAAGACCCAACACCGCGCTTGCTCCCTGAGCTGTGCAGATCTGCCCCTCGTCAGAAGGCATTTCTTCCCATCTTATCTACAATGTCTCCAGAAAAAATAGTTTCTCAACCAATTCCTTGGGAAAATGTCTTTTTTTACAACGAGGATTTCATTTGCTTTTTCTAGTGTACGACTAGAGTTCAGCCAATGAAGCTGTTTTGGTGAGCTGGTGGTGGGTCCCCCATGCCAGCGACTGCCGGCAGGGTGGTTCTGCACTCTGGCTTTCACAGGCTTTAACAGCCTCGGTGTCCTGATCTTTCCTCCACACATAAAAACCCAAATAATTCAGAACTGCCTAAAACTTAAAGGTATCAAGGAGAGAAAGGTTTTTCTCTGTCTCCCACCAGATCCAAGGTTTGAGATGATCCAAGGTGGAATTAACATGCCTTCAATACGGCTCCTGCCGTACATCACACTTCCCCGCAACAACTGTAATCAAAGCACTTACCACTGAACGTTACGCTTAACAAGCAATTCCCGCATCCGCATGTGGCGTCGGTTACCGCTCAGCAGCCGTTTCCAACTCTCTAATCACTGCGAGACGTTTTCTCCGTGTGCCACTCGAAATAGCCAAGCTGAGGTTGCTGAGCCCAACTGTTCTGCATATTCAGGGGTATCCTCACGTAAGGCTTTCAGGAACACCGAGTTATGGTTGGTGTTTCACCTCGAAATCTTTTTCTTCCTTTGAAATTTAGAAATTTGTATGTGTTTATATAGGTATTTACTTATATACAACGTGTACACACGTTTATATGTGAATATAGGTGTTTATTTTTGTATTTATATAATTTTACTGTAAGATTATATCTAAATATTGAATATAAATCTACTTTGCTGCAGGCGTCCATGGGTTCCAGCAAAAGAGGGGGCTATGTTGAGGTTAGAGTACCCGGTGGTACAACAAGGTGAAGAGGAGTTGTGAGAAACGGCTGGGCTCAACCACCGTAACTCTCACTGGGGTAACCTTTCCAGGATTTTGCTGGGCATCTTGCTTGGTTTAGGATGATGGAATTTGTGCCAGAGTGATTTCTTTCCCTTCTGGAGCCTGTGGGAACATCTCAGGGCCGCGTGGGGGGCTTTCTCTACCCCTTCCAAGGAGGCAGAAGGGACCAGAGGGGAGGCTCCAGCACCTGTTCTCCTAGTCAGTCTGAGCCTGGGCTCCCAGGATGCTTACTGGAGAACCTTTTAGAGGTCCTTCTCCCCTGGCACAGGAGCTGTTGCTACAACCCCCCCCCACACACACACACCTCACCTGCGGAGCAGTGCCCACCGCCGTGACCCCACTCTGCACAGCACCTGCGCTTTGCCGGCAATCCTGAGGGCGAACCCGCGTGCTCTGCCTGCTCAGCGCCCTGCTTCCCGCGTCCCCTCTCCGTCGTGCCTCCCGACTTCCAGCTTAGATCAAATCCCGGCTCTGAGGCACGCACCAGCTCTTCACTTCCATAGGTCACTGCCCTTTTTACCGTCAGAAACCTCCCGGATTTATATGACGTGGAGACTTAGTTAGAAATCAGCGGTTTGGTACTACAGCCCACCGGAGGGGCTGTGCCCCTGGTAAAGAGAGGACGGCTTTCTTAGATGGTGGTCGTTGAGTTTCCTGAACTGTGAGTGCTTCCAACAGGCACATCTGTGCAACATCTGGCAGGGATTGCTGCCTGGACCTGACTTCAGCTGTCTGGAGGACTCATACGTTCAGGAATCTGCATGGGGATGGCCTCTTCCATAGCTGAGAATCTGTCTGTTTCTACTGAATACATACAGAAAAGAGGTTGCATTAACAACTTTGCGTCGCTTGCGTTCCTCCAGAGGGACTGAGGCCTCCAGCCGTCGCAGAGGGCACACGGTCATTCTGAGAGAGCCGTCGGGAGGATGGGAACCTGGTGAGAAACATGACAGGAAATGAAATAAAGTGCAAATCATCGTTAATGTTTCATGTTAGACCAGTGTACTGGCCATCGGTTCTGCCTCTGGCCCCTTTGGTGTGCCAGAGGGAAAAACCTCAAACTCAGCTGACTGAGAGAAATACAAGTTTTAATTAACTTATCACCACAATGAACATGAACTGCATTTAACTCCCTCTGAACTGACGCCTTGCTCAAATCAGATTTGATCTGGAAACATGGAACGAGACCATCACGTGGACCAAGTGAAGGTTATTCCACCGGCGTCGCTCAGGCGGTGTGAAACCACGCTGCTGGTTTTCCTCTCTTTACTGCACCTTGGATTTTGGAGTTCTAAAGGATCGGGATGAAGCACGGAAACTGCTACCCCTCACTTAAGGCTTCATTTGATTATTCTGGGAACCCATGAAAGATCAATTAGACAAACCAAGTTTATTTTGTATAACTTCTAACCCAAAGACCCGTTGCACACGGGTAAAATTAGGATGAAAGTAGGATTAGGCTTTTCTGTAGATCTTTATTTATAGATCTATAAGTGCATCGACCAACAATAAGTAATTTTACTCCGTGTGTTAACTTTGAAAGAGCACTTCTAATTAATTAAGATGATGAATTTAATTTGTATTTTAAAAAGTTGTCAGTCAAATAAAGTTAAAAATTACTTTTGCTATTATTCACTGTTCCTACACCCAAAGTTTGGAGTCACCCATAAGGCAATCCATCCAAATCAATCACCAACGAACCACTTCCTGTAGCCCAGGATCCACACGAGAAGGCAGCAGTGTGCCCCAAACCCTGCTACTCTGAAGATGAAATCGTTAAGCAAGGAAATGCAATAACTCCTCCTCTTCAGAGGCAGGGCTTCAGCAAGGGGTAGCTTCTGTCTGTGCCAGCATTCAGGGGCTACGTCCTGCCCCTGAAAGCCAGTGGCGAGGTGACAAGGTGGCCACGCTCACTCCGAGCAAGGATCCCTCCATCCCAATTTTCTGTACCCAGTTGTGGCCATAAGTGGACAACGAGGAGAGGGCAGGAGCAGCACAAACGTGATCCTTCTGCCCCTTAATGTTCTCCCAACCTCCGCTTACATTCAGCTCGGGGGCTTCCTGAGCCTGGTGCTCTTCATCGTGCAGTAACCAAAGGTTCTCTCCTCCAAGCACTTTTCCACCTTCCCTGTGAACTCATGAAAACGTTTTGCACCCCAACACCACCCTTTAGGAAAGACTTTTCTACGGTTCATCACTTCGTTCACGGAGCACCACCTCCGTTGGCCTTGGACCTGGTTTACTTTAAATCCATGTAGGATTTGAGTAAAGGTAACCCTGTTTATTGTACAAAGTTCCAACACCTTTCTTTGTAAAGACCGTATTTATGTGACAAATGCTAGCCACTTCCCCAGTTATACTGAAAATAACGTACTCCGAGCGGTCCGAACCAAACTGGTGCTTTTTAATGAGGGGACGCTAAGACGAATTGCCCAAGAGATGAAGGCGGGTGGCCATGCCGGGAAGCAGCGTGGTGGCCCCCCATCACGCATCCACAACGAGATGGAGACATCCAGCCAGCAGGTGAGGAGCAGCCAGGGATGGGAACGGGGAGCACGGGGATCCCCGGAGCAGGGCAGTGGAGGCGTTCAGCAGCAAAGGCCAGACATGCTGCTTAGGGGGTTTTGGCTCATTTTCCAGTTCCAGGAGGAAGGAGGCTGTGGCAGGAAAGTAGGAATTAATCTTCTGGCTCAGCCTCAAAGTCCAGTCCGATGCAAACTAGTATTGGATACTTCCCAGGGAGTAGAAAAATCTGCATTTCTCATCCCAACACCAGGAGTTAAACAGCGGCTTCCAGGAGGCCATTCAAGAGCTTTTTCAACTTCGTTCTCATTTGGTTTAGCAATAACAATAGTGACTATGGATATTCTTGACCGTGCCCGCTCCCTTTTCAGAATCAATGGCAATAGGAAAGCGGAACTGGAAATGATTCACACGGTTAAATCTGAAGAATAGAGGTGAACTGTTGGCTGAGCCAACCGGAGCTTGTGCAGATAACTTAAGAGTTTTGTAGGTAGGAAAAAGTCTTCATCTGAGAAACGGAAACACCCCTCAAAAGGCACTGCCAAACCCTTTTTTAACTTCCCGATCACATAGCTGTGTTTACACCACCCGCATTATTTACTGGCCATGTGCTTGACAAGCGGTTACCAGGAGGAATGCTAATTCGAGGCGGCAGTACGTTTCACGCAGAGAAGCAGTTCGTTTTCCAGTTAACGTCATTTGCACCCTTACCTAGACACAGTGACCTTTTATGGAGATTTGTACATTAAATAATTCGCCTCATCTCTACATTTGTTTGACTGTTCCAAATGTATAAAAGAAACGCCTCTGTGCCACTCTGGACTAAATCCGAATGGTGTTTTTTGTAAGCTAATCAATAGCATCTCTCCTTCAAACACTGGGTTGCTGTCTGATTGCTGTGTCAGCTTTATATGAGGCGGGAAGGGAATAATATCACTTGCTTCCACCCTGCAGTCAGTTTCCAAAGAATGTATAGATACTTCTCCGTGAGAACAAAGCCAATTAGCTATGAAGCTGGCTGCTACCAAAGCATTCGGCCAGGAACATTTTTATCACCATACCAAGCATTTCTAACTCTCAAGTCAGTTGTAGCTCTATCCATTATCTTCCAGAGCTTCCCAAAAGTGAACACCGCAGCAGTCAGGGCCGGAAGCTGCTGGGAGCCAGCGACTGCTTAAGGATGGCTCCGATGTGGGGAAGGAAGAGAGAAATTTGCCAGTCAAATGGCCAGCGTTACAGAGATTTTGGAAGCGTGGACCAAAGCCCTGTCCACCCTGCATCGTCACCTCAAACCTATATCATCATGGGATAGATGGGTAAGAAAAATCAATCCTCAGCAGGCCACAGAAATCTATTGGCACGTGTGAGGACGCGTGTGATGGGGCATTTCACAAAGTTGCCGCTATGCAGGATGGCAGATTCCCCCACCTTATGTAATCACTGTATTGGCATCTGCTGCAACCTACTCGCAAGAGTGTATTTTGAATTTTCAAAGCGCACCTAAGCCAGCGGCAGCTGTATGAGTCAACACCGAGCTGCAAAGCTGCGTGTGAGTGATGGTCTAAGACACGTGAATCTTGGCGCTACGCAACGACACGGAAAAAACTTGTCAAGGTTTAAATTAAATATACGTTAATTAAAATTAATTATGGCAATGATCTCCAACTGGATGCAATCACAGCTGATGACTCTGGTTAAAACGTGAGGCAAAAGTTCAAAGAACAGCCCTGACTGTTTAACCACTGGAGTTCTCCTTTTGCAAATTTTTACACCAAATTTTCAGATTTTCAGGAAGTCCCCAAAGCTCTGTTGTTGCTGATTCTATAAATTTAAACAATTATTTGTTTATTACCTTCTTAATCAAGAAGCAGAGTGTCTGTTAAGAAGGAGGCTGATGAGTCGTAAGGGATTACACCTATCCAGGCTTCTGCCGCCCCACGTCTGTGCACGCCAGCGTTGCGACGCTCGGCTTTGGGACACGTCACCTCCCAGCATCACCAACGTGCGTCCTTGCCTGACGCACGGAGACTGGGTCAGCACCTCGCACTCTGCCATGGTGGGCCACCCAAATGCCTGGAAATCAGAATCATGGAATGGTTTGGGTTGGAAGGGACCTCACAGACCATCCAGTTCCAACCCCCCTGCCATGGGCAGGGACACCCTCCACTAGCCCAGGTTGCTCCAAGCCTCATCCAGCCTGGCCTTGAAGACAGCCAGGGATGGGGCAGCCACAGCTTCTCTGGGCAACCTGTCCCAGTGCCTCACCACCCTCTCCGGGAAGAATTTCTTCCTTATATCTAACTTAAATCTCTCCACTTTGAATTTAAACCTGTTACCCCTTTTCCTGCCAACAAGAAGAAACCCATCAGCCAGCAAAATGGCTAACAAATATCATTCCTCTCTTTGACCACCGAGCTCCCATCTGCCGGGCAGCCGAGTCCCCAGCTCTTCCCTCAGGCCAAGCACCTTCACCGTCCCTTTCTGAAAACACAGAAATGGTGTTTCTGGGAGCCAAGGTCAGCGGTCAGGCTGCGTAGGGGTGAGCCACGCTGCAGGTCTCATTTCCTGACCTGGGAAGAAAGGGAAGTTTTTCTCCTGCTGTAACTAGTTCAGCTCCACTGAGCTCATTAGAAGGATTTGTGTCTGCCTCGGCTGCGCATCTGTATCCCGTCTTCCTTTGTTTACTCCTTCCGTGGATGATAAACTGAAATAAGGAGTCCAGAAATGTCACTCTGAGAGACTGTTCTGATGTAAGCACGGGCAGGGGAGAGTTACGTGTGACAGATCAGGCACAACGCCAACGCTATCGACATGCATCAGGCTCTGCCTTCAGCCCGCAGCGCGACGGAGGACGACAGCGTCGCCGTGCCAGCGCAGCCTCGCCGGTACCGGCACCGCCGTGAGCGCGACTGTGAGGGGACGGGCTGGTTCGCGAATTAAAATAGGGCTGACCTCGCTGCGAGTTAGCCGGGTCCTCCGCCTTCAGGGGGTACCGCGCACACGAATCCGAGACGCTGAATGGGAGGGCAGGCGGAAACTTTGCAGTTGGACTCAGTAAAAACACGGTTTAGTCCTTGGCGTAAATTAGCTCCTGTTTGTTTATCCGGAGAGCGTCAGGCGGATGCAAGTCCTGTGAATTTGCCCCTTACGGCTGCTTTCCGGCTACCGTGGCCGGCGGTGACATCCTCAGTTATGTTTCTTCTGAATTTTCCTGTCTATTCCCACGTCTTGTACGACATCGTGCCAGCTCTCAGCGCTTAATGAGTTACAAGAAAAACCAAAAGGGTCCGCTTTTCCCAGGAGAATTAAACCAAAACAAGGCAGAGGATCGTTCAGAAACTTTATGAAGTACAATGGAGGCCGGCAGGACTCCCGAAACACCTCTGTAGTAGTGTTTCATGGGGTTTTATAACTGAAGGAAGACTTAACCCTTAATCGCATTTAAAGAAATGCTGTAGACTTCAGGCAGCCAAAGTTTACTCTCGGATACATGACGGCACAGCCAGTCCATCCAGCCGCTGAGGTGAAGATTTCCAGCCATGGTCAAAGCCACACTTGGAAATCTTCAGTGGGGCACGTGTGCCGGGCAACAGGGACCCACGGAGGCTGCTCAGCGGGGCTTCCCCTCTTCTGAGGATTCTTAGGATGGATTTAACGCAGCGAAGAGCTCGATGGAAAACCCAGCCTGAGTAAAGGCTGAGAGCACATCATCGCCCTTGATCCAGATCCGGTCCCTCGGGGACTTGACCACGCAACTGCTGTGCAACACGGGGGCTAGCAGAGCGCCAGCGGGACTGCCCGTCTTGGTGTCAGACCATGCTGGCCCGAGAGCTTGGCTTTCTCATTTCTAGGCAGAGCTTCAGGCTGGAAGGCTAAAACCTGCCCCAGGGATGGCACCGAGGGCAAACGGACACCTCGCAGTGTAACACGCCACTCGTCGCTCTCGCCACCAGCACCTGGGGGCTCAGCGCCTCTGCCCACTCGGACCCACCCCGTCACAGGGCGACGGAGCAGACGCAGCGGCAGGTGCCTGCAATGAGCTGCAAGGGGAAGAAAGATGCTCTCCCGCTGGGGGAGAAACACGCAAAATAGCCCTCGACACGTGCATAACTCGCCGGAGCAGTGGAGTCCTTTTACCGTATGAATTACATTGACTGGGGGATTTTAGCTCTCTAGGAAGATTAGTTTTATCGTTACAGGCTCTCTGCTTACTGCGGCCTTTGCTGACAAAATCCTGCCAACAAAAATGTCTATACAGTAGCCTTTAGTCCCTCCTGGGTCCCCCATCTTAAGGTGTGGATGCAAATGAACTGTTTGTATTAACGAAAGCAACCTGATCTTTCTGCTCCCGGCAGTATTCAACAGCTCCTCACGCATCCCCTTATTCGTATTAATTTCTCCCCAGCTTTAAGTATGTTTTCCCAGCTGCCAAGCCAAAACTTAGGACAATACAGGTTTAAAATCCGTATCAACCAACAGGAGAGAATTCAGATATCGTCTTGAAAGCAGAATTTCAGCCGCAGAAGCAAGTGCACTTGGGTATCACCACTGTGGTTATTAGTAACACTGCCATGGCTTGGAAAAGACAAGATTCTTTCCAGTAAATTCTTTTGGCATTGACTAAGGTATGTGTTAATGTAGATAGCACATTTTCAACAGCTACAGCTCTGTATTCTCAGTAACGGCTGTACGAGTGAAACTGCTTTTCATGGCTTTACTGCCGCGATAATTTGTTTGAACACTGCAACGTATGGGACACGAGAAATCGCTGTTGTTACGTTCTCAAACAGCTCTTCTTCCCGTTTCCGTAACACAAGGGAAAGTCGTCATTAATGTAATTTGCAAAGATGTTATGACATTAGTTGTGGCACGCAGATCAAACAACTGGAGGAAAGCGCACTCGATACCGATCCCACGTTTCGTGCAATGACAGGGATACTACTGCAGCTGCCAGGGTAAAACCCCTTAATCACCTCCTCCAACGGCACTCAGGAATAAAACCAGGGGAGGGGGTTGGATTTGATTCTCTGTGAGAAAGGTGAGCAAGGAGGCTGATGAAAAGTTGATATTGTTTAAATAAACGGCCACTCGGAGGAGACAGAATCGGAACAAGAGCGTGACAACATTTAATTTGACCCTGGGATTTGTGACAATCTTGATGGTAAGGGGAAGGTTTTAAGCAAAGCAGCCAGCTTCACCCATGTTGCACCTCCAGAGGCGAAATGAAGCCACTGAGCTATTTCACCAAAGGAATGAAGCCATCTGACCCGGCAGACTTTGAGCTGACGGATCCATCCTTGCCTGTTGAGCAGATAAGGCAGGACCTTGCGCTGGCACAAGCAAGGCAGCACTGCTGACTTCCACCCCTGCAGCGTGGGTGCCTCGTGTCCAGCTCACCCGCTTCCAGCTGCCACCTTCGTTCCTGGTTTAGCTCTGAGCTTGGTTTGGTAGGGGATTTTTCCTTCCAATAGTAATTTGCACCCTTTAATATGGAAGCTGAAGCTCACGAGGTCCTCCAGCAGTCGGTGGCTGCAGGCTGTAGCGCAGGTCCCAGCGGTGAGGGGTCCAAGCCTTCGGCACAGATGGCACTGCCAGACTGGCTTGCTGCTGTTTTCCTGTATTTTTTTCCAAAACCCTCAAACGAAAAAGTTAGGACTAACCCACCCCCACCTCTGCTGCAGTGGTGGGGTGGAAGAGTGAGCCACTCCAACTCGACGGCAGTGGGGAGGAAGGCTGGTGCACGAGCCGCATCCTCATCCCGCAGCCCCGTGAGGCTCTGGGGAGTTGTCCCAGACGATGTGCAAACGACACCGTCCCCACAACCCGCGTTTCCAGCGGCTGCGGGGAGGGAGTGACACGTGAACCCCACCTGGCCAACAGCTCTTTGCTGGTACCAGCACAGACGGAATGCACGGCAGCCCAGGGGGAAAGGTGGTTTAAAGTTTAGGAATCACTGAGGTACAAAATGCCCCAGAAAGAGAGAAAAAAGATGCCTTTGTTGTTGAAAAAAAGGGGTGGTAGGGTTTGCTTCAGTGGTCTTTCTTTCATCACCCATTTCGTAGAGAGACAAAGCACAGACAGGGGACTGGGATGCAGATGGACAATTCCTGCACTTTACCCACTCAGCCAACAGTAAAATTATTGCTGCATTTTCTCCACTAAACGAGACAGTTTGTAAGAAGAGATTGTATCTTTCATTAAAGCAACCGCCCATGTGGGAAGAAAATTATCCATCACTTTGGGTGCACAAGCCCTTTTCCTGGTCACGAGGAGGACTTGAGAGCCACATACTTGAAGCACACCCATATTTTAGCTGTGAAAGCAAAACAGGGCAGTCATGCCCAGCCGGAGGTTTCTGCACGAGGGCCTCCCCTGTCTGCCCTTTACCGTCTCTCCAGCTCACGAAAGCAGTGCTCGAGTGCCTGCCTTTTAATACCACACCGCTCTCAGGGGCGATCTGACCACACGGTATCAATTACTGCTGCAAAGGGAAAGGGACCGCCACGGTTTTAGGGATTCAGGAAAAGGCAGCTTTGCTGCAGCTTCTCAATTAACCCCCCTAAAAGAGGAAACAGGATGTGCTAGTAATATACTTGAATGCCAGACCTGGGAATTTTCCATGCAGATACCCTGGTTGGATCCTCAGGAGAGAGCAACTGGCCCACTTCATGAGCACAAGCAGTTCGTGTTGGGAAAGGACCCCTGAGGCGTCATCAGACCTGTGTGTTTTACCCAAACACAGAAGTATTAATAGGTCTCTAAAATGTCTAAAAACGCACTGTGCCATGTTACTGAGATGCTAAGCTCCAAACTTTAAACACTTCTGATATTCTGCTTTCTTTTCAAGAAATCGAGCATCCTGTGCTCTTGATACCGCACATAAACTACTCACAACAACCTGATCAAACCACATCACTGAGGGAAATTCCTTATCTATTTCTTTGAACTTGTAAAGCTGCAGGAAAGTTTTATCAGTGCAAGAGGAGCGTGGCTGGAGAGGCGGAGGATGTGGCCTCTGTGATCTTTCCTCGGTCGCTGTTTATCCGTGTGATGATGGGTGTTGATATACTGGTCAAAGATAACCCCAGCTGAGTGATTTTCATGGAGAATATTTGAACGTCTGAATGTTTTACCTGTCCTTGTGGCATCTAGGTTGAAACAGGATAATTTGTGCCCTGAGTCAATCCTACGCTTTTAGCCCAGTACCCAGCACCAACAGGGTTTCATAGCGGAGTGTTTAGTGTCACGTACTTGCAGTCCAAAAACGGGCCAGGAGGGAATGTCCTGTCCAAAAGAAGCTTTCTTCTAAATCCCGACTATTGGCAGTTGCCTCGCATCTAGTTTTCAGCTCGTCTGATGCAACTGGGGATATTCTCATTGTCCCCATAAGGCATCTAACATCTGCTCAACCCCTGCGTGCACAACGTCTTGTCGCAGCGAGTGCCGTGGCCCTCGGTGCAGAAACTCCTCCTCCACCGCCTTCCATCCACAGCCTTCATGGGATGCCCAGTTGGGAAGGTGGGTAAATAAATGGAGACAGAGAGCGCTTTCGGCCCAGATATCGTTCTGGGCAGAGCACGCACGTGTACGCACAGGTGTTGTGTGCCACGGTATTTACCAAAAAGCCCGCGCGGCTCTTGGCATCTCCCATCCGTGCAGGGCTACGGCAGGAGCGGGAACCGCGGGGTCGCACTGAGGGACACGGAGGAGTGAAGGAACTTGACCTGCCTCTTACATCTGCAATGCAAATGGTGTTTGCTTGGCACGTAATGGGAAGTGGAGCCTGTTTCTCTCGCTGTTGCTGTGAGTGGCATGAGCAAACACCGCTGGAGCACAGAGCAAAACATTAGGAATGCGGTAGGGGATACAGATACTCACCTCTTGCGTGTGAAAGCCAACCGTGCCAGTCCACACGGCCCGCCGGGACGGGACTGCTGAGACAACTAGGAAAGCGTTATCTACTCCATGGCAATAAACGGCATTTTGTTTCGCTTTATTTTTAGCTTGGTTCCTCCTCTTCCTCCCCACATCTGAGCCCTTCAGCTCAAGGCAAAGGTCCAAGAACAATAGCGTCTCGAGCCAAGGACTAAGCTCACAATCGGAAAACCAGAGCTTAGATATGACAGGCTGCTCTATTTACTAACACAGAGAGCACATCAAACCAAACCAAACCAAACCAAAATAACCTATTTCAGTATTTCTGCTCCATACAGCCAGGAAAGCGAGCCTCCCTTGCACTCAGCTCTGATGTGCTGCCATCAGGAATACCCTGAGAAGTTGGATGAAATTCATATAAAACACTGAAACCCTTGTGTGTGTGTCCTTGCTATAAATTCGAACCTCAAATGGGAATGTGATTTGAATTTAAACACTTAAAGCTGTGGCCTTAACAGTAGGAACTTTTGTATATTCATGCTCCTGCCACTGTCCTCATTCTCCCCTGGTCTTGAATGACATGTTGTTTTTTAGACAATTAGCTTCTTGTCTGCAGAAGAGGAGTTTGGCCCTATCCCTTCCATTGTCTGTTATGTCCAGCAAGGAAAGGAGGGAGAGGGAGAGAAAAATAGAGACAGATTTCAATCAAAAGCACTACATTGATAAGGGATTAATAACAGCCTGCCTCGTGATCACAGGAAAACTAACAATCAGCCTGAACACCTTATATTCGATTAGCAAAAAAGATGACTTCCACACGTAGAACTGAGTACCCACGTCGCCTCAGGCAGCAGCAGCTCCCAGCGGTGCCCGTTGCTGCGGAGTTTGCACCCTACAGCTACAGTCAACTCATTTTAAGGACAGGAATTTGTTGAGCTGATTGAGTAACGGTGTTTAACAGGCACAATTCACGCTGAGGACGCGAACAGCTCTTTCCTAAATGCACGCAGCAGAACTGGCGATGGAAAGCTGAACAGGAGAAAGCAGGTAGTCTGGTGAGCACGGTGTTCTTGTGCTTTTTGCCCAGTGCTCCAGTAGTTTTTTAATGCTTGAAGTTTCAAGGGCCAGATATCCCACGGCTGTGAAGGACGCACGTACAGCAGATCTGGGGCAGATGGGCGCTGCGGAGGAACACTGAGGTTTGGGTGCAGGTTGGGGGTATCAAGGCAGGGGAAAGGCAAAGTCCCTGGCGTGCCTTGCTGCTTTCCAGGGTACCCAAACTGTGCCCCGCTTAAGCTGAAGCCGACAGAAGCACCTCACACATGAGGAAGGTGCTTTCGCTATGGGAGCAAGGCTCAGAGACTCCAAAGAGAATAAATTGCCACGGATGCTCATGCCATTCATCAGGATGGATCCACCCGCATCTCTGGGGACATGTGATTCACTCCATGAATTAATTCCATAGTCATCCCGTTCCCACTGCTGCAGATGACGGGTTCTGTACCTGAAACAGTCAATCATCCTTTATCCTACTCTTCATGGAGGCAATTCAGCACTTGAGTTACTGTCACTGTGCACTGTTAAGCTCCTTTCCATTCATATTTTTACAACCACGTGTATATTTGGCCTAGGCCAGTGCAGGGAGCATCCGAAGGGAAGGAATACCTGTTAGGTGGCTGGAACCCCTTTGCCATCTTTAATGTCTCTTTATGTCCAGGGGAAGGGAGAAAGGGGCACGCCCCTATGTCACTTTAGGTTGCAGTGATGAAGCACACAGAGGTGCTGTGTGGGTATCACAGGTAGATATGGGCTTGTTACGTTCCTTGAGAAATAACCCAGCCAGGTATTAGTTAGGGGTGATGACAGCTACCTCGTGCTTTTTGTTAGCTGTGCCTCAGTCCCTCACATGTTTTGCTGGGAGGAATAACCGCTCTTGCCAGCCACTTGTCCCTGTCAGGATGCTTCCTAGTGACAAGCCTGTCTGTCACCACTTTCCTCAGCCAGACATCGCCCAGTCCCAAAACCTTTCTGCAGCTGAGATGGGGTCTGTTCCAGACGCGCACCCAGCATTCCGGTTTGCAGACAGAAGAGCAGCCCCCCACCACCCGTACATCCCCAAGGCACTGCGCATACTGTGTGCACACAGACTGACGTTAGGGCTGCATCCTGAGCGTGCCAGGCCCACCGCATGCAAAGCGAAGAGGCGCACTGAGTCAGGATTTGCAGGAATACGGCAGATTACCAGGAGGAGTTGGAGAATGTAAGAATACTGGTAGGAGTGATAATCCAAAGCGTCTGAGGTGGCTGAAAGAGGCTTGACACTTCAGGGGTGGTACGTGGGGTTCCAGTGAACGCACAGACCAAATCACACAATTGGAAAACCAGTGCAAGCTCAGAGAGCGCTAGTAGCAATACGGATGTCCTTAGTGCAAGGCCATGCTGTCCCCAGTCATTCACAGGCTCTGGAGATGACAAGCAGAGTGGCCACCGGCACACAGCTTGTCTTCTCTCACCCGGTTTTGTCCCCCCAGCAACATGAGGACCCTCTGCACCAGTTAAAACTTCCCACTGGTTTCAGCCTTTCCCCCCACACCCGTCTAAACACTCCTCTTGTCACTTCTCTTGCTCTAAGTTTCCACTGTCCCTCCCAGCCCCTTCCCTTCAGAGCAAAGTCCCATCTCCTGCCTACATCAGCCCTGCCACCATTTATTCGAGCGAGCCGCGGCGCAGCCAGGACGCACCTCAGCTATGCACAGAAACGTCTGTGGGTAGGTACGGGTGGCACAGCGGCTGATACAGTGATTTTCATGGCAACGGTTTCATGCCCTGGCAGGAGTCATACAGCCAGATTCCTCAACACATCCCACAGTGACACCCATTAAACATCTTCACCTCCTTCCCCTCTGGAAAATGAAGTAGAAACACCCATGCATTTGATTCTTCAATCAGGTCGAAATGTGAAATACTGAGCTAAATACAGTGCAAAGGATTTACGAGGCTGATGAGAATGAGTGAACTCCTGATAAGCGTGAGTTTGTCAGACTCTCATTTGCAGTGGTCCCGCAGCCAGTGAGTAATCCACACCTGCAGCATCTTGCCTGCGTGCATCCAAAGGGCCCTCCGTGACCACGGCGCTCTGAACTTTCCAGGTTTTGCTGGGTAATTTGGCCACGTACCACACCAAAGTGCACGCTGCGTTATGGAAAATGATAGTCTGCATTTCGCCTGTATTATTTGTTAAGCCCAGGAAGTCCCAAAACGATGCCGACAATTTCTTAAGGGGAAGCGGGGTCACGTTTTCCACCCTCCAGCATGAGTACGCTGCCCTTAACGACAGCTCGCCTCTCGAACGAGGAGAAAGGGCGATATCCTGGTGCCACGGCTCCGGCCCACGAGGAACCCGACGGGACTTTTCAAAAGCGACATCGCAGATGTTTTACCAAGCTCCTGTTTGCCATCTGCTCCAAGCGACACCATCAGTTTTCCTTTCGAAAGGTCAGACCCGGCGTCGGCGGGAAGACGAATGCCGCTTTCACGTGCGTAGCTACAGCTGCGCTGGGCTTGGTTACGCCGGGACGTGCACACAGTGGCCACAACAGCCTGGCTCCTCGTTATGGTAATCAGCCATCTGCCAGAAGGCAGCCCGGGAGAGCCGGCAGCGAGAGGAGGTAGCCGAGCCAAGGCAGCCTTGTGAAACAGTGGGAAATAGAGGTACGAGGTCTTGTCTGGCAGGAGGGGGCACAGCTTCATGCCATGCTCTCAGTGTTAGCCTCCTCTCTTTGAAGGTATGTCGTCTCGTAGAAATACAGCTGTCACGGTGATCGTTCCGTATGGGAAATAGAGACGTGGTTTTCTAAGTATGCTTTAATCACACTCCACTTTACAGGAGACAGTAAACGCCCTGTGTTATCCAGTACTGCAAACCAAGACGCATTCATATCACAGTATTTATTCTGACACTAACTCGCCTTCTCACGAGATGCTTTATCTGTATAAATACAGTAAGACAGCGTATACTGGCCATATGTCCTGTTCGTAAGGCTACATTCCAACCACATCTATAGCCGTTCACCTCTCTGGTTCCTAAGCACTGACAAAGTAGTTCCACTCTGATAGCAATTTTTTATACTTAAACTCTTTCCAGCAGCAGGAGGGGTTTGTTTTTAAATTTTATAGCAAAAGTTTTAAAACTTAAAGAAGGCTGAAGAAACATTGCTATATATATGGAGTAAGTGAGCTCTAAGCAATAGGTTCTGCTCGCTGTAGGATAGGCAATATGGTTAAGTCGTGATATCATTTATTGCACTTTTACATAGTTCTTATATTTAAAACAAAAGGAACAGAACTATAAAAGCAGCAGGAGTGAATCTTTAGATACGGACTCATTAAGACAGTACAAGGGAGTTTTGGCTAACAGAGAACCCTGGGATGGGGCACGGAGGGAGTATCAGGTGAGTAGTGCCTGGGGTAAGTCACTGGATACTCCTACAAGAGCTCCTTGCTGTCCTACTAGCTACGAGGAGCTGCAGCCGAGAAGGTAACCGCTCAGCAGGTTCCGCCCTGCTTTCACTTGTCACGTTACAAAGCTCTTCAAGAGTCTCTGCAGTCGAGACGCGAAGCGCACGGGGAATGCCTAGAGGAAGCTCAGGCCCCTCGGCATATTCGTTAATCTGTCACTGCGAACACATTTCCTTTAGAGCACACGGCTCCTTCCCAAACCAGGCCAGCCAGCAATTCCCAGCGTTACGCATTGCCTTCTGCTCTGCAAAAGCATATTATTCTGAAATAATTTGTGTATCTTACAGGAGACATGTATGTGGGCTTCAGGAGAGAGGATGCTTGGAAGGAGCCTAAGGAAACCCTAAAGACACCAGAGTGACGAACCTCACTTATTTCAGTGGGAAGAGAATCAAATCCTTCTAAACGTAGGAAGATAACACACTTTGCACAGAGCTGTGTCTGTAGCGGGGACCTTGGGTGGAAGGCAGCACAGAATCACGTCTCTCATTCTCATGACATTTACTGTTGTACAGCACTCCGTTACGCTCGGGTTATTTCTCACGGGCTCAGGCTGTAGCGGAGGTTTTCACGCAAAGAGAAGACTGCAAGGTCTCACGCCCAGGGATACCTACCCAGATGTTCGGATTCCGTGTTTGACGGAATTGGTATGGCCTGCCACTGTCACTTTTTCTGAGACCCTGGTAATTTTTAAGGTCTTGCAATAGTGCAGCTTTATATTCTCATGTTGTATTTCAGTATCTAAGGAGCAGAGAGATCAGATCCACGTCCACAGGGGTTTTTTTTGGCATATAACTCTCTTCAAGGTAGCCTGAAAGATTAAGGCTACTATAAGCTAAGGGTTACCAAGGCAGATGTCTAAATACACTTCAAGACACAGACCGAGCCCAACAGAAAACAATACCCAACAATGTACTCGATAATGTTTTTGTCTGTACATTTTTCCCGGCTCTGGAACTGGTTAGGGATTTACCACCTCACTTTGGGAGAGGGACTACACAGTTCAAATGAAGCAGTAATGGAGCATTAACAGAATTAGTGCACTGGAAGTGCTTTGCAGGATGGAGTTAGACATTTCCATCCGGGATGATGGGATCACTTTCCTACAGTAATTAGCAGAGCAGCTGACATTAACTCCGTAAGTGACCTGCGTGTTGCCACCACTGTGCATCAAAATTAGATTAGCAGCCCCCCTACAGGTGTGGCGTGGAGCATGGAGGTTAAAAGCACACAAAGTGCTTCGCGGATTCAAAATGAACCGAACGGCATCAAAAGGATTACACAGCATTTGGATCAGCCGCACGCAGCGAGGATTTGGGAGAGATCATACAGCCCCGGGGAAGGGAGGCGACGTGTCGATGCAACAAACAGTTCTTGCTAAGTACGGAAATATTTATTCCCAATTCCTCACGAAAATTACAGTCGTCACGGGTTGCACATATGTGCTGTGTTCAAAAGCAAAGGATGAAAATCAATAAAAAGAAGCCGGCTTGAATAAATAAAAACCCAGAAACCTGCAGTGCAGAGGGGGGGTGCTGTAAAAACACGCTTTGAGACAATACCAGAAGAACCGGCACCTCTCACAATTATATCACGTGCCTAGCAGTATTTGGGAGTTTGAAGCGATGACCCAAAAATTCCAATTTTATTCTGAAAGATACGTTTTGAGCCCTCATGGTTGCAGGACAAAGCTTGAAAATGTGACCCAAATGTATGCAAAGGACTTCTTAATACCCAGACAAAATAAAAAAAAGCTCTCATCTCTTAAAAATAGTCTCATGATTTCTGAGCTACTCTCAAGATGCTGCGGGGGCCTAGTAAAATTTACAGCACTTCACTTTTTTCCAATTCTGTTGTCAGGCATAAGACCCAAAGCACGGGTGAGAAAAATATTGAGAAGTCAAGTAACCTCTTCTAGAGCTGCATCCTTTACCTTTGCTCATGACGCCACCACGACCGAGTCAACGGAAAAGAAAGGAATGATGAACCCAGGAAACCCGTACACAATTTTTAAGGCTCCAGAGCAAGTTGCAAGAGCGGCAACACCTTAAGCCAACGGCTGCTGCTGGGCAAGTGGCACAATAAAAGCACAGCCCCAGCGTCAGGCTTGCAGGACAAAGCCTCTTGCGACTGGGGAAGGAATAAAAGATGGGTAGACTGGGAAGCAAGCCAACATGAAAAGGAAGAGAAGAGGGAAAACAGAAGGCCAGTTGGGAGAAAATAAGCAGAAAATTTACTAGCAGCAAGGTAAAATAAAATAAAAATAGAAAATGCATCTCTGACTGAACCCGACAGGGAACTTTTACACAGAATAGGCTCCCAATTGTATAATTAGTAGAATAATTATTTACCATAGCAGTTTTTCGGCAAATTCTGTGTCTCCGCAGAAGCCACAGGGCTTCGAGGACACAGATCTCCAACTGTGTTTGTCTGAATTCAGATTTCTCAGAAGATTTCTGGATAACGTAGGGCATGTAAAAGATGCATCACCACAGAGAAGAAAAGAATTTGCTGAGATTTTCTAGTATCAAAACAACGGACCAATAGGCCAGTCGTAGACTGAATGAAGCCATGTTAAATTGTGCCCAGCATTATCAAACTGTTCAAAACACACATAGAAATCAACATGGTTATTAGAAATAAAGCTCTTCCTCCTGCCACTGCCTTGTACCACAGGATGTAGGAAACAGCAACGTGTGACCCCATCCCACCTTACAGAACCAGATTGCTGCCAAAAGACAAACGGTGGCCCTTCCTCTCGTCTCAAGACTGATCCAGATTGCTAAAATATAACAACATATGTTGGACTAGGGGAGTACCATCTAGGAGGGTATATTCTAAGAGAGAACCTGGGTTTGGGTTGTTTAGTCTGGGGTTTCTGAACAGCAGTGTGGCAGTATTGCAGTGAGTGTGCTGGAGTTACGGAGGCTGGCCCTCCTTCCCCAGACCAAAGCTATAAATAGCACTGTTTAAATAGCACCCTTTGCTGACTGAGCCCAGCACAAGTAACCGCGATCACGACTGTTACTCATCTACCTTTAAGATGAAAGAAGTGCAGCAAACACCTTAGGTCTGTAGAAGTAGTCCTGGTAAAGGTGTTACTGCTGACCTGCAGCCAGTGCATCCTTTTAATTACTCAAAATTCTGTTGAAGCTTCATGCTTAGTGCTAAGCAGACAGGCAACGGTTAGCCAAACCTACCTGCCAGACAACAGGCCATATCCTGACTGTCTTAACGGGAACAGCTGAAGCACCGCCGGGATTGTTTGCAGGTACCATATACAGAGACACTGGCTCGCCCCGCAGCAGTAAGATACGTGTATGTTCGTAAAGAATATAACCTTTTTGGTGTTCAGTAGGAGTTAACACTGCTGACAGCAACAAAAAGGCAAATAGCGTCCGGTTCCGTGGCTGTTGGCCACGGTGCAGATTTCGTCACGGGAGCAGGTCAAGGGCAGTATTCCACCACCGATTCAGATCAGGGAAGGAGACCAGTAGGTCTCATCTTTCACTGTGTGTTTTATTGCAGGAGAGGACGAGCAGGACACACTAGAGAGTGCTGACTTTAAAATACTAGCTATCAGGGTCTTGCAGCGCCCATGTTTCCTTGAGTGGAGATTTTGGGGCCTCTTGAAGGTTGCAGACCAGTTGACAGGACTATCACTGGTCTGGAAATGCTACTCAAGCTGGGTTCCTTCCAGTTCTCCCCCTCTCTCTCTCTCTTTTTTTTAAATACATACAAAACTTTCACCCTTCAGCCTTCAGTCAGTGAGCAGCGGAAAGAAGAGCCTGCCTTAGTTCCTAGGTAACGGTGCTATTGAAATCAAGCCCAGCGCCGGCCTTGACCCATCTGGGAACTCCGACGAGATGAGTAGTAATGAACAGAGCCGAGAAGGTGCTGGTACAGGGTGCTGCCACCAGCTGTACACCCCCCTCTTTTGGGCTGAAGTCCTGCTGCCAGTTCACCAACAGGCAGGGTCCTAACGAGGAACAGGGTTATTCACCAGAGGCCAAATGCCAGGCTTGATAATAATTAGTTATTTTAGCTATGCCTTTCTCCCTGGGTTCTGCCTCGTGTTATGTTTCCCCTGCTCTGCAGGGTGCAAGACAGCACCACCCCCAAAAAGAGGGAAAGAAAAAGCGAAGCCATAGTTCCCTCTGCCCAGCTTTTGACATTCTCCAGACCTCCCGTCTTGACACAACTACCTTTAGTGTAAAAGTCTTTAAAGATGGAAACACACTGCCATACGGTCTCCAGGCTAAACATTACGATGTACCGTGGATCCGAAATTCTTAAACTCTGTGGTGGCTCGTAATCCTCAGGGAGCTGATCCTCACCTGGTAACGGTCCTTCCTGTGTCAGAAATTACACACTCGCTTAGCCTACTTCCACCACAAAACACATCAAAGTGTGGGGAAGGAGGAGGTTTGGGGTAGCTTCTAACCCCTGAAGAAAAGCTGTCCACTTGTTTCTTGAGAAGCAAGATCGGACCCCTGTTGATAGGGTGGCTGCGCGATCAGCCGCTCATCAGCAGCATCCTCCTCTCAGATGAGATGCACACAGAGTTAGGGCAACGTCAAGGCCGTTTGTTCTAACTGCTGAAGTAATCAGCTTTGACCAGACGGCTTATAGCTAAGAAATTCCTGCTGACCCCCGCCCCGTACTGTATCTCAGGAAACAAAAAGTTAAAAATAGTGGGTACGATCATCATTCCTGTCCTGACGGTAGCGTACACTGCCATGTTCAGATAAAATCATTGCTTGTATTGAGTTAAAACACAGCAAAATGATAACTTTGAGCTCAGCTGTTTCTGCGTGCGAAAAGTCGGTTGGAAACTGGTTTTCCTTCTGCATTGTTTTGACAACACAACCACTCAGAGGTAATTTTAAGTTGTGTTAGCAGCACAGGGTGTTGCAGATTACCTGTATACAAAAGCCCCTAATGAACAATTCGCTGCTGTGTTTCAACTTACAGTTTTGAGGGGTTTTTAATGTAATTTCCTTTAAGAAAACCACACGAGAAGTCAGGCCCTAAGCTGGTATCGCTGCACATGGAGGAAATGAGGAAAGGCAAAATACAGCAGCTCTACATCTGATCCTGCAATCTTAAACTACAAAGCTGTTTCATTTTAATTTTAAATAGCAATACATAAAATGGGAACTGAAGGAGAGAATCATTATCATGAAGATGAACTAGAATAAGCCAGGAGAAAAAAAGAAGCATTTATCTATAAAACGCTCTTTAGAATGAGCCTCTATGATAAGTCAGAAATCCTCGTGTTGTCATTCAGCTGAACGCATTGATTTTTTGCTTTGCCTTTCATGATTTCCATCTACTGTTTACTCAAACAGATGGAGAAGATGATTGCAAGCTGATCTATAAAGACTTTCAGCCTAATGCCTCCCTCTTTCAGAGACACATGCAGACAAGAGCTTGCAGGGGAGTAGGGAAAACTTCCCAGACATCCAAGATGCCTTAAATGGGACATATCTTCACGGAAACCACCAGCGTTCTTGGTGAGGGCAGGAAGGTAATGGCAGATTTTGGAGGCTGTGATCCTTGACACACATGGGTTAGTTTGTTTCGGGGTTTTTTGGGGTTTTTTTTTTGTACACGCAGAAGGAAACATCTGCTCTGAAACACAAGCACTCGCATTACAAAGCCCTCTCTGCCATTGCTATTTCCACTCCATGTAATGAGGCTTCAGCATATACTTGTGTCATAAGTTAAAACGGGAGAGGGAAGAGTAAAAGTCGGGTACAGATTAATTCACGGTTTCCCAAATGCCCACTGCAAGGGGGGCTTGTTTGAGAGGCTGGAAACCAGCTTCACATCAGTTCTTGAAATTTTCAGAAACTCTTAAGCGTAGCTCAACGCAGTATTCCTGCAGCACTCCCACGTCTTAATTTTTCCGTGATTCAGAGTAGGCAACTGGAATCATTGGCAATAAATTCATCTTAGGTAAAAATCTTCAGTATCAAATTTTGCGTTGTGCCTTGAAGTTACAAGGGGTCTAGGGTTTTCAGCTTTGTGGACTTAAAGCTGCTGATACTTCTTGATCCATTAGCCAAGTTCTCTCAGCTGTCCCCAGATCTTGTGTAATAAAGGTAGAAAAAAGGCCTTTTAGAACAGTCCATCCTCTTCACCAGGATCCAATCTGCTGGTGTGGATTAAAAGGAAAGAAACGTTAACACTGCCACGGAGCTGACGGGCACAGGAGCATTACAGAAATTGCAGAAGACAGACTTTAGGACTGAACACGGAATAAAGCGAGAGTTCCCAACGTGTGCACTCGCCTTCCTCACAGCTCAAAAGCCTTTGGATGAGGAGCACAGACATGCTTTTGAATTGCTAAATCCATATAATCATTTAGGCTATTTTCCTGCTGTGAAAGGATGGGCAGGAGTGTCTAGACACTAAGAGGCCAAGCCTATTGATGCTGGCGGGATCTATCCCCACGGAGCCGTCAGCTCTATAGAGCACCGCAGCTGCATGCTCCGGCTCTCCAGCTGTGCCGCGCACCAGCCGACTGCCAAGGCTCCTACCCAAAACAAAGCAGAGCTAGCGTATGATGATGGAAACTAAATTTTGGTGGGGAATCACCTCTTCAGGTCCCCAGCATAATCCAGTGGATTTTTTCCGCAAGCCTCTCAGAAAGCATATTCAGAAATTTACGGATGAAAACCGAAAGGATTGAGTAACCTTCAATCGTGTCCCAGTTTGCATGTGTACGTGTGGGTATATGTAAGACAGGGGGGGTTCTGCTTCTGAGCATCGTGGGAGAAAAAACCAATGTGCACCCCAAGCATCGTTTCACTGAGAAGAGCTAGGGCTGGAGTTCCTCTTCCCTCTCTCCCGGTCTGAATTAACGGAGTGGGGGAGGAGCCAGGAGCAGGTATATTTGGTATCCTCTCGGCTGAGCCTTGCTAAGGAAGACTGCAAAACCAGAAGGGACTGACCAGGGGCAGGAAAGGTGGCATACACAGTGTTGGCCTTCTCACACGGATGCTGGGCACAGAAGATGAGGGACTCCAGACCAGGGCTCCTGCAGGGCAAATTCCTGCTCCCTTCGTGTCCCCTCAATTCCTCTGCAGAAGAGAAATGGTCAGCAATAAAGACAGGAACTGAACCTGACACCGAACCTGAGGGCAAAGGACATCTTTGGAAGCTATTGCTCTCGCGGGATAGTAAAACAGGGTCACTTGGAGATGAGCCTACATTTGCGGGGCCATCAAAAGGCAAACATTGAGGCAACTCTCCGATAACCCTGGAGATGGCTTTCAGGGAAAGCCATTTAAGGACGAGTTCATTACAGCTGCAAGTTGAAGATCACAAATATTTTATACCCAGTGGGAACGCTGTATTCAGACAATGCAGCTCGCCTGCGATGACAATACCATGTACAAGACACCTCCAAGAGTGGCTTCGGGAGAGTATGGGGAGGTTGCCGGCATTTTCCAGAGCGCTGGAAGGGAGTCATGACACTGAAGGCTTTGCTCAGCTCCTCATTGCTGTCTGTAGCACAGGGGAATAATGTCAAGTTTCTTAGGAGCTGTTTGCTCTTAAGTTTCAAGCCCCAAAGCAATTTTAAAAATGTCTTCATGACGTACGTTTGATAAAAGCAACACACAGCTGTAACCTCTAGCCAGTGTTTATAGGTGGTACACCATCTATAATGAGAAGGAAAATGGGTGTTGCAGCTCTCATAACCAAGGGAAATCATGGATCTGTTGAGCTGCTGAGTCTGGATGTGCAGAGCTTGTTCATTGTCATCGTGGGTTTAGGCTGTTAGTGGAGACATCTCCGATGCAATGACAGCTGTTGGGAAGTCTGTAAACATCCTTGAATTCAGAACAATATGCCATTGCCTGTTGGGAACTTTTCTGGCAAAATGGAAGTCTATTTCAACAGCATTTTCATCACTAAGCGGTGCCAGCCTACAGTGATTTTTCATGGCATTGGAAGAAATGGATGAAATCAGGACTAAAAGGAGGAGGGCTTAGCTTAGGCAAGCTGTACTGAGCGACTGCTTGACTTGGCTTCCTCAGGTGATTCTGAGCAGGTAATGTTTCTTTAGTTAACTCAAACCAAAACGCAATGCCAAAGAAAATTTGCGTCTGATTTACAGCTGAGAGAAAAGTGAAACCATTCAAGAAGAATGAAAAAGTCAGCAGAGAAAAAAATATAGGGGAAGCGATCAAACTCCTGCACTTGAGCAAACACTTGAAGATCACAGAATATTTACAAGTGGAATTCAGTTAGCATCACTCAGATTTCAGGTCCCAAGAGCAAGCGTTTGCTATTTTTCAACGGCCTTATACTTGTGACTCAAAGTCCTCCAATACCGATCTCCAGCTCCAGCTGTTAGAGTTTATTGACTTCAAGTGAGCGTAGAGACAAAGGTTTGAATGAAGTACCGCCCGGTTTCTGCTAAAGGCTGCTATTATGAGCTATACAGTGTTTATTCAGTTCTACCATCACCATTGTTGAGCCTCTCCCTGAGGAAAGAGGAGAAAATCTTGTCCACCGTGAATACATGCTACTGAAGAAGCCTAAGTTCTGATCACCGTTGAGGAATGCTCACTTTCATCCACACCCTTGCACTGTGACCTGCATAAACCCTTCTGACACATCAACTGAGTAACAACACTCCCTATTGTAACTCTGCACAAGTAGCCATGGTTGCATCAGTCTAATAAAGGTGCTGGATCGCAGGTGACATGCTTCAGCAGCTGTTGGCCAAATGTCCTATACTTTAAACGACAAAACATGACTCAGATCCGAGGAATCAGTGATTTAAAGATTTATTCCTGTAATCTGCACTCATGGAGTGGAGGAGGCACCAACTAAAGTCGGTGCTGCTGCCTACAGCAGGAGTAGGGCTGCGCCAGCTCTTGCTGGTACAGCAATAAGCTGCGATACATCAATATCACAAAGAAAACAAAGATTAGCTATTTCAACCTATTTCTACCATTTTACATATAGTAAGATATTATTTGCTATGTAGAGGGTAATTCCCCTGAAGGACACCACGATTAAGTGGCAAATTAATTTGCTGCTTACATTCACTAGCTCTTCCAGCTGGCTTAATTCTCATCAGCCACCATAATTTATTAACAGTGAGGTGAGAAAAGACATGAATCAGCTTAATGTGCTATAAGTAGGGCATTGTCATGGCAACAAGATGCAGACTGTTTTCTACTATTTATGTATGGTTTGTTTTGTACTCAACCTTGAGATACCGCCTGAAACAACTAGAATTAGAAGCACCCCTTTTTCTATTTTTTTTTTTTCATTTCAGTGTATTTTAAAAAAATGGTCAAAATAAGCACGTGAAAGGGTCTGAAGCTTCTCTCCAGGAAAATACGTTCTTCAATGAGTCTTCCTAGAAACAGAAGCCCTAACTCTGATCTCCCAATCATTTTCTCACATTGTCACACAACCGATTCCATGGATTAATTCCCAGTTTATACCAGTCTGAGATCAAAACCAGACCTTCCCTGTTCCGTGCTCTACATATGACTATTAATGGGGGGAGGGGGAATTAAACAGCATTACTGGAGAAAGAAAAAGTGTGTCCTTAACACAGGACATGGAAAAACAATTAAGGATGTTGCATCTTTACAGACTTATGATGGGGAAGTATAAAGTTAAAAATTAAAAATTAATTGTAAAGGATTTTTATTGCCCTCATGGATAAGCCTAAATCCCATGCACTTTTCGCATCAGCAATTAATGGTTTTCATAAAACACGCTCTTCAGTGAAAGTTCATTTTATTTACTACCCTGCTGCATACAGGGAATGGTTGGAATGCTAACACAGCCCTTTGAAAAACAATTACCAATATTACTGTTTTGATTTCTTTTTTTTTTTTTTTTCTTTTTCACCACCTCAGGAATCTGATATTAAATTGCTCATGAAAATCAAAACATCTTTAAGATGTGTCAGGAAGAACACACGGAAAAATGAAATTCCTTTAATGAAAAATTTTGCAAGCTTAAAACAGCTCTTTGTTTTGAGTAAGGACAAAAAGACACATTTGGAAAATTGAAAGAATGATTCCCCTTTTCTCCATCTAGTACTTATTTTTTCTTTAATACGGCTGGGTTTATTTACCCTAGGTATTTGTTTGCATAATATGTAGGGCAACAGGCAACTGGGCTGTACCACAACATAAAATAAAACTGTTCTTATTTAGCAATCTGAGAAAAAATAATAAACAATATAATTTTGAACTCAAATCTCCCGTCAAGCTGCAATTGCAAATGTTCAGTTGAGCACTACTAAAGGATACCTGCCGAGGTCAACCGCAGACGTGAATGAAGGAATGAAAGATCTGGACAGCCTTACCTAAAGGCTCAATGGATCCGTTCAGTCAATGTCGCTAATGGCCCCAAACACACAAGAGTTGATAGCTGTTAATTAAAAATGCTTTCGGAGGCCAAGTCGGGGGGGAGGGACGCCGGTCTTGTTTTCAACAGTTCTTTACCGCACGTCAAGTTCAGCGAGTAGAGGGTCTGAGCTGCAAAGTTTGGCTGGGGGCCTGGATGTAGTGTGACACGTAACAAGCAGGTATGCCAAAACACTTGGTGGGGCGCGTGAACAGAGGCGTGCGCCACGCGCAGCGGGCCGGCAGCCCGCTTTGACCGGGGCTGCCCTCTGACTGATGCGCGGCGCTCGCACTCGGGGGCCCCGTCACACACTAGCTCCCCAGTGCAAGCGGCGTTGTTGGAAAGGCAAAAGACAAAGTCATCCCCCAAACCCTACGGTTAAACAGGGGGGAGCGTACCGGATTGTCACGGCATGTCGCAACACGCGCCTCCCCGGGATTGACACGTGAAGCATCCTGAGTGCACTTTCCGCAGGCTGAATGTGTCTTTCAGCGAGCCTCAGCCGTGAGATGGTGGTACAAGCATTATTGGGGAAAAACAGAATAATCTGTGCCGTGCCTGCCCCTGGCTGACACATCACTCAGTGCCGTTGGTGGCAGATTTTGCCTCCCAGGCACTTATCCGGTGGGAAGTAGTCTGTGACCGGCACACTTCACAAAAGCTATGAAATCACTGAAAAACGGTGGTGACTTTCCCCAGCCGCTGCTCTGGGCAGCAAAGCCAGCCCTATGAGCCACCCTGCCCCTCACAACTAGCACCTTTCAGCAATAATGAATGAGCTGCCAGATATCCAGCTGCCTATACGGCGTGGTCCAGTCCTCCCCGGGATACGTTTTCATTGCTCAAGCTACGCTTTTCCATGTTGCAGCGCCTTAACGGACAGATTACATTTCAGCTGTCTTCTCCTTGCACAGAAGGTGATTATAGCTAACTTGGAAAGGATATTTTCAAAAGTGGCTTGCGATCTTTTTCCCTTCCTTATATAGCCTCACCCTTTCCAAAGCCAGCCCTCCTCTGTTAAAAATGAATATACATTTCGATACCAAATCCTTCTTTGCAGTTTTCCGTTTACGCCATTAGGAAGTCATAAGTAAAATTGTAATACATATTTGTTGCTTGACCCTATATCAGGCTTTTTCAACTCCCTGTGATTCTTGTTATGAAAGGTACCAATGCAAGGGTCCACCAGAGAAACAAGGCTTTGGAAAACGCTTCACTGTTTGCCTTCGCTTTGAGTGCGCTACCTAAAACTGAATCTCTACCTTAATGAGAAGTATGACGGTGTCACACACCTCTGCCCAGTCCTGAAAAAACACCAGGAGAAGAGAGAAAAAAACCCAGGATGGAGGTTACGGTTCCCAAGATGAGGGAGGAAGCAGGAGGTATCTGGTCTTAGTTTGTCTATGTTATCATCAGTCTGACATTCAAATCAAACTCTGGGAAACACGAGTCTGGGCAGCCATTTGCAGAAACAGCTAGAAGAACTGCACATCCCAATCCCATAGGAAGCAAACAGAAGGCAAGGGCTGCCTTTTGGAATGTGCTGTACCAGCCCACGCCTCAGAGAAGGGCTTCACCAAGAGGTCTGGAGGCAGAAGTCCTTTATCCAGCCCCTGGGGATTTTGAACTCCTCACCTTCCTGCAAAACCAAATTGTAGTCAGGCAATACTACGCCTGTTGGTAAAGACTTGTTTCAGGAGAGTACTTTGAAATGAGGTGATTAACCCTGCTGCGTGGAGCCTGGGGAGATCCTTGCCCACTAGGAAGTTTGGGCTTCAAAACGGAGGCTCTAAGGACTGTGGTGAGGAGCCAGCTCTTTGTCAACTGGAAGGAATGTCTCTGATTTTGCTTTCTGTTAATGATACAGGAGGTAAGACCAGACAACTGAAAAATAATCAAAAGACAGGAGATGAAGAATACATCTTCTCAGATGGCATTCATTCCGTATGATTTAAAAGACAACAGATCAGCAAAGGCAGGCTAGCACGTTGCAAAATTCTGCAAGAGGTTTAGTCTGTAGAGGACAACTGTGGGGTATCGAGCAACTCAGTAAGGCCTTTAAAAGATCTAAAAGGACTGTCACTAATGGCAGATGCACAGAAAACCCTGCAAGGGTTTGCAGAAGTTGCCACGTTAATCACCGTGCTTTGCTACAAAAGCATTTTCTGCTGTGGTGAAGAAATGCTCTTCCTAGTAGCGCTATACAGAATTGTATTTGTGGGGGAAATGTGATTTACCCCCTTGAATCATCTTGCAGTCCCCATGTTAGAAACAGGGGAGCATATGTCTCAGACTTGGGGTTGAGTTTCCCAGTATCCACCAAGATAACTCTTCACACAGAGATAAATTTACCGATTAAAATAAGGCAACAGGCACGGCTGACAGGGGAGATAAATCATTTTGTTAAGTTCATGAGAAAATGAACGCAATATGTTTGTTTCCTAAAATATATGTAAAAGTTCATGTGCCAGGGGTATTTCTCACAATATGGCAAGGACTGGTAAGACCTGAGTTTGCTCGCAATGCTGGCAAAGTGCTGTGCAAACTCTGGTTTGCACTTTGTGCCCATTTCCTCGGGGATCGATAAAGATCTGGAGAAGACCACGTTTAGCAGAGTTGCTTTCTTAGCTTACCTCTTAATGCTCTCTGAGATAATCATCAGGGAGAGAAGAGTAGAAAGGCCTTTTTCCCACCCTATAATGTCTCAAGCATTGAAAAGCAGCTCTGTTCTACAGCGCACCCAACCCCGGCTCCTGGCCAAGACAGGGAGAAAAACCAGGGCTGGAGGAGAAAGGGCAGTAATATTGCTTTAAGATAATGGCTTTAAACTGAAAGAGATTTAGGTTAGATACAAGGAAGAAATTCTTCCCAGAGAGGGTGGGGAGGCACTGGGACAGGCTGCCCAGAGAAGCTGTGGGTGCCCCATCCCTGGAAGTGTCCAAGGCCAGGCTGGATGAGGCTTGGAGCAACCTGGTCTAGTGGAGGGTGTCCCTGCCCATGGCAGGGGGGTGGAACTGGATGGTCTGTAAGGTCCCTTCCAACCCAAACCGTTGTGCGTCTGTGCTTCTTTGGAGAGTGTCCAGCCACAGGGCAGAGCCCCGTCCCCATCCCTTCCGAGCCTGACTGAACAACCACCTGGGCCTCCGTCCCTCATGTCCTTGCTCAGAGCACCAGGAGCCTCCATCTAGAGAAAAACCGCAGGAGAGCTACTGGTTCCTTGCTGTGGGGGAAGTGGCACCGAGGAAGCGTGTCGTGCCTGTTCGGTGTGTGCGAGCAGCTCACTCCCACAGAGGTTTCTGAGGGGCGGGTGTCAGAGAAGGATCGGGACAGCTGGCAAGCTCAGGGCACCCGGAGCGGTGTGTGGCGAAGCCACGGCCCTGGGCCTGAGCCCGGCCCTGGCAGGACAGGGCTGCGGGCGGGCAGCTCGGGAATTTGAGAATTAAAGTTTGCCATCTAGCGGTAGGCCTCGGGCCGTTTGGCACCACCCCCCAACCCCCTCCGGTTTCTAGGTGGTGGTTTGTGATTTCGGAAGCGCGCGTTCGTCAGTGCTGGCTGCCCCTTCCCGCCGTTACGGCTGGAAAGGCCACGAAAGGAGGCGACTTCTGGGCTCGGTACGTGGCCTGCGGTGGCCGGGTCAGCGGCTGCAGCTCCCGTGGTTGTCACACGGGGCAATGGAGATGGTCCTGTGTAGTATTAAATCCTGGGTGATTTAAAAACAAACCAAACCAAACAAAAAAACCTTCAAAAATGTGACTGCAATAAAACAATGAAGCAATGAAATGCAATCACTTCCCTCCTCTTTCCCCTTTTGCTTGGGACAGTGGTAATTCCCAGGGGATTGGGTCCATCTTTCTTTCTTCTAAGGATCTATTTCCCCTTTGAACGGGGCTGCACCCGCGAGGGACACCCTTGCACCGCACGTGTGTGGTACCCCCCGGCTGAGAGGAGAGCTTCCAGGAGCCAGCGCGCCTGCAGAAGCACGTGTCCTCCTTGGGGGAGTCCCTGCGAGCTTCCTCAGAGCAGCGCCGGTTGCCTGTATGGAATCACGTGTGCCTACAGGATCCATATGGAGACCCCCCCCTGGGGCTCACCAGTCATTTATTTCCATGAGAAGGAGTGACGCGAGGCAGCAGTATAGGCAACGTTTGCCAAAGGGAGGAAGAAGTCAAGGATCCTTTACGGACGAAGCCAGCAAAGCATGGCTGTGGCTGGGGAAGGGGCCTGGAGAGAGGAGAAAGGGAAGGTCTGGAAGGTGATGGGCAGCGTGATCTACTTGGGTGCTCAAATTGTAATTAAGGAGTTGCAGGCATACAGTCTGATGCCTGCGCAGTCTCTCCTCTTCAACACGCAACGCTTATATTAAAAGAACTCCAGGTGGGATTAGCAATTTTTGCAGCACAATCACATTGTTGAGTCATATTTAATTTATGAACCACTATACACACAAGATCATTTTATCATATTGATGCTGAGCTGATTATTTCCCATTTCATATTTATGCATTTGATATCTCCCTCTGCAGTGTAGCACTTCATACTTGTCCTTAGTGAACTTCATCTTGTTGATCTGAGACCATTTCTTCAATTTATCATTTTGCATTCTGATCCTGCCTGCCAGACTGAACAAATTGTATAAGTGCACTCTATATTTATCCTCCAAATCACTAATAAAAATATTGACTAAAATCAGTCCTGAAGATCTCTGCACATCTGCTCAGAATACTCTCTTGAAATCTCCTTGCAGTTTGACATTGAGTCATTGGAAATAACACTTTGAGGGCTTTTTCATCTATTTGTATACACACTGATAATCATATTTTTGCATAAACTGCATTTTGCTAGCTTATACGCAAGCATTCAGGTTGTTAGTGCCAAAAATCTTCTTAAATATATTGTCTACTGTTTCTTCCGTCATCAGTATTGGGACTACAGATATTTATGTCCTGCCACAAGACTCTGTCAATGCAGCTATGTCAGAAAGGAACAATTCTTACCCCTCCTTTAAAAGTATTAATTTCATTAAATGAGAATTAAGTCCCCTTCTTTAATGAAGGAATTGATGAGGAATAAGCCACCTTATTTATGCTGAAAACCCAGAGAAAGAAAAAAATAAAGTTCTGCACTTTGTGTTTGACTTTGTGTGCAGTACCAGCACAACAAAATTATTTGCTGATGACGTAGATGCTCCTCAATATAGCATATAGGACAGAAATGATGCAAGCGCCTATTAACCCTAAGACAGAATTTCTGGTAAAATGTGAAAAAAAAAAAAAGGACTTAATAACCATACCTGTGTCAGTTTTACTGCTAGCACGTAATTAGATTAGAAGAAGAGGATTTCAAAATGTCCAGAGCGTAACTGCTTCCTGCTGTTCAGGCGACCTGTTTCTGATTCAGGAGCTGCAGTTCACCTCGAATTTTTAACGTGTAAGAACCTCTCTGGGGCCTAGTCCTCAGAGCAGGAGCGGGAGGATGCCCCTTCCCAGCCCCCCCATTTTGTAGCTTGCAGAAGAAAAGTATTTGTTCTAAACAAAACCAAGTCACATATAAAAGGGCTTTTTTTTTCCCGGCATGAGATCTCTCACATTAACGTCTCTGTTTCTGGCACAGGCCGGAGGATTTTAGGGACGCCATCGATCTGGAACGTAGTATCCGCACGCCAGCCCTCTAGGACAGGTGCTTGGGAAGAGGCCAGGAAAAAAGTTGTCCATAGCCCCATGATGGAAACAAAGAAATTAGTCAACAACCTCTTCCCACAAAAACCTGCGTTGAAGGGAAGGAAATCAAGGAACCCGTCTGGGAAACAGCTTGAGGGACAGGGCCAGCAAGGCCTGGCTCGTGCCGCGGGCAGTGAGGAGGCAGGACGGGTTTGGGTCCCGCCTTGACACTGAACAGCCCTGCTGGTTTTGGGGAGGTGCGTGGTGACATTACCTTCTTCTTAAGCTTCCTGCTGCTTTTTCTCCCGAAGCCATCCCACTAAGAGCAGGAGTAAATGTCCTTTTATAGGTGTCTGCCGTACAGCAAGGCTGGCCCCAAAGCGCTGCCCCCTGACATGCGTAACTGCAGACAGAGATGAATCATGCCACCACCGAGCCAGCTCTCACATAGCGCCAGCGTAGGTGGTATTATGACTGTGGCAAGCTTCAAAAGAACAAGTCACACAAAAGCGAGGTTGGCAGCATTTCCCCTTTGCAGGAGTTTCGGTAATGCTGTTCAAATCACCTCCTCATGTTCCAATCGCTGTGCCTTGAAGGAGGTTTGGCTGTAAACTCCTCCCAACTCCGAGTGTTAATTCTGAAGGACAACACGAGCGTCAATTAGGCACAAGCATGACTCAGAGGATGAAATATTGCCCTTGGTGGGAAGTCAAAGGAGCGTGTTTTCCCCTGCCTTCATCAGCACACATTGCCCTACCCACTAGGTGTCCCTGCCAGCCAGGAAAACAGCACAAGGCAGCCAGGGCTGCATTTGCTTCGTGCCATTTGGCTCCGGCTGAAAACATCAAAAACAAACAACCCAGGAAACATGTCTGAAATAACTTCTTCTCCTCCTCCTTCTTTTTTTTTTTTTAAACTTCCTTTTTGAAGCAGCTCCAAATCCGCGTACAATGCGCAACATGGAAAAGGCAGCTCTCCATTTCGCTGTGCAGGGTAATGGGAAGGTTTTGGCCCGAAGGAGAATGGTTTCCCCTCTCAGGTAGTGCTCAGGCGATGCGCTGCTCTGGCCAGAGCACCGCCAGTTCCTGCCCTCCAACCTGACCTTTGAATTCTGCAGGAGCCAGACAAATCGTACCATTATCCCTCACCTAGATTTGCTCGTCTTCAGAACAGATGCTATTCTAATTTGTCTCCTCCACCATGGAGCTGGAAGGTGAAATGAAGGGTGATGATGTTTCCTCCTGCTCCCTAGTTCAAAACATGCAAAACAAAAAACCAAAAAATCCCCACCGGATTACTATCCGTGTGTGGATGTTCAAGTCTCACAAAACCATGCCTAATTTGGGGGTAAATAGGTGGATGCAGGTGTTCGTAACCTCAGCACGGATTAGGCATAACAATGTTCAGTGACTGCTTCTGTAAAGAAGAGATCTTTCTGCCCGGCTCAAATTTGCTCCAGTAATCCCTGGAGAGCTTCCAGAGGTCAGCGGAGAATCGTGGAGGAAAGTGAAGACATGAAAGGAAGCACATATTTGCAGATGTGGCAGCTTCTGCCAGCCCGGGAAGAGGGAGAGGAAGCAAGAGATAAAGACTTGAAGATATGTTGGGAATTTTTTGTTTTTAAAAAATGTTTTGTCTCTTTGTATTATGAACTAGGGGAGAGAGGGGGAAAAAAAGGCCTTTCTGCTGTATAACCTGGAGAAACTCACTCCACATTTTTGTGTTTCCCCTTCCTGATCTGTCATTTCCCTGTCTCGCGTTGATGCCTGCTTACAAACAGCCCAAGTTCCTCAGAATGGAGAAGGGAAAACACGCAGCAGACCCGGGTTTTCTGCGGCCGTCACACCCCATCGTTTCTGCATCGGAAGGCTCGGCGTTTGGGAGCCACCAACGGAGACTGCGGCCTATTGTGTCGTGCACTCTACAAATACACAGCGAGAGACGGTTCGTCGCAAAGGACTTGCTCTCCAAACAGAGACGATGGAGGAAAGATGGGAGGGCAGTTAGAAATGAGTTGACTAGCTCAGGGCTGTAGAGTTCAGTGAGGACGCCAGAAGCCTGGCGCTCTGCTTTCCAGCCCAGCAACCTGCTCTTTCTCACAGACAACCACCTTTTGCTGTTCTAATGCTTACAGGGTGTTAACGGCACTAAAGGTAATCGTATACGACTCGGTATTTTTAACTAGTGAGAGCTTCACATATCGGCACACACCCCGCTGAACTGTCACCCCCAGGGACAGTCCCCCCCGCCCGGCCCTCGGACGGTGTGGAGGGCGCTCGGCTCGTGACTCTAAGGTGACCTTGACAGCAGAAATGCGATACAAGCCAAGGGAAAGGAGGAGGGCCCAGCTCTTGTGAAATCTGGCTGTTGAAAAACCTTCAGGTCTTGCAACACGCAGTCAAAAAGTCTTTGTCTTAAAGATTTAAGAATAGACATAGGAAGAACTGTATTTATCTCATGTTAATCACCTAGGCAACTGGGAAAGCAGAAGTGAGCTTCACTTTCTAGCGGGTTTTATAATCTGCCAGTTCATTCAAACGCCTTTTTCCGGCACAGCAGAAATACACATGGCCCTGCTGCAAATTTGCATTTTTAAAAAGAAAAGTTGTGTCAATAAACAAGCAGTTTGGGCTTACAGCATTTCCTTTAACCCAGGCATTAGTGTGCCCACATGCCCGGGCAGTTATTTGGTGGCCCGGGATCTGCATTAGAAGTAAAACCTCACTCCTCATTTTAATTTCTCCTCTGGGCGATCTCACCGTTGCAGCAGCAAGGATTTGATAGACACCACAGCCAAGGAATGGGCTGGGAACTGCCCCTTCCTCTCCCAGTCGGGAAGGAACAGCTAAAAGCCTCTTGCTCAAGACTGAAAAATGTTGCGGAGGATACATCCTGAATATGAAACAACGCTGTGCGTACGCAGACCTGACGCGGGTGTTATAACCCCGCAGCGCAGCATCCCGTGAGCAAAAAACAACCCGGCCTGCCATAGGGTCTGACAGGATTCAAGTTTCAACTCGTACCTTTCTCACGGGCTGGGTCAGGAAGGAGGCTGGAAGGCTGTGTCTCAGCAAGGGAGAACAGCAAGGTTGTATTTTTCCGAGTGGTCCGTTCTAATCTAGGGTTGTGTTTGTCAATAAAGGTTAGTGTTAGCATCTGCTGTTTTGCACGAGCACGTAAAAAAGCATAGGTTGAAATTTCGCTGTTGAAACTAATCTTCTGTCAGAAAATGAGACCTTTAGAACACAAAATGTTTCACAGTCAGCTCCTACATTCCTAAAAAAAAAAAAAAAAGTTTATTTTCATTTCATGTTCCTATTTTTGTCCAGATTGCTTTGCCTCTGATAGATTTTGGTATTTTTTTCACAGGCTCCTTTATTTCCTAAATGGAAAAAGCCCTCCATCCTTGATGGTTCTTTCCTAGAAGAAAAACATGGGTTTGGTAATGTCTTTATTTACATTGTTTCAAAACCTATTTTCCTTGAAAGGAAATGTTTATGAGGTTTGGCTTTTCTCCCTGCATTTCCTAGGCAGAGCCGCTGGTGCTTTGCTCTGCCTGCCTAAGCCCAACAAGAACTTCAAATCATTAGTATTCTTTTATTCAGCACAACAGATTTTCTGGGTTTTCTAGCCCATTTACAGCTGTGCGGGGGGGGGTGTGTGTGTGTGTGTGTGTGTGAAACCCTGATATTCCATTTGGGCAACATTTATAAAAACTTCCCCCTGACTTGGCAAAGTTATAAATAATTACGCAAAAGGCACAAAGCTTTGGAGAAACAAGCCAAGTTTATGAGGCCCAGAAACTGAGGGAATTAGGAATTTTTCCATCCACTTGGACAAGTTTTGGTTTAAACACCAGAAAGCCAGACTGACCTGAGCACGCTGAAGCAATGGAAAAGCTGCGAGGCTACGGACAACATGATACACTTCACGGAGGCTACTGAGGAAGGCAGGGAGAAGAAAAAGCACACGACCAGACTCGCTACCCACCTCTTGCAAAAGAGAGCAAACCAAGCAAGAACAAGAAGCGACAGAGCAACCCTGTAAACCCTTTTAAAGGTGATAACTTCATGGGAGGGTGAAGGAGAAGCGGTGGCCGTGGCCACAGCTCCCAAGGCAGAAGAGCGCCGTGAGCACATCCTGAAGAGCGCAGTGTGTGGGGTGTCAGAACCTGTCTCGGTGTACGCGGACAAAAAGGAAACCCTCGCAGATCGAACGTGCAGGCTGCAAGGTTTTGTTTATTTCCCCGAAGTCAGGCAATGGTCAAGGGGAAAGAACCAAAAGCCTGGAAAATTCAGAAAGTGAAAGGAAGAAGCTTTGATGATTCTTAAACTCACAGTTAATAGAAGGTAGAGATATACTGCTTATGCACTGAGGTGGAATTAAAAATGAAACATGAAAGGCTCACATTCAGTAATTTTCAATAATTAGAATTAATGAATGAAATTCCTAATCACGCTGCATCTGCTCTTAAATTATAACGAGGATCATGACACACGATAAAGCCACGCGACTGTCAGCATGTGATGGCTCTAGGAAGTACTGGACTCCTGTTATTTGCCTGTGGAATCATTTGTTAACATTGTAAAAGAGGTAAATAAGAACACCACCTATTCATTAAAAAGGATGAGCGCTCAGGAGCCTGGTATGCCTCAGGACCACCGATACGAAAGGAAGTTGTGTGCAGAGCAACTATCATCTCCAAACAGACTTGCTGAACGGGGGTCCAGAAGTTATGAACAATTGGGCAGTCTTATGTGCAAAGAAAGACTGTGACATTAGAAGACAAAGTATTCAAGCGGTGGAAAAAGGAAAGGGACGTTGGAATAAAAGGGGGGAATTTGGCAAGGAGAAAGGTTCTGTGGCATTTGGGAGCTGGCATCACCGGGGGGGTCTCTCGGGCTTTGCAGGTAAAAAAGAAGCTAAATCTGCAGGTTACAAAAGGATGTAATATGAGGCAGGGGCCATACGTTGTCGTTCCCACTCCCCCTGCAAAAGACATCCTCCCTGAAGTCTTGATCAAGGAATGGGTTGTCAATCACCGAAGGGGCAGGATGCAAAATTCAGTCATTTCCATTAACTGACATCAGGCTAAAACCATAACGGGTAAGTAAAAGCGGTTTGGGGCAGTCTATTAGCTTCTGCTTTGCTGTTCATCATTCTCACAAGTTCATAACAGAGTACAAGGCAGTTGGATGCCCAGCTGCCTATTAAAAATTGATTTAATGTTACACATGAAGTGTGTGTAATCTGTTTCCTTGTTCCTCCGATTAATACAATCCACGAATCATTGGTGACCAGTAAAGAGGTTGATTGACCACATGATGCTAACTCTTTTCCTAACTCCAGCTGCTGACTTGCATTTAAGAAAGCTAAATGTCTGCTAAATACTTTGTGGTTGTAACAGGGATGCTGTGGAAAAGGGAGACAATTAGTCAGTGGAGTAGGATGATGTTTGGTTTTGGGTAAGAGCTTCTAACTCTGCCTTGTGCTATTTCCAGCAGCCCTAACTCTGCCCAACATTAGATATTAAAATGATTGTTGTCAAACATGGACCTCTCTCTTTTTGGCCCAGTATATTGTCTCTCCCAGACCTAGGGAAAGGTTTAACTTGCAAGAGGCTCCTTTTATTCCCAAGATATTGATAGGTATCCGTATCGCGATACCTACCTACCCCACAATCACAAACTATTTCCTATTTTCAGTACCTTCTCTAGGTGAGGAACTGCTACTCTTCCTCTTTTACTAATAGGCAAATAAGGCACAGAGAGCGTGTGGAGAACCTGGCTTTGCCAGGGCTGTTAACTGTACTATTTCAGGCACTTCTGCTCGTGAACATATGTGGGTTTTTCACCAATGCCAAGATTTTCACTCAGTGAGTGTCACTTCCTTTGTTAGCTCCAAATGTGCAGAGGTTGAAAGGGCATCTTTACTAGTGAAAAATCTTTCAAGGACTTTTATAAATCATTCAGACTTCTGGTTGAAAATGTTTCCTTTCACACACTTCTTAGTGCCAAATACAGGCCCATCTGGAATCATTATTAATCCTGTTGAACTGTTTAATTCCAAGTGTTGGGGTTTTTTTTAAAGAAAGACTTGATTCAGTATTTTATAACCATAATTGGAATAGCGCATTAAGACTCAACGGCTCATTTTTTTATTCCGGGAAATGGCAAGCAACACATTTTGTACTCAATCAGTTACATGAGTAGAGCAATGCTGAAAAATACTGTACCATGTAGCTACCTCCGAGTTTAATTCTTTTTATACATTTATTTTCCACACACGCAGGAACTAAAATACTCTTTGGGGGCTTAAGAAAGCTTCTTAAACAGTCTGGAGGACTTTTTTATGCATGCTTCATTGAGCACATCAGCCAGAGAATTAGAAGAATAGATCCCTGCCACTGAAATGCCCAAGGAAAGTGCAAAGCATACATATACAAACTGACATCAAAATGGTTATTTCTGGTTCATCATCAGGAATGAACGATTAAACTCAGTTTGCAAGCAACCTCCCATTCAGATTTCAAAAAAGCAAAAGGCAAAGCTTGGGAACAATTAGCATTTTTGTGCAAATCTGCTTACCTAGCTTATTCTTGCATTAAACATTGCCCTTAAAATTGGGAATGACTTTTGGATTTGTATGCATGTTTAAGGGAGGGGAACCACGAAATCTTGCTGTCATTGACATCAGCGGCACAACTCCCATTGACCCAAACTCAGGTCAGCTTGGAACGTCTCCGCAACCTTCTCCATATGCAAGTGATGGGTGGGACACTTAGGCTGTACATTTGGCTCTTGGAGAGTTGCACTGAAGCGCAGTCACACACCTTCATATTACGCGGGGTTGCCCAGCCTGCTCAGTGCAGTCAGGCTGGCTGGAATCACAGAGCCAGCATGTGTGGCTGGCCAGCGAAGGGCAGAGGTTGCCTCCATGGCAACTTGTGGATTAAAGCACCAGAAGGGTTTCATCCCTAAAAGCAGGTGATATTAATCTTCGGCTGCAGAGATCTGTAGGTATGGAACCAGCCAGTTTTTAGAGTGATACAATTATAAATTCATAGCCAGACTGTCATGATACAAATTAGTCTCAGCACTCATTTCTTTGGCAAAACTCCCATTCTTTGGATGCCTTTCTGGTGAAATTTACTGTGACATGAAAGTGATCCAAAACACAGATAAAAGGAGTACTTTTCCAAGTGCAAAATGCACTACAAGTGTTCGCCATAAACTCAAAATAAGCTGGAAGGGAGCTTTCATGTCTCTGGTCCATAGCCCTGTTCAAAGTAGGGTCAGAGATGAGGTTAGTCAGGGCCTTATTCAGGTAGGTTTTGAATATATTCAAGCATGGAGAGTCTACCACCTCTCTGAGCACCTGTTCTAGTGCTTCACCATCTTCACTGTGGAGTTCTTCTCCTTACAGCTAATTAGGATTTATCTTGCTGCAGCTGGTGTTCACTGGCCCTTGCCTTTTTGCTGTGCACCCCCAAGAAGGGTCTGGATCCATCTTCTCTATAACCACTTCTTAGGTAGCTACAGAGAGCAGGAAGATCTCCCCGTAGCCGTTTCTTCTCCAGGAAGAAACACCAGCTTTCTCAACCCACCCTTGTACACCATGGGCTCCAACTCCCTAAGCATCCTGGTGGCTGTTGCTGAACTTGCTCCAGTATGGAATCACAGAACGGTTTGGGTCAGAAAGGACCTTAAAGACCATCTAGTTCCAACCCCCTGCCATGGGCAGGGACACCCTCCACTAGACCAGGTTGCTCCAAGCCTCATCTGGCCTGGCCTTGGACACTTCCAGGGATGGGGCATCCACAGCTTCTCTGGGCAACCTGTCCCAGTGCCTCCCCACCCTCCCAGTAGAAATGTCCATGCATTTCTTGGATTGGGGACCCCAAAACTGGCTATGGTCTGTGTTGAGTAGGGAGAGTAAACACTTCCCCTGAGCTGAAATCCTGCTAATAAAGCCAGTATGTTGCTGGCCTTCTTGGCCACGAGGCCACACTGTGGACTCCCATTTGACTTCTCTTCTACCAGGACCTCTGGGCCTTGCCTTCAAAGCTGCTTTCTAGCCAGCTGGACCCAGCCTGTGCTGTTGCTGTGCATTATTTCTTAGTAGGTGCAGGACTTTGCATCTGTCTTTGTGGAAACTCATGAATTTTCTGTCAACCCGTTTCTCCAGCCTGTTGAGATCCCTCTTCAATGTCCTGCCCTTCAGGGTACTGACTGTTCCCCCAGTTTTGGGTCATCACTGAATTTGGTTGGAGACCCATCCTATTCCATTGTCCAGGTTTAATGAAGATATGAAATAGCATCAAACCCAGTAGCGACCCCTGAGGAACACCACTAACAACCACTCGCTAGTCCAACTTTGACCTGCCGCACACTACTCCTTGAGTCCTGTGATCCAGCCAATTTCCCATTCATCTTGTTGTTCTCCTGGCCAGTCCTCATGTATCCAGCTCAGCACCCAGGATACTACTGCAGACTATCAAAAACCTTGTTAAAGTTCAGGTAGACGACATCCACTGTTCCCCATTCCCTGCTGAGATAGTCACTGCCCATTTCACTGTCCAGTGCCCAATGTCACTGCCCATATTACTGTCCCCAGTGTTTGTCACAGACATCACATGAAAGGATCCTAATTAAATTGGTTTCCTGGTACAGCTCATATAGCTATGAGGACTTGACTGAATACCAATGTCAAGAGACAACTGCAAAATAAATTTTGTTTGGAAATATTGCTGCAAAGTCATCATATTCATAGAGAAGGGTTTGATGTATTAGCAATCAACTTCCCTGAAATATTCCTATAATTGTTATGGTTCTTTAGGCATAAGGAAATCATTTTCTGGATTTGGATCACTATGTTAGTTAGTCTGACAAGCCCAAAATAAAGTAAATTTTCACACATCAATCATTAGCATATTTGCCTAAGAAACAGCGTGCAGAATTCATGCAAAATCAACAGCTTATTCAAGTAAATACATATTCATAATTATTCTATGTGAAATATTGCTTTCTGAGTTTATTCACTGAATACTAACTACATTCCTAACAAATATACCAAAATAACAGTTTCCCTGTTACTATGGAGAGGGAGAGGAGAAAGTACTGTGCTCGAGCACTAATTGAGAAATCTTTGGGGTAAGAACAAGACAGTGTGATTCCCCCATATACAGTAATCATGATTTAGCAGCCCAAGGTTTTGGAGAGAGAAACGGAAAGTTGTTGATGAGTTGGTCTAGAGACATAGGGAAGGGTTGTTTTATGGGCGGGACGTTTTCCATCATTCAGAGGCAGAAGAAGGGAAAGCGTAACTCTCAGCTGAAGTGAAACAAACACGAGAACAGATTTGGCGTTAGCAAATACGCTGTATCTTAAATCCATTCCAGCTCGCTGGACACAACCAGTGCTATCGCAGCCAATCCCTTTCACGTCTCCCACAGCCCAGCTAGCAAAGCCAACTGAGGATACACATCCTTGAAGGAATCAGTATGCACACGTGTGCACATACACGGCCATTTCATTCCCCATCTCCATGAAATTATTTGCTTGTAGCAAGCAGAAGGCAGTCGCTCCGCTCCACCCCTCCAGACGCGCTGGGAAGAACTAGCATTACACGTGTGGTTACCACGGGTGTAGAAATCTAGAGTGCAAGTCACATTGATCGGAGCGGCAGCGAGGCGAAGGCGGCTCCCTGCAATACGGAGCCCGCAGCAGCACTGCCAAGCAGCGATTGCGGCACTGCCAAGCATCCCTGCAGCGAGGCACAGAGACCCAATACTGCCTTAAGTAAGGGACGGGGCACGCTGCATTTCATCATGCTGCTGAAAATAGTATTTTACACTTTATCTCTTTTTTTGGCCAAAGATTGCTAAACACTTTACACGAACTACAGACGTTCAGGTTCCCAGCACCCGCATGTGGTAGTTTTCCATATGGCAGAGGGGCTTTTTCAGCCCTAACAGTGCACTACGCTCATTATTATGCGGTAGACTTTTTGTTTCGGTACACCAGGCCTGGGTTCTTACAAGGAAGTGATTATACTTGCTTAAATGGAGATTCTGGTGACAAGATAATTTACAACACTCTGCTGCATAATCACTGAGCCAAGGTCAGGGAAACCATTGATGTAGCATAGTCAGGGCAGTTGTAAATAAAACACACATCATGGAAGGGTCCACTCTCAGTGAGAACAGACGGACAAGAAAGAACAGACAAGAAAGAACCGCCAGCACTCCTGCCATGGTAAAATCTTAATGCCTTCCCTGGTCTCCACAGATCCTGTGGTTGGCTAATTAAAGGCGGCGGTGTAACTATCAATCTAATCTCACTTGTTCTCAAATTTACCATAATTTCTACACTTGAGAGGCTGGTGAAATGAAACAGCACTAACACAGTTTTCCATTCATCAGCAGGAAGCAGAACAACTCAGGGAACCGGGCTAAAAATAACGAAGAAGCAGGATCAGGTGCCGCGCACATGTATCCGCGCACATGCACCAGGAGCATTCACTCGAGGTGGCGGCAGTGGCACGGGGGGAAGACAAGCACCACCAGTAATTTTATCTCAACATATGAATGCCCGCAGATGTACTCGCAGCATACTTATTAGAGAGGCAAAACCGCCCAAGAAAACTGCCATCAAATTAGGCTATAAACAAAATCAGCTTTTTAAACAAATACAACCTCCGGAATGATGAACCATCAACCATCAGCGGCGCTGCAGGAGCCACTCAGGAGCTGCTGGGGCAAGCGGAGCACACGGGGTGCTCGGCACGTGGCCCTTACCCCAGCGCCATGCGTGCACAGAGCAGGTACGTCACCTTTGAGCAGGAAGCCGGACGTTTTCTGGAAGCATCGGTGTGATTTCACGGCCATCACCACTGCTCTGCACTTGTGCAGTAACACCAGAGCTTTTCAGAGAGCATCGGAGCAACTTTTGTACCTTTTCCATACAGGCAAGCTGGGAGCGAAGCGCGGGGCTGTTGCCGGGGGCTCTGCTCGGCACAGCATGGATGCAGCTGGTTCAGGACCTCTTTTGGAAGACGGACTGGTCAGACACACAGGTATCGTGCATCGTCAGAGCTGTGCTTTCCAACCCACGCAAACGAGAATGAGGATGTACCCGAGGGGCAGGCCTAGGACAGGGGACTGAACTAAATGAGTAGCTCTCACGTGAGGAATCAGCTACTCAGCAGAACAGGAAAAAAGTTCCAGGAAAAGCCTTTATCTAGTTTGCAGCTCCTCTAAAACGTGTATAAAGAAGCAATAATGGGCCAAATCCTCAAGACAGTGTAAATCGATGGTGCTTGCTTGCCTCTGCTGTAACACCTACTCATTCCAGTTAAGGAGAATACACACTACCTTAATATGCATTTATGTGAATCTTTGCACTTTGCAGGGCCAGGTACATTGTGTGCTGGCACCTGTCACTTCCAAAAGCTAAGGGACCTAACTGGAAGTCGCCGTTCAGAGTGACTAGCTGACAACATGTGGAACCTCTCCGGAAAAGCTTTCCCACCTCAAGCACCCCTTTGTGATTAATCTTTCAGATAGACAATTCACATTATTTTAAAAAGCTGAATTTTTAAGGACAGAATACATTAATGAACAGAGGATACTGTGAACAAATTAGCATCTTCAAGCACTGCGGGACACAGGGAAAGAACACACAGACAGAGTAGCCAGGTCCCTTCAGAGGTCACAGCTGTGGCCCCTCTCCATGACACGGCCTCCTGGCAGCAAGACTGGGTCCAGCCCCAGACTCCAGACTCTGTGCCAATCACTCCAGAGTGTTATTAAAATGGCATTGCACCATGGCAGAATTCAAACCAACGTTTCTTTCCAACATATTGGAGTGGGATAGGTAGAAAATATTGACAAGAAAAGCAAGTGACTTGCCCAGTAACGATGGGGTTTTACTCCACGCAAGTTTAGGAAATAGTCCGGAATAAAAAAATGTGCGTATTGTTGCCCTTTGTGCTGTATCTGATCTTGCACTGCTATACAACTTAAACTATCAGTATCTGGCAGAATTCGAGATCATTTCCCAAAGCCCTGTCAACCTCCTTCACCAGATTGCTCTCTGTAAGACATGGTGGAGGGGGAGTTGGAACACATCACATTACAATGAGTATAAATGGCAACGATTGTGCTCCTCCACACCACTTCCACTCTAAGGAATCAGTTAATTAACCCTGAATTGAGCAGGCTTGCCAGTCAGGAACACAGCAGTTGAAATGGTAACAGCTGCCCGACCCCTACTTCTCAAGGACAAGATTCGGTAACCCTTATTTATGTTAAACATCAGCTTACCCTGCAAGGAACCTTCAGAAATCAACAGCGATTGCACACCATGAGTAAGACTGGCATAATCTGATACCAGTTATAAACTCAAATTGGCCCTCAGCTGGGTATTTCTCTGCTTTTTTTCTTGTCTTTCCATATTTCTCCTCCCCCATGTCTGCACCCAAGAAAATACAGAACCTTCCTTCCCTCTTATAGAAGCCATTTGAACGGTTGCTCTTCCTCTTTCATCCAAAAAGTATGAAATTTCTTGTTAAAGGAAGGTAATGTTTGACAAAACTTGGCAGATTTGAGTGTATTTCTAAACCTGGAAAGAGCCCAGTCTTTTCGACAGAATGGAAGTAACAATTTGTGGCTCTTAAATGTGGTTTATTTCTTCTTGAACAAAAACCGTGTTGCTGACATCATGAGAGAAAGCATCAAGGGAAGCAATCTGGACTTAAAGAAAAGGAGATGTAAGATCTGCACCTATTTTCCCCCCAAAAAGTGCGTGGGGGAAGAGGTGGGTAGAAACAAGGGGATGTATTTTCCATTTGCAGTTCCTTTCCCTGAATTTTCCCAGAAGCAGAACAACCCGTGGTTGGGCAGAGGAACAGAAAGCCTGAAGATACTGGTAAAGAGAAGAATACCCGTGTGATGTAAAAGGGAGGTGGAAGAGAAAAATCCTTCAGCCTTTTACTTTGAGCTAACTCCAAGTTAAATTTACATCTCGCTGCACAGGGAAACCGTGTCCCCTGGGAGCTGCAGCTTGAGTTTCTGTGTCTCCTCCCTGGTCTGGTCTCCTGCACTGGACTCCTCCTGAAATGTCACTGCCACATGCTGCCTACAGCAACCTCCTTGTCTGCGCTCAGCCAGAAAAGCACATCTTGCTGTTGTGACAGGGCGGTGGGGGCAGCTGCCCGCTGGCCTCGCTGGGAAGCAAGTCAGCCTTCGACCTTTTGGGTCAGCTCAGCGCACGAAGGGACAGCAAACTCAGGTTAGGCAACCCTAAAAGCAACCCGTTTTTTTACGTCTCCCAGTGAAAGAGTTGTTAGTGTGTTAGAGTTGTTCATGTGGCAGAAACTGCATTTTTGATCAAAACCATCGTTTTAATAGGAAATTTAGAAGCAGGTCTATTCTAACTGAAAAGGAATAGTCCAAAAAAACCCTCCACTGGGATCTCAGGAATGAAGTCATGCAGAAATCATCCTTCCATACTGATGTGCCGGCACAATAGATACCAATGTTTTCTGCTACTGAATGACTATTGTTCGCTCTGCCTTTTCCAAAGCCGAGTGACAGATTGTGCTGGAATTACACGGGAGGCGTCGCTACCTTGAAGCTATGCAACCGCCTGTGACCTTGCAACAGCGGCTAGTTTTAAGTCTCTATTTCCCCCCAGTTTAGCAGGTGCTTTTCTGTACAAATTAGATGCTTCCAGTGTTTTTGAGCTTGTTTTTCACACCAGACACTGTCTGACTGCCTGGAACTACTGGATACCTAGCAAGGTAAAAAAATCCAGAGCTGTGTCTGTTACCGCTGACGTTTTCTGTTCATGTCCTAAAGCCACGTCAGGTTAAAATAAGGTACACAGCATCCCTCCCATCCTCCTTCTCCAACAGTGTCCTGGTTTCCATGGAAAAGAAAAGCTGGAGCATACGCTGAAAGGGAATTGCAGCATGGTCAAATAGGTCCCTGGTATAGATGACGGCGGGTAGCAGGTCTGCAGGCACCTGCCGTGCTGTAGAGACAGTGAGTCAAGAATGTCTTATTCTTTCTGTGGACACAGACAAGAAGATTTATTGCTTAGTGTAGTATTGCCTCTGGGGCTGGAATTGGATTTCTCCCCAGACTGTTACTTCATTTCATGTTCCTTTCAAGCTCCTCTTCTGTGCAGAAAATTTTAGAAGGAAATGCCACTGGATTACACAGCTGCTGTCTGCCTGGGCTTTAAATGTGCCAATTTGCATCAGTCTGTAGGCAGCGCTGAGAACAGGCTGGAAGCAACGGCAGCCTTCCTATGCTACTAGTGGCATCTTACTTGCAAATCTGAAACAATTGAAGGGAAAAGGTGCAGTGGAACTAGAGACAGCCAGCTCCGAGCTACTTAAAAAAAAAAAAAAAATCCTTCTTTTCTTCTGAGAAAAGCATGTGTGAAACACAGTACTCTTGAGGGATGCCCTAGAACACATCAGCTACAGTAATTGATGGAAGAAAAATGAGGCTCGCAAAGTAACAATGTCCCTGCTTGTGTAACTGATCAGGCTGGGAATGAAAATTGTTGAGAACAAGCCTGTCACTAAACACGCTAAAAACTTTTAAAGGTAAATGGAAACAGTATCAGTGTACCATGCGAAGGGTCATGCCTTGTTTTGCAGCCACAAATAATTTGGGTAAGAACCCAACCACAGAAACGCTGGTCAGAAGTGAAGCTCTAACAGATAAAGCAGTTATATCGTTATGGGGAGCATGATCACAAAACCTTCTGATGTTAGCTTTACAGTGAGCGAGCAGGTTTTCATCTCTGAGAGAGACCTGCTATCTCGCTGTTCAGTCTTCGGGTCATGCAAGGACTTTGTACCTTGGCACTCAGAAGAAGAGGAGGCAATGTGAACAGCCTGAAAACTGGCTGCCTGCCTTGTCTCTTGTTAAATCAATTCTGGTGTTAAGAGTTGTCTCTTGGGAACCAGACAGAGATGCTGGGCTAGGATTCCTACACGAAGGAACTGCCTCGCATGTTGGCTGCACATCCTCGTTTTGGGACCGGAATGTATGTGCAAATAAAGCGATTCAAATTTAGAATACCCTCAGACTTCTTTTATGCCCAAAAGGAAGGCATATGCATCTGGAAGTGATGTACAGAGCACACAGATGTTGGAAGACAAGTCAACAAAACTTCAATTTACTGTCATTTTCCCTTCTTTATATGAGAGACTTTTCAAGGGTAGGGTAAAGGAAAAACATCGTATGCGCTCAGTGCTTCCTTAGAGGAAGGTAATAAACCCTTAAGACACATGCTCACACCAACTTAGTAAAGCCTGTTTAGTAACTGCCATTCTAGAGGTGCCAGCTTCGCGGAACGGTAACTAACATTATCTCAAGACTTTTCTAAATATTTCTATCAACAATATCATGATAGCAATACTGGCTACTCAGGAGTGCCTTGCTCCCCAATGTTACCCACTTCATTTCAGTGGGCACATTTGAGGAGCTGTGTTCAGTTATCACAATCTGAGCCTAAGGTGAAGCACTTAAAAAGCCTTAACTATTAAATTAACATCCCTCTTTTCAAATGGGTGTGTGAGAGGGAGAAAAAGGCATACTCTCCAGTTAGCACTTAAAAACTTAAGTAAAGATCATACAGAATTATTTAAAGAAACTAACTCGGACAGCTGCTGCTGTGGTTATCTTGTGGGACTCATTAAGGCCCTGTTTGACATTCAAATAAGCCCTTGTTTCTGGTGGCAAGAAAGAAAGTGTGTACTTTAAAAGAAATTACAGGATGTAGAAATGAAGATGAAAGATTCAGAGCTATCTTGTAGTTACTTTCTGCTCCTCTGCCCTCTCATAAACTGGAAAAGTCATGACATGAGGTACGGAGGACTCTGATGCACTGCAGAGAAAGAAATGAGAACGTTAACAGGGGAAGCACCAAATTAGACACCTGAAAGAGAAGGACTAAAAGACGAATAAGAATATTATATCGCTTGTCAGCATGGCATTATACAGCCCAACTTCATCCTTTTCTCCCCAGGTTTTGTTACGCAAATAACTGGATAGGGCTGCTGCTTTCACAGACCTGTGCAGCCTAATAAAAAAGCGGGATAGATTCACTCCAGTATTTGCATGCAAGGCCCAAAAATTATTCCATGAACAATGGAAGTTCCTATGGATTTGTATTTTACACCTCCGCCTCCCTCCATCCTAAGTGGCCATAACTTCTCTATGTAGCCCATTCTGTGAGTGGGACTGAGCAGAGTCCCACTTCACGGGCATTTCTGCAGCCAAGGCGCAGACGTTCTTTGTGCTTCCTTTATTAAATACGTAAGCGAATGGGTCTTCTATCACATAACCTGCCTTTCTTCCTCTCTGACTCTCCCCCCAGTCATCCCATGATAGCACGTAAGAACTGCTAGAAGTTACCACTACAGCTTTAGGGGAACTGAAAACGTGTGCGTGTTTTGGCCCCTATTTATCGTGCCACAGCGCTCAGAGTTCAGGTGTGAACCTTACTGATGCAGCAACAGAACTTGATGCAAACGCTTGCAAGTGTTAAGGATGTCACTAGCCACTTAGGATTATTCCTGTTGGAATCCCATTTGTTCCTGAATATCTACCAGCCATAAGTAAGAGTGTTTCTTTCCATATGCGGTCTGTAGGAGGTAATGCTCAAATACTATGATGATGGAGATAATCTAAAAATATGTAAACCCTGAGTAGACTAAAATAAACATGGATGAGGATGTGTTGGGAGATGATCCTTTTACTTGAAACTTTCACCCTAGTGTGGCAAGGATTGAGATTTTTTTTTTTGCTCTCTTGGTACATTATTAAACCTGCGTTTTTCCCTAGGCAGAAAGATTTACTGAGAAGAGCATAACTGGGTGAAAAATATAAGGACTGGCAGATTGAAGGGTCATGGAAGATGTTCTGCTTTTTATCAGCTTATTATGTGAATTTTATATTTGGTTTTGTGCTGGTTGTATGCCTGGGAAAGATATATTTCATAAATGAAAAAAATCAAAAACCCAGCATATTGCAATATATCTTCACCTGTTATATGTAGGCAAACTCTTCTTAGGAACGGGCTGGTTTTTAAGTTGTTGATTCTGACCTTTAAAACCACTTTTAGTTATACAGACATTTTGAAGCTACACATATTAAAGACTAAGATGCTCAGATATTGTAGTGACTGGACTGACTGGTACAATATATAGCTATCAGAAACCAGTAGCATTTTCTTCTTTATTTTCAGTTCATACAGGTGTGTATTGCCTGGCATCTATCTTTAAAATTTAGCTGGAAATAAAGCTCAGTCACAAATCACTCTTATCAGTGAATTCCAAAATGGCTTGGAAGATGGTTTTGTATCCAAATGCCTCTGTTCCCCCAGGAACTCCTTTCTAGATAAAAGAGATCGAGTTTTGAGTTAATTAAAAACATCAAACAAGATGCCAATTGGTCTGATTTTCTTTCACAAGACTTGATCTGCACCTCACAATTTCTGGCACACCCCCCTAAATAAGCAATATGTCACATCCCTGTTGCCATGCTGCATCTGTGGGGCTGAATAAGTAAAAGCTTTAAGTTATACAGGCATGTTCAGCCTCATTTCTAGTTCCACCTGTATGTTCCTACTTGATTTACCCAAGGCTGTTCCCTTAGATATCTGCTCAACCTCTGCCTGAACTGGCTCACAGCAGACAGAGTTCTTGGCATACGTATTAGAGAAATGTGAAAGGGAGAGGTGGGAGAGTGGAAGGAAAATGATCAGAGAAAAGGCAAAGTAACTGTTCTGTACTAGTTAATCTCTGAAAGCTTTCTCTTATCTCACATTTTGACACTGTGCACCTCTTAAATGTTTAACTACTCCAAAATTATTTTTCCCTTGGTTATTTTTACAGGGACTGTGCAGATTATCTGGAGGGTCTCTATTCTGGATGCCATTAGGTATTATCTGCTCATTCTGACAGCTGATCTATGACAAGAAATCAGCTGGTATCATTCCTCTGCCTTTCTCTCAGGCTCAGAAGGAACCATTTCACCTGAAATATTCTCATTGCAAATTTCTGAATTTTTCTTTACATCTGACATGACCTCATGAATTCTGCCCCTCTGCAAAAAATCCCTGGGTTGTTTTGAACATCTTTCATTCAGCTTACCCTTCAACAAAGTGTTTATGTCTTCAACTTTTTTGTCTGGAACACATCGATACGACAGGAGAGTTCAGTTACAGAGATGCTACAGCAAGGAGGTTAAATGCCCACAGACGTGTCTTGTCGTGAAGACTGATTTCATTTGGTTAAGGCATCTGACACTTCCTTTTTACATGGGGATGTTCCTAAAAGAGCATCTTGTATTTTGGGAACACCCTTATCTGCTGTGTGATCCGAATTAATCCTCTCTTATACCACATCCTCTCATTTGCCTTTCCATACTGTCTTCTGTTGAAAGAGTTTCCTTGAGAATCACAGTAAATCTTGTGTCTTTACTGCTTATCAAGGCCACAGTCTCTCTTAGAATCAAAACATCACAGTGAAAACCTCCAACTGGTTTTCTTTTAGATCCACGTGGGCATCAGTTTCCAAAGATAAAAACCCCTTTCCCCATTAAAGCATGTTTCCTAATCCCCTGCAATGACACCAGGAAATTGTACGCTGCCCAGCACAGCCTCCTGGCTTCTCTCTAGCTTTCAGCTTCATTTTGCAATTCCAGGGGCTCCAGAGCAGCCACGCTTCCACACAGAGTCACACCGCCCCCCATCTCTAGCCCTGTGCAACAAGCCCACCCCGTCGGGGCCTCCTTCGCTTCAGGGTCACATCCCTCCCAGAACATTTTGATACCTCAAGCTTCATCTCTGTCTGCCAGGGAAGACTTCAAAGCAGTGGTGGGGTCACAGGGTTCAAATCCTTCTCTGGAAAAACAAAAGAAGATTCTGACTGTAGCTTATGAGGATTGATGCAGAGCAACTGATGGCATTTTGTAAAGGAGAATGAACTACACACGGGCTATCTCATAAACAAGTGATTTAAAACAATTTGCAAGCCATACTGACTCCGCGTTCTCTTACGAGGTACCCAGAAGGATTTGAGGGAGACATTTACAGAGGAGCACTACCTGTCAGGACACAAAGCACTGACTGATACACTAAAAGGTTACCAAAGAAATCTAAGTGGGTCCATACTGGAGGGCATTTTCTTCCTTTTCTTCAAATGCAGAAATTTCAAAGTGCAAAGGGACTTCTGAAGCGCAAGCAAAGACAACAACAGTAGGATAGCCTGAATCACTGATTCATGATTTCCAGACACAATCTATCATGGCAGCAGGTACTCCCATGCAAAACAGCAGGAAAGACAAACGCTGCAGGGAAGTAAGAGGAATGTATAAAACTAAACGCTATATACATTAGTCCATTGAAGAGTTATGATAATTAATCCACAGCCAACACCAGAGAGGATTATTGATCTACAACCAGCCTTGAGAACATGAGGAGGGCTGACCAAGTTCCCAGATAAGGACCAGACCACACAATTATCCCTTGTGCCTGGATGAAATGAAGCAAGAGGAGTGTAAAATATCCGGAAGGACGTTAAGATGCTTGAAAGATGTTTGCCACTTAGTAGAACAGAAAGCGGCATAGACAGAAGGTCTGGTGATACAAGCAAGAACTGAGATAGCCGGGAAGAAGGGCTGGTATGGGTTTCTCAGTGATCCTTCTGATGCCATGTGCTTAAGAAAATAAGTAAAGACAACCTGAACTCCTTGGGCAAAAATCCCTTGACTTCATGCCAATTTGCTCTAATGACCTTAAACCTTGTTTTGAAATGGATGAGGTTATATAGGGTAAGGGAGGGCAAAAACTGGATCCCTATTCAGGGAGATGCTTACAGCTCTCCAGAGGATGACAGCTAATAACACAAATGGAACTTTTGCTCTTTAAACTCAACATGAATAATGCCAAGCTATTCCCCTTTCCACACTCTATTATAACTAGTTGTTTTTGTTATTAATAGTAACAATTACTGGTAGTACAGCAGAGCTTAGAGATCTTAACCGAGATCAGTCCCATTGTGCCACGTACTTTGCAAACACCTAATAAGATGGAGCTTGCAGCCTCACCCTGCCCGGGAGCTCAACTCGGAAAAGACAAAGCAATCAAATGGTAGGAGGAGACCAGAGCGCGGAGAGACGGGAAGGGAATCAGCCAAAGGTCACATCTCAGCGTCAGAAGGAAAAGCAAAACGAGGCGCTGGGCTGGATGGTTGCCAGCACCAGCCTGTACTAGCAGCAGTCCCTCGAACCCCGGCTGATTTGCAGTGGTACCCGGGTGACACTTTTCCAGAGTATCAATGGAACAATGCTGACTCTTTCAAAGCCAAATCCCCAGATTTCTTGCCCACGCTTTCATTTTTGTGATGCAGGTGTTTATTGGACTCAAATAGGTACTGTGGTTACCTAAACAACCTGATCGATTAAATTTTTATGCTGGTAAAACATTTCCTGAGCAATTTGCGCCCCATGGTATGGATAACCAGAATAGCTTTGTCTCTTTTTTATCCACGCATCCTCAGTTCTCTCCTGTCGTACCTAGTTATGTGACACAGGCAAGCAACTGTTGGTCTCCTCAGGTCCAGCTGATGACAACCAGTGTCCAGTGAGAATTTAAAAAGCATGTTTGGTAAGAGGAACCACAGTCTGCACATCAGCCTTTCAGCTGAAGGACTTTCCAAGACCGACTCAAAGCTCCACGCAGCTGCAGGAGGCTGGCAGACGGCAGCCAGGCTGGCAACCGGCACATCCTTGCAGCAGAAGGATGGGGAATCTTGATCAAGTGTACGAACGCAAATTCTTGTCGCTACCGAGAGTCATCAAATCTGTAATGGTGAACCAGGGGAGGACAAAGAGCTTTTGTGCTTTTTTTTTAATCTCTTGAGACAATTTCAGATGTTTCTTGCCTATCAAATACACAGAAAGAAACTAGAACACCCAGGGACAAGTTAAAATAGGTATCTTTCAGAGAATCTAAATGCTACAATATTGTTAATCCCACAAAATGGAAAAATCATGACATTTTAAGAGGAGTAAATTATTTTTCTTAAGGCCTTTTTTTTTTTTTTGGCACACTGCACTCATGTTTTCCAACTTCTCAACTGCAGATACCAAAACTTTTCTTTTTTTCCTAGAAAGTGGTATTTTAAAATTATTAAATTATTGTTGAAGTAGGAAGCTTAGTAAAAAAAGTAACACAACGTTTAACACTACGACCAACACTGAGACAAATGCCAGTGCCGGTGATGCAAAAAAAAACCACTAAGCCATTTCATCTGACTAAGCAGGGTAAGAAACAAAGGCCTCCAAATAGCTAACAAATTAAATCACAAACTGTAGGTTTTGCTGTTAAATATAATATACCACAAGCAACTTTATCACAAACGATTAGAGCTGGCATTCATTTGTTCTTGGCTTCTACTGCATAAAGCCCAAGTGCACCCCTGAGAGGGGAAATCCTTGTGCCTGTGGAAAATAACTGCGAACTTTGCCCTGTGGTGAGTTTGCAAGAGGTTGACACAGGAAAAAAGAAGTGAGTGGAAAGGATCTGACTGGAAACACAATAGTGGACTTAAAAGGCTCTGATAAATGAAAAGTCATTCCAAGATTAGGGTCTCATTCAAAAAAATAACAAAGACAATTTCTGGTATGTGGCTGAAAATAGATTCCATATGAAAATGCTTAGTAGGGCTTATCAATGTTTGTAATTCTCAGCCCTCTTTGAATACATCCAGCATTTTTTCTAGAAAAACTAAAATGGCATTTTTAAAACTTCCTGAAATGTAGATGCAGAAGCTACACAATTAATGTTTTCATTTTTCAAAGCAATATTGCAATTTTAAAGATTTTGATGTTGCAATTCCTTCACACTTCTTTCCTTCCATCTGCTTGATCTTGTCCTCACTTCTCGTAAAAATACTACAAGTGAGGCAAAAGAAAACAACTTTACTTGCCTGGAAACTGCACTGACTTAGAGGCAGTCAATTCAACAGCTTTGTGGAAAATCTAGAAAAAGCACTGAGAGAGGTTTACCATTTTCAGACCATCTAAAGTATTCGATGAATCTTTAAATCTCTCTTATCAGGACATAGCTAAAATTTTGAACTCTCTAAAGGACTGTTGTGGACAGAATTTGTTTTCCTTTTCTGTTAAAAAAAACCCCCAAAACACTGATGGAATGAATCGGAAATGCTATTTTAAAAAGACAAATGGAATGAATGAAAACTCTGTAAGCTGTCTCAGGTTGGCTAACATCTGCTCGGGTAGAGCATATACAAATATATATAATCAATGCAGCTGTTTAACAGTAAAAGCACACCTGGGAAAAAATCGATTCTTGTGTCGATACGTTAGCTATTCAAGCCTCGCAGCACAGTTGAACTTGTAAGTACAGGCTTAGCGCTACCACGTTTCATACGGAGTACATTAACCTGGGAGCAGAGATGGTCACGAATGGCACACACGCAAGCTCCCACTTCAGGAATCTCAGCCAAAAAAACAATACCCAGGCTCCCTAGAGCCATTTTACTCTAAAAACTCACTCCAGTCCAAACGGGCGAGAGATGCTGCTGTCTAGCTTTGTAACTCCCATACTTCCAAAATAAACTCCGGCTGAGAACGTGGAGCCCAGGCCACTCACACCCTGCAAACAGGAATGCAGAAGACCATGTAGGAGAGCACCACCTAGTGACTAATACCACAATAGTATCACTGGTGAAAACCACAAGAGGAAGGAAAACAAACACCAAACTTTTAATAGCAGTGTGCCATGTCCAGTTTGGTTTTGTATTTTTTTCTCTCCTTGTCCTTGGAGAGGTCTCGTCTTGACCAAACGGTGCTGTAAGTCAAGAGGCAATTTAGTTTAAATTCAGAATATTGGGTTTTGGTAACACATATCATCTATGTTTTAAAACAGGCTGGTCTTCTATTAGGATTTGCACTTTAAACACCATAAATATGCAGTGTAGGAATTTGGGAATCCAAAAAACCAAAAACTCAATTCTGCAACCATGAGTCAAGTGAATAATCATGAGACATCTGTGGGACTACTTCCAGGGGTAGGAAAAGCAGCATATGTCTCCGAAAGTGCTCAGAGCAGCACAATTTGCCAATTTTATCATGAATCTCCTATCTGCCGGTTGAAGCCGCAGCTTCGGGAGTCAAGTGCTTCCATGTGAATTTTACCCTAAAAAGAAAAACGAATTTCTTGCTCCGAAGTTCAGAGAAAAGCTTGGGGAAGCGCGAGAGGCACGTAGCCCCAAAACGAGGAATCACCGCGAGAAATGAAGCGGCACATTTTAAAATCTGTTTAAACTGAGAGAGCGTGGGCATGGGTGCCTGGACGTGACAACACCGAGCAAACTCCCCGAACCTCACTCTTGGGAGCAGCAGCTGAGGAAAGACCAGCACACCCCAAAGTCCACAGGCTTGCTCTTCTGCTGCCGCCTTCCTCACAACCCCGTGCAAGAGGTTGGAAAACAGTTCGGCATTGCTTCGGCGGGAGAAGGGGTACGGAAAGATCCTATTTATTTTCACAGGTCAAATGTGGCAACTGTAGGTAATTGGTTGTATTAACTCGTACAACTTGTAACTACCAATGCACTTTCTTCAGCGGAGAAGTAGCCTAAATGCACATACAGCGGCAAGATCACCCTGTGCTGTATTGCTCCTCCTTGTGCTTCATTAAAAACATAAGCTACCAGACAAGCCTAATTACATGGCTTTTCCCATTTCCACAATGATCGCAAATTTTCTGGGATAGTAGAATGAAGCAACCTGAAGTAGCAAACGTTTCCTCTTCGCTGTCTGACGTCCAGCAGGTATACGGTTGGAATATGGCATCAGAAACTTATTTTACCGTGTTTCTGTTGGTATTTTCACCATTATGCAATTTTTTTGTTGCTGTTCGTGCCAGTTTGATTCCTTCAGCTGGAAGTCAGCATAGCATCTAGACTACAGCTTCAAGCAAAGGACTTCTGCAACCTGCTGCCCACAGTGGTTCTGTTCAGAGGTTTGCTCTTGTGGGGGAGCACGCAGGTCTTCCTCCTAGCTGCTTCTGAAAGCATCTCTCTTCACTGCACTTTCCATCTGCACCCTCCGGTATACCATTAAGGTCAAGTCTGTGTTTTTCCCACTCTGCCTGCTCCATTAGTGGCACTCTGAAAGTGAGACTTTCTCCGGGTGGGAAATGTTTGGTGAATTTTTAAACAACCATTATTGATTTCACATTAATTTTCTTTACGAACCAGGAAAAGCTCTTACACAAGACTGTAAGAAATATTCGACAAGTTGTTTAAAATCTACTGCCTGGAAGCACTCTGATAGATCAATTAATTTATTCTCCTTACTTCTAAGTTCATATTATTTAAGCATGACATATCTTCACAGATCTGTACTATCCATCCTGCAGTATATAGCACAAAAGTGATCACATATTACCTGCAGCAGAGGTGACTACCTCTTGGACTTCTGCTACAACAGGTAGGGATATTTTGCTCAAAACCATTTTCTTCCTTTCCTTCAATGACACATGATTAGAACATAATGATTTTGCCTCTGTGCCAGCCAACACTGCTCCTGTGGCTTCTTTTCGAGGGCATTCAACCTGTAAAAGGGCAGGTTCTTTCATATAAGCAAACTTCTTGCCTGTTACATCAGTTTCTTTCACATTCCAAGAGTCTCGTCTTGGATACAGATTACTGACTGCTCTTTAGTAACTTTTCTTGTCATTCTTTGGCCTCAGAAAAATCACCTTTGAAATGTTTTATACAAGAGTATTCATTATGAACAATTAGTGTACTGAAAACGTCAGCACTTCAAGATGGCATTATATAAAAGACGAGTTAATTCATGTTCACGCATCATTCAAACTTCCTGCACCTTTCATTCTTCTACACTGAATGTCTTACATGATAGTACAGTAGCTTATATGAACCTGATGACCTGAATGGAATAATGTTAAAGCTGCCTTACTGTGTATTTTAGGAAAGGAAAGCAACCGATTAAGAGTTTTCTTTCCTCTACCGCTGTTTTTAGGTAAGACATCTGGCAGCTTGATAGTAACTCTAAGTACTTACACCCCGAAACATCTCTTTGCATGTTTTACAGTCAGAAGCCAAAAAACTGGTTCAGAGTGAGCTATAGTCTACACAAATACATTCATGTGAAGTGAGAAAAGACTTCTGTATCAATCGGGGGGTGAAAGGGTTACTTATACTCACTTATTCACGTATAAATACTCATGTATTTATCATAAAGTTTTAAAACGTAGAATGATCCAAATTTAAATCTCTTAGACTTTTCTCCTTGACATGTGGAAGGATCTCAGACTGTTTCACTTCATTTAGCAAGGTCTGAGCCTTAAAAATGAACCATGTACCACATCACAGTACAAACGCTCTAGAAAGTATTTTAGCAATACTGCCAGCTAATTCAACAAATCCAGGAGCAGCAGATTCTAATCTAATTTACAGTAACACGTGAAGTAACAGCATCGGTCATTTGGGTTGGTTTGCGCTGCTGGAAGGGAGATTGGCGTGCAGGTCGCTCTACCTGACTTGTTGCAGTACGGGCAGCACATACCTCTCTCATCGTGTCACAGCACCACACCTAGGAGAAGACAAGCAGGGAAGTTCAATGGCTGGTTCCTCCCTGGCAAGAACCAAATACCTCCAAAACCAGAAGACCCTTCAGCTTTGAGCTCTCAAAGTCGTTAATCAACTTCCCTCTCTGGTTCGCAACAGGCCACAAGACGAGTGCCGTCTTTTTACCTTTAAGGGGAGGGGCACAAGAAGGCTTGTGTCCATGACAGACAGGCTTTATTAATTTTTTGACTGACAGAAATAATTGCTAAGTTTAATGCTGAATTAACAGTAGCATGAATTCTAGACAAAAGTCATTAGATTGCAGACGGATTAGGGATAAATATAATGCCAGCTGTGTATCTCTTGTGCACTACAATAAGGGAACTATTGTGGGAATAAGGTCTGTATTTCAATTCAATTATATTTGGCAGGTCAATTAGAATTGCTCACCAATGATAATACAAATATTTTCTCTGAGCGCGCTATAGCAGTGGGTATTTTTCCCTTTTTATCTCACGATACGAGTGACGAACAGGATGATTCCAATTAAAACCAACGCCAAACATTCCATTCCCCAATCTTCATCTTTTTATGTTCCTTCAATGATTACTCATCCACACCTCCAAAAAATTTGACTCATAAATCAGACTTCTACCTTCTTTCTCCCACACCTCACAGGTTGAGTATGGAAATATTACGTACACATAGTCCAATACAGTGTCTTGCAACAGCACGTAGCTAGCCGTCAAGACGCTCGTGCAGGCTGTGGAAACTCCAGGATTGTGATGGCTGGACCTTCCCTATCCAGCCAAACATGCAAAATCCCAGCACCAGGCTGCCACAGCCCAGCACTGCCCAACACTGACTACTGCAACTAATGCCATGTTGGTACAGAGTTTATATAAAGAAAGTCTGATTTGATGCTTTTCCTTCTTCTCAGTTGCTTCCTGCATCACGTATATCAAAAAAAAAAAAAAAAAAAAAGTAAAATGCCTGACCCCATTTTTGTTGAGAACAAGTATTATGCTAGCCCATACTGAAAATGGTTCACAGAAGTAATGCTATTTACACAGGTGTAAATCTAAAAAAACCCCTCAACTTGCATAAAAATATGCCTGGTTTTGCCAAGCAACGTTACAAGACAAAGTCATCCATTTAATCGCACACAATAACAACGTCACCACTTTGCTAAAAAAGGAAGACAAATATCTTCCTTTTAAGAAATGAAGATTACAAACCAAACAATAAAGGTTGAACATTTAGAAACTTCTAAGGCGACAGGTAGCCTACCCATCTCGAACACGGACCTGCAGTGGCAATAACGTCTATACACAAAGCAGCACAGACACATCACTTCCCTTTATCCCATTCTCCCTAGGAAAATTCTCAGAAATATTAGACTAGTCTTGTCTTACTCAAGTTTTCCTTCTCAGCTGAGGCTTGAAAACACATGATAAGCTTGATTTTCCATTTTCCTCTTCTGCTTTGCTGTGAAGAAAACCATAAAAACTTAAGCCAAGGAATGAGAAGATGTAAGATATCACTGCATTTCAGTGACTCAGTAAATCTGAGTTTGTAGTACTGGACACAGACAAATGGAGGAAACCCACACTTTATTTAACATATTTAAACCAGTTGGTTTGTAAGCTTCCCTTACAGCGAATATGAATTTACCTATACGATATAAATTTCTTCAAGGCCTAAATCACACCAATGCTCATCACCAATAGACAGAGCAGAGGATTTTACAGTGCTATTGATCTCATTTCCACACACATTATTCTGAATGGATGATCTCTCCTCCATCTCTGCTTGTCAGCATAAAACTGATGAGATCCCAAGACATTAGTTATAGGCAACTGAAAGACAGGAGAGCATTTTCCATGTACAGCACAGTTATTCTTTATCAGTTAATTTGGGTGATTCCTGTTTTTATGTCCTTTGCCTAATGAAAAGGTCACATCTTTTGGTATTTATGTGCTCATGCTGGGTGACATAGAGTCCAGACAAGAGAATATACACCTATAGGGCATATACCACACACTCTGCTAAGGAAGCCATGTATGGACTCAGTTCCCTGTCTTCCAGAGAGGCAACCTACCACTCGCCTTGGCAAGCATGAACACCCATTGTCTCCAGATTAGCTAGGTAGTGGCAAATAAACAATCGAGACTCATTACAAAGATTGTCACCCTGAAAGCGAAACAAATCAGTATTCCACACAAAGCAGCCTTTACTCAAAGCCCTGGAGTCTCAAGATGGACAGATGAAAGGACCATGCTCCAACCAGCAACACCATAGTGAAAGGCCTCAAGAACAGTATGTTCGGAAAAGGTGAGAACTGACTCACTGAGGACGAGAGGACAGAGTTCAGATCTCACCAGAGAAACGGGCTCACTGGGAAGACAAAAAGATGACAACCAAGTCTTTGACTGACGTGGTAAAATGGGATAGGAAAACCTTCTAGATCTAGAATAACTTAGGATGACACCTGAGCAAGGATGCAAATGGAAATACCTGCAGCATGCTACCCTGAAAACCTATTCTGTCCAAGTTACCCGCAGCAAAATACTTTCTGCTGTTGATTAGCTGAACCTGTTGAGGCAGAGAAATGTTTACACATAAAATGAAATACAAATGGGAGCACAAACGTCCCCACCATGTGGATAACTGGAAAAACCATACAGCACTGGAAAGTCATTGCAGGTATCGACCTATAAGACACTCTTTGCCAACTCATCTGCCACTTACCCTTGGCAATGGAAGTCCAAAGCTCCTTGATGGCAACAACCAACATCACCACCACATGGCAACGATGAGAAACGATCTGCTTAAAATCATTACCCAGCTTAACGTCTATACTCGCTGTGTGATCCCAAGCTGGTCATCTTTTAAGTGCACGCTGCCACCTGCTCAAATGGACAGCTCAGTCAAGAAACATAATGTGGTGCTTCATCGGCAGCCCAAACAGATCCTAAGGCAGAGCAGCCATGGCTGAGAGCATTGCAGCAAAACCTAGCTAATTAAAGGTGACTTTCACCTGAAGGCCCGGGGAAGTGCTAAAGGCACACTTCCAGGATCACAGAAAGCCAGCCTGTGTGACGGAGAGATCCAATCAAGACTGCGAGATGGAGAAAGAGGGTGTAGACTCCTCTCTTCCAGCTGCCTAACCTAGAGAAGGAGCAAACTGACAAGATGTACATATATGACATGCTACAACACTTTTTTTTTTTTCCTGTGTGGGTGCACGGGAATTAATTTCAAGACTTTTCCATATTTAAAGAACTCCTCTGTAGACAAGGATACAGTTTTGGAGCAGGTCATTTAAAATTACATTGGCCTACCAGGCAGCACAGTGAAAAACTGTAATATTCCTCATGGTATCCCTTTTTAGCATGAAGAACTTTTTCTCACCAGTAAACTAAATCAGTCACAGGTAGGGAAAAATCATCAGATAACACAAATAGCACACCCACCCACCCGCTCTCAAGATGTGAGGTGAAGACAATCGTACCACACGTATTTACATGCCACTGTCAAGACTACAGACACTTTCTTGTCTCCAGGACTGCAGGAAGTATCACTTCTCACTGATGACCCTCCTCTGTATGGAGATACCAAATCCCATTTAAGAAGCACCCTTTGGATGCCCTACAATGCCACCAACAGTTTGACACACTGAAAATGAAGACTGGGATTTCCAGTGCTCATTCCCAATTTAGCTGCCCATAATGAAGACAAAGCAACGTGTCCCTAACTGTTCCTGCCACTCTAGGCCTGTCTTGAATAAGCATCAGGGAGCAAGAGTGCTTTGTAAAAACAGGGAGCTCGGAATCCCACTGAGAGATTTTTGGGGCAGAACTATCCCCCAAAGCAGCAAAAACTTCCCTAAAGAAGCCACTTTTTTCTTTGGTAGGTCTAAACCTGGAGGCAGGCCCTCGCACAACTCCAGCCTCTTGGTATTAAATTATTGATTTTTCCAATTGGTCACGTTGGAGGTATTCCTTGTAAACCTTTCTTGTTTGGGGCCTGATTCCATTCATTATGCGAAAAGATTTGTTCAGGCTGTATCTTCTCCAAGACGATAGAAACAGGCCATATCTGGAGGCAAGAAACCCCAGCTCTAAAGACAGAACTTGTCATATGGACATGATGCAGTGAGGAAAACAAAAGTAAACTCCAAGGAATAAAAATTGAGTCCCAGACAAGCTTGAAACTAGAAACTAACAGCACAATCTGGGGAAATTTCTTAAATCTGAGCCACAGATTGGAGAGGAACTACAAGAATAAGGAGTAGCCTGTGCTTTTTTACCTCTGTACATGCATGTTTGAAAAGCAATAGTGAGAAGCAAACCTTGAATGAATAACAACCACCAAGTCCAAACTATTATCTCAGTATTGTATTAAGTGACTAGACAGACCATTCGGGAAAAATCACACTATTTTGACAGGCCACCCATAAAATCATGTTATTTACACCCAATGTATTTTAATTAATTTTAGCAATGAAGCTTGCATCAGTTCAGACTGTCTGAAACATCTACATTCAGTACAATCCAGAGGACCAAGCTTAGGGACTTTAGTGGAGAGCAGTAAGTGGGTGTCACTGGGAAAACAAGGCTGAAAACATAGATGGGATGCCTGAGACCATTCCACCTTCACATGCAGCAGATGTCATCCACTCTACCTCCTCAACATGAACTCCTGTCATGGACTGAAAGCAAGTCTGCTCAGCAACATCTCTGCCCCAGTACTACCTTGAAACAGTCATTCAGGCTTCATCTCTACCATAACTATTGTCCCAGACCTCTTATGCTCCTGATTTATATCTGGGATTGAACATCCCATTTCACAGGCACAGATGCAGCTATTGAGCCCATTTCCTCTGCGCTCCCATATACAGCACGTCAAGCTGCACAAGCAAGCGTGGTACCCAGCCCCACCACAAGCCTGTGTCTGACTGCCAAGGGTCAACCCTATCAGTGACCAGCACCCAGAGCTCTGTGGTAGCAGCCCACAGGATCTCCCCCGGTCCCTTGCCTCCCTCCTTGCTAGTGAATCAACTGGGTGCTTTTCCCACTGGCTGACATCCCTCAGATGGAAACAGCTTCATACCCCTTCTCCCTCCCCCAAAAACACTGCCAAAAAATCCAAAAGGCAAGTGATTTGTATCCATCGATCTGGTTATGAAATTTCTACCGGGACAGCCGATAGTGCTTTAAAACTCAGACACATTCCCTCCAGGACATTTTTTCAGCAGTCACTTTTATTAAAAAAAAAACAACATTATTGAGAACTGAAGTACCATTCAGGGTTCCAGAGAGCTTTTGTTAGGGCAGAATCAAAATTAATGTTAGATAAACATATTGCAACAGTCATGTGAGCTTAAAACAGCACACATTTCCCCACCCCGAAGTCTTTATTCCTCCTGCAGAACCCAGGTTGGTACAGCAACAGAAAACATCCCAGCCACATTCACCCTGAAGGCAACCCACTAAGGTCAGCAAGCATCAACCTACATTTTAGGAGACGTGGATTCCAGTTAACAGGAGGGTAGATTTAGGTCTTTTTCTGTAAGAGCGGGAAGATTTAGCTGCATTAGACAGGATGTAAAACAACTAAGAGGAACAAAATGGCATTAATATTTTTGAGCGGCAGAGCAAGCAGGTTCAACCAGTTCTAGGTGTCACTATTTCCAAAAGGCTCGCTTCTACCAAGCTTGTAAGAAGCAACTTGAAATTCTTTAAACCTAGAGGCTTATAAGTCCACAGTGGGACAGTCCCAAGTCTTCAATGATGTATTTTTAGTGCAGGGATATATTAACAGCTTATGAGATGGTTAGAAATAATAGGCAAAAGTCTTATGCTTCTGAAAGCAGTAATGTGACACTGTGGAGAAAGCCCTAGATAAGGACTCCTGTACCCTGCCTGGGTTCTATTCCTGGCCCTGTTAATAGCCTTTAAATGCTCTTGGGCAAGTCATTTCAGCCCTTTTTGCTTCACTTTCATCTGGAGAGGGATAGACATGTGGCTCCTTTGCAAAGCCATTTGAACCGATTAAAAAAAGCAGGATAAAAACTGACTCCTTGTATTTCTTGTTCAAATACACAGACTGCAGCTAAAGGCTCTGCCGTGGGCTTTGTGCAACAAACTGCAACAGGGCTCTCAAAGTGTTTCCTGTTCTTTCCCAAATATTAGGAAGCAAAGGCTAGCAAGGATAGCGTGCATCTTTCACTTAGTAACAAGCCAGCGACTCAGTGCTGGTTCACACCACCCCCCCCAATTTGTAGTTTTTGAACAATTGTTAAATAGAGCTTTAGGCTGCCATATACGAGTTGAAATCTGTTCCTGCTTATCTTTTGTGAACTCCTTAGAAGTAATCCACAGATCACCATTCACTGAAATCTATTATTCTAGACTTGTTTTGATCAACTGCTAAAGCAATACTCACATCCTCAGGGTAAGCAAGGATCATAACTTACATGAAACTGTCTCGCATTCAAATCGTTTCTAACAGTCTCTGAAGCAAGGCTTTTCAGGATGCTAGTGCACATGTACATTAAAGGGAATAAAATAGTGGTGATTCCTGCAGACCACCCTGGCCTGAATCAGCCTTGCTGACTTAAGAGTTTACACTGCCCCACACCCATTTGCCAGTCCTGCTTATTCTGTAGCCCCACCACATCTAGTCTCCCATCTATTCTTTACCGAGATTCTAGAAAGGGAATACTTAACTGTTCCATTACCTTGATCAGATCATCAAGTTGTTTTAACTGTCTTCTTCACTTTAGAGCAAGACAGCTAAATCAAAGTCACTCTTCTGCCTCTGCACATCACCCTCGCAAGCAAATAGGAAGCCCTACATCAGTATTCAGTACATACATATATATACTACAACTTGCACTGCTTCTCTCTATGAAACTGCCTCATTAGCTACAAAGCTCTACGTTAACACATAATTAACAAGTTACTGTTATTATCACTAAGCACTCTGTGGCATCACTTCCTCCGTGCAGAAAGATGATCTCTTCAAAGCAGCAGCCAATTCTTCATGTACATACAGAGAACCAAATATCATTAACGTTTAAATGCATATACATTTGAAATTCAGGGCAGCTTAGAAGACGGTCTCACATGATGAGCTAGCACTTGACAACTCTACCCAAATTGCTTACACCATAAACACTCCAAGTAAAGTCTTTACCCAGGTCTTACGCCTTTCTGTTCCTGATGTGAAGTTGTTCACGGGTCATCAAAAGGTGATTTGTGGCCAACATAACCAGTCTAGCAAGCATCTATATTGTAGACAATTATGCAAAAAAATCACAGTATAGTTTAGTTCCACGTTCCATTCCCTCTCTTCCCAATTTAAATAAAAAAAAGCTGTCTTGACAAAGGCAAAATTACCTTGCCAGTATAAGTTGCACCCGCATTCAGGAATGATTTATTAGCACATCATACAGGATGGCTTAAAGCATCTCCACAGTGGTCAGTACGATGAAGCCTGCATATTAGTTTGGATTTCCAGTGTCGTTTTCATCACAGTGTTTTTCCTCTCAGAGGCCATACAGCAGCAACGGAGACAGGGTATGGCCAAGCATAACATTTGAAAGACTGACTTACAAAACTGAAATCATGATGATCAAGTCCCAGTTGTCACAAATCAGATAGGATAGATTGAATTTTGTTACAAGAGATAGAGTTTTAGTCAAAAATGTTTTTATGAGTTTTCAGCCCTTCTAATGCCTGGCCTTCTCAAGCACAGCCAAGAATAATGGATGAGAGCACTGTAACTGTTTCTCTACCCCATGCCTTGAAAGCTACCAATGAACCCTTACAGATATCACTTCCACTCCACGCCCCCCAGTAATTTACTTAGTAACTTCATCAAGTTTGTCTTACTCAGCATACAAGGCTCTTACCGGACCAACTGAGAGCAGTTTTTCCACAGACTCCTGCGTAACCCTCTATAGATTGCCATCTACACATTTTGGCTAAGGCAGTGAGACTACACATGGCACCTGCTTATACACAGACTCGCCCTTTTCCCATTTACAGTAAGTTTTGCCAGACTCCCCACCATCGCATCCCTAACAAGTTACCACCTTAAGAAGCTAATTACAAAGCTTTTTTCAGGCCATGAAATCACTGGCTTTCAAACCAGTTCAAGACTTTGCTGAAGGAAATCTAAAGCCTGCTCTGATTCAAGTTTCCAATAAAACATTGTTCTAATATCAGATGTAGCTTGTTGTCCATCTTGAACCTTGAAGTGATTTTCAAAGATATAGACAGAGTACTACAAGTTTGGAGCACAGGGACATTGATGCTAAGAATTCATCTGCTAGACCTTGATCAAGAATAGAACAGGTGAACAGAAATGCAGTCAAGGTATTCAAATACTGTATTTTAAAGATTATTGGTTTTTAATCATGTGAAAATCCTTAAACATGACATAAATTCTGCACGGTTCTTAGCTATGGTCATCCTTCCCTTTCAAGGGTTAAAGCACAGTTTCACAATGCTGCTATCAGAAGGAAAAAACACTGTTGTGTTATGTACATGTAACTGTGCAGCTCTACAGAATGTTTGATACAGTAGCCTGGTAATTGTTATGGCAGAAACTAGCCCAAATAGAGTGACATTTATTGTCTTTTCCCATGAAGTTCTTTTTGCAAGTGCTTAACTTCATTATTTCTTCCCCTGCTATTAGAGAAGGTAGTTAAGAACTTCTTTTCTCAGGTATGGAAAACAATCCACTGTTTTTCCAGTCATTCCTCAAGGTAACAAAATGCTAAGTCTAAGAAACGCTCCTTCACAGCTACGCTAAGTTTTCTCATACATTTATGGCTGGCCTGATACAAACTTAGAAGTACAATTTTACTGTCATTTACCCGAGAAGCACAAGTATAAGTATTTTTAAAGCCTTTTTTTAAAGCTGTCATTTCCTACAGTTATATTACACCTTCATTTGTCAGCTTTGAACAGGCTCCTGCCTAATGTGTTTTTAATTACAACCATTTATTTACAGATAACACACATTTGCTTTTCAGGCGCGGGCCCTGGTTCTGCAGGCTCCAAGTGCCTAGTTTAAGCAGGACTACGCACAGACCCACCTTTGCGACATTAGAAGCAGTCTCCTGAGCAACCCTGCAAAGGGAAGATATCTTCCTTATGGCTTGGATTTTGCCATTCATTTTGCAAAGTGATTTCTGAAAAAGGAACACAACTAAGTTCATTTTTTTTCCTCTGCTCTCAGGCCACCGGCTAAGCACCAGCATGTCAAATGTAACAGAGGAGAAGCCCGCTACACTAACCCGCCAGCCCCAGATAAACAGCACATTCTTATATTAGCAAAAAGTAACACAAACGCGAGTGTGCACGCTGACCAAGGAATATACACGCGTGTGCTGAGCAAAAAAGTTAACAGCCAGCCGGGAAATAAGGTACGTGGAGACTCGGCACCCCCAGCCCACCAGGGCCAGGCCCACAGCCCGGGCAGGGTGACCAAGGCGCCCGCGGGGCGCTGTCGGCAGCCGCCGCCACCCCCCTTCGCTCCCACGTCACACGCCGCCTCAGCGGAGGGCTGCGGGCACCGGGGAACTCTCCCAGCTCCCTTCCTGCTGCTCTCCCACCTGACAGGCTCCGCGGAGGTCCCGGCGGCGCCCGCGGTACGGGCCGACAGTGACAGGCACCCGGGGCCGCCCTCACGGAGCCCGCCCCCTCCCTCCCTCCCCGGCCCACCGGCCTCAGGTGGATCCGGTGGGACGGGGCGGCGCAACGCGGCCGCTGCAGGCCCAGGCCTCACACTCTCCCCTCACGCCGCCGTTGCCGAGCCTAGGCCTCGCCGTAGCCGCTCGCTCGACGCAGCCATACTGAACCCCCCACCCCCCTCCATACACCCCCTTCGCGCCCGCCGCCCCAACGGTTATATCCTGCTCCGCCACCCCACCCCGCCCCGCTCGCCCCTCCCCACCCCGCGCCCCATAGAACAGGCGCGAGGATTGGTCACGCCGCCGCCGGCCGGCTGTGTGGGAGGCGACGATTGGTGGAGCTGCGCCGCCAGCGGTGGCCTCCTCGCGAGTGTGTGTGTGTGTGTCTCTGGCGGTGTCAATGGCTCCTCCTGCCACGGAGCAGCCACGGGCTTGAGACGGGCAGGACCGCGGGGCTCCTTTAAGAGAGAGATTTTTTTTTTTTCGGGGGGGTCGGGGAGGGGGTCCGCGGCGCGAACGTCCCTCACAGCCAGCGCTTTGGGTAGAGCCAGCGGCTCCTCAGCCTCTCAAGCGAGCCGGCAGCAGAAGCAGCGGGACCCCCGCCTGGAGGACCCCCCCCCCCTTCCCCTCCTTCCCCGCTGCTGCGAGGCGGCCGCCCCGGGGCTCCCTCCTTCCCCCGACGAGGCACCGGTTGCCGGAGGATTCCCCCTCCCTCCCCTCCCGCCACCCACACGAGTCGGCAAATGAACTCGGTCCGAGCCGCCAACAGGAGACCCAGGCGAGTGTCCAGGCCGCGCCCGGTGCAGCAGCAGCAGGAGAGGAACAACGCCGCCGCCGCCGGGGATCGGGGTAAGGCAGGGCCTGCGCTGGGCTCTCCGGCGGTGCTGGGCCCCGCCGCGCCCGGCCGGGCACCGGCAGGAAAAACCCAGGCTGCTTCACCCTTGGCTCCCGCTCAGGCCGCGCTTTGTTTGGCTTGGGCTCTGCCCCGGCTCGGGGCCGCTGGGCCCTGCCGCCGCGCTGGGTGGGGGGGAGGGGGGGTGTGGGGGGGTGTCGATCGCCGCCAGCCTTTGGGGATGGAGCGCGGCGAACCACCCCGCCCCCACCCGAGCCCCCGTCCCCGGTTGGGAGCCGGGGGGGGGGGGGGGCTGCGGGAAGGCGACTCGCCTTCGCCGCTCGGTGAAATGGTGTCCGGGGGCGGCGGCCCGGGGCTCGCCGAGGCTCCGGGTCTCTCCGCGGCCCGCAGCGTTTGCTGCGCAGTTCGGCGCCCGGGCTTCGGTTACAGCTCGCGGCGGGGGGGTTGCGAGCCGCGGCCCATCGGCCATTTATTTATCTCAGCCTGCCCGCCCGCCCGCCCCCCGTGGCCCTGAGCCGGCCGGACCGGGCACTGGGAGGAGGGGGCGGGGGGGGGGCGCCGTGTCCCCCCCCCCCACCCCGCGGCTCAGCCCTGCCCGGCGGGGCCCGCCCGCGCCCCTGGGGCCGGGGCCTAGCGTAGAGATGTTGACAATTTGGAGCAAATGGGGGGGGGGGGAAGCACCATTGTCTGAGGGGACGGGGAAGCGGCGAGGTGGGATTCCTCCCCGGAGCCCGGGGCGAGGGGGTGGCGGTCCCTTAGCCCTGGCACGGTCGCCCCAGCGATGGCTCTGGGGGTGCGGGTGAGCCTGGGCTCTCTCCGTGCAGGGCTGGTGGCTTTTTGTAGGTTTTTTTTTTTTTGAAGGCGAGATGGGGGTGGGATTGGAGGAGACATTTTGCATGTCTTATCTGGTGGATTGGATTTTAATTTTTAACGCGTTGGCTGTCACAACTCTGGCGTGATAAAGGGGACCGAGCCGTGGTGCGGTTTTAGATGTACAGATGTCTTTTCAAAATAATAATAATAATAATAAAAGCATTCATTGTCATCTGAACGTCTTTTGTTTGAGTACCTTGGATATCGCATGGAGAACAAGGTATTCTAACTACGGAGATGCATCGCGATAAATACTTCAGCGCGTTTGATGCAATCAAAACCATTTTAAGCAAATGAAGTACAGAAAATTTAATCCGAGGAAGTATTTTTAATTCTCCATTCCTCCCCCCTCCCCTCCCTCCCCTTCCTTCCCCCGCCCCCCCCCTCGCACACATTGGTCAGAGCAAAGAATGTTACCCAGACCAGATTGCTGTGTATATAACCAGAGGATGTGATGTCTTATGCCCAATTATGGGTCTTGTGTAAACCTTCCAAAATCTTCAGTAATTATATAATTAAAATGACTTCTCTGCTATACTGACATTAAAAAAAAAATACACCACCACAAAAAAAAAACCCAACGACGAAAAGAACTTCCTCCTCTCAATGACATGCACAGAGGATTTTCATCATCCATGTTCCACATGCAGAATACAGAATTTTTTTCAAGCCCACAGTTTACTTTTTCTGATAAACAGATGAAGATATAACTTCTAAAAGGCATCCGGAAAGGTGTACTTATGGATTAAGTGCTGTGATTATTCGGTTTCACATAGTACTGCCTGTCTCTAACTGTTCATATGCTGTTAATTTGCTCAAGATACAGGCAGAAACTTTTTTTCTGTTAAAATATGAGGCTGCGATTTATTTGTATTACACTGTCATTTTGTGGAACTCTACATTCACCTTTTTTTTTTTTTTTTACATCACTCATTGCTGTTTACCACTCAGCAGTGATAAAATTGTAACAAAATCAAGTTCCACAGATTGCTGAAATTACTGTTCCGTATGCATCACTGCTAGCTTTCCTTTGCATTTTTGAAGGTCAGCTGCGCTAGGTCTGACTTGCCCGAAAACGTACCAACAGCGTTAAGGTCTGTCATTATCAGTCTTATATCTACATTTGGGGTGTCTCTAGTGCAGTTCCTGTTCCTATCTCGGAACTTGCAAGGTCTGATCCAGTATCTCTGGAAGCTAATGCCAGTTTTACCTGTGACTTTGATTGCTTTGTGCAGGGCTGTTACTGTAAAGGATGATGAACAGTGCTGCTAAATTATAAGCCAATATGCTAGGGTTAGACTAAACCACACAGGTCAGCGGTGACTTTTTTCACCTTTATTCCCAAGCAATGTAGGTCATCTTAAAAAAAAAAGGCTGTACAAAAGAAGCAGTGTAAGTTATAAAAGGGTTTCTGTTAAACTCAGATTTCAAATTGTTTAAAAATTGTTACTAGATAATGAGTGCAGCTGTGATTGAATGAAAATTATTCTTTGTTATTATTAATTTCTTTCCTCATTACAGCACAGTACTTATAAGTTCAAATATCATGGAACAGAGTCGATAATGTAGCACAGAGTTAATCTTTGGAACTTCTTGTTGTTTTATATCATTAAAGTGGATTGCTTTGTATAAGCGTATAGGTCTTCAGCTTTATTATTTAATGCTGCGTAAGTAGACAGTGTTTTGCAACTGTGTAACAGCTGTTAGGTTTTCACCACTGGGTAAAAATCAAGTTATGACTCCTGTTATTAATAAATAGATCACTAGAAAAAAAAAGTTTTTACAAAATTCCTCCATCAAAGGTTCCTTCTAAGGTTTTAAAAATCATGTCAAACTGTGTTTGACACTGCAAAGTGATTCTCGTTTCAGTGTATTTTCTATACCTAGTATGAATAGATCTAATGAATGCATAATCATGCTGTCTGTGTCATACATTGATCAACAATGATTGTGTACCTGTGTTCTGATCAGTGGGGAAGGGAGACCATAAATGATTGCAGATACAAGGTTTTTCTCCCCCAGACTCACTGCGTCGAACAGCCAAGATAAGATGTCATCAGGATATACTTCCCAAGATGTTTTGCCTTATGTTCTGCTGTTCACACCTCCCTCCATCTAAATTAGCCACCCTGGCTACACTGTGCCACTTCTGTGTTACCTCCTCCCTCCTCACCTCTCCCCAGTTACCAGTGGGGTTGCCAGTGGTTTATTCCATGGTTTTGGAATTCTGCATGAAGGATACAGGGTTCCTTAATTTTCTTTAGGACAATGGTCTACTCCAGAGGAAATTTGGACCTGGTGATATCTGTGTTTAAATATTCCTGTGTTTGCTTATAGCACTAGTTCTTCTTTTCCTGGAGGGTGTGGGATTTGCTACAGTTTTAAGAAGAAGGCAAGGTTAGATGCTAAAAAAACCTCAAAACCTGGTCTAGAATGCAGCTAAAACTGCCAAGCTCAGAGCTATCACACTGGCGTGGTTTTTGTCTTGTTTCTGTTCTTCTCAAAATAATTAACTACATTAGGGCATATGTGCTTCTTTGTAACATCAGCACATTACTGAGTGTCGTTCTCAGGAGGTTCTGAGTTTTATGCCCAGTATTCGGTACTGTTAAGGACCAGCCGTGTAGCACCATGGCAGCTGTGTCTGGCACAGTCCTCCGCCTTCCTTTTACGTGGTAGCAGTGTCCATGTGACGAGGCAGTGAGCTGGCTCTGGAGCTGCCTGCGCCAAATGCTAACTGCCTGGTTGGTTTTTTTTTCCCAGGTTGATTTTTGGCACAAGTGCCTGCACGAGGGAAGGGATAACACTGAGTGCCTGTGGGTGTGGTGGGACTGTGGCAGCTCCGATTTACATTGGGTTAAGCTGGGTCAATAATTTCGGAGTAGAGACGTTTTTAATACATACAGCCTGTAAACCCACCTTGCAGGTTTGCTTCCCTCCCTCCCCCCCAACCTCTTTTCCAGAGAAAACAAGACTTATACACCCATACAGCCTGTCTGTCACTGCAGCTTCTGAACTTGTTAGCTCATTTCAGTCATATTTGACAAAGGGGTGTGAAGTTCTCAAGTTTTGTGGAAATTATTGGCTGGGCAGAGGAAGAAGACAATGAGGGAAAGACATTTATAGCGTACCCTCTCTACCCATGCCAAGAAGCAGCAACCAGCTGGCCTGTCAGCACACAAGGTAATTGAATTAGTCATTTGTCTGTATAGGGGACATGAAGGCTTGAAGTACTGGGAGAAAGAGTAGGTTAGGCTGTGTAAGACACAAACATGTAGGAACTAAGCTCCAGGAGATTTCTTGCTCACAAAGCTTGAATTTTGTAATGTTGAGATAAATATCTCAGGAAAGTTAAGGAGTCTTGATTTGGCCCTGTTTCAAATGCGTGTGTGTAAGCATGTGCGTGATTATACATATTTATTTTTTAATATATGCCCCAAAAGGAGGGGCATATTGGTGTGTGCTGGGCTGTAACAGTATGTGAATTAAATGACTCTTATTCTGAAGCAAATGCCCAGACTTGCATCAAAATAACTAAATTGGTTTCAGTTTTTGTAGGATGATCCCTTATGGCAAGAAGCCAAGAAGCCAGGAATCAGTTGCTCCAGGTGGAAAGAAATCTAAATCAGGCTTTTCGATATTCCTTAAAGGAGAGACCTAGGCTGGGAAAAGAGATATTTACATATGGATATGTATTCCTTGTTTCTGCAATGAAAAGTTTCCAAAGTCCACCTTACAGATAAAAGCTCAGAATCTGTAAACTTGGTGCTTCAAGTACAACTTCTGTTTCCCAAAGCCTGATTCTGCATCACGAGTACAGAGGAGTGTCTGGGTACCTCTGTTGCCCTTCATGTAGGACAAGTGCCTGAATCTATGCTTAAAGCTTTCCATCTGATTTGAAGAGATGCAAACCAAGTGTACTTGTTCTCGGTATACACAGTAATGTTCATTGCCCATAGTTTTGGTATATTTTGGTCATTCATAAGGCTAGTAACATCTGTTATAGTATCCCAGAAATACCAAATATTTTTATTTAGTTAGTTTCTGTGTTAGAAAAACTTTGGTTTAAGTGAAGAGGTAATGGAGTCTCTTAGATTGGTCTGTTTGATACCTTTCTGCTTTGGGGGAAGGCTGTGCTCTCTGCCCTCCTCCTGTTCTCCTGCTTCCTGAGAGAATCACCATCACAGACTAGACCAAAGCTGTTCAACATGTGTCAGACTTTTACTGCAGGTGTGCAGGACATGAAGCACAATAAATATAACATCCACTGCATATGGAGGATTTAATATATATGCCTAGAACGGGAGCACTGTGAACGCTTTGTCAGCCCAGCAGCTGCCTGGGACTGTCAGGCTTGCGGTTTCTTGCAAGCATGGTAGAGCTGGTGTGCCCAGCCAGCGCTGAATTTGCGGTGCCTGTGCAGGATAACTGCTGCATGTGTGTTTGTTCGGCACACTGAGCACGCTTACTCCGCGCGTGCACGGTGGTATCATCTGAGTGGCCAGCTGGCAGTCAGAAGGGGCTGTCACCGCAGCCAGGACAACTGGTTTGGCCCACCCACTGGTCTGAGGCACCGCTGTAAGGGGCGGGAGCGTGCCCCAGGTGTATTGTAACTCGGGTCACCTGGGGCACCACTTAAAACTCCTCTTACTGCTTTGGTGGCCCTGGACTCTTTGGTCAGCCAGGTAGCGTGCTTTTCTAAGATCTCTAAATTGTGTTGATGAAATATATTTAGCCTTATGCATTAGAACAGATAGTGTAGGAAAAGTAAATCAGAACTCTGCAATGTGTGGACAATAAAAGGAAAGAAGAGAGGAAAACATGACTGAACTAACAAGAATTGAGAAAATGAAAGGTTTGTTCGGTTGACTGTTGTTACCTAATCATCTTGTGTTTTCTGGTTGTTAAGTACTTGTGTTTGGTTCTTGCTTATGTGGTGTTTCTCTGTTCAGCGCTTGAATAGGAGGGGGAACACACTTGGTGATTTTCATTACTGTTCATGGTACTGTAGTACCTGAATATCTCCTAGGAGTCTACTCCGGGTCCTTCAGTTCTAGATGAAATGAGCTGGGAAGAAAGCAAGCTAAAACATGCAGTGAAATTACAGAACATCTACCAAAATTTGGCTTTTATAATGTATTGCTACTTTTGAAAGAGACTCCTAAATTCTTGCAAAAGAGGAGAGCAAGGTCTAGATGTAGACTGTAAGTTGAAGAAGATGCTCTAGAGGAGCCTCCTATCATTTAAACTGTACTTCCTATTAGAAAGTTTAGTGAGCTTTTTTTGAGGTGATTAAAATCTGTGAATCTGGAATACTTCTCAAGAACTTGCCTGGGGGTTATTGTGGTTCTTCTCAGTAACTAAGGTTTGCTGGTTATATGTTGCCTGTTCTTCAAATGCTGTTCTTCATCCATATGTAGAAGCAGGGTGGACACAGACAAGCAATAAAGGAAGACTTGTAAAACACAGAGTTACTTCAGTAGGCTTTTAGAGATTGCTTTTTATGCTCTCCTCTGAGATACTTCCCTTAGTTGAATTTTGACAAGATAACTAAGTAATTTTAGAGCCTGGTTGCTAGAGGAAGGAGTCATCCCGTTATTCGTGCTTCTAGCCTCGTGTTCTTATTTCCTGCTTTGGGTTGGCACTTGTAGCTCCCTGAACCAGATCACCACGGAAACAGCCTCCAAAACACCCTGGTTTAGCTCTTTGAACTAAGCAGCTGCTGAGTAACTGCAGAGTTTGGTTGGTGTGTAAGAGAAGTGGTCATCGGGCGCACAGTTGGGAGCGGAGGAAGGAAGTGGGACTGCCCCTCATCCTCACAGGTGACCGTAGATCAGTTACCATGCGAGACTGGAGCCTTGCACAGTGACTGGCCATGGTCCTGGCTGTTTGAAAGGAGCTGCTGTGGCTCTGTTACTCTAGAAAGCGTGCTAGGATACATACAACAAACAGTGGGTTTCGCTGTAACACAAACCTGCAGCTTCCACTCTGTTGCCAGGGTTGTCGGGTCCCTCCTGAGGGCTCAGCTAGGAGAGTTCAGGTGCTGTTTTGTTCTGGGAGCTCCAACTGCTGCATGGTTGTTTTCTGCCTAGAAATGCGGTTGCTGGGTGCTCCAAGATTGGTTTCTGGTAAGCGTCTAGATTTTCTTGATTCTACTTAGCTTATTCAGCAGAAGCTTATAGACAGACAATTCTAATACATACCAGATATTGCTGGTATTCCAGTATCGAAATCACGGTAGTGTTTATCTTGCGCAACTGGTTCTGTGTTCCAAAATACTGATTCAGTTGTATAGCTTGAGTGCCAGTCTAATGTGGACAGAGTATATAAAGTTTTTCCTTGTTTTTTATCTGTCCTGCTTGACTTCACTGACCTTCGTAGGTGTTTGGATTAGGGGTTGTTTAGTTGTTGATGGTTTTTGCAATTATTTGTGAAAACTGATTTTAAAAAAATGAACTAAACCTCTTATCAGACATCGCTTTTGGGCTGGGAGAATACTGGGGATAAAGGGTAAGGGTACGCGTGGGTTATTCTAGCTGTAGGCCACTGCAAGGATGGTAGTCCTTATGTTCCAGAGAATTCTAGTTCCTAGCTCCCAAACACAGCATAGAGAAACAAACACTCCTGGGAACGAGGTTGGGAAGGAAAAGCTTGGGTTTTGTCCTACTGTGAATTGCCATTACAAGGCAAAATTAACAACTATACTTGGAATTATTACACTTGTTTTAATTAACCACTGTCCAGACCAGCAGAAGAGCTGAATTTGCAGTCTCATGGTCATCATGCTGCGTGCCTGCTTTTATACCAAAGGGCTGGTTAGCATGAATAGGTCATGTTACAGTAACTATTTCCTTTTGGTAATCCCAGTTTGTAGTGTTTGGAAACAGCCTGTTGGCCTTAAGGGCCCTGATTTGTGGGTTCTCTTCTGTTGACTCTTTTCAGCTTATACATCTAGAAGCAAAGGTTTTGAGGGTTTAGCTTCTTGCTGTCTGCATCGGGGTGAGTTTGTAGTTCTACAGCCGGTCTAAATTTCAACCTGTCTTTGTATTTGGACAGGTTATTGCACGATGACAGGTTACCATATGTCAGCTGATCTGTGGTATCTGATTCACAGTAATTGTTCATGTGTACGCTCTTAGCCTGTGGCAAATGGAAGGTAATTTGAGTTAGCTTGACCCTCTTTCATTACGCTCTTTCAAGGCACTCCCTTCTCCACGTGGATTGTTAGACCTGCTGGAGTGCCTTGGCTGAACCAATACTGCAGTTTCTGTCCCCAAGCTGGTTTGAGTGTATCCATACAACAGTAAGATGAGGACTTTGCCACAGTTTCCTGTAGTGCTGCTGTTTCGAGAGCATACCTTACTACAAAGATGCTAACCTGAAAATCAGTCAGCTGTTGTAATTACCAGGTGTGGTTTTCTTTAGCAAAACTTACGAAAGCTTTATTACTGCATTTTTTTAAAGCACAACAAATAAGCTGTTTATCTCACAGTATCTTGGTATACTACTTTCTTGTTTTTAAAGTAGGTTTTACTTCAGGTTCTCTCAGAAGGTGCTTGGTAATTGAAATCATTGTAACACTGCAATAATGCTTTTGGATGTTCTGATTCAAAGCGCACTGAAATCCTGGCTAGCAGAAAGATTCCCATTGCCACAAGTGACACTAGAACTTGATCTGAAAAGACATGGAAGGTAAGACTCTCTTTTTAGTGCGTAGTTCTTATTTGAAATTTGATTTTGCAACACTAAATACATAGCCATCCAGGCAGGTTCATCAATAATTACTAAAAATCTAAAATACTACTTAAATACACATGGAAAAATACTTTCAAGTAGTCAAATATTGCCCCCCTGTTTTGCTGCCTGACTGAATTTGTGAGGCTCCCAAAGAGAAACTCAGGACTGCCTCTTGAATCTACCTCATTTCCCCTTCTCCCACAGATTAATCTGGTTAGTTAATTAGTGCACTACTGATCCAATGTGTATATGACATAAATAAAGCTTCCTTCCCGTTTTTCATTCTTATTTGGCCAATGAGAGGTTGTTTTAGGAGGTACTGAGTAAAATTTACACTTTCTAAGCTTCCCGTACTTGGGAAGGTGAGTGGAAAAGTGTGACTTTTTTCTTGGAACTCAGTCTTCTGAAGACAGAGGTCTTGGTGCAGACTTGCTGTAGTACTCTGGGAAATAAATAGCTGTGAAAGTTTGTCAGCATATCTTTAGAGAAAACTTCATGCTGCAGAAGTGTAGGAAAACTTCTGATCTGAATCATTTTCCTAAGAGCTGAGGACAAAATGGATGCTTTTTGGCTAAATAAGCCTTTCTTGACTATTTAGAAAGCAAGAGACCAGAAAGATGGCCCGAGCGCTGTTGCATCATTAATTTGAACAGCTACTACACACAATTCAAACTGATGTTTGCTATTTGCTGAAGTTGTTTCTGGCATGAAGGAGGAAGGACAGCAACTTTGTTTAGATGGTTGTCTTTGGCAAGATGTGACACTTCACCTTTCTCTGGAGATAGTAGGATCTGTGACAGTCTTTTTTTGGCAGAAAGGTTCTGCCCCTTCACCTTCTTAGCCATTGAAGATCAGTTATTCAAAATAAACCAGAGGTTACTCTGGAATTTCACTTGCTCTTTTTGACCTGTATTGACTGCAACTGCCCAAGGTGAGATCATGGATAGGGACAGGAGACAGCTGAGCACTATCCTGTATGACCTTGGAAGCTGTGAGACTGTAGGTCTAGGGCGCTTGCAGTACGTGAAGATGTGTAACGTGTTTTCTATTACAGAAAAACCGTTTTATTCAGATCCATTTGGAGCTTCCTTTCTGGCTCCATTTTTAACTCTGCAAAACTATATAGTAATTGAGCCTGTGAGAGAACCTCCTTCAAGTTGTGCAGTTATTTGGCTAGCTGAGCATCAGGGGGGAGGCAGGAGAGAAATGCTTTGGGCTACTGGTGCTGTCTGGATGATTAGAAGAAGAATGGGTGTGATTGTGATAATGGATAGTATCTGAATGACTTCAGGTGGCCTCTGGTAACGAGTTTAGACCCTTTCATATCTTGCCAAATTGCTTAACAGCAGCTGCTCATTGATCAGCAGTTTGTGATCAATAATCTGCTGATAAACTTGACAGTATCAGTATGGATGCTTGCCATTGTCAAATTTTACCTTGATTTAAAAGGTTTAAGTAACTGAAAAAGACATTCCTGAGTAGGTTCAGAGGCTGTCTAATGAAGCTGTGTTCCAAGGATAAAGTCATCATGTTCACGTGATGCTGGATTTCCCATTTTGTCTATATAACGTTTGAACATCTAAGCTTGTTAACATTAAAAGTGTTAACAGGAAATAATGTTTTCTGACAGCTCCATCTCATCTAAATTTTTTAAATGCTGAAGAAGAGGTGAAATTTTCAGTTACAGGCAAAATAACCTTACTATGTAATTTTAAAGAAAAATATATTGGTCGCGTTAATGTTGAAAGAAGCACTTTAAAGCCAGAAGCTCCTAAAAGATAGTATAGCTATTAGTTGTATTTTCCATAATTGGGCTGAAAATAAAGTATAAAGGAAGTGTAAACTTATGGACAGTGTGGGGAAAAAGAAAAATGGAAAATTAATTTTAAACAAAATTTTATTTGAAATTTTCAGTATTGATAGTATGTGGTAGTCCAGTTTAAGATGATTTTTCACATTGACTTCATGAACTTTTTTAGCATATGTTTTGCTGGATAACGTTTTCAAGAAACTGAAGATTTGATCGTGTGCTCTGCTATGGGTTGCTCTTACGCTGGTTAACACACTGGAAGTTAAAAATAGGTAGTGTATGGGAAAATCATGATTTTTAACTTCTCTATTTGAAAGGCCTACCAAGCAATACCTGCCGTCCACTGATGATGTAAGCGTGGATTCATTACCATGTTCTTGGGTAAATCCCAACAGGCTGGCTACAGTTTGTTTCTTTATTTCGGTTGTCTTAATGACCAAGGTCACAAAGAGTGCTGTGAGCTGCCAGTACTATGGGGTTTTGGTGTCTTGTGTGTTTTGGGGTGGTTTTTTTTTTTTTTTGGTAAGATTTAGAAATGTTATACAATCATGTGAAATCAAGAACATTAATTGAAACACTGAGCATGCTGAAATCCTAGTGATTTGGGCACCGTGATTTTCGGTCTGAATATATTTTGGGTACCACCCAAGTGTTTCTTCCTTAGCAGCAAAGTCAGACCTCCTGCATTCCTCTGGACAACCACTATTAACAAATGGAGAGAGTCTGCTGGGGAGGGCAGACATTTTCAACTGTTTCTGTCACATGATTGGTGGAAATAATTAGCACTTTCATAATAAGCAAGTTTTAAATAGTAAGAAAAACTGAAGAAGCGGCCTGGCTTAGCATCTTTGATGTTTTGATGCAGATGTAGCCATTAAAATTACGTGTGTATACTGTGTGTTAAACACTCACTATGATTTTTCTTAACATTTGTGTGTGGGGCCCTATTGGCAGAAAGGCTGTATTTTTCCAGTAATAAAAATACTGTGTGTGCATTATGGTGGATGGGGAACTGCTTGAGCCTGGTTAAGTTTTCTTCTGGGGTATATATTTTGTCTTTCCCCTAGATTTCTTCAGTGCTGCAGAAGTGACCTAATATATTACAGAAAGTGAATTTTAATTCCTGTAGTTCGTGAAATCAAAATGTGGTTTGAGAAAGGGTCAAAGAGGGGTGGATCAGAATAACAAGGTTTGAGAACTTGGTAGCTGCAAATCCTGCTTGTGTTAGTTTTGTAGATCGGTTGAAAAATAAAAATCAACCTGCTCCTTTTTTATTAATACAGATAAGCGACACATTTCCTACCGAGGCATGTCTCTTCCTGCCCCTGACAGATATTTTTCACTATGTGGAGAAACAGTTCTTAAGTGTCCCATTCTCCAAACCTAGCTGGCAAAGTCTCCCCACCTACATAAAATTTCTCTCTGAGAGACTCTCTAACAAAGACTTAATGATCTTAGGGGGGTAAATTAAATAAGAAATTCCTTTTTTTTTTTTGGTCACATTTTTCTTTAAGTATAGGCTCACGTGTATGTGTGCATATTTGACTTTTTTTCTTTAAAGTGAGTGGAGTAATCCAGTGGTTCTTTGTTTCTTCTTCCAGTAGTTCTGGTAACAGGGATGCAGTGGGTGGAGTGAGGCTAAGGAGCAGTTTCTAGTCCAGAAGGTTCCTGACTTCCTGATCTTTTAAGAAATCCTTGGGTTTGTATATCCTAAGAGTTTACTTGGGAAAGAGCTGTTCATGCATTCAGTGATGTAAAAAGATACTAATCGGTCCACTCAACTTCCACTCAACTTCAGTCCTTCCCTTCTGCCTGAAGATCTTGTGTTGGGGCTGTAGTGAATGTGGGGAAATATCTCTTATCCCATTATTTCTTACAGTGATTTTAATGATGGCCTAATTTCAGGGACTGGTAAAGGATCCCCTTTATTTCACTAATTTGGATATCTGGCTGGCAGTATTCTCGTGTCTGGTAGGCTTTCGGTGGTGTCCGTAGCTGTCCTCGTTGCACACCTGGGGTGTGGTGAGGTACCATTGTTCTGACAGCAGCAGCGGGAAATGGAAGTGTAAAGAAATGACGTAACTTGCCCAAAGTCACCAGGGAAGTCTGTAGGTGCGGTTTCACCATCAGTTTAAGCAGTGTAATTGCAGATGGCCACCGAAAGGGATTTTCTGCGTGGTGCTTTGCTTCTTCCTTCCTTTGTTGATTTTGCTGACAGTGGGACCTGTAAATCACTGTCTGTTGTGTGAAGGAGCTGGTGGGAAAAGGTCTGTACTCTCCTTTCTGGCAGTATTGTACTTTGAATTGGTTTAACTTTATCATGGAACTGCATCTGAACATGATGCTCTTGGGTTCCTATGGTTGGTAGTCTAGTTTTGAACTCTACCCTCTCTCTTGGTACAATACCCGTCTTCTTTTTGGACTTCGGTGCTCACCTTGTCCCAGGATAAAAACCAGATGGTTGAACCGGGGAGTTGTTGCTCTCGGTTGTCATTTGTCCTGTGTTCCCCAGCTGATGCCTGTTCAAGGCAAGGATTGCAGGACGACTCAAAATATGGTTGAGGTGGTGCTTTAATCTTACAGGGCAGCATATTAAGGTAAATGGGAACTGCAGTTGGATGGCTTAATTATGCTAGGCTGAAAACTGGAGCCACTCTTGAATTGCCACGTGAGCTGTACAGCCATCTGTCATTGGGGCAACAACTTACATTCTAAGGGGCAGCTGGCAGGGTTGCGGCTTGCTTCAGCTGGCAGACTCTTTTTTTAATTTGCCACTGCGTGTCAGTCAGAGCCCTTATTTGTGGGTGAGGAACAGAGTAGGGGTTGCCTTAATTGTTTGTGCAATTAACTTAAAAAATCCCAAGAGGAACAGTGGGCATTTCTGTGAGAATAAATTACGTCCGTATAACTTGCATTCTGTGTCCTTACAGACTATTTCTTGCGGTTTTGAGATACAACAGTAATGTGACAGTTGTGAAGCCATAGGTGTGCCTGTGGGTGCACTGAACCATACATATGGCACAAGAAAATTACACATTCGTAATAAAATGCAGTGTTATATTGTGAAAGCACAAATACTGAAGGAAATACGTTGAGAGACAACCTACAGAAAGGATCATGCGGAAGAGTCAGACACGTAGATTGTGCACTAGTTCCTCAGAAAATTTCTCTTACAGGCTCCTGAGTAAGGACAAGGGAACCCTTAATTATATGGATCATACAAACACAGAGACAAAAACACAACATCGCTTTATCGGAGGAAGACTAGGTGGGTTTATGAAAGGTAGTTGTTGGGAAAATAAGTAGTTGGGGAAAACACTGCACTCGGCAGTCAAGCAGTATATGGCTTTTAATTTGAAATGTTTTGAATATTTTTATCAGAAGAAGGGGCACTGTTCCCTCTCTTTGTGTGTGTTTGGTTGGTGTTTTTGATTTTTCAAGACCAGGAATGACCTGATAGTCTATGGGTTTCAGGAAGCCTCTGGGAGCCCAGGAAAGCATTTAACATTGGCTGTTGCATAACTGCTACTACTTGTCCATCCCATACAGCCAGCTGATACACTGGGGGTAGAGGGTAGGAAACAGTACAACTTGAATACCAGAATCGTAGCCCTCAATCATAATCTGGATTGGTGCAGCTGGTGCTCTGCTCTAATTTAAACCAGGTGCCGGCTGCCCTAAAAGGACCCCTATAAAGATGATCATAGCTGACATATGTGTGCTCTCTCTGCTTCTCCCCACTTTCCAAGCACATCCAGTACACCAGAGACCACCGAAGGGAGTACGTGCAGCATGCATTTACTGACTTTGTGCTGGTAAGAGACACTGGTTTGGTCTCAGAATCTGTCTCAGTGTTGATTGTGCCTTTCCAATGTTTAGAAATAATAGGTAGAGCCCCCAGGCTGTTAAGGTTGGAGTGTTACAGACATGCAGTGGGACGCGTCTGAAGCATCTCGCTGCTACATGTAGCTCGGGGAACAGTCTGGAATTAAAATTTTCTGTAGAACTGTCCTACCAAATTATGTCATTTGGTAGGTGAAAGCAAATTTTTGATGAGGAAACTATTTTTTGCTTTCAGATGTGGTGGAAGCATTTGTCTTCAATAATTGCCTCAGATTTCTAGGAAATTATATTTAGTTCTCTGTACTTTTCACTCTGAAAAATATAGTTAATTTAGAAAAAAAAACCACTTGGAATAAAAAGTTACAATTGTAAGTACCAGAAAGGGCACTGACAAGCTATTGTACTCATTTATACTGGCAAAACAAAGTTCAGTGGCACTTTGAAAATTACTTCTAGTGTAATTATTTCTGATAAAGGATTTGCCTAATATTGTCTGTATTTTGAGATGGTCAAGTCCATGACTTAGTTATCCTTGATTTTGATACTTACTCTGGCTCCGTGCTTCTAATAGATGCATTAGAGACAGCTTTGTGTTGGCAACCATGCTCTTTTGTCTGAGGCTGTCCCATTGTGGGGCGGAGGCTGTGGAGGTCTGGTATGATTTTTTTTTAATGATTTTTAACTTGCATTTTAGTATGCATTGGTCTCCAGTCTCCAGTGTCAGTTGTGGTGATGAGGGGGAGCATGTGGTAGGACTTTTTCCTCCCCTTTTTTATCTTGTCACTTCTTTGTTGTGAATCCAGAACTCTTCTGTGTTTACATTGAGCAACTAGTTCCCAGTAAGATTTGGCTTTTCAAAAGATGAAAATTCATTTTGAACTGCTCTTTACTCAGGATGTCTGCAGCTCTGTATTTGTCCACTAAGGGCACCAAAGCAGATCTTATTTTGGCACTTGTGTCATTGGCAGTTTTGTTGCTGTGTTGGTTCTAAAGTTTTCTCTTTGTATGATTTTTTTTTTCCGCTCCCAACACTGTCATAGCTAAAGGTTTGCAGATCTTCAGCCACAATCCATTACTTCTCATTAAAGGAAGGCTTCTCTCCTTTCCTGTTTGTTTTCTAGGCATATTTCAAAATGCTTTTTTCTTTCACCTAAAAATCTAAGGTGAAGTAGCCAAACTGGATTTTGTTTTCCAAATGCACATGATATCTTTTATTTAACTGCTTAAGTTTGAGGGCACTAGCTCTCGAGTGTGAAATGTGATTAACAAATTTCTCAAAGCCTGTTACGTTATCTCACAGCTCTTCACTTTGTTTGCAGGAATGTTGACATTTTCTAATAGATGGCACCGCATATAGAGTGTACGTGGTTCTCACCCTTGGAATATAAAAGGATGTGCTGCAGTGAAAGATCGTTTTAGTCTTTTACCTAACTTCTGCTCTTAAGGACTTGTTAGCATAATACTGTTTTTTTTGTATGCTTAATTATATGTATTCAGCAGTTTACTGCCTGGCAGTAAATCTAGTCTGAACTCTAAATATGACTTTTACTCTCCCAGTCTAGGTTGTTATAATTGTTTAATGTTTATTTTTTTTCATTCTGGTGACAGTATTTGATTAGTGCAGTTGATCCAGAAAGTATCGAATATGCTATTACTGTAGACCTAGTACCAGATGGGAGCCCCGATACATGTGAATTGCTTCTCTATATGTTTAATTAAAAGTCATAGGTGTGTATTGCGTAAAGGGGCTGTCAGCTGCTTGCCTGTCTGCAAGGCCTGGCGTTGCACGTGCGCCGTTTCTCACACGTGGTGCCTGTGCATGTACTTTCTTTCGTTGAGTAGCGTGGGCTGCTATATTGCCCACAGCTCAGTCTCAGGGTATTAGTATGACATACAGCTGTTGCCCAGCACCAGCAGAGCTCACTCTTTGGGGGTAGGAGCGCTGGTGTTGGGAAGAAGGTATGAATGGCAGCTTCTTCAGCTGAAACTACAGGAGAAGTTACTAGAAACTAGGATTTTGTACGTTTTTAGTGAGCAAACCTTCTCCTTCCATCCCCCATTCAGGAGAATTGTAGAATGCACTTAAAGAAAAGCATGTTGGTGTTTGGTTGTTTTGTTCTGTATTATTTTTTCCCCTCCCTCTTCCTAACATGAAGTTATCTTTAAATTCAGTAGGTGTAGAGGTCCAGTATAATTTTCTTTTAAATTATAACCTAAACTCTGAATGGTTACTGATTGGTGTTTTGGGGGGGGGGGGGGGGGCGGGGAGTATTTGTGTGATGTTTCTGTTTCCAACTTAATACTTAGTCTGGTATTAGTCTTGCACGAGAATTTAGGTCTCGCTTGCTTCTCAGTGGAGAGCACTTGTATTGATGATGGATTCCCTTGACTGTGTTGGGTTGCTTGCTTGGTTGGTACCCCTCCTGTTCCATATTCCCGCCACGCTATTGTATTTGGTTGTATGTGATTCTGTAACAGGTGATAGGACAAGGGCATGAGGATATTTGGAAACTCAAAGCTTTGAATACTCATGCAAGTGAGGCAGGTAGTTTTCCTGTTGAAAAAAAGACTTCTGATATCTCTTCACAGCTGTGTCTACAGAGACATGTTGGTGGCTGCAAAGAGGAAGAGGTTTATAATTTTGCAGTTAAAGATGACAGGGGAAAAGGAGAATCAAGTGTAGGTGAGTTCCCCGACTCAGGGCAGGTGTCTTGTCCTGCAGCCTTTTTCATTCTGCAAGACTGAATGACCAACTGTAGGAATCTCAGGCTTGCCTGGAGAAGTCCGCTTTGCAGTCAAAAAAGTGGAGGTAACTCAGTGGTTGGGTGTGTCCTAGTCAGGGACAGAGATGCAAACGCAATTGGATGAAGAGGAAAAGGCAGAGAAGATGTTAGTAGTATTTTAAATTGTTACTGATGGATGGGTGAAGGATAAATGTATCAAGCTTCCAGGAGAAAGAATTGAAGGGAGAGAATCTTGGAAATGGGTGGCTGTATTCTTGAGTGTGTTTGTTTCTTTGCCTAAATGATTATAAAAGCAAGTCATGTTCAAAGAGCTAGCATATACTGGAGAATTGTGCTGTGAAAGCTCCATCCTTTTATTTGTGCTTTATGCCTTGAACTTTTTGAAATATTTGGGAACCAGCCACAGCCGCTGTGACTGGTCACATTGTGTACAGATTCGTAGATTTGGAATCTTCCTTTACTGCCTTCTGAGACATTTTCTGCTAGTGAAATTTGTAGTCCAAAACACTGAAACCTCAGATTTTACAGCAGCTTTGCATTATCTAATCTTACCTGTGTTAATAAATTTGTACTGGTAAATTATTTAAAAAGTAAGATGGAAAGAGTATTTCACATTTCTAAAACAAAGGGCAGGTTGCTTCTCACAGCTTTCTGTTAGGGTTTATGAGGAGAAAACAAGCAAAAGATGAAAATGTGGGAAGGGTGAGATGGTGGTGGAATTCTTTGTTCTTCATGTTGCAAAACAATGAAGAGTCTTCTGGAACAAGATGTGTGGTTCATGGTAAATAGTAGCCATCCCTCCTCAACAGAGGTAGTAAGTTCTTAGAAGAACTTGTTCCTACCAATATACTAGTTTTGAAGTTGAAAACAAAAAATAATCAACTAAACCGCAGAAAGCTAACCCAAATGTCGTATTTGTAGAATCTGGGTATAGGATGGTTGTTGATATACGTGGAGGAAAAAGAGTAAAGATTGCTGTAGAAAACTTCGGGATTAAATGCTAAATGGTGAGACATGATGCATGCTGAAAGTGAGTATTTTAAAGAATTATTCTTAAAAATCTGTATTCTGTGTAAAATAGTCCTAAAAACTATGTGTGGACAAATTACTTCAGTAAATATACTGGCATTTTTAGCATAAAATGTTTCTGTTCAATTTATAGAATATGAACAGTTTGTTTAAATTAGCCATAGTTTGAGAATAAACATGTCAAGAATTCAATCTGACAGTTGTTTAGAATACTTCTTAAGACAATTTTTGTGGCTATGTTGAGCACGAATATAACAAAGATGGCTAATATTCCATGGGCTCAACCAGAGTACAGGGTGACACACAGCAAAGCTCAATGCACTTGTAAAATATCCTTGATACATATTGAACACTTAAAATATTCCAGTTTTGCTAGTGGAAAAACAAACAATGAACAGAGATCTAAGGATGCTGTTCTGGATGGAGTATAATTAATAGTTGACAAGTATTGTATATTTTAGTTCAGTGGAGGAGAACATCCACTTATTTAGTAGGCTGGATTTAACTCTGTTCGTGACCAATGTGGCATACTTTGAGTGCACAAAATATATTTTACTTGATAAAAATGTTTTGAATGCTCGTGTTTTAAGACCAACTCATGAAGGATTCTTTTGAGGATTTAGCAATACTGAATCTGCTTGTGGCTATGCTTGCATTTCAAATATAACACACTGGATGCATGTAGTTGTGTATTGAGGGCTTTGTATACTTCCAAATGGACAGTGTCTGATACGTTCTGCATGAGTAGGATTTGAAACTTGTGATGCGTTGTACTGAGACTGCACTCCATACTTCCACCGTGGTAGGCACTGGTCTGCCAAAAAGGTGGATGTGCCATATGGAGTGGCTCTGTAAAAGGTAGTATCATTCGGCTGTATATGCTTTGCATGCAAAGATTTCCTCTTTGGCACTCTGGAGGCGCTCTCTTTGAGGTAAAGATGTTAGGTGGTCAATAAATTCCTCTTGTCTCTAGAAACGATGGTTAGTACTGGATTGGGGCTGAATTGTTGGAATTGACTGGTGTTCCCTGAAGCATTGCAGTTCTCCAGGATCAGACTATGCAGGAAAGATGAAAGGATGGGAGCAGAATGAAGGGGGCTCTGACTCTTCTCAGTATTTGATTCTCTTTTTTTATCATCTAGTATCTGCATGCACACATGCATAGCTCTTGCTTTGTGACAGAGGTCTTGAACTCTTGTCCACCAAAGACAGAACCTCCTGTAAGTCCCTTTGAGAGTCGTGAGATACAAAGTGGAATATTTTTTTTCCTCTGGAAATATTTTTTTTATACTTTGAAAACGTATCTGAGAGGTGTCTGTTAATGGAAATAAATCTCTATGGTGATGTCTCAGTTTTGTTAACTTCATTTCCGGTTATAACCGGGCACTTCCAGCTACCATAATATTTTCCCAGAATATCACTGTACATGGTACAGTGCATTTGTCTGCTACTAGTGTCCATTGTGCCTAGCAACTGGAAATAAAGATTCATTCCATCATAGTTCAGGCTCTGGCCTCCTTCTCATTTTGTGCCGTATCAGAAATCCACACAACACTGACATGAAATAACTCACTGACTGTTAAGTATTAGACTTCAAAGACAGCAGGCTGATCTGATGTCAGGCTTCATAGTTTTTCCATCATGGTTTGACTGACACACTAAAATTTCTTTGTGCACCTCACTTGTTAGTTGTCAGTGGTGGCATATGCTCTGACATCTAGGGGGGTAAAAAAAATATTGTCGGCCAGCTACTCTACAATGACAGGGTTCTTTAAGGTGTAATCTGTGTTTCCAAGTAGCCTGCCTTCTGGCCTTGCGGGCTGGAAACCTTAGGTTTCACAAGGTTTGAATAACACCCACTGGTCCAGCCTTTAACTTGGGAGCATAGAGAAGCCATGGGCTGTGTATTTTCTCCACAAGTTTAACTACTGCCTGAAGACCTTTTGGGGATGGCATGTTCCTGAAACACATGCATGGTTGTATGGCATTGAGATGCTTTTGTCTTCATAGAATCACAGGATAGTTTGGGTTGGAAGGGACCTTAAAGATCATCTAGTTCCAGCCCCCTGCCACCCTCCACTAGACCAGGTTGCTCCAAGCCTCATCCAGCCTGGCCTTGAACACTTCCAGGGATGGGGCATCTTTGGGGTGAAGGAGAAAGATGGCCATCCTATCAAAACTTCAGCTGCACAGTAATGAGTGTGACTGTATAGTTTGCAAGTTCAGGAAAGAAAAATGTGGGATAAATGGGGTTAATGAAATTAAGGACTCTTGCTACTGAATTGATTTCCTTCCTGACCATTAGCACAAGGTAATTTAGGTTAAATATTCTAAACTGTAGTTCACTACATACTCTTTTGTGGTATTTGAGTTCAAAGGAGTTTATAGAAAAAACTTATTCTACCCCTGCTGTATAGCAGTGTTGTCTGAAAGAAGCAGCAGTTGAAAGAATAAAAGACATTGCTGCTTATAAAAACCCTTCCTGCCTACTTTTGGAAGACATTAATCACTTATGTGTGTATGAATGGGGTAGAGTATCTTGAGACAGCAGCAGCCAGTTCTTAGTTCTTGGCTCCATCAGTTTCAAGCAAGTCTTTGAGGGCAGAGTTCTTAAACTTTGTGGCCATCACCCCAGATAGCCAGCTAGGAGAAGAGTGGGCTGTGAGCAAGGCAGCAGGGACAGAGACGCGAGCGATGTTCACGCAGCCCCAGTGCACTGCACAGTCTAGGCAGGCATAAGCCTGACCGTAAGCAAACTCAACATGATCACTCCTTGTGTCTTGCTTCCTTCTGTTCTGGTCTTGATGCAACCATGTCCACGAGCTCTTCAGGCTATGTTTGGGTTTTTTCTCCTGTTCTAAGTGACTTAACATGGCTGTGTCTCAAGGTGTTGCTGCAAATTAGTAACAGTGGAACAACTGAGTAGTGTACAGGTGTCTCGGATTGGTGAGTTCAGAACAGGTAGAACTGTAACAGGATGACTTGATGAAGGAAACTGAAACTAAGCTGATGAGTACAAAGACTGTCAGAAAATAGGGCCCGGAAAATAAATTCAATTTGCAGATGTTATATAACCATCTCAGTGCAGCCTGTAGATTTGTTAGTTTGAGAACGTACTTTGTAAGGGAGAGTGATTGCATGTGGCTTCACTTTTAGCAAATTGACTGTAATTTAGAGTGAAGGTGTAGGAGGCTGAATATATTATTACTCTTGTTTTCTAGCTGGTGTGATCTTGTCTAGCAGGTGAGTTTTTCAGTGTGTTCAGGCAGCATGTGTTCTAGCACACTTCAATTTACAGTTGCAAAGATCCTTGAAACCATGAATTGGCACAGTAGCACTTCTTGATTTTATTTAAATTTTATTTTTTTTAAACATAGCGAGCCTAAAACAATAATATGGAAAAAGAATGAATTATCTCTTTTTGTACCAGGAGGGAATTTACAGATTTGTAAAGATGGTGTACAGTAGCAGTGGAAGTATTTCTTTCCCAATGAAAGATAGGGGATGGGGAATGATGCTGTTTTGAAGATCACTCTTAAGTAGGTGGTACTTGTAAGGCAAATATGCCATCCATCCTGGCACAGAGTGATTGGAAGAGCATGGGATGGGGACAAGGAGGCGAGCGAAGGGAGCGGAGCTTGCTGTGGTTAGCTCTGCTGGAGGCCCATCCTTCCTGAGCTGTGGGAGAGCTCAGCGTGCACAGCCCGGGCTCTGTTCCTGGCTGTGTGCCTGGCGGGACGGTGAGCCTCAGCTTGGGCCACTGTGCCCGAGAGGGCTTCACTTCTGAGCAGAGGTGGTAGGTTAGCGCTGTTCTGTTTCCACCCTAGCACTGCATTCTGAAATCTTAATTCGCTTAAGGAACATCTCTTGGATGTCTTGGAGTCTGTATTGCTCCGTGTCTTGACTCCAGCAGTAAGGGATAAATCTGTGCTGTGCGTCTGTAATCAAAGCTTGTATTTTTCGTGTAACCAGGCTTGAGCAGTGTAAGTGAGATGGCACGGTCAGGCAGCAGTTTCTTTATTTCCACGTGTCTGTCTTCATGCCTGCCTTCTAGGGTAAACACAAATATCTCTTTACCTTTTGGAGAAGTCTTTAGCATGGAAGGGTGGGGAGGGAAGCAGCCTGAGTCCTCCAGTGTAAAGCATCTTGCCTTTGAGATTGACATCTTCTGGTTGTTGTTTTTTTTCTGTAAATATAATTAAAGAAATGGAAAGCGGTGTTTTTGATCAGTTACTCCTCAGCATTCAATTTTGTAAAAAGGTTGCTGCTATAAAATAGCTTTTTGTTACAAATACCTCATCTGTCGCTAGCCACTTAGCTGTTATTAAATAAACAGTGTATTTGTAAAGGCTTGGTGGTGTTTCGCTGGCCTGGTTAAGGGTGTAGAAGTAGCCTGTGGTGTTTTACAACCTGCCTCCTGGTCAAAATGCTTGGTAATGGTGTTCTTTCCCCCCAAACCTCTGGACCAGGAAGATGATGAAATGCAATGATGTCTAACAGTCGGGAAGAAATGAGGTAATGTATATGTTATGGAAATCTAGGAGGAGAAGAAGGAGTTTCTGTGACTGCAGAACACTTTAACAAGTTAAATTTTAGGACTTTTAATCAAATCTTTAAATTACTGTGCTGAGGAGATTCTGATTTAACCTAAAATACTCTTACTCCTTCATAACAGGTTTCTTGCTGACAAAATATATTTTGATACGCACTCTTCGCTTGCTTGACAGTAACACTTGCCAGTGTAGAAAGTATCCGTGTTTATGTAGGAGTGTAAGCTATGTAAAGCTGTGTAGTTTTAGATCTGTAGGGTTGAAAATACTGTGGTCTGTCTTCCTATCCTGATGTCTGGGATTTTTGGGTGTGTGGAGTTATTGAGAGTGAAAATGGGCTGAGGTTTTTGAGATGCTAATGTAATACAAATCTGTGTTTTACCATAAAATGTTCCTTGGGTAAAAGCCGTTGGTTGGAGCTTTGGTGTGCTAGTGAGGCTGTGCATTAGAAATCTAGAGGGTGTATTGAGCAGGAGTGGGAGAGCTGTTACCTGCCTGATGAGAATGCTGGAGTCCAGCAATGAATCAGTTGTTCCCCAATGGTACCTTCTCCTTTTGCTGACCGTGTGGGGAGTCTGGGCTCCTAACTTAGGTCATCCTTCAAAAATGGATGGAACAGCCTTTTGAGCTGTTCTTTAGCTGGTTGTCTTGTTTTAACTCAAATAAGCCATATTAACAAAGCCATGTCTGCCTTGGAAAGGGCTCACCGAGCTTGGAGGCTCCACAGACTCTCCAGTCTACCTGTGCCAGTGCTCAGTTACTCTCAGAGTAAAAAAAAAAAACAAAAACAAAAACCTTATGTTCAGATGGAAATGTTTGGGTGTTGTTTTTTTTTTTTTGTGGGTCTTTTTTTTTTTAATGTCTGTCCAGTGCTTAAATGCCTTCTCACCTTATTTGTATAGAACTGTAAGCTAAGTGAACTTTCGCAGTGCTTTGGGCCAAAGAAGTCTTTCTTTTTTATTTTAAATAATATCTGAGCAGTTTGTTCTCCAGAGGAGATAATTATCTGTAAGATTATTTGTCATACAGAACTTATCTGAAGGTTTGTTAGCCATCTGTCTTGTTTGTAATATGATGTTCCTTCTTAGTGTTCATACTCGTGGTTCCTGCAACCTCTTAAGGATATAGTCAGATGACCTAAAAGGCACAATCAGTTAATACTGTGAAGTGGCAGCCCTCCTCAGCAAGGTATTGCGACTGACCTAGCCTGTTGATGTACTCAGTAAAATTAGTTTGGCTAAATGAGAGGTGTTTATCTTTTCTGGTGGATCAGTGTGTTTGGAACTGTTCCAGGCCTGTACACCTGTGACTCTTACCTTGTAGTTTTGTATGTATTTGAGTTGTCTGCAGAAGAATGCCTCCACAGCTATGCAAACAGCTGCATTTCTCTTCTGCATGCATGTGTTCAGCTTCTCATCAATGCTAAGAAGTAATAGAAGGGACGAGATCAATCTGCGCAGGCTTGGTGGGTATATGGGGGCGGGGAAGGGGAGTCAGCAGTAGTCATGGGATGGAGGGGAACCTCCCCATGGGACAGCTGCCATGGGGAATCTTGGCATCTTTTAATACTCAGTCTTTTTCCTTTTTGTTTTTCCTATCCTTTATCTGAAAAAAAAAAAAATAGGAAAATGTGGGTAAATAATCAGAAAAGGAGTTTCATGAATCATTTTTTCTGTGTGTGTTTTGTCCACCGACTCCAGAGTATCTCGATGTCTAAATACCCTGCTTTGTGTATGTGCCTGAGGGAAATACGTGAGGCAGATGATTGGTGATGGAACTGTGCAGACATGAAAGAAGTTGCATGTTCAGATGGTCAGTTTTCTAGATAATCTAAACTTTTTTTGCATGGTGATAAAAGAACACTTCTTATTCCTCATAAAACCTCTTTAGGTTCTTGTGGCCTTTTAGCATAAGGGTTATTTTTGATGGCGGTTTCAATCTGTATTTTAACGGCTCACAACACAGGGTTACTGTGTATGGTGAAGGGCTTTGAGAGCTTGGAAGGGGCTGTGTTATCAGACTCTCTCCAACCGTACCATTTACCCATTGCTTTTTGTTGTCTGTGTTCAAACAGCTTTTACAGGTAATGCACATTATTTTAAAATAGTTTTTTTTTTTTTCTAATAGAAATTGATCATACTGAAGCATGAGAAATTGTACGGGGGTTGTAGTAAGTGTGGTGGGTCAGGACTTCAAAATGGATGTGGAATAAAAGGCAAAAAGTAATACTGTCTGGTCTTAAAATGGGTGAATATCCAGTACTATGGGACAAAATGGGAGGTTAGATGCACAGGGAGGACCTGTTTAAGGAAAGCAAAAGTTCAAGATTCTGCTGTAGGTACACACAAAGACTGGATGTAAAGGGCAGTGGAAGGAGGAAAAGCAACCCTGTTGAAAACTTTCAGCACTCCTGGATATTTTAGGCAATATGAAAAATTACTAGTTCCTCTCTGTTTTGTGACTTACACTTGCTCTCAGGTAACCGATCTTACACTGCCTACTTTATCTCTTAATTTTGTTAAGAATAAACTTGAAATGCAAAGAGCAAGCATCTGTAAAAGGTTGGTTTGGTTTTTTTTAGATAGTGTTTTCACATTGCTAAGTATAACAACTTCAGCCAAATTGGGGTGATGAGAAAAACAGTTGAGAGATGCTGAGAAAATAAGCTGGATCTTGTTAATTATTTATATTTTTTTTTTTAATGAAGTTGTCAGTAGTTGAAAATAGTTGATCAAGATACAGGGCATCATCTGCAGAGTTTTAAACTTAAGAACCTGCATTGCGAACACATCTCAATTTGAAAACTCTTAAATTAAGCTGCCATTACATTTTACTTTAGAAATTCTCAGGGAAAAAAAAAATGTATCTGCGATTAGTGTAATTAGTTGCCAAAAGACATAACTAACAGCCAAATAACACTGATTTTTTTTTTTCCCCCTCCACCCACACACACACCTTAGTAGTTGCAGCTGCTGGTGTTTTAGTTTCTGAAGTTTTACTGAAAAATGAGTTCCTGTGTCAAAAGGAGTTGTATTATGTATTAAAAATGTTGTTTTTTCTGAAGTTTGAGTACACTTAATGTATAAATCCATGTGTAAGAGCTACTCACAATGTGAGATGACAATATTAATTAAAAATACTAATAGAAATTTAACAGCTGCGTAGAAAAAGCTTTTAGAAGTTCATTGATGTGGCACTTCATGCAGGATACTGCTTTTAATGGTAAAAATACACGATCAGTCCGCGTCTGACAGCATGTTTCCACTGCAGCTGAAAACGGGAAAGTTAAAACTAGGTGAGCGCTGTGGGTTGGTTGGTTGGTTTGGGCTGGGTAACTGACGTGTATAGAATTTACACAGCGTGTTTAGGTTTAAAAAAAGTAGGTGTCTTTAAAAATAACTGGTTTAAAAAAAAGTTCTGTTTGGAAGGAGAGAAAGCAAACAACAAAGGCAGAAGCTTGGAGTAATATATCAAAACCATGCCATTTGGTTTTCTAATAAAAAATATGGGTAGAATTTGTTTCTTTTTCCCCTCCAGATGCCCAAGGGCAGTAACTACTGGATTGGGGTGTTCAGGAGATCCTTACTCTACAGAGCAAGGAAGAACAGAGTGTCCTCCCTGTGCTGCAGTTTCCTTGAACATATAATACAAAACCTTGTTTCCAGCTTTCCTGATGTTTGTTTTGTAACACGCTGGCAGTGGAAAGCAGTCAGTCATGTTTTTCCAATTTGTATTTATATAATGTACTCCTATTGTAAAACTTGGTAGAAAACTGATTTCGCCTTATCTCCCTGAGTAGAAGGTTTGAATATGGGTAGTTGTTCTCCCTAACAGGGTTTGCTTTCCTTTCTTTCTCAGAGCAGCTGGGGTCTAGGTAGGCTGTTGGCCCCTAGTGCTCCGGTATTTTTGGTGTTGTGGCAGTTTTTTATTTTTACTGTAGGTCTTAACAAATTTAGATGCGAATCAGAAGTGGCCTAGTACACTGGTGTGTTACAGTTTGACCGTTTTCTTAACCCATTTTAATAACACACATGCTGGCAAATAAGTCATGAGTAACAAAAGCATTTTCTTCCCGCGCCCTGACGATGCTTGGCTTTACTATGGTTCCACACACTGTTTTCTCACAGTCATTTCCCTGAAGCTAAACTGAGCTGTGCTTTCCTGCTCTTGTCAGGCACTTTGGAGTTTGTAATTCAAGTAATAGAATAATAGGAGCAGTCGTTTTGAGAAGTTTTCAGAGTAAGTAATGATCAGATAAGTCTGACTTGGTGCATGCAAACCTTGCCACAGTTGGTCTTGTAGTGTTCAGCCTTATTACAAAGTGTATTGGATACAACATACTTATGCTTGATCCAAGGATAATAAATGCTTGCTTTCTTTTCTTGTGTGTGTGTTTCTGGCATAATAATCGTTGAATAGCCTTGCTGAAAGTCAGGTTAAAAATAACTATATACTGTAATAGGGTGTCTGTCTTCTCAGTGGAAAATAAAGAACAGATTTAATGATACACACTTTTTTCCTCCGTAGTCTGTAGCGTATTTAGGTTTTCAGTATACTGTTGCTAGCCATGTTGTTCATACGGTGACACTTCACAGGTTTGGTTGGGTTTTTTTGGAGGGGGCTCATTTCAACTAACATTTTAAATACTTGTGTAAGTGTTGATTTTAGTACTTGGGCAGGAGGAGAAAGTAGTGTGTATGTTTAATATCACTGTAATAGTAAGCTAGAAGAAATCACCGAAAGAGAGAGCAGAAGTCGTATTTTACTTTTTGCAGTTTACACAGGTTTTTTTTTTGCTGTTGGATATCCAAAACTGTGAGTAGCATTAGCTCAAGGTGGCTTTTCCTCCCCCCCAGCTGTCTGTCAAAGTCACCACATTCAGCTTTTTGCATCTAGACTGTTTGGTGTCCCTCTGCTTCTAATGGTTGGTGTAGATTGCCACTGCAGCTGAACATGACTTGGAAGCTTGGCTTGGTACGATGTATTTGTCCATCTATAGCAGCAGGGATTTCTCCAGAAAGCAGCACTTCATAGTCTGTTGGCTTGCACTGTTTCTGAAGGCTGTGTCAAAGTTCTGCCTGGAATCTGTAAAGAGTCAAGAATCAAACTGAGGTTTTCTTGGTCACCTTTTGCTTCCTGCAGTTATATTCAATCATATGAAGTGCTTACTTTGATGGTTCCTAGTTCTTGATTACTGGGTTTTTTTTCCTCCTCTGATATAATAGTAGGTTACAGAGAGGGAAGAATGACATCCAAACTCAGTAAGCTTTAAAGTCCTGTTAATATACTTCTTTCTTCTCCTGCTTAGGGGGAAATAGTCCAGACTGTACCCCCTTCACCCCCCAGCCCAGAGGAAGAACTGTTTGGCCTTTCATCTCGGTTGCCCTTTTTCTTTAGTTTTTTTTGCTGCTGCAAGACAGATCTGTGACTGCCTTTCCTTGTCATAATAGGCATTTTAGAGAGACTCTTAATTCTCAAGAACCTTAGGGAGTTCCTAGTTTAGTATATCAAAACTGCTCCTTGACATAACCAGGTTCCAGCTGGGCCAATGTATTGATAGGTGCCAGTCACTTCTGATGCGGAGTCCGTAAGGCAGATGGCTTTGCATGGCAAGCGTCTCCAAATCTGCTACTACTCTTAGTAGCAGGAGATACAGACATTTTGTTCTGCCTCTGTTACAACAGTTCTGTGGCAGAGAAATCTGTGGGAGGCTTTCGTTTCCTGAAAATTTGGCAAAATGATTGTGCCCTGAGATTGTTTGGTTCATGGGAGTTACGCTTGAATAGTTGCAATAGCGTTTGGTCATAATGAGACTTGTAGCTATGTGGATTGGTTTATTACACATAAACTTTCCTGCCCTTTCAAGGGGAGCCATGTTTCTTTGGCCAAGGTTTCTCTTGGCTTCCCATACGTCACAGAAAATGGCTGCACATGGATCAGTTATGGACCACAGAAAATTTGAAGCATAAAATGGAGATGTGTCAAGTGAAATCTCTTCATTCTCACTGAATTTACTTATTGCTATACTGTGGGGTTTCCCCCGTTTTTTTCAAAGATCACAAAAACTCAAATGGGGACAAAATGAATAGTGCCATGCCCATTCTTTAGTTCCAGGACTGCTAAAGGTGGTTGGTTAGTCATGCAGGATGAGATTAGGTTGGAAATAATTGCCACCGGAAGTTAATAAAACCAGGAATTTACAAAATTCTTATTTTGTTCTTTTTGGAGTTTATGGGTATCAAGTCTGTTCAGACTTACTCTAATTAAAGAATGTGAGCTTTCTGCTTCATAGCTCAGCTACTTTCTGCTTATGAGAAATAGTCTGTCCTCACAAATATCTCGTTTATTTTACATAGGCTAGCTATGACATTTTTCTCAGAAGGATCTTACCTAGCCTGAGCGAGGCTGTCGGACAGGATGGGCATGCGGGTTGGCCATCGTGGCCACCCCAGAAAACAAACTTACTTCACTGTCCCTGCTGACAGCCAGGGTCTGCCCTCTTCCATATACGTAGGTTTTGGAGGCTGGTTCTCACCCTATCAGTCTGCAGCCGTTTTACTAATGGCATAGTTCTGGGAAGCGAGTTTTCTGTTGGTTTTTTTTGTTGGTTTTTTTTGCTTGGTGTTGTTTTAAGTGTTGTGAACAGCTTGGTTCAACGGTTCCTCCAAGTGCCTGTGTTCTGGTCGCTTCGGTGTTGCTGTTGGAGACTCTATCACTTCTTCCTGTCTGAGGTACCATCTCCTGGTAGGTTGGGATTGTGTAGGGAGGAGGAAGGGTGTGGTGTTTTATTTTTTTGGTGTGGGGGGTTTTTTGGGTTTTGTTTGTTTGTTTGGTGCTTTTTGCCATCATAGTGGCTCCAAGGGTCTGGTCATGGGGCTGTGTTCTCGCTTGTGTGCATGCACCTTGGACTACTGCCTTGAAAGTAACTTGTGATGGTTAATCAGGAACATCTTCCTGGGCAGCTGCGGTGCAGGGTAAAACAGGAATACTCAAACCTCTTTCGTTGTGCTTTTATTGTTGTCAGTTTGTATGTGGTATTCCCATTCGTGCTTTCCCAACGAGATGAAAGTTGCTGTAAAGGGGATGACCTTGCAGACCGGTAACTTGACTGCTTTAACAAATGAAGTGGTATGACCAGGTAGAAATTTTAATTAAACTGGTCCTAGTTGGTAACTTGAGTCAGTAGTCAAAATAGAGGCGGGGGCCGGGGGGGAAGCAGCTTGTAGTAATTCAGTGGATTTCCTTTGGTATCTCTGAGAAGTGTAATGAGGGAAGGCTCTTAAGCACTATGTAGATTCCTGAATCTTTAAAATCTACTTGGTCAGCTTTTTCACTGCAGCATCAAGGAACCATGCAGCAAGGCCACAGCTTAGAAAGTATTGCTTTATTAACGAGGAATGGACCCAAAAAGGGATCCTTGTCCCTTCTCAATGGAAGCTTGTCAGAGCACAGTAAAGCTGCCTATTTAAGAGGAAGGGAAATTCTTCTAATAAAATACTTGCAAAGCAGCCACCTGGAGGTTTGTTTATTAGTTTAGTAAACGTTATAGATGATGCTGTAGTACGGTTATCATCAGTTTGGGAACACAGTATAGTTTTTAAAAAATACCAAAGGAAAAAATCGTGTCTCCTTATTCTGGTTTGTCAGTGCTGTTGTTTGAAACCTGCTGGTGCTGATGATTAGAGCTGCTTGTTCTACGAAAGAGCATTTTTCTTCACTCTCTAAAATGAGTTATCTGACAAGTAGCTCAGATATGCAGCTACTTGTGCAGTTACTCTGTGTGTCCAATAAAAATGCACATGTTAATGTATTATATTTTTTTCTTAAATATCTTTTTGGGAGGGGGGTGGAAAGAAACTAGGTATTTTTTATCAGATCCTAGTTATTGCTTTCTGCTCCTGGCTTCTGAAAAAAAAAATATTCTTTGTAATACCTGGAGAGTTTTTTTAGCTAGTGATCATACACTGGGTTTGTGCTGGACGGTCTTAGACTGCCAAGTCCCTACTGAACAAGGTTCAGAGGTGTGAGGAGCTGTCTGTGGCGGCTGATGATTTTTAAAGAAATATGGTTGGGGATAAGTTTTGGGCTGGCAGCCACTTTATTTTTCCCCTGTTGTCTCCTTCCACTTTCTGTCTGCTTTGTGCCAGCTCTAGGAACTGAAGGTTTTGCCCTGCGTATAAGCTGTATTTCAGTACGCAGCACTTTGAGGGTGCTAGTTGACCCAACAGACCTTTGAGGGAGTGCTTGCCTTCCCATCTGATGTGAAGGATTGCTGTAGTGGGCTTCACAGTGAGCTGAGGAAGAGAAAAGATTAGATTCTTCAATAAAAGTTAATTTCCATTACATCCTAAGGATAACGCAAAGAATAAATCTGAGCCTTCAGAAATTCTGTGTAGATATTAAAGTAGTTATTTCCTCCTTGTAGGAAACACACTTAAATGTGTTGTAAAACTAACATAAGCTCTTGAGCAAATACGGATAGAGGTGAGCGTCGGATCTATTCTTACTCTTTTTAGGCCATTGTGACTGCCTGACCTATTTCCAATGAGTAATAAGCTGTCTCATTTGGGTATCAGTGTTTAAAGGCTCCAAATGTAAATTCCAAAAAAGGTGCTTTTGATCCTTGGGGTGGGGGGTGATCTGGTGTGTGTGTGTGTCTTATTTTTGCTCTGTACAAGTACTGAGGCTTTTAAGCTTAAAGTAAGTTTTCTCTCTCAATTTAAGAAATAGTTTTAAGAAAAATTCTACGTATTCCACATACTTTTTGTTTATCGACTAAACTGTTACAAATTACAATAAGCTTGCGTATGGTTATAAGTCTCTGGTTTATTATCAGTAAGAAATTGTATGGGTATTTACAATACTCTAGCAGTCAGTAATGGTTATTGTGTCTAGTTGTTGCTTCCCAGAAGGCAGAATCTCTTTATTCCATATGGTGTTCAGTAAGCCTGGTCTTTCTGTAGTCTTTAAGAAAGCGTACATTTTAACGTTAGATCTGTCCCCTTTCCAAACTGAAAGCCTGCTACCCTGAGTGGAGATCTGTCTCTGGGTCTTTTCCAGTTCCAAACAGCGTTGACTCCTGTCTGAGATTAATCCTTCTTCTTGACCTGTGCCATCAGAACATTACAAAAATACCACCTCTTAGATTTTTATCCTTATGTGAGTCAAGCTGCTTTGGGTATTGCTTGGAAAATACTGCAGTCTTTCTTTCCATAATGATAATTAAAACACATTACAGTATTTATTAGAGTCTCTATTACTAGTAGATGAGTGTGCAGCTACTTCTTATTTTAGTATCTTTTTTTTAACAGGAAAAATAAAATGAAGGGACCTGCAGTTTACATACCTCATGGTTCTGTTGGGTTTTGGGTTGGCTTTTTTTTTTTGTTTGGTTTGGTGTTTTTGAAGTCCACTTTGGAGAAGTGGGACTTGACAGTGAAGGGCCACCAAAATGCTTGTGCCTTTAGGACACATGAGGTCTGGGATCAGTGAACTTTGCCTGTCATCTTTCCCAAGGTTGGTTGTTTTTTGTTGATTATTTTGGTTTTTGGTTTTTTGTTGCTTGTTTGTTTGGGGGGGGTTGGGGTGTTTATTTGTTGTTTTTATGTTTGGTTTTTTTGATGTTGTTTGTTTTGGGTTGGGTTTGTTTGTTTTGGGGGGTTTGGGTGTTTGTGGTTTTATTGGGGGTTTTTGTTTTTGGGGGTTTTTTTTTTTGATGGTGTGGTATTCCTAGCTAGTGTCTTTCTCTTTGGAGAGATATTCAGCTACCTCTTGCAAGAAGATGATCTATATTTCAAAAACAACCTGCCATCCATAACTTTAACCCTTAAATGCTGCCCTGAATCGATAGGAAAGCTTCTACCTGTGTGAGAAACTTTTCTGCTCTGAGACAGGGTGGAAGGTACCACTTCTATACTCAGGATCTTTCAGTTTTTGCTACTGTGTCTGCTTTGAAGTGTCAGCCACTTGTTGGGAGTGTTTGCAAGGACATAGCATGAGTGTCAGCCACACCACTGATAACATTTATTGAACTGCTCACTCCCAGAGATTTTTCCACTTAAAGAAAAATGGTCGGTGGGTGTGTTCTCCTTGCTTTTTGTGTTAGAGATGTTCATGGTTGTGCAGTTATTGTATCTGCCTTATATTTCTGTTCTGTATGTTATTTTGCCCCTACTGCTCTCTCTTGGGTGTACCTTCCTTTTCTGTTCCCTTAAACTTGTGTCGTCTTTTCATCTCCCCTGTGATTTCAGACTAGTCCAGCAGTGAGGTAGTCGGAGCTGTCACCCCGCAGGTTGGCAGTATGCTTTATCCATGTTGTGCCAAATATATGGCAAGATTCACTTTACCCAAAGCAGTTGAGCTGTATCAGTTCATATTTTAATTGCATGAAGATGGGCAGTGTTGGAATATTTTTTTTTTTGTTTTAATAGTTTATTATTTCATTCCAAACTTCCATCAGTTCTACTTAAGACACTATGATGAACTCAAAATGTATTTGATAGGCAAGATGAATTATTACTTCATTCAAATAGCTTCAGTACGGGTTCACTTTATTGTTCTGGGACCTACTTCCAGTTTGATACGGATTTCTGTATTTAAAAAAATACTTGGTCATGTTTCTCACCATTTTCTTCCCTCAGTCTGCAAGAACAATTTCAGTGGTGTTTCCTCTTTGGGAATACTTGCCACCCCCAGCATTTTGCCTCTCTGGAATACATATTTTTTGGTTTGTTTTGTGTCCTGTCCTCTCTCCCATTCATCCCCCTCATTTTCTTTTTTGAGAAGAAATGGAAAAACGGCACCAAAAAAGTGAAACTGCAGCGTTAAAACTAAGTGGTTAAACCCTACAGATCAGTGTATGAGCTTCCTCGCTTGAAACCGCCCCCTTTTTCTTTTTTCCTGATAAGAGTGTATTTTGAGGGTTTTGAATACTTTGGGTTTTTCAGGCTTTTATCAGCCTTACTCTCTTCACAACAGTTGTCGTTAATATTAAAGACGTCCTCTGGAAATGTTATCTGAACACGTGTAAGGTAGAAGTGAAACCACATGCACATGGTTTTGCACAGGTGATGGTGAGAGCATGGTAAACTTTCTCTAGAAGTGATCTGTGTATTTTTTTTTTAAATGAACTGTTTGACAGTGTTGTCACTTCAGTGTAACTTAGGTGTCTGCATAAAACAGTTAGCTGTGTACTATTCAACGTACATCCTTAAAAGTGCACACTTCCATAGCATTTGTAGAAATGCAAGGTAGTCTTGATTATAGCAGCTAATGGAGTTGGCAGATGAATTGAATTTTTCTGCCTCTTCTGGAAGAATTTGTGCTTACTGGTGGTCTTGATTTTGTGAGAGGAAAAGGTTTTTAGTGTTACGGTTCAGGTGTCATGAACCGTTTTGAACTACCAGATAAAAAACCTTTTAAACTTAAATTTAGATTTTGACCTGTCATTAAGGTTTTTAATTATTAATAAATAGTATTTTGTTTGAAATTATTTTATCTTAGTATGTAACTGGCGTAGAATATTCAGGTAAATGTTTACTTGAGAGCAGACTCAGCTTAATTTAATCTCTTAAAAACTACAAATGTGTTGACTTCGTTAAAACTGATGGCATCTGGCAGTCATTTCAGCAGGTGTTTGTATGAGGAGGTTAATATTAATATTACAGACATGCTCCCCCAAATGTGGTGACTTTTATACTTCTACCACCAACGAACGCGCTTATAATGCCTTTTATTTATGTTGTTAGATTCAGTAACTGGTACTGTTATGCTTTAAAACGGGGTTCTTCAAAATATTTTGGAGGCACTGACGCTCTGTGTTTTAAAATCGGTTTCTCTGCTTTAACGCAGGCCTGTTTCTGTTACGCGAGTGCCTGCTCTTCTCTTCTTAGAGGAGGGTTTTCCAAACACAGCTCTCGGAGTTCCGGGTCTGTATTAGGAGTGTTGCTGTGTTGCTCGAGGAGGGAAGGGTAACGTGCAGTCTTCAGGAAATGCTACTTTCTGAGAAGCGTTTATCTGAAAGCCAGCACGGTGGCTGGTTTAGTCTGTCCAGAGCTGACAGTGGAGCACTGGAAGGCTGAAAACAAGCACTGAGCTCCTTCTGTACCAGATCACTCAAGACTGAGCTTTCCTGATAGTGTTTCGCTGGCCATAACTACACAGGCTGCATTGGAAGAATACTATCAGTTGTTGTGGTCCCTGACATGTTGGAAATCTAAGCAGAAGCTGGCCAGCCCCTCAGGAATGTGGCAAACAGCGCTGGTGAGAAACGGGTCCTCCAACTTACGGCGCTCGAGCCGTGTTCTGTAGCCAGTGTATTAACTGAGTGCAGGCAGCAGGTTTGCAGTAGGGCCAGGCGGGAGGTTCTGGGTTCCTGAAGCACTCTTCTGTGTGAGCCGCTCTCACGATATGTTCTGTGAGCACTGGTGCCTCCAAGCTGGCATTGCTCAGCAGCAAAGGGTGCCATGTCAGCCCTGGATGCACACTCCACTTCTCATGCACTGCAAGGATTCCTGCCTTCCCCTGGTGTGTTTCTCTTGTCTTCCTTCCATCTTCTGGATGGCAAAAAAGGAAGATTTTAATTGTTGTGATAGCTGCTGTGAATCTGAGTGAGAGTGTGTGCATATCCCTGGATGTCATCCGTGCTAGAAAAGTGATCTTCGAGCAGGACTCCTGCCCTCTTCTGAAATCTGCTGCAAGAAAATGTATTCATTTCTTTTCTGCTTAGCCAGGCCTTCAGTGTTTCAGCCAAACTGACCTTTACGTCTCTTTTCCCCCACAGGCTGCTGCCTTCCTTTTCCAGCAGTAATTTTTGTCCTTACTGGCCTCCACGGGCTTCCATCTAAGGACCTGGTTTGGGGTTTGTCTCTGCCCTTTTCATCACCTACCAAGGGATCAAAATGCTGTGCTTGGATTTCTCCCCCCCAGCCCTGTTTTCTTATTACAGTTTTGCTGTGTTCCGTGTAGCAATTTTAAACTAGTGTACTGACCATCAAGAACAGAGGAAAAACCCTGCCATCCTGGCAGGCATTTGGTGTCTCCATTGCAAAATGGGCAAACGGGCTTAAGACGAGGCACTGGAGGATGTTGGCAACAGAAATCATAATGGCTGTATCGATCTTAAGCAGGAATAAGGGGTGCTGCGGTGTTTGAGTACCTTTGGTTGTTTTCCTGGGAGAGCCGTGCTGCTGGCGATAGCTGCCTGAGCCCTCCTGGTGCGGCTCACTTCAGGCCTGCAGCTCCTTCTCTGCTCTGGTGTGTGAGGGACGGCTGGGAACCCTCCCATAGCAGCTTCTCTCTTCTGCCTGCTGATACCTTGTTAACTTGGCAGGGTGTTTTCCATCAGAGATGAAAAGAACCAGGTAAAATCAGGCAACTGAATCATGAGTGTAACAGGTGTGCTGTGGGGTCAGTCACCTCCCACAGGCTGTTGATGCCAGCACTGGGCCGGACACTTTTGCAGGAATATGCACTGCAGTTCATCCATCCATCCATCCATGTCCTTCAGGCTCTTGGTGTAATGCAGAAATACTTACCCTTCAGAGGTGGAGAGGTGCTGAGATGCTAGTGAGGTGTGCTGTGTAAGTAGCAGGTGGGGAGGGGGAGAGTGAGCTGGCTTTTAGCTGAAGTTGTGGAGGTGGCTCTGTTCTGAAAAGTGGTGTTTTTTTCGGAAGAAGTTTGAAAGTTCGCTTCTGTCCTTAACAACCGCTGCTGCAAAAGGAGGTGGTGGTTCTTCCCAGTCATGTGGTCTTGGCCCCTCCCTGTGTTTGTGGTGAGCTGGGCTGGCTGAAGGCTCATCGTGGGGGTCCTTCTTACGGGGTTAGTTTTTGGGTGGATTACTGAGCTGGTGACACTTTCTAGATTGCCCAGAGCTGACTGTGTGAAGTTATCCACATACAGTAGCTAACTCCATCTTTTACCAGCTTCTGGCCTCTGTTCGGATGTCCCGGCAGTGTTGTGATCTGTTTACGATACACGGTGGTGAGGTTTGCAATTTATAAATATCTGCTAAGGCAGAGGAAAAAGCTGGGATCAGAAAAGAGCAGGAGGACACTGCAATAGCTTTTGTTTCAGAATTTTGTTGGTCAGCTGTCACTGATGTAGCACCTTGCACTGTGATGGCATGCGTAATCCTACATAAATGTAATGTTTTGTAATTTACAGCAAAACCCCAAAAATCCCGGGGGAAATTGTGAGATTAAGATTTTTAAATGTATAGGAATCTTTAGAACTGTTAAAATTGGCTTTCTTTGTGTGTTAAACAGAACAGTTTAATATTTGAAGGGTAAGAGGGGTTTATGGTTTGTTTTGGAGGTTTTTTTGATGTCAGTCACTCTTCACCCTAATATATTCAGGAAACCTGGTTACTGTACAGCATTGCTTTTCTGGCTGTCACTTTAACATCACATTTTACCCAGTTTAAAAATGAAAAAGCAGATAAAATGAAAAGGAAGTCTAAAATTCTTGTCTCACAGTATATGGAAAGTGTACCTTTTACTGAAGTGGAGCTGGGCTTGAATTTATTTTCTAGATTTTCATTCTGTCTTTTTTAAAATACTTGTAACTCTATTATGTGATGCAAGTTGTGGGGCATGCAGTGATAAACAATTTTTCCTTGCTGATACCAGATATGTTCCATAAATATATGAACATGGAAAATTGAAACTCATTCATTAAAAGCTTTTAAAAATTGTGCACCTTACACTTTCTGCCCTTCTTGTTTTAATGGGAAGGGAGAGAATATGCTCTTTAGTTTTTCCAAGTATAATTTAGGCAAACAGAATATGTGTATTTAAAGTTACCTCCATTTTACAGAAGGATTTGTATGCTGGCCTAGGCTATTCCTGAAATGTTTGGGGAGAATCCTGCCTTGAGTTTTGTACTAAATGCTGTGTTTACAAAAGGATTTCTTGATAACATCTGGTTAATAATTGAAACTCCAGTGTTCCTTCTAATGCTGATAGCGTTAAGTGAAAAATTTGAGCTCTTGATGTGATGGAATTAGTACAGTGAATTATATGTTTGCAGAGAAACCGAAAGCCTGGAGTGTTGGATTTTTGTTGAGGTGGGTTTGTGGCAGCCTTTGGTATAGTTGCTACGTGCATATGGAGAGCATAAGTTAGTTCATGTGTACTTTCTCATGTAATTTTGGGTATGCAGTGCATAATATTGTGATTTTTTTCCCCTGGAAGTTCTCTGTGCTGTAGCACCTCCTCCTTACCTTTGTGATTTTGATATATTTGAAAAATCCTATAGCATTTTTCTGGTATAAAAACTAAAGTTCTAATCAGCTAATTTCTTTTTTTGTTGGCAGACGATGATGTACCTGCAGATATGGTTGCAGAAGAATCGGGTCCTGGTGCACAAAATAGTCCATACCAACTTCGCAGAAAAACTCTTCTACCTAAAAGAACAGCTTGCCCTACAAAGAGCAGTATGGAGGTAACTTGTGTTTAGTTGCTTTTAATTGTGAGGTCAACCTTGCTGTTTCAAGAATAGGAAGCTGATTACTTTTCATAGGTTACCTGATGACTGAACTAATCCTTATGTATTTCGTTAAAGGGTGCCTCCACTTCAGCTACTGAGAACTTTGGTCACCGAGCTAAACGTGCTAGAGTATCTGGAAAATCCCAGGATTTATCAGGTAATAACTCTTGTACAAGAAAGGGGGTGGGGGAGACGCTTTGACTTTACACACACATATGTCCACACACACCACCCCCAAACTTACTTTTCCTGTGTTCTCCAACTAAGAAACATTAGTGAAAAAACAACTACAAACTTGTTCTGAACTTCAAATTTTGGAAGCATGATTTAAATCTGATTCTTAGCATCTGGTCCCTTAGTCTGCCTGCTTCACTGCAGATATATTGGTTTGGGGTTTTTTGGTTTTCTTTGAGTTTTGTTTGGTTTTTGTTTTTTTTTTTTACTCTCCTCAGAGTGCTGTGTAGTTGTATCCAAGCTGCTGCTAGAAGTGGCAACGGTGCAGCGCTCTGACTACGTGTTGGTGTATTGTTTAGAGGCAGTTTTGATAGGTCCTCATAGCACTCCACTGTGGAGAGAGGGGGAGCGTTTGTGTGTGTTTAAATAAAAAATACACATATACCTACATTGTATAACAAACGCATGCAATACATGTGTATAGATGTGTGTTTTACTTGTGCGCGCACACATCCTGTTTGTTCTTAGTTTCTACGTAATTTTTCAGTCTCTCTGCTTCTACCCCTTCTTTGTCTCCTGACATACTCTTTAGTTCCAGGAGTTCTGCTGTCACTTTTCCCTGGAAAACCAACACCAATGCTTGCCAACTCCTGTTGATGTGGTTTTTGTTGCTTTTCTTGGGGTTTTTTGTTGTGGGTTTTTTATTTATTTTTTTTAGTCCATGTCTCCCTTAACATTGTGCATTAAAACTGAGCAGCTGTCACAAGGCATTGGTTGTTTTCATTGGCTCTATTGAATTCTCCTCTTGCTGGCTTCTCACCTTCTCCACAGTGTAGATTTTATCTTTTAAGACCTGTGTCTCTTCCCCTTCTGTTTTATTCCTACCCCCTCCCCCCCTCCGCCTTGTTGAACTGTTCTAATTTCAGCCACTGTTTAAGAATCATTTAACCTCAGATTTGGATTCTTGAAATAGCCAGAACCAACTGCACATCAACCTGTGTCAATCTACTTCCAGTTTCATTTCCTGATTTTGATATCCGAAGCCTTGTGCAAAGTCGTCTTGTCATAGGCTCGGTTTGTCCTGCCAGTTCTTAGTTTTTCTTCAAGGTCACTCAGTTCTGATGTGTTCTTTATTACGCTTTTACCCGCCTCCTTGCTTTAGTGAAGGTACGTAACTTCACTCGAGTCCTGTGGTACAAATTACAGCGTGAATGACACTGACTTCCAAAGGAATTCTCCACGCTTTTGCTGCGCATTCCTTTTGTTACATTCTTAGCTCATGTGGGGAAAGCACGGGGATTGTGGTGGCTTCTCCAGTGTGGAATTACCAGAGGAGTTGTAAACAAATGATTTTATAATTGTACTCTTTAAGAGTATATTCAGACATGTCGCAGTCTAACAAGGGGGTGTTAGATCCTTCTCAAACCATTTTCTAGTAATCTCTTTTCCCACTACGATGATGACTATTTTTTTATTTTCTCCATTGAGTTTTTGAGAGATTCCTCTATATTTGTACAGGTATCGATTGTGGTGAGATTTCCACCCCTGGTCTTTGTTAGCATAGGGAATGATAGCTGTTGTGAGTTGAGTTGTAAGCATGAGACTTTCTCAGTTGTCGTCAGTGGAGATTGTATGTTTTCATCAGAACATATAGCTGTGCCTTTCATCTGCAGTTCTGAAATAAAGGTGTGGGACTAGAAACATAAGAAAATGTCTTGGTGGAGAACCATTCCTTCGTGTATGGATTCTGAGTTGAGGGAAATTGGGTGGAGATGAAAAGGAGAAATGCCAGTCAATTTGAATTTCCCACTGGAGTGGAGCTAGTAGTTGGAAAACCAGAAGAGTACTCCTTATTTTGATGCTGAGTGTAGAATTAGTGCTGCTGAGAGACAGTTGCTATTTCAAATTACAAAGGAAAAAAAAAACCAGTCTCGGATACTGTTAAGAAGAACAGATGAGAATTTTGAAATATTGACATATTATTTTTCTGTTATTTGCAACCCTCTCCTCCAGTGGTCTCTGCAGTGGACAGTGGGTTCTTCAATCCTGAGACAGAAAGATTAACAAATAAACAAGAATCTTGATGAGAAAGCATCACGTTAAGTGAAAGATTATTTACATATTTGCTGTAAACTCTTTTAAGTAGAATACAAAAAAAAAAAAAGAAAATGCCCAAAAGAACCAAAAATTGAGATAAGAAGAAGGTATGAAGAAGCTGTGCTGCTTATGTCACAAAAGACTGGTGAACCTACAAATTCAGCTTTTGTTTGACATCTGTAGAAAACATTTACAGCTTTTAGATCTTATTGATCCAAATATTTGTGTCATGTACTGATACAATATGTCTTGATTTACAGAAAGATTTAAATTCAATGTATTCTGTTTCCTTATGTTACAACAACTGTAGATGCATGCTTCTGCTTACCAGGATGTTTGTCTCATCATGTCATTTTAGCCCAGGGTTTCAACCGTTTGACATACTCTTTATTTACTACAGCGTAGGTTTTTACCTCTCTTGCTTCAAGATCAGTACATTTGCATCTCTCTTTTATAGTGGGCAGTTCTTGCTGACTTATAATCACCTTTTGAGACTTGAGAGACACGTAACTTCTTTCTTTTCACTGAACTACAGAGTTGCAGTAGATACTGAGGCGCTAGGTTACTGGATCACTTGTTGATAGTTCCATACATTAGGTATATGCACAGCCCATATTTCACAGAACTTATTGCATTTTTAAATTTATTTTTGACTTTCCCTATTGATGTATGAGAGATAGCATGCAGTATTCTTGGAAGAATATTTTTTGACACGTTTCTACTTCTTAACAAGAAAATATTCTTCCTAAATGCCTCCTTATGGAACAAAAGCTAGTTGTCTCCATCTTCTCCACTAAAATGGACCAAAAAAGGGTCCGTACAAGACAATAATTTACAATTTGGGATTCACGGGATGGTCTTCTCTGTCTTCGTACAATGCAGGTAATTCACTTTCAGGCAGCTTTCCCTACCCTTTGTCTTGGTATTACTAAACTAGTTTCTCTCTACTAAATGATCAAAATTGAAACTGAATTAGCTTTGCGCATATCCTGTGGAAACAGAGTGACATAACCAGCTGTGTTTCTAGTTGTCAGTTGTCTAGTATATTAACACTTTATTAAAATCATGAATAGTTCAACTGTCAACTTAGGTTAAGGCGAAGATAATGATTGGTGATGACTTCTTGCACTTTGTTTTTATTTTTATTCTTGTCTATTTTTAACACTTCATTGGAAAACTGTCTTTTTTTAATAAGAATATGCATTTCGTACTTAACCTTCCCTTTGTCAATTGACATAAACCTGTCAGGAGTAGCAGCGCACGAATGTTTCTGATTCGGTGGCCAGACGAACCTTTAAAACTTTCTCTTTTTTGTAAACCGGGAGGAGGAACATACTGAACGCATCCTTGCTTTGACCGGTTGCTAAAAGACGCCTGAAATGGGAAGTGTGAATTTCCAAACCAAAAACATAGTTCTTTTGGACCCAGAGGATGTTTTAAGTCTTCACATTAAGAAGTGAATTAGCTTTTTCAAATTATACTGGAGAATTCCACCTAGTAATCAGTATATCAGTGATTTGAGTGGAGAAATCTTAAATCAACCCCTTCTTAATTGAGCAGAAGGGCAATTTAAATTAAATCTCTCGCTTCTACAGGATTTTGGATAAAGGTAGGTGAGGATGGCAAACACCTGTAAAATCATCTTAGTTTTGCAAGTGGTGCCCAAGTTTCCATTTAAATACAACTTGAAAAATTGTGGGTGGTGATGGGGTTTATTGTGGCTCTTGGATTATTGATTGATTCATTGATTTGTTAATTGCAACAAGGTTTTTTTGACACTTTCAAAGTTGTTCCCTGCCTGTTGCAGCAAGGAAACACACCTGGATTTCAATTTTAGTTGTGAGATAGGGCCAAGCATATGAACTGTGGAGCAATGGCAGGCACTACACTAGTGAACTTTCCTCTTCAATAAAAAATTAACCAAGGTCCTAAGATTATACTAAGTTAAAGGAAGAAAAAATTCTGCAGGTTGTTCAGGGAAGTAGCTAATTGTCTTGGGAAGAAGACAAAACTGTGTGCCTCAGGGATTTCTGTGTTAAAAGGAGAAGACGGGTCGCGGAAGGCTGGTGAGGATTTACTGCCTTGCATTCACAGCGCCACATTTCAGCTTGTAAGACAGTAGGAGCCTGTATCTCCACATCTAACTGGAAAGCTACCAGAAAAAGATGGATTTGTAAGCAATGTCCAATTATCCTGTGATGCATTTCAAGGGTAATTAGGACTGTAGAACGAGTTGCTGCTGCTTGTTTGACACAGGAAAGAACCTTTATATCTACAGTGGAAAAGGGCCTTTTTAAAAACCAGCATGGATTGTGCACATAACATTTTTTGGTGATGCCCAGCCATGCTCACTTTATATTCCCTGGACTTTGGGCTCCCCAAGTGTCTCTTGGGTATAAAGCCTTTCTGGACTACTCACTTTTGTTAACTTACTGGCTTCTGAGTGTGTGCAGGGTTGGTTTTGGGGTTCTTTTGGGCAGGAGGGGGATGTTACTTGTTTCTTTGATGGGTTGATGGTTTGTTTTTTAATAAAAATAATTTTTTAGTCTGGCATTAATAACACTGCTGCTGAAGGAAACTGTCTTGGCCAGCTTCTCGACATTCATTCCTGTCTCCTTCATTGTGTCCACGTAGCTTCTGTGGCTTACAATGAGCTGAGCTGATCCATAAAAAAAAAAAAAGAGTTAGGAGGAGGCCAACCGAAAGGATACTTTGGGAGCAAGTAGCTATGGGCATGTGGAATGATGAGACTCATCCCTTTTATACAGCATAGAATTTTGTTGGATTGAAGTGGCATGTACCTATAGCTTGTGACAGCTGTGTTACTGTCGAGCAGCCGTCAGTCAGTTGGATAAATGCCCTCCCAGCATCTTAGAGGAAACGAGTGTTTGTGAATCACCAAGGTGACATTCATACAATGGTGCAACAAAGAACAGGATCAGGGAAAGTCACTGCAAAGTCTGTAGTATTTCAGAATTTCTAACAACTGATCTGAGCACAGGTGTAGGTGTGATGCCCTGGAAAACAGCTGTAATCAGTTCTCTCGTAGCACACAGGTTCTGGTGATGTGGGCTCTAGACCACAGTTTAGCATCTTTGTAAAAGCCATAGTTCTGGTCCTTGTAGTTCATGTCTTCTGTCTGGAAATAACATAATTATTTGTGCTGCTTTTCCCAGGGAAGACTTCAGGCTTACCTTTTTTTTTTTTTTTTAATTTTATTTATGTTTTTAAATGCGGGACCTCGCACAGAAACTGTTTTTCAGAATGTTATTCCCTCCAATTTAGTAGGTCATCTTTCTCAGGGTCACTTCAGTGGTCTTCCTGTGGTAGCCAAACTCACAATCCTCTTGCTCCCTAGCTTCAGCTGTTCTAAGAGAAAATGAATAATGCAAGGAGCATTACATGGCTGTAGCTGCATTATGAATGTAGCAGGAGCTTTAGTGCCTGGCATACAAATCCTCTCAACTTCAGAACCTGCTCTGTACCCTCCTGCTTGAGAAAGGATCCGGAAGACAACCACCATACAAGTGACCTGTGGGAACTGGGCTGCCCTGCTGTGAGGATACCTGCCGCAGGAGCGTCTCCTGAGAACGCAGACTACAGAGGGGGTTTTTCCTGCATCAGCTGTGGGCTGTGGAGTGTACTTTGCTAAAGCCCTGCTCTTGGGCGCTCGGGTCTCCACACAGTGGTACGGGAGTGTCACTTTCTCAAACCTCTCTCAAGAAATACATCTGCCAAAGCTAATGCTTCTTCTGGCTTAGATTTTTCATTTTAAAAGAAAGAGCATAAATGGGAGTAAGTGGAAGGAGGCAGCTTTGGAATTACAGTTGGCTACTGGTTTCCTGCATCCCAGACATCCTTCTTCCTAATGTGTTCCTTGTTCTCCCATAATGAAGTTTTACTGGTAGTTTTTCCAGGCAGTGACTGTTTCTGAGTAAAATTTCGTGTGTTTGAAAACATTTGCAGTGATTTTGGCTTTGGGACTGGATTATTATTATTATATGGATAATGTGGGTTAATTGAACCACAGTGAAGCTAATAGCAGTGAGGAGCCAGTGTATCTGGAACGTGCACAGTAGCCTACTTAACGTCTGCAGTTGTATGCAGATTGATTCCTCCAGTAGAAAAGGTGAACTAAAAAGTTTTGAAAGGGCCTGAAGTCTCTAACTTCTACCTGACTCCAGAGTCACCCACTTTTTTTTTTCCCCCTTTAGATTTAGATGAGAGGTACTTTAAAAAACAAGTGTTTTGGTGATGCCTAGCCATGCTCACCTTACGGGCTGCTGGTATATGTTCCCCGGACGATGTCAAAATCCCGTTTCAAATGGCAAGTTGGTGATCTGTTTTGGTCAGAATTTGGGCTGGGTAAATATGTCAGTAACACAGATTACTGTTTAATAGCAGCACCTGCAGAACAATATCTTCAGGAGAAGTTGCCAGATGAAGTGGTTCTAAAGATCTTCTCCTACCTGCTGGAGCAGGATCTCTGTAGAGCTGCTTGTGTGTGTAAACGCTTCAGTGAGCTGGCTAATGATCCAATTTTGTGGTAAGTGAAAAGCTATTCCTCATTATCATGCGAAATATTAGATGTGCTTCACTAGATGCCAGTACAATAGAAAAATTGAAATGTTGGTTTTGATTAGTTGAATTAAAACCAGTTGTATTTTAATATGTCTGCTTTACTTAAGCATTATTTGTTACTTACGAATATTTGATTATGTGTTAAGCAGTAAAACTTGATTCTCTAGTAGTGTGGATACTAGTTAAATAATGGCTGGTTTAAAGACTAGTGAGGTATTTCTTCAATAGGCACTCCTTCCTCTCTTCAGCCTTTTTCATGCTTCTGTATGGGTTGTGTTATGCAAAAGAAGAAACACATTTCTTAATGTTAAATGCAAGTTTTATCTAGTGTTACTTAGATTGTTTTGTTTGGTTTTGTTAAACGGTTACATACTCGGGCTGTTTTCCCCCCTATGAATCCACCCTGTCCCTGGGTTATTGAGAGCTTGGAGAAATGGGATCTAAATTTGCGTTATTCTATAATGGGGAAAAAAATATATTAAGCTTTTTTTTTTTCTTTTAAATAACAAGACTAAAAGAAAAAGAACAAAATTTGAATATAACATCACAATAGCTTTTTTTTTTTTTTTTTGGTCCTAAAGACAGTCTTGAAGGTGTCTTGTCAGATCAATTACAGCTTCTGAGAATCAGTGGCATCTTGTAAGTCTGGGCTTAATATCAGCAGGCTCAGACACTGCAATTATTTGTATTCTGGCACTACTCAAAAGAATCCAATTGTTGTGTGCTTCGTGTGCTATTTTGTTCTTTTTACGCCACTGTAATCTGTCCACTGATGAACTCTTTGAAATACAGTGCATCATTTGTTCTCTGTGAATGCATTTTTTTCAGCCTTTTTTTGGCAAGGTGAGGAAGAGGTGGTGACACGCTTTAAGTCTTATTCTACTAGCTTTCCTAAGTGTTGAAGCAATGCTGTAGTTAATATACAATTAGATTCTGATTCCACAAACAGCGTAACTAACTGCTGAAATTTCTTTGTGGAAATGGCATATTGAGAACTCTCTTGCTTGGTTCATGAAACACATGTCAAAAAATTTCTTAGAAAAACACAGAAGTCCTCCAACAGAAAAATTGCTTTGGAAGTGTTTTAAAGGGGTTGGTACTGATCTTGGTCAAATTCACTGTCATAGACTGGCAAATGCTGTTGGAAAAACCCCAGTTTTTAACATTTGGTGTGTTAGATTGAAATGGAAGAGTAATCAGAAATACATTAATTTTCTGCTTGACACTTCTGCTCAGGAAAAGATTGTATATGGAAGTATTTGAGTACACTCGTCCAATGATGCATCCTGAACCTGGTAAATTTTATCAGATTAATCCAGAAGAATATGAACATCCAAATCCCTGGAAAGAAAGCTTTCAGCAACTGGTAACAGCAGTATTCATTTATATTCCAAGTTATATATGGTTTATGAAAGTAAAACCACCAACGTCTGAAATGTGGGGGACAGCAGTAATTATTTTGGGTTTAGGCTTTAGATAAGGTGATGGAACTGGGGTGGTGGGGAGAAATCCCTGTACTGTTACGGAGTGGGGGAATATCTGTAGTTCTTTCCTGTCCTGAGGCACACTTTAGGGAGAGAAGTCATGGTAAAGTGGAGTGCTCGAGCATCCAGCTCTTCTCCTGGGTTTTCCCTCGCGTTTTGCATCACTGAAATTCTGTGGAAGAGATTGTCATGGTCTGTGGCTCACAAATAAACTTCAAATATATTGTCATATATTATTAAACCAGCGTGCGTGCTGTTTATCAGATTTGCATGCATCTTGCGCTAGTAAACCGAACGGTATATTGGTAATACCACTTGGGCTTAATAGTGATTTACAGCTGACGTGACTGAAGCCAATAAGCTACCTTTAAGGGATGTGACTGAACATCTCTAATCCAAAGTGTCAAAGGTATTGTAGGAAGGGCTGAGCATGATATTTGAAAAACATGAGTAAAGGAAATAACTATCAAGGTCAGTGTACTATACGATGCTGCATGTAATTGGTTAATGAAATTCTGAAGCCTGTTGAGGACAAATACTTGGCTGCTTTGTTCAGTACTCAATCAAATGTGAAGGTATAGGATTCTTTTCCTCACCATATAAATGCAGTTCGTTTTGTGGCAAGCTGCTAGCAAATCAAAAGATGGAAATAAGAGCATCTGTTGTGGAGTGGATAAGGTACAAGGAGGTTTGCAGTCAGTAGAGAGGCCTTTGGCAGTGTGAGTAGGTTAGCCTCTCGATTTAGTTGATCACTCCCTTAGGCTCAGACTTCTTTTGGTGTTGCCAGTTCAAACTGGGTGCCTAATACGGGAGATCAGAATGTGATCCTTAGTTCCTGGAACAAAGTGATAGCAGCACATTGCTTGCTGATTAGGGGATTAGTAGATCTCTTGTCTGTGTGTGTTCAGATCCACCGATCTGCAAGCTTATCATAAACTATTTTCTTTGTTTCAGTACAAAGGAGCACATGTAAAGCCAGGTTTTGCTGAACACTTCTACAGTAATCCTGCAAGATATAAAGGAAGAGAAAATATGTTGGTAAGTCTCTAAAGCAACTCTTGGGAATATTTATGTGTCTTTGTGTGGATATTTCTCTCTAAATCTGTCCCTTTTCTTCTAGTATTATGATACTATTGAGGATGCTCTTGGTGGAGTTCAAGAAGCTCATTTTGATGGACTTATCTTTGTTCATTCTGGAATATATACTGATGAATGGATATATATAGAATCTCCAATCACCATGATCGGTGCAGGTATTTAAACTGAAATACTTTGTCTTGAAGTCTGACTTGTGTTAATTACCACCTTAATTACAAAGAAATTCTGTTGTATTAAACACCCAGTATGAATGCTCACCTTCCTTCGTCAGCCTGGTAAATAAGTATTTTCTGTACAAGTGTTACTAACTGAAAAGTAGCTGATGCTTCAGGCTAAAGTACTGTTATCTGATTGTTAGTTTTTGGAATAACTTACTTACCTTTTTATTTAATTAGGAGGAAAAAAGTGAATTTGTCAGAAAGTATACTCAGGTACATGACTGCAGTTGAAATTTTCAGGTGGTTCTTAGGAAGTTTGTTTATATATAACCGATCTCCAGAGTAGAATCCAGCAGTGGGAGCAAGCCCAAATTAGTATCTGTCCCATTTTCTTCAGCGTCGTAATTCCATCTCAGGGAAGGAAATGAGAGCATCCAGCAGAAAGAATCTGAGACTGGAGGTTCTTTCCCTGTTTGCCTCCCAACTGTTCCTCTAAAGGAAAAGCATTCTGGAAAAGGAAGTAAGACTTTCAGTATAGGGAAAGTTTAGGAAGTTAATACAAGGTAATACACCTGGCTTCAGACTGTGGCGCTTCTGGAGCAGTTTGCTTTTTCTGTCCCTGCTGTGAGCAAGCTAATTCCCAGTAGTACGACAGAGCGGTAAGAATTTAGACTGTCTTAATGTCTGGTGGAGGATCTGGGTTAAGAGGTCTCGGACCTCTTGCTCCTGTGGTGACCCAGCGGTGACTTGCCTGCTGCCTGCTTTTTCAGAGATACTGTCTGCCTGCGTTGGGGGGGTGGGTGGGTTGGTTAGGGTTTTTTGAGGATGAGGCAGGTTTGGGTGTTTTGGTTTTGAAAAATAAGTCCCTGTCTTCAGGTATCTTATTTGTTCGGCATACCAACTGTTTTGTTCTCGAGTGAACCTATCTGGCACTTCTTGCCTGGGTGTTGCAGCCTTGGCACCAATAATGACTTTGCCCGGTGCAGTCAGACTGTTCCAGTGTTAATTGTAAAACTTGTCCCTGCAAATCTACAAGATGCAGCTGCGTCAGTAGGGTAGGTTGTCAGCTCGTGACTACGTTTCTCAGGCTGACATCCTGAACATCCCCACTTGCAGTGCTTTGGTTTGTGTTGCGGAGAGGTTTTGGAGCACAAACTGGATTCCTTTTGGATGAGACAGAGATGTGTTCCTGGAATACTGCTGCACTCTAACAGTCTGTGTGCGTTCAGTCAGAGGCACCAGGCTAGGACTAGTCCAAAGTAACGGTCTCTTCTACCCTCCCTGTCCTGCAGCGCCTCTGGTGTGGGTGTCTGATCCTCAGCACCATTTTGCTCTGCAGTACCACTCCGGTTATGCTGCCGTGTTTGCTAATACAGACGTGGCCTTAGGCAAATAACAAAATACCCTGGCTTCTGTTTCGGATAGGGAATGACAGTAATAGATGCCAGTACAAATAGGGCAAGTCATATTGGTGAAGTGTTCAAAATCCAGAAGAAACCGGATCCAGTGCTGTCCTAAGATAGAAAATTCCTCCATTACTTCACGAAACTTGAAATGGCATCTTTGGTACCTGCTCAAACTTCTCACGTTCTCTGGCTCCTTTTTAAGTTTTGAAAGAGCCTGTGTTTTCCCTTCCACTGGAATTAACCGGAGTTATTCAGAAAACACAGTTATCTTAACTACAGTTCTTTGGAAGTGAGGAATCTGCGTTGTGTGTTTTTGTAACAGAAGGGCTGTCTTGGGAAACAAAACCTCCCATGAGGAATCCAGAAATGCTAGATGTATTTATATTTCGGTTTCTGGCACTGCTAGCTCTTCCCTTCCTCAGACTTTCTCCACAGAATGGTCAGTGACATTGTAGAGGGAGTCAATTTTCATTTGTCTGGAAAAGAAAACAAATTAAAGTGAACCACTAAGCCTTGGAGAACTACCTCTTCTCTGTTCCGTCTGGCGTGCTTTTCAGAATGGCAGGATTAAGGCAGCACCAAATCTCTCTGCAGTTCTACTCAGATTTCTTTAATAGTTTTTCTGCTGACTTCTGAAGGAGCACAGCGTTACTAGAGAAGCAGCTTTACATACCTTGGGCTTTCAAGAACCTTCTGCTTTCTCATGTAAGCAAAATGTACTTACAGAGAGGATGCCTGGTATTCCAGGTTTGTTGTTCTGCTTGATTTTGAGGTTATTTATTCCTTTCCTTAAATCCAGGGGAAGGAGTCAGGTTCAGAAGGAAGCCTTTGGAGGGGTTGCTAGTATTGTGGCTTACCTGAGCTGTCCAGTGAGAAGCAAGAGTAGAGGTCCTGCGAGGAAGTTGATGCATCTGGTTCAGTGGACAGAACTGTCTATGAATTTCTTAAGAATTCTGCTTTCCAGGCTTGGGGAGGGAGTGTCGGATTACTGCAGGGATACAAGCCTTCCACCGAGTGCTCGTCAAGACAGGAAGCCTCTTGTCTTAATAGCTGAGTTCCAGCAGTTGTGTAGGCATGTGTCCTGATCGGAGAATCTTCACTGAATGTGTTTTCCTGTATTTTAGGAGAAACAGCTTTTATCTTTTCCCTTTGCTTTCCATTTGGCGTAATCCTTTTTTCACTTGCACATTATTTATCAAAGGAATTTCCCATCAAGAAAATCATGAGTAAAAAGAAGAATTACAGTAATTTTAAGGGTAGAAAAACCTAAAATGTAAAGACTGTCATAATTGGATTTTTTTTTTTTACTTTTGAGTGTCAGAGAACTTTCACGTTCTGGACTCTTCTTTAAATACCCATTCTGCATCTTTGAATTGAAAATTATGCTTCAGACTACTTTAGAGCTGTGTTCTTCGCTGTAGATTTTTACAGACTGCAAGATCTAAAAGGGCCTTTGCAGGTTTTTATTTTTGCCTGATAGGATTAAACGGGGTCACAATTATTTCCTGCAGAATCTAGTAGTTTTTCTATTAATGCACTGAAAAGTGAAATTGTTTTATTCATTTTGAGGAGTAAAAGAATTCTGAGGCAATATCCACTTAGCTCCCAAGATAAAGATTTAGAAATTATGTTTTGCTTGATTATGAAATCGGTGGCCCTTTTCTTTCTTTTCTTATACTGGCTTTTCTCTTCTAAACTGGTCTGAGCCAAAACCTGAAAAAGAGATACTTCTCTGAATATTTCTTTTGCAAAGATTCAGTAGGATGTTGCAGAGAATTCGTTTAATGCATTTGGAATGAAGCCAGTTCTTGAGCACATCCCCTTCCCCCTTCAGCCTTTTCCTGAGGGGAGGATCTAAATGCAGTGGTCTTACTAATTGCCGTGTTCCATAATGGGCGCTCAGGGACCTCCCAAACCGAGACCTGTAAAGGAGCCAACATGCTGAGGGGAAGGAGAACATCATCCAAGAGCGTGGCAAACACCTCCACCAAGCTCAGTTCCACAAGCCTCTCGGCCTTTTGTTTGCTAGGGGCTCTGAGCCCCTAATGTGAAGTGCGTTTTTTCCTTGCCCTCCGAAGAGGGAAACACAGATCTGATATCAATTCATGGTTCTTTTTATTTCCCTTTAAGGGCTCCAGGTATTTTTCTGGTTTGGTTCACCCACAGTACCATGGTGCCGTTCTTTCTCAGGTCCTGAAGTGTACAGATGTATCATACATGCCAGTGCGTTGGCACCATGGCAGAAAATCAATTAATTATATAGAAATGCTACAGCGTATTGTTCTGTGACCTCGTATGGTGACATAAGGCCTCATCAAAGCCTCTTTTAATTGTTATCTAGTACTAGGTAAATAGTGGTATGAGAAAGAGCTAGACTACCTTAAAATATTTGCAGCTCTGCAGTAATGCAAGCTGAGATTTGGCTTTTAGATAGTGAGAACAAGCTGGATGATGATGTAAATGTTGCTTCGTTCTGACTGGCACCTTTCTGCCTGAGTGATAAAGAACAGGACATACCACTTGTCTGTACTAGTGTCAACACACAACAGAAAAAAGATCTGCTCATGAGAAATCTTCTGCCTCGGCTCTTCAGTAACATAGAGAATCTAGGGCAAATACCTGCTCACGTTTGTGTCTCGAGTTGGGAATAGTTTGAAATAGCTTTGAAGTTGTTATCTGGTAAGTTATTTGCTATAACATGTGAAACTTCCATATTTACATTTTGTGTATGGAGGAAGATGACTCCTGATAGGCCTGTTCAA